>CM054063.1:37673850-38980800 GCA_028641055.1 Alopecurus myosuroides
GGTTGATTTAAAGAGCTACATATGTTTGCATGATTTATAGGCTTTTTATGTGTAGAATTTGCAATAATGTTGTCTTGAGCTATCTCTTATTCATGTCATTGATGTTAATTGCTGGTTTATTTAGTTTTTCATGAAATGAGTAGTTATATGGACATATGCATGCATAGTCTGGTCAACTATCTCCCTCTTTCTAGCCAAAAATTTAAAATTCCAACAAGTAAAAACTTGTTTCCAACACTCCTTAGCCAAGTATTTCCAGTGAGTCCACCATATCTTCCCATTAGCTTCATTGCTATTCCGAGTATGTTCACCATGTTATTGTGTGATTTATGTTCTAAATTAAGATATTCACTTTATTAATTGTCATGGGTTGAACTTGGATAGGACTCTCACGAACTTTTGAAGGCACACTTTACTTTTTATGCATCTAATAAACATGACCCAATAATGGGAGCCACAAGTTTTGCGTTTGACAAGTGTGTGGTTGGGAGCTAGCTATAAATGTATTCACCGGAAAGCTTTCAACATTGCACACAAATTTACATTTGGTTGATAGCATGTACTTTTGTTTTGGACTCCTGCCATGCCGAAAATGAAATAGAGGAATAGTAAGTTTTGATGAGTAAGTATCTATATGACTAAGAGAAACGCATTGGGCCACTAACCCAAGCATGCTTTATCATGGTGGAAATTTACTTACAGCTTGAGTGACTCTACAACACATCCTACAATAAAATAAGAAGCTATGCATAATAGTGAATGAAAATAAAAAGGATGATGAGTCTACTCCGTTTGTTTGTCTTGTCATTGTGACATGGGCTTGTTTCCATGTCATGGGGCAAGAGGTACCTCTATTGCGGTTCTTTATGATGTCATTAATACTTATTATGATTGTACAAAGCTTATTAGGAATCTTAAGTTGAGTAATCATGGAGTAGGTTTTCACACTCACGGGGCATGAGGCTTTCAACCACCTTGTCATTCACATTACCTTCAACATTCACCATTTAAGATGCTAGTGATAAAGGGGCAATGAGAGTCCTAGATCAATGGATACCACATTTCAATTAGTAATTTTAGTTGAATAATTTAGAGGCTAAATAAGACTTGATCATGTTTTACCTCTACTCAATTTTCTCCAAAGTGTCCACCATATTTTATATTTTCCATTATGCTATTCTTTGACCAATATAGGATTTATTTTTCATTTTGTGTATGCATTTGGTCCATAGTGCTTTTATTTCATTATACACTTTGTGAACTTTCATGAAGCATCTTTGCTTGTATTTGATATTTCTTACAACATGAATTATATATTGCTACTCATTCTAGTATTAAATCATTTGATTATATGTAGCATGAATAATCCTCCTTGATATCCCATGATTGTTTCAATATGCAAAGTCCATGTTAGTTTTATCACCTTCATTACTCGAGGACGAGCATGGTTAAGCTTGGGGATGTTGATGCATGTAAAATGCATACATGAACTTTGCATGTTATTACTTGTTTTCCCTACATATTAGCAACTTATATTCATGTTTTATAATGATTTGGGGGATTTTCTAAACAATCCCCCTTCTTTTGGTTCTAACCCTGTTTTTCCAGAAAACGTACTTTTTAGTGTTTCAGACTTTCCGGGAGCTTCGGGACTCCAAAAAGGGCAAGGCCAAAGAGCACGGTTCAGAATTTTCGAGACAAAGACCATGGGCCAAACTAGAGGGCCAAAAGGCCACCAGGTGGCAAAGAGGACCCTCCACACGACCAGATTCCTTGGCCGCGTGAGAGGCCCCCTTTTTGCCCCCGTGGCTCCGATTCGTCGATCTTTCTTCTCCCGAGTGTCTCGTGACCTAAAAACGACTATATAAAGGGTCCCTTGGCCTTTTCAAGGAGGGGGCGGCGCCGAGAGACGAAACCACGAAACAGAGAGACAGAAGGCTGCCGCCGGAAAAGATCGGAGGGGGGGAAAACGCCGCCGGGATCACCCCCGGAGGGCTCCACCCCCCTCCGGCGTGTTCATCATCAACATCTACAGCAAGATCAGCTCCATCTCTCCACTGTAATCTCTTGGCAAACACGATGTATGATGCAATATTATATTCCCTTGATGTATTGTGTCTCCCCGTCTATGTTGGAGTAGTGAATTGTTCTTGGCAATGGTGAAATAGTTCGTTGATTGGTTGCATACAAGTTTGTTATCTTCTATGATTGTCTTTATGTACAATATATTAGTGCACGCATATGTTGGAATGCATGTAAGGTGATCACCGGTAGCATAATGGAGTGGTGGTGACTTGGGAGTGACAGTAACCTGAGACCGAGCCACAAAGTTAAGTTATTGGGGATATATATAGGGGACCTTAGAACGTAAGGCTATGGTGGGACTTTATGTCTTAATCAATCTTGTGCAGCCATTACTTGGCCACATGATCCATCATAAGGGGTTGTAGATCATTTACTTGACTATACCTATTCATGGCTCCTTCCTAGAAGAAACAACTAAGACTAAACATGTGCTTCACTAATTGTGACAACCACACGAACGAAACACCTATTGCTAGAACACTTGCTCCCTTGAGATACTTGAGATATTGTTGCTTGCTACTTGTGCAACTTGCTTAAAACTTGCATTTTAAACTTGCTTCACTAGTTACTAGACAAACCACACTCCACGTCACTTGCTTTTAATTAGTTAGTTCCTTTTAGTCAAACTTATTGCTTTGCATAAACAGCCATATAAGAGGGTTATAGGGCTTTAGAGAATAGATAGCTTACCTTCAAGCTCTTGTGGGTTCGACACTCAAATACTTACCGAAAGGTACTACAATTGATCTCCTGCACTTGGAAGTCATCAGCACACTGCAGAACAGAGCACGCCACCGGCTTCTCGCTGACGCGGTGCGGGAAGTCGTCGCGCCGTTCGGAGATGGGACCTGTCCACCTTGTCAGTGAGATAGGGTAGCCCCTAGACCTGCCCTGTCCCCTCTGTCAGTTGACAGGACTTGACAGGCGCCTACCGCACTGTAGCCACACGCCGTAGCACGGAAAATCACGCGCTCCGTAAGTTGAACCGCACGCCGGTACGGACGCAGGATACGCGGGATCCCTTGTCTGAACGGCTCCATTGACTTCTGGCCCGAGTAGGATCACACTCCCTCTACTCGGACCAACTCCTCTACTCTGACGAACATAACTTCCTTGATTTCTCCTCTTGGCCATTGGTGGTACGCCGGATAGAAAACCTACCGGGTAGCAAGTACCAGGGTAGCCATCTACCCGGTCAAACAGCACCTTGACCTTGCCTTTAGCACTTGCCTTACCCCTACTCGGGGTAACCCCCCGACATGTGGTTTGTTTAACTGTGTGGAAAATGGGCCGGGGTTCATAGGTTCACTGGTGGTGTATCTCCATAAAAATAACATGCTGGGTGAACAAATTACAGCTGGGCAATTGACAAATAGAGGTTGCACCGTAGTGCACATTATAACATATGACTACTATGATATTTAGTGCTGGCATTACAACAAAATACATAGACCTAAATCCATCTTCATCTTTGACAAATAATCGACCCTCAGGTTATCATCCGAACCTCCTTAGGTATTAAGTTGAAAGCAACAGATAACTGCATTAAACAATGTGTGTAATTGTAAGCAATGATTGTACACGCGGGCACTCACACCGCTGTTTTCTCCCTTGTGGGCAACAACACCTCCTCCCCCGTCATGTTTCTGTCACTCGAGCATAGGCGAAAAGGAGGCATGAACCCAATATCTAGCATAAATACTCCCTCTTGGAGTCACTAGGAACTACTTGGCTAGAGCAACCACTAGCAACGGAAAGCATGCAAGATCACAAATAACATATGCAGTAAAGACTATAATCAACTTGGCATAATTTCAATATTCATTCGGACCCTGGCAAACACAGCATATAGAATTACATAAGATCAATCTCGATCATGATAGGCGGCTCACGAGATCTAAACATGGAGGCATATGAGGAGAAGGAAACTATCTAGCTACTGCTATGGACCCGCATCCAAGATCAACTACTCACGCATCACTCCAAAGGCAGGCATGGTGATGTAGAAGCCTCCGAGATAATTTCCTCTCCGCAGGGTGTCCGGAGACAGCTCGAGAACCCCCCTGATCTAGGGTTGACGACGACGGCGGTTGCGGAACTTTTCGGGGATTTTTTATCAGGTGTTTAGGGTTTTCCATCCGGGGGGAATAAATAGGCGAAAGGGCAAAGGCGGTGGAGGCCTAGGGCCCCACACCCATAGTTGGCGCGGCCAGGGGGCGCGCCATCTATGGTGTGGCCCCTGGTGCCCGTCTTCGACTCTCCTTCGGTGTTCTGGATGCTTCCGGGGAAAATAGGCACTTTGGGCTTTGTGGGATTCAATCCGAGAATGTTTCCAGAAAAACTTTTCGGAAACCAAAAACAGCAGAAAACAGGGAACTGGCACTTGGCATCTTGTTAATAGGTTAGCCCCGGAAAACGTATAAAAATTCTATAAATAAGGGAGAAATACATGTAGCAATTGGCATAATATGATCATGGAGCATCAGAATTATAGATACGTTGGAGACGTATCAGGAGGCCACACCATAGGGTGGCGCGCCCTCCCCCCTTGCCGAGCCAGCTATGGGTGTGGGGCCCCCAGGCCTCCACCGCCTTTGCCCTTTAGCCTATTTATTCCCCCAGATGGAAAACCCTAAACACCTGATCAAAAGTCCCCGAAAAGTTCAGCAGCCGCTGTCGTCGTCAACCCTAGATCAGGGGGAGCTGGAGCTTTCTCTCGGCACCCTGTCGGAGAGGAAATCATCATCGGAGGCTTCTACATCACCATGCCTGCCTCTGGAGTGATGCGTGAGTAGTTCATCCTTGGACTACAGGTCCATAGCAGTAGCTAGATGGTTGTCTTCTCCTCATATGCCTCCATGTTTAGATCTCGTGAGCTACCTATCAGGATCGAGATTGATCTTATGTAATTCTATATGTTGTGTTGCTGGGATCCGATGAATATTGAACTTATGCCAAGTTGATTATAGTATTTATTGCATATGTTATTTGTGATCTTGCATGCTTTCCGTTGCTAGTGGTTGCTCTGGCCAAGTAGTTGCTAGTGACTCCAAGGGGGAGTATTTATGCTAGATAGTGGGTTCATGTCTCCTTTTCGCCTATGCTCGAGTGACAGAAACGTGACAGGGGAGGATGTGATGTTGGCACTAGGGAGAAAACAATGGTGTGAGTGCACACGCGTACAATCATTGCTTACATTACACACATTGTTTAATGCAGTTATCTGTTGCTTGCAACTTAATACCTAAGGGGGTTCGGATGATAACCTGAGGGTGGATTATTAAGTCATAGATGCAGATGGATTTTGGTATACGTATTTTGTTTTAATGCCCGCACTAAATATCATAGTAGTCATCATGTTATAATGTGCACTACGATGCAACCTTTATTTGTCAATTACCCAGCTTTATTTGTTCACCCAGCATGTTATCTTATGGAGAGACACCATTAGTGAACCTATGAACCCCGGTCCATTTTCCACACTGTTAAACAAACAACAACAATTTCCTGCTTTCTTTACTTACTGCAAACATACACCATCTTCCTCACTATACGTCTAATCTTTGTTTTCAGCAAGACCGGTGAGATTGACAACCTCACTGTACCGTTGGGACAAAGTATCTTGGTTGTGTTGTGTGCAGGTTCCACGTTGTTCTGACACTGGTGAGGTGCCATCACCATCGTTAGTGGCATCAACCTTCTCGAGACCTCTTCCTCCTACTGGATTGATAAACTTGATTCTTAACTGAGGGAAATTCTTACTGCTTTCTCATTAAACCATCCTCTTGGGGTTCCCAACACGCCATTCATAGAAGCAAGAATTCCTGGCACCATCAAGGTGTAGCAAGAAAGTTATGTCGCCAACACAAGCAGTAAGGAACTTTTGGCGTCGTTGCCGGGAGGAAGAAGTCTTCTGGAAAGGGGAGTATCTCACTCTCAACCTCTTTATTTGTTTATTGTCTTTTTTTTTTGTTTGTCTTGTTTTTTCTTCTCTAAATTAAAAACACAAAAAAATTAGTTTACTTTATAACTGTTATTCATTTGCTGGCTGTTATTTTTGCTTTTATGCTCTTAGTTTAATCTCTAATCATGATTCTACTCAAGTTTACCTGAAAGACGTACCAATAGGTAGCGGTGATATAATTGGGACATATAATATTGAAGAATTCTTTAATTATGTTAGTAAGCACGATGAACTTGAGGATAGATCCTTAGCTGAACTTGCTCCAGATTATGAAACTGCTGCAGCATCTCTAGTTTGTATGCTAGAAGCTAGTTTTGTTAACCTTAATCTCACAATACAACAAATGTTCCTCAACCTTGATAACATTAAGGATAGCGAAAAAAGAGAGTTTATCCTAGAAACTTTGTTTAAAGTATTGGTGATGTTGCCGTTGAGGCTAGAAAAGTTTTTGATCGATTTGAGATGTCAGACTCATGTGTAGATGTTAATAGCACACCGGGTAAAGCCAACGATAAGGAAATTAAAATACCAATACCCTTTAAATTGGTAGGAATGCATGAAACTCTAGAAAAGAATTTGATTGGATTGTTCCTTCAAACCCATTTAATGAAAGTAGTGTGCCTAAAAGTGCTGATAAAGGGACATCTAAAAATTCTATAGATGAAATACCATTCATTGTTGAGAATATTTATAAGCTTAATTTGATGCTTATTCACTTTAAAAATACTTGAGTTGCTTTCTATGCCTAGCTGAAAGGCGTTAAAGAAAAGCGCTACCGGGAGACAACCCGTTTTATTTCTCTTATTTCAATCAGTTTTCCTTTGTTTTCTTTTGTGTGCTTTGCACCTGGGTGTTGTCTATTTACTTAGCAACCCCGGCGTATCTTTTCTTTTGTGTTTTTGTTGAGCCAAGTAAAGCCTCTAGTGGAAAGTAGAGACTATATTTCGGCTTCTCTGCGCAGGAACAAATTTTCTTCTGTACACTGTTAAATACGTATAAAATAACCGAAAATTCAAATGACCTAAGCTTTTTTGTGCGTAATCCTGGTCTGTATACGCAACTTTTCTTAGTTGAAAACATTTTGATTTGAGGAACATCAGATTTTCAAAAAAAATTATCTTTACCCGTTGTCCTGTTTTGAAACATTTCTGCCAATAATTGCATTTGCATCTTAATCTCTTTCTTTTAGTGTTCTTTTGAGAAAAAGAGTTTTAAAATAAGTTGTGGCAATATTTAATGTGTTTTTAGTGTTAGGCTTGTGTTGAAACTGAACCATGAGAATTTATTATTTCGATTGCACTAACGTTGCTAATGAAGATTGTGAGAAATTTGGTGTGAAGTAAGTTTTTCAAGGGTCAAGAGAAGAGGATGATATCATGTGACCAAGAAGAGTGAAAAGCTAAGCTTGGGGATGCCCCGGTGGTACATCCTAGCAAATTCCAAGATACTCAAGCGTCTAAGCTTGGGAATGCCCAAGGCATCCCTTCTTCATCAACAAATTATCAGGTCACTTCTACTGAAACTATATTTTTATTCGGTCACACCCTTATGTGCGTTACTTGGAGCATATTTTATTTTTACTTTCAGTTTGTTTTTATTTTTCCAATAAGCTTGGTTGGACCCCCATCATTCTCTTATTGGAGAGTGACACGCTCCGCTTTTTCATGGAATACGTTGTATTCTTAATATTTGTCTCGCTGCTGCATTTATTTAGCTCCTGTTTTGCATGCATCTCTTATCAGAGCTATTATTTTTAGTAGTGTTATATGAGTACTCTCATGTTTGCTTTCTGTATCATAAAGAGTATTTTTGTTAAAACATATCTTGTATGGTGCTTGTTGGGAAAAGAAACTGTTGCTTGATGTAGAATTTATAACAGTGCAAGTAGAAGCTTGTATAGACTGTGGTTAGAACTTTTTCATGCCATGCTAAATGTTATTTTTGTTTAAAGACTTGTGGTCATTGAGTAGAATGAATAGCCTCAAATATCTGAGAGTATTTAATATGTCTTAAAAGATTCATGAGTTGTTCTTGTCATAGTAAAGCATCAATTTGTGGTATTCTCTTTCGAATGTTTTATTTGGTTGACTTGGCGCATGCTCACACCATGTTTATGACTACAAACCAGTCACTAATAGCCTCCATGACCACTTAGTTTTTGAACTTGTGATGCCGCTTATGCTTTAATTAATGACGCTTATGTCGTTGTGCATGATTATGGCTCTTATCCTCTCTTGATTTGTCGCCCCCAGTCTTTTGCTAGCCTTCACCTGTATAGAGTATGGAAGTCTACTCGTGCATTCCTAACTCCTTCAAAACCAAAGTTTTCCCATTGTGTACACATACCTACCTACATGTGGTATTTCACTGCCACTCCAAGTAAATTGCTCATGTGTACCTTTAAAACTTTCAAAATTACTCCTGTTTTGTGTTCTTGTTTTTGCTCATGAGGACGTCATAGATAATCTTTATCTCACTTGTTGATTGGATCTCACACACTGGACTAGTGGCTTCATCCGCTTATCCAAATGATAGAAGAGTTGGCAGCAGGGTGCCCAGCCCCAAATTAATACAAACAAATTCTCTTCACTATTTTTGCCCCTGATTTATCAGTCAAAGCATAATTGTGTAAAAAAAAGAGAAAGAGGGATGACCTTCTACCCCAGTTGCGTCCTTCACAATGGGAGTCACTCTTGTGAATCCAGTTGGCTTGTGACGTACTGTATTGTCTGTTTACTAATCGTTGACATTAACATACACATCTCCTAAAATATAGACACTCATCCACGGTATGTGATTGTTGGCAGGCACCCAAGGATTCGGTTAGCCATGGTTTGTGAAAGATGGATGGGAGGAGTGTCAAAACTTTTAATACGTTTGTTGAATAAAATAAAAAGCTCTAGCACATGAGTGATCCCTTCTTCCCTCTGTGAAGGACCTTTTTTTATTTTATCTTGAGTCCTCCATCTTCTAACTTTATGCAACAGTTGAGAGAGCATTTTTGTCATTCTGAGTTCTACATGCATTTTTCCCATAAACATAATAATTACTTCATGATGTGATATTATTTGTTCTTAAATTATTTTCTAGTCTTCCTCATGAACTTTGAAAGTGTCCTGGCATTTATGTTTTGTCCCACTCTTAAGGACTAGCGAAATACCACTTTTCCATGCTTTCTCTATACCTGAAGCAAATATTTATCTTTCTTTGCATTATTATCCATGATCCTTTATTTAAGATACTATTCATGATGCAAAGTGATTGCTATGCTTTATTATTAAAGTTCTATTTATCATTTTTTGTGTTTGAAGTTCTGTGATCTCAGCGTACATATGCTTTTACATTATAATGATCAAGTTTATTATAGTAGGATGCCACCTCAGAAATTATTGTGTTTTATCGTTTACCTACTCGAGGACGAGTAGGAACTAAGGTTGGGGATGCTTGATACGTCTCCAACGTAACTATAATTTCTGATGCTCCATGATCATATTATGCCAATTGCAACATGTTTTCTCCCTTATTTATAGCATTTTATACGTTTTCCGGGACTAACCTATTAACAAGATGCCAAGTGCCACTTCCCTGTTTTCTGCTGTTTTTGGTTTCAGAAAAATTGTTCTGGAAACATTCTCGGAATTGGACCCCACAAAGCCCGAAGTGCCTATTTTCCCCGGAAGCATCCAGAAGACCGAAGGAGGGTCGAAGACGGGCACCAGGGGGCCACAACATAGGGTGGCGCACCCTCCCCCTGGTCGCGCCAGCTATGGTGTGGGGCCCCCAGGCGTCCACCGACTTTGCCATTTCGCCTATTTATCCCCCCCAGATGGAAAACCCTAAATACCTGATAAAAAATCCACGAAAAGTTCCGCAGCCGCCGTCGTCGTCAACCCTAGATCAGGAGGGTTCTGGAGCTGTCTCCCCGGCACCCTTCCAGAGAGGAAATCATTACCGGAGGCTTCTACATCACCATGCCTGCCTCCGGAGTGATGCGTGAGTAGTTCATCCTTGGACTACGGGTCCATAGCAGTAGCTAGATGGTTGTCTTCTCCTCATATGCCTCCATGTTTAGATCTCGTGAGCTGCCTATCATGATCGAGATTGATCTTATGTAATTCTATATGTTGTGTTTGCTGGGATTCGATGAATATTGAACTTATGCCAAGTTGATTATAGTCTTTATTGCAAATGTTATTTGTTATCTTGCATGCTTTCTGTTGCTAGTGGTTTCTCTGGCCAAGTAGTTGCTAGTGACTCCAAGAGGGAGTATTTATGCTAGATAGTGGGTTCATGTCTCCTTTTCGCCTGTGCTCGAGTGACAGAAACGTGACGGGGGAGGATGTGTTGTTGCCACTAGGGTGAAAACAGCGGTGTGAGTGCCCGTGCGTACAGTCATTTCTTACATTACACACATTGTTTAATGCAGTTATCTGTTGCTTGCAACTTAATACCTAAGGGGGTTCAGATGATAACCTTAGGGTGGATTATTAGTCATATATGCAGATGGATTTTGGTCTATGTATTTTGTTGTAATTCCCGCACTAAATACATAGTAGTCATCATGTTATAATGTGCACTATGGTGCAACCTTTATTTGTCAATTGCCAAGCTGTAATTTGTTCACCCAGCATGTGAAAGTAAAGTATGGGCACCTAGGGGGGGTGAGTAGGTGCTACGACCAATTTTAATTTTTCTACACAAATATGCTTGACACAAAGGTAAATTCTCTAGATAGTGCAACTAAGGTGAATTTACCTATATGACAAAGGAAGAACTAATGCAACTAGTTCAACAATTAATGCAACAATTACAAGTAAGTAAAAGATAAGGGAACGAGATAACCGATGGAATCACGTGGAGACACGATGTATTCCCGAGTTCCTCCTTGTTAAGGGAGTACGTCTCGTTGGAGGGGTGTGAGCTCGCCACGAAGGCCTACTCAACGCCCCAAAGGCCTTGCCCTATTCACCGATGAACTCCGCCACAAAGGCCTAGTTCACCTTCCACTACTGATCCCCTTTGAGGCGGGAATCGAGTCCTTTACAAACAAGTTTGGGGCACACACCCACAACCAAATTGGGGGCTCCCAACACTCACAAATCACCAAGAGTAGCAAGAATCCTAGGTTCTCCACAAGAGGAAACCCTAGGAAAAGATCCTTGAAGCAATGAGAGGGGAAATGAAATCCGGTTGGTGAAGACTTAGATCGGGGCCTTCTCCTTCAATCCTCCAAAGATAAAGGATTTTGGGTGGAGGGATTGGGAGGCCTAGCAAGGTGGGGGAGCTCCAACAATGGTGACTTCAATTCTGGACGAGCTAACCCAAGGTAGGTGGAGGGGAGGGGTATTTATACCCCTCATAAAGTCTTGGAGCCGTTGGAGCATTTCTGCCAAACTCACACCGGAGACTCCGGTGTAAAGTCCGGAGACTCCGGTCTGAGTATTTTCGCAGACCCCATGGACCGGAGACTCCGGACTGTCTCCCGTAAGTCTCCGGTGTCGATACCACAGGCGACACCAAGTTCACCACCTTGAGAAACTCCAGTAAAAACTTCAGTGCGGAGACTCCGGCCTAGAGCACTGGAGCCTCCGATCTTGACTTAGTCGTTTGAGCTCACGGAGTGTTTGGGGTCAGTCGAGAGCAAAGAACACTGGCACACCGGAGACTCCGGACAGTCTCCGGTAAGTCTCCGGACCGAGTACCACAGGCGACACTAGTTATGACTTAGCCAAATTCATCAGAAGAAATACCCACACTGGAGACTCCGGTGTATCTCTGGTAAGTCTCCGGTTTGGGTACCCTAGGTGACACCAGAAATGAGTTAGTCAAATTCTTGAGAGCAAACACCCACACCGGAGACTCTGGTGTATCTTCGGTAAGTCTCCGGTCTCGGTACCGTAGGCGACACAAGAGATCCCGAGAAAATTGTCCTGGTGAATTCCTTCACACCGGAGACTCCGGTCTGGAAGACCGGAGACTCCGGTCTAGAGTAAACTCCAGCAGAGAAAATTCCAGAGGCTTTGCTCCTTTTTGTAACACAATACCACCACATCAACACACTTAAGGATACATGTGTTGTTAACGAACACCAAAACAAGATGATTTAAGCGCGTTTGCACTTTCAATCTTCCCCTTTTTGGTATTTGATGACAACACACATATTTGCAATAAAATCACAGCTAGGCTATGTTTGTAAAAGATAGAGCACTCACAATGTGAGCTCCCCCTATATTTTACAAACAAAGCCCTCTAGATCAACCACTAGTGAACAATAATACATACATGCATAGAGGCAACAGATAAAGCAATAATAAGCATAATATGAAAGATAGCTTCACCACGTAGTCTCATCACACACATAACATACATTGTTTACTAGAAAACCAAATCAACTAAGATAACGGGAACACAAGCCATAAAAGGCAAATCAAGTTCAAAGACTTGTGTTCCGAAGCAAATCAAACCAAAGTAACCCTTGCAAATCCCGGAGAAGACAAGCTACTTCTCCCCATTTGGCATCGAGACACCAAAAAGGGGCAAAGAGCACTACACAACCCAAGGACTCAGTCATCATCCTCGTAGTCCTCGTCCTCATCATCGACTGTGTCCGTTGCTCCTCCCTCATCATCTTCGTCTTCCTCTTCATGTTCTTGTTCCTCTTCCTCATCAGAACCACTATTGAAGAACTCTATCTCCTCATCATCCTTAGGCTGTTCCTCAACATTCTCCTCTTCCTCAGTCATAGGGGCCTTGCCACGGTGGGTCGAAGAGGAAGGAGCTGAGGTGACGTCCTCAAAGTCACCCCAAGGAAACTGGTCAGTGTTCCAGTTCTCATAAGACATAGTCACGGACGCGGTGCGAGGAGTGGGAGGAGTAGTGGGAGGAGTACCCATAGGAGGAGTTGCTCCAAGCCCAGCGTGGTCCTGGAGCTTGGAGATCATCTTCTTAAGCTCACGCCTCTTCTTATAGGCCACATGGTTCTCCTTATGCACTAGAACTGTCATGCACAGAATGTTGCGCTGAAACCAAGACAACTTCTTTATCTCATCCTGTGTCTCCTCCTTGCTAGAATGGCGAGAGGGAGGATCTGCATTCTTTCTCCTGGACCCAGAAGGAGCCTCAGTCCCACCCATGGGAGTGTCAGAGTCAGCACGACGTGACAGAACCTGAAGAGTACCAATAGAGTGCTCAGTCTTGCACTCCAAGCCCGAAACCTCATCAAGAATCAGCTTCATCACATAAGGAGCATATATTGGAACCTTCTCGATCTCAATAACAGCTGAGTACATTTGTTCCTTGATGAAGTTCATGACGTCAATCTCATACCCCTCACAATCTGGACCGGCATGGTGACAACGGAAGGCCTGGTAGAGAAGGTTGACCACACCACTGCGAATAGCATCCACATTACCCGCCTTGGGAGCAATGTTGTTGCGGAAGAGGCGGAGAAGAATGTTGTAAACAGTCTTGAGGTCCTTAGCGGTGCAGTACTTGAAATCTTCTCATACATCGGTGCCATCCTCTTCTTATCATAAGCCACACCATGGATATGCATGCGTGCTCCGCAATTGTCACCCCAAGGGTAACCCAGCAGCTCAGCCGGCCTACGGACAAAGCACTCACACTGAAGGGACCCCGGTCATCCAGGTAAGAGTGACATCCTCATCTTCACCAAAAGTGACAGTGGCAAAGAACTTCTGCACTGCCGAGATGTTGTAGTCCTGCTGAATCACAACAAGATGCTCAAGTCCAAGCTTCCTCGTTATCCATAGAGCCTCCTAAAAGTACTCAGACCTGTAAAGTGCATCCAAGTCAAGAACTTTCTGAGGACACACCGGCTGCTTGAACTGAGAGAAATTCTCCCTCTGAATCAGCTCAAACTCCCTCCTCCAGTAATGAGAACTCTCCGCAGTACGGGCCATGGTGAAGAATGGCTGGGCCCGCATGATCCTGTACTCCTTCTTTCTCATAGACTTGACAGAAAGTATCCTGTCATACTTGGCCTTCTTGGCCAACTCATTCCTCAACCGTGCCTCAGCTCTCTTTCTTTGACGCTGCTCTGTTGCAAAAGTGTTCCTCTGACCAACCCTGCCAGTGGCTTCATCAGTGACATGATAGTTGCGGGTGTGGGTACGATAGGCACGCTTGTTGGGGTTGGAGGATTTTGTCTTAGTCCTTTTCCCTGAAAGCACACGCAGCCAATACACAAAACCATAAAGAAAAACAAAACAGTGAGCATAAATGTCCAAAGATGAGTGCAGAAATCAAACAGAAACGACATAATTCAGTTCTGGGAGATTCACACCGGAGTCTCCGGTGTGGCAGACCGGAGTCTCCGGACTGGCAAACCGGAGTCTCCGGATTGGGCGTCAAAACTGCTAAGTGAATCTGACAGAACTAGTTCTAAGTTGTTTCTATCAGTTTCTACAAGGAAAAAATATGCTAGGGTGAACCCTAAACAGCAGTAAGTACCATCTCTCCAAAAACAAATCACCTAGTCCTTAGATCTATATGCAAAACAAGAAAAAGGGGAGGGGAGAGATGTACCCTGGTCACCCTGGCCTGTCATGGTGCCTCTCACGGATGGGAGAGGCGAGGGGAGGCGAGGGAGGAGGTTTTCGGCGGTGGGGACCGGTCGGAGGGGAGCTCTTAGTGACGGCGATGGCGCAACAATGTGTTGGGGGCGGGGGAAGTGGGGATGAAAACCCTAAATTCCCCGAGCCCCCACTTTTTATACTGCGGACCCCCACACCGGAGTCTCCGGTCTTAACACCGGAGTCTCCGGACTGGCCGGAGAGTCTGGTGTGGCAGACCGGAGTCTCTGGACCCCACGCTAGAAAACCCAAAAAGTGGAAAGGACATGTATGAGGAAAATAAACTTGTGTAAATGGGAGGTTTTTGGCTGGGAAAGAACAACAATCAATAGGGAGGGAATCTTATACTCAAGAAATGCTAGAAATCATACGAACATCAAATTTTTGAGTATATCATCCGAGATGGCCAAAAACACTCAAAAGGACAAAATAATCCCAAGTAAGAACCAACTCTTTTAAAAAAATAGGTTGGTGGCCTAAGCTACCATGTAAGAGATCATGGTATGTCACCGCGAAGATATATCTTGGGTACATTGCCAATTCTCGACATTGAAGCTCACAATTCAACATTAGAAAAAGAGATAACAATGAAATTTTTGCTTTGGGCATAATGGGGGGAGGGAGAACCCAATGTGTTAGGATAACACTCCCCCTATTGCCATGCCTACACCTAAACCCAAACACGTTTCATCTATAGGGGTGTGTGCAAGATCCTCAAGTCAAACTCCTAGAATCAATGACATTTAGTTCATTCCTCAAGAACGAGAATCTTGCATCATCGAGTGGCTTCATGAAATATCCGCAAGATTGTCCTTGGTGGCACATAAGATAGAACAATATCACCTCTTGCCACATGGTCTCGGATGAAATGATGGCGAACCTCAATGTGCTTCGTTCTTGTATGTTGCACGGGGTTGTAGGCGATCTTGATGGCACTTTCATTATCACACAAAAGAGGCAACTTATCCATATGAACGTCATATTCCTTGATAGTTTGCCTCATCCATAGCAATTGAGTGCAAGCACTTGCGGCGGCTACATACTCGGCTTCGACGGTGGAGAGAGATATGCAATTTTGCTTCTTGGAAGACCAACTCACCAAAGACCTACCAAGAAATTGGCAAGCCTTGGAAGTATACTTCCTATCATCTTGATCACCCGCCCAATCGGAATCTGTGTAGCCCTTGAGAGAAAATTGTGCCCCCTTTGGGTACCACAAACAAAACCTTGGGGTATGAACCAAATGACGAAAGATCCTATGGACCGCCACTAAGTGGATTTCCTTCGGAGCCGCTTGATACCTTGCACACACACCTACACTCAAAACGATATTGGGCCTAGATGCACAAAGGTAAAGCAAAGAACCAATCATAGAACGATACAACTTTTGGTCCACATCTTTACCCTTCGGGTTACGTGATAGGTGGCACTTGACTTGCATAGGAGATGTCTTGATCTTTGCATTTTGGAAGTTAAACCTGTTGATCATGTCTTGGTTATACTTGGCTTGAGAAATGAAAGTCCCACGAGCCACTTGCTTGATCTAAAAGCCAAGGAAGAATTTAAGCTCACCCATCATAGACATCTCGAACCTTTCAGTCATAAGCTTAGAGAACTCATTATTGAAAGCTTGGTTAGTTGAGCCAAAGATAATATCGTCCACATAGAGTTGGCATATGAAAAGATCTCCCTTTACTCTCTCTGTGAAGAGAGTGGGGTTGATCTTCCCAACTTCAAAACCACGGTCATCCAACAACTCTCTAAGGTGCTCATACCACGCACATGGTGCTTGTTTAAGTCCATAGAGCGCCTTATCGAGCTTGTAGACATGGTTAGGAAAGTTGAGGTTCACGAACCCCGGAGGTTGCTTAACATATACTTCCTCTTTGAGTGGACCATTTAAGAAAGCATTTTTGACATCCATTTGTTGCAATTTGAAATTATGCAAAGATGCATAAGCAAGGAGGATACGGACGGACTCAAGGCGGGCCACGGGTGCATATGTTTCATTAAAGTCAATTCCTTCAACTTGAGTGTAACCTTGAGCAACCAATATTGCCTTGTTCCTTATGACAATGCCATGCTCATCTTGCTTGTTCTTGAAAATCCACTTAGTTCCAATAACATTGTGGCAATCTTTGGGCTTCTCAACTAATCTCCAAACCTTGTTGCGCTCAAAATTATTGAGCTCATTATTCATAGCTTCAACCCAATTGGAGTCCTCAAGAGCTTCAAACACTTTCTTTGATTCCACCATAGAGATGTGAGCTTGATGCTAACTAAAATGTGCCAATTGCCTTCTTGTGGATCTTCTAGCTTGAATATCTTCCAAGACCTTGTTGTATTGGGCATCAATTTGCTTCAAAGCTCTTCTTATCCTTCTAGCACGACGAACTTCGATCTCCTCATTATTGCGAGGAGGGATCACTTGATCATCTTGATCATTTGGGTCCCCATCTTAACCAATTTGGCCTTGATCATCATCATCATCATCATCAATAATATATTCAACACTAGCTTCACTTTGAGGAGAGGATGAAGAGGATGGTTGATCTTGGCCTTGACCTTGACTAGCATGAATGATAGGAGTGGTTGCATCTTGCGTATTAAATTGGTCAATAAGAGGAGGGTCTTCAACATGTTCTTGGTTAGGTGCATTACTTGGCTCCTTGGCTTTTTCATCTATTGTAGAGGAGGGTTCCACTTGAGTAGAGCATAGTCCTTCTCGAGTCGCCATAAGGTGTCCCTCAATGGGGCGGAAAAATCCCACACCCATCCTTCCTATGGCTTCTTGAGGTATTTCAAGATCTACATTAGAAAACATGAAATTGCGCCACTTGGGAGCCATCACTTTCCTCGAAAACCACACTACAAGATTCTATGACAATCCGTGAGGCTTTGTCAAAGACTCTATAAGTGTGGGATTCGGAACCGTAACCAACAAATATACCCTCAATAGTTTTGGATTGAAATTTAGACAACCTAACACCCTTGATCAAATAAAATCACTTACAACTTAATACACGGAAGTAGGATACGTTAGGCTTGTTTCCGGTGAGGATCTCATATGGAGTCTTGTCCAAGCCCTTGCGGGTGTAGAGGCGGTTCGAGGAGTGGCATGCGGTGGATATGGCCTCGACCCATAAATACTGGGGAGAAGTGTACTCCGCCAACATGGTCCTTGCCATATCCAAGAGAGTGAGATTCTTCCTTTCGGCAACACCATTTTGTTGAGGAGTGTAAGAGGCGGAGTATTGATGACGAATGCCTTCTTCACTAAGGAATTCATTCAATGTGTAGTTCTTGAACTCCGAACCATTATCACTCCTAATAGAGATGATTTGCACATTGGGTTGACATTGCACTTGGTTGGAGAAGTCTATGATGGTTTGTTGAGTCTCACTCTTACACTTGAAGAAATATACCCAAGTGTATCTTGAATAATCATTGACAATCACCAAGCAATATTTCTTGCCTACAAGACTTGCCTCGGGCACGGCACCGAAGAGATCAACATGGACAATCTCCAAGATCCTCTTTGATGAAATAATAGTCTTGGCCTTGTGCGCCATATCATGCATCTTTCCTTCAACACACGACCTACAAACGCGATCCTTTGAAACGGAAACATTTTCTTTTAGTCCGACAATAAGTCCACCTTTGTGAAGACTTTGCAAACTTCTCATGGTAACATGGGATAGGCGGCGATGCCACAACCATCCCACATCCGCCTTTCCGAAAAGATAAATTGTTTTAGAGTTGGTAGACTTTGAAAAGTCTACCACGAACAACTAATTTTCAACATGTCCCACGTATGCAACGTCAAGAGTCTTGCTCCTCATAAGGACCACAATATCAACATAAAAAAAGACGGAGAAACCCATCTTTCCAAGAGAGCGGACGGAGAGTAAATTGAAACCAAGGGATTCGACAAGCATGACGTTCACGATAGTGATATTGGGAGCAATCACAACCTTGCCGAATCCGGATACCTTAGACGAGGACGAGTCTCCATAGGTGACGGTTGCTTGTATGTCATTTGGGCGCAAATCCGTCACAAGTTCTTTTCTTCCGGTCATATAGCCAGTGCAACCACTATCAATTATCCATTTAGTCCCACCGGAAGCATAGTCCTGCAAGAGATCATTGACTAAATTTAGGACCAGAGGAGGGTCCCTTCATGTTAGCAACAAGGGTCTTTGGAACCCAAATAGTATAGTCAATGAAACCCTCAATAGTACCAACATATTTAGCTTGCACAACACCATAATAATCAACATATAAGAAATGGTGTGGATTGTTAGTTCCCGCGGAGGTTCTATGAGTAGTGTTGTCCCTCATGACACTACTACTCGAGGCAACATTGCTTGCTTGTGCGGGTGTGCTACGAGTACTGTTGTCCCTAATGACAATACCACCCGAGGCACCATTTGTTGGTCTTCTTCTTGCTCTTCTTCTTCTTGTTCTTCTTCTTGGCTACATAGCCAAGACCTTGCTTGTCCACTTGTTGCCTTGGAGCACTCAATTGTGGTCTAGCAATAACCACATTAGAGCTAGGGGCAACCACTTGTGGGGTAGATATCACAACTTCCTCAACTTGAGGGCCTTTTCCCTTGAGCCTTGCTAGATCATCCTTCAACCTAACATTTTCCTCAATAATATTTGCATGATCACAAGTAGAAGTAGAGGTGCTAGGGTTGTTAAGTTGATTAAGCTGAGTTTTAAGTTGTTCATGCAACTCTTGGAGGGATGAGTGTTGGCTCTTCAAGGCTTTGTGAGCCTTGGTTAGCTTTTCAAACTCCTCGGTTAGTTTACCATCACCAACCCCAAACTCAACCTTATCCTTTTTAGCCTTTTATATTTAGCAAGAGCAAGGTCACGTTCCTTAGTGATGTTAGATACAAGTTCATTGTGAGTTAATTCAATAGATTCAAGTTCCTCCTCTAGAGAGACTCTACGATCATGCTCTTCCTCAAGAGTCATAGAGAGGGATGCAATTTCATCTGCATCCCTTCTTTCAACCTCACCTTTATTCTCAAGAGCTTATTGGGCCTCTCCCAATTGGCTCATGAGATGATCAAAGTACTTCTTGGTCTCCCCTTGCATGTTAGACATAAAACGTTCCAAGGAGAGCCTTTCATATTCTACTCTAAGACTGGCAAGATGTTCCAGTTCACTAGGGGTCTTAGAGTTGGAGGAAGGTGATACCTCCGTGGCCTTAGCCATGAAGCACTTGGCATTTCGTTGAGGATGATTGTAATTGTGGGATTCAAAGAGAGATGAAGATGATGGAGTAGAATCAATAGCTAAAGCGGCCACTTCACTTGTGGTTTCTTCTTCTTCATCACTCCCGGAAATATACTCCTCTTGAGTAAATCGCACAAACTTGGTGGGAGCCTTTTTGTTGTATGTTTTGTTCTTGAATTGAGGTTTCTTGTACTCAAACTTGGACTTGTCCTTGCGAATGAGCTTTCCACTACGGATTTCTCTATTTTCATAGGGACACTCTGCAATCAAGTGGTGCTTATCTTGGCAATTGAAGAAAGACCTCACTTTTTGATCCCCATCATTGCCATAGCGAGATTTGGTCTTCTCCTCAACAAATTTCTTGCCCTTGGGAGGATTATTCCAAAACTTTTGCACGGTGAGAGCAATAAGATCCTTTAGGACGGGATCATAGTCTTGTTCCTTAAAAGGAGGCAACACCTCATCTCCTTCTTCTTCATACTCAACCTCTCCTGACACAACCTTGGCCTTCAAAGCAACCGATGCCCCTTTATGCATTCCAATGGCCCTAGCACGGTTTTCAAGAGCATTCTTAGTTTGCACTTGATAGGAGCACATTTCTTGCATCACTTGAGTTGAGGTCATGGAAGAGAAATCATGTCTTCCTTGAATGCTTTTCAAGTCCGCGTCCTCAAATGGCATTAGGGCAATCATGTACTTCCTCTTGATCCAAGCATCATCAATGTACTTGGTACCACCATTTGAGAAGGAGGTGACAAGAGTCTTGAGTCTTCGTTACATGTCTACATGGTCCTCTCCATCATGCATATAGAACCCTTTGGCCTCATTGGTCAAGGCATCGTATCTATTCCTTTGCATACTCTCATTTCCCACAAACATGACGACAAGAACGTCCCATGTTTCCTTGGCGGTGGAATATTGTTGAAGATGCGGCATGTGGTTAGGACCCACGGCTTGTTGAAGAATTGACAAGGCGGTGTAGTTGAGTTGAAAATCTACGGCTTCTCTTCTTGTGAGGTTCTTGGGGTCATGAGGTTTGTATCCATCACGAGTGACCCTCCAAAGCTCGATACAAGAAGAGTTCAAGTGAGTCTCCATGTAATATTTCCATTCACGAAAAGAAAAAGCATCAATTTTAGGTGGATCTCCCCTAGGGATTATATGAGGATGAGGGACGGGGGGATCGGGATAATAATGTCCTTTGACAGAGTGAAATTCTCCCTCTCCATCCGTCCCCTTTTCGGTGGAGTTTTCGGCGGAAGCATTTTTAGATGGATCACCATCTACCCCTTTTTTGGCGCCCTCTGGAGTTACTTCCGGAGGAGTAGAGTCGGCGACCTCTGGCCCTTTGGCTTTGAGGAGTTCCATCAAGACCTGACGCAACTCATCAATCTTGGTGTCTATGGATGAGGTCAATGAATTTTTCAACTCATTGAGATCATCCATGGATACCCTTGCCACGGAACCTTCGGCATATGAATCTTAGGCGGTTAAGCCCGATAGAAGAGCCGAGGCTCTGATACAAATTGAAAGTAAAGTATGGGCACCTAGAGGGGGGGGGTGAATAGGTGCTACGACCAATTTTAATTTTTCTACACAATTAGGCTTGACACAAAGGTAAATTCTCTAGATAGTGCAACTAAGGTGAATTTACCTATATGACAAGGAAAGCAACTAATGCAACTAGTTCAAAAAATTAATGCAATAAGTACAAGTAAGTAAAAGATAAGGGAACGAGATAACCGATGGAAGCACGCGGAGACACGATGTATTCCCGAGTTCCTCCTTGTTAAGGGAGTACGTCTCGTTGGAGGGGTGCGAACTCGCCACGAAGGCCTACTCAACATCACAAAGGCGTCACCCTATTCTCCGATGAACTCCGCCACAAAGGCCTAGTTCACCTTCCACTATTGATCCTCTTTGAGGCGGGAATCGAGTCCTTTACAAACAAGTTTGGGGCACACACCCACAACCAAATTGGGGGCTCCCAACACTCACAAATCACCAAGAGTAGCAAGAAGCCTAGGTTCTCCACAAGAGGAAACCCTAGGCAAAGATCCCTCAAGCAAATGAGAGGGGAAATGAAATCCGGTTGGTGAAGACATAGATCGGGGCCTTCTCCTTCAATCCTCCAAAGATCAAGGCTTTTGGGTGGAGGGATTGGGAGATCTAGCAAGGTGGGGGAGCTCCAACAATGGTGACGTCAATTCTAAACGAGCTAACCTAAGGTAGGTGGAGGGGAGGGGGTATTTATGCCCCTCATAAAGTCTTGGAGCCGTTGGAGCTTTTCTGCCAAACTCACACCGGAGACTCCGGTCTGAGTATTTTCGCAAACCCCCTTGACCGGAGACTCTGGACTATCTCCAGTAAGTCTCCGGTGTCGATACCGCAGGCGACACCAAGTTCACCACCTTGAGAAACTCCAGTAAAAACTTCAGTGCGGAGACTCCAGCTTGGAGAACCGGAGACTCCGGTCTTGACTTAGTCGTTTGAGCTCACGGAGTGTCTGGGGTCAGTCGAGAGCAAAGAACACTGGCACCGGAGACTCCGGACAGTCGCCCGTAAGTCTTCGGACCGACCGCAGGCGACACCAGTTATGACTTAGCCAAATTCATCAGAGGAAATACCCACACCGGAGACTCCGGTGTATCTCCGGTAAGTCTCCGGTCTGGGTACCGCAGGCGACACCATAAATGACTTAGCAAAATTCTTGAGAGAAAACACCCACACCGAAGACTACGGTAAGTCTCCGGTCTGGGTACTGCAGGCGACACCTGAGATCCAGAGAAATCGTCCTGGTGAATTCCTTCACACCGGAGACTCCGGTCTGGGAGACCGGAGACTCCGGCTTGGAGTAAACTCCACCAGAGCAAATTCCAGAGGCTTTGCTCCTTTTTGTAACACAATACCACCACATCAAATATGTTGTTTAGGCCCTGAAATACATCAACACACTTAAGGATACATGTGTTGTTAGCAAACACCAAAACAAGATGATTTAAGCGCGTTCGCACTTTCAGCATGTTATCTTTATGGAGAGACACCACTCGTGAACCTATGAACCTCGGTCCATTTTCCACACTGTTAAACAAACCACAACAATTTCCTGCTTTCTTTACTAATTGCAAGCATACACCATCTTCCACACTATATGTCTAATCTTTGTTTTCAGCAAGACCGGTGAGATTGACAAACTCACTGTACCGTTGAGACAAAGTATTTTGGTTGTGTTGTGTGCAGGTTCCACGTTGTTGCTGACACCGGTGAGGCGCCATCACCACTGTCGAAGCTCTGGCTCCGCAAATCCCTCAGGTGACCCTATCGGGTTTCGACTAGGAGATGTCATAGGCGCTGGTGAAATCGTCGGCTTGACAGGGAGGCGAGATTTACCCAGGTTCGGGGCCCTCGAAGAGGTAAAACCCTTACTCCTGCCTTCTGCTGATCTGTATTAGACGATTAGATCGATTACAGGTGCTCGAATCGAGAGTAGATCTCGAGTTTCAAGGCTTTTGTGGTCGTGCGGTAATACTTGGTCCTCTCCTTTGGGGCTCTCCTGGCTTTATATAGATAGCCAGGTCTCGAGTCCAACCCGGAGAGGATACAAACCCTAGCTTGAGTCGGTTACAATCCCTAACTTAGCCCGCAAGTTGATGCGGGTGGGCTTTTCATGGGCCTTCTAGAGTACTCCAAGGGCGCTTCCTGTCGGGCCTTGATCAGAAGGTATGAGAGGGGGATGTCCTTACTCGCAGGGCCCAGGATCCATGCCTTCGTCAGTAGCCCCCGAGCGTATGCTCGACTGGGATTTATTTTCAGTCGGGTAGACGGTCAGACCTTTTCTTTGATCTCATCTTAGAAGTTCAGCTCGACAGTTGTTGTCTACGAAGGGTGTGTTCCCTGTTTCGCGAATTAAAATACTCGAGTATCGAGCAGCATTGGTGCCAGTTTTTGCGGCTATATTAGCAGAAGGATGTGGCGCAGTGGCTTGGCTCTCCCGAGAGATCAGGGCCAATTAATTGCGACTAGGGCAAAAACACTCCTGGCCTACACAGATTCGAGACCTCCGACTCGAACCCGATGAGGTGATCGTTACGACTGGGCCGTTGTGGACTTATCGAGTCGAACTTAACCTAAGAGGGTACCCGGCGCGTCCGCTAGGATTTTTCTTCGTGTTGTTGACACGGAACTATGCCGGAGGACGCAGCTTTCGAGTGCGATTCCAGGCCCAAAAGAAAGATCTTTTTGGGTCTTACCTTCATATTCGAAGAATATGGCATCCGGATGTGCCTAGTCGGCTGTACAATCCAGGTTCTTGTGATGTATAAATATCACGCATAAGGTGGGTTCTTTCTACCCGATTAGATTGGTATGAGTTCCGTACGAAAAAGTTTCGTGTTGGAAATGTTAGTTCCGTATGAAAGAGTTTTCATGTTTTGGAAAATTGTGCCCATACGAAAGAGTTTTCGTGTATAAGGTATGTTTCTCTTGTTCCAAGAGGCTTTGATTCATGAATTTTTTCATGGGAAAATTGTGTTCTATCCGAAGGAATATTCGTGCGAAGATAATTTCGCGTTTGAACTTCCATTCGCAAACAATTTCCCTTTTGAATGACGAACGTCATGACGTCAAAGCGTGCTCCTCTTCTCCCGATGGGACGTGACGGAGTGGCAGCAGAAATTGGCCCACCTTGTCAGCTTTTTGACCGGGAAACGAGACGTCGCTCCCGTTTTTTACGCGAAATGCGCAGTAAATGCGCACGATCTTTTGTTAAGATCGTGGCACGAAACAGCGTATGCCGCCGCTTCGTTTCATCTTTACGCGTGGCAGCCGCGATAGGTGCCACGTTGCGTATCGTACGGCTGAGATTGCTTTACCCCGTATATAAATAGGGGTGTTAGCGCCGCAGTGAAATTTTCCCCGCTCTCAATCTTCGTCTTCCACCTCGCGCTCGTCTTCGCCATCCTTGCGCTCGAGCTCTCGCTGTGAACAATGGCCGGCGGAAAGAAACACGGCGCTGGAACCTCCGCATCTGGCGAGCCTTCTGCGCCACTCGCCTCTCGCGCCGGCGACTGGCGCACCCCCAACACCACTGCTAAGAGCATCAAGGAGATGCAGCGGGAGGGTCTGCTGCCGGCGGAGGCGGAGAAGCGCGTCCGTCTTGGGAAGAGGGAAGAGGTACCAAACCCTCACTCGAACGAGCGCGTGGTCTTCGTGGACCACGTGACTCGAGGCCTCTCCTTCCCTCTGCACCCTTTCTTCATCGGGCTGCTGTGTGCATACGGCATACAGCTCCACGACCTCCCCCCGAACGCGGTGCAGCACATCTCGTGCTTCATCGCGCTTTGCGAATGCTATCTTGGCATTCGCCCGCACTGGGCGCTCTGGAAGGCGCTGTTCAAGATCCGGATCTTCCGCGAGAGATCGCGGGTAGAGTCCGAGCCCGGTGAGCCACTTCGCACGGGTGGCTTCGGGATCCAAGCGCGCCAGGAGAACGCCTACTTCAACATGCACTTCATCGACTCCGCCCAAGGCTGGCGGAAGAAGTGGTTCTACGTCGCCGACAACAACTCGAGTGGGCTTGTAGAGTTCCACCCATTCGCAATTCTGACGAGGCGCAAATCTTGGAACCACAAGATGTCAGCCGAAGAAATCCAGACAGTCACACCTCTACTCGAAAGAGTAGGTGCTCTTCGAGACCAAGCCTCGGGAGTAGTGCTCAATGGACTTCATCTGGCAAGCCTTTTCTTGAAGCGCAGGATCCAGCCTTTGCAGCAGAGGCCTTCCGCTATGTGGGAGTACCAAGGCGCAGAAGATCCCAGCCGAGTGAGCCGCGAAGAACTTTCGAATGTGGAATTCGAGAAGAAGATCGCGGCCATCACTCGACTGAAGGTTGGGGAGCAATTCCCCGATTGCTCAGTCGAGGCTTATTCTGCATCAAACCCTCCTCCAGCTGCGGTTAGTTCCCTGCCTTTAACTTGCTTTTATTTTCAGAATTTTCGTAGTCGAGAAGATCTTTATCGTCTTCTTATCTTTGTAGAGCCTAGCTGTAGCAAATTGCTATCCGCCCGTTGTTGGTGAAGATGCCTCGTGTCTTCAGTCAAGCCACCAGGACGGCGCGGTTGACACCAGTGTGGCCAACGCTTCCTCGAGTTCTGAGCATGATTCCTCAGATGATGTTGAAGACTCGAGTGGCGTCCCACCAAAGCGCCGTCGGGTGAACGAAAACGAGGTCACCTCCAAAGACAAGTCTTTGGAGGCGTCACCTGGCCCAACTCCAATTTCTGCGACTCCGCTTCGATCTCTTCCTCCTCTGGCTCCATTCGCAAACGCCTGGAATGCGGATGACTTGGATGAAGACGACGAGGATGACGAGTAAGTTTTTTTCCATATTTTAATTCGATTGAACTCTATTTGTCAGTGCTGACGTTTCTTTGTCCTTTACTGCAGTCTGCAGGCAATCAGCCCGCGTAGATTCGCCGCGGCTGTTCCTCCCGAAAAGAGGAACAAAGCGAAGGACGCGGGTGAAACCCCTACTGCGGGTACCGTCCAGAACTCTCCCAGGGCAGCGCCTGATGCTGCGACTGCGGAGCGGGATGTCCCCAGCTCCGCTGCTAGAACTTCGGTCTCGAAGGAGGCGACGGACAGCTCGGCGGACCCCCTCTCCCGCGCCTCCGGACAGGTAAACTTCTATCTCTTTGGCTTTCTCAAACAAATTTTATCGGGTGCACGACAGTGCTCTCGATGGGAGTAGCCCCCGAGGCTGTAGTCGATTGTAAATAATCGGGTACAGGCTCAAAACCTCTTTCTGCTCTTCTTTTTTATTTTGTCTTCTTCGGGTGCACGGCAGTGCTCCCGATGGGAGTAGCCCCCGAGGCTGTAGTCGATTGTAAATAATCGGGTACAGGCTCAAACCTCTTTTCTTCTAACTCTTTATCTTCATGCTTTCGCAGTCGCTCGTCGATTCCCTTGCGGCGATCGGTCGCCGCGTCGTTTTGGCCGAGACAGATTGCGAGTCGCTTCGATCAGAAGTTAACCGACTCAAATCTGAAAGCGACCTTCTTAAAGGTAAATTTCATTATCTTCTTGGCTTCCGTGTATCATCCATTCTTGATTTCTGATTAATATCCCCTTTGCAGCTCGAGCCGAATTCGCAGAGTCTGAAAAGACCAAACTTTCAGAGCAGGTAACTGCTCGGGAAGCTGAACTGGCGACTACCCGACAAGAGCTGGAAGCTTCCCGCAAGCAATCGGAGGAACTCAATACGAAGCTTGCGGAGGCGCGGAAGACCGTGAAGGACTTGGAGGAGGCCGGCAGTAAGGCTGACAACGACACTGTCGCGTTCCTTCGTCCTCTCGCCAAACGCTTTGCGGGTAAGTATCTTGGGTTTTTGAACTTTTCATTCTGCTGATTTTTGCTAAGCATTATTTTCTCTGTCTGTAGATCTTCTGGGTGTTCCTCTGGAGATTCCTGGGATTCAGCGGGTGGACGTGCTGACCGACACTCTCGCGCAGCTCAGGAGGCATTCTGAGGGAATATTTTCCCTGATTGATGATGCTTCCAAAGCGTTGGCACGAGTGCATGGCCGTCTTGTCGCCAGCGGTACTCCTGCGCCTGCGCTGAGCGAGTTGTCGAAGGTCTTCTCGGAAGGCGACCTCCTGGAAGCCTTTGCGGTTGCTCAATCGGAAGCTGGCGCAAAGACTGCGATTCAGTTCGCTCTGGCGAACGGAGTTGAAGGTCTGGAGGAGGCCTATTCGTCCATGCCGGTCGACCCTTCCACGGGCAAGAAGGTACGGCTATCTCGTTTTTCTGAGCAAGCCACTGTTCTTGCTCGGAAATTATCTGAGATGTTTGCTCGGAAGAAGGGAGGGTCGACCGCTGCTAGTGGCAGCACCAACGCGGCTTCGTAGACTTTTGTTTTCCTTTTGTTTCTGTTGCTTGGATGTAATGAATTTTGGGATATATTCCCGTACCTTTGCTGGTCTTTTAATCGAAGCGTTTTGCATTTAAAATTTATCCTTGTCGTCTATACTTTGCCTCCCGATGGGAGTAGCCCCCGAGCGATTAGTCAGATGTGCGACTGGAAACAACTCGAGTAGGGCGTCTCACTTCTTTCCTTGTACTTCTTCCAGGCAATTGCGTCTGCCGCTGAACCTTCGAGTGGACGTGGTAGTCCAGCAAATCCACTTGTGGCTGCCGTGGGCACTCTTGCTGGCCTTCGTGATAAGGTTCAGGAGGGTGAGCGTAGGCTGAAAGCGCTGCGCGGGGTAGCTGACGTGGCGATATCCAAGCAGAAATTGGCGGCTGAGCGCGAGCAATTTCTGATTGGCGAACTGTCTTCGATTGCAAAGGAGTTACTATGTGAGTAGTGTAGCCCCCATGCTATTTTCCTCCTCTGTGTTTCTTAGCTTACTAAGTGCGTTTGCTTCTTAGTTGTGAAACCAGATGACAGGGAAGAAAAGCAGTGGGTAGAAAACCACATTCATCAAGAAGCTAACAGCACAAAGCCTCATGCGAGTAATTTCTGGTCTGATCGCAGTCGAGGGTTTGTGATGGCTATCTTGAAGTTTCGAGTCCGCCAGGCGAAAGTTCTCATGAGTTCTTTCCATGAGGTCCTGGTTGCGGTGAATGCTGCTTTTTATCCACTTGAGAGGGGCTCCGAAGACTGGAGCTATCTTCTCAGGTTATTCGGACGAGAAGGAGAGGTTCGCGCGTGCGTTCACAATCAGATGACATGCGGCGCGGTTGTTGCTCTCTCGTTTGTCCGAATATGGCATCCTGAGATAGACTTGAACTCCGTAGCCCGGCTTCCGGATTATGCAATCGAAGATATTGCGCCGTACTATGATGCTGTTCGTCCTGCAGCCGAGAAGATTATCCGAATGACATCCGAAGAGGTAGATAGGATCTTAGCGGCTAAGAATGCTCAGCGTTTCGACTGACTTTATCGGATGTGAATATCCTGTAAGTTTATCTGTAGTTTGTAAAAACTGTAGTAAGGTGTGCAACCTTGTACTCGATAATTCTTTTCTGTGATGCTTAGTTTTAGGTGTAGCCCCCGTGTATTTTATGGGGTGTGTACCTGTAGCCTTGGAAGCTGTCGAGTAAATATGATGAGAGAATCATGTATTTATTGCTATGACTGAGAAGTCATGTGTTCGAGCTACAAAATTGGCTAGTATAGCCTTATTGTTGCAAAATAAATAAACCTAGGGGTAGAATTTGCGCAGTTGCGCGATATTCCATGGATTGGAATAGATGCCTCCAGTTTCTGGATTCTTCAGTCGATAGGCTCCTCCTGGGATTACTTCGTGTACGATGAAGGGTCCTTCCCAAGGTGGTTCGAGCTTGTGCCCTTCCTTTTGTTTTAGCCGCAACACCAAATCGCCAACCACGAATGATCTGTGGCGTATGCGGCGACTGTGATAATTGCGCAGTGATTGTTGGTAGACTGCAGATCTTGCGAGTGCAATGTCCCGAATTTCGTCGAGTGCGTCCATATCTTCTGCAAGTGCTTTGTTGGAGGTTTCTTCACTGTAGGCTACAACTCGTGGGGCGCTGAATCGAACCTCTTTGGGGAGGACGGCTTCTGCCCCATATACCATGAAAAATGGTGTGTATTGCGTTGATCGATTGGGGGTTGTGCGGAGGCTCCAAAGTACGGAGGGTAACTCCTCTGCCCAATGACCTGCAGCGGGATGTAGCCGATCGAGCAATCTCTTTTTGATCCCAGCTGAAACTAAGCCGTTGGATCTTTCGACTTGACCGTTTGTTTGCGGATGGGCGACCGAAGCAAACTTCAGATTAATTCCTTTCTCTTCGCAGAACTGTTGAGTCTCCTTTGCAGTGAAGTTCGTACCATTGTCTGTAATGATGTCATGTGGCACCCCGAATCTGCATATTATGGAATCGAGGAACTTGATTGCGCATTGGGCGCTACCCGAGGTCACTGGCATAGCCTCGATCCATTTGGTAAATTTGTCGACTGCGACCAGCAAATGTGTGTACCCTCCTGGAGTAGATTTGCGCAGTGGGCCAACCATGTCAAGCCCCCATTGGGCAAAGGGCCAGGCGATGGGTATCATGTGCAACTCTGTGGCGGGCGCGTGCGGCTTGGGTGAGAATCGCTGGCAAGCGCCACATCTGTCGACCAGGTTTTTTGCATCGTTGGCTGCTGTTAGCCAGTAGAACCCTGCTCGAAAGGCTTTTCCCAGTATTGCTCTCCAGCTAGCATGATGTCCGCAATCACCCTGGTGTATATCCCGGAGTAACTCTTTGCCGTCTTCGGGTGCGATGCACCGCTGAAGGATTCCCGAGATGCTTTGCTTGTACAATTCTCCGTTGATTACCCGAAAGGATTTGCTACGCCTGATTAGCTGTCGAGCCTCGCGTGGATCGGCTGGGAGCTGTTTATGGAGCAGGTGGTCGAGATATTTCTGCGTCCAGACTGGCTCGACCAGAAAAACCTGTCGTGATATATTATGAATAAGCTCGATAAGCGCGACCTGCGGGCTGACCTCTGTTTCTGGCGCTGCCGGTGTTTCTGCAGCTTTCTTCAATTTGACCGATCGCTTGACCATCTGTTCGAAGTATATTCCTGGCGGTATGGGTGTATTCGTGGAACCCATGTTTGCCAGTCTATCCGCCTCTTCGTTGCTGGATCTTGCAATATGTTTCAACTCGCATCCTTTGAAGCTTCCTTCGAGTATATTATACATGTCGCGGTACGCGATCATGTTTTCAGCAACGGCATCGCATTCTTTCATTGTTTGTTGCACTATGAGGTTGGAATCGCCATAAATCATCAACCGGGTAGCTCCACAAGCAATCGCCATCTTCATTCCGTGCAACAGTGCTTCATATTCTGCGTCGTTGTTCGATGCTGGGTCGTCAGGTGGAAAGTCTAGTCGCAGGACATATTGCAGTTTGTCTCCACGAGGCGAGATAAGAACGATTCCAGCTCCTGCCCCTTCGTTTCTTTTGGACCCGTCAAAGTACATGATCCAATTGCTTGTGTACTCGGGTGGTCCGGTGTTTGTAGCTCTGTCCATTCGCTGATGAATTCCACGAGAACTTGAGATTTGACTGCATTGCGTCCTGCGTAGGTGATATCCCAGGCACCCAACTCGATGCTCCACTTCGCTATTCTTCCGGATGCCATAGGGTTGTTCATGATTGTCCCGAGTGACGCATCGTTAACCACTGTAATGGCGTGTTCCTGGAAGTAGTGTTTGAGTTTTCGGGCTGTGAGGACAACTCCATACGCAAGCTTCTGGTAATGAGGATATCGCTGCTTGCACGGCGAGAGCACTTCGCTGATGTAATATATTGGGCGCTGGACTCCGTATGCCTTGCCATCTTCAGGTCGTTCGACTACGATTGCAGTGCTGATGACCTGGTTTGTAGCGGCTAAATAGAGAAAAAGCGGCTCCCTTTCTTGTGGTGTTGCGAGGATGCGCCTGCTTTGCAACGACCGTTTCAAGTCTGCGAATGCTTGCTTGGCTTCGGGGGTCCATTCGAATTTGTCCGTCTTCTTCAGTAGTTTGTAGAAGGGTAACGCCTGCTCTCCCAATCGCGCGATGAACCTGCTTAGGGCGGCCAATCGCCCTGCGAGCTGCTGGACTCCGCGTAGATTGGTGGGCTCCTTCATGGTGAGGATGGCTTGTATTTTCTCCGGATTGGCCTCAATGCCTCTGGCGGATACCAGGTATCCTAGGAGTTTTCCTGCAGGGACGCCGAAAACGCATTTTGTTGGATTGAGCTTGATCCGATATGCATTAAGGGCGTCGAATGTTTCTTTAATATCTTCAAGGAGTGTGTCCTCTACTCGAGTTTTGATGACGATGTCGTCGACATATACTTGTACGTTCTTGCCAATGAGATTTGCAAGGCATCTCTGCATGCAACGTTGATATGTTGCGCCTGCGTTCTTCAGCCCGAAGGGCATTGTCGTATAGCAGTATACACCGTGTGGTGTGATGAATGCCGTCTTCTCTTCGTCTTCCTTTTTCATTCGGATCTGGTTGTATCCCGAGTAGGCGTCCAAGAAAGAGAGACGTTGGCAACCTGCTGTGGAGTCCACGATCTGGTCGATTCGTGGTAGAGGAAAGTTGTCCTTGGGGCAGTGCTTGTTCAGTGACGTGTAGTCGATGCACACCCGAAGGATATCCGTGTTCTTCTTGGGGACCAGCACCGGATTTGCTAACCAGGTGGATATCTTGATCTCCCTAATGAAATTTGCGGCTAGCAGCCTATTTACTTCTTCTCCCAGCGCCTTTTGCTTGGGTTCTGAAAATCGTCGAGTCGTCTGTTTGATGGGCTTCGCGTTAGGAAAGACTTCGAGTGAGTGCTCGGCAAACTCCCTGGGTATACCTGGCATATCTGAGGGTTGCCAGGCGAAAATTTCCCAGTACTCACGGAGGAGTTTGACGAGCGCGCTTTCCTATGCTGGCGAGAGGGTTGTGGAAACCATCGCGGTTTTTGCGGAATCCGTCGGGTGCACTTGATGCTTGCGAGTGTCGCTGTTGGCGCTGAATTCCAGTTCAGGCGCGTTTTTCTTCGTGAGTGGCATGACGGAGTGATCCGTGGTTTTTGCCAGCTCTTGTAGTTCTTCTTGCATCCCGAAAGATTTCGCGATCTCATTAAATTCTATGTCGCACTTATCCGATTTCTGGAAGTCCCCGTCAATGGTGATCACACCGTATTCGCCGGGTAACTTGAGCTTCAAGTATGCGTAATGTGGTACGGCCATGAATCTGGCGAACGCTGTTCGACCAAGAATGGCGTGGTACTGCGAGGGCCAGTCGACGACTTCAAAGTCCAGGAATTCCCTTCTGTAGTTGCGTGGGGAGCCCAGTACAACTTCGAGGTTGATTGTTCCGAGTGGACGTACTGCCTTGCCCGGAACTATCCCGTGGAAGGATGTTTCTGATTCCGTTAGGCCGTCCAGGTTTTTGTTCATTCGACGGAGTGTATCCGCGTAGATGATGTTGATGCCGCTGCCGCCGTCCATGAATACGCGGGCCAGGTCATAATTGCCAATTTGAGCTTGAATGACAAGGGCGGCGTGTCCTGGTCGATAGACTCGTGGCGGGTGGTCTTCCTTCGAGAACGTGATTGGCTGTTCGGCCATCTTCAGGTACTCGGGCTTCGTTGGTGGCGTCTGCACTGCCATGCATATTTGTCTCGAGTTAGTTTTTTGAGCTCTGCGAGAGCGGCATACCTTTTGTATCATCCCAAGGAGTTGTCCGTGCGGAGTCGGGTATGTATTTGCTCCCGTGTTTTGCTGTTGTGGTGCTGGCAGTGCAGCGAGTGCCATGTTTGGGTTGGCTGGTGGAGGTGGTGGCGGTGGTAGCTGGAATTGTTGTCCGCCTCCTGGTAACGGTGGATAGTTTTGGGTGGAAGCGAATCTTTTCTTGGCTAGCGCGTCCGAGATTTCGATGAACTTTCGGCAATCCTTGAGAAGGTGTGTTGCATTAGTCTTGCCCGTGCGCTTGTCTGTGAACAGATGTAGCGAGCAGTATCCATCGAGGTCTTCCTCGGGTGATTTTTCTTCTACCTTTGGCTTCCATTCGCGACTTCCACGACGACCGGAGTCGCGACTTCGCGTGAACTCTGCCGCCACTAGTTCTTCTCTATCGTCGTGGTCGTAGTATTTTCTTCTTTTTCTTCGCCCATGACGGTCTTCGTCATGTGTGGGCGACGATGTTCTTTCATTGCGTACCGCGTCTTCTCCGTTGGCCCATTTTTCGGCTATGACCATGAGCTCCCCTATGGTTTTGGGCGCAGCTCTGCCGAGTTCTTCTCGAAATGCGGTTCTTCTTGCTCCTTTGGCGAAGGCCTCAATCGCCACTTCTTCAGAGATTGTCCCTGCGGTGTTCCTGAGTGTGTTCCACCGCTGGATGTATTCTCGCGTGGATTCGCCACTTTTTTGTTTGCAAGCCCGTAGTTCTTCGATTGTAGCTGGCCTTTTGTAGGTCGACTGGAAGTTTTTGCAGAAATCGCGATGCAGGTCGTCCCATGATGCATAGCAAGATCGTGGTCTTCTTTCCAGCCAACTGCGGGCCGCTCCGGCCAGGTGCAAATTGAGGTATTGCATGGCCGTGTTCTTGTTACCGCGTTGGCATTTTACTGCCGTGAGGTAGTCGCTTAACCACTGGGAAGGCTCGAGTGAGCCATCGTATTTTGTCACCTCCGAGCTGAGCTTGAATCTCTTGGGTAGAGGTGCTTCGCGAATACTGCGAGCAAAGCAAAGTGCTCCGCAGGTTTCGTCGTCCGAAGACCCGGATGAGGAGCGTTCGCGATATCGTGAAGCCCTCGCTTTATCCACCTTTTTCTGGGCGAGATCAGATCGCGCGTCGTACCCGGACCGGTCGCGGTCGCTATCTTTTCTTGGTTCTTTACTTCGTTTTCTCGAGCGGCTGCTGTGGTGCCGCGAATCTTTGTCTCTCGGGCTGTCGTCGCTGCTGCTTCGGCTGTCGCCACGGCGCCGAGCTTCTTTTCCTCGGCCACGACGTGGCGATTTATCCTTTCTCGGAGAAGAGCTCCTGTGCCTGCGGGGCGCGTCTTTGTCTTTGTCCTTCTCTTGTCGCGCCTTCTCCAGTTGTTCCTTGCGATCGTGGGAGGCGAGCTTCGCGGCAGCCAGCCCTAGACCTTTGCGGATGTGCTTGTATTGTTCCACCCGAGGATCGCTGTCCGTTGGCTGGTTCATCTGCATGTAGGTGGCCACGGCTAGAATTGCGGCAGCTGGAGTTTGCGGGTAGACGTTCCCGTCGTCGTCAACCCTCATGAAAGAAGATGTGGTAGACCTGTTGGTCCCAGCCATGGATTCGTGGTCCCTTGTCGATGCTGCGGGTCCTTTTCCCACGGGTCGGGTACCGACCGAAGGAGCAAGGGACAGCTCGGCTCGGCGTAGGCTTGACTCATCCGCCGCTCTCCTGCGACGGGCTAGATCTGCTCGGGCGTCCTTGATGTTTGAGGCCGCTCTCACTAGGTGATAGTGGTAGGCGGTTAGGTCTTCCTGCGTGGCACCTGCTGCGGGTGGCTGACTCTTTCGCATGGATTCCTTTGCTCTTTTCCAGGCTTCCCGCGAGACGCCGATTAGATCGCGCTCGGTTGCGCTATATTCAGTTTCCGAGGGCTGTTCCAATCCTGCCATGCAGACTTGGGCTAGTTGTGGCCCGTGCGTCCTAGGCGCAGATCGGGAGGCTCTTCGCACTCGAGAGGGTTCCTCTGTCGAGAGTGCGTGGTAGTCGATCGTGTTGAAGCGGATGGACTCGCCGCTTTTCTCCATAAGGAAGCGCGAGTTGACGGCTCCAGATTCGGGTTCAGATTCATCCGAGAAGTGGAGGATTCCGTCTCTGTTTGCCATGAAGTTGAAGCTTCCGAACGTCAGGGTGACGCTCTTCTCCAGATCCTCGAATACCGGGCGTGATTCCGGCGAGTGAGGCGTGACTATGACGGATCCGATCCGTACAGGATTGTTCGGAGCCGTAGTCGATGGTTTCCAACGGGAGTTGGATGTCGATGAAGCCGAAGATGCCGGTGATCCAGCGCCCGCGATCCCCACGGTCGGCGCCAATTGTCGAAGCTCTGGCTCCGCAAATCCCTCAGGTGACCCTATCGGGTTTCGACTAGGAGATGTCATAGGCGCTGGTGAAATCGTCGGCTTGACAGGGAGGCGAGATTTACCCAGGTTCGGGGCCCTCGAAGAGGTAAAACCCTTACTCCTGCCTTCTGCTGATCTGTATTAGACGATTAGATCGATTACAGGTGCTCGAATCGAGAGTAGATCTCGAGTTTCAAGGCTTTTGTGGTCGTGCGGTAATACTTGGTCCTCTCCTTTGGGGCTCTCCTGGCTTTATATAGATAGCCAGGTCTCGAGTCCAACCCGGAGAGGATACAAACCCTAGCTTGAGTCGGTTACAATCCCTAACTTAGCCCGCAAGTTGATGCGGGTGGGCTTTTCATGGGCCTTCTAGAGTACTCCAAGGGCGCTTCCTGTCGGGCCTTGATCAGAAGGTATGAGAGGGGGTGTCCTTACTCGCAGGGCCCAGGATCCATGCCTTCGTCAACCACCGTCAGTGGCATCAACCTTCCTGAGATCATCTTCCTCCTTCTAGATTGATAACCTTGGTTCTTAACTGAGGGAAATTCTTATCGCTTGCTCATCAAACCCCCCTCTTGGGGTTCCCAACACGCCATTCATAGCAGCAAGAATTCCTGGCACCATCAAGGTGTAGCAAGGAATTTCTGTCGCCAACGCAAGCATCAAGGGGTGCCTTTTCATCCACGTTCCTCCTTTTAGTCTCACCTTTCTTCTCAAGAGCCTCATGGGCCTCTCCCAAATTGGCTCATGAGTATATCAAAGTATTTCTTGGACTCACCTTGCACATTAGCCATAAAACGGTCCAAAGAGGCAATTTTATCTTTTACTCTAGGACTTGGAATGTTACTCATTTCATTTGAAGTCTTAGAGAGAGTAGAAGGTGATACCTCTAAGGCATGAGCCATGAATAAATTGGTCGAGGGTTGAGGAATATTCTCATTGGGGGATTCAAAGAGAGATTACGATGATGATGTTGATGCAATAGCAAGAGTGACCACTTCACTTGTGGATTCTTCTTCTTCATCATCACCGAAATCATACTCTTCTTGAGTCACTAGCACATTGTAGGAGCCTTCTTGTTGAAATTTTTCTTCTTGAAGAGAGGTTTCTTGTAAGCGACCTTTGACTTGTCCTTGCGAATAAGATCTCCTCCATGATGTTATCTAGTTTCATAAGGACACTCCACAGTGAAATGATGCTTATCTTGACAATTGAAGCAAGCTCACACTTTTTGAGTCCCTTCCTTTCCATACCTAGACTTGGTCTTCTCCTCAATATATGCTTTGGCCTTGGGAGGATTCTTCCAAAACATTTGCACGGCAAGAGCAATGACATCCTTAAGCACGGGGTCATATTCTTGATCCTTCAAAGGGGCCAAGTCCCCAATGCAAGCTTCATGATTATCAACCTCGCTTAACGCTACCTTGGCCTTCAAAGCAATGGAGGCTCCTTTATGCATTTCCATGACTACAACATGATTGTCAAGAGCATTCTTTGTTTGCACTTGGAAGGAGAAAATCTCTTGCATTACTTGAGTTGAGGTCATAGATGTATAGTCATGTCTTCCTTAAAGACTCTTCAAGTCCGCGGGCCCAAAAGACATGAGAGCACTCACGTACTTTCTCTTGATCCAAGCATCATCAATCTGAGTGGTACCAACACCATTGAAAGCGGTGGAAAGAGTCCCGAGCCTCCGGAACATGTCTTCATGGTTCTCACCATGGTGCACATAGAATCCTTTGGCCTCATTTCTCAAGGTATCATACCTATTCCTGTTCATGCTTTCATTGCCCACAAACATGACAGTAAGAGCATCACATGTTTCTTTGGAGGTGGAATATTGTTAAAGATGATGCATGTGGTTTGGACCCACGACTTGTTAAATAATGGACAAAGCAGTGTAGTTGAGTTGACAATCTACACCTTCTCTTCTTGTCAAGTTCTTGGGGTCATGAGTCTTGTATCCATATTGAGTGACCCTCCAAAGCTCAATACAACAAGAGTTTATGTGAGTTTTCATATAATATTGGCAATCACCAAAGAATGTGCATCAATTTTTGGAGGATCGCCTCTAGGGATTATATGAGGATGTGGGATGGGAGGATCGGGAGAGTAGTGTCCTTCGACAAAGTGGTAATCTCCCTTCTCTTCCATCCCCTTAGAAGTTGTGTTCTTAGGGGGGGCCACTTTTAGGTTGTCCACCACCAACCCCACCTTTAGCGCCCTCCAGAATTTTGCCCGGAAGAGATGAAGTGGATGACTCTGGTTCCTTGGCTTTCATGAGTTGCAACAAGAGAGTTTGCAACTCGTCAATTTTGACATCCATGGACGAGGTCAAGGAATTTTGCAGTTCCTTGAGATCATCCATAGTGACTTGTTCCCCGCAATCGGTGACTACCGTATCATCGTCCATACTAAACTCTTAGGCGGTTAAGCCCAAAATAAGAGCCGAGGCTCCGATACCAATTGAACGGATAGTATGGGCACCTAGAGGGGGGTGGTGAATAGGTTCTACAACCAATTTTAATTTTTGTTCAAATTAAGGCTTGACACAAAGGTGAATTCTCTAGATAATGCAACTAAGGTGAATTTACCTATATGACAAGAACAACGAGAAATACAATACAAGCACAAAGTAAAGGAGAGGGGAACGAGGTAACTGATAACGAAAGCACGCAGAGATACGATGTATTCCCGAGTTCCTCCTTGTTAAGGGAGTATGTCTCCTTAGTGGGGTGTGAGTTTCATCACGAAGGCCTACTCATCACCACAAAGGCCTCACCCTATTCTCCGATGAACCCCGCCCCAAAGGCCTAGTCCACCTTCCGCTATTGACCCCATTTGAGGCGGGAATCGAGTACTTTACAAACAAGTTTGGGGCACACACCCACAACCAAATGGGAGGCTCCCAACCAGCACCAAGAATCACTAAGAGTAGCAAGAGGTATAGGTTTTCCACACAAGGAAACCCTAGACTAGTTCCCCTCAAGCAGATGAGGGGGGGAATGGAAAACCGGTTGGTGAAGATGTAGATCGGGGCCTTCTCCTTCAATCCTCCGAAGATCAACACTTTTGGTGGGAGGTATTAGGCGATCTAGCAAGGTGTGTGAGCTCTAGCAATGCGGGAATCTTTTCTGGTCGAGCTGACTCAAGGAAGAAGAAGGGGAAGGGGTATTTATACCCCATCCCCCAAATTTAGCCGTTTGAAGCAATCCTGCGAAAATCACACCGGGGACTCCGGTGCGAGGACCGGAGACTCGGTCTGGAAAGAATCCGGACTTGTCCTAGGCCAGAAACTCCGCACTGCTGGACCGGTGATTCCGGAGAGTCTCCGGACAGTTTCCGGACCGATGCCAGCGGGTGACACCAACTTCTCTTGGTGCGGAAAATCTTCAAGGCCGGAGACTCCATCCCCTGCACCCCGGAGACTCAGGTGCACACCGGAGACTCTCGGAAGTTTCCGCACACTCTTCGGAGGGAGTCCAGTGGGTGACACCACTCGCACAACTCGGCCTTCTCACAGGAATTTCTTCACACCGGAGACTCCGGTCTGGGAGACCGGAGACCCCGGCCTGGAATAAATTCCAGCAGCTCCTAAGCCTGTAGATCTCTTTCACCTTTTTGGAGATCACACCACGCCATAGGTAATTTAATCAAAATGACCCTGAAATATCAACACACATAAATATATATACTTGTGTTGTTAACAAACACCCAAAAAACAAGAATTTAAGCGCATTTGCGCTTTCAATTTGCAATACCTATCCTAAATGAAAATCCTTGGTATTTTGTTATCCATTTTCAAGAATATATGAAAAATTGTGGCCTAATCTGTGTTGCAACAAGCTCCGGCACCAGCTTTGGCGGTGGCATCTATATGTATTTTAATATTGATTACATACCAGCGGAGTCTCCCTAGACGCCACAGAAAAGCCTTCCTTGTGGCGTGTCACATCAGATTTCAATGTTTTGTCAATGAAATGCTTGCAATAGCTATGTCCTAACTCATGGTGGATATCTCATGCATGCATGCGACCTGAAAAGGTGTAGATCAATCTTGGTCTATCAGAAATCTTCCACGACAAAGATGTCGGGCACAAGCTATAACTCTCATTCGGAGTTGGATGTATTCCTAGCAACTAGATTCCTAAAAACTTACATCAAAATACACGAAAAAGAACATAAAGTTGAATAAAGGACCATAAACCTCTACACAATAGTTGCTGTTTGGCAATGAAATCTAAGTCAGGGCATGTCTTAAAGAAACAGGGGGAAATCACACACGCTCCCCCTACTTCTTCTAGCGACACGAAATTTTACCCCGGGAGGAGCGCACACAAACCTACCGATCAGAATCAATTACAACACGGACATGCCCCTTTGAAGAATACATCGATGATCGGGGGGAGAGAAAGGGGCAAAAATCTGAAACAAAAAAAGGAGGAAAGACGGAAATTAGAACCCGAGAAACACCATAACCGCACCTATCCCGTCTCTACCCCTCCCTATCGAAGAGCTCGTCTCCGTTCACCGGCCACCTACCACCACCGCCCATCTGCCTCCACCATATCTCCGCAAAACGAACATCGAAATAATTTCGGAAAATGGAGAAGAAAAGGAGACAAGGTGGATTAAGGCAATGTGAAAGAAAAACCCGCTTGCCGTAACAAAATCGGATAATGACAACCGCACAAACACGTCTCCTCTCGAAATTGCGGTCAGCACGAACCGCGAACAGACAGACATACATTCGAATGATGCCCAATTGTAACCGTTCGACACGTGATTAGCAAAATCGTTAAAAAAAAGTTGGCATGCATACGACCATTGAGATAAAATCCCATATCACCGTTTGTTATCACGTTGTCGGATCAACAATCGTTCAGCCTATTGATCTAGTACCGTCATCTAGTGCACAAAAACCCCATTCACAGACATAGTTCCGAGTAATAAAGTTCCCGTTATCGGAAAAAAAGAAGTTCCGAGTAATATGCGTCGACTAGCTAGTTAGAGGTACGTAATGAAGGCACAAACAAGTGCCGCGGTGAAATACAACGTTCAGCTTGGCAAACCCCATGTTTATGCCAATAACAACTACTGCTACTCTCGATCAGGGTTATCAAAAGATTATCCCAGGATTCTCAAAAAACAAAGAGAAAGCTACTGTTGGATCATAATCGGGTGTTGGCACTAAGCCATGTCAGTGCGTGGCTGGTGCGTGTATCGCGTGCGTTAGTTTGGTTCTGTTAGTTGTTAGCGAGAGGAACGGAGGAACGGGTCCAGCAGCTGGCCGGCCGTGGTGTGCGCGTGAGTGCGCGTCGTGCGCGAGCTGGGACTTGCTGGTAGTGTGCGCGTCAGTGCGCGTCGTGTGTGCGGGTGTGGCGTCGTGTGTGCGAGCCCGAGTGCCCATATAAGCACTCCTCTGTAATCTCCATTAAGCCTACGAGTTAGAGCTCGAGAGAAAGAGAAAAAAGCTGTCAGTGCAGCTGGGGTGTTTGTGCGCCCGGGAAATTTTTTGTGTCCACTTCTTCTTCTTCCTCTGTCCGTGAGAGTAAGAGCTAGGGCTAGGGACTTCATTTGGTATCAGAGCCACGGCCACGGTTGCGGGGGTGATCGCCGGCGATGTCGATTGTCCCATACGCTGGCGGCACGGGGAGCTCTCTGTCCCTGACGTGCCCGATGCTCACCGGTGAGAACTACACCGTGTGGGCGATCAAGGTGGAGGCGAACCTCGACGCGCAGGGGCTGTGGGAGGCGGTGGCTCCGGCGGACGCGGCCGCGGCGGTCGACCCGAAGAAGAACAAGACGGCGCGGGCTTACCTGCTCGGAGCTCTCGCCGAGGACATCCTGCTGCAGGTGTCGTCGAAGAAGACGGCGGCGGAGGTGTGGGCGAGCCTCAAGGCACGATTCGTCGGCGCGGATCGGGTGAGGGCGGCTCGGCTGTCCACGCTCCGCGGCGACTTCGACCGGCTGCGCATGGAGGACGGCGAGACGCTGGACGCCTACGCCGGTAGGATCGGAGGCATGGCGGCGCGCTACGCGGGGCTCGGAGCGACGTTGGACGACGTCGCCATGGTCAAGAAGCTGCTGGACACGGTGCCGGACCGCCTGTACGCTGCGGTGGCGGGCATCGAGCAGTTCTGTGACGTCGACAAGATGGCGTTCGAGGAGGCTCTCGGGCGGCTGAAGGCGTTCGAGGAGAGGACGCGGCGGCGCAGCCAGGACAACGGCGGAGGTGGTGGCGACCAGCTCTTGCTCACTGCGGCACAGTGGGAGGCACGGCGACGTCAGCGCGGCGGTGGCCTCGATGACGACGACGACGACGATGCTAGAAGCAGTGCGGGAGCTGGAGGCAAAGGACGGCGCGGGAAGTGCAACAACTGCGGCATCCGCGGCCACTTCGCGCGGGACTGCCGCCGACCGAAGAAGGAGAAGGAGCAGGCGCTCCTCTGCGACGCCGGCGACGAGCCGGCGCTGTACTAGGCATGGCTTAGGGGGTGATTGTTGGCACTAAGCCATGTCAGTGCGTGGCTGGTGCGTGTATCGCGTGCGTTAGTTTGGTTCTGTTAGTTGTTAGCGAGAGGAACGGAGGAACGGGTCCAGCAGCTGGCCGGCCGTGGTGTGCGCGTGAGTGCGCGTCGTGCGCGAGCTGGGACTTGCTGGTAGTGTGCGCGTCAGTGCGCGTCGTGTGTGCGGGTGTGGCGTCGTGTGTGCGAGCCCGAGTGCCCATATAAGCACTCCTCTGTAATCTCCATTAAGCCTACGAGTTAGAGCTCGAGAGAAAGAGAAAAAAGCTGTCAGTGCAGCTGGGGTGTTTGTGCGCCCGGGAAATTTTTTGTGTCCACTTCTTCTTCTTCCTCTGTCCGTGAGAGTAAGAGCTAGGGCTAGGGACTTCATCGGGGGAGTGTTTAGTGTGGATGCCGTCGCTACTCGATTCGTCTTGCAGGTGGAGGTAGAGGTCGTCAACGCCTAGCCAGGAGGGCAGCCACGCTCCAGCCCGGCCCGTCTGCAAGAAACCAAGATTGGAGCAAAGAAATAAAGATTAGCTGCAAGATTGCAGAAAGAACCAAGAATCCAAGAAAGAAACTAAGCAAGAAACCAAGAATCCAAGAAGCCAAGAACATTCACGAACCGTACATACCAGGGGCGGGAGAATGCTCTCAGCACCACGAGAAGGACGGCGAACCCGACGGACACCACAAGCATGGCCGAGACAAAGAGGAGGCAGCGATCCCGCCGACGGCCACCGTTGAGGATGGCGACCTCGGCCTGAAGCTCCCCGGGGGTATCTCCATGGCGTCCGCGTGGTCCGCCGTCCGCGTCGCGCGGAGGAGCCGGTGGCGGTGTGGGAGGAGACGGTGGCGGTGGCGTCGACGGAGGAGCCGCTGGCTGAGGCAGTGGCGGCGTTCTTGGCGGCCCTCTCGTTGGCCCTCCTCTCGGCCTTGTCCTCCTTGCGCGTGTGCCTCGGCAGCACGGCGTACCGGTTGCTCGTCTCTCCCTGAGTGAAGGACACCTCGGCCAGCACTCGGCCCTTCTTGTCGGTGAGAGGGTGGGGGGCGGTCGGCGAGGTGAGGACCACCATCGTAGGTGGAGAGGGTGGAGGAGACGGTGGCAGAGAGGAGCTAGGATGGGAGAGAGGGTGGAGGTGGAGCAGCGTGAACGTGAAACAGAGAGCGAGCGAGAGAGAGGGCCGAGGCTTTCTTTATAGTGGAGGGGTAGGCGTTAAGATTCGGGATCACCACCTAACGGTCTACGGAGGGCGTGTGGACGCTTAACGGACAAGCAGTGGGATAGTGCAAGGAGGGGGTGAAGAGACGGCGAGCACAACGCCGGTGCGAGCAGGGGCGGCGTAGGCCTGGCGGGAGCAACGGCGGGCCAGACCTGGGTGGCGCCCCGGCGGAGACCATGGCGACGCGCGCTGGTGGGAGCAAGCCTGGGGCTGACCTGGGTGGCGGAGTAGGGGTGCTGCCGATCCGACGGCGCGCGGCTCGTGAAGGGAACAGGCCCGCCGGCGACCAAGGCAAGGCACCAACGTAGCCGGCATCGAATTTCTTCAACGACAACGCCTGTGGACTGCTAACGCATATCCGAAGGTAAATAGTATGTGACATGGTACTGCGCACATTAGTTGTTCGATCAAATTCCTCACAGGCTATCCAAGTGCTCGGTGGTATGTGCAGTCCTAAACTATGGGTTTAATGGTGGGAATGGATCGGAATAGTCTTTTCCACTGAAATATCGATGCACTAATGCACTGATTTTGGAAGCTTAAACTGAGACAGACTCCGGCTAGTCATCCATAGAGAAATGCAGTAAGCAGCCATCTACCACTAGCATATTCACCCATGATCCCTGTTATAGCCCCCGCTCCTGTTGGCTTGGCTTGGAGTTGGAGCATCCGTCAAACCCTCCACGCAGACCCAGCTAGGCGATAGGCGAGATGCTCTCTGGCTCACCACCGGAACTCTCCATCTCGATGGCCATGCAGCGTTGTGTTGGCAGGCTTACAAATTGTGTCTTGAGATCAACAGTTGGCCGGACTTTATCACTGCAGTGGAGGAAACTTTTGTTGGGGATGATCACTGGAAATTCATGAAGGAATTGCTCTGTTTGAAACAGCAAGGTACTGTGGAAGACTACCAGTACACATTCGAAGAACTGGTTTACTCAATTTCCATGCTCAACACTTACCATGAAGAGCATTTCACCTCTCAGTTTAGTCGTTGCCTGAAAGTGGAGTTCAGGGGTGCAGTTGAATCTCAAGTGCCTGAGACGTTGGTGTCTGCTTATTTGTTGGCCCAGGTGCAGCTACAAATGTCGGATGACCTGAAACAACCGAATCATCGTGCTCAGGTTCATACTCGTGCCGACCGTTTGTTCCACAGACCTGAAGCTCCTCGCCCAGCTCTGAAAATGGGTAATGGTGAATTCTAGAAAGAACCACAGTTATGCAATTATCCTCGTGCCAATGGCCTCTGGTTCAAGTGCGGTGACAAATTCGAACCCACACATCAGTGCGCAAAGAAACCTGGGGCTGTACTCAATGTTGTGCACATGAAGGAGACACCGGAGCAACTGTCAGAAGAGGTTCTGAATATGGTGATACTTCACGACATTGGTCAAGCAGAGAAACTTAGCTTGTCGATTCATGCGATGGTGGGCTCTGTTTTTTCATACTCCCTTTGTCTGTGAGCTCTGATTGGCAATCAGGTCTTACTCATTTTGATAGCTTCTGGGAGTACTGACAGGTTCCTCAATGCAGCTATGCTTGATATAATTCCTTGGACTAACAGAGACCACTCCAATTGGAGTTAAAGTGGCTATGGAGAGTTGAGTCACTGTAACAAGATGGTCCCTGATTTGGAATGGTGATTTCAGGGAGAGACATTCAGTATCTCAATGAGAGTGATGGATTTAGGCGCTTATGACGCTAGCCTGGGTATTGCTTGGCTATTTGGCTTAAATTACACAGTCCAATGCTCACTGATTGGAACAAAAAAATTCTGTCATTCTCTTACAAGAACAAGAACATTACTCAGTAAGGCATGCAACATCCTACTGCCACTTCAGTCACAGAGTACCAGTTGAACAACTGGTCAAGTGGACTAAGGGTAACAATACTTGGGCTATGGCTGTGCTCCAACCGACAAGTGCTGATTGTGAATCGACATGTCCACCTGAAATTCAGTCATTGCTTGAGCAGTTCAGTGATGTTTTTGCCTTACTAATGACGTTACCTCCACAACGGCAGTAAGATCACACTATTCCTCTGAAACCTGATGCTGCACCTTTTAATGCACGACCATATCGTTACTCACCTGCTCATAAAGATGAAATATACTGCAAGGTAAAGGAAATACTGGTAGCCGGAATTATTGTGCAGAGTATGCCCCCGTATGCTTCTCCGGTCCTTCTAGTACATAAGAAGGACGGCACATGGCGGGTTTCTATCGATTACCGCCGGCCAAATGAGCTCACTGTCAAGAACACTTTTCCCATGCCATTTATAGAAGAACTGTTGGACAAACTTGCCGGTGCCATTCAGTTTTCCAAGTTGGATTTACAGGCCGGGTATCATCAGATTCAGATGCACCCAGGATGAGCACAAGACAGCGTTTAAGACTTATCACGGACACTACCACTTCAGAGTCATGCCGTTTGAGTTGTGCAATGCCCCGGCAACTTTTCAGTGTGTTGTGAATGTTGTGTGTATCCCCTGCTTGCTCAAATCTGTTCTTGTCTTCATGGACGACATCCTTGTTTATAGCTCTTCACTGTCGGACCATCTTACTCATTTTCGTGAAGTACTTCAATTTCTTCGTCAGCAGTAGCTCTTCGTTAAACTGAGAAAGTGCTCCTTTGCCTGCAGTAGCCTGGAATCTCTAGGTCATATAATCTCTGCCGGGAGTGGCAGCTAACCCAAAAAAGACTCAAGCCATGATCAATTGGAGTCAGCCCATAACAGTGCCGAAGTTACGTAGCTTTTTGGCATTAACCGGATACTATCGCAAGTTTGTGAGGAATTATGGCTGGATTGCGAAACCTCTCACACAACTTGTGAAGAAGAATAGCTTCGATTGGAAAACACAAGCAGCTGAACATGCCATGACTAGTACTCCAGTGCTACAGCTTCCGGATCCAATGAACAGTTTGGTGTGGAGACAGATGCCTGCGAGTTAGGAATTGGCGAGGTCCTCATGCAAGACCAGCACCCCATTGCTTTTCTTAGCAAACCTTTTAGTCAACAACAACAACAACTGTCTATTTATGGCAAGGAGTTTCTGGCATTGCTCATGGCCGTGGATCGATGGCGCTCGTACCTTAAGCGTAGTGAGTTCATAATTCGTACATGTCATCACAGCTTATGGTACCTTGATGATCAATCGCTCCAATCACCATTACAGCGCAAGGCAATTGCTCGTCTCATGGGACTCCAGTTCAAGATCATTTACAAGAATGGCACCAACAATCGGGCATTTAATTCCTTATCTCGCGGGGGTTATTTGATGGCAATTCAAGCCAGCAGTGAAGTGCAACCCACTTGGCTACATGAAGTTGTGAATTCTTGTGTCACTGATCCTGATGCGCAACAATGTCTGGCACACCTTGCTTTAGCTAGTCCTGACTAACATGGATAAACTCTGCAGCAAGGGCTGATTCATTTCCACGGTAGAGTCTGGCTTGACGCAAATTCAGCTATACATACAAGGGTAATCACGACGTTTCACTCTAGTGTTGTGGGAGGACATGTCTGTGTGCAAGCTACCTACCAGCGCCTGAGGAAATTATTTGCTTTGGCTGGTAACAAAACAACCGTGATAGAGTTTGTTCGCCAATGTGATGTCTGCAACATTCGAAGCACCTCCATACCCATCCACAGGGTCTTCTTCAACCTCTTCCCACTCCGACAGGTGCTGGCAAGACATTACCATGGACTTCGTCGAAGGTTTACCAATATCCGAGGGCGCCAATGCTATTTTGGTGGTGGCGGATCGCTTTACAAAGTACAATTACTTCATTCCGCTAAAGCATCCATTCAGTGCTCATTCTGTTGCCCGTGTTTTCGTTGATTCTGTCGTCAAATTACATGGGATGCCACATACCATCATCTTACGATCCCACTCTAAAAGCCTTCTCTTTGAGATATTGGGGACCAATTGAAGTTTACAACGGCATATCATCCTCAAAGGGATGGCCTGAGCGAGAGGGTCAACCATAGTCTGGAGATGTTTCTCCACTGCACTGTTCAAGAGTCACATAAGCAATGGCGCTGCTAGCTTCCTCTTGCGGAAGTTTGGTATAATTCCACTCATCACTATTCCATTGCATGTTCTCCGTTCAAGGTGTTGTATGGGCATGATCCTCATTTCGGTGCCATGCCTAATATGGTGTCCTATCCAGACTCTCATGTGGCCGATATGCTGACAGAATGCTTGAACCACAATGAGCTGTTCAAAAGGCACTTGGCAACAGCCCAAAATAGAATGAAAGTGCAGGTGGATAAAAACAGAATCGAGAAGCAATTTCAGGTTGGTCATTGTGTACTTCTGGAACTCCCAACTCCATGCTCAAGCTTCAGTGGTTAATCGCCCATTTCCAAAACTGCGTACAAGTTCTTTGGCCCTTAAAACTGTGTTGGAGCGTATCGGCAAGGTGGCATACAAATTGGAGTCATGTACACCCCGTATTCCATGTGTCTCAGCTCGAAGACTGTCGCTCTGACTTCACACCGTGTTTGCTGAATTTCCCATTCTGCCTGCTCTGGATACTTTGGATATTATTCCGGGGTGCATTTTGGACCATCTCTCGTCAATAAGGGAAATTCTGCTACTTTGCAAGTGCTGATTTAGTGGACGGACCTCCTAGTTGATGCAGCTACTTGGGAAGACTGGGATGTTATGAAGACTGGCTTTCCTCTGGTGCTTGCTTGGCGTCAAGGCATTTCTTCTCCAGGGGCACTTGTCACGCACGCCATCATGCCTTAGACCTAGGATATGCCACCTTGTCAGTTGTTGCAATGGTGGCGCTGTGAGCATTGTTGGGCTTGAGTGCCAGCGGTGGTGTGGGTGCCTTAAAGACAATGTTGTAACCCTGAAGGGAATCTCCACTAAACTGAGGAACAGAAACTGAATTTCCCTGTCACTCTCTTTCCCCTTTGCTGTTTCTTTTTTCTCACGACAGTTTGTCAGATCGAAACCTCATGCTGGCGATCATACCAGCTAGGGGGCAGTACAAGAAAGTTGACCCTCCTTGCTATTTAGCAGCTGCGGAATCTCAACAACTTCACTACTAACTCCAGTTAGTCTGCTTAGTGTCTCGATAGGCTCGGAATCTAATCTTCAGCTCACTAGCCCCTCATGCACATATGTCTGCGCAGTTTCATAAATAGTTTTATCTTGGACGTATGGCTTCCCTCTTCCTATGTTTATTGAGATGGTTAAGATTTCTAAACTTATTTGTTTTTCATCTTTTGTTATTTAAATTTTTAGTGCATTCTGGCCCCACGAATACTTTTGTGCCATGTGTAATAGTGTCGTATTACGGTCTACTTTCCATCATATAAAATAATTAGCAACTTTTCATTTAGTCATCTTATTTATTTCCAGTAAGAAACATTAATAACAGTGGTGCAATCTGCATTGGCTTTTATGCCGAAGGAATAGAATCTGCATATGCAAAACAAAATAAGCTTTATCCTCTTAGTTTATATGCTTCTCTAAATAAATACAAATAATTAGATTATATTTCTACTTGTATGGTATGAAAGTGTTTCTGTACTTTACATGATGTTTTTATGAGTGTGTTCCTACTGTGTATTTTATGAGTTCTTTCCTATGCCTTTCAGATTAACTGTATTCTGTAAGAAACCTTGTAGTTATTGAGCATTAGCTCTAATGATATTTTCATCACCTTCTGTGCTTCAGATAAATGAGAAAGATGCTCTCAGAGAGAATTTGCAAGATGGATTGTTAAATTATGCTCAAAATTTGAGAGGTAATGATGCAATGCAGTATTCTAAAAAATTCTGAGCATTGCATTGTATTTTAGTATTGCCTTATTTCTCATTATCTTGCAGGGAAATAATGTACGTGATCATACTGAATCTAATAGCTTCTGGTTCAGTTGAAAGTGCCTTTGATGATCTAAATTTTGATTAACCAAATTTATTGTATATCCGAAGTATGTTTCTGTTTATATTGAATGGTATTAACTATTAAGCTCGGTCTAGCAATTCCTTGCATCTCAGAAACAGGACCGTGTAATATGATGTGAGACAGTTTTTGCGAGATGCTGATAATCTAGTAGTTATTTCTTGTTGATGAAATGCTTTAGGAGAATCTGGCATTGTGAGCTTCTTTGAGACATCGACAGGTGGCTCTCTAAGCATAGATGAACCTTTTCTCTTGGTTGGGCACTTGGGTTGGCATATACTTTGGCAATCTTGTGACGACGAAACAGAACTTGTTTTGAAAGAAACCTTCATTCTCAAGTTGAGGTAGCCAGGTAGGGTATCATACTTGTTTATTCCTGTGGTTTAATTATTATTAGGTCTACTAAAAAGACTTGAAGGAGAATATGCTTAGAGAAGATTAGGAAGACATGGATGAGCTTATAGTTTTATGTTTAGATACTTCTCCGTAGTTCCTTTTTCAATTATGTTTGTGCAACAGTGAATTATATGCTTCGTTCTATAGTTTAGAAATTGGTATTTATATTCATAGCGTGTACTCGATATTCAATGTTTTATATAGATTAGTGGTCAGATGAGCTTTATTGATTGTGTAGCCCCTTCCTGAGAAATCTTATATAGGTTTTTGTTCATCAGGAATTAACTAATTACCAAAATGATTTTTACTAGAGTTGACTTGTTCGAATATGTTCATCAGATTTAGCATATGGAAGGCAGGATTAGCAGGCGCTTAGGCAGAATATTTTGCAGCTGATATTGCATAGTAATCTGCAGAACTTGCTAGATGTATATATTTTTTGTTCTCAAATGGGAAGGAAAAGTAAGCACGAATTGAAAATGAACACCTATATTACTTCTAGATGTGCTCGTTATCTGCATTACCCACAGAACATATTTTTTCTGTCATTTATATCAGCAAGGAAGTTTATCTATATTTTAGTTCTAGGCTGATAATGAAGCTGGATTACAAAAAAAATGTTTATTATTAAGCTGTTATTTCACTTGATTTCCTTATTCTTGATGTGCAGCTAAATTAATCTTTCAGTTTGTCAACTTAATTATCATGATAAGAACTGTATATTTGTTTGTAATTTTTCGCTTTATAGATCTTGAATGCGTAGAATTATAGCCTAGCTAGATAACCTTTTGTGTAAATTATTTTCTACGGCAACAAAGTGGCAATTTTGTTCTCATGGCTTAGCTGTTAACTAAGAATAGAAGAGACTTATATGTGCTATTTGATATTATACTCATGATGTTTCTAATTCTGTAGGATTACAGAAAAGCTCATGATTCTTATCTAAATATTTGAGAACTTCAGAAGTGCTCCCGTGAACATATATGTTTGAATCTTCAGAAATAGGAACAAGACTTTACGAGATTGTTGTATAGAATTAGACAGTAGAATAATTTGTGCGTTTATGCGGATTACCTCTTACTTACTGACAATAATACCCACACGGACACACTTCTAGATTAGTGTAATATCACGTTAAATGCATTCTATTTTCTATGTTACATGCACATAGCTATATCTGGTATGGGTTTTTAGTTAACTTATAACCTCAAATTAATGTTTTTATGCACAGTGATACAAAGTTCCGCCTGCAGTACATCATCGCTGGCCTTCTTAAGTTTCTGTCCCTGCCCCAGTACAGAATTGAGGTGGATTATCTCCTTTTTTTCATTGGAGAGATGTCCTAAACTGAAGTTACCGACCGAAAAATTTCATGACCAGATTCCTGATGTTAGCAAGGTTAAGAGAAGTGCACAAATGGATGTTGGCACTGGAGATAACTGCCTATTCACGACATGAAGTCATCCTAGATCTGAACCTTGTTAGTGTTTATTTACATAAAACTATTGGCATCCCATGTGTCATGACTCCGCCTGGTCTGTATATTGCCGGGTTGATTGACTACCTCTGCCATCTGTACACTCGATTTTTCAACCATTCCTTGCAGGCAAGGCAAGTAAAGATTAGATCAGTCGCAGTGTACTCATAGTGGTTGTGGTGTCTATGGTGAGATTCTTCAGGTGGAGGGCCAACCAGAATGGCATTGCTCTCTGCTCTCCCAGCATAAGGTGGATTACTTCAAAGTTGGTTTCTAACCCCTTGAAAAGCCATGCCGCCATTCTGAGCAATGTTGTAATGTACCAATCAAATTAGATTGAAGCAGACTATGGATGCAACTGTAAAAATATGTATTCTACCATTATTTTTCACCTAGTTTTCTTGAGGTTGTAAATAACGAATGAACTCCAGGTTTATGGGTCTATATTCCAGGAAAATAAAACATCATTCTATATGATATTTCTCAATTGATGGCTTGTGTCTTGGTACAATACTGGTTGTAGGATTTCTGGGGTGCTCTCATAGTTTGTTGCATACCAAATGGCCTCTCACTATGGTGGGTGATTGAGTATAGGGTTTGGTTTGGCTTAGCATGGATGAGTGGAGATTAGAAAGAGAGCTAAAGAAATTCCTACCCATTCACAGCAGATCAAGGAAACTCATCTTACAAACAACATCTAACAAACAATCTTCACACCAAACAACAAGGTTTAGCAAACAAACTAATATTGTCATACCACACTCATCGGTATGATCAATACACTAACACGTTAACGTTGTTCTAACAAAGTAACTAGATTGGTGGTCTCATCTATATCTTCTTGAGTTTCTTCAAATTCTTCTCTCAGTGAGTTGAGATATTCTTGATTGTTGTGAAGTATAAGTCTTTCTTCAAGTTCTTCAATAATCTTGAGTGTAGGTCTTCATGTGGGGATAATATTTCTTGCACTTCATGATATGGTCATCAATAATCATGCCTTGGTGGTATTCCTGAGGTAGGTCATCTAGAACAAGAGAATGAAATTTTGAAGGTGAATAATAGATGAGAGGATATGAGAAAGATTAAGATGAGGTGTTTTGTTTCTAGAAAGTTTGAACATAATAAAATTTCAATCCTAGGGTCTTTTCCAAACTTAGGGTCTTGAATCCTACAGGAAACATAGTGCTCTGATACCATTTTGTAGCGTTCCACATTTAAATAATGCAAGAACACATGTGTTACTGTGCTAGTCTCTGGATCAATTGCTAGCATCACAGTACAAATGAAATATCATGCAAATGCGTCAAATTCTATTACATCGCATGATCCAGTCTTTACAAAATAATAGTACAACTTGCATAGTCTTAGAAGACTAGCCGAAAACAAAATAGTACATCGGAAAACATAGTACAACATTGAGCCCATCTTCTTCATGTGCCACAGGCAAAACATGTTGGCGGTAGACTCGAGATCCTAAACGAAATCCTCACTCGTCTTCAGAATCATCTGTAGGATGGAATATGCAGCCACAAGGGGGTCAATACAATTTAATGTATTGGCAAGTAACACTATGATGGATATAAATGGCAAGGCTAATACTACATGTTTATTTGGCTGAGTGGATTTTTGGCTAAGTTTGCATAAAGCCAGTTTTTCTCCTATCACTTTTGTAAAACAAACTTTTCTTTTCAAAGGGTGGCATCATTGGACTGAAATCCAAGCACCACAACTACTATTCACTTGGTCAAATTTTACTTACTAAAAATGGTGTTGAGATTCTTCCGACATTCCTTGTCCAGCTGCTCATAGTTGTCCATAACCGGGGACACGGCTAAGATCTTAGTTTGTTGACTCTGCAGAGTTTGTGCACTTTCACCCTCAGACTCAAATCATCCCAAACATCCTATACACCCTAAGTGCATTAAGGAATGGAGAATATTGAGACGAGATCTTTCAGAAGAAATTCCGCCACTGTTTGGCTTACCGTTCCACCTATAATTATGGTACATCTGCTTGTAAGCCTGGTGAGTTCATTCAACTTAGTTGATCAAGACAGAGCCCATATGACTAAAGGCTGCATGAGAAGCTACTAAACTTAGAGGGACATAGTAATATCTTTGTTCCTGGGTGGCCATCCGCAAGTGACAACCTCAAGTGGAATAACCCTTAGACAAGGGCCCTGAGGCAACACTCAACATAAACCAGTCTTTCCACTTCCACCCAAGTGGTTCATTTATTAGTTATACTTAGAATTTTTCCTCAACATCTAGTAAAACAATTCGTAACATTGCATACAATCTACTAAGTTCTAAGGCTATCAAAATAACAAGGGTAAAAGAGATAGCTACACACTACTAGGATAATAGCATATCATAATATAACTTAGTAAAATTTCCTATCATGACGCTACTCAAAAATCTGCTAATGCATATAGAAAATAATGGGTAGTTGATGGTGTGTTACTTGCCTTGTTGAAGTTGGTGAACAAATCACACTCTCTTCACAAAAGATCGTTGCTCTCCGTACAATCTATATATTGAAAAACCAATAACAAAATAAACAAGCATACTAGCAATCAAACACACAAGTGAAGAAAACATATAGAGAAACTAACATAACAAAACGGGTTTAACCAAGTTGGCTAGGACAAGGTCAAGGTTTGAGTTTGAAAGATTCATTCTCTAATGGTTTCATACTTGTTAAGAATTTTCCAAGAGTTCACTAAGGATGTCTAGGTTGAGTTTGTAGTAATTAAACTTTATTGAAAACAAATTTATCTAAGAAGTTCCAAGAGTTCACCAAGGTGATCTCACTATTTCAACTAAAGTAACACATAACAATGTGTAACACTTAGTCATTTTCATCAAGACATTTGAGTGATCTAACTTAGTCCTTCCATTTTGGGTTAAGGTAGGTCTAGGTTCAACTAACTTCATAGCAATAGAGATGACAAGATAAAGTCCTGGGATTTTCCATTTGGGTCAATGGTTGGACAAAAACAACTTGTTATACTTCAACTTGTATGGATTGCTCCAAGTCTTCACATGCGTGTCTTCTTGAAGACCATCTTCATGCTTCTATTTTAGTCTTGTCACTTGGATGGATTCTTATCTTGGTCTTGATATATTCTTCATGACTTTCTCACTAGTTGGTCCAAGGTGGGATGGGAACAAAATACCACTAAGTAAATTAGAAAATAAAGGAAATAAGAAGATAGAGAGAGGAAGATGTTCTCTTCTTGATTTATTCATAAACTTGTACTTCCTTGAGTTTCTTCTAGTTGCTTTGGAGTCTAAGTCCTCCCTTCAATTTCTTCAATGATCGTCCTTGTAGAACTTCATGTTGCCACCAAGTTGAAAATGGAGTTCCTTCTTGTGCTTGAGTCTTGATTTCTATTTTTGCTAACTTGATGAATTCTTGAAGCAAGAATGGGGGAGTGGAGAAGTAGATGGGAAAATAAAGGTACTAGTGTTTAAGGTTCACTAGTATGGCTTATATGTGATTGACACATACGATGGACTTGACTTGGATTGAAAATAGCCACAACAACACAGATAATGAGGATATAAACAAATTTGTAAGACACGATAATATGGGCGGATCACAATGTTGGGTTTTTGGGTCCAAACACATGGTCATGGTCCAATGGTGTACAAAATTGTTAGGTACTAATGTATCTGGTTCAAGGTTACCAAATCGAGAAATTTTGCAAAAGGAACTATATTGAAATTATTTATAAAATTAAATCCATGTCAAAAATACTCAATTAGACAACTTAATTCTAAATTCGTATTTAATTTTTTTCAAAACTTATTTTGGGACATAGGATATGAAAGTGCATATCTTAAAGTTTCCAAATATATTTTATTTGCAATTTTTGGATTTGTAGAATTTGAATTATGCCAAAATTCATCAAACAGGCATATTTGAATTTGAACCAATTTAAGTTTGTCAATTTTGAATTTGAACATTCCTAAAATATTCTACATGTTGTTCTTATTTCAAAAAGTCCAAGTTTGCTTAATTTGGTCTTATAGATCAAAAGTTATGATGATTACAAGATATAAGGACTAATCTACAAAATGCCAATTATATTTCTATACGGAAAATAACAGAAAACAGCTGGGCTACGTGGCAGGATTCTACTGGTTGGGGATTGACATGACAGGCTGACTGGGCGCATTGATTGGGCAGACACGTGGTTATGTCTCATTGGTTGGTGCCCTTTCGTTAAGTGAACTAATCATGCGCGTTGGATCTGAATCTGAAGGAGGAGAGAGGAGCGGGGAAAGATCCTCAGCGCCGGCGCCAGTTTAGGTCACCAGAATCCATGGTGACGGTGGTGGCACTCTGGTCGTGGACGACGGCGATGCTCTGGTGTACTCCTTGCACATCTGAGGTGATGATGGCGTGCAGAACCAGATAGCGAGGACGGTGGTGACCTCGGGGTGTCTTGGAAATGTTCGTAGCGACGGCAACGCGCGACTGATGCTCGTTTTTCTCCGATGGCCTCGGTTTTGGGGGAAAAGGGAGGGGAAACGGATATAAAGCATGGGGCTATATATGGGTGTGATCGGGGGTGCAGTTTAATGTTTTAAAACGGCTGTAATCAAACGCAAATTCATCCAGCCGGAAACGGCTGTTCTTCGGTTACAGAGATTGAAGATGACCTCGTCACTGCTAACGTCATATGCGGGTCCCCCCGTCGGTGACAGATGAAAAGAGAGGGGCGGTGCGGGCTGGTTACTGCTGGGTCGGTTGCTAGGCTTCTTGGCGGGCTCGTTGTTGGGTTGCTGCTGCACCGTGCGGAGAGAGGGAGGGGTGAGACTGAGGGGAAAACGGGCTTTGCCCTAGATAGTCGCCTAGCATGCGCTGGCTTTTCCTTTTTTTCCTGTTTTCTTCAATAACCAATATCTTTGGTTCTAAAAGCCCAAACAACCTTTTAAAAAACCATTAGTTTTGTAGAAATAATATCTTTTAAAATAAGACATTTGTGTGATGTTTTCTACAAAATTAAATTTTGCACATTCAAATAGAATTTAAAATCAAAAGGGCACTTTAAGGTTATTTAAACTTAGGTCTTATTAAATTCCTTTTGGTTTAAGAAAATTTTGGTAAAATACTCTATGCTATAATATTGAATTTCAAAACATAATAATATTATTATCTTACAAAATAATCTTGTGTAAAACAATTTGGAAACAAAGTTTATGAAATGGATCTTTCTTTAAAATAATTTGACATAGTTGTCATAGATACTTATTTTGAAAACCATTCACACGGTTTATAAAATAGAGGTAAATTGGATTATCAATTCCAATAACATTGTAATAATAGTTTATATATGTTTTGTCTTTGAAATCTATTTGTTTTTGGTGGCTTGCATTGGTAGAAAACAAGAGTTTCAATTTTTAGTGATTTTTGCGCTTTCCATAAATTAGGGATGTTACAGACGATGACTAGAACAAATAATTTGAGAGTAAGTAATAACAAGGTATGAATCAATAATAATGTTTTTGGGACAAATGCACATTAAACTCAGAATGACAACTATGCTCTCTCAACCGTGCATAAAGTAAGAAGATGGAGACTCAACATGATAGTAAAAGAAAGGTCCTTCACAGAGGGAAGCATGGATCACTCATGTGCTGGATATTTTTATTTTATTAAACAGAGGTATAAAATGTTTGACACTTCTCCCAACCTTTCTTACACAAACCATGGCTAACCGAATCCTCGGGTACCCGCCAACAATCACATACCATGGAGAAGTGTCTATTTTTAGAGAGGTGTGTATGATTATGTCAACAAATGGTAAACAGAAAATACAATACGTCACAAGAAAACTAGACTTCACAAGAGAGGCTCCCATTGAAGGACACAACTGTGTAGAAGGTCATCCCTCTTTCTCTTTTTTTACACAATTATGCTTTGACTAATAAATCAGGGGCAAAAATAGTGAAGGAAATTTATTTGTATTAATTTGGGGCTGGGCACCCCGCTGCCATCTCTTCTATCAATTGGATAATAGGATGAAGGCACTAGTATAGGGTGTGAAATCCAATCAACAAGGGAGATAAAGATTCTCTATTTACGTTCTCATGATCTAAACTAAAAGAGGAGCACAAAACAGGAGTAATTTTGAAAGTTTTAAAGGTAACACATAAGCAATTTACTTTCGAGTGGTGGTTAAATACCACATGTAGGTAGGTATGGTGGACATATTTGGCATACTTTGGTTTTTGGGAATTGAATGCACGGGTAGAGCTCATACTTAGTACAGGTGGAGGCTAGGAAAGACTGTGAGCGACAAATCAAGAGAGCATAATGGCCATAATCATGCATAGCGGCAAAAACATTATTACTCAAAGGATAAGTGGTAGTACAAGTCAAAAAATAAATGATCATAGAGGCTATTCTTGACTGTTTTGTAGTCATAAACATGGTGTAAGCATGCGCCAAGTCAACCAAATAAAACATTCAAAGGAGAACACCACAAATTTATGCTTTAATGTGATAAAAACAACTCATGATTCTTTCAATGGCACATTAAACACTGTCAGCTATTTTAAACAAGTGATGCTACAAAGATAATAACTAGGATTATAATTAAAATAACCTCTAACATGACATGAAAAAGTCTAGCCACAGTCTATACAAGCTTCTATTTTCATCGTTATAAATTCTACCACATGCAGCAATTTCTTTTCCCAACAAGCACCATACGAAATATGTTTTAACAAAAAATCTCTAAATGATACATAAAGTAAGCAAGAGATTACTCACATAACTCTACAAAAAGTAACATCTCTGAATAAGAGAAGCATGAAAACAAACATGAGCTAAAAGGATTGTAGTAACTAGAAGAAAAACTAAGAATACGAGCATACCGAGTATTCAGATGAAAAAGCGGAGCGTTTCCCTCTCCCAAACAAGAATGTTAGGTTCCAATGATGTTTATTGCAGCAAGGAAACAAAATAAAGCAAAAGAAAACAGAACAAAAAATAAAAGACGCTCCAAGTAAAATTCATATTATGTGCCCGAATAAAAATATAGTTTCACTAGAAGTGACCTGATAATTTGTTGATGAAGAAGGGGATGCCTTGGGCATCCCCAAGATTAGACGCTTGAGTCTTTTTAGAATTTTCTGGGATAAAACCATGGGGGAATCCACAATCTTTGACCTTGCACTCTTCTTGATCACACTATATCACCCTCTTCTCTTCACCCTTGAAAACTTACTTCACACCACACTCAAAAAGTAATTCGCATTAGAGGGTTAGTGCAACAATAAAAAAATCATGGGTTCTTCATGGGAACAAGTTCTATTGATACTTTTAAACATTATCTACAACCACTGATGTTTCGTGAAGCAAAGAAATCCACTTGACATCGTAAAAGAGCAAATGTAAGAAAAATGGCAGAATCAGCCAAAACCAGAATAGTCTGTAATGACGAATTTTTGGGGCACTTAAGTTTCTCAAATCAAAAAAAGTAAAGAATGAAAAAGTTTTGGAATTAGATGAGGAATAAGAACAAAAAGTTTCAGGTCATTTTGATCATTCTGGAATTTATACGATTTTTTACGGTGGACAACAGAAGTCTATTTACTGCGCAGAAATCCAAAACCAACTCCAACTTTCACTAGAAACTTTACTTGGCACAACTAATACATGAAAATAAATATAAAAAGGAGTTTCTACAGAATTATACATCCCCTTGACTCAAAGAAAGCAGAGAAAAACAAAACAAAAATAAAAGCATGGGTTATCTCCCAAGAAATGTTTTTCTTTAACGCCTTTTAGCTAGGCATAAGAAGAGAAAATCAAGTGTGTTTAATAGGAGAGGCATTCAAATCCAGATAAGGAAATTCCTCAATAATTCATTGTATTTTATCTAAATGGGTTTCAGATATTCTTCTCTTAGAAACTTTAGGTTTACTATTCTCATCAAATAAATTTTCAGAAACAATCAATAAAAGTTTTTTTTCTTGGGCTTCATGTAGTGCTACCAATTTAAAGGGGATTGGTATTTTATCCTCCCTTCCATTTTTAGGTCCAGGTACTTAGAGATCACGAACAACATTTACACATGAGCCTAGCATATTAAAACGATCAAAAACTTTTCTAACTTCTATGGCAACATCTCCAAATTCTTTAAGCATGGTTTCTAAGATAAAATCTCTTTTTTCCATATCTTCAATGTTATTCAAGTTGAGGAGCATATGCTGCAGTAAGGGATGAAGGTTAACAAACCTAGCTTCTAACATGTGAATCAAGGAAGTTGCAGCAGTTTCATAATTCGGAGCAAGCTCTACTATGGATTTTCCCTCAAAATTCTCATGCTTACTAACATGATTAAATAATTCTTTAATGGTATCCTTTCCAAGTATAGAAGCACTACCAACTGGAAGATCTTTCAAGGTAAACTTAGGGAGAAAAATGATGAAGAGAAACAACAAGGTAACAAAAATAACAACTAGAATAAGAACTAATTTTTTTGTGCTTTTGATAAAGAGAAGCAAACAAGATAAAATAAAATAAACTAAGCAAAAAATAACAAAGTAAAGGGATTGGAAGTGAGAGAATCCCCATGCATAAATTCTCTTCCTCCCCGGCAACGGCGCCGGAAAAAGTCTTGCTTATGCGTGTGAACATATGTTCGTTGGGAGACCCCAGGAGGAAGGTATGAAGAGTGCAACAACAAGTTTTCCCTCAGAAAAGAAACCAAGGTTTAATCGACTAGTAGGAGGAAGGAGTAACTTCAGAAGGTTGATGCAGTTGAGATGGTAGGGCGCACTACCGGTTCAGCAACAACGTGGAACCTACACAACACAATCAATTCAATTTTCTCCAACGAAGAGGTGAGGTTGTCAATCTCACCGGTTTTGCTGGTAACAAAGAGGTTAAATATATGATGTGGAAAATAGTAGTAAAACAATATGAAAACAATAGTAGCAGTGTGAAAATAGTGGAAACAGTAATTGTAGTGGTTGTATTATCAGTGTGAGAAAATGGACTAGGGTCCACACTTCAGTAGTGGTGTCTCTCCATAAAAGATAGATCACATGTGTGGTGAACAAATTACGTCTGGGCAATTGATAGATATTGAAACATGCATGATATGATGATTACTATGTGATTCATGCGGGCATTACAAGACTCATAGACCGTCATACAACTACATCTATGACTAATAATCCACCCTCCGAATATCATCCGAACAAACGTTGGGTATTAAGTTGCAAGAAACATATAATTTCATTAAGCAAAGTGTGTAATGTAAACAATGTAAACATCGTTGTTTTCTTCCTAATGGCAACAACACATCCTCCATCCATCACGTTTCTGTCACTCGAGCACAGATGCAAAGGAGGCATGAACCCACTATCGAGCATAAATACTCTCTCTTGGAGTTAGTAGCATCTACTTGGCCAGAGCATCTACTAACAACGGAGAGCATGCAAGATCATAAATAACATACACATGAAGATAACATGATAGATTAATAATCAAGAGACGTAGCATTCAACATTCATTGGATCCCAGCAAACACAACATGTAGCATTACAATAATATGATCTTGATCATGTAGGGAAGCTCATGAGATCTAAACATGAGGCATAAAGTGGAGAGAACAACCATCTAGCTACTGCTATGGACCCGTAGTCCAGGGATGAACTACTCACGCATCACTCCGGAGGCGGGAATGGTGGTGTAGAGCCCTCCGGTGATGATTTCCCCTCCCAGCAGGGTGTCGGGCAGAACTCCAGAACCCTCCCGATCTCGGGTTGACGATGACGGCAGCCTCGGGTGTTTTTCGTGGAAAAGTGGTATATATTTAGGGTTAACGCATCGGGGGGAATAAATAGGAGAAATGGCGATGGCGGTGGACGCCCGAGGGCCCCAAACCACCCCTAGGCGCGGCCATGGGGCGGCCTCCCTATGGGGGATAATTTACAATTTGCCACACTTTTCTCAAATCCTTTATAATTTTCCATACTGACCACCACTTGTCAGTGACACATGATGTAGCAAATTATAAAAGTGAAAATAAAAGTGTGGCAAATAATAAAATCCCCCTCCCTATGGTGTGTCACCCCTATGGCCCCTCTTCGGGCCTCTTCGGGACTGCGTGGAACCTTTGGGCATTCTAAGACTTCCGGGCTTCGAAATTTCCAATTCCGAGAATATTTCCAGAACCACTTTTCTGAAACTAAAAACAGGGAACTGGCTGTGTGGCATCTTGTCAATAGGTTAGTCCAAGAAAATCGATAAATATGACATGAAGTGTATAGCAAACATGTAGCAAATGACATGAAAACAACATGGAACATCAGAAACTATAGATACGTTTATGACGAATCAGTGGTTTGCAAAGGATGAGCCAGTTAATATATGTAGCCCCCATGTATTATGAAAAAAGCATACTTTTTGTGTTAATACTTTGTTCTTTGCCTGCTTGTTGTTTCTTAACAATTCTTTTCCTTTGTATGCTTTTCAGCAAACTACCGAAAACATCAACGTGGAAGTTTTTAATAAACTTACCATCAAGAACCAGGAGGTGAAATCCCTTCTTGGCATTCTAAATGACAAAGACTCGGAGATTTTCGAGATTCAGATCCATCTGAAGGAGAATGCCGATAATCATATGTTATCTTCCTTGATTTTTATTCTCAACTCTCAAATTTTTTCTATGGACTTTTTCCGAGTTAACCTTTTGCTTCTTTCCTTTCCAGCCGCTTTGGCTAAAGTCAAGCAGGCTGTGGAAGATGCTGGGAACACCGACAACATCCGCAAGGAAAATTCTGAGCTTTACCAGCTCAATGTAAAGCTTCAGAAGGACTTGGAGGAAAGCCAATTGGCTTTGGGTGTGTCTGAGTCTCGGGCTTCATCTCAAGCCGAGAAGGATAGGAGGACAATCCATGACCTCGAATCTGCGCTCCATCAGCGTTTTGAAGAAGGCGCTAAGATGGACAAGATTATTGGTAACTTTTTAGTCTTTCACCAAGTTTTTACTCTTGACTTGCATACTTTTGTCCTTCTAACTTTCTCATCCTTTTTCTCCTCTGGTTTTCATAACAGAGGGAAACCCTCTCATTTCCCGGCTTGACCGCATCCGAGCATTCGGGACTTTCGTCACCGAGCTAAAGAATGCTGGAATGCTGCTTATTATTAAGTGTATTCCGGACAAAGTTGACGAATTCTCGGTGGCTACCCGGCTCCCGGAAGCATTCGTGGAGGTTGTGAACCAACGCAAAAGTTGGCTCAAGTCTGCCGCCTGCGGTGGTGCACGCATGGCCTTAGGTCTGATGAAGATGCACTACACCACCGCCAAGTCTTGGCGCATTGCCACCGGTGTTCTGCAAGGATACACCGAGAATCAAAGGGCGGAAATATTCGAGTCTATCAAGGGTCATGCCTCGAAGATAGCTCAGATGGTCTCTATCAAGGGGTACACATGCACAATCTGGTGTTCTGTAGCCTACTTAGGCCAAAAGCATTCAAGTTTATAACTCCGAGCAGGCAGTCAAAATTCGGGTTAACATTGAAGCAAATTGAAAGATCATTTGGAAATAGAAAAGATGGAACATGCTTTAAACAATAAAGACAAAACAAAATAATTTTCGACAAATTTATTTCATGATCTCAATGATGTTTTCATAGAATTGAACTAAGTGTAGAAGGGACGTGACCGTTGGATGCTCCAGGGCCTATTTGTCTCTCCTAGTTCTACATTTATACTTCTTTTTCTCTTGCGGTTCGGTTTTTTTGGATCATCCTCTGTATCCCAAATATCTACAAGGTAATATGACCCATTTTCATAGCTTTGCTCATAACAAACCGTCCTTCCCAGATTGGGGCTAGCTTGTACTTTCTGTTCTACACAAGTCTTAGCAATAAATCACCTTCTTTAAAAGAACGGTGTTTGATTTTTCGGCTATGATATCGTCGTAAACTTTGCTGATAAATGTCGGATCTTTGTAGCACGAGTTCTCGCTCTTCTTATAAAAGATCGACGACATCCTGTCGTGCACTTTCGGCATCCGACTCAAAGTAAGCCTGCACTCTTGGGATATCATGGCTCATGTCCATTCGAAGCATTGCTTCTGCACCATAGACCAAGAAAAAAGGCATCTGCCATGTTGATCTATTCAGCGCCGTTCGAATACTCCAACGCACGGAAGGCAATTCTTCTACCCAAGCTCCAGCTGCTCTATGGAGAGGAGTTTCGAGTCTTGGGCGCATTGCTTGCAAGATTGAACCATTCATTCGTTCAACATGTCCATTTAATTGTGGGTGCGCCACATATGCAAGATCCAGGCGAATGCCCGTTTGCCGGCAGTATTTTGCCAGCTCTCCAATTGAAAAGGTTGTCATGTTATCCGTGATTATGTTATGTGGGATGCCATATCGCATGACAATGTCAATGAAGAAATTTCTGGCGGTCACAACGTCAAGTTTTTTGATGGGTTTTGCCTCCACCCACTTGGTATACTTATCCACTGCAACGAGTAGATGTGTGAGTCCGTCTCTTGCAGTTTTGAATGGCCCCATCATATCCAGCCTCCAGACGGCAAATGGCCAGGTTACGGGTATGGTTTTGAGTGCTAGAGCCGGCATATTTGTCAGCTTGGCATAATACTGACATCCGGCACATGTATTAATTATGTGCTATGCGTCTGTCTTGGCTGTAAGCCATAAAAATCCTACCCGGAATGCTTTCTTAACTATGCTTTTTGATTGAGCATGATGTACGCAATCTCCGGCATGAATTTCTTGCAGTATTTGTCTTCCGTCTTCCGGCGAAATGCAACGCTGGAAAATCCCGATAGTACTGCGTTTATACAGGCAACCATTGATTACCGTGTATCCTTTGCATCGGCGTTTTATCTGCCTTTTGCAAGACCTCGTCTGCTCCGTCCGGGGACTTCTGATCGACTAAGAAGTTCATATATGGAATTGTCCAATCCAGGTTTACAAGCAGAGCTTCTATTGACTCAGAAACTAGGGAATGGTCAACATCTCCTCCTTTTATTGATGGTTCGTACAAATGTGGACGAATACACCTAGTGGCAATGTTTTCACCCTTTATGAGCCCATTCGGGCTAGAGCATCCGCGTTCCAGTTTTCTTCCCTTTTGACGTGATGCACCTTAAATCCTTGGAAGCAAATGGCGAACTCGTCGACTGTTCTCCGATATTCGGCCATTATGCCGCTTTTTTGCATCCCATGTCTGGTTTAGCTAGTGTTATACTAGGTCAGAGTCTCCATAACAAAGTATGCGTTTGACGCCTATTTCCTTTGAAATATACAAGCCATGAAGCAATGCTTCGTATTCTGTAACATTGTTGCGGGCGTTGAAGTGTATTTGTAATACGTACTCCACTGTGTCGTCTTTTGGAGATTTGAGCACCACACCTGCGCCATCGCCTTGTTTCATTTTGGATCTGTCAAAATGCATGATCCAATATTCCGACTCCGGCATTGGTGTGTTTTCCATTGCTTCTGTCCAATCAGCTACAAAATCTGCCAACACCTGGGGTTTGATTGCCGTCCGGGGTTGGTACTTAATGTCGAACGCATCAAGTTCAATGCCCCATTTGGCTACGCTGCCTGTTGTGTCCACATTGGTTATAATAATCCCTAGTGGTGCTTTGCTTACCACTGTTATGCAATGTCCTTGGAAATAATAACGGAGTTTTCGAGATGCGAAAATACGCCATATGCCAGCTTTTGATAATGCGGATATGTTTGTTTTGACTCCAAGAATACTTCACTGACGTAGTACACTGGGTGTTGATCTGGAATACTTTGCTCGTCTTTCCTCCTTTCCACAATTATCAATGCGCTTATAACCCTATTAGTTGTTGTTAAATACATTAACATGGGTTCTTCGTCTTTTGGGGATGCTAAAACCGAAGCTTTCATTAAAGTTTCTTTTAGCTGGGTTAATGCTTTACCCGCCTCTTCTGTACATTCAAATTTGTCGGATGTCTTCAACAATTTGTATAATGGCATAGCTTTATCGCCAAGCCGGCTTATGAACCTGCTTATGACGGCTACATAACCCATCAATCTTTGGACATCTTTTAGACACGTAGGTCTTTTGATGTTTAAGATTTCTTTGATCTTTTCCGGGTATACTTCTATTCCTCTATGAGAAATGATAACACCCAGAAGCTTTCCTGAGTGAACCCCGAATACGCACTTTAATGGATTTAACTTTATTTTGTAAGTGCGTAAATTGTCGAAAGTTTCTCGTAGATCATCAAGGAGCGTATGCTTTTCCTTGGAAACGATGGCAATGTCATCCACGTAAACATGGACGTTTTTACCTATTTGGTCATGCAAGCATCTTTGCATGCAACGCTGGTATGTTGCTCCAGCATTCTTCAATCCAAAAGTCATGGTTATGTAATAAATGTTCCATAAGGAGTTATGAAAGAGGTTTTTATTTGGTCTTCTAATTTCATGTGTATCTGATGGTACCCGGAATAAGCATCCAAAAAGCATAAGAGCTCAGAGCTGATGCGCGTGTAACACACGTTCGTTGGGAGACCCCGAGAGGAAGGTATGAAGAGCACAACAGTAAGTTTCCCTTGGAAAGAAACTAAGGTTTAATCGACCAGTCGAAGGAAAAAGCAACTTCCAAAGTTTGATGCAGATGAGATGGCAGGACGCACTACCGGTTCAGAAGCAACGTGGAACCTACACAACACAAATAATATCACATTGCCCCAACGAAGCAGTGAGGTTGTCAATCTCACCGGTTTTGCTGAACACAAAGAGGTTAAACGTATGTGTGGAAAAAATAGGATGAGAACAACGTGAAAACAGTAGCAGCAGTGTGAAAACATTAATTGCAGTGGTTGTATTATCAGTATGAGAAAATGGACCGGGGTCCACAGTTCACTAGTGGCGTCTCTCCATAGAAAATAAATAACATGTGTGGTGAACAAATTACAGCTGGGCAATTGATAGAAATGAAGGCTGCACGGCACTGCATATGCAAGACATAAAGATTACTATGTGATTCATGCGGGCATTACAACAAAATACATAGACCGTCATCCAACTGCATCTATGACTAATAATCCACCCTCCTATATCATCCGAACAAACGTTGGGTATTAAGTTGCAAGTAACAGATAATCGCAGTAAGTAAAGTGTGTAATGTAAACAATGTAAACGAAATAAACACCGTTGTTTTCTCCCTAATGGCAATAGCATATCCTCCATCCGGCACGTTTCTGTCACTCGAGCATAGATGCAAAGGAGCCATGAACCCACTATCGAGCATAAATACTCCCTCTTGGAGTTACTAGCATCTACTTGGCCAGAGCATATACTAATAACAGAGAGCATGCAAGATCATAAATTATATATGCATGAAGATAACATGATAGATTGATAATCAGAAGACATAGCATTCAACATTCATCGGATCCCAACAAACACAACATGTAGCATTGCAATAAGATGATCTCGATCATGTAGGAAAGATCACAAGATCTAAACATGAGGCATAAAGTGGAGGAGACAACCATCTAGCTACTGCTATGGACCCGTAGTCCAAGGATGAACTACTCACGCATCATTCCGGAGGCGGGCGTAGTGGTGTAGACCCCTCTGGTGATGAATTTCCCTATCGGTAGGGTGCCGGGGAGAACTCTAGAACCCTCCCGATCTCGGGTTGACGATGAGGGCGGCCTCGGGTGTTTCTTGTGAAAAAGTGTTATATATTTAGGGTTCACGTATCGGGGGAATAAATAGGCGAAAGGACGATGGCGGTGGGCGTCCGAGGGGCCCACACCACCACATGTCGCGGCCAGGGGTGCGCCGCCCTATGGTGTGGCCCACCTATGGGCCCCCATGGAACCTTCGGGATTTGTAAGACTTCCGGGCTTCGAATTTTCTAATTCCGGGAATATTTCTAGAAGAACTTTTATGAAACTAAAAACAACAGAAAATAGGGCACTGGCTCTGTGGCATCTTGTCAATAGGAGTCCCGGAAATCGATAAAAATGACATTTAAAATGTATAGAAAACATGTAGAAAATAACATGAAAACAACATGGAACAACAGAAATTAAGGATACGTTTATGACGTATCAAGATTCAGCAGTGACATACATTATTTGATCGATTCGCGGTAACGCGAATCTATCTTTCAGACACAATTTGTTCAGGCCTGTATAATCTATACACATCCTAAGAAGAGTAGTATCTTTCTTCGGGACTAATACCGGGTTCGCAGACCAATCAGTATGTATTACTTCCCGGACAAAATCGGCTGCTAGAAGCAGGATGATCTCCTTGCCAATAACCTTCCATCTTCTTCTGTCAAAACGACGGAGACCTTGTTTGACGGGTTTTGATCCCGAAATAACCTTCAAATCATACTCAGCGAGTTCCCGGGGTACACTTGGCATATCGGCAGGACACCAGACAAAAATATCCCCGTTCTCACGGAGGAACTCGATGAGCGCACTTTCCTATTTGGCGGTCATTCATGTGCCCACGACGACGTATTTCGCCGGGTCTTTTGGGTCTAGGATGACCTGACTTGTATTCTCAGATGCCTTGAAGCTGTCGGCCGGCTTTCGGCTTTCTTTTCCTGCTGGAATTTCTGTCGGCGATACCTCCTTGGCCAACTCCTTCAGTTCTTCCTTCCTTATCACCTGCTCGGCGCAAAGGGTGTTTCCTCGCTCCAGCTTGTGTGCCAGCTTGAAATCTCATTCAATGGTGATTACTCCGCCTTTTGGCCCTGGCATCTTTAGCTTGTTGTAGATGTAGCACGACCTTGCCATAAATTTGGCGAAAGCCGGACGTCCGAGTATTGCATTATATACACTTTCGAACGGTATTACTTCAAACGAGATCATCTCCTAGCGGAAATGTTCCGCCTTTCTGAAGGCTACTTCTAGGGAAATTTCTCCTAGGGACTGTGCTTGCCTGCTAGGAACAATGACATGAAAACATACATTGATATGCCTGAGCTGGGTCTGCGAGAGATGCAATTTTTACAGAGTACTTAAGTACATGATGTTCATGCTTGATCCTCCGTCCATCAGCACACTTTTGAGCCTAGTGTTTTGAACAATAGGACTTACTACAAAAGCATGCGTGCCGGGTTCCGAGAAATTACTGGGATGATCAGAATGATCCCAAGTAATTGGCATCTTTGAATACTTCAAGTACTTTGGAGTTGGAGGCACGAACGCGTTTATTCCTCGCAGTGTTCGTTTTTCCTGTTTTGTTAACAGGGTCGCAAGGAAAGTTAAGTTACATTCTCCTTCGAATCTCGGGAACTTGGGTTTGCCTTTCCGTTGCTGCTCCTGGATCTTGTCGTCTGTATCAGACTCGCTTTCCTCTTTGTCAGCTTCCGGCTTTTGCTTGTTGAACTTTCATTTGGAATTATTTCCCTTGTTCCCGGATCCTGCACTGCCTTTAATATGCTTATTAAGCCGCTTGTGCGTTTGTACGAGCGGGTTTTACGAACTGTTGGTGGTGGATGCAGTTTTCGTTTTCATCTTTTCCCATTCTTATTTAGAATAAGAGATAGGTTCTCGGCCTTCTGCACCCTTTCCTTTCCATCTGGCGGAATTATCCTTTCCAAAGGCTACATTTACTTCTTTGGGTTTTGACTGAGCTTCTGGAGTAGCCTTCTTTTCTGAGCGAGACGCTTTTTTTTGGCATGAACCAAAGCATCAATATTTTCGCCTCTTGCTCGAATGTCGTCTTCAGCCGCTGCATGCTCATTGGCGTTCGTGAGCAAAGAACATAAATCCTTGTGCTCTTTCGACCCAACCATGAACCGTACGTGGTCGGGTTTCAAGCCATTGATGAAAGCATGCATTGCTTGAACATCGCTTACTCCAGAGCAGCTATTCTTCATTGTTGTCCAACGTGAGATAAAGTCGACATGCGACTCATCCTCATACTAGACGCAACGGTTCAGCTGGTTAGGGCGTTTATACGTACCCCGAAAGTGCTGAGAAAAAACTCTAGCCATGTCCTCCCAGCTGTCCACCGTTCTTGACGGAACTCCACTAATCCAGTCCCGAGCTCCGTCCAGTAACATTAAGGGCAAGAATTTTACGGCTTGCAGGTCTGTTCCTTTGTTAATCTGGACGACCGTATAGCAATTAGAGAGCCATGTATCCGGGTTTGTACTTTCGGTATACTTTTGATAAGTTGGCCCGACTTTGGCAAAGCCAGTATGTAGACTGATTCTCCGGATCATGTCATTAGAACACTTAGGACCGGAATATAGATCGTCTCTTTCCGTCTTGTCGGCGTGTGCGAAATACCTTCCAGCTGAATGAACAGAGGTGGATCTACTCCCCTCTGGCCCATTGTTGCGTGAATACTCTTTCCTGGGATCATCGTAATTTCTTCTAGCATCTCGTCCCTTGGAATGAGGTGGAGTTTTACTCCTCGCACGTTCCTTATTAACAAGAGAGTTAGTTTAAAACTTTGAAAAATCATATCTTCTGTTTTGTTTATCAAAATTCTATGATCTTGAGCTTTTTGGAATCAACACATCATGTAGATTAATCTAGTCTATTCAAATATTAATTTTGTAACGTGCACATTTTATTCTATTTGTACATTTAATTAAATCACTAATTAGGGCATATCTTTTAATATAAAATTCATTTTTAGGTGAAATCAATTTCTATGGTTTTATTTTGATGCCCCCTATCCAGTAGAAGCAAGATAAATTCATTAACATAAATTTTCGCAGCAATAACAATAATTTTCCACAAATAGTCCATATTTGATCACTAATAATAATTAATTTTGTTTTATGGTTTGCAAATTGGTTTCCATGCATCATGACTAAGTTATAAACACTAGAGAACATATTTGCTAGTAATCCTTGGTTGTAAAATTGTGTTCATCACTTAATTCATTGCATGTCATGCATACATGTTTTTGTATTGTTTTGTTTTATTCTATGTTTTGTTTGTTATAGATTGTGAAGAGGAGCAAGACTATTCTTGTTGTTGTTTTTCATGTTGTTCTTGCTCATCCTTTTGCCAAGGCAAGTGACACATTCATCCACCCTGTATTTTTCTATGCATTGCTAGAGTTTCGAAGTAGTATGCATGATAGGTGAAATTTTCTCTAAGTACTATGCTATGCTAAACCCTAGTAGTGTGTAGCCACCCATACCCTTGTTATCATTATAGCCTTAGCACTTGTTAGATGCTATGCCATGTTTCAAATTGTTTTACCTGATGTGTGAAAAAATTCTAAGTATAAACACCAATGAAACACCTGGGTGGAAGTGGAAAGAATGGTTTATGTTGAGTGACTTCCCAGGGCCATGTCTATTGTGATTTTCACCGAAAGGAGGATACTTACGGATGGCCACCCAGGAACAAAGAGATTCTAAGTCTCTCTAAATCTAGTAGCTTCTCGTGCAGTGTTTTGATAAAATGGGCTCTGTCTTGATCAACTAAGTTGTGAGAGTTTAGCCCAGGCTTGACAAGCAGATGTAGAATAATTATAGGTGGAACGGGTCTTGCCGGTTGGGTTGAATTTCTTCTTCTGAAAGATCTCGTCTTCATTCTCTCGTTTCCTTGATGCACTCTATGTGTATAGGATATTTGGGTTAATTGAAGACAAAAGGTGAAAGTGCACAACCTCTGCAGAGTTAGAAACTATGATCATAACCGTGTCCCCGGTATTGGACAACTTCGAGCAGCTGGACAAGGATGGACATAAGGATATCAACATCGTTTTTAAAGAAGTAAAATTTGTCCAAGGAAACAATAGGCAGTGGTGCACATGGGCTTTATCCCATGGTGCCAATCTTTGAAAAGAAAACTCTTTTACTCAAAAGTGTTAGGGAAAAACTTGCTTTGTGCATATAGCCTAAACTCCAAATATGTATATAGTTTAGACTTTCCATTTTATATCCACCATAGTGTCATTTGCCAGTACATTAAATTATACTGACCTCCTTCGGGAGCTGCATATTCCAAAGTGCAGGTTCCTCCGATGATGAACAAGAAGTGCTTGGACTCGAGTCTACACCCAACATGCCTGCCTGTGGCACATGCTGAAGATGGAGGCTCATTGCTATTGTGTTTTCCGTTGCTTTAACTATGATTTTTTTTAGCTAGTCTTCAAGGCTATGCAAGTTGTAATAAAGCTATACTTGTCTATTCTGGATCCTTTGTAATAATTTTGATACTTCTGCAATGATACTTTACATTTTTTCTGTGGTGCTAGCATTGATTCAGGGACTAGCACTTAACACAGTAGTTCTTACAGAACAATAAGAGATGGATGAAAACAAAGGCTAAACGCAGTACTAGCAAAAAGTTAACACTCACAGAACAATAAGAATGAAAACTAGAGTGTTCTAAGCAATGAAAACGGAGCGTGTCTATCTTCCACACAAGTATGATAAGATCCAACCATGAACTACAGCAAAGAAAACTAAACAAAATAAAATAAAAAAATAAAAGACGCTCCAAGTAAAGCACATAAGATGTGACCGAATAAAAATATAGTTTCACTAGAAGTGACCTGATAATTTGTCGATGAAGAAGGGAATGCTTTGGGCATCCCCAAGCTTAGACGCTTGAGTCTTCTTGGAATTTGCTGGGATGTACCACCGGGGCATCCCCAAGCTTAGGCTTTTCACTCTTCTTGATCACATCGTATCATCCTCTTCTCTTGACACTTGAAAACTTCCTTCACACCAAACTTCACACAATCCTCATTAGCAACGTTAGTGCAAATCGAAATAGTACATTCACATGGTTCAGTTTCAACATAAGCCTAACACTCATAAAAACATTAGCTACTTTCACAACTTCCATTAAAACTCTTTTTCTCAAAAGAACACCAAAAGAAAGAGATTAAGATGCAAATGCAATTATTGGCAGAAATCTGTCAAAACAGGACATAAGGTAAAGATAATTTTTTTCAAAAATCTTATGTTTCTCAAATAGAAAAGTGTTCAACTAAGAAAAGTTGCGTATATAGCCCAGGATTACGCAAAAAAAACTCAAGTCATTTTAAATTTTCTGTGATTTTATACGAATTTAACAGTGGACAGCAGAAATCTGTTTTCTGCGCAAAATCCGAAATATAGTGTAAGGACCCCAGACCGGCAGTCTGAAACCCTACGTATGCATACATTCACGATCCCAGAAAGATCAGTCGTGAACAACATACACAGTTGGCACACAGATATACATCATCCATTACACGAATACATAAAGGTATTACACAAATGATCACATGATCAAGTCTAGCACAACTGCCAAAAGGGCAGGCACTTAACAAACACAGCGGAAGACAAATAAAACACAACGTAGTTGAGCCCAAGTCACGCCTTAACCTACAGGCTGCTGACCCGGAGACAATCCTAGTTCGCAAAGCCGTCAACTCCGTACTCCTCTTCATAGATATCCTTTGGAGGCTCCTTCTCCAAATCTGATAAGTAGATACCAGGGGCGAAACCAAATGAGTACATTTGAATGTACTCAGCAAGACATCCATCATGTCACTTACCAAACATGCAAATATGCTTATATGGTGGAATAGGTAGGATATAAATAGGGTTCACTATCAATGGTGTTCATATATGATGACACCATAGTTGCAGGCAGGTTATTCTGTATCTTTGTTGAAGAAGATACTTCAGAAGAAGATAATATAGTTTTATTTCCCTTGTCGATATCGCATGTACAAGAGGTTTTGTAAAACTTTATTAAAGAATATTTTCTCTTTTGCAAAACTTCTTGGAATCAGCTTCCAGAATTCTTGCTTAGAGTAGAAAAGGTTTTCTTTGCAAAACATTTTGTTTTGTATAACATCATCTGGCTTTTCATCATCGACGATACCTCCACGGTATACGTTTCCATTCTTTTCCGAACTTCACAAGTTCAACACTTCCTTTCCAAAGATTCCCTTTCAAAAACTCTTTTTGAAAACATTGACACAATGCTAGCTACATGGCCATTCAACTGTCCATATCCGAGGACGCGGCTTCTTCGAAAAAGTTGTACTCTGCAGAGGTGTACACATCCACCAGATCCAGTACACCTCCCGTGAAACAACCACGGACTGTAACAACAGTATGTAAACATCAGGTATCTGATCATAACCATCCACTATGTTCAAGCTAGAATATGCCTATCTCTCAGTTTTAATCTCCTCGGCACCATGTCGCACATCGCCATGACAGGAGACTCAACCGATGCAACCGGAGGGAAAATTAATCCCACACTTTTTATGTCTCAACATTGGGAGTTTTGACGACATTCGGTTCGAGGGTACGATGTCCCTTATAGCGATTGAGATAGCACACACTAATAAGAACAAACTTCAAGTTAAGCCCCGTGCCCATGTTGGGGTAGGGTGGCAGTACGGTAAAGGTTGTCCGGCGAAGACTAGGTTATGTGTCATTTTTGAACAACACCACTTTCTCAAAAATGACCACTTCCACATTCCTCCGGAGAACAAGGATCCGCCTTTTCTCCGGGGTTTTTCCGTAAAGCCCTTGTTTCGTAGAATCACAATTTTAGGGTGTCCACTTAGGGACTAGTATATTTGATGGTAATAAATACCATATGGTGGCCTATGGGCTTGGTATTACCAAGTTTAACTACTGGCATGATAGTAACCTATAATATAGTATAGAAGTAAACTCCACATCAAAAATAGTTTTGATAATCAAGTTTTTGTAAAACTTCAGAGGTAAAACATGCATGATAGATAATGATAAGTATTGTATCAGCAAGCATCAGGATGGCTTGCCTGGTAACTCTTGTGCCCCTGGTGGTTGGAGTGACTGGAACTTGAAACAGAGCTTCCCGACACTTCCTTCCTCTTCGTTTTCTAACGTCGTAAAAAGAAAATAAAGGACACACATTCAGAACCAAACAAGACAAACAAGGCTACAAGTAAAACATACAGCAAGCAATCAAGAAGTACCACCCAAGTTCTCAATTTTTCCCTTAAGAAAAATTGGCATAAAAACTATGGTTGAAAAGTCTGCTTTTTTTCCTAGTGTTTATGTGTGGCCAATTCAATGATTTTTAGTTAAGAACACCATGGACCAGTGGGGTAGAGCACATGTTACTAGACAGTAGGGTGTCACATAAAACACATTTTGATGTCTAAAAATTCCCACAACAATCTCTATGGCTAGCACACATAATTTGCTAAATTACTCAAGTGGTGAAATAAGCTCATGACAACAAGTCAAACCTATTTTTCCACCATGAGGCAAACATACCAGTGGGTGTTCCACTAGCAAATATGCTCACCAAGAGGTTAATAAGCCTCTGGTCACTTTTATAAAAGTGCTCAAAACAAACAATCTAGCATCAAAAACTCCTACTCATACTAGTAGAAAATTTAGGAAAAATACTAGACTAGTTTAGGCTACACTAGTTAATTTTATGCACAAGTGTGCAAGCTAGCAGAGGCAAAATACTCCCCTAACCAGTACCATAAATGCTACTGGATTCCACAAAACAACATAAGAAGCATAGCTAGGAAACAAGGAAAAACTATGCTTAAAATGCTACACATGTGAGGAGATTAATTCCTAGTCATCCAAGTGTTACTCATGCTCTTATGCTACTTAAGAGGAAACCTATCAGAGGTGAAAACCCTAAGATAAAAATGCCACAAGGACATTCCATCCTCTGGTTTTCATACCAAAGATTCATATTTTTCCCAGGGGAAAACAAAGACAAAAAGCATACATGAATATTCTAGTATGAAATTCTATACACACATGCTATAAGGAAATATTTGTATTCTACAACTATAGCACAAGCAATTAATTAATTCATGGCATCATAACAGAAGTAATAACTTCCTACATATGCTATAATAAACTCCAACACTCATAAGACAAAAGATGGCAACACTAGAGCAAAATTCACCATTTTCTAGTGGTGACACTAGTTCAACACTAGAGAAGCAAACAATGTTACTATGATGCTTAATTCTAAACCAGCAAGTCATGATCATAAAATGTACCTAATAACAGTACACAAAACTTACACAAGCGAGCAAGCACAAACATCAAAACAATCCCATGAAACATCTATTAAACATGCATAAATTAATTCTAGTAATTTATGTTTTTCTTAAACAATTACTAGCAAGCAAGCAAGGTATAACTTACACAACCAGTAGCTATGCAACAAAAGAAAAGTTATCTAAACCTTTTCAAAAATCCAAACACTCAATTTAAAATCATCCACAAACAATCTATCAACCAAAAGGAAATTCAGTTTATTGGCAAACAATTTAATTTAGCACTCAATAGTGAATCATCTCTTAACAAGATACTCCTAAGGAATATCATGATAACAAATGGATCACACCTATCATACTAGTAGATACTTATAATAAATAAACTTCTCACTTGCATAAGTGAAAACAAACAATTATATTTTCCATGGTGGAAAATATTCCTATCAACCTCATAATGAAAACATGTTAATTTCTCACATGTGCATAGTTGGGAATTTTCATCCACAACCAAGATGCAATGGGACCAGTGGGTGATGGGCCCATTTAAAAAAACAAGGTAAATGAGGTTCTAAGCCTCTGGTTACTTATGACAAAATTAGTATAGCAAAAATAAATAAAACAATGCTATTTATTCTAGTGCATACAAGACTAGTGCATAAGCATAACCAAACCTACACATGCTTCATCTTAAAAAAAAACATGCAAGCTATCAGAGACAAAAGCATCAAAATAACAGTACCAAAATGGTACTGGACCTATAGCAAACATAGCACAAAAATTAGGTGACAAGCACACAAGGAGTTGGTTCACACAAAACATCAAATAAATAATCTAGTGAAACAACATATGCTACTTCTTTAGCCATAAGATATTGCAAACATGCACACACTTTGTGTGGTAGATGTACTGCAAGGAAACAACCTAATAACAAGATTCAACACATCTCTACATCCTAGGAACAAAGATTAAGTCAACCAAGCATTTCATTTCAACAAAAACAAATAAAGAAATCAAAACAGATAAGCTTCTGTTTCTAGATCTGTCCACCAAAAATAATCTAGAACTCAGAAAATTAATCTAAGCTAGGATAAGGTAGATCTACTCAATACCAAACTCATCCAATTGGGTTTGCTCCAAAATTCATTTTTAAACTCCTTATAAAAATCAAAGAAAAGGCTACTGGTCCTTTAGCAATTTGGATGGCATTTTCATTATACAACTCTCCTGGATGTGAGGTTTGGCTCATTGGATAGACCTTTTCAATACCTATCCAGATCAGTTGAGTTTGTTCCATTTGATTATATATTTTAAAAGTTATGTCCAAAACATTCTCAGAGATAGTCTGTGGCAAAACAGTCATTGTGTCCAAAATATTTGCCCAAATCCAGATCTGCAAATTTTGCATGGTTTGGATTTCATGTAGGTATGTCCATGATTTTTCCCAGATTTTATTGTGCTTATTTAGTATTTTATACACGTCCAAAGTAAATGCCTCAGATTCTGTAAAAAAAAATAAAAGAATAAAAGCACACAGCGCGGGTCGGATTTGTGCGGGCGCGGCCCAGCTAGCGGCAGCGCAGCCCATCGCGCTTGCGCGCGCGCGCACGCTGCGCGGGAAAAGGGCGTTCGAAGGGGGCCGTGGATCTTCGATCCAACGGCGCTGGCGCGTCGTCCAGCTCCCGACCCTCTCTCTCTCTGTCCGGCGATCGGCGGCGAGAAAACGCTCGAGGAGCTCACCGTGGGGCTCGGGAAGGGGTGGCGCGAGCTCGGGGAGGCTGCAGGGGGTCGAGGGCGTCGAGGGGAGGTCACGGCGGCGACGACCGCGGCTCCAGGCGGCGGCGCGACGCAGACGCCCGCGGCGGCGCTCCGCGGACGGCGGCGGCGACTCCGGCAGGTATAGGGTGGGAGACCTTGTCTAGGAGGTTCCTGGGAGTGTGGGGAGGCTAGCCATGGCAGTGGGAGGGGCTGGAAGAGAGAGGTGCGAGCAGGGCAAGGTGGTGGCCGTGGTGGTCACCCCTCGGGCTAGATCTCGAGCTAGGGCTTCTTAGGGCTAGTGTTTGGGTTTCTTTTGCTTTGGGGAGGCAGAGGGAGTTGTGAGGAGGTGCAGGGCGTGAGGAGGTGCCCTCTGGACTTGTGTAGGCTCGAGTCCAAAGGGGTGGGCTCGGTTTGGCAAAGGCATGGGCTTGCCTTGCCCTTTGGGGTGTCTCCATGGGTGGCCTGGCTTCTAACTGGTGCCATGAGGTGAAAATGGTACAAGGGTGTGAGCAAGGCCACAGTAAGGGCCAAGGGATGGGTAAAAGTTGAAATGCAACTATTCCAACCACTACAAGTGACATCATCACTTAGTCAACATGCCACCTCATTCTCTCCCTCCCTAGCTGACCAAAAGAGGATCCAATGCCCCTTCCAGAAGCTCCATAACATTGCCTTTCGAGTTGGCAAAGTGGCAAGGCTTGGATCAGTACACATAAGTTAAATCATCAAGTTTAAATGTGTAAATCACTGTTCTGTCAGAAAAATTCAGTTAGGCAGTTTTCTGAATTTTTCTAAGTGCTGGAATCAGCAGACAGAGATAGCAAAAGTTGGAGTTGTTTTCAGGGTTCAAATGCTTTCCAAAATTTGTTTTCAAAACATGGACTTGTTAACCATGTTACATACTTTCAGAAACAACTTTTGGAAACCATTTTGAAATAGTTTAAGGCCATGAAAACAATGTGGAAAAAGGTATACTTTCTGTTTTTATCTGTTTCTAAAAACTGCCTTAATTTTTATACCACAAAAACAACAAGCACAAGATAGTTTTTATTTCACCCAAAATAAAAGTGAGCTTATGGATTTGTAGTACATATACCAAGGATTAGTTAGAAGTCAAGAAATCATAAAATAACAATCTCTAGCTTGGTGAAAACAATGGTAGAAAACAGGTACTTGGCTTTATTTTCAGTAATTGTTTTCTATAGGAAAGTTAAAAGAAAACTTTCAAAGATTCAACTTGGAAACTTGTTTTCTTGGATCCAACAAGGTTAAAAGTTTGTTTTAAGATGCAAACAAGAATAGTCCAAGTCTTGGAAAGAAAATCCACTCAAGTATTAATAAGAAAACATTAGGGAAAAATATCAGGAATATTTTTCAGAAACATAAGGTGTTGGTTTTATAACAAAACTTATGTTGCAAATATGATTAGGATCATAACACAAGTTATTTAAAACAATCATGTTGTTGTAAACATTACTTTGTTGGCCCTAATAGTTGTCTTCTTGAGCACAGATCAAGGGTCTAAAAACTGGGATGTGACAGACCTTCCCCCCTTACCAGAATCTCGTCCCGAGATTCGCAGGCAAGCGAAAAGAGGGTATGGTCAAATAACAATGCTAGATGATTTGTTTACAAAACATGTGTTGGTGTTTTGTAACCGTATTTACAGGGGCTTCCCCCCTTTGATTTTTCTTACCAGAATTTCCTGGTAAATTTGTCTTCTTTACAAAGGTTTGGGTGCCATGGTCTAAACCTCGAACATATTGCTCCTTAAAACCATGATGTCCAACCAGTGGTTATTCTTTAGTCATAAGCTCTATTGCGTACCACTCAATGATCAATCTAATGGATATCCATCATCATTTAAAAAGTATGAGCTTTCCATTGCTCACCGTCGAAAATCCAGGAAAATCCACTACCTTCCTCTTAACCTATTATAGTTAAATCCCAAGACATTTGTTTTCCTCAAAGGTAGTTTATCTAGATCATAAAGCTATAACAACTCTGAGTACTATCCTCTATATAAGGTTTCTTTCAGAAACTCCAAGCTCATAATGATTTTTCCTAAACTCTATCATTATCAATATATATCCCCCAATCTTTCTAAGCCTCAAATGAGTTCTACTATCTCATACTGTAGAATATGGTTCCCCCAACACCTATATACGGGAGATATTGTCTACTAGTAATGATCATAGTTTACCCATCTAATATTTTTTTCCAACCTTTCACTACTTAAAAAAAACTATAGGATCATTCTAAGGCACCTTTCGCTTTGTTTTTCGAAAAAGTTGATTACACGTTTTCTGTTTAAACGGTGATAACAAACTCTGTAACATATCAACTCTATAAGTTACTTTGTAAGGTATTTGGTTTTAGATACCACTCCTGTAGGGTATTTAAACGAAAAAGTGATGAGCCAACACTGTAAGGTTTTAACCTTACGATTTGATGAGGTTATACTTCCAATTGGTAAGGTCTCCAATTCTGTAAGGCCTTGAACTAGAATTAGATGAAACCCTTTTAGATTTTTGGTTAGTATCTTTAACTATTTAAGATTTTACTTAGTCTTACCTGACACTTCTAGTGTCCCATTTACGTCGGGTTTTCTCATGGTGCGACGATAAACAGAACAAGGGGGTTCACAGGTGTGGTTTGAAACGCACCATTGGCTATGGCAGGAGTCGAAGATGCTCCTGCAACATCATCTCTGTCTCGAGGTCCACTCATCAGATTCTTGCGTTTCTTCTGGGATGGACCCTGGGTTTCTTGGGTTTCTTGGGTTTCTTCAGGATGAGATAGAATACGGTTCTTATTGGGACAGTTGCGAGCATAGTGTCCTTCCTGTCTACAGGCAAAACAACCCTTGATTTTAGGCTTGACTTTCACCCGTCTCCTCGAAGATTTCTCAGACCAAGCCGGATCATACTCTTTCTGGGGACAATCACGAGCGAAGTGCCCTTCCGTCCCACAGACAAAACACTCTTCAGTCACCCATAGACTAGTTTCTCCTGGCGTCACCATCTTCCTTTTGCGGCTCTCTCCAGCAAGCAGTTGCTGGTATTCTCTCATAAGGAACATAGTATTCTCAGCATTGGTGGTGGCAAGCTGAATCAACTGTTCCAGGATAGCACGGGTGGCGATGTGCTCAGCACGAGCGGCTTCATGATTTTCCCTCAACAAAGCAAACAGTTGAGCAACTGTCGGCTCAGGTGACGGAGGTGGATTGCTGGCCATGCTGAAGAAAAAGAACGGTGTAAGACGATAATAACTAAAGGTGGTCTTGGTTTTAAAAGCTCGCGACATATACCGGCTCATAGCGGTCATGAGAACGGTAGATAGCACGACAACAAGCAAGCATCGACGAAACTAAAACCCAGATTACCCCGTATGTGAAAAACGAGTCTTAACAAGCATAACTTATCTTAAGGGTTCACAAGGCTACCAGATAAAACTTACAACACAACTAGTACACACAACGCTCTAACAGAGGAGCTCACACGACACGAAACCCAACACAAACAAGCGTCTGGGGTGGAAAAACAACATAAGCCCTAACATCCTGCGGCAATCCTAAGTGCTCGAGGAAGCGCGTAGCTGTTCCTCCAACTCTTCCACTCTGGCCTTGCTAGTTGCAAGCTGAAGCTGAAGTGCTATCACTTGAGTGCGGTGCTGGGAGTCAGTGTACTTCATGGTCTTCTTCAGTACCTTGAGACGACGCTCGGTAGCCGAAGATGCACCAAGACGGGCTTCTAGTTGGTCTATCTCTCTGCCTCGGAGATCATAGTCTGCTCTAACCTTGTCAAGGGAGAGCTGGGTGTTGTACAGCTGTCCTTCCAGATGCTGGAAGTGACGTGCAACCACAACGTCTCCAGTGACTTCTATTGGCTTGTCGTCCTCGTCGCGTTTTCCAAAGTAGCTGTATGGGGTTCCCGCAAACTTGCGATGGAAGAAGTTCGCGAGCTTGGCGATGGTCAGCTGCATCACCCTAAGGATACCATCTTCCCAACTGTTCTCCACGACTTCGCAAGTGATCTCTGGGGTTGATGGTGCTCTCACTGGTGCACGGATGGTGCAGACGACCAACCAGGACATTTCTCGTCCATCCATGTGGAACTGGGCTCCCTTTAACTCAGGTAGGGGACGACCGATCAGGCGAGTCATCTTGATCAAATCCTCCTCAAAGCGGCGGTAGCAAGGTTCATGCGATTCCAGCCGGAAGGACTTGGTGAAGACAATTGCCATCTACACAAGATTTTAAAGGGGATTAAGTTAGGTAGCGGTGTGAGAAATTTTAAGATCCTTATTTCTCTTGTTTGGTCTTTTCAAAAGAGGACATAAAAAAAAGTGCAACATTTAACCAACATGGTAAAAAGAGTCTTTTGCAAGCAGACAAAACATAGAGGTTTTGGTCAGTATTGGTTGGTTTTCTTCACGCATTTTCTTCTTTAAAGGTTGTCGTTGTTGGAGCTTTATATGTTGGAGTGCATCACTGGTAGCAACGCTATCAGCTCGTGTGGCTTGATGGTCCTTTATTTAGGCCTAACGGTGCTTTTATTAATTGTGGGTGAGATGGCGGTGGTTCACGACGGGTCGCATTATGAAGCGAAAACAAGTATAAGTCTAAGCAACAAATTCTTGTTTTTTGAATGCTATACAAACATTTTTGCTTGCAAAAATTTTAACACGAGGCGATTCAAAAACAAGAGCGGGGCAAGCACAAATCTGTAAATTTTGAGCACCCCACAAACATATAGAAGCCTAGATGAACCAAATCCTACACCACACAACAGCACAAAGTCCTATGAACACACATAAGCAAGCCAAAACACACAAACAAGGCTCCATTGGAGCTACGTAGGGGGTGGTGACTCATGGAGCCATTGCTAACTTACTCCAAACTAGACTAATCCAAAATCCTAGAAGTGGCTGAAGAACTATATCTACTTCTGACCATCATCACTGTAGAGCTTAGGCAATTATTTTGGTCTTCTCGGGGCATTGGCAAATATAAAAGTTTTTGTATAAAAACAAGATAAATAGAAGTAAAGTTTTGATAAAACTTTATGCAACAATCTGTTTTTGAAACTCCAACTATTTTCTGGGCAGAAAACTTCAAAAACGGGAGATGTTTCAAAAACAGAGCGGAGCAGTTGTAAACAAGTAAGAAATAGACTCTTAACCGAGAGACATATGCCTTTTTAATCTTTTGACAAGATAATATGGAGGGAAAATATACAAAAATTCCCTTAGACAAAAATAACTTAGATTGTATATAGGTTTTTACTCCAAAATACTTTTCTTTCCTATCTGACGTCCATGCTAACTAAGGTCTCCTAAGGTCAACCTGGCTCTGATACCAACTCTGTAAGGACCCCAGACCGGCAGTCTGAAACCCTACGTATGCATACATTCACGATCCCAGAAAGATCAGTCGTGAACAACATACACAGTTGGCACACAGATATACATCATCCATTACACGAATACATAAAGGTATTACACAAATGATCACATGATCAAGTCTAGCACAACTGCCAAAAGGGCAGGCACTTAACAAACACAGCGGAAGACAAATAAAACACAACGTAGTTGAGCCCAAGTCACGCCTTAACCTACAGGCTGCTGACCCGGAGACAATCCTAGTTCGCAAAGCCGTCAACTCCGTACTCCTCTTCATAGATATCCTTTGGAGGCTCCTTCTCCAAATCTGATAAGTAGATACCAGGGGCGAAACCAAATGAGTACATTTGAATGTACTCAGCAAGACATCCATCATGTCACTTACCAAACATGCAAATATGCTTATATGGTGGAATAGGTAGGATATAAATAGGGTTCACTATCAATGGTGTTCATATATGATGACACCATAGTTGCAGGCAGGTTATTCTGTATCTTTGTTGAAGAAGATACTTCAGAAGAAGATAATATAGTTTTATTTCCCTTGTCGATATCGCATGTACAAGAGGTTTTGTAAAACTTTATTAAAGAATATTTTCTCTTTTGCAAAACTTCTTGGAATCAGCTTCCAGAATTCTTGCTTAGAGTAGAAAAGGTTTTCTTTGCAAAACATTTTGTTTTGTATAACATCATCTGGCTTTTCATCATCGACGATACCTCCACGGTATACGTTTCCATTCTTTTCCGAACTTCACAAGTTCAACACTTCCTTTCCAAAGATTCCCTTTCAAAAACTCTTTTTGAAAACATTGACACAATGCTAGCTACATGGCCATTCAACTGTCCATATCCGAGGACGCGGCTTCTTCGAAAAAGTTGTACTCTGCAGAGGTGTACACATCCACCAGATCCAGTACACCTCCCGTGAAACAACCACGGACTGTAACAACAGTATGTAAACATCAGGTATCTGATCATAACCATCCACTATGTTCAAGCTAGAATATGCCTATCTCTCAGTTTTAATCTCCTCGGCACCATGTCGCACATCGCCATGACAGGAGACTCAACCGATGCAACCGGAGGGAAAATTAATCCCACACTTTTTATGTCTCAACATTGGGAGTTTTGACGACATTCGGTTCGAGGGTACGATGTCCCTTATAGCGATTGAGATAGCACACACTAATAAGAACAAACTTCAAGTTAAGCCCCGTGCCCATGTTGGGGTAGGGTGGCAGTACGGTAAAGGTTGTCCGGCGAAGACTAGGTTATGTGTCATTTTTGAACAACACCACTTTCTCAAAAATGACCACTTCCACATTCCTCCGGAGAACAAGGATCCGCCTTTTCTCCGGGGTTTTTCCGTAAAGCCCTTGTTTCGTAGAATCACAATTTTAGGGTGTCCACTTAGGGACTAGTATATTTGATGGTAATAAATACCATATGGTGGCCTATGGGCTTGGTATTACCAAGTTTAACTACTGGCATGATAGTAACCTATAATATAGTATAGAAGTAAACTCCACATCAAAAATAGTTTTGATAATCAAGTTTTTGTAAAACTTCAGAGGTAAAACATGCATGATAGATAATGATAAGTATTGTATCAGCAAGCATCAGGATGGCTTGCCTGGTAACTCTTGTGCCCCTGGTGGTTGGAGTGACTGGAACTTGAAACAGAGCTTCCCGACACTTCCTTCCTCTTCGTTTTCTAACGTCGTAAAAAGAAAATAAAGGACACACATTCAGAACCAAACAAGACAAACAAGGCTACAAGTAAAACATACAGCAAGCAATCAAGAAGTACCACCCAAGTTCTCAATTTTTCCCTTAAGAAAAATTGGCATAAAAACTATGGTTGAAAAGTCTGCTTTTTTTCCTAGTGTTTATGTGTGGCCAATTCAATGATTTTTAGTTAAGAACACCATGGACCAGTGGGGTAGAGCACATGTTACTAGACAGTAGGGTGTCACATAAAACACATTTTGATGTCTAAAAATTCCCACAACAATCTCTATGGCTAGCACACATAATTTGCTAAATTACTCAAGTGGTGAAATAAGCTCATGACAACAAGTCAAACCTATTTTTCCACCATGAGGCAAACATACCAGTGGGTGTTCCACTAGCAAATATGCTCACCAAGAGGTTAATAAGCCTCTGGTCACTTTTATAAAAGTGCTCAAAACAAACAATCTAGCATCAAAAACTCCTACTCATACTAGTAGAAAATTTAGGAAAAATACTAGACTAGTTTAGGCTACACTAGTTAATTTTATGCACAAGTGTGCAAGCTAGCAGAGGCAAAATACTCCCCTAACCAGTACCATAAATGCTACTGGATTCCACAAAACAACATAAGAAGCATAGCTAGGAAACAAGGAAAAACTATGCTTAAAATGCTACACATGTGAGGAGATTAATTCCTAGTCATCCAAGTGTTACTCATGCTCTTATGCTACTTAAGAGGAAACCTATCAGAGGTGAAAACCCTAAGATAAAAATGCCACAAGGACATTCCATCCTCTGGTTTTCATACCAAAGATTCATATTTTTCCCAGGGGAAAACAAAGACAAAAAGCATACATGAATATTCTAGTATGAAATTCTATACACACATGCTATAAGGAAATATTTGTATTCTACAACTATAGCACAAGCAATTAATTAATTCATGGCATCATAACAGAAGTAATAACTTCCTACATATGCTATAATAAACTCCAACACTCATAAGACAAAAGATGGCAACACTAGAGCAAAATTCACCATTTTCTAGTGGTGACACTAGTTCAACACTAGAGAAGCAAACAATGTTACTATGATGCTTAATTCTAAACCAGCAAGTCATGATCATAAAATGTACCTAATAACAGTACACAAAACTTACACAAGCGAGCAAGCACAAACATCAAAACAATCCCATGAAACATCTATTAAACATGCATAAATTAATTCTAGTAATTTATGTTTTTCTTAAACAATTACTAGCAAGCAAGCAAGGTATAACTTACACAACCAGTAGCTATGCAACAAAAGAAAAGTTATCTAAACCTTTTCAAAAATCCAAACACTCAATTTAAAATCATCCACAAACAATCTATCAACCAAAAGGAAATTCAGTTTATTGGCAAACAATTTAATTTAGCACTCAATAGTGAATCATCTCTTAACAAGATACTCCTAAGGAATATCATGATAACAAATGGATCACACCTATCATACTAGTAGATACTTATAATAAATAAACTTCTCACTTGCATAAGTGAAAACAAACAATTATATTTTCCATGGTGGAAAATATTCCTATCAACCTCATAATGAAAACATGTTAATTTCTCACATGTGCATAGTTGGGAATTTTCATCCACAACCAAGATGCAATGGGACCAGTGGGTGATGGGCCCATTTAAAAAAACAAGGTAAATGAGGTTCTAAGCCTCTGGTTACTTATGACAAAATTAGTATAGCAAAAATAAATAAAACAATGCTATTTATTCTAGTGCATACAAGACTAGTGCATAAGCATAACCAAACCTACACATGCTTCATCTTAAAAAAAAACATGCAAGCTATCAGAGACAAAAGCATCAAAATAACAGTACCAAAATGGTACTGGACCTATAGCAAACATAGCACAAAAATTAGGTGACAAGCACACAAGGAGTTGGTTCACACAAAACATCAAATAAATAATCTAGTGAAACAACATATGCTACTTCTTTAGCCATAAGATATTGCAAACATGCACACACTTTGTGTGGTAGATGTACTGCAAGGAAACAACCTAATAACAAGATTCAACACATCTCTACATCCTAGGAACAAAGATTAAGTCAACCAAGCATTTCATTTCAACAAAAACAAATAAAGAAATCAAAACAGATAAGCTTCTGTTTCTAGATCTGTCCACCAAAAATAATCTAGAACTCAGAAAATTAATCTAAGCTAGGATAAGGTAGATCTACTCAATACCAAACTCATCCAATTGGGTTTGCTCCAAAATTCATTTTTAAACTCCTTATAAAAATCAAAGAAAAGGCTACTGGTCCTTTAGCAATTTGGATGGCATTTTCATTATACAACTCTCCTGGATGTGAGGTTTGGCTCATTGGATAGACCTTTTCAATACCTATCCAGATCAGTTGAGTTTGTTCCATTTGATTATATATTTTAAAAGTTATGTCCAAAACATTCTCAGAGATAGTCTGTGGCAAAACAGTCATTGTGTCCAAAATATTTGCCCAAATCCAGATCTGCAAATTTTGCATGGTTTGGATTTCATGTAGGTATGTCCATGATTTTTCCCAGATTTTATTGTGCTTATTTAGTATTTTATACACGTCCAAAGTAAATGCCTCAGATTCTGTAAAAAAAAATAAAAGAATAAAAGCACACAGCGCGGGTCGGATTTGTGCGGGCGCGGCCCAGCTAGCGGCAGCGCAGCCCATCGCGCTTGCGCGCGCGCGCACGCTGCGCGGGAAAAGGGCGTTCGAAGGGGGCCGTGGATCTTCGATCCAACGGCGCTGGCGCGTCGTCCAGCTCCCGACCCTCTCTCTCTCTGTCCGGCGATCGGCGGCGAGAAAACGCTCGAGGAGCTCACCGTGGGGCTCGGGAAGGGGTGGCGCGAGCTCGGGGAGGCTGCAGGGGGTCGAGGGCGTCGAGGGGAGGTCACGGCGGCGACGACCGCGGCTCCAGGCGGCGGCGCGACGCAGACGCCCGCGGCGGCGCTCCGCGGACGGCGGCGGCGACTCCGGCAGGTATAGGGTGGGAGACCTTGTCTAGGAGGTTCCTGGGAGTGTGGGGAGGCTAGCCATGGCAGTGGGAGGGGCTGGAAGAGAGAGGTGCGAGCAGGGCAAGGTGGTGGCCGTGGTGGTCACCCCTCGGGCTAGATCTCGAGCTAGGGCTTCTTAGGGCTAGTGTTTGGGTTTCTTTTGCTTTGGGGAGGCAGAGGGAGTTGTGAGGAGGTGCAGGGCGTGAGGAGGTGCCCTCTGGACTTGTGTAGGCTCGAGTCCAAAGGGGTGGGCTCGGTTTGGCAAAGGCATGGGCTTGCCTTGCCCCTTGGGGTGTCTCCATGGGTGGCCTGGCTTCTAACTGGTGCCATGAGGTGAAAATGGTACAAGGGTGTGAGCAAGGCCACAGTAAGGGCCAAGGGATGGGCAAAAGTTAAAATGCAACTATTCCAACCACTACAAGTGACATCATCACTTAGTCAACATGCCACCTCATTCTCTCCCTCCCTAGCTGACCAAAAGAGGATCCAATGCCCCTTCCAGAAGCTCCATAACATTGCCTTTCGAGTTGGCAAAGTGGCAAGGCTTGGATCAGTACACATAAGTTAAATCATCAAGTTTAAATGTGTAAATCACTGTTCTGTCAGAAAAATTCAGTTAGGCAGTTTTCTGAATTTTTCTAAGTGCTGGAATCAGCAGACAGAGATAGCAAAAGTTGGAGTTGTTTTCAGGGTTCAAATGCTTTCCAAAATTTGTTTTCAAAACATGGACTTGTTAACCATGTTACATACTTTCAGAAACAACTTTTGGAAACCATTTTGAAATAGTTTAAGGCCATGAAAACAATGTGGAAAAAGGTATACTTTCTGTTTTTATCTGTTTCTAAAAACTGCCTTAATTTTTATACCACAAAAACAACAAGCACAAGATAGTTTTTATTTCACCCAAAATAAAAGTGAGCTTATGGATTTGTAGTACATATACCAAGGATTAGTTAGAAGTCAAGAAATCATAAAATAACAATCTCTAGCTTGGTGAAAACAATGGTAGAAAACAGGTACTTGGCTTTATTTTCAGTAATTGTTTTCTATAGGAAAGTTAAAAGAAAACTTTCAAAGATTCAACTTGGAAACTTGTTTTCTTGGATCCAACAAGGTTAAAAGTTTGTTTTAAGATGCAAACAAGAATAGTCCAAGTCTTGGAAAGAAAATCCACTCAAGTATTAATAAGAAAACATTAGGGAAAAATATCAGGAATATTTTTCAGAAACATAAGGTGTTGGTTTTATAACAAAACTTATGTTGCAAATATGATTAGGATCATAACACAAGTTATTTAAAACAATCATGTTGTTGTAAACATTACTTTGTTGGCCCTAATAGTTGTCTTCTTGAGCACAGATCAAGGGTCTAAAAACTGGGATGTGACATATAGTCTCAACTTTCCACTAGAGTCTTTACTTGGCTCAACAAAGACACAAAAGAAAAGATACAGAGAAGTTGCTAAGGAAATATACAACACGTAGGTGCAAAGAAAAAAAAACGACGGAAAACGGGTTGAAAACGGAGAAATAAAACGGGTTGTCCCCCGGAAGCGCTTTTCTTTTAATGCCTTTCAGCTAGGCACAATGATTTTTGCTAGGCATGATAATTCGAGAAGATGCTCACATGAGAAATAGAGTTGAAGCACAATAATAGAGCATTAAGAAGCAAATATAAAACACATTTAAGTTTAACCCACTTCCTATGAAAAAGAATTTTGTAGAAAAACAAGTCAACGAAGCACAAAGTGACTAGCATAGGAAGACAAAATAAGTGCAACTTCAAAATTTTCAACATAAATAGGGGAAACTTAATATTGTTGAGATGCATAAAACCATGTTTCCCTCTCTCATAGAACCTTCAGCAGAATCATGAATAAAATTAACATTATATCTATCACATAAAACATTCTTATGATGAACCACGTGCATAAAAGAATTAATACTCTACACGTAAGCATAGTCATTCTTATTAATAATAACGGGAGTAGGATTATTATAAAGAACTCGAACATGATAGACAAGTTGCATATTAAAGAGATGGTTTTGGGTAATCCCACCATAATTATGGCAAGTTTCATGAGGATGATTGTAATCATAGGCTATGTTATAACTTTCTTTATAATAATTATCAAAGACTGGAGGCATATTGAAATCATAATTAATTTTCTCCTCAATAGTAGGTGGACTAAAAATATCATATTCATCATTGCAATCATCATCTATTGGAGGCATAGTATCATCACAAGCAATAAAATAGTTGCCTTCCAAAATGCGTTCATTTGTAAACATATCATCATTTTTACTAGGAGGAGATGTATCAAGCATATAATCATGAATAGAAAAGGGATTTTCAAACACATCATCCACAAGTTTAGAGATTTCTATATCATCATTGGAAGGAACATGGATGGTACTAATAGTACAGCAATTATTATCATCATTTTCATAATTGGTACCGGACAAATTTTCAATATCAAAAGTAGTGTGTTTCTCCCAATCATGATAACTTCCATAAATAACAGGCATAGGAAAATCATCGAGTTCAGACTCATCAGCAAAACCTATAATATGAGCAACATTCTTAGGGGGAGATACCGTTACCTCTCTCTTTTTACTCCTCATGTTCTTCTTCTTCCTCTTCTTCCCCTCTTTAGAAGGGAGAGGCTTAAAAGGGAGCTTCTCCACATACCCTGGTTTATTATCAGAAACAATAGAAAGAACTTTGGAGGATTTCTCCTCTTAATTAATAATAAGAAAACACATATTAGTCCTGTCATATTTTGGTAAAGTCTCCTCTTTTATAATATTTTGTATGTAAGTATTTGCATGGCATATCAACACAATAAAGATGGCATCCATGCAATACACTATTCATATCAAAAGCACTCATACCTATTAAAGAATTTTTTCTTAATAACTCTTCACACCCCCAAAATAATGTAAGCTCATCATGCTCATTAGGGGTGATCATGTCATCACAATACAAACTTGTAGTACTCATAGGATTTGAAAGGATACAATCATGGCCTGAGCATTGGAAATTAAAATGACCCACTTTATAGCAAAGTTCACAAATAAAAGGATAGAGGACACAAACTTTTTCACCAAGATCATCTAGATCCCTACTCCACATTCTAGTTTTTTCATTCCTATGATGGATACAATATTCTTCTTCAATTTTATTATTTTCACAAGGTCTAAGTGCTCCATAAAAATTAACATGCTTATAAGAAATAGTACTTTCAGAAGTTTGAGCATGTTTATTGCAATCATCAATAACAATTTCATTTTCCATGCAAGTGTCTTTAAAAGTTTCATGATATATGTCCCAATTTTCTTTAAGAATATTAAGATAGTAAGCAAAGGATCTATACCAACCAACAACTATTTGAGGGTCAAGACCATATTTAGCATTAAGCTCATGAAAATCAGCAGTTTCAGCAAAAGTATTAATGCAATCATACTCATAGTTTATACCTGATTCTTTACCTTTGTTGTTATTCCAATCTTCACTACTGATTCGAATTCTCTCAAGAATATCCCACTTAGCTTCAACCTTCTTACTATAAAAATAACCCTATGAACAGGCATCTAGATAATCCTTCCAATGTCCTAAAAGACTTGCATAAAAATTAGTAACAATTATTTCCTCAGGAAGCTCATGGTTAGGACATTTGAGTATTAATGTTTTCAGTCTTCCCCAGGCTTGGGCAATGCTTTCTCCATCATGAGGCCAAAAATTATAAATTTAATTCCTATCTAAATATAGTTCATGAGAAGGATAAAATTTAGAGTAAAAGAGAGATTCAAGTTCCTTCCACTCCAAATGATGAGGATCATCTAGTAGTTCATATCACTCCCTTTCTTTGTCCTTAAGTGACAAAGGGAATAGCCTCCTCTTAACTTGTTCCACTGAGATACCTGCACACTTGAATAACTCGCATAATTCATGCATAAAGTGTAAATGATCACTAGGATGGACAGTTCCATCTCGAAAATAACGGTTATCCATGACAAGTTCAACAATTATCTTGGGTATTTTAAAAGAAATGCTATCAGTAGGAGGATTTAAAATAGCACAAGCATCATTAGGTTTATCACATATGGGAGATAAAGTATCATCAGAGCAAATTTTTCCTCTAAAGCTGGAAAACTAAAAAGATCGTAAAAACTAGCTTCCCCAAACTTAGAATTCTCCCTAGAATTAGGAATGATGGGGTGCAAAGAATTAATGCTAATAACATTGCTATCACTATTATGCAAACAAACTTCCGTAGGTTTTTTAATTTTCTCTTCAAAAGCATCATGTCCTAATTCAAGATAAATATTATAAAGTTCTATCATATTTTTGTTGTTTTCCATTAAGACTACTAGTAAAAAATAAAAACAAGAAGCGAGTAAAACTAAGCCTAACTAGTGAAAACAAGAAACAAAAAGAAAAAATTGCAGAATCTAAAGGGAATAACTCCGAGCACTCACACCCGAGGATGTGAGTACCTTTTACCTTACTTCCCCGGCAACGGCGCCAGAAAAGAGCTTGATTTCTATGCACGCTTTTATTCTATGGACAAGTTTCCCTGAAGTGGATCACCCAAGGTTTATCGAACTCAGGGAGGTAGAGGTCAAAGATATCCCTTTCAAGCAACCCTGCAATTAAGATACAAGAAGTCTCTTGTGTCCCTAACACACCCAATATACTTGTCAGGTATATAGGTGCACTAGTTCGACGAAGAGATAGTGAAATGCGAGTAATATGGATGGTTATAAGTAATAATAACGATCTGAAATAAATATGGCAGCAAGCAAACATGTAGCAAAACAGGCGGAAAACGGTGTTTCAATGCTTGGAAACAAAGCCTAGGGATCTTACTTTCACTAGTGGACACTCTCAAGAATGATTACATAATTGAATAACTAAATATCTTCTCTTCACTATGCTACTCTTAACCCTCTCCGGTTGGATAACGAACACTAATCATTGCGTAAGGCTGCAAAAAGCATTCCTTAAAGTAAGCATTCCCATGTCTAGTTAGCCCCACGCTGTCACTATGAGCGCTCTAGAAGGTACTAGACAAACACCACAATTCATAGAGGAGACACACATGATGTGCACGCTGTCACCTTCACACCGCGGGACAAGGTGACTCCAAAGTTCATATTAATAAAACACTTGAGTAGCACAAGATGAAGAGTAACATCTACTTATTCAACTAGATTACAAAGCTCATGATCACATATAGATCACACCATGGGAGAGAGAGATGAACCACATAGCTACCGGTAGAGCCCTCAGACTCGGGGGAGAACTACTTCCTCCTCATCATAGGAGACAACAACGGCGATGGAGATGGTGGTGGAGTCGATGGATATGGCTTCTGGGGGCACTTCCCCGTCCCGGCAGGGTGTCAGAACAGAGCGGCGGCGGAGCTACGGATGTATTTTGTGGAAAAGGTCGATTCTTTTAGGGTTTTCCCTCGGGGGATTAAATATAGGCGAAAGGGTGATGCCGGGGGGGTGGCCAGGGGGCCCACACCACCAGGTGGCGCCACCAGGTGGTGCCACCAGGGGGACCCGCTCCACCCTATGGTGTGGCCACCCTGTGGCCCCTCTTCGGGGCTCTTCGGGACTTCTGGAAGCCTCCGGGGAAAATAGGAAGTTCGGGATTCGTGGGGTCCAATTCCGAGAATATTTCTAGAACAACTTTTCTGAAATAAAAAACAGCAGAAAATAGAGAACTGACACTTGGCATCTTATCAATAGGTTAGTCCCGGAAAACGTGTAAAAATGCTATAAAGAAGGGAGAAGACATATAGCAATTGGCATAATATCAACATGGAACATCGGATATTATAGATACGTTGGAGACGTATCAGGAGCTCCTTTGGTGCGGGGAGCTCCGCCATCGCACGAGCATCACTGCCGCCGCCGAAGAAGGAGCAGGAGGGGGCCTAGGAGGGGCAGCAGTGGGCCCAGCAGCAGCAGGGCGCGGCACTGCGCGCCGGGCGCGGGTATTCGCCGGGGGACTTTGTCGACGACGTCGACCTCGACTGGGTCGCCTCCGAGCAGATGGAGAGCACCAAGGAGGAGCAGAAGCAGCTCGAGGCCGACCGTGAGATGAAGACAAAGCTGTACGAGTACGAGCTCCGCCAATCCATCGACAAATCCAAGGCCGACATCCCATGGGGCTCAACGGACTCCAACTTCGACTCGACTCCGACTTAGCTACGCCGCCGCCTCGTTGCCGCAGCACCCCTGGGGCTCAGGTGAGCACAATTTTGGATGGATGTAGGAGATGCGGTTGATGGATGAGGCCTGGAGCTTCCCCCTATGTAATTAGTACTCGTGATGTCCCCCTATGTAATTAGGCGATAATTGTTGAAAACAAATCCTGCATATGACAAGGAACCATATCACGCGAGTGAAGGGTGTGCCCGATTAGTAGGGGGTTTAATCGATTCAGGGTCTTGGAGAAAGATCCTAGTGGGCAGGGCTAGCCAGTAGACAATATATAATTTTAGGGGGGGCTTCGGTCTTCCATATCAAATATACTCTCTTCCACAGATAGTCCTACCAGCTAGTTGCACTGCATTGAAAAAGCAGCCAAAAACCAGTTGAACCGGAGCGGCAGCTGAACCGGAGCGGCAGCTGACAAAGAATAAACTTCATCCATGACGTGCTTCAGTGTGTGTTTCTTCTCCTCGTCAGTCCACAAGTGTTGCTGCGTCACCAACTCCCAGTCCCAATGCCCCTTGTTCCTAGCATGCCCGTTCTTGAAGATAGAGACATTACGCAACACTGTGCATACTCCCATGACAAACTTGACAAAGTAAATCTGCCTCTCTGTTCCCTCGTAACCAACCATCGTAAATACACCCATGCGTGGTGGGTTTCCAGCGTATCTGCTCACCGGGCTCTTCTTCCGTGCTACAAGCGGCAATGTGGACATGGCGGACCTCCAGGGACCAAGGCCCAAATATAAATCGCGTGACCCACGCATGTTTCGTTGGGAAAAAAAGGACCCCCGAAAATCCGGCGCCTTTCTTCTTGTGCGCGAGGGGAGTTGGATGGATATGCATCGACGGGTCTCGATTTGCTGTGTCTGAACTTTTCTTTATCTTTATATGAATTTGGATCACCATGAAATAACAACCATGAATTCAGGTAGCCTTCAAGAAACCATCAATCCTCGCTATGCCCTAGCAATGGGATGCAAATCTTACTAGAACGCAAAGGGCAGAAGTTGACGTCCTTGTGAAGAAAATTAGGCCTGTAATTCCATTCTACACCACCGCCATGAACAAGACAAGTCTTTTCGGGTCTCTGGTACCCGTGAAGTATCTTCTACAAGGACAAATGACTAATCCTGCACATTTTGTTGAATAATGTTCAGGATTCAGACTTGTTTTTAAACTAGTTACTCCCTCCGATCCCATATAAGTGTCGTGACCATTTCAGAATTTTGTACCTACACAGTTCATCTTCGGCATCACTTATTCCAGATGAGAGGTAGTACAATTCTAGAAAATTGTAGCACTCGTATATTACAATCTTCAGATAACTCTGACAGCTAGAAGATTCATTCATGTGTAACAGGTATCTGCAAGGATATTCCACATAAAGACCAATTCATCATTCTGCCATCCTTAGAAAATAACATATGGTAGGCTATTTGAAGGTTAACTGACGGTGCAAGCATGCTTTCAGCTGGCTTGTTGTGCTTCGTTCGCCATAACTAGTTGGGGGTCTGTGTATTCGAAGTATCGAAAAGGGATGGTAAATCACCATTGTTTGTTCATTCCCTTGAAGGAGGCCATCGCCTACCAGGTGAGTATGAGACCCAAACACACCCATGTTTTCCAGGAAGGTCGGTGGCAGGTTACTTCTACTGGGCTAAGTTCCAATCTGCATAATGAACAACTGCCAACTTATGTGGACATGTTGGTCACTTTCCTACTTTCTTAACTAACATAATGAACAACTGCCAACTTATTGAATGCATCGACATGAATTCTCTCTACACAATCTACCCACCTATGTTCTAATGAGCTTTAGCCATCTACCATATTTGACACCTCGTAAGGATCTAAATCATTTTTCTTTATAATAGACAGTTTGTCCCCCACACCCAAGATATATGTCTTGCCTTTCTCTAGACTATTTTCTGTTGTCTTTATCATTTTGCTTTGTTGCTCATTACTTACGTGATAGCCATGGATGGCATGGGGAAGTTTACAACTACATGCGCTGTGAGTCGTGGTCGTGGGATCATGGATGTAAGGGAGTAATTTAGCATGTTACTATCTTTACTGCATCAATCTGCAGAACAGGGAGATTGACAAGGGCTCTGCATTTCCTGGACCAGCATGTTGCATATACCGAGTGGCAGTAGAGGTTTAGGATCAGCATGTTTGGTTTGTCTGTAGTACTATAGATGCCACGAGTGGGAACTATAGGTCCCCCAAGAGTAAATCTTCTTGCCTTTGAAATTTTTTGGCCAAGACACTATATTAGTTCCTGATTCACACTATGCCTGTACATCAGGTCCTGAGTTCATGCTAAAAGAAGAAGAAAGGCAAAACTCTCAACGTGTAATACACAATAGAGAGGAAGAGATAAAATATAGATAATTTATGATTACTACTAATTCTCCGGCAGATTCCTAGCAGGTAAAACTTTCAGATATACTAAGAACACTCTACGCATCAAAGTCGCTACTGAAAACAAAAGGACTGCCTGTAGTATGACAAGTTTACTACCTGCTTGGGGAGCAGTAGTGAACAGTTTTATGTGTTGTTCTCTGATCCTCATTTTAGTTGTTTCGAGTGATCCTCATTTTAGTTGGGAACTGCTGGAACAGTTTTGAAAGCGTGGAGGCTTATACAAGAATAGAAAACAGCAGGGGAGTGAGGTTGTTTGATTGGGACATTTAATACAAGACGAGGAAAAGATTAAATTAGTGGAATTAATCGTCCACATATTGCTGCACAACACAGATCAAACCACTAGTGGAAACAGGGCCTTTTGTCCCGGGTCGTAAGGGCCAGTTGTCCCGGTTGTGCAACCGGGATGGGCTGGCCGGGACAAATGGCCCGTCCCATTGGTCCCGGTTGTGCCAGGACCCGGGATGGTAAGGATAGGCCACGTGGCGAACCTGGGCCAGGGAGTTCGTCCCGGTTCGTTCAAGGGACCGGGATGGATACTATTTTGACAAAAAAATATATATAATCGTTCAGTTTCCGCGTCCAGGCCCACGTCTTTTGGGCTCCTGTCTCCCAATCCCGAGCCGGCCTCCCCTTCCCCAACCGTGTCCAGGCCCACGTCTTTTATTAAGCCCACTAGTCACATTTTTTTGTCAAAAGGGCCCACTGGCCCGCGTCTTTTATTATGGTCAGTCAACGGTTCAAAGGGCCCACTGGCCAGCGTCTTTTATTATGGTCAGTCAACGGTTCGAAGGGGCCACTGGCCAGCGGCCGTTGGCTGGCTCGCCTGGTCCCTTAAATTAAGACCACAGGACGGTCAAAGGGCCACTGTCGCCTCGTCTTCCCGCCCCGCCTCGGCTTCCCGCGCCCCCACTTCCCCACGCGCGCGTGCCACATCTGCAACCGCCGCCCACGCCTCGGCTCCTGCCCGCATTCATGGCCGCCTGCAACCGCCGCCACGTTCAGGCCGCCGGTTGGCATGCCAGCCCACCCCGGGTCCTTTTTAAAGGCCCCCCGCCGCCCGTACAACCCATCCACCCCGGCCGCGCCCAAGGCAAAGCAACCATAGCCACCATGTCCCGCTGGTTCGGCAGCGGCTCCGGCAGCGGCTCCGGCAAGCGCCCCAGGAACGACCACGAAGGCTCCTCGAGCGGCGCCGGCCGCGTCCCACCACCGCCGGCGGAGGCCTTCGGCTACGGCCCTGGAGGTGTCCGCCTCGGCGGGACGCCGCGCGTCCCCGCGCCACCTCCGGCTGCACGCCCGCCGCCCAGCGCCGCGCCCAAGGGCAAGAGGTTCCGCCGGTACGTCCGGGTGGACGAGGCCGAGTGGCACTGGAACAACGCCACGCCGGTGTTCTATGCTGACGTCCACCTCCCGGACGGCTGGCACCTGAACCCCCAGCGGATCCCTGTGCCGCCGGTCCCGACCGGCCAGGCGCTGCTCGAGGAGATCGACCGCCGGCGCGAGCTCCTGCCGGCTCCCGTCCGCAGGGAGCGCGCGTACGCGCGCAGCTCCCCCTACTGGGGCGCCTGGCTCGAGCAGGAGCACGAGCAGAGCCGGCGCTCCTTCATCCCCGCCCCCCACGAGGTGGACGTCGCGGACTACCCGCCGCCACCGCCCGGCCGGGAGAGGGAGCTGTGGCTCCTCGAGGACATCCCGGAGGACTTCTCCGGGGAGGAGGACCCCGTGCTCCGGGCCGCCATGGAGGAGGCCTGCGAGGCCTCCCGCCGCTCACTCGTCGAGGACGAAATCAAGCGGTGGGAGCGGGTCGTGGCCGCCGCCGCCGCCGCCATGCCGCCGCCGCCGCCCCCCCGAGCCTACCCCCTGGTGGCACGCGCTCTACGCCGAGTATGAGGCGTCCGAGGACCAGCCGCCGCCGCAGCCGCTCCCCCCCGGGCTGGAGTACGGCATGTCCTAGGCCTGCACCGGCGGCGTTTGGGCGCCGGAGTCGCCGGAGCAGGAGGAGCTGCCCCCTCCGCCGCCGCTGCCGCAGGAGGTGCTGCCCCCGCCGCCGCCGTACGCGCCCCCGATGCCCCCGATGCCTCCGCCCCCGGCCCAGCCGCCTGCCCACCTGTGGCAGCCACCCGCCTACCATTGCATCTCCGGCGACGAGGAGGACAACTAGATCGGCGCCGGTCGCATGTGGCCGCGCCGCCGCCCCCTATTCTATGTAAGCAAGGCCCCTAGCTACCCCCCAAGAAAACAGCCGGCCGCCTGTGGCCGCGCCGCCGCCCCTTTATGCAAGTACGGCCGGCCGCCTGTGGCCGCGCCGCCCCCTATCTATGTAAGCAAGGCCCCTGGCCTTTTTTTAATATAAGTTGTGTGCCCCCCTAGTCTACCGTGTCCCTAGCCCATCCCCGCCGGCGGGATCTGTCTACTCGTTCCCGCCGCCGGCAGGGCTTCGCCCAGCCATGTCCACTCGTACCCGCCCCTGGGGTGTTCGTTCGGCCTGGAGAGAGCGCCGCGATTTTTATACACCTGGGCCTCTAGTCCCGGCCCGTGCCACCAACCGGGACTAGAGCCCCTTTGCTCGAAGATACCATTTTCAGTGAGCTTGTGTGCGTCTCGAGAATTTCGTCGAACACCTCGTGTGCATAGTAAAAAAACACACTATAACACCACACTCTCTCACATCTCCAAGGAAAAAAAAAAGATGGAAGGAGGGGGGGCTGGGGCAGTATATATAGGGGAAGGGGGCATTGGTCCCGGTTCGTGGACTGAACCGGGACAACAGGTCATGCGCGTGCCACGTGGCCTGTGGCTAGGCATTGGTCCCGGTCCGTGGCAAGAGCCGGGACCGATATGCCCCCCACGAACCGGGACCAATGCGCCCAGGCGATTCCTGTTGCCCCCGGCGCACGAACCGGGACCAATGCAGGGCATTTGTCCCGGATTTGGTTGCAACCGGGACAGCTGCCCCCCGGCCCCCTGGACGAGAGGGGTTGTTTCCACTAGTGAACACAGATCAAATTAAGTACTCGAGTAGAAGATTACACACCCATGGTCCTTGAGAAAGGACATAGTACTAGGTAGTAATCATATTATAGACAAGGACTGGCGGAGCCGGTGAATCCATCAAGCTTGCTGCTCATGACAGGGGTCCGAAGTGGTCGCAGGCCACGAGGAACTTCTCGAACTCCTCGGGCAGGTCTTCCTCCGAACAGGCGGCGACGAGGAACTTCACGGGCAGGTTTCCTCCGACCACCACGCCTTCTGGGACAACTCCTGCTGTGGCAGCTCCGCGATTAACAGATCATCAGATAGATCGGCCGGGAAGGAGGACGGGTGCGGCTCCTCCGGAGGACCCCATGGTTTCCCAAACTCCTCCTCTCGCTCCGGGAACGGGACGGCGACTGCTTCCATCCCCAGGTCCATATCGCTCGTGCTCTCGTTTGCCTTTGGGTTTCGCTTCGAGGTGAGATCAGACCTAGGCGTGGTGGGGTGGTTAGGTTTATAGGCCCAATCTCATCCAGGGGAGGGGAAAGTGGGGAGTCCGGCTCCGATAGGGACCCGGTGTCAGTGCGTGCAAACCAAGATATTTATTAGAGACAGCTTCTGTCATAATATTCAATTGAGTGCAAATTTCAGCTCAGGTATCAACAAGGACATTAGGACTAAAGAAAATACGGCATTTCTCTTGGCTTACCAACTGACCAGAGCTAGCACAGTATTGATCAAGTACCTGTCTCAATGAGGTTGCATTATTTATATTAGCCTTCATAAGGACCAGGGAATCATCAGCAAAGAGTAAATGAGAAACTGATGGTGCATTTCTGCAAACCCTGACACCTTCTAAACCACGAACCTCCTCTCTATGAGACAGCAGACTTGATAACCCCTCTGCACATAGCAAAAACAAATAGGGAGAAAGGGGATCACCTTGCCTTAACCCCCTACTTGGTACAAATTCTTCGGTCTCTTGATCATTAAATCTGATTTTGTATTTTACAGACCGAACACATGCCATAATCATAGAAATAAAACCTTGATGAAAACCCAATTGAGACATCATTATCTCCAAGAAAACCCATTCCACACGATCATAAGCCTTGTGCATATCAAGTTTAACAGCACAATACCCCCACTTCCCTTTCTTTTTATTCTTAATTGTATGTAAACTTTCATAAGCCAGCAGGATATTGTCAGTAATAAGTCTTCCCGGGACAAAAGCACTCTGTGTTGGAGAAATAACATCATCTAGAACATGTTTAAGGCGAAAGGCAATCATTTTTTAAATTACCTTATATAGAACATTGCAGAGACTAATTGGACGATATTGAGTAATGAGCTCCGGGTCCTGAATCTTTGGTATAAGAATTATTACCGTATCATTCCAACCTTCCGGTATCCTTTTATCATTGATTGCCTCGAGAACTTCCTTGGTCAAAGAATCACCCAAGAAATCCCAACATTTTTTGAAAAAGATGGCATGAAGGCCATCCCCTCCCGGGGCTTTCATGTCTCCAATAGAAAATAATGCCTTCTTCACCTCCTCATCAGAATATGGCCGCATAAGGTGCTCATTCATCGTAGTGGATACCTTAGGATTGACTTTATTAATAACATTAGGATCTGGTTCATCAATCTCCGTAGAAAATAGGCCTGCAAAATAATCAGAGATAAACGGGTTGAGGTTACAAATTTCTTCCACCCAGTTACCATTATTATCTTTCAGTTTCTTAATCATGTTCTTCTTCCTTCTTTCACTAGCAAAATTATGAAAGTAAGAGGTATTCTTATCCCCTGCCTGCAACCAATTTAATCTGCTTCTTTGCAGCCAATGAATCTCCTCTTTTTCCAATAAATCTTCAATTTCAATAGCCAATTCCTTTTGTTGCCGAATAGAGTCATCAGTTAAGGGACTAGTAATAACCTTCTCCATCTCCTTTTGGGCATTTCGGATTCTTCTCTTGGTGTTCTGTAATACATTTTTGTCCCATTTGTGTAGTTGATCATGAACCAAGGCCAATTTACCTGCCAAAGACATATTCTGGATCCGAGAACCAACCTGCTCCCATGCATCTTTTGCCACTTGCGAAAATTGCGCCTCCTTCAGCCATTTTGCTTCGAACCTTAATAGTTTCGGCCCACTCCTCTCTGTATCTTGGTTCATATCAAAAGACATAAGTAGAGGTCTGTGATCTGACCTGCTATACTCCATATTTTTTAGGACTGCATCTTCAAACCGTAGGTTCCACTCTTCATTAGTTAGAGCTCGATCTAATCTTTCTCGAATGCCACCCCTATGCCATGTAAATTTGTTTCCAGTGTACCCGAAATCACTCAGATTGCAATCAAATACTGCTTCTCTAAAATTCCGCATGAGATGCTCTGGCCTAGCATTACCTCCCTCTTTCTCAAAAGAGTACATAATTTCATTCAGGTCACCCATTACTAGCCATGGTAATTTGGATTGTGCGTGAAGATCTCTCAAACACTGCCATGTTAAATGTTTGTCTTGCCATTTTGGCTCCCCATACATACCCGTGAAACGCCACACAAAACCATTGTCATATATAACGTTCATATCAATGAAATTCTTCCCCTTAAACCTCAACGACATATTTACCTCTTTTTTCCACATAAGTAACAATCCACCGCTTCGTCCATCACTTCGAACAACTTCTTTATAATCCATATTCACTTTACGACGCAGACATTCTGCCGCCCACTCATCCAAATGAGTTTCAGACAGAAAAATAACATACGGTAAACTCCGCTTCAGTAGATTTAGCAGAGCCCGGACAGCCGCAGCCCCTTGGAGGCCACGGCCGTTATAACCTAGGAGTTTCATTGCATCCGGACAGCTCCCTTTGCAGGGGCCGCCGATATCAGGTTTGTTTTGCTTGGTTTACCTTCAACATGACCATCCTTCTTGGACCGTTTCATATCACGTTTTGGCTCTGGGCTTAGAGGAAGTTCAGCCCCCGCACCTACTACACTGTTTGAAATTGTTCCTGTAATTTGTTTCTGACCCGAGACCTGAATTTCAGTTCTGGCCTCTGTGCCTCTTTTCCTCGAATTTTCAATCTCCTCCATATCAGTAAATTCATCCATATCATCTTCATCCTCTCTAATTTTATTTTCACTCGCCGGATCAAAGAATTGGTCTCCCAAGTCATCCCTTGCATTCCCTCTTCCTCTTCCACCAAAGCCCCCCTTTCGGCCTCTGCCACGTCCACTCCCATCTTCCCTGCCACCTGATCTCATGTACCAGGATGCTCTGAGGTTTTTGAAAACCAGCGTTGATGGTGGGTGTATACCGTCCCCGTGTTCCTTATAAATATGCCCAAGCATCCCACATACAGAACACCAATTGGGGAGTTTTTCATACTTGACGATATAGATCTCTCGCTTCCCGGCACGTGATAGCGACACATGGTTTCTTAGAGGATTTCGGACATTAATCTTCAAAGGAACCCTGAAGAAGTTTCCAACGAAATCATTAGAAGGAGGTTCGGCTGCTATGAATGTTCCCGCTTTTGATGATAGCGCTTTGATCATATTCCTGTATCCTATAGGTAGATCATGTATTTGGATCCACATGTCCAAGTACACCAGCTCGATCGAACAAGGTTTAGTGAATCCATCATAGGGGGCGAACAGAACTGCATTACCTCTAAAATGCCAAGGACCTCCTGTTGTTACCTTTTCCCAATCACCCAAGCAAGAAAACTGCATTACCTCTAAAATGCCAAGGACCTCCTGTTGTTACCTTTTCCCAATCACCCAAGCAAGAAAACTGCATGATGAACAGATTATTCTCCAGGGTTTTGATCTTCACGTTCTGCGCAAGGTCCCAAGCCGATCTCATGTTTTTGAAGAACCAAAACTTGCTGAATTCCCTCTCTGTGTTAACCTTAACAATCAGCATCCATCGGTTATCGTCTTGATCGGTCCCAAGCCGATCTCATGTTTTTGAAGAACCAAAACCTGCTGAATTCCCTCTCTGTGTTAACCTTAACAATCAGCATCCATCGGTTATCGTCTTGATCATCTCGAGTTTCTTCTTCAAAAACTACATCATCTAGGTCATCCTCCTGGATCCCTAGTTCACGCATCATCTCCTCCAAATTCCCCTTGCCCTGCGGTTCCGAAGAGGAGCTTCCTCCCGAGTTCGCCATGTCGCCGAAAACCCTTGTAGAGCCGGCGGCGGATCGTCTCCCGTGTCCGTCCTTTGCGAGATCGAGTGCAACCCTGCGAGATCGAGTGCACCCCGATCGGTCGGCGGGAGAAACTTGGCCTCAACGTCGCGGCGGCGACATGGGGAACACAAACCCTAACAAGAGGGGAACTATAGGACGTGTGAGAGAATAGAGCCATATAGTAATAGATAAGAGGCATTATATAATTTTGTTTAGTTTTGCCTGTACTACCGTAAATGCTATGAAATAGAACTGTAGGTCCCCCCAAGAGTAAATCTTCTTCCCTTGGCAATTTTTGGCCAAGACACTGTCCAGCAAGCTTGTCTGAGTAGAAGAACAGGCTCATATTAGTTCCTGATTCACGCTATACATGTGCATCACTTCCCGAATTCATGCTAAAAGAAAAGGAAAGGCAAATCTCTCAACGTGTAGTACAGAGTACTACTACTACTACTCTTAAAAGGAAGATAGTTTACATGGAACTGATATTCTATTTAATTTTCCTATCTAAACCAGATAAATACAGCTCTAGAAAGTAGAGTTTTAATTGGATTTGTTTAGTTTTCCACTATCTAAACCAGATAACAAAGAACATGAGCCATTTGATATAATAAATCTAATGGTTAATTCAATAGTTTATCAGAATCTTTCCTTTTTACCGAACTGGTCCCAATAAAAAAAAATGCCACAAACTCAATAGATGGTATGCCCCCATTCATCGCTTTGAAGGTACTGAAAACTTGCTTCTTCGGAAGTGGAAAGATTACTTCAGATGGTTGAGCGGTAAGAAAGAATCTGATTGTAAGTGCGAACTCATTCCCATGCCTAAAAAGGGCTGCAGATGGCGGAGAAATGATCAGTACAGGATAGCATATTACATGAAGCAATGACCATGTACCATAACGGAAACACGCTGACCATAAGAAAATATGTAAATGTAAACAAGTTGTAAGCAAATCGTTCAGTATCACTGAAACATGTTAGGATTAAACGAAAGAAGAAAAGTTCAGCATGGCATTGCCATATACTAATAATCTCAATATAAACCATGTTGGGATCTACCCTCACAAGAGTGAGTCAATACAACAGGTATGCATCATATCTAGGCTACATCATATTCTCGCGAAAAAGCAGTCCTGAGATACAGGGAACACTATGCATCAAATCACCAGTAGAAAGAAAAAGGGCTGCGTGTAACTCTGTAAAGCACGTTTGGATCCACTCTCAAGTGAATGTATATGCATCATATCTAGACTCTAGCATATTCTGACTGAAACCAGTGAATGTATATGCATCATATCTAGATTCTAGCATATCCTGACTGAAACCGCTAAGTAATTCTCCAGCAGATCCTAGCAGCCAAAAATTTCTGATATACTAAGAACACTGTATGCATCAAAATTACTACTGAAAATAAAAGGATTGCCTGTAGTACCACATGTTTTCTACCTGCTTGGGGAGCAGAAATGCAGCCACCATTTTGATCCCTTTGAACAGTACTGTGTGCTGTGCAGTGATCCTCTTTTTAGTTGGGACCTGCTGGAACAGTTTTGAAAGCGTGGAGGCATATACAACAACAGAAAAGAACGGGGGAATCATCACCAGGTGAGGTCGATTGATTGGGATATTTAATACGAGACAAGAACAAGATTAAATTGGTGCAATCGTCCACATATTGGACGCACAACACAGGATCGAACACAAGTAATACAGAGATCAAATTTAGTTGAGTGACAGATTACACACCGATGGTCCTTGAGAAAGTACATAGTACTAGTAGTAGTAGATAACAATACTATAGACAACGGAATCGACCAACAAGAACAGGCGTGACCGATGAATCAATCAAGCTAGTTGCTCATCACTGAGGTCCGACCGGGTTGGGGGCCATGATGAACTTCTTCAACTCCTCTGGTAGAGCATCAACTCCTCCGGCAGATCTTCATCCGGCCACCACGCCTCCTGGGAGAAATCATGAAGCGGCACCCCCGAGATAAATGACAGATCAAAAGATTCAACCTCATCACTTCCCGGCGGGAGAAGATCGGCCGGGAAGGAGGACGGCGACGGCTCCTGCGGAGGACCCCATGGTTTCCCAAGCTCCTCCTCTCGCTCCAGGAACGGGACGGCGACTCCTTCCATCCCCAGGTCCAGATCGCTCGCGCTCTCGTTTACCTTTGGTTTTCGCTCCGAGGTGAGACGAGATCTAGGGTGTGCTGGGGTGGTCAAGTTTATAGGCCCGATCTCATCCACGGGAGGGGAAAGTGGGGAGTCCGACTCCGATAGGGACCCGGTGTCAGTGCGTGCCTGCCGGCTCCTCAGGCCAGCGGGCCGGCACGGCACGGCCCGGGCCTGCCTGGCGCTAAACGTGTCTGGCACGGCCGTGCGTGGGCCCGTTTAGTAAACGTGCCGTGTCGTGCCGGCACACGGGCCTGGCCGCCAGACCCAGGCACGGCCCACCTGCTAATCGTGTCGGCCCGCGGCACGTTTAGGCACACGTGCTTTTTTCGGCCAGCGTGTTTTTTTTTGCTAAAACAGCCCACCGGTCGAAATTCTAGTTAAAATAGACTAATTACGCTTAAAATAGGCCTAATTGCGCTTAAAAATCACCTAACAGGCCAAAATCGCGCTTAAAAAATCCCCTAACAGGCCTCCCTGGCGGGCCTTCGCGTGCCTGGCCGGTTAAACGGGCCGTGCCCGTGCCGGCACGCGGGCTTGGCCGGCAGGCCCCAGCACGGCCCGCCAAGCCACGTGCCGTGCCAGGCCCACGGCGGGCCGTGCTTGCGTGCTCGCGGGCCGGCACGCTGGCACGGGCCCATTTGGCCAGGTTTGCTCCTCACAGGCACCATCATGGGCCCTGGCTCAGCAGTGTGCGAAACACAAAATCCACGACATATAACCCTTAGTGGCGGAAGTGGGCCGAAATTTGAGCAGCAAGTTTTATCTTGTTTCCATGGACGCGTGTGTCATATGCTCCGGCGGTGATCTTCGTTCGCCGTGACATTTACTATGGGACCGGGGAGATTTACACGTCGCAGCGGGATTCGGGCTGATCAAGGGGATAGCTGGTCTGCCTACCCAGCCTTCACGTGGGCGGCGGAAAATTTTCCTGAAACCGAAACCCTAAGGTAAGGCTTCTTGTACGAGAGATTCATGACGGACAAAGCAACATCGAGTATGGGGGGGGTCAGGAGTGGCGACGGCTGCAAGCGAGGACATCGAGGACATCGAGAACATCTTTGAGCATCTGTAGCTTAATGATCAAGAACTAGATGATGTCTACATCGGGGAAGAGGTGATCAAGGAGTACAAGAAAGATGCTCGATGGATGGCTGGCGATTGGGAAGGTTTTGACGGATCACTCATTCAGTGGGATAACGTTGTTTGAGAAGATAAAATGAATATGGAATTTGTCACGGGAACCGGGATTCCGTGAGGCAGGAGAGAATCTCTTTATTTTCCAGATGGCATTTCTTGGGGGATTGAAAGAAGGTGGTTCATCACGGCCCCTGGACTTTTCTGAGGATGGAGGGTGATGCTCGAATATTGTGACGGGCTGACTGAACCGGAGAAGGTGGCGTTTGGAGGTTTGACTGTATGTGTGCAAATTCATGGCATCCCGGAGCTGTTCTGCAAGATCGAAGTGGTGGATGATCTTTCCAGGAGAGTGGGAAAGGTTAAAGAAGTACAGATGAACCCTATACCATACTTTGAAGGAAATGATGTGAGGCTGTGTGTTCGGGTGGATGTGAGCAAGCCATTAACGCGAGTAGTTTCTCTTGGTCCGCCGGAGGGGAGGAAGATGCTGCTAGTTAAATATGAGAAGATCCCTTTCTTCTGTAAAAATTGTGGATTAATGGGGTATGAACATGAGGAATGTGGAGACGGAGCATGTGAGAAAACAAGTTACAATATGGCACCTGGATGCTAGCAAAGTGCAGTGCGGTGCAGCTGGTGGTCGAACCCACGAGGTTTGTTCCTACAGGACGTGGAGGTCGTATGAGCCGAGGAGGGATGAGACCTTCTCCCCCCCCCCCTCTCCGAAAAAGATCTTCAGAGGATGCAGAGCTAGATGATGATGTTGATGATATGATAAAATTGTTGACGAGCAGAAGCTAATAGTCTGGTAAGGAAAAAAGCTCAACATGCATGACACCCTTCTTACAGGAGATGTGGAGGAAACAACAGAGGGAGTATAGGAGTTGGCGGGACCGAGAGAAGACGCAGGGAATAAGTATCGTCGGTGCCGCCTCAATACATCTCGCCACGGGAGCGCACCAAGCAGCGGAAGGTAGGAGAATCAGCGAAGGTTATGGGAACCACGGCGGCCTCCGACGGAGGGTCGCCAAACCCAATGAGTACTATGGGTTTTAACTGCCGCGGTTTAGGCGACCCCACGATAGTTAACGAGTTGCGCGAGCTTGCACGCATAAATTCGCCTGCAATTATGTGTGTCATGGAAACACAGATTGCTAAGAACCGAGTGGAGGGATTGGCTAATACACTTGGTTTCGATGGAGCTTATGGAGTAGAAAGTATAGGAAGAAGTGGAGGATTATGTATCTTTTGGAAAGATCCCTTGCAGCTTAATTTAAGAAAAATCTCCAAATATCATATTGATATGTTCATCAACGAGGTTGGCAAAGAACCTTGGAGCCTAAGATCTTGGTACGAGGATGCAAACAGGAGCTTAAGGTACAGAACCCGGAACATGATGAGGTTTTTGAAGACTGATAGCGACCTACATTGGGCTTGCATCGGGAATTTCAACGAGGTTCTTAGAAAGGAGGAACAAATGGGGCCAAATGAACGTGAGATGTGGCAAATTAACCAATTCCGCGATTCGGTGGATGCGTGCCAGTTTTGCGATATAGGATACATTAGCTTGGACTGGACTTTTGAGACAAAATTACTAGGGAATGAGTATTGCCGTGTTCGTCTCGACGTAGTCTTGGCATTAGGATATTGATGCTAGGTTCCCTATGGTGACGATACACCATTTGTATGTTGTGAAATCGGATCACTCGCCGATTTTACTAATCAATGAGGTGGAGGTGCAAAATCAGCGGATCATGATCGACAAACCCTTCCGACATGAACTCATGTGGGAATGCCATGAGGAATTCAAGAAAAGGCTAGAAGTAGCGTGGGGGTCAGAACCAGCAAGCAATATTGACCAGATCAGGACCCAACTTGCAAACACCTCGACGATGCTGACGGGGTGGGGAGATACCACTTTTTGTGCAGTCCAAAAGGAGCAGCATGAGCTGTATATGTTGGGGCGCGTAGAGATAAACGAAAACTTTTCCTACGCGGTACTCCCAAGATCTAGCCGAGGTAGAAGGCCACGATGATTACCACTAGACGCGCGGTTGCGGATTATCGGTGAAGCGCGTCGGGGCAGTGCAGTCCCACGATCCGATCCGGCCGATCCAATCCCTCGAACGTCGAAGTGCTGAACGTACAGCACCTCTGCCGGTATCCACACGTACGAGGAGGAGCTCCGACGGCAGACTGCTAGGTCTGGTGCGACGGCTGGACTGAGTGGGGCTAGGGTTCCCAACGCATGGGAGAGTGGACTAACGTGCCCGCTGGGCAACCTGCGCCCCTCTTTATATAGCGTATGGTAATGGGCTTCACAACACTTGTGGCCCATTCCCTCCGTGAGTCCGACTCACTAACTCAGTCCATTTTCGGTTCAGGTCCAACCCAACCAATGCTTGCTCCCGCTCTTAAGTGTGCGACCCTGCAGGCTCATGGCGACATGGACACGATTGGAGTCCTACTCCCAATCGATCAATCGGTAGCGGCTCCTAGCAGAACGTGCCGACTCCCAAGTCCCATTGAGTCATGACGACATACCTTTCAATGCGATATTCATCTTAGTCCCTTTTGCCTCACGATATACCTTGTCGAGCTATAGGCGATTTATCGTCATCCCTTAAATAGCTCAACTCTCTTCTCGATCCGTGATATGTGATTCATCTGACTAACTCTTTAGTCAATAGACACAGTTAACACTTAACTGAGTCGCGCATGGCCATGCTTCCTGAATCATATCACTCGAGAGGGCCCAGAGAATATCTCTCCAATCGGAGGGGCAAAATCCCATCTTGATTATCCACATCACGCAGCTTGCTTCTCATTCGACCCGAACTCTGCCTTTATAGTTGCCTTGTCACAGAACAACGTTTGACAGAACCTAAGTCGGTGATCCACAACTCGGATTGTGCGACAACCTCAGGTCTAAGGATTACATTGATTGAGACTACAAATGACGACTTGATCGTTGCATCTCAATGTGGGTCAGTCCGACTTGCTAAACTCTTTAGCCAAGTCCGTGAACGTTGGAATGGCATCACCATGCCCATGACAAGTGGAACCGTGTCATCAGCCAACACTCACATTAGTCTAGGGTGTGTGTCCAGCACAACCTAAAGGACCAAGGACAATCTAGTATGAACAACATGAATATATAGTTCCACAATCGAATCACATATTCAATGATATATATCAGATGTTCAAAACAAGGACAACTTAATAACTTTATGAATACAGTGGGAATTACATCATACATGATTGCCTCTAGGGCATATTCCCAACAGTATACACTAGTAGGAAAAGCCTTACCAGTGACGAACATAATTTAGCTACCGCTGGCGAACATGTGTTCGCCGGCGCTAACCCGCAAGTGGTATAGGTTACCACTAGCGAACCATCCTGTTCGCCAGCGCTATAGTAACCCATCCTTCCTCTACTCTAGCCCTATCACTGTCGAGACATCGTAGTAGAGTTCATAGACAGGGGTGCCATGAGACTACTGATAGAGACATGGGGGACGTGGTAGTACGACAACCAGGAAAACCAAATTTACCCAGGTTCGGTACGTCGCAACTAGGCGGCGTTCCTACTCCTGCAAACTCACTAAATCAGGGTTGAAGCCTGAAATATAGAAAGTACAATGTGAGTAGGGTTTCGCTAACTCGGCGAGAATCAACTTCTCGGCGAGTTGGCTTCTAGCTAATTGTCTACTTCTTCTCTCCCGTTCGGCTTTATATAGATAGCCGGGTTAGGGCTTACAGAAAGGAAGCCTAGAAGACTACGGAAAGTATCTAACTTGGAAAGGAAGAAATATGTCTTCTACTCCAAGCCGCACCACTTTGCGCCGTGGTCCGGGTTCTTCTAGAATCCGGCTTCTGTGCCTCGTCTTACTGGGCCGCCCAATGGACTGTGGTCCATTACCAAAAGGCCACCCCGGTAATTCGCCTCTTTAGGACAATGTCGGATATACCCCTAATCGGTATATATCCGACAGTAGCCCCCAAGAAGGATTGAGACTTCATTCTGCCACCTTTCGTCACTTTGCATTCTTTTCCGAGAAATGTTGGCGCTTAGTCTCGATTCTTCTTTTTCCAAAAAAACTTTATAACATATAACTCGGATTTCACCAAAATCCGGCTTTTTCTTCCACGAGCCTTCGTAGAGAAGAAACTTCCTGACGTATAACTCGGATTTTATCAAAATCTGGCTTTTTGTTCCACGATCCTTCATGGAGAAGGAACTTCATGACGTGAGCGATGAAATCATGCTAACCTCATGGGCGTTTGGGTTCAGTCAAAACCCTGAAAAAGTATCTTCTGACAGATTCTTGTGGGAAACGAGGAGATAGCCATTATCACCCCCTCCCCTCGTTTCCCGGAATTATCGGGCGTGACACGCGTCAAGGATCCAACGGTCACATAGCCGTTGTGACTAACCTCAACGTATCTCTGGCTATAAATAGCCACCTCGAGGGCTCAGTTATCTCTTCCACTTCCTCTTCTTCCTCGAGCCCCCCGCGCCATAGCCACCAGAGCCAGAGCTCGAGCGAGTGAGCAGAGAGTAAGTTTCCGGCCTTCCCCGAAAGAGATCATCGGAGGATCCGGCTCTAGGCTGCACCGCCCGAAAATGGTCGACGGAGAATCCCCCGCGCCGCTGACGCAACCACCGCCGCCATGGACCTTGAATCGATCAACGTCGGTGACGCGGTCCGCAAGGATCAGCCTCCCGCGGCCGCGGATATTCCGCCGTCGTCAGCTCCTCCTCCCCCACCTCTCATCACTGAGCCCGCAGAGGAGAACTCCAATCTCGGCGGCGACGAGGTCGCTACCTCCGGCGTCGCCGGAGGCGAAGAAGACACGGAGGAGAACTCCAGGAACTAGATCCACTTTAATGTGGTTTCCTCCCTCCTTCCGGCAATGGAGAAGGAGGGGTTCATCCTGGAGAAGAAATGGCGGTACGACTCGGACGAGTCCGAGCTTTCACCAAAAGATGGCGAACGAGTCCTCATAGCATCTCACGTTAACAGAGGTATCGGAATTCCGCCTTCCTCCTTCTTTCCCCAGGTCTTAGACCACTACCAGATCCAGCCGCAGAACCTCCCTCCAAATTCCATTCTCTATATTGCCGGATTTCAGGCTTTTTTCGAATCATACTTAGGAATAGAGCCTAGGCTAGATTTCTGGCAGTACTGTTTCGGAGTAAAGCACAACCCTTCTGAGGGCGCTCTCCCCACCTGTGGGACCATCTCATTTACCCTTCGTAGGTTTAGGGAAGATTGGTTCCCAAAAATAAAAACCTCGGAATCCGACAAATTCTGGACGGGTTCCTTCTTCTATCATGAGGATATCCCGTTTCCTGGAAAGGAAACGGGAATCCCACCTTTTGTCAATCCCACGGCCACTCCCCAAGACAATTTGGCAGTGGACGTGGTCCAGACCCTGCTGCCGGATCTGATGAGAATCAAGCGGCGCATCACCAAGCTTGTTTCCGCCTCCCCTCCTCTTACTGGCATGGACACGGTTCTATGCTGGCTAGAAAGGCGGATCCAACCTATGGGTCACCGTGGTCCCCGACTAACGTGTGAATACGCGGGACCTAAGGATGCGATGAGGGCGACGAACAAGTCTTTGTCGAAAAAAGACTTGAAGAAACGCGTCAACCAGCTGGTCACAACTCGTGACCAATACGAGGAAAGTTGGCCAATGTACACGGCGGCAAATCCGGCTCCAAAGGTATGATTCTAGCATTTTGGGCATTGGTTTCGACTTCTGAGTTCCCTCTTTCTCGGATGTTTTTTCTAACCCGGACTTTGTCTTTTTTGACAGACTAGCATGCTGCCCACAATCTCCTTGATGTATGTTTCAGAGCAGTTCCTTCCCATCCTCAGGTGCGATACAGCGCTGGAGGGTTCCTGAGATACTTTGCTTAAACAACTCGTCGTTTATCACCCAAAAGGATTTGCTGCGTCGTGCTATTTGCCTTGCCTCGGATACATCTTCTGGGAGGTATTGTCGGAGCATATAGTCTAGGTATTTGTGCGTCCAAACTGGCTCGACCAGGAAGACTTGCCTCGAGATGTGGTGTATTGCAGCGATAAGTGCACTCTGTTTGCCAATTTCTGATAGAATTTATGTGGATGCCTCTGATGGTTTATTGAGATTGATGGATCTCTTATTGATTTTCTCTAGGTAGACCCCTGGTGGTATCGGTGCATTTGTCGACCCGATGTTCGCCGGTCTGTCTGCCTCTTTGTTACTTGATCGTGCAACGTGCCTCAACTCGCAGCCTTTGAAGCTTCCTTCTAGCAGGTTGTACATGTCGTGATATGTGATCATGTTATCCGCGATTGCGTCTCACTCGGTCATTGTTTGCTGCACGATGAGGTTTGAGTCTCCGTAGATCATTAATCGAGTGGCTCCACAGGCCAACGCCATCTTGATTCCATGTAGGAGTGCCTTGTACTCGACATCATTGTTTGACGCTCTGTCATATGGCGGGAAATCAAGATGTAGAACATACCGGAGCTACTCCCCTCTCGGTTATATCAGCACGACTCCAGCTCCCGTGCCTTCATTACCTTTGGATCCGTCGAAGTACATGATCCATGAGCTGGACTACTCGGGAGGTCCTGGGGTTTGCAACTACGTATGGCAATGAGGCGCCGAAACCCGCAAACCCGACGGGTATCCGCCTTAAATGGGGAGGGTTTGGTAAAATGTTAGACCCGCCAGACCTAACGGGGCGGGTATGGGGGTGGCAAACCCGTACCCGTAGACCCGCAGACCCGCTCTAAGCCCTAATTATATCCCTAATAATCATATGGCTAACCACACGTCCACGAGGTATGGACCACACAACCGACACATCACATGCACGCGTTGGAATCTGGAGTCCCGGAGACAACACACGCACATATGTGTCTATTCCCACCAACCACATCCCAATATTCCATCGTTTTATTCCCCACATGCGTCGGAGTTACTCCTGAGATGGGTACTCAGTTGGGGCCCCGAATCCTGCCGGATCGCGGGTTTGGTGAAAAATGAGACCCGACATATTAAATAGGGTGGGTATGGGGGCGCGGACCCGGCCCCGAACCCGGTGGGTGCCATCCGGATTTGCATCTCTGTCCACTTTGAGAGAAAGTCCCTTGTACACTATATCCCAGGTTCCCAGTTCGGTTCTCCACTTGGCGATTCTTCCGGATGCCATGGGGTTGTTCATAATTGTACCGATTGATGCGTTGTTTAGCACCACTAGTAAAATGCCCGTGCGTTGCTACGGCCCTATAATTTACACGTTATATGCCATGTCGGCCCCTCGAACTCCCGTGCAGCACCATGTCGTCCCTCGACATCCCCGGTTGCACCATGCCGGCTCCGACCCTGGTGCAACCACCATCATCCTGTCCCTGCCAGAAGGTGCAGGCCATTTCTACAGCGTGTGGAGCACTACGAACTGTTCATGTAGGTTTCTACGCTACCAGAGGATTCAGCGAGTTTTTTTCCCAAATAGACACCTAAGGCATTTCTATAATTTCTCATTATGTTATATAATTCACATTTCTTTTTTAGACTTGTGATCTTGTGTGAGCTGTGTGCATCCTAATTATGCAGAAGCCGGGTGTAGGGCTTAAAACTCTTTGAGTAATAGAATTCCCTTTATCGAAAAAAGTCCACCTCCCTCTTACAGTGGAGCAACCTAGAAATTACGAAAACAATGGCACAACAAGTCAACAACCGTAAATTATTAAATTCATTCATGCAAGCCAACTAATTTGTTTGTTTCAATAAGTGAATTACTCACGGGTCAAGTTTTACGTACAGCTGTAAACCGAAAGGAGAAGTGCACAACATCAGATACATATGCACATCTTTAATACAATATAAGGCCAGTGTGTAACTGGAATCCAATATAGTATACACTCTGGACACCAAACTGAAAAGTTAGCAAACAACAAAACGTTCACATCAGTTGTTAACCATCAAGACCCAGACCCACAACTTCCTGGCTTGATGGTACTTATGCAGTGACGATGGGTGCACCGGACATCCTTAAACTCAAGTTAGTGATTTGGCATGATCGAGGTCACCTCTCACCAGCCTACTCTTTTGGAGCATCCATCTTTCTTGTAGATCCTCCAAATTATAGTCCCTCACTTCACCACTTCATGACAATGAAAAATCCTATCATCATTTCTCTTTCATACAAGAAATCATATATCAGGCACCACATATAGAGAAAAGTAGGTACCATTGTTGCTTCGAAATTGAACAAACAGAAACAAGCCTTGATGGGTGAAGCTGATGGGTGAAGAGTTAAAGATATCCAACAAACTAATTTCCATTAAGAAAGTTCTGAAACGATTAAAAAAAATCTCTAGCCAAACCATCCTTATAAACTAAAATTGATTATGTTAATGCCTCTAAGAACAGTATTCAATTCCATCAACAAATCATACTAACACCCGTGCAAAATTTTGTAGATAAATGTATCAGAATGGTTCATCAACTTCGGATTACTTTTCCTCTTCTCTAAATAACCTTAGCCCATAGCATTGTATTTTTTCTTATTTCACTTTCAGCTTCAGCTTCCCATATAGGAAAACCATACACAATTCTTTTTGAAGTCCACAAATAGTTAAAAAAAATATAGCTTCAAAGTTCAGATTTCTTAGGTTAATTGATTGAAACTTCAGTATTATATTTTCTGAAACTGCAGGAAATGACTATTTCAGTATCAACAGAAATAGCATAAAAGAATTAGCACTGCGTAATAGGGTATTTGACATGGCTCCAACTTGAATCTTACTATTACTGGTTAGTAGGCTATGCTGGACTGCTGCCGACTTGCGTACAACTTATCAAACTCTCAAACACATATGGCATGCATAATATTAATAGTTTTATATTCCGATCTTTGAATATTATTATGACAATCAATTAACAATTAAGTCAGAAAAGGAATGATTTTCGTATTAAACCTGCTTATTGACATAACAATTTGAATCCATTTAGAAAAATCACAGAAAATGTAAGACTTCGTCACAACAAGGTTGAAAGAAAATAGAAAAGTGCCCTAATTTGAAATGTTCCTCAACCAAAATGAAAATAAAATAATAATTGTTTGAACAAAACATCAGCCAGTATCGTACAACCTGAATACCTGATGGCTTCTTCATCCGGTCTTCTTAGGACAAATGAGTAACCAAATGCTCCAAATCGTTTCTTTTATCAGAACCTAATGGAACGAGAGCACTGGAAACTTATAGTAAATTAAACCCTTATATGTAGTTTGCCGTTGTATTTTACATGATGACATAGAAACCATTTTAGCTTGAAGATGGTTGTTTGGAAGACCAGTAGTACATTAACATACCAATATATTCCGAACAAAATCTGTCCTAGTGCTACCCTTTCTATTTTACTTGTGAATCCTTAACCAGGATTTGAAACCATCAAAGCAGTAGGTTCCGTAAAGGGGAAAAGCCACCAAACGTACTGTACTCAAGGCATGGTTCTCTTTTCTTTATGACCATGGAATCTAACTATAGGCACAAAATAACCACACATGCTAGGAACTTTCGAACTTGCAAAGAAATGAGATAAAGAATCCAAGTGTTACTTGAATGCAGGAAAAAGTGATGGTTGGATGATTGCATTGTAGAAAGTTGAAAGATTCATCTTGATATACTACAGGTTTCCGTTGCAAACAAAAAAAAGCATACCATAGTTATCCCTGAGTGCAAATTAGTACCCAAGACTTGAGTTTGTTAGGTGCTACAGCGTAGTTTTAGATACATGGAAGAGGAATTACAGAATCACGTAGCATTCCAAAAGTGACCCATGAAACCTTGAATTCCACGAAAAAATTCTACCGTGATACATTAGAAATATCACAAATTGTCAGATTAATGAACATTTCCGTCCATCAAAATTTTCATCGAAATCTCACCTCGAAACCATGAAGATTTCATTAAAAACAAATCGAGAAGCTACTGAATTAATTGAGCACATCAGTTATGACCCACCCACATGTTCTCGACAACCTCTCTCTGTTGCAATATACACACAAGGAAACAAAAGCTTTTCTGCCACCAGAGTTCATATAGTCTATTTTCTAGATCGGGCATCAGGGATCAAGTCGATTTTTTATTTGAAATGTATATTTTTCAAAAATTTCAGGTTGATTTGTTGTCTGTCTGACAAAATCAATCAACAGATCGTAGAAGAAAAAGGTGAGATTCGGGATCAAGAGTAATTAAGTGTAATTTGGGATCAAGGGTTACTTGTCTGTCTACAAGGACTTTAGTGACATGCACCGCGCTGGGACGGTAAGGCGCCACTGCCGCGTCTTGATCTCAGAGGACATACCCTCCTATATTGGTAGAGATCCAAGCTCACATGTAGTAGTGTCGCGATTAGATGACCATGATAGCAAGTTGACAACCATGCATTCCACCAAGTCAGTAAGAAGTAGCATTACAAAGGGTAGACATTCACATACAAACCTTCAAACCGATACTTCACTACTAATATATGCATATCCTTCACTACTAATGTAGCATTACGATAATGTAAATGTGCAGGGAGGCTAGTTCATCATTTGGAAAGCAAAAGAACAAACTTAGGCCAGTGTGGAGTTCATAAAATGTAATCAAATGTTTCAAATTTCAGTTGACAGACATAAAACTATTCGGCCACCCTTATGTTCAATTTACCTTTAAAATTTGAGCCGGTACTTTTAAATGTATTTTTGCAAAATTCACAAAGTTTACTGGACAGACTTTCCATTACTATATATTTCCCTAATGTCACACTCATATCTCACCAATCTGATAGAAAATATCTGATCAAACTCACTGTAAAATATATCAGCAGTCATACTTGATAGCTGTGGAAGCTGAAATAAAATACATGGATCTAGAAGTTAGAACGCTGTGAATCCTTTCAGCCTCTGCCAGAGTAAGAACAGGCGGAATAACAGAATTAGATGGAGCAACCCATAATTTCTTGGTTCCCGATGAGGTGATCATCCTAGATTTCTGGATCCGGACACAACTAACATCACAGGTCGGTGTCAGCAAAGGGGATCTTGATGTATAAACAGGAGCAGGTCACGGGAATCATTACCTTGACCCAGCAGCTGTATTCACGCTGCCACCACCGGCCGTCGCTTCGTAGGGCGTTGTCGACGAAGGAGGCATTGAGCTCGGGGCACTCTTCTGTGCGGTGTAGGCATCGTAGGGCGTCGTCGTCGAAGCCGTTGAGGGTGCCGCAGAGGGCGCTGCCCAGCCAAGCGCTCCACGTTGCAGCGCGCGGGACACGGTCGCCCTTGGCCGACGGCTGGCCGCCAATCCCTACAAGGGAGACGGGCGTCACGGAGATGCCCCACTGAACACTGGTCTCCGGTCGGGATCGGCGAGTTTGAGACGGCGCAGAGGAGATGGAGGGAGGGGCGCGGCTCGCGACGACCACTATCTGACGCACTGAGCACATGACGCCGGCGCCGACTCCATGTGCTCCGGTTGGGGCAGATGCTCGCCTTGGTGCGGTGGCGTAGGCGGCGGCGGCATGGATCCTATCTATCGTGTTTGCTAAGCAAAAGATAGGAAGGTGCGAAATTATCGGGAAATCTTTCCATGGTTCCGAGATTTGTTCGGGAGGGCAAGGGACGATGAAAAAACAGGATGCGGGATACGTGACGAAACTGGAGGCAGGACGACGGAACGACGGTCGAAGGAACAGATTCCTTCTGTTAGATAGGAGAGATTATGACTCTTCCTGAGGCTGAGATTGCCTCTGATGCCGAGTTAGATGCGCTGCGGTCTAACTTTGTCGGCGTGCGGAAGCGCAAGAAGCCTTCCGCTACTCAGGAAGTGATCGATCTTGACGGTGTTGCCATCGCAACTTCCAGGTAAACATCCCGGGTTGTTTCCTTTTCTATGCCTTTTATTGCATGAACTTCATTTCTTTCTCGGATTCTTATTTCTCAGAATTTCTTTCCTTTCCTCTCCACCCTTGCTCCTACCACCTTGAAGCCAAAAAACCGGAAGAAACATAAGGCATTGGTTAGGAGAGGAGCGCAACCATCTCCCGCTGCAGCTCCCGACACTCCGGCTGCCACAGGAGAGGAGAACTCGGCTGCAAGGGAGGGAGAATACCCCTTGCAGTCCAGCCAGCCCATTGCGTCTGAGTCGGACGCGAGGGAAAGGGTAGAGCCAGAAACGGGAGGTCCTTCACACATTCCAAAGGAGGAACCTATCCCGACTTTTGACAAAGATTTCAATGTAAAAGAAGAGCCCTTTGACGAACACGGGTATATCCATCCGTGGGCGACAAAGTACTTTGCTCCAGCTCCCTTAATCCTTCCTTGGCCGCAAGGCGGACGTATTGTTAGGAATAATTTCGTGTTCTCGCCTCGGCAGATTATCCAAGACGGCCTTTGCCACGTCGGGATTCTCTTTGCAGATGATGCAAAGGAGTTCAACGAGAACCTGGCAAGTCTCTAAAAAATGAGCCAGGTAATATCTCTAGCCCCCAAGCATTTGCCAAATGTTTTTTTTGACTTAATGCTTTTATCATTCACCTTGCTTGTTTTTTTTTGACTTAAGCGATGCGTCTCTTTTCCATGTTTCAGCAAACTGCCGAAAACATCAACATGGAAGTTTTTAGCAAACTTACCATCAAGAATAAGGAGGTAAAAGCTCTCCTAACATTCTTGAAGAGAAAGATTCGGAGCTGGCCTCTGTTCAGCATAAGCTGGATGAATCTGCAGGTAATTTCACCGCTGTTTTTGTGATAGAAAAATTTTCTAAGTCATTTTCCGAGTTTTTAACTCTTCATTTTTCTTGCTTTTCAGCTGCTTTGGCGAAAGCCAAACAAATAGCTGAAGATGCCGGCAATGCCGAGAACCTCTGAAAGGAGAACATGGAACTTCATAAGATCAACATGAAGCTCCAAAAGGATCTGGAAGCCAGCCGGCTGGCTATCGGTGTTGCTGAGTCCAAGGCTTCTAGCCAGGCCGAGAAGGACAGGGCCACCATCCAGGACTTAGAGAATGCCCTAAATCAACGCCTTGAAGAAGGTGTTGAAATGGGCAGGATTCTCGGTAAGTTTATAGCACTTTTACCGGACTTTTTCCTTATACCTTTTGATGGTGTTTGTTCTTTTTCCTCCTCTGTTTTCTTCTAACTTTCCTTTGTTGGTTTAAACAAAGGGAAACCCTTTGCTTACCTGGATTGATCGAATCCGAGCTTTCGGGAGAGTCTTCGCCGCGCTGAAATCCGCGGGGATGTTACTTATCAATAATTACATTCCCGACAAAGCGGGAGAACTCTCAGAAGTTAGCAAACTCCCGGAGGCGATCGAGGAGGTAGCAAACCGGAAGGAATCCTGGTTTCGCTCCGCATCTCGTGGTGGTGCATGCATGGCCCTTGGGCTTATGCGTATGCACTATACCACCGCCAAGTATTGGCACGTGGCGACCGGTATCCCTCAAGGATACACGGACACGCAGCGAGCCAGCATCATTGACTCTGTCAAATGCCATGCTACAAAGATAGCTCAGATGGTGAACATCTCCATCTTCTACCCCGAGGAGGAAGTTCCGACAACTCCTGAGGATTCCAGCACCGAGGAGGAGGACTCGGATCCCGAAGAGGCCGCTTGAATCCTGGGTAGATGGCAGGAAAAAATAGAAGAGCATTACTATTCTCTAAATGTAATATCATTTGTAATGCTATCTATCCTTTGTATAAACAAGTATACCGCTTTTGCAGTAAAGTTTTATGTCTTTGCAAGATTTTTCGGGTTTTAATTCCTTAGCCTTAGAAGTTCTCTGGTTTGTATGTTTTGACTGTCCTTAGTGTTGAAATGGCTCAACAGTACATAATCTTCATGGCAAGCGACTGCGTTTAACCTATCAGTCGAAAATCGGAATCATGGACTGTACTAAGGCATTTTTACTTACTAATTTCAATGACCCAACACAAAAACAATCAGATAATACTTAGAGAAAAGTAAGGAATTTTGAAATTGTATGAAACTCAGGCACGCAGGCATAATCTGGGTTTCCTTAAGCCTCCTTAGGCTACAAAGCATTCAGTTTATAACTCCGAGCACGCAGGCACAATTCGGGTTAACATTGAGTATTTTGAAAGATCATTGGGAAATAGATAAGACGGACTTATGCTTTGTATGAAAGTAAAGAGTTAAAACATAAATGCATGAATTCCGACAACTTTATTTCATGATCTCAAAGATGTTTACATAGAAATTGAACTAAGTGTAGAAGGGACGTGACTGCTGGATACTCCATGGTCTCTTTGTCTCTCCTAGTTCGACATCTATCTTTGTCTTTCTTTTTGCGATTCGGGCGTTTAGGATCATCTTCCGTATCCCGAATATCTACAAGGTAGTAGGATCCATTTTCCATAGCCTTGCTAATGACAAACGGTCCCTCCCAGACTGGGGCTAATTTATGTTTTCTTCCCTGCACCAATCTTAGCACTATGTCACCTTCTTTGAAAGAACGATGCCTTATTTTCCGACTATGGTATTGTCGTAATCCTTGCTGATAAATGGCGGATCTTTGAAGCACAAGATCCCGTTCTTCTTCTAAAAGATCGACGACATCCTGTCGTGCGTTTTCAGCATCTGAGTCACCGTAAGTCTGCACTCTTGGGCTATCATACAGCATGTCCGTTGGAAGCACTGCTTCTGCGCCATAAACCAGGAAAAACGGTGTTTGTCTAGTTGATCTATTTGGCGTCATTTTAATACTCCAAAGCACGGAAGGCAGTTCTTCTACCCATGCTCCAGGTGCTCTATGAAGAGAAGATTCGAGTCTTGGGCGTATTTCCTGTAGGATTGAGCTATTCATTCTTTCAACCTGCCCATTGGATTGTGGGTGTGCCACAGATACAAGATCTAGGCGTATTCCCGTTTGTCGGCAATATTTTGGCCAACTCACCAATCGAGAAATTTGTCCCGTTGTCCGTGATTATGCTGTGTGGAACGCCGTATCTCATGACTACATCAATGATGAAATTCCTGGCAGTCACACCGTCAAGTTTTTTTTTATGGGTTTCGCCTCCACCCACTTGGTATACTTATCTACTGCAACGAGTGGATGTGTAAGTCCACCTCTTGCATTTTTGAATGGTCCCATCATATCTAGCCCATAGACCGCAAATGGCCATGTAATGGGGATAGTTTTGAGTGCTTGGGCTGACATATTCGTCTGCTTGGCGTAATACTGGCTTCCGGCACATGTGTTAACTATGTTTTCTGCGTCTGTCTTGGCTGTGAGCCAGAAAAACTCTGCACGGAATGCTTTTTTGACTATGCTTTTTGATTGAGCATGATGTCTGCAATCTCCTGCATGGATTTCTTGCAAGATTTCTCGGCCTTCCTCTGGCGAAATACATCGCTGAAAAATTCCGACAGTGTTGTGTTTATACAAGCAACCATTAATTACCATGTATCCTTTGCATCGGCGTTGTATCTGCCTTTGCAAGACCTCGTCTGCTCCATCCGGGAACTTCTGATCAACTAAGAAGTTCAAGTATGGAATTGTCCAATCCGGGTTAACGAGCAATACTTCAATTGACTCGGAAACGAGAGGATAATCAACATCTCTACCTTTTATCGATGGTTCATGCAAATGTTGGACAAACACACCAGGTGGTAGAGTTTTCACTCTTTCCGAGCCCATGTGGGCTAATGCATCCGCATTCTAGTTTTCTTCCCTTTTGATATGAAGTACTTCAAATCCTAGGAAGCAAATGGCAAACTCGTCCATAGTTCTTCGATATTCTGCCATAATGGGGCTTTTGGCATCCCATGTTTGGTTTAGCTGATGTTGTACCAAATCCGATTCACCATAACAGAGTATGCTTTTGACGCCTATTTCTTTTGCAATATGCAAACCATGAAGCAAGGCTTCGTATTCTGCCACATTGTTGCTGGCGTTGAAGTGTATTTGTAATACATACTCCCTAATGTCACCTTTTGGAGATTTAAGCACTACACCAGGTCCGGCGCCTTCCTTCATCTTGGATCCATCAAAGTGCATGATCCAATATTCTGACTCCGGCATTGGTGTGTTTTCCATTGCTTCTGTCCAATCAGCGACAAAATCTACCAACACCTGGGATTTAATTGTTGTCATGGGTTGGTACTTAATGTCGAACGCAGCTAGCTCGATGCCCCATTTAGCAACTCGGTCTGTTGCGTCTGCATTGTTGATAATATCCCCTAGTGGTGCTTTGCTTACCACTGTTATGGAATGTCCTTGGAAATAATGGCGGAGTTTTCGAGATGCAAAAAACATGCCATATGCCAGCTTTTGATAATGTGGGTACCTTTGTTTTGACTCGGAGAATACTTCGCTAACATAGTACACTGGATGTTGATCTGGTATACTTTGTTCATCTTTCCGTCTTTCCACAATCACTACCAAATCACGCGCGGTATGAGACGTTTCAATACCATTGCGGATGGGCTCCAAACCGTCGCTAAGGGAAATCCCATACGTTTTGCGCGACGGAATGAAAACGTATCAGATCGACTGTCAGGGATGATTCTACGATGTTTATATGAACACTAAACCATTACGGCTATCCGCAATGTACAACAAATCGTCGCCACCAGTTGGGCCGCCTGGACTAGGCCCAATAAGAATTAACGTTTTTATTTCGTCGCTATGAGGCGACACGTGGCAAACGAGGTTCTAACGGCCGCTATCGTAATCAGGTGACGTGGCAAAACGTGGGAATGTTTTTTTACGTCACCAGTCTTGACCAATGAGGCGAAACCATGTAGTCCAATCGAAATATGCCACATGGAAACAAAATGGTGCCACGTCGCCTTCTTCTGGGACGAAATATGTTCGTCTCGGGATACCCAGCAACGTTTTTTTCTGTGGTGACCCAGCACACCACTGCATGTGTAGTGCGCAAGTCGATGACATAATACTCACAGAAGGACTTATCCGTGAATATTACATCCCTCAGAGTAGTACAACAGAAACATAGCAGGTCCGAGCAAAACTATAGGATACAAACTTCATTACAAAATCTTGAGAATCTCTTTGATGAATCAAGAAGATCTCATACAAATGAACATCAGAAGAAGCAATGCGAAGATCCAAGCTGGAGAATTACTCTAGCTCAGAACTAAATCCACTACGGGTGATGTCAGCCCTAATCTATGGCTTGTAACAGCTAAGTACATTAATGGACTCCACCTACACCTCGATAGCTTGTCCTCCATCAGCGTTGTTGATGACGATGCTTCACCGACTAAGTAATGTATGACTTCTCCTAGCTTCAGGAGGTAGCGATGGCTTCACGATGACGACTTCCATAGGCTTCAACTCTAAGCAGGGGGTCAAACGGGAACGAATGAGTAACGAGCGTTACTCAGCAAGTTCATGATATATAGAAGGTAGTTTGATGCACTAACTATAGCTTTGGACTCGAAAGAGTCATAAGCTAATGCAAGGTTTTGTAAATCTTTCTTCAAGAGATTGCTTTTACTTCTGAAAACAATGCCCGCCAGACCATCACAGGACTAGAACTTCATGGAGTTGCCTTTCCTGTAGCGTTCGCAGTTCCTTCCCGGAACAGGGGGTAACATGCCACATCCTTTTACACTCTGCATAGGTGCGTTACTTTACCCATGGACGACCAAGACCATGTTGCACAACCAGGCTCGAGATCCTGTCCACTCCCACTCAGGTGTGGGGCCCGGTTGTTGGTCTAAGCCAAACCGTGCTTCTCCGCACAACGCATGCCCACCCATTTCTGCCAGCAGGTTGAACGCCTGATTCCACTCCTCACGATGGATATCTACGCGCCCTTGGCAGACCATCATAGACCCGCAGAGTCCGTGGGAATTAAGGGATCTCACCCACGTGCATGTAGTCTCGCAAGACCTACAGCGTACGTCTCTGGCAGCCCGTTGACATGCGAACGAGAAAAGATCACAGCTGACCTATTTCCCTCATAGAAGACCCATGGTTAACGCGGTATTTAAGGCGCACCGAGTTCTGACGGCATTTGTGATTAGTTCCTAGGTAATACGTTCCCATGCAGATGGAACCTTCCTTTGACCTATTCATCTTACCATGGTTCCATCCGCCCACCAAACAGAACACTACCACGCGGGCAGTCATTCAATTAGTCATATTATTATAAAAAATAGGATCATGCATTCTTTTGAGAGTAGGTGATAATACGATAGGTTTTTTTGCAATTAGTTTATTATGAAGTACTGCAAAGGATATGAGCAAGTGATGAACTTGCCTGAGATTAAAATAACAATAATAAACTAGGTCTTTGGAGTTCGAGGGTCTCGTAGAAATCCTGACATCTGAAAGATAGCAAAGTAGTCCCAGTAAGGACCACAGAAAACACTGGCAAGGATGATACATGCATAGTAATGAGATGCATCGCGAAATAGCCTGGAAATTACCTCAGCTTACAAGTGTAAGCTATGATCGATACGATAACTTAATCACACAGGTTTTAGGTGAATGGTTTCATTACTTGTGGTGATGTGGTTATTACTTCTTTTAGACTTACATGTGTTTCACTTTTACTTAGCAAACAATTGTTATCATGTTTAGTTAGAAGTAGTTATTACTTGGTTAGATAATAAGACAATGACATATGGAAAACTATTATTGAAAAGATAACAGTCACATTTTGTTTTATATTCAGAGAGTGTAGAGCATATGACAAAGAGTTTAATTGAAAATGATGAACTAATAAAACTAACTCTATCATCACAATACTTTCTACTGACTTGTTATGGTAGGTTTTTGGTAGGTGTGAAAACATGAGGTTTATTAATAAGGAAATTATATTAAGGTAGTTATTGTCGGTTATAATGGAATATAAGAGAATTCTAGTATATGTGTAGAAACAAGTTTATAAGTTAAACAAAATGTTTTATTTTTGACATATTTCAATTGGAAATTCTTTTCTCTTTAATTTGATATAACATTTTATGTTTTCTGAAAATATTTGAAGAAGCTACTATTTTATTAATTTTAAATGAATTAAATGACTAAGCAAATATAGCACACATGAAAACTTGAGCAAATGACTTTGAAAACATCATAGGTGGATTGTATTTGTCATTTGAAGCATTTTGGTATATAATTTGTATTTTTCTGAGTTTATGAATTATTTATTATTTTTCTTTATTTTAAATGATTTAATTAATTAAAGAAAAATGTTTAATTTTAAACTTTATCAAATTCATTTGAAAATTTCATAATCAAATAGATTTAATTTTTCTGATTAATATGATATATTATTTATATTTTTCTGATTTATAGAATTAAAGTTATTGAATTATCAATTTTAATTATTTTTCTTTTATTATTTGAATTAACAAGGGCGTCCACCTCTCAGTTTTCATTTCCTATACGAAAATAAATAAAAACAGAAGGAAAAGGCCCATGACGTCATGATGACATTATGCACGCGTCATCAGAGGAGAGGATCTCCTCTGTGGAGCTCGAATTCGATGATCCGCTGCAAATTGATTCGATTCATTGCTTGCACTAGCTAGATGTGACCATTTGGTCACCGGATTTGCCGGCGGTGAGCAATGGCACGACGGCGAGCTCGGACAACGGCGACAGCAAGCGATCGTCGATCAAATGCAAAATTAAAGGCACCCTAAGATTCCTCTTCTCACCCTGGAGCTCGTGGAGGTGTCGGTGAAGCCCGGCGAGGTTCCAATCACCGGCGGCGAGCTCTTTCCCGCGGCGGCCGGAGATGAAGGAGATTACCCGATTCGACCTCCTCAGAGTTTCCCAGCAAACGAGACTCGCATGGGAGGTGGAGGACATTCATACGGAGCTAGTGATGGTCTCATATTCTCCGGGGATGGCCGGAGTCGACGGCGATAGGCGGCGGCCGGCAGAAGCTAGGGTTAGGGTTTGGTTCCGGTTCTTCACAGATAGGTACGGAGAGAGCGAGTGCGAGGGAGAAGAGAGAGTGAGCGAGTTGGGAGGGCGTCTCCTCCCTCTTATCCGCGCGGAAGAGCGGCAAGCAGGACGTGGCCAGGCCGAGTCGACGGCGGCGGCACGCCTCTGCTGTCCTTCTGGCCGGAGTTGGAAAAGAAATAAAGTTTTCTGGAAAACCCCCTAGAAGTTTTTACAAATTACTAAGAAGTCCTTCTGTCTTATAAACTGAACAAAAACATTTGTTCTCAGGGACAATTTGTAAGCAGAAAAATAATAAAAAATATATTTGAATTCCTCATCAAATTTTACATCTCACCAAGTTTTGTTTTGGTGAATTTGAATAATATTTGTATTTTTTATTTAGGGTGCTAGATTAAGTGTTTTTTATCATTTCTCTCCATTTAATTTATTAAATGGCTTTAAAATTTATTTTTAGGCATGAATATTATATTTGCACCACACACATGTGGTTCACCAAGTGATATCATTTTGGATACAATTTCTTATAAAAAATAACTTAGTAAAACTATTTGGTACTAGTTCTATGCACTGTTATGAAAATCATTTAATATGGAATGTTACTCCATATCAAACCAAATGATTTTAATTGGTGAAGGGGCTTGTTTTCTTTTATGATACCATGTCATCTTTTATAATTGAAACTCTTAGCAATCTTTGGTTGACATTTTACTTAGATGGGTGTAAGAAAGGTTGTTGTTTTTAGTACTTGATTAAATGGAAGACTTGAGTGGCTTTGAAATCTTATTTGTTTGTTTTCCACCAGTTTCCAAGTGTGGATATTATCTCATGTTGTTTTAGTACATGAAATCATTTGCATGGTTATATATAGATGAGTTTTTGTTATGATCTGTAAGTCTTACATGTGAAAAAGATTTGGAAAACAAGGTTTTAAGCTTGTTTTCATCTACCTCCACATATCAAGACATGTGGATGTAATAGCTTGTTATTATCCCATACTTGATAGTTGTTTCCATTAAAGATATTTTTATGAGTTCCTCATCTCTGATGATCTTGACAGAGGTTAATGATTCTCTATTATATCCTAATGATTCCCTGGATAAATTCTTATGCTCCCCTACCGAGGCAGTGTTGCTTCATGTGGTCTTCTGTTGCTTGATGTTCTTCTCTCTAGTTGCCACTAGCCTTATGTTTCCACCTTGTGTCAATTGCAAGTAATATCATCTCTTGGATTCAATCTTCAACTATCGCACCCTTGTGGTGATTATATTGTGGTTTCTTGTTTTCCTTAGTGTTATTCTTTCTATTGGTTGATGATAAAAGGAGTGTAGGTGTAGTTTATGACATCAGTTAGCCTTAAGCATATAATAAGAATTTGTTAACAAGTTTGCAAGGCTTGTCCCCAAATTACTTTTCATATACAAGAGACTGAGATGTACTAGGTTATTCAACCTTCTGTTTATTTGTGTATGACACTCAATTGTTTGAGTATACAAAAGTGATCTGTTAACAAGATCTAGAAACTTGTTACCAAGCTACTTCTATATGACACTAACATTGGAGTATCACACAATTTCAAGAGGGTTACTAAGATTAGATCAATATATAAGAGTTTCCAAGTACTCTTATGATAGATTGAAATAACACTTCTAGAACACTCTAAATAATCTTCTTGAAGATCTTCCGGTGGTAATTCCTCCTTTCTTGTGGTAGCTTATCTTGAAGAATGACTTAGAGTAGATTGGAAAACAACAAGATCAAAATGATCTAGACAAAGTAATAAGATCTAGATTAAGATTTAGTTAAGCATTTATTATTCTTTAGTATACTTGTTATTTTGTTTCCATAAGATATGTTCTTATATCATTCATGATTGGTTTACTTAGTTTCCAATTTACTTCCTCTAATAGAGGTTACAATATGTTGTTACTCAATACTTGTCTCCATAGATACTTTAATTGTTGAATGATGATTTGGATAGAAATATGGACTGTTTGTGGAATGAGAACTTAAGATAATAAGTTGATCAGATGGTTCATTGATGTGTTGAGGTTTCATATGCTCACTTACATAAGATGATTGAAACAATGAGCATGAGAAAGTGATTGAGCTTAATGACTTTGATCATGGTTGTTAATTGGTTACTCAGAGTGCCATGTTGTGATTTTTTATTATTCATTTGTATTCATGATTCAGACATAGAGGTTTGGAAAGATCTTATGTGATGATCAAGATTTTAACAGTGGTTGAAAAAGATTTGATTCTTCTCTTAGGTTACTTCTTTTATAGTTGATGAGATATGTACATATTCGATAAATGTGTTAATGCAATTATTATATCATATCCCATTGGTGGGTTTTGAGTTAAGACTTGTGGGTATCATTTGTTTTCTATTAAACCTTTGTTATTTGATTGTGAAGATGCACTTAATAGTTATGAGATAATTTATAAAGGTGTAGTGTGAATGGTTGATAACTTAGAGAGTTGTTGTTTTATAGAAGATCACATCTCTGTTGATGAGATGGTTCAATTATGCATTACTCATTGGTGGAAATATGATTATCACTTATGTGGTTTGGATACTCACCCCTCTTTGGTTGTAATTACCTAATGAATTATCCCAAGTCACTTATAGACTTGTGGTTAGGATTGTTGAGAGTTTGTGTTGCTCGTACCCAACTATGGTTTATCTTATCAGGTGATTTATTTTCTTAAGATACTTGTTATAAAGATCACTCCAAATGTACTCTTGACTTAGATGAACTAGACATATTTCATCATGTCAAGTGAAACATTGGTCACTTTGATTCGTTTAAACTTTTGCGCCAAAATTTCCCGTACTTTTAGATGCATGCTTTGCAAATGCACATAATATATTTAGATCCTTATAACCTCCCAAACACTGGGATGTTATATTTTCCGTCGCAAGTCTCGACCAATCAGACGAAAGCATGTGGACCAATCAAAATACGCCACATGGAAACAAAATAGCACCACGTCGCCTTCTTCTGGGACGAAATCTGCTCGTCGCGGGCTACCCAACGCCTTTTTTTCGTCGCTAAACTTGTGGCACGTGCACCAACCAAATGGTGCCACACAACGTCTTTTCCATGAATTTTTTTTCGTATCGGATTTGGGTGATGTCATCACCGAGTCGGGGACGTTATTTTTACGTCGTCTAATCGCCCACTCATAGTAGGCCACATGGGCTGGGCATACATCGCCACGTGTCTGTATTTGCCTTGACGGACTTTTACGTAACGTTACTATGATGTCGTTTTGGGTGCTATTTGGGTGGTTACATCATCGTTATAATTTCCAATTGCACGCGGGCAGAAAAGGAAACCACATAACATGCATCAAATACTTAGTTTTTCTCACAGAATATCAAGCCAACATACAGAACCACAGTTTCAAGGACCACGCATCTGCTCAGCCAACATCTCAAGTAGAACAACTCCTTCTAGTTGAGATTTCTTTAGCGCAGCTTGTTGCTTCCGAATGTCTTCCATGTCAACTACAAACTTCAGCCTCAGTTGCTCGGATTCTGCTTTCGCCGTCCTCATGTCAGCAATTGTTCTGCGCACATTCACATCAAGCTGTTGTTCAGGCTCAGACTGTGAAAGACATGATTCCACACAGGCCTTCTTTGAGAAAGTATGCTTTCCACTCTTCGGCATGACAACTTCACTATCATCCTCGTCCTCAACCTCTGAAGCAGATCGAGACATCACCCTTTTCTTGCTTGCCTATCAAGCATGCAAAGAAAATAGATGAAAATAACAGATGACAAGAATGTACAGAACATAGATGAAACTAGCAGATGACAAGCATCTACAAAAAATTGATGAAAACTGGCAGATTATAGTCAAACAATGATGTGTGTCATGATGAGAAGCATAGATGAAACAGCAGGTGTCAAGCATGTGAGGAAGATAGATGAAAATAGCATATGACAGGCATGTACAAAAAATTAATGAAAACTAGCAGTAGTCAAACAACGGTGTGTGTCATGAACTGGCAGAGTAGAAGCATAGATGAAACAGCAGGTGTCAAGCATGTGAGGAAGATAGATGAAAATAGCAGATGACAAGCATGTACAAAAAATTGATGAAAACTAACAGATTATAGTCAAACAACGGTGTGTGTCATGACCTAGCATATGAGAAGCATAGATGAAACAACAAGTGTCAAGCATATGAGGAAGATAGATGAAAATAGCAGATGACAAGCATGTACAAAAAAATAGATGAAAACTAGCATATTATAATCAACCAACTGTGTGTGTAATAAACTAGCAGATGAGAAGCATAGATGGAATAGCAGGTGTCAAGCATGTGAGGAAGATAGATGAAAACCATGTTGAAATGACAACGACAGTCTTAATTACTACAAGTGGATTTCACGGGCTTAATTAGCTTGCCAATACGTCTTATAGTATGGAATAGAGGAAGTAGCAAAAAAAATATGGCGCCGCATTAATCGAACAGTTCAACACAAGATAAGAAAGTTGCATCCTAGTTGTTGCGATATCATGAAAGAATGTTGAGCTACCGGGTTAGGGAATAACCTGCAGCTCATTGTCCACGCTGGATTGTGATTGATATGACACGACTCCTTCAGTGGCATCTGATTCCTCTTAAACATCATACACATGCATGTATTGAGATCCAGAGTCTTTCTTCTTGGTCTTTTTTGGGGGGGGGGGGGGTACAGTAGGACATGAAAGATAACTTGTTGGCTTTACGCCCAGTTCATGATGTAGCCCACCCAACTCCACCAAGTGACCGATGACAAGATCACGCGCAAAGGCCATTCAGGATAAGGTGAACTCGCTCCTCTCGCTCCATACTTTCGGTAACTTGGCGGATGGTGCGCTACCTCATGGTTCAACACTTTGCGTGGTCAGGTTCAAACCCACCACGGAGGTCCCGGAAAGCACCCAAGACGATGCGCGAGAAGGAATCGAGAAGGGCGGAGGAAACGTCATCAAATTCGGAGTCCCGACGGAGAAGATGGGGGGAAAACCACCCTTCCCGGCCTCAAAACCCGGCCAGGCCGGCCTCCCCCCTCCTCAGGCCGGCCCCCCAACCGAGCGGCCCGGCCTCCACCCCGGCCTCGGGCCGGCCACCCATCCTCCTCAGGCCGGCCTACCTCCCGAGAGGCCCGGCCTCCACCCCGGCCTCGGGTCGGCGCCCCCTCCCCACCACGGCCTCGGGCCGGCCGGCCACCTCCCAGGGCGGCGCGCTGCGCCCACCACGGCCCCAGGCCGGGCTCCAGGCTGGCCCCAGGCCTGCGTGCGCCTGGAGTGCCCCTCTGCCTCCACCCCGGCCTCATGGCCGGCTAGGCCGGGCCCCCAGGCCTGCGTGGGCCAAAATACACGCAAATGACGCGTTTTCGCTCCCGTTTTCACCTGCTTCGACCCCCGGCTATATAAGGACGACCCCGAGCTAGATCTAGGGTTTTAGAGTTGAATTTAGAACATTTGGAGCTCAGCTCTCTTGTATCCCTCTTTGAGGAACTACTCCTATGGTGTGTACCTAGGAACGTATCAAGGCTACTCCTCCGACTTCGTCGAGGATCGTATCAAGGCACATCCCAACTATTTGTCCTCTCCCTTTCGGGTTTCAGTCAAGAGTTGTCCAATCTTCCTCTCGTTTATCTTGAGGTTCTATTGGCGTAGTGGTACCGGCTACGGGTGTGAGACGGTTTGTATCAAGGTGAGTTCAGTTGGATCGATTGTTCCGTAGGCGGCCCTCGCGGCTTAGTTGACGGGAGGTTGGATCTTTCGGTTCTTGCGATTTATCCCGATTTGTGTGTTTCCCCGCGTTTCCCCCACGTTCCCCCTCGATTCCCCATCTCGTGTTCTCGTGTTCTTCGTGTTCCTCGTTCGTTCTTCATCGATTCGTGAAGATCGGGCCAACCTAGGAGTCCAACTCCATATCATCTGGTATCCAGAGCTAGATTGACACGAATCCGACACCCACACCCCTCCCCATCCACCAATTTTTCTTCTATCCACCATAAATTCGAAAATTTCACAAAAATAGCCACAAAGGGATTTCGACCGATCTATTGATTCGTTGAGTTTTTCGTGGTTTTGTTTCATAGATTTGTTGCCAAACACCACCCCACACCTTTCTATTCAGCCATTTTTCCCAAATTCGCCCAAAAAATTTCTTGATTTTGAAGGAATTTCGAATTTGAGCCAAAATCTCAGAAAATCTCAGCTCTTCGATTTCCGGACAGATTTTGAAACCTGTTTTTCTTTGTCGTTTTTTATCCGAATTGAGTGCAACGAGTTGCCACGCGACGCCCACGACACCATCTACGCTTCCACATCAACGGATCGCCACGACATCGACTCCCTTCGGCCGCAAGTCCGTGATCATCAATAAGAGAGGTATAACTTTCTTCCGCTTGAACCACCCCACCCCATTGTGCTACTTACCTATTCGGACTAGTTCTTATTACACCGCTTGGCATCGCATTTGTGGCATCGAGAGTGCGAGGTTATCGCTTGTGAGAGATTAGCTACGAGTAGACATTGGCACTTTGGAATCCGTCAAAAGAGAAAATCAAAAAAAAAAAAGAGAAAATAGAAAAAGAAGCAAATGATCGGTGCCAATTGCTTTCCCTTGTAGGAACGTGTAGCATTGCGTCGCAGAAGAAAAAGAGTGACCGATTTCCACGGTGCGAATCTTGTTGTCTTTTCAAATTTGCGGTTTTGAGCTAGCGGCCTCCTTGTGTTAGTGTGGCATTGAGCATTAGTCTACGTTAGGTCCATTTCGTCTTCGCTCGTCCATTGGTCGCACTAACCCCATTTTTCCCTTGCGTGTGTGTGTTCCACCATATTTCCATCCTATAGGTTTGGTTTTTGTGCTAACTTTTCTTTGATTCTTCTCCACGATTGACAACAAACTTTTCTTCGGTTTTGTCGATTTTTCCTCGCCACTTTCCTAACCTATTTGCCTTCCATATAAAGTGTGTGTGTTGTCGTTTGCGGTTTCTTTCGATCTTTTTGGATTCGCTCTTGACATACCGACCTACACCTAGGCTTGTCCACTAGCCTCAATACGACCAAAAAAGGTAACGTTGGGTAAGTGAGGCATCCATTTCTTCAATATCACCCTTGTGTGTGTTTTTGAGATGGCTAGGGAAGGAGTATTCACAAGTCCGAGCTCGGAAGATGAAGGCAATCCATTCTACAACGACAATGCTTACGCCAACTTCGTCACCCACAATGACCACTTTCAACTCCGTGAACTCGTCAAGGACGGGTTGCAATGCTATGAGCGTCGACTCCAAGAGCAAGAGGCTCGATTGAATGATCAAATGACGCGCATCAACATCAACTTGGCTAATCTTGCCAATCGCCGTCATTCATCATCGTCCTCAAGGTCTCGTCGCTCAAGCCACCACAATCAAGATCTTCACCAACCTCGTCGCCATGATCGCCATGATCGCCATGATCGCCACAACATGGAGGAGGGTGGACAACCTCAACACCCACAACCACCTCCTCCCCAACCTCAACAAGCTCCGTGACGAAATTGGTATGAGGATAGCTCGCCATCACCACCACCTCGACATCGCCAAGGCCGTGGTGACCCTCTTCAACAACCGCAATGCCCGGACCTTCGACAACACCATCATCCTCCACCTCCACAAGGCCACGCTCAAGACTATGGCCACAATGATTTCGTGGAAGATGCTCGTCAACATCGAAGGCCACCTAGGCGCCATGCGCGTCCCAACAACAATGACCGCCAAGAACATGATCATCCTCAACACCCTCGAGATGAACAAGTGCTTCCGCAACACCCTCGCCAGGAACAAAAACGTCCTCGACAACAACACAATGACAATGATGATAGTGAACGCCGTGAAGCAAGGCTCCGTCACCGCCAACAACCACCACCTAATGACCACCGGCGTCATCCTCCCCATCATGATCGCCACCGCCAAGACAATGAGGATGACCCCTATGATGATTCACCTCCCATTTATGATGAAGACCCCCATGAGCGCCACCATGAGCGCCCCCATCGTCAACAAGAAGACAACAACATGAGTGCTCTTCGTTTCAATGTCCCCAAGTTCAATGGTGAGAATGATCCCGAAGAATATCTTGCTTGGGCTCTCAAAGTAGACAAGATCTTCGGCATTCACAACTTCACCGACAAGAAGATGGTTGCTCTAGCATCTTTGGAATTCGAAGGCTATGCACTCTTATGGTGGGATCGTCTACAAGCCGAAAGAGTCTGCAACCGCATTGCTCCTATTGCCACTTGGAATGAGATGAAGCAATTCATGCATGCTCGATTCGTTCCTCCACACTACAAGCGTGATCTCTTCAAGAAGCTCCAAGAACTTCGTCAAGGTGTGAAGTCCGTTGATGAGTATTACAAGGAAATGGAGACATCTTTGATTCGAGCTCATGTGATAGAATCTCAAGAGCAAACAATGGCCCGCTTCCTCAATGGCCTCAACTATCCTATAAGGAAGATCGTCGAGTATCAACCGTATGACAACATTGTGGCCCTTGTCCACCAAGCTCTCAAGGCGGAACGCCAAATTGCGGAAGTTCTCAAGTATAACAAGCAAAAGGCTTTCTTCAACTCAAGACCATCATCCTCGTCTCTAATGACACAAGTTCCTCCACCAACTACCAATAAAAGCAACACTCGAGCCTCTAGTGCTCCCAACAAGTCTTCCCAACCATTCAAGAAGCAAGTGACTTCCACCTCCTCTTCAAGTGCTCCTCAAGTCAAGTCAAGCACTATTACTTGCTTCAAGTGTGGTGGTAGTGGACACAAGTCCTTTGAGTGTTCCAACAAGATGATCATGATTGTCAACCAAGACGGTGAACGCGATTCTATGAGTGAAGGCGAATACTATGCCTTGCATCAAGTTGCTCTCAACTCTTTGGACGTACCCAACAATGATGAAGAAAGTGTATATTGCAATGAGGACAAGAATCCATCTCTAGTGGTGAAAAGAGTCCTTACTACTTCTCCTCAAGATGAGCATGATCAACGGGGCAATCTCTTTCAAACTAGAGCCGGTATTGATGGCAAGTCAATCAAGGTCATCATCGATGGTGGAAGTTGCCACAACTTGGCTAGCAAAGAGCTTTGCGACAAACTCCAATTGACTTACAAGCAACATCCTCATCCATACCATGTCTAATGGCTTAGTGACTCCGGCACCTTCAAGATTCAACACATGGTCTCCGTGCATTTCAAGATTGGTCCCTATGAAGACACGGTGGAGTGTGACATTGTTCCTATGACCGTGTGTCGTCTTCTTCTTGGTCGACCTTGGCAATACGACAAGAGTGCTATTCATGATGGGCGTACCAATCACTATAGCTTCAAGTGGAATAACAAGACATTTGTGCTTCGTCCCATGTCTCCTAGCCAAGTGATCGCCGACAACGCCAAGACTCTTGCACGCAAGCAAGAAGAGCTCAAGTCTCTTGAGATGAGTGGTGAGAGAGTGATCCACCTAAAAGAGAGTGAGAGCCACAAGCCAAATATGAGTGGAAAAATTCCGAGTGATTCCAAAGGCTTTGCCTTACTTGCCACCAAAAGAGAGATGCGAGAGCTACGAGATGACCCAACCATCCTACACTTTGTCCTATTGTGCAAAGGGGAAGCACTTGAAACTAACGACATGACGAATTTTCCTCCATCTTTGTTGCCTTTGTTGCAGGAACTTGAAGACGTCTTTCCCGATGAGCTCCCTCCGGGCCTTCCTCCTCTACGAGGAATCGAGCACCGCATTGACCTCATTCCGGGCGCGCCCCTCCCAAACCGCGCTCCTTACCGCACCAACCCCGAGGAGACTAAGGAGATTGAGCGCCAAATCCAAGAACTACTCGACAAAGGTTTTATTCACGAATCCCTTAGCCCTTGTGCCGTGCCGGTTATCCTTGTTCCAAACCAAGATTCTACTTCCCGCATGTGTATGGATTGTCGACCTATCAATGCTATCACCGTTAGATATAGACATCCTATTCCTAGGCTCCACTAGTGGAAACAACCCCTCTCGTCCAGGGGGCCGGGGGGCAGCTGTCCCGGTTGCAACCAAATCCGGGACAAATGCCCTGCATTGGTCCCGGTTCGTGCGCCCGGGGCAACAGGAATCGCCTGGGCGCATTGGTCCCGGTTCGTGGGGGCATATCCGTCCCGGCTCGTGCCACGGACCGGGACCAATGCCTAGCCACAGGCCACGTGGCACGCGCATGACCTGTTGTCCCGGTTCAGTCCACGAACCGGGACCAATGCCCCCTTCCCCTATATATACTGCCCCAGCCCCCCCCTCCTTCCATCTTTTTTTTTGCTTGGAGGTGTGAGAGAGTGTGGTGTTGCTGTTTTTTTTTTACTATGCACACGAGGTGTTCGACGAAATTCCCGAGACGCACACAAGCTCACTGAAAATGGTTTCTTCGACCGAGGTTAACAAATTATCTTTTTCATCTGTAACTGATACATAAAAAAGTATTATTTGTCGATGTACTGTGGTTATCTCTGTATTAATATGTATTTTGATAAACTTAATTATATGATGCAGATGGATGCACGGCAGCGATGGATGTACGGTGACCGACGCACCTCCGAGTATATGGCAGGCCTGAATGCATTTCTTGCTGTAGCTCAGGCGAACAAAGATAATGGCTTCATGTGTTGCCCATGTGTTGATTGTCGGAACGTCAGAGAACATTCTTCCGAAAGAATCCTTCACGGCCATCTACTTCGGAGAGGTTTCATGCCCAGCTATAATTGCTGGACCAAGCATGGAGAAAGAGGGGTTGTGATGGAAGACGATGAAGAAGAAGAAGAAGATCCTTTGTTCCCTGAATACGACGATACTGCAATGGAAGAGAATGCAGAAGAAGGAGGTGATCAAGAACAGGCATCAGAAGAGCCCGATGATGATCTTGGCCGAGTTATTGCTGATGCAAGGGAAGACTGTGAAAATAGATTGGAGAGGTTGAAACTGGACAACATGTTACAGGATCACAAAAAATTGTTATACCCAAATTGCGAAGATGGTAGCACAAAGCTCGGTACCACACTGGAGTTGCTGAAATGGAAGGCACAAAACGGTGTGACTGACAAGGCATTTGAGACTTTACTTCAACTAATGAAGCCAAAACTTCCAAAGGATAACGAATTGCCTGAGAGTACGTACGAAGCAAAGAAAGCTCTCTGCCCTCTAGGATTAGATGTGCAGAAGATACATGCATGCATTAATGACTGCATTCTCTTCCGCGGTGAGAAGTACGAGAATTTGGATGAATGTCCGATATGCACTGCACTGCGGTATAAGATCAGAGCAGATGATCCTGGTGATGTTGACGGCGAGCCCCCCCCCGTAAGAGGGTTCCTGCTAAGGTGATGTGGTATGCTCCTATAATACCACGGCTGAAACGTCTGTTTAGAAACAAAGAGCATGCTAGGTTGTTGCGATGGCACAAAGAAGACCGTAAGAAAGATGGAAAGTTGAGGCACCCCGCCGATGGATCGCAGTGGAGAAAGATCGAGAGAGACTTTCCAGACTTTGCAGGAGAGGCGAGAAACTTATGGTTTGGTCTAAGTACAGATGGCTTTAATCCTTTTGGGGAGCAGAGCTCCAGTCATAGCACTTGGCCTGTAACTCTATGTATGTACAACCTTCCTCCTTGGTTGTGCATGAAGCGCAAGTTCATTATGATGCCAGTTCTCATCCAAGGCCCGAGGCAACCTGGCAACGACATTGATGTGTATCTAAGGCCATTAGTGGAAGAACTCTTAGAACTGTGGGGCAAACCAGGTGTACGTGTGTGGGATGAGAACGAACAAAAGCCATTTGACCTACGGGCGTTGCTTTTCGTGACCATCAATGATTGGCCAGCTCTTAGTAACATTTCCGGTCATACAAACAAGGGATACAATGCATGCACACACTGTTTAGATAAGACTGACAGTGTTTTTTTGGATAAATGTAAAAAGGTTGTATACCTGGGGCATCGTAGATTTCTTCCGATCAAGCATCCCTTAAGGAAAAAAGGAGGGAAGCATTTCAGAGGTGAGGCAGATAACCGAAAGAAGCCTGAGCTCCGTAGTGGTAATGATATATTCGATATGGTCAAGGACCTAGAAGTAATCTTTGGTAAGGCTGCTGGCAGCCAACCAGTTCCGTACGGCCCTGATAAGCGGGCACCCATGTGGAAGAAGAAATCTATTTTGGGAGCTACCCTATTGGAAAGTTTTAGATGTCCGGTCTTCGATCGACGTGATGCACGTGACAAAGAATCTATGTGTCAATCTGCTATGCTTCCTGGGCGTGTATGGGAAGTCAAAAGATACGCCTGAAGCACGGGAGGACCAGCAACGTATGAAAGACCCAAGCAACAAGCACACAGATACAGGGCGCCATTCCTTAAGCAGCTACGCTCTTACTAAAGCAGAGAAGGAAATATTCTTTGAAGTCCTTTACAGTATCAAGGTTCCGTCTGGCTTCTCGTCGAATATAAAGGGGATAATAAACATGGCAGAGAAAAAATTCCAAAACCTGAAGTCTCATGAGTGCCACGTGATTATGACGCAATTGCTTCCGATTGCATTGAGGGGGCTTCTACCGAAAATGTTCGAGTACCCATTGTGAAGCTATGTGCATTCATGAACGCAATATCTCAGAAGGTAATCGATCCAGAAAGTCTGACAAGATTACAGAGGGATGTGGTCCAGTGTCTTGTTAGTTTTGAGTTGGTGTTCCCACCATCCTTCTTCAACATTATGACTCATCTCCTGGTTCACCTATGTGAAGAGATTCATATTCTTGGTCCGGTATTTCTACACAATATGTTCCCCTTTGAGAGGTTCATGGGAGTCTTGAAGAAATATGTTCATAACCGTGCTAGGCCAGAAGGAAGCATCTCGAAGGGCTATGGAACAGAGGAGGTCATTGGGTTCTGTGTTGACTTTATTCCTGACCTTAAGACAATTGGTGTTCCTGAATCGCGGCATGAGGGGAGACTGAGGGGAAAAGGAACGCTGGGAAAGAAAACAATGATACCTAGGGACGGGCATTCTTTGACCAAAGCACACTACACAGTTCTACAAAATTCTATGTTCATGGCTACGTATGTCGAGGAACACAAGAATATTGTACGGTCTGCAAACCCGGGGAAGGATGACTCATGGATTAAACGCGAACACATGGAGACTTTCGGAAGTTGGTTGCAAACACGTCTTATAAATGACACCACTATTGAAGATCAGCTATACATGTTGGCAGGGTCACCATCTTCGACTATTGGGAGTTTTCAAGGGTACGAGATAAATGGAAATACATTTTACACGAGCTCCCAAGATAAGAAGAGCACCAACCAAAACAGTGGTGTCCGCTTTGATACAACAAACGAGAATGGAAAAACTGACACATACTATGGTTACATAGAGGAGATATGGGAACTTGACTATGGACCTTCTTTTAAGGTCCCTTTGTTCAAGTGCAAATGGGTCAACCTGAATGGAGAAGGGGTAAAGGTAGACCCGCTTTATGGAATGACAACAGTGGATCTCAACTGTATTGGTTACAATGACGAACCATTCGTTCTAGCCAATGATGTGGCTCAGGTCTTCTATGTGAAGGACATGTCTTCCAGACCGAAGAAAAGAAAAAATAAGGGAACAATTTCATCATACGATGAGCCGAAGCGTCACATAGTTCTCTCAGGGAAAAGAAACATTGTGGGAATCGAGGACACGACAGACATGTCAGAAGATTATAATAAGTTTGTTGAAATTCCACCCTTCACAGTGAAATCTGACCCCACCATCCCGTTAAATAATGAAGATGCTCCATGGTTACGGCCGAAGCGATCATAAGCAAGGGACACGAAGAAAATTCAGAAGACTAGATAGGGATGTTGTTGGTGATGTGTAATAATAAACGTGGAATACATGATCATAGTTCTTATAACGTAGTATGAACGAGATTTTGTTAACCAAAATGATATTTATACATATTATGTGATTATGAATGGAGTAGGTGCAAGTTTGACCAATAATTTGTATTGATCGGTGTTGAAGAACATGTTTCCCAATGGTGTTAATGTGGTGTCCTTATTCTCCGGTATTGGAGGAGGAGAGATAGCTTTGCACAGGCTTGGCATCCACATGAAGACAGTGATTTCAGTTGAGATAGGTGAAGTTAATAGGAGGATTTTGAGGAGTTGGTGGGATCAGACACAAACTGGCACTTTAATTGAGATTGCCGACGTGAAGTCTCTCACTAATGATAGCGTACACGGAATGCAATTCATTCCAAATTGATACTGTGGGTTGCCACTTGTCGGTGTTGAAGAACATGTTTCCCAATGGTGTTAATGTGGTGTCCTTATTCTCCGGTATTGGAGGAGGAGAGATAGCTTTGCACAGGCTTGGCATCCACATGAAGACAGTGATTTCAGTTGAGATAGGTGAAGTTAATAGGAGGATTTTGAGGGGTTGGTGGGATCAGACACAAACTGGCACTTTAATTGAGATTGCCGAGACAGATATTGCAGGATTATAACTACTTTCGAGATGTAGTATGTGTTGACACACGGTATAGAACAAGTGATTATGGCAGGCCTCTATTGTTATTCATTGGAGTTAATCACCATAAACAACCCAAAAAAGTTTTGACTGACTGCTTTACATCGATATGGGATGCAGTTGCTTCTGCTTGGCCAGGGACTGTCCACCGCTCGGATATATATCTGTCAACGTCAGTCCTGGCTGCTTGTTCATCCTCTAGAGTCTGCTCTGCTCTGCTCTACTGCTCGTTGCGGCTCAGGTTGGTAACGGTCCATGTTTGCGTATGCTTTGTGAACTTATGGTTTGATTTGAGAATTTCAAAACTTTGATTTGATAATCTTTTGGCCGGAAGCACCTAGCAATATCTTTTAAACCTTGTTTCTCTCCATATGCTATTTGTACTTCTCATCGGCTGTAATGTTTCTCTACCTGATTCTACTTCTCCTCTGCCTAGTTTACAGATGTTTGCTCTTTTCTGTAGATGTTTCTACACTGTAAAATGGACATGTCCTGCGAAACATGCAGACAAGGCGCTGATCACCACTACTGGGACATGCCCATTTTACAGTGTAGAAACATCTACAGAAAAGAGCAAACATCTGTAAACTAGGCAGAGGAGAAGTAGAATCAGGTAGAGAAACATTAGAGCCGATGAGAAGTACAAATAGCATAGGGAGAGAAACAAGGTTTAAAAGATATTGCTAGGTGCTTCCGGCCAAAAGATTATCAAATCAAAGTTTTGAAATTCTCAAATCAAACCATAAGTTCACAAAGCATACGCAAACATGGACCGTTACCAACCTGAGCCGCAAGGAGCAGTAGAGCAGAGCAGAGCAGACTGTAGAGGATGGACAAGCAGCCAGGACTGACATCGACTCTAGAGGATGAACAAGCCACCCTACTTCTACTATGAAAATGAGGCCCTAGCTCCAAAAAGTGTATGGGTGGAAATTTCCAGAAATTTGTATGACACAGAGCCGGAGTTTGTGGATTGTAAGCACTTCTGTGCAGCTGCTCAAGAAATAGGCTACATCCATAATTTCCATAATTTATATTCAAATTATATACAAATGAAAAAATAATTAATAGTTTCAATAGTTAGAATAATTATTTAGTTAAACGAAAAATGGATTTAAATTAGTTTTGCAAATTCTAGCATTTTTCATGTTGGAATTTTTGTCAAATTTGGAACTATATAAAAGTTGTTAATGTGCAAACTTAACACTTTTCAAATTTTGGCGCTAAAAATTTTTGGGCGCGCAGAGGTGCCACCGAAATTCGAAATTTGTTTTTGGTCCCGGGCCGTGGTACCAACCGGGACCAAAGGGCTCTAGTCCCGGTTGGTGGCACGGGCCGGGACTAAAGGCCCAAGTGTATAAAAAAGCGCGGCCCTCTGTCCAGGCCGAGCGGACACCCCAGGGGCGGGCACGAGTGGATATGGCTGGGCGAAGCCCTGCCGGCGGCGGGAACGAGTGGACAGATTCGCCGGCGGAACGCCGGCGGGGATGGACTAGGGGCACAGTAGATTAGGGGAACACAACTTATATTAAAATAGGGCCAGGGGCCTTGCTTACATAGGGGCGGCGCGGCCACAGGCGGCCGGCCGTACTTGCATAAGGGCGGCGGCGCGGCCACAGGCGGGCCGGCCGTTTCTTGGGGGGGTAGCTAGCTAGGGGCGTTGTCTATAGAGAATAGGGGGCGGCGGTGACCTAGTCGTCCTCGTCGTCGGAGAGGTGTACATACGCGGGTGCCTGCCACAGGTGGGCAGGCGGCTGGGCCGGGCTCGCCGGGGGGGGGGGGGGGGGCATCGGGGGCGCGTACGGCGGCGGCGGGGGCAGTACCTCCTGTGGCAGCGGCGGCGGCGGGGGCAGCTCCTCCTCCTGCTCCGGCGACCCCGGCGCCCAAACGCCGCCGGTCCAGGCCCAGGTCATGCCATACTCCAGGCCTGGTGGGAGCGGCTGCGGCTCCGGCATGTCCTCGGACGCCTCCAGCTCGGCGTTCATGGCCTGCCACCAGGGGATGGCAGGCTCGTTAGGGGGTGGCGGCGGCGGTGGCATGGCAGCGGCGTCGGCGGCGGCGGCGGCCACGACACGCTCCCACCTCTTGATCTCGTCGTCGACGAGGGAGCGGCGGGAGCGCTCGCAGGCCTCCTCCAGTTGGGCCCGGAGCTCGGGGTCCTGCTCCCCGGAGAAGTCCTCCGGCTCGTCCACGAGGAGCCATAGCTCCCTCTCCCGGCCGGGCGCTGGCGGGGGGTAGTCGTCCACGTTGGCCTCGAGGGGGGCGGGGATGAAGGAGCGGCGGCGCTGCTCGTGCTCCTGCTCGAGCCAGGCGGCCCAGTAGGGGGAGCTGCGCGCGTACATCCGCTCCCTGCGGACGGGGGCCGGCAGGAGCTCGCGGCGGCGCTCGATCTCCTCGAGCAGCGCCGCGCCGGTCGGGGCCGGCGGCACTGGGATCCGCTGGGGATTCAGGTGCCAGCCGTCCGGGAGGTGCACGTCGTTGTAGAACACCGGAGTGGCATTGTTCCAGTGCCACTCCGCCTCGTCCACCCGGACGTACCGGCGGAACCGCTTGCCCGGGGGCGCGGCGCGGGGCGGCGGGCGTGCAGCCGGTGGTGGCGCGGGGACGCGTGGCACCCCGCCGAGGCGGACACCTCCAGGGCCGTAGCCGAAGGCCTCCGCCGGCGGGGGCGGGATGCGGCCTGCGCCGCTCGACGAGCCTCCGTCGTCGTTCCTTGGGCGCTTGCCGGAGTTCGAGAACCAGCGGGACATGGTGGCGGCTAGGGTTGCTTTGCCAGGGACGCGTCCGGGGTGGGTGGGTTGTACGGGCGGCGGGGGGCCTTTAAAAAGGACCCGGGGTGGGCTGCCATGCCAACCGGCGGCCTGAACGTGGCGGCGGTTGCAGGCGGCCATGAATGCGGGGAGCCGAGGCGTGGCGCGTGGGGAGTGGGGCGTGGGAAGCCGAGGCGGGGCGGGAAGACGAGGCGGGGCGGGAAGACGAGGCGGACAGCGGCCCTTTGACCGTCCTTCGGTCTTAGTTTAATGGACCAGGTGAACCAGCCACCAGGCCGCTGGCCAGTGGCCCCTGTTGACTGGCCATAATAACAGACGCGGGCCAGTGGGCCCTTCGAACCGTTGACTGTCCATAAATAAAAGACGCGGGCCAGTGGGCCTTTTTGACTAAAAAATGTGTCAGTGGGCTTAATTAAAGACGTGGGCCTGGAGCGGTTGGGGAAGGGGAGGCCGGTTGGCGATTGCGAGGCAGGAGAAAAAAAAAACGAACAAAAAAAACCTGCCGCGGCAGGGAAAATGGGCGGACTTTATTCTTTTTTTAAGAAGGCATCCATCCCGGTCCCTAAAACGAACCGGGACGAACTCCCTCGCGGTCCCTGGCCCAGAGTCGCCACGTGGGCCAGCCTTACCATCCCGGGTGCTGGCACAACCGGGACCAATGGAGAGGGCCATTTGTCCCGGCTAGCCCATCCCGGTTGCGCAACCGGGACAAATGGCCCTTACGACCCGGGACAAAAGGCCCTGTTTCCACTAGTGCTCGATGACATGCTTGATGAATTGAGTGGTGCTACTATCTTTTCCAAAATTGATCTTAAAAGTGGCTACCATCAAATTCGTATGAGTATAGGTGATGAATGGAAAACGGCTTTCAAAACAAAACTTGGTTTGTATGAATGGCTTGTTATGCCATTTGGTCTTTCGAATGCCCCATCTACCTTCATGCGCCTCATGAATGAAGTTTTGCGTCCATTCATTGGCAAATTTGTTGTGGTTTACTTCGACGACATTCTCTTTTATAGCAAGTCTTTAGAAGATCATCTTGATCATGTTTCACAAGTATTGTTGGCTCTTCGCAAAGCAATTTTTTTTGCCAATCTTTCCAAATGCAATTTTTGCACCAACAAGCTTGTTTTCTTGGGTTTTGTGATCTCTTCTAATGGTATTGAAGTAGATAACAAAAAGATTGAGGCAATTAGGAATTGGCCCAACCCTACTTCCGTGGGTGAGATAAGGCGCTTTCATGGCCTTGTCGGTTTCTATCGCCGCTTTGTCAAAGATTTTTCAACTATTGCTTGCCCTTTGAATGAACTTACCAAAAAGAATGTACGTTTTGTTTGGGGCAACGCGCAACAAAAAGCTTTCGACACACTTAAGAGATGTTTAACCGAAGCTCCTTTGCTTGTCTTACCGGATTTTGAGAAAACTTTTGAGATTAAATGTGATGCTAGTGGTATAGGAATTGGTGGCGTTCTCATGCAAAACGGACGCCCCGTTGCTTACCATAGTGAAAAACTAGATGGCGCAAAGCTAAATTATCCAATCTATGATAAGGAACTTTTTGCTTTGGTTAGAGTGCTAGAAGTTTGGCAACACTACCTTTGGCCGAAAGAATTTGTCATTCATTCCGATCACGAATCATTGAAATACTTGAAAAGCCAAACCAATTTGAACAAGAGGCATGCTAAGTGGGTAGAATTCATTGAATCTTTTCCTTATGTCATTAAGTACAAGAAAGGTAAAGAGAATGTGGTAGCCGATGCCTTGTCTAGAAAAGAGTGTCTTCTTACACGTCTTGACATCAATGTGATTGGTTTGGATGAGATCAAAGACTTATATGCTTCCGATACTTTCTTTGGTACTATCTTTGAGAAATGCTTGCCTAAACGAGGTTTTGATGACTACTATCTTCACAAAGGTTTCTTGTTTAAGGCTAACAAATTGTGTATTCTCGAGTCCTCTCTTCGTTTGTTGTTATTGAAGGAATCACATGAAGGAGGTCTCATGGGACACTTTGGACGCGACAAGACCTATGCCATGCTTTCCACCAACTACTATTGGCCCAAGATGAAGCATCAAGTTGAGAGACACGTCAAGAGATGTTCTACATGCCTCCGAGCTAAGTCTACTTCCAACATCCATGGTCTTTACATGCCATTGCCTATCCCACATGCACCTTGGAGTGATATTAGCATGGATTTTGTGATAGGCCTCCCACGCACTAAAACCAACATGGATTCAATCTTTGTAGTTGTGGATCGTTTCTCTAAGATGGCACATTTCATTCCTTGCAACCGAACCGACGATGCTTCACATGTTCCCACTTTGTTTTTCAGGGAGATTGTGCGTCTACATGGTGTATCTACTTCCATTGTCTCGGACCGTGACGTCAAGTTCACCTCATACTTTTGGAAGACGTTGATGGCCAAGCTCGGCGCCAAGCTACTCTTCTCCACCGCCTATCACCCACAAACGGATGGACAAACCGAGGTCATCAACCGCACACTCTCTTCACTACTTCGAGCATTGATCAAGCCCAACTTGAAGAATTGGGAGGAATGCATCCCACACGCCGAGTTCGCCTACAACCATGCTCTACATCAAGCTACCAAGAAGAGCCCCTTCGAGATCGTCTACGGCTTCAACCCCAACACCGCCCTCGACATACTTCCTTTGCCTCTACGCGAGCGAGCAAACATGGACATTGACAAGCGCACCGACTACATCAAGAAGCTACATGACTCCACAAGAGCTACGCTTGAGAAGCATTCCGAGCACCGAGCCTCTATCATGAACAAGAACAAGAAACCCATGGTGTTCCAAGAAGGTGACCTCGTGTGGCTACACTTGCGCAAGGACCGGTTCCCCGAAGAGCGCAATTCCAAGCTCAATCCAAGAGGCGACGGCCCCTTCAAGGTCATATAACGCATCAACAACAATGCCTACAAGCTCGACTTACCGCAATCCAAGTACCTCGTCCACAACTCCTTCAATGTCAAGGACCTCTCTCCCTTCCATGGATACCCAAGTGATGAAGACGACGCCGAGTCGAGGTCGACACTTTTTCAAGGGGGGGAGATGATGTAGCCTACCCAACTCCACAAAGTGCACCGATGACAAGATCACGCGCAAAGGCCATTCAGGATAAGGCGAAGTCGCTCTTCTCGCTCCATACTTTCGGTAACTTGGCGGATGGTGCGCTACCTCATGGTTCAACACTTTGCGTGCTCAGGTTCAAACCCACCACGGAGGTACCGGAAAGCACCCAAGACGATGTGCGAGAAGGAATCGAGAAGGGCAGAGGAAACGGCATTGAATTCGGAGTCCCAACGGAGAAGATGGGGGGAAACCACCCTTCCCGGCCTCAAAACCCGGCCAGGCCGGCCTCCCCCCTCCTCAGGCCGGCCCCCCAACCTAGCGGCCCGGCCTCCACCCCGGCCTCGGGCCGGCCACCCCTCCTCCTCAGGCCGGCCTACCTCCCGAGAGGCCCGGCCTCGGGCCGGCGCCCCCCAGGCCGGCGCCCCCCAGGCCGGCGCCCCCTCCCCACCACGGCCTCGGGCCGGCCGCCAGCCAGCCCCAGGCCGGCCACCTCCCAGGCCGGTGCGCTGCGCCCACCACGTCCCTAGGCTGGGCTCCAGGCCGGCCCCAGGCCGGCGTGCGCCTGGAGCGCCCCTCTGCCTCCAACCCGGCCTCATGGCCGGCCAGGCCGGGGTCCCATGCCGGCGTGGGCCAAAATACACGCAAATGACGCGTTTTCGCTCCCGTTTTCACCTGCTTTGACCCCCGGCTATATAAGGACGACCCCGAGCTAGATCTATGGTTTTAGAGTTGAATTTAGAACATTTGGAGCTCAGCTCTCTTGTATCCCTCTTTGAGGAACTACTCCTACAGTGTGTACCTAGGAACGTATCAAGGCTACTCCTCCGACTTCGTCGAGGATCGTATCAAGGCACATCCCAACTACTTGTCCTCTCCCTTTCGGGTTTCAGTCAAGAGTTTTCCAATCTTCCTCTCGTTTATCTTGAGGTTCTATTGGCGTAGTGGTACCGGCTACGGGTGTGAGACGGTTTGTATCAAGGTGAGTTCAGTTGGATCGATTGTTCCGTAGGCGGCCTGTCGAATCCCTGACTCAACAAATCCCTTCGATGAACCTATCGGGTTTCGATTAGGAGAACCCATGAGCGCTGGTGGAATCGTCGGCTAGACAGGGGGCGAGATTTACCCAGGTTCGGGGCCCTCGTAGAGGTAAAACCCTTACTCCTGCCTCTTGTCGATATGTATTGATGATTAGATCGGTTACAAAGGTTGTGCTCGAATCGAGAGTAGGTCTCGAGTTCAAGGCTTTTGGTCGTGCGGTATTTCTTGGTCCTCTCTCGGGGGCTCTCCTGGCCTTATATAGGCGGCCAGGTCTCGAGTTCTACCCGGAGAGGACTCCAACCCTAGCTAGGTCGGTTACATGTTTTCTAACTTAACCCGCAAGTTTAGTGCGGGTGGGCTTCACGTGGGCCTTCTGGAGTACTCCAAGGGCTCCTCTTCTTGGGCCTTCACCTTGGGCCTGAGAGGGGGTGTCCTTATCCGCAGGATCCAGAATCCATATCTTCGTCAGTAGCCCCCGAGCGTTTGCTCGAGTGGGAATTTTCCAGTCGAGTAGACGGTCAAACCTTTTTTGCCTGGCTTTTCCTCTTGAATAAACAGCTTGGCTGCCTACTGTTTTGAATGGTGTGTTCCCTGTGCAATGAGTCCTTATGCTCGAGTGTCGAGCGACTTAGGTGCCTGTTATTGCGGCTTTATTTGCAGAAGGATGCGGCACAGTAGCTTGGCTCTCCCGAGAGATCAGGGCCAATTAATTGCGACTAGGGCAAAAACATTCCTGGCCTACACGGATTCGAGACCTCCGACTCGAACCCGATAAGGTGATTGTTGCGACTGGGCCGTTGTGGACTTATCGAGTCGAACTTAACCTATGAGGGTACCCGGCGCGTCCGCTAGGATTTTTCTTCGTGTTGTTGACACGGAACTGTACCGGAGGACGCAGCTTTCGAGTGCGATTCCAGGCCCTTAAGAAAGATCTTTTTGGGTCTTACCTTCATATTCGAAGAATATGGCATCCGGATGTGCCTAGTCGGCTAAACAATCCAGGTTTTTATGATGTAGAAATATCATGCGTGAATGGAGGTAGGTTCTTTCTACCCGAATGATTGTTTAAGACTCAGTCGAAAGAGTTTTCGTACTGTAGATAGTCGTGCCCATATGAAAGAGTTTTCATGTTTGGACTGTTGCGCCTATACGAAAGAGTTTTCGTGTATAGGTTGATTCTCTTGTTTAAAAGAGGTCTTGCTCCATGATTTATTCGTAAAGGAATTGCCTTTAGTCGAAGGAATTTCATACGAAGCTATTTTCGTGTTTGAATTGTCCATTCGAAAGTTCTTGAATTTGATGATGCGTGCCATGACGTCATGGCGCACTCTTCTCCTCCCGATGGGACGTGACGGAGTGGTAGCAGATGGGCTGGCCCACCTAGTCAGCTTTTTGACCGGGAAACGAGACGACGTCTCCGTTTTTTACGCGAACTGCGCAGTAAATGCACACGATCTTCTGTTAAGATCGTGGCACGGAACAGCGTTCACCGCCCCTTCGTTTCATCTTCACACGTGGTGGCTGCGATACGTGCCACGTAGCACATCGAGTGGCTGAGATTGATCCGCTTCGTGTATAAATACGGGACTTAGCGCCGCGGTAAAATTTTCCCAGCCTTTGCCTTCAACCATCTTCTTCCTTGCGCTCATCTTCTTCCTTGCGCTCGAGCTCACACTGCTAGCCATGGCCGGAGGCAAAAGACGTGGTGCTGCCGCTTCTGCATCCGGAGACGTTTCCGCGCAACCGGCGCCTCGGGCCGGCGACTGGCGCTCCCCCAATACCACCGCGAAGAGCATCAAGGAGATGCAGCGGGAGGGGCTGCTGCCGGCTGAATCTGAGAAACGGGTGCGCCTCGGGAAGAAAGAAGAGGTATCAAACCCGCAATCGAACGAGCGCGTGGTCTTTGCGGACCACGTGTCTCGGGGTCTTTCTTTCCCTCTCCATCCTTTTCTCCTCGGGTTGCTGTATGTCTATGGCATACAGCTTCACGATCTTCCTCCGAATGCGGTGCAGCACATTTCGTGCTTCATCGTGTTCTGCGAATGCTTTCTTGGCATTCTCCCTCATTGGGCGCTGTGGAAGGCCCTCTTCAAAGTTCGCATCTTCCGCGAGAAATCGCGGGTGGACTCCGAGCCCGCCGAGCCGCTGCGCACAGGCGGCTTCGGGATCCAGGCGCGACTGGAGAGCAGCTACTTCAACATGCACTTCGTCGACTCCGCCCAAGGCTGGCGGAAAAAGTGGTTCTACGTCATCGACAACAGCTCGGGTGGGCTCGTGGAGTTCCACCCGTTCGCTGTTTTGAAGAGGCGGAAACCCTGGGCGCACAAGCTGTCAGCCGAAGAAACCCAGGTCGTCACGCCCCTACTCGCAAGAGTGTCTGCTCTCCGGGATCAAACCGCCGGAGTGGTACTCAACGGGCTGCACCTGGCGAGTATTTTTCTGAAGCGCAGGATCCAGCCGCTGCAGCAAAGGCCTTCCACCATGTGGGAATACCAAGGCGCTGAAGATCCTAGCCGAGTGAGCCGTGAGGAACTCTCGAACGCTGAGTTCGAGAAGAAAATCGCGGCTGTCACCAGCTTGAAGGTGGGGGAGAAGTTCCCCGACTGCTCAGTCGAAGCCTTCGACGCTTCGAAACCTCCACCAGCCGAGGTTAGTTTTATCCTTCCCGTTCGTCATTATTTTCTTCTTTGCTTTGAATCTTTGGTCGACAGAAATTTTTCTTGCCTCCCTCTTCCGTCTTTGTAGAGCTTAGCGGTGGCGAACTGCTACCCGCTAGTTGTGGGAGAGGACGCCTCGGAGTTATTGGCGAGTCACCTGGACGGCTTAGCCGATACCAGTGTAGCCGATGCTTCCTCGAGCTCCGAGGACGATTCTTCGGATGACGCGGAGGGCTCGAATGGCGGCCTACGTCGTTGCAAGCGTCGTCGGGTAGAGGACGATAACGAGACTACTTCCAAGGATAATTCCTTAGAGGAATCGCCCGGGAAGGCCCCTATCTCCGCGACTCCACTTCGCTCCCTCGCCCCTTCGCCTTCATTCCCAGTAATCGCAACCGCTTGGAACGCGGACTTGCTGGATGAAGATGAAGATGACGAGTAAGTTATTTATCCCGTCCTTAGTCGAACGTTCTTTCTTCTGCGCTTTATGTTTGATTCCTTGTTCTTCTTTGCCGCAGTGTGCAGGCCATCAGCCTTCGCAGGTACGCTTCTTGTGTTCCTCCCGAAAAGAGGAACAAAGCAGGAACTGCGGGTGGAGCTCCCAATGCTGGCACCGTCCAGAATTCTCCCAGCGCAGCCCCCAATGCAGCGACTGCGGAACGTGAAGCTCCTAGCTGTGCCGCTAGGACTTCAGCTTCGAAAGAAGCGACGGACAGCTCCGCGGATCCTCTCTCCCGCGCCACGGGCCAGGTAAACTTTGTAGTTTGTCTTTGAATTTGTATCGGGTGCACGACAGTGCTCCCGATGGGAGTAGCCCCCGAGGCTGTAGTCGATTGCTTGCGATCGGCTACAGGCTCAAAATCTTGCTTTATTTTCTTCGTCTTGATTTCTATCGGGTGCACGATAGTGCTCCCGATGGGAGTAGCCCCCGAGGCTGTAATCGATTGAATTCAATCGGGTACAGGCTCTAATTTATATCTTCTAATTCTTCTACTTCTGTACTTCTGCAGTCGCTTGTTGACTCTCATGCGACGATCGGTCGCCGCGTTGTTCTTGCCGAATCGGAGTGCGAGAGGCTTCAGTCACACTGTAGTCGATTCCACACCGAGAACGAGCTCCTTAAGAGTAAATCTCATGGTCTTCTTTTGTTTCTGTTGTCGTCTCCATTCTTGATGTCTAACAAATGTTTATTGCGCAGCTCAACTCGAACATTCGGAGTCCGAGAGAGTCAAGCTCTCTGAGCGGGCAACCGCTCAGGAAGCTAATTTGGCAGTTGTTCGACAAGAGCTGGAGGCCTCCCGCATGCGGTCGGAGGATCTTGACAGGCAACTCGCGGATGCGAGAAAAGCTTTGAAGGATCAACAGGAAGCTGGCAATAAGGCCGATTCTGACCTTGTCACATTCCTCCGTCCCCTTGCTGAGCGTTTCGCGGGTAAGTGGCTTAGGCCCTCGCAATTGTATCTTTTGTCTTGGTGAACTTGCAAAATTTTGACATTCTTTTTCTTTGCAGGTCTTCTGGATGTTCCTTTGAAGATCCCTGGGATCCATCGAGTAGATGTGTTAACCGATACACTTGCTCAACTCAAGAGGCACGCTGAAGGAGTGTGCTCCTTGATTGGAGATGCCACCCAAGTGTTGTCGCAATTGCACAGTCGCTTCCTCGCCAACGCTGTTACTCCATCCGCACTAGACGGCCTGCTGAAGATCTTCTCGGAGGGTAATCTCCTGGATGCTTACGCAGTCGCCCAGTCGGAGTCTGGTGCGAAGACTGCGATTCAGTTCGCGCTGGCGCACGGAGTCAATGGTTTGGAGGAGGCCTACTCAGCTCTTCCAGTCGACCCCTCGACGGGAAAAAAGGTTCGGCTCTCTCGTTTTGGCGAGCAGGCCACCATTCTTGCTCGGAAGCTGTCTGAGCTTTTTGATCGACTGAAAGGAGGGGCGACTGCCACTAGTGGGAGCACCACTGTAGTTTCTTAGTCTTGTTCTTTTTTTCTTTCCTTCGTGAATGTAATGAACCTTGGGATGTATTCCCGTATTTTCATCGTCTTTAATCGAAATGTTCGTTCTGGAAATTGCCTCCCGTAGTTTGTGTATTTTCTCCCGATGGGAGTAGCCCCCGAGCACTCTTGTTAGATGTGCGACTAGAAATACTTAGAATAGGGCTTCTTACTTCTTTCCTTGTATTTTTCCAGGCTACCGGGGTAGTTGCAGAATCTTCGAGTGGACATGCTACTCCAGTAAATCCCCTTGTTGCCGCGGTTGGCACCTATGCTGGTCTTCGTGATAAGGTCCGGGAGGGTGAGCGTCAGCTTAAAGCTTTGCGCGGTATAGCCGATGTGGCGAAGTCCAAGCAAAAACTTGCGGCTGAACGTGAGCAGTTCCTGATGGATGAATTATCGCTGGTTGCGAGGGATTTGCTGTGTAAGTAATACAGCCCCCGTGTCTTCTTTTTGCTTTGTTTCCTTAGCTGATTAAACATGCTTGCTCTTCAGTTGTCAGACCTGATGACAGGGAAGAAAAGCAGTGGGTTGAAAACCATATAGTTCAGGGGGCTGGTAGCTCAAATCCTCATGCGAGTAACTTCTGGCTGATCGCAGTCGAGGATTTGTGATGGCCACCTTGAAGTTCCGTTTCCTGCAAGCGAGAATTCTCGTGAGTTCTTTTCACGAGGTCCTGATTGCAATGAACGCTGCTTTCTACCCTCTCGAAAGGGGTCCTGAAGACTGGAGCTATCTTCTCAGATTGTATGGACGTGAAGGAGAGGTTCGCGCGTGTGTGCGCAATCAAATGACATGCGGCGCGGTTGTAGCTCTATCCTTTGTCCGAATATGGTATCCAGAAGTAGATTTTAACTCCGTAGATAGGCTCCCAGATGATCCAATCGATGATATTTCCCCCTTCTATGATGTTGTTCGCCCTGCAGCGGAGAAAATCATCCGATTGTCCTTTGAGGAGGTAGATAGAGTTTTGGCGACTGAGAATGCTCAGCGCTTTGATTGATTGTCGGATGCGCATATCATGTATCCTTGTATAGTTTGTAAAACTGTTGTAAGGTGTATAACCTTGTATGTATGCTTTTTTCCTGTAATGCTTAGTCGTAGGCGTAGCCCCCGTGTGTTTATGGGGTGTGTTCCTGTAACTTTTGAGCGCGTAAAAATAGGAAGTTGCGAATGAATATGATGGATAAACCATGTTTTTATTGCGATGACTGAGAAGCCATGTATTCGAGCTACAAGAGTGGCTAGCATAGCCTTATTTGTTGTGAGAACAAGTAAACCTAGGGATAGAATTTGCGGAGGTGCGCAATATTCCAAGGATTGGAATAGATTCCTCCAGTCGATGGATTCTTCAATCTGTAGGCCCCGCCTAGGATTACTTCGTGTATGATGAAGGGTCCTTCCCAGGGTGGTTCGAGCTTATGTCCTTCCTTCTGCTTGAGTCGCAGCATTAGGTCTCCAACCGCGAATGCTCTGTGTCGTATGCGGCGACTATGATAGTTTCGCAGGGATTGCTGATATACCGCGGATCTGGCGAGTGCGATGTCCCGCATTTCGTCGAGTGCATCCATATCTTCCGCGAGTGCCCTGTTAGAGGTTTCTTCGCTGTAGGCCACAACTCGTGGGGCGCTGAATCGAACGTCCTCGGGGAGGACTGCTTCTGCCCCGTATACCATGAAAAATTGCGTGTATTTTGTAGATCGGTTGGGAGTTGTGCGGAGGCTCCATAGGACGGAGGGTAATTCGTCCGCCCAATGTCCTGCGGCGGGGTGTAGACGATCGAGTAGGCGTTTCTTGATGCCAGCCGAAATTAAGCCGTTGGATCTCTCGACTTGTCCGTTCGTTTGCGGGTGGGCAACGGAAGCGAACTTGAAGTTGATGCCCTTTTCCTCGCAGAACTGTTGTGTTTCCTTTGCTGTGAAATTTGTACCATTGTCTGTAATGATGTCGTGTGGCACACCAAATCTGCATACGATGGAGTCGAGGAACTTGACGGCGCATTGGGCACTAGCCGAAGTTACTGGCGTGGCCTCGATCCATTTGGTGAATTTGTCGACTGCGACCAGCAAGTGTGTATATCCTCCAGGGGTGGACTTGCGTAGTGGTCCGACCATGTCTAGCCACCATTGTGCGAAGGGCCAGGCAATGGGTATCATGTGCAATTCCGTAGCAGGTGCATGTGGTCTTGGTGCGAATCGCTGACAGGCATCGCATCGTTCGACCAGGTTCTTTGCGTCGGTAGCTGCTGTCAGCCAGTAGAATCCTGCTCGGAAGGCCTTCCCCATTATTGTTTTCCAGCTAGCATGATGTCCGCAGTCTCCTTGGTGGATGTCACGGAGCAATTCTTTGCCATCTTCGGGTGCAATGCAGCGCTGAAGTATTCCCGAGATGCTCTGCTTGTATAATTCTCCATTGACTACCCGAAAGGATTTGCTGCGTCTGATTATTTGTCGAGCCTCGCGTGGGTCAGCCGGGAGCTGTCTGTTGGTCAGGTAGTCGAGATATTTCTGCGTCCAGACTGGCTCGACCAGAAAAACCTGTCGTGATATGTTATGAACGAGCTCGATAAGGGCGACTTGCGGGCTGACCTCTGTTTCTGGCACTGCTATTGCTTCTGCAGCTTTCTTGATTTTTACCGATCGCTTGACCATCCATTCAAAATATATTCCTGGTGGTATGGGCGTATTTGTGGAACCCATGTTTGCCAGTCGATCTGCTTCTTTGTTGTTGGATCTTGCGATGTGCTTTAGCTCGCATCCTTTAAAACTTCCTTCGAGTAGATTGTACATGTCGCGATACGCGATCATGTTTTCGGCGATTGCGTCACACTCTTTCATTGTTTGTTGCACAATGAGATTGGAGTCGCCGTAGATCATTAGGCGGGTAGCTCCACAGGCGATTGCCATCTTCATCCCGTGCAACAAGGCTTCGTACTCTGCGTTGTTGTTTGATGCCGGATCATCTGGTGAAAAATCCAATCGTAGGACGTATTGCAGCTTGTCTCCCTGAGGTGATATAAGAACTATTCCAGCTCCTGCTCCTTCGTTTCTCTTGGACCCGTCAAAGTACATTATCCAATTGCTCGTGTACTCGGGTGGTCCTGGCGTTTGCAACTCTGTCCATTCGCTTAGGAATTCAACAAGTACCTGGGATTTGATTGCGCTTCGTCCTGCGTAAGTGATGTCCCAAGCGCCCAACTCGATGTTCCATTTTGCTATTCTTCCGGATGCCATAGGGTTGTTCATGATCGTCCCGAGTGCGCATCATTAACCACTGTAATGGCGTGTTCCTGGAAATAATGTTTGAGCTTGCGGGCGGTAAGAACAACTCCGTACGCGAGCTTCTGGTAGTGAGGGTAGCGTTGCTTGCATGGTGAGAGTACTTCGTTGATGTAATATATTGGACGTTGAACTCCGTACGCTTTGCCTTCCTCAGGTCGTTCGACCACGATTGCTGTGCTGATGACCTGGTTTGTGGCGGCTAGGTACAAGAAAAGTGGCTCCCCTTCTCGCGGTGTTGCGAGGATGCGCCTGCTTTGCAATGATTGCTTCAAATATGCGAATGCTTGCTTAGCTTCGGGTGTCCACTCGAATTTGTCTGTCTTCTTCAACAACTTGTAGAAGGGTAATGCTTGCTCCCCCAATCGTGCAATGAATCTGCTTAGGGCGGCTAATCGCCCTGCGAGCTGTTGTACTCCGCGCAGGTTGGTTGGCTCCTTCATGGTTAAGATAGCTTGTATTTTCTTCGGGGTGGCTTCAATGCCTCTGGCGGATACCAGGTACCCGAGAAGTTTTCCTGCCGGAACGCTAAAGACACATTTGGTCGGATTGAGCTTGATCCTGTACGCGTTGAGGGCGTCGAATGTTTCTCTAATATCTTCAAGGAGTGTGTCCTCAACTCGAGTCTTGATGACAATTTCGTCAACGTACACTTGCACGTTCTTGCCAATGAGGTTGGCGAGGCATCTTTGCATGCAGCGCTGATATGTTGCGCCTGCGTTCTTCAGCCCGAAGGGCATTGTTGTGTAGCAGTAGACACCGTGAGGTGTGATAAATGCTGTCTTTTCTTCATCCTCCTTTTTCATTCGGATCTGATTGTATCCCGAATAGGCGTCCGGGAAGGAGAGGCGTTGGCAGCCTGCTGTAGAATCCACGATCTGGTCGATTCGCGGGAGGGGAAATTTATCCTTGGGGCAATGCTTATTTAACGACGTGTAGTCGATGCACACCCGAAGGATATCCGTGTTCTTTTTGGGGACCAACACCGGGTTTGCGAACCAAGTGGATATCTTGATCTCCCTGATGAATTTCGCAGCTAGCAATCTGTTTACTTCATCTCCAAGCGCCTTTTGCTTGGGTTCTGAAAATCTTCGCGTGGTCTGTTTGATGGGTTTAGCGTCTGGAAAGACTTCGAGTGAGTGCTCAGCAAACTCCCTGGGTATTCCTGGCATATCTGAGGGCTGCCAGGCGAAAATTTCCTAGTACTCACGGAGGAGTTTGACGAGCGCGCTTTCCTATGCTTGCGAGAGGGTTGTTGAAACCATCGCTGTCTTCGCAGGGTCTGTCGGGTGCACTTGATGCTTTCGGCTGTCGTTGTTGGCGCTAAATTCTAGTTCAGGCGCATTTTTCTTCGTGAGGGGCATCACGGAGTGATCCGTGGTTTTTGCCAGCTCTTGAAGTTCTTCGTGCATCCCGAAAGATTTTGCGATCTCGTTGAACTCAATGTCGCATTTGTTGGATTTCTGAAAGTCTCCGTCAATGGTGATTACACCGTGTTCGCCAGGTAATTTGAGCTTCAAGTAGGCGTAGTGAGGTACTGCCATGAATCTGGCGAACGCTGTTCAACCCAAGATGGCGTGGTACTGTGAAGGCCAGTCGACAACTTCGAAGTCGAGGAACTCTCTCCTGTAGTTGCTCTGCGTGCCTAGCACAACTTCTAGGTTGATTGTTCCAAGTGGACGGACTGCCTTGCCTGGAACTATCCCGTGGAAGGATGTTTCTGATTCCGGGAGGCCGTCCAAGTTCTTGTTCATCCGACGGAGTGTATCCGCGTAGATAATGTTGAGACCGCTGCCCCCATCCATGAATACGCGGGCTAAGTCGTAGTTGCCAATTTGCGCCTGGATGACCAGGGCGGCGTGTCCTGGTCGATAGACTCGTGGTGGGTGATCTTTCATCGAGAACGTGATTGGTTGGTCCGCCATTTTCAGGTACTCGGTCTTCGTTGGCGGTGTCTGCACTGCCATGCATAATTGCCTTGTGTTAGTCTTTTGAGCTCTGCGAGAGGGGCATACCTTCTGGATCATTGCGAGTTGTCCTGCCGGGTTCGGATACGCGTTTGCACCGGCATTCGGTGGTGCGGGTACTGCAGCTAGCGCCATGTTTGGGTTTGCAGGTGGAGGTGGTGGTGGTGGCGGCTGGAATCCTTGGTGCCCTCCTCCTGGAAGCGGCGGGTAATTTTGAGTGGAGGCAGATCTTTTCCTCGCGGGTGCGTCCGAGATGTCATGGAACTTTCGGCAATCGTTAAGCAAGTGTGTTGCCTTGGTTTTGCCCGTGCGCTTATCTGTGAATAGATGTAGCGAGCAGTATGCATCTAGGTCTTCCTCGGGGGATTTTTCTTCGGCCTTTGGTCTCCACTCGCGATTTCCACGACGACCGGAATCGCGGTTTTGGGTGAATTCCGCGGCAACCAACTCCTCTCAATCCTCATGATCGTAATATTTTCTTCTTTTTCTTCGACCGTGACGATCGTCATCGTGTGCGGGTGACGATGCTCTTTCGTTGCGTACCGCATCTTCTCCGTTAGCCCACTTTTCGGCTATGATCATCAGCTCCCCGATAGTCTTGGGTGCAGCTCTGCCTAGCTCCTCTCGAATGGCAGTTCTTCTGGCGCCCTTTGCGAAGGCTTCGATCGCTACTTCTTCTGAGATGGTTCCCGCGGTATTCCTGAGCGTTGTCCACCGCTGGATGTATTCGCGTGTGGACTCGCCACTCTTCTGCTTGCAGGCTCGTAGTTCTTCGATTGTAGCTGACCTCTTGTAAGTCGACTGGAAATTTTTGCAGAAGTCGCGGTGCAAATCATCCCACGATGCGTAGCAAGATTTTGGTCTTCTTTCCAGCCAACTGCGGGCTGCGCCAGTAAGATGCAAATTGAGGTATTGCATAGCCGTGTTCTTGTTCCCACGTTGGCATTTTACTGCCGTGAGGTAGTCGCTTAGCCATTGAGAGGGCTCGAGTGAGCCGTCGTACTTCGTCACCTCCGTGCTGAGCTTGAACCTTTTGGGTAGAGGTGCTTCGCGGATGCTGCGAGTGAAACAGAGTGCTCCACAGGTTTCGTCATCCGAGGAGCCGGACGAAGAGCGCTCGCGATATCGCGAAGCCCTTGCCTTATCCACCCTTTTTTGAGCGAGATCTGATCGCGCGTCGTATTCTGGCCGGTCGCGGTCGTCATCTTTCCTTGGTTCCTTGCTTCGTTTTCTCGAGCGGCCGCTATGGTGCCGCGAGTTTCTGTCTCTCGGGTTTTCTTCACTGCTGCTTCGACTGTCGCCGCAGCGTCTAGCTTCTTTTCCTCGACCGCGGCGTGGTGACTTATCCCTCCTTGGTGAAGAGCTTCTGTGCCTGCGGGGCGTTCCTTTATCTTTCTCTTTCTCCCTTCGCTCCTTCTCCTGCTGCTCTTCGGCCTTCTTGCGATCGTGAGAGGCGAGCCTTGCGGCCGCCAATCCGAGTCCTTTTCGTATTTGCTTGTATTGCTCTGCCCGAGGGTCGCTTTCTGTCGGTTGATTCATTTGCATGTAGGTTGCCGCAGCTAGAACCGCAGCAGCGGGAGTTTGCGGGTACACGTTGCCGTCGTCGTCGACTCGCATGAGAGAAGGAGTGATTGATCTGTTTGTTTCGGGTATGGATTCATCGTTCCTAGACGTGGATGCGTGTCCTTTCCTCGCGGGTCGGGTTCCGACCGAGGGTGTTACGGATAGCCCAGCTCGTCTCTGGCTTGATTCGTCCGCCGCTCTTCTTCGGCGGGCCAGATCTACCCGAGCATCTTTGATAATCGTGGCTGCTCTCACTAGGTGATAGTGGTAGGCGACCATGTCTTCGTGTGAGGATCCGGCTGCGGGTGGCTTGCTTGTTCGCATAGCTTCCTTCGCCCGTTTCCAGGATTCCCGCGAAACGCCGATTATATTGCGCTCAGTCGCGCTGTGTTCTGTTTCCGAGCCTTGTTTCGATCCTGCCATGCAGACTTGAGCCAGTCGAAGCTCGTGCGTCCTAGGCGTAGATCGAAGGTTTCCTTGGATTCTTGATGGTTCCTCTGTCGGGAGAGTGTGATAGTCGTTGGCGTTGAAGCGAATCGACTCGCCACTTTTCTCCAGGTGACGGCGCGAGTCGACAGCTCTAGATTCAGTCTCCGATTCATCCGAGAAGTGGAGGATCCCGTCCCTGTTCGTCACGAATTTGAGGCTCCCGAACGTCAGGGTGACGCTCTCCTCCAGATCTTCGAATACCGGGCGCGATTCCGGCGAGTGCGGTGTGACCACGACAGATCCGATCCGTAAAGGATTGTTCGGAGCCGTAGTCATTGGATTCCAACGAGAGTTTGATGTCGATGAAGCCGAGGATGCCGGTGATCCAGCGTCCGCCGTTCCCACAGACGGCGCCAATTGTCGAATCCCTGACTCAACAAATCCCTTCGATGAACCTATCGAGTTTCGATTAGGAGAACCCATGAGCGCTGGTGGAATCGTCGGCTAGACAGGGGGCGAGATTTACCCAGGTTCGGGGCCCTCGTAGAGGTAAAACCCTTACTCCTGCCTCTTGTCGATCTGTATTGATGATTAGATCGGTTACAAAGGTTGTGCTCGAATCGAGAGTAGGTCTCGAGTTCAAGGCTTTTGGTCGTGCGGTATTGCTTGGTCCTCTCTCGGGGGCTCTCCTGGCCTTATATAGGCGGCTAGGTCTCGAGTTCTACCCGAAGAGGACTCCAACCCTAGCTAGGTCGGTTACATGTTTTCTAACTTAACCCGCAAGTTTAGTGCGGGTGGGCTTCACGTGGGCCTTCTGGAGTACTCCAAGGGCTCCTCTTCTTGGGCCTTCACCTTGGGCCTGAGATGGGGTGTCCTTATCCGCAGGATCCAGAATCCATATCTTCGTCACGGCCCTCGGGGCTTAGTTGACGGGAGGTTGGATCTGTCGGTTCTTGCGATTTATCCCGATTTGTGTGTTTCCCCGCCTTTCCCCCACGTTCCCCCTCGATTCCCCATCTTGTGTTCTCGTGTTCTTCTTGTTCCTCGTTCGTTCTTCGTCGATTCGTGAAGATCGGGCCAACCTAGGAGTCCAACTCCATATCAGTTCATGCATCTTTGCATTGTTTGCCATGACAGTTCTAGCACGCTCTTCTTCAATGGGGTGTAGTGGCGATCCTAACATGAATAAAGAACTAAAAGTAAAGTACAAATATAACACTTCATAAGAACCTAATACAACATAAATAATTAAGGCACTCATCTTGTTAGAACAGTCCAGTGCAAGTAATATAAATTCTGATCCTAACTAAGACTGATAGGATCACAAGCAAAGTGACATTAAACCTAATACGTAGTATACAAGCTAGATTGCTGCAAATGAGCAAAGTTTTACAAAGCAAGAAGACCCCCTTCATATTTCCGTTACAAGAAACCGTTTAGAGAGATTTATTGCATCAAACATTAGCAGTATAATTAGGATAATAATGAAGCATCGAACATACGATTAAACATACAACCAATTTAGAAAGATTAACTGCATCGAACATAAGCAGGATAATAAGGAAGCATCAAACATACAATTAAATAGACAAAAACAATTTAGAGAGAATAGTTGCCTGCGTCTTTAGGGTCTTCTGTCTTGTTGCGTTTCTCGCCTTCAATCTTCACTCGTTTCAGCGTGCTTGCAGACATTGACGGTGATGTTGCGGCGAGGTTGGAGACGAGGTAGCAGATCTGGATGTACGGCGAGGTCGATGGCTGACCGGCGAACACGGCGTCGATGTGGCTGACCGGCGAGCACCGCGAGGTGGAAGATAACGTACGACGAGGTTGGAGACGATGTGGCAGACAGACGAGCACAACGGCGAGGTGGCGGATCTGGACGGCGAAAAGTCTGGTGATGTGGCAGATCTGGAGGGTGATCTCGACGGCGACGAGGGAGTTCTGGCAAGCGAGCTATACGGCGAGGAGTGAGACCGGGGGAATAGAGGATCTGTTTTGAGAGGACAAAGGGGAGTGGATATTTCGAAATAGTGGCTTTCTCTTTCGGCGAGAGGGCCGATCGAGGGGATAAGGCAGGGTTTCGAAATGATTACAGAAATGCCCTCCGGGCTAAAGGTTGCCAGGTGTGTGCGGGAGGGCTGAGAAGTAAAATATGCTTGAACAAAAAAATTTGGGCGGGCTGCCCTGGCGCGAATTTTTTGGAGCGACACGAAATTTTGGCGGAACTGCGGGAAACTTTGCTAGCCGTCCGATGCTGATGGGTGGCTTACAAAAATTGAGCATTTATGCAATTATTTAGTACTAAAGATTGTGAAAAAATCCCGAAAGTATTTTACCTAAAATCCTTGAAAGAGTCAATTATGTGGAATACTACTACATGTTGATTGGTGGCTTGAACTTTGCTAGTCGTTGGACGCTAGTCAACTTTTTTGTCTACACCTATCACCGGTGTCGGAAGGGGGTAGACCACTGTTTTTTTTTGCTTGGTTCTGTTAAGTTAGGCCATAGTTACATGGATAACCCAAATCTAGATCTACTTGTAGTAAGATTCCCTCCAGTTCGCCTCAAGAAACCATAGCCATGATGGGGGAAAACACGGAACTGCCGTTCTGGCCCTCTACGTGAGCTGGAAGGGGGTTGAAAATTGGAACCAATTTCTTGGTTTTGTTAGGTTAGGCACAAGGAACACCCAAGACGATGGTGGCGCCCACCTCTTGGAAATATTTCCCCAGTTCCGTCAGATCCGGGACTTTCGGGCTCTAAGTAGTCCTCGGACATGCTGAGAGAATCTGATGCCGGTGAAGTGCGCCCTAACACAGAGAGCGCGGGAATCTTGTGCATCCAAGACCCATGACACACTCTAACACACATGGTATGTCATACGCTGGGATTTGGTGGCATTTGGATGATTCGGAGCTCCCTCTCCGGAGAAACCATAGCCCCGCTGGGAAAAAAAGACGAAATTGCCGTTCTGGCCCCTCTACATGAGCCGGAAGGGGAGAGCAAAGTGGAACCAATTGCTTGGTTGTGTTAGGTTATGCCCAATGAACACCCAAGACAATTGTAGGTCCTGTCTCTTGGTAAGATTCCCCCAGTTCCGTCAGATCTGGGAGTTTCGGGCTCTAAGTAGTCCTCGAACTCGCCAGAGAGAATCCGACGCTGGTGAATCCCTAACACTGGAAGCGAGGGAATCTTGGGCACCCAAGACCCATGCCACACTATAACACACGTGGTATGACATACCATGGTATTTGGTCGCATTCAAACGATCCTGAGCCCCCTCTCCGGAGAAACCATAGCCCTGATGAGGAAAAAGACAAAACTGCCGTTCTGGCCCCTCTACGTTAGGCGGAACGGGGGTAGCAAAGTGGAACCAACTTCTTTGTTGTATTAGTTTAGACCCAACGAACACCCAAGAAAATGGTTGGGCCCACCTGTTGGCAAGATTCCCCGAGTTCCGTCAGTTCCGGGAGTTTCGGGCTCTAAGTAGTCTTGGAACCCGCTAGAGAGAATCTGACGCGCCGGTGAAGCCATAACAGAGAGATAGGGAATCTTGGGCATCCAAGACCCATGATACACTATACACACATATGGTATGGCATACCATGGTGTATTTGGTGGCATTCATACGATCTGGAGGCCCCTCTCCAGAGAAACCATAGCCCCGATGGGAAAAAGACGGAACTGCCATTTTGGCCCCTCTACGTGAGCCGGAAAGGGGTATCAAAGTGGAACCAATTACTTGGTTGTGTTATGTTAGGCCCAAGTAACACCCAATAAAATGTTAGGTCCCAGCTCTTGGCAAGATTCCCCCCGTTCCGTGAGATCCGGGAGTTTCGGGCTAAGTAGAACCCGCGAAAGAGAATTTGACGACGGTGAAGCCATAACACACGGATTAAGGGAATCTTGGGCATACAATACCCATGCCACACTATAACACACAAGTTATGGAATAACATGGGATTTGGTGGCATTCAGACGATCTGTAGTCCCCTCTCCAGAGAAACCATAGCCCCGCTGGGAAAAAGACAGAACTGTCGTTCTGGCCCCTCTACGTGAGCCGGAATGGGGTAGCAAAGTGGAACCAATTGCTTTTTTGTGTTAGGTTAGGCCCAAGTAACACCCAATACAATGGTAGGTCCCACCTCTTGGCAATATCCCCCCCCCATTTCGTGAGATCTGGGAGTGTCGGGCATATAGTAGTCCTGGAACCCGCAAAAGAGAATGCGGCGCCGGTGAAGCCATAACACAAAGAGTGAGGGAATCTTGGGCGTCCAAGACCCATGCCACAATCTAACACACATGGTTTGGCATACCCTAGGATTTGTTGGCAATTCAGATGCTCCAGAGCCCCTCCCCGGAGAAACCCTAGGTCTGCTGGAGAAAAAGAAGAAAATGTCGGTCTGGCCCCTCTACGTGAGCCGGAAAGGGGTAGAAAAGTGGAACTAATTGCTTTGTTGTGTTAGTTTAGGCCCAAGTAACACCAAATAAAATGGTACGACCCACCTCTTGGCAAGATTCCCTCTATTCTGTCAGATCCGGAAGTTTCGGGCTCTAAATAGTTTTGGCACCCGTTAGAGAGAATCCGATGCCGGCGAAGGCCTAACACACAAAGAGAGGGAATCTTGGGCATCCAAGACCCATGACACACTATAACACACGTGGTATGGAATACCATGGGATTTGGTGGCATTCAAATGATCCTGAGTCCCCTCTCCGAAGAAACCATAGCCCCGATGAGGAAAAAGACAGAACTGTCGTTCTAGCCCCTCTACGTGAGCCCGAACAAGGTAGAAAAGTGGAACCAATTTATTGTTTATGTTAGGTTAGGCCCAAGGAACACCCAATACAATGGTTGGGCACACCGTTTGGCAAGATTCCCCCAGTTCCGAGAGTTTCGGGCTAATCCTGGAACCCGAAGAGAGAATATGACGCCGGTGGAGCCCTAACACAGAGAACGAGGGAATGTTGGCCATCCAAGACCTATGACACACTCTAACACACATGGTATGGCATAAATTGGGATTTGGTGGCATTCAGACGATCCGGAGCCCCCTCTCCGGAGAAACCATAGCCCAGATGTGGAAAAAGACGGAACTCCCATTCTGGCCACTCTACGTGAGCCGAAAAGGGGTACAAAAGTGATAACAATTTCTTGTTTGTGTTAGGTTAGAACCAAAGAACACCCAAGACAATTTTGGGCCCACATGTTGGCAAGATTTCCCGAGTTCCATCAGTTTCAGGAGTTTCGGGCTCTAAGTAGTCCTTGAACCCGCCAGAGAGAATCCGATGCCGGTGAAGCCCTAACACAGAGAGAGAGAGAGAGAGAGAGAGGGAGAGGGAATCTTGGGCATCCAAGACCCATGACACACTATAACACACATGTTATGGTGTACCATGGGATTTGGTGGCTTTCATACGATCTAGAGGCCCTTCACCGGAGAAACCATGGCCCCGCTGGGGAAAAAGACGGAACTGTCGTTCTGGCCCCTCTACGTTAGGCGGAAGGGGGTAGAAAAGTGGAACCAGCTGCTTGGTTGTATTAGGTTAGGCCCAAGGAACACCCAAGACAACGGTAGGGCCCACCTCCTGGCAAGATTCCGGGAGTTTCTGGTTCTAAGTAGTCCTAGAACCCGCCAGAGAGAATTCGACGCCGGTGAAGCCCTAACACATAGAGAGAGGTAATCTTGGGCATCCAAGACCCACGAAACACTGTAACACACATGGTATGGAATACCATGGGATTTGGTGGCATTCAGACGATCTGGACGCCCCTCTCCGGAGAAACCATAGCCCCGCAGGGGGAAAAGACAGAACTGTCGTTCTGGCCCCTCTACGTTAGGCGGAAGGGGGTAGCAAAGTGGAACCAACTGCTTTGTTGTATTAGGTTAGGCCCAAGGAACACTCAATACAATGGTAGGGCCCACCTCTTAGCAATATTCCCCGAGTTCCGTTAGTTCTGGGAGTTTCGGGCTCTAAGTAGTCCTGGAACCCACCAGAGAGAATCCGACGCCGGTGAAGCCCTAACACACAGAGAGAGAGAGGGAATATTGGGCATCCAAGACCCACGACACACTATAACACACATGGTATGGAATACCATGGGATTTGGTGGCATTCAGACGATCTGGAGGCCCCTGATCCAGAGAAACCATAGCCCCGCTGGGGAAAAAGACGAAACTGTCGTTCTGGCCCCTCTACGTTAGGCGGAAGGGGGTACCAAAGTGTAACCAACTGCTTGGTTGTATTAGGTTAGACCCAAGGAACACCCAAGAAAATTGTTGGGCCCACATGTTGGCAAGATTCCCCGAGTTCCATTAGTTTAGGGAGTTTCGGGCTCTAAGTAGTCCTGGAACCCACCAGAGAGAATCTGACACGCCGGTGAAGCCATAACAGAGAGAGAGAGAGGGAATATTGGGCATCCAAGACCCATGACACACTATACACACACATGGTATGTCAGACCATGGTGTATTTAGTGGCATTCAGACGATCTGGAGGCCCCTCTCAAGATAAACCATAGCCCCACTGGGAAAAAGACGAAACTACTGTTCTGGCCCCTCTATGTGAGCCGGAAGGGGGTTGCAAAGTGGAACCAACTGCTTGGTTGTGTTAGGTTAGGACCAATGAACACCCAAGACAATGGTAGGGCCCACCTCTTGGCAAGATTCCCCGAAATCTGTCAGTTCCAGGAGTTTCGGGGTCTAAGTATCCTGGAACCCGCCATTGAGAATCTGACGTGCCGGTGAAGCCATAAAAGAGAGAGAGAGAGAGAGGGAATCTTGGGAATCCAAGACCCATGACACACTATACACACACATGGTATGTCATACCATGGTGTATTTGGTGGCATTCAGACGATCTGGAGGCCCCTCTCCAGAGAAACCATAGCACGACTGTGAAAAAGACGGAACTGCCGTGTTGGCCCCTCTACGTGAGCCGGAAAGGGGTAGCAAAGTGGAACCAATTACTTGGTTGTGTTATATTAGGATCAAGTAAAGCCCAATAAAATGGTAGGTCCCACCTCTTGGCAAGATTTCCCCCGTTCCGTGAGATCCGGGAGTTTCGGGCTAAGTAGAACACGCGAAAGAGAATCTGACGCCGGTGAAGCCATAACACAGGGAGTAAGGGAATCTTGGGCATCAAATACCCATGCCACACTCTAACACACAAGGTATGTCATACCGTGGGATTTGGTGGCATTCAGACGATCCGGAGGCCCCTCTCCAGAGAAACCATAGCCCCGCTGGGAAAAAGACGGAACTGTCATTCTGCCCTCTCTACGTGAGCCGGAATGGGGTAGCAAAGCGGAACCAATTGCTTTTTTGTGTTATGTTAGGCCCAAGTAACATACAAGACAATGGTAGGTCCCACCTCTTGGTAAGATCCCCACATTCCGTGAGATCTGAAAGTTTCGGGCTCTGAATTCCTGGAACCCGCGAAAGGGAATGCGGTGCCGGTGAAGCCATAACACAAAGAGTGAGGGAATCTTGGGCATCCAAGAACCATGCGACAATCTAAAACACATGGTTTGGCATACCCTAGGATTGCGTGGTAATTTAGATGCTTCGGAGCCCCTCCCCGGAGAAACCCTAGGTCTGCTGGAGAAAAAGAAGAAACTGCCGGTCTAGCCCCTCTACGTGAGCCGGAAAGGGGTAGAAAAGTGGAACTAATTGCCTAGTTATGTTAGTTTAGGCCAAAGTAACACCAAATAATATGGTAGGAGCCACCTCTTGGCACGATTCCCCCTGTTCCGTCAGATCCGGGAGTTTTGGGCTCTAAATAGTTTTGGAACCCGCTAGAGAGAATCTGACGCCGGCGAAGGACTAACACACAAAGAGAGGGAATATTGGGCATCCAAGACCCATGACACACTATATCACACATGGTATGGAATACCATAGGATTTGGTGGTATTCAGACAATCCAGAGCCCCTCTCCGGAGAAACCCTAGCCCCGCTGGGGAAACAGACAGAACTGTTGTTCTGGCCCGTCTACATAGCCGGAACAGGGTAGTAAAGTGGAAGTAATTGCTTGGTTGTGTTAGGTTATGCCCAAGTAACACCCAAGACAATGGTAGGGCCCACCTCTTGGCAGGATTCCCCCTGTTTCGTCACATCCGGGGGTTTCGGTCTCTGAGTAGTCCTTGAACCCGCCAGAGAGAATCTGATGCCGGTGAAGCCATAACACACCGAGTGAGGGAATGTTGGGCATCCAAGACCCATGTAACACTCTAACACACATGGTATGTAATACCATGGGATTTGGTGGCATTCATACGATCCGGAGCCCCCTCTCCGGAGAAACCATAGCCCCGCTAGGGAAAAAGACGGAACTGCCGTTCTGGCCCCTCTACATGAGCCGGAAGAGGGGTAGAAAAGTGGAACCAATTGCTTGTTTGTGTTAGGTTAGGCCCAATGAACACCCAATACAATGGTAGGCCCACCTCTTGGCAAGATTCCCCCGCTTCTCTAGAACATTGATCTGTTGATCAGAAGTCAACCTTTTGCTCTACCCCTATGACCAGCGTCGGAAGGGGGTAGACCACAATACTATTTTGTTTGTTTGTGTTAGGTTAGACCAAAGCTACATTAATAACCAAAATCTAGCTATACTTTTAACAATATTCCCTCCGGTTTGCCCGAATGGGGGAGCATCTACAGTTCGAGACCTATAAGTGTAGTGCATAACCTTCCTATGTGGTGCCGGTGAAACCAGTCACACCTATGGGTAGTATATTGGACCCTCCCCACCTCGATCCCAGCACACATTTATAAGTATTCTTAGTGCTCCACCATGGTTTGCGTAGGATTCCGACACTTTAGAGCCCAACGCTTCACTAGAACATTGATCTGTTGACCAGAAGTCAACATTTTGGTCTACCCCTATGACCGCGTCGGAAGGGGGTAGAACACAATACTATAATGCTTGGTTGTGTTAGGTTAGGCCATAACTACATTAATAACCAAAAATCTAGCTATATTTTTAATAGTATTCCCTCCGTTTTCCCCGAAAGGGGGGCATCGACGGTTTATAACTAAACTGGAGTAGTACATATATATTAGTAAGTATAGATCATTACATTCTAATTAAAAATACGGCGGGAAATATAAACTAGGCCTAAACTATCCTAGACGCCGGTCCGCCCGTCCTCCTCATCGTCGCTCGCTGCCATGTTGGCGTGATCATCGTTCGGCGCCATGGACGGTGCACGCATCAGAGCATGCGTCCCGTCGGAGTAAATGGCGGCGACATGCAAACCGCAATGACCCTGGCGCCGCTTGGGGAGCCGGGAAGTCTGCATACCGCGTTAATTCTAGGCGTGCGGCAGAGGCGAAGCACCTTCCCGCCGCCTAGTGCAGGTCGCGTCCCGTCGTCGCCATTACTCGCGACAGGCTAACCACCACCTGCACGACACCGTGTGCATGTCCAAGGCGTGTGAATACAGAGGCGTGTTGGCATGTAACCACATGTTCGTCACCTTGGCTGCATATACATCGTAGTTGTGTTGTCACGTACCATTATTTGTAGTGAACTTGGCAAGATTGGTACCACGTTTCGCAAGCAAACACGTGCCATATCGTTTTGTATGCGTACACGTATAAAACGGTATCCTCTTTTCTACACGTACAATAGAGCCTTTGATATTCGCTGACTTGGTGGGGTGAGCTTCGTGGTGAATTTGGGTCACTGATTGGTGGCCCCGCGGCGTCCCGGGCTCCACTTACCAGTGACCAAATGTCACATCATTCTATGTTGACTAAGTCAGCCGGCGCGTTCCCACCATGCATGCGCACACGACATGGCGACCAGTCGAAACGGGGCGGCCTCGAAACGGCACTCTGTATATAAATCTCCTGCCGCATCGCCTCTCTCCCCCATCCATTCTCCCCCCCATTTCTAGCAAAAAAAAACCCACTCCGCATCGTCTCACAGCCCTCCTTCTCTCCCAACTGCCGAGTGCACAACAGCGAGGCAGTTCCGTAGAATGGAAGGTTCGCAGCAGAAAAACGACGGCGTCGTCCCTTCTGTTGTCGTCGCCGCAGGAGCCGCCCATCGCGGTTCCAGTTCGTCGCAGCCGCAGGATGTCATCGCCGCCGCAGGTTCGTCGGTCGGCCATGGCGCTTCAAGTGCACCGCCTGCTCTTGCCGCGGTGGAGGCGGCTGCTGCTTTCCCTCTCCTGGCAGATCTGGGTGAACCCTACGGGGATCGCCAGGCGTTCGACGAGGACGTCGACGACCAGGACACTGAGGTATCTATGTCGAGGCCGGCTTAGTTTATTGTCAAAGATCCAGGGTTTGTACATGACTGCACACAAGTTCGGGCTTCTAGTGTTTGTAGTTGCATGTATACTTTAGTTTTTTTTTGTAAAGTTTGGGCTTCTGGTGTTTGCGGTTGCATCTGTTCTTTAGGGGTTCGAGGTTTTTTGTATTCGGGATTAAAAGGTTTGTAGTTGGATCTGTACCTAGGGGTTCGAGGGTTTTTTGTACACGCAAGTTCAAGATTTAGAGGTCGGCTTGCATCTATACTTAGAGACCAAAGGGAAAAACATTGTAGAAAAATAGATATGTACTAGACACTAAATTGACAATATAAATGTCCTGCTGTGAAACTAATAACATCTAGGCATGAATCTTTTTAAATGATATTCTATATAGAGTTATGGATGATCAAATATAGATGAGAGTTGATTCAGAGGTTGTAGTTGCATCTGTACTTAGGGGTTCGCATGTTTTTTGTTTTTTAGGGATTCAGAGGTTGTAGTTGCATCTGTTTTTATGGCTTCTATTTTTTTTTTGCATGTTAGCATGCATGTGAGTTAGAGATTCTACGTTTTTTGGAAGCATTTTTAATTTGTGTAGTTATTTTGCCTCGCAGACACTCTTGACACATTATGAATTTGTTGCAAAATCACATATTGTACCCCCGTGCATGATAATTACTTGATCAAGTTTATGCATATAATTAAAGAACGATTCTTGTATGATATTTTTGATCTGGTAAGGTATAATAACATGTCCTGATTAGAATATTAATCTGTTGAATGTTATCTTAGATCATCAATGAATTCCTGATATGTTATTATTTGTTTTTATGCTTTAGTTCACCAAATATATATAGTGGAAAATGTAATGTTGTATAAAATTCGACACATTTTTCTCAACATTGATGTCCTCTTTAGGGCGCATCTGCTAAATAAATTACTTGATGAAGTGTATGCAAATAAATGAAGAACTATTTCTTTATGTTCTTTGTGATCTGGTTAGGTATATTACTCTTTTGCCAATAAGATTGTGTTGCTAACTTTTGTTTTATTGCAAATTTGCAGGAAGAAGATCCGGAAGACGGCTCGGATGAGGACGATATGGCTGCGAAGAGCAGACATGTCCTGAGGAAGCTGCAGGTGGGCAGCATTCGGAACCGTCGTTACGGCAACTTGTTCTGCCCTTTCTGTGTCAACGATCGCCACAGCTTGATCCGACATGCCATCGGTGTGGGAAATGGCTCCGAGTTTCATGCGCCCCATGTTAGGGCCAAGCACGCTGCCTACGACGTCTTCCTGAAGAAGTTGCTTGAACAGGATATCCTCGCAGGTCTTGCGGAACCTCCTCCTTGGCCTTTCTCCAATGAGGCCAAGAGGGCCATGAAGGCTCAGAAGCGACAGAACATGTTCTGCGCCCTTACTTCAACGAGGCCAGGAGGGCCATGAAGGCTTGGAAGCGGCGGAACATGGTGTAGCTGCTGCTGGTGCGCTCGTTGTTGCAGTTTGCACGTTGTGTTTGTGTTATCTCTTACTTCTGCCAACTCGTCCCGCGCACCACTGCCTCCGGCTCCACCCATCGCACCTTCGGACATCAAGGAGGAACAAGAGGAGGAGTATCTCGCCGTCGAGTTCCACAACGAGGCCCTGCAGTGGCCCCACATGCAGGCGGGGATTTTAGCGTCCTTGGAGAGTTTCGCGGTAGAAGAGCTCCGGCAAGCGAGGCTCGCCCGGCTTTTCACTGTCAAGCTAGAGGCCGACACCGCGGAAGCGATCCGCCATTTGATGCAGAATGAAGATGCGGTGGCGCTGGCGGAGGCGCGGCGGCGCATCCTTGGCTACGACGCTAGGTCCGGTGTCTATCCTTTTCTTTTTGTGATTTATTTTACAAACGGCTTGTTCACTGTAATGTTAACTGTGATAATTTTGAAGATTATGTGCACGCTTAATTTTGAAGATTATTGTGCATGCTTATTTATCATGGATGACAAGTGGGGTCCAGGCATCAACTGGTCGATCGTAGCCAGTCAAAGCAGTCAAACAAGGCAGGATGTGTGGCCCCAAGAAAAATTCGCGACGTTATACGTGACCAGGCAAGTTTCGTCGAAGGCAACTGGGATCTTAGTGGGCTACTGGGCCGGAGACAAAAATCCGCGACGTAAAACTAGCAAAAAGTCGAGCAAAACCAGTCCGCGGCGGACCAAACCAATACGTCGAGAGCAAACTCCACTTTTCAGCCATTCGCGTTGGAAACGCGCGACGTTATCAAAACGTTCCGGATCGCATAAAATTTGGTAGTGAATTATCACAGCGCTGATAACCCTGTTTGTTGCTATAAGATACAGTAACATGGGTTATTCGTCTTTTGGGGATGCCAAAATCGGAGCTTTCATCAAGGTTTCTTTCAGCTAGGTTAGTGCATTGTTCGCCTCTTCTGTCCATTCAAATTTGTCGGATTTCTTCACAATTTGTATAATGGCAGAGCTTTGTCTCCTAGCCGGCTTATAAACCTGTTGACAGCGGCTGCAGAACCCATCAATCTTTGTACATCTTTTAAGCACGTAGGCTTTGTGATATTCAAAATTGCCTTGATCTTTTCCGGGTTTACTTCTATTCCTCTGTAAGAGACAATAAAACCCAGAAGCTTTCCTGAGGGAACCTCGAATACGTACTTTAATGGATTCAACTTCATTTTGTAAGTGCGCAAATTTTCGAAAGTTTCTCGTAGATCTTCAAGGAGTGTGTCCTTTTCCTTGGAAACTACGGCAATGTTATCCACGTAAACATGGACATTTTTGCCGATTTGACTATGCAAACAACGTTCCATGCAACGCTGGTAAGTTGCATCTGCGTTCTTCAGGCCAAAAGGCATGGTTATGTAATAGTATGTTCCATACGGGGTTATGAAGGAAGTTTTGATTTGGTCCTCCTCCTTCATACGTATTTGATGGCACCCGGAATAAGCATCCAAAAAGCATAAAATCTCAGAGCCAGCATTGTCATCTATTATTTGATCGATTCGCGGTAACGCGAACCTATCTTTTGGACACAATTTGTTCAAGCCGGTGTAATCTATACATATCCTAAGAACAATAATGTATTTCTTCGGGACTAATACTGGGTTCACAGACCAATCAGTATGTATAACTTCCCGGATAAAATCAGCTGCTAAAAGCCGAATAATTTCCTTGCCAATAGCCTTCCGTCTTCTTCTGTCAAATCGACGGAGACCTTGCTTGACGGGTTTTGATCCTGGAATTACCTTGAGTTGATGCTCAGCAAGTTCCCTGGGTACACCCGGCATGTCCGCATGACACCAGGCAAAAATATCCCAGTTCTCACAGAGAAACTTGACGAGCGCGGTTTCCTATTTATCGGTCATCCCAATTCCCACTACGACAAATTTTGTCGAATCTTTGCGATCTAGGATAACCTGTCTTGTATTCTCTAATGCTTTGAAGCTATATGCCGGCTTCCAGCTTACTTTTCTGCCGGTGTTTCTGTCGGCGATACTTCCTTTGCCAGCTCTTTCAATTCCTTCTTTGCTATCACTTGTTCGGCGCAAAGGGCATTTACTTTTTCCAGCTCGTTTGCCAATTTGAAATCTCCCGAAATGGTGATTACTCCTCCTTTTGACCCTGACATCTTCAGCTTGTTATAGATATAACATGATCTTACCATGAATTTTGTGAAAGCTGGACGTCCGAGTATTGCATGGTATACACTTTCGAACGACACCACCTCGAATGAGATTTTTTCCTGTCGGAAGTGTTCTCTTTCTCTGAAGGTTACATCTAGGGAAATTTCTCCTAGGGAATGTGCTTGTCTACCAGGAACAATGTCGTGGAAACGTATGTTGCTGTGATTGAGCTGAGTCTCGGATATTCGCAAATGCTTCAGTGTATCTAGGTACATAATGTTGATACTAGATCCTCCATCCATCAGCACTCTTTTCAGCCTAGTGTTTTGAACAATAGGGCCGTCTTACAATTAGAGCTTGCGTGCCGGGTTCTAGGATGTTTCTGGGATGATCAGACTGATCCCAGGTGATTGGCGTATTTGAATACTTCAAGAATTTGGGTGTTGGCGGAACAACCGCGTTTATTTCTCGAAGTGTTCGTTTTGCCTGTTTTGCTGAGGGAGTTGCCAGGAAAGTTAGGTTGCATTCTCCATCAACTCTCGGGAATTTTGGCTCGCCTTTTCGCTGTTGTTCCTGGATTTTTTTCATCATTGTCTTCTTTTTCAGCTTCTGGCTTTTGCTTGTTGAATTTTCGCTTGGCATTCGTTCCTTTATTCCTGGACAATGCAGTGTCTTTCATATGCTTATTTAGCCGGTACTGCGCGTTTGTGTGGGTAGGTTTCCCAAATTGCGAATGGTGGACACAGTTTTCTGACTTGATCTTTTCCCACTCTTCCTTTGAGTAGGAGATAGGTTTTGTGCTTCTTCCTTTCCATTTGCCGCCAATATCTTTTCCAAAGGCTAAGTTTACTTCCTTGGGTTTTGTCTGTGCTTCTGGAGTAGCCTTCTTTTCAGAACGAGGCGTCTTTTTGGCCTGAACAAAAGTATCAATATTTCCACCTCTTGCTCTGATGTCATCTTCGGCCGTTGCGTGCTCATTGGCGGTGGTAATCATAGACCCGAGATCTTTGTGCTCCTTTGAACCAACCATGAACGGTACGAGGACGGGTTTTAATCCATTGATGAAAGCATGCATTGCTTGTACATCACTTACTCCAGAGCAACTATTTTTCATTGTTGTCCATCTTGATATAAAGTCGACATATGACTCGTCTTCAAACAGGACGCAGCGATTTAGCTGGTTTATGCTCTTAGGGCGTTTGTACGTACCCCGAAAATGTTGAGCGGATACTCTAGCCATATCGTCCGAGGTATCTACGGTTCTTGACGGAAGCCCGTTGATCCAATCTCTGGCTCCATCCAGCAACATTAGAGGGAGAAATTTCACCGCTTCCAGGTCTGTCCCTTTGTTGATCTGGACGGCAGTATAGTAATCTGAGAGCCATGTATCCGGGTTTGTACTTCCGGTATACTTTTGATAAGTTGGACCAACTTTGGCAAAGCCAGAATGTAGGGTTATTCTTGGGATTCTATCAGTGAAATACTTAGGTCCAAAGTATAGATCATCTGTTTCCATCTTATCGACGTGAGCGGAATATCTGCTGGCTGAATGGACGGAAGGGGATCTCCTCCTTTCTGGGCCATTGTTGTGTGAGTGCGCTTTTCCGAGATTATCCCTGTTTCGTCTGTTATCGTGTCCTTTAGAATAAGGTGGAGTTCTACTCCTTGGCCTTTCTTTGTTCCTAGGAGGAGTACGGGATCTCTCACGCCTGTGAGGGTTGTCGTATCTTCCGGCTTTTTCACCTGGGCGTCTCAGAGGCGGCATCATTTTTCCGTCTTTCCGGTTTTGTTCCTCCCGCTCTTTGTGGTCGCGGGGATTTCCACCTTTTGGTGGGTGGGATCCTGTTCTGGACGCTGCATCCTTATTGCCCGGGAATTTCTTATCCTTTCTGGGATCTCCTTTCTTTTCCTTAGAATTGACTGAATCTCCAGGTTCTTCAGGTCCAGGTGCTCCAGCGGCGCATGTGGCAGTTTTGCATAGGGCCAAGTCATCGTGTAACTTCCCTGATCTTACCTGCCCTCGCTGTTGTTGTTGTAATGCTTTTCCTAGGAAAGCGTACACTCCCTGAATCTTTTCATCATTGGAGTATAGATCATCATTAAGGATGGCGAACGCGGCCTCCGCATTTTCAGCTGCGGTTTTGTATATGCGCTCGCCCTTGGCATTGGTGCCGTTTACCTGTCTTTGCCAAGAAGGGTTATGAAACCTTTCTTTTGGTGGCAGCACATCCGGCTTTGCGATTCCAGGTAATCTCGTGGGTTTAATCCCGTACACATTCCGTCTTTCGTATTCTTCAATTTCCTCCTGCTTTGCTTTTACAGTAGCTTGTGCTTTGAGGAGATTTTCTTGAGATCAGAATAGTTGTTGCTGCTGCGGCATAATTGCTTTCCTTCTGGCTTCCAGCACTTCCGATGGTTCGTAAGGTCCCGCCGGAGTTTTGATTGGATCGATCTTGTCCTATTCGACATTTGGGGAACATGGATTTCTTTCTTTTTCTTCTCCACAGGTGTGACTCCGCTTCCTCCTCCTTCTTCCAGGTTTTGGTTAGCAATATCTGCCAACTTTTTCTTCTGGAGTTTGTACTGGAGTTTCTTGGCAGTCTTCTTTTTATTCTTGAAAGATGGAGGCTTTTTACCAGGTTCTTCCTCTGTCAATTCCTTGACATCGGGGTAAATTGGACTGGTTTCACCATCCTCTCTTTCCTCATCTGGCAGAGGTGTTTGGGGGTCTTCCTCATCATCAGCATCTGTGTTTTCAGCCGGTTTTGCCACGAGTACTTCATGGAAACTCCCTGTATAGATTTGACTTTCCTCTCGAAAGCGTCTTCATCTTCTTCTTTGGAATCTATGTCTTCAGATCTGGGTGCCGACTCCAATCTTGCCTCTTGGGCATCTAGTACAGAGTCGGCTTCCGAGTTTACCGTCTCATTGACGGGTGTCGGATCTTCCACTTGAACTGTGGGATTGTTTTCATCTGCCTCTTCCACGGGATTGTTATCATCTGTGTTTTGAGCGACCTCGGACTGCACCATACCAATAAAGTGAGATCTGATTGCGGGCATCTCCGAAGAGGCAGCAATTTCAGCGGTGTATTGGCGATCTGAGCAGAATCCGGTATCATAGTTCTCTTCAACTGGGTATAGGGCGGGTGGGATAAATTTACTTCCACCATAGAATCCCATTGCTTCTGCAGTTAATCCGATAAACATGTTTGCAGATCCAATCGGTAAAACACAGGCACTTACCAGATGATTCCGTGCTGGCATGTACGACCCGTTGTCGAGGAAGCGCCCGAGGTCGTTGTCGAATTCCAAGCTTCTGACAGTTATGGTACTGCCGATTCCGCCAAGTATCCCCGATCGAAACATAACGCCTGACGTCGCTGGCCCCACGGTGGGCACCAATTGTCGAGACATCGTAATAGAGTTCATAGACGGGGGTGCCATGAGACTACTTGTAGAGACGTGGGGGGGACGTGGTAGTACGACAACCAGGAACACCAAATTTACCCAGGTTCGGTACGTCGTAACTAGGCGGCGTTCCTACTCCTGCAAACTCACTAAATCAGGGCTGAAGCCTGAAGTATACAAAGTACAATGTGAGTAGGGTTGCGCTAACTCGGCGAGGATCAACTTCTCGGCGAGTTGGCTTCTAGCTAATTGTTTGTTTCTTCTCCCCCGTCCGGCTTTATATAGATAGCCGGGTTAGGGCTTACAGAAAAGAAACCTAGAAGACTACGAAAAGTATCTAACTTGGAAAGGAAGCAATCTGCCTTCTACTCCAAGCCGCACCACTTTGGGCCGTGGTCCGGGTTCTTCTAGAATCCGACTTATGTGCGTCGGCTTACTACGCCGCCCAATGGACTGTGGTCCATTACCAAAAGGCCACCCTGGTAATCCGGCTCTTTAGGGCAATGCCGGATATACCCCTAATCGGTATATATCCGACAATCACGCTTAACTTCTTAGTTCCTTCCCTATGAGCTACCTAGGAATAACTCATAATTTGTTGTTAGTATAGTACTATTAATCCTCTTAACTATTGGACCATAGTGTCACACGCCTTCACTTATTGAATCGAAAAAATTATTTAGTAAACAAAAATAAATAATTAGTGATAATATTGAATTTAAATAGCAATAAAATAAACTTAAATATTGTTTGAATTTTCTCATTTAATATTGAATAATTCATATCTAAAAATCCGTAATTCGGAATTCGACAAATGATATGTCTAAATTGATTAGAAAAATAAAAGGAATCACAATATGACATCCATATCATCTTTTCAAAAAAAAAATGAAATTTGAATTTTTTTTTATTAATTTGATTTTGTAGGAAAATTTCTTCTATCTCAAATAACCTTTTTTCCTTTTCGAATTTGACAAATCTGTGAAAAGCTGACCAGGTAAACCCGGATGAGGTTGGATTGGAAATTTTCTCACAATCTTTTTGATATATTAAACGCGTTTTTTCGACATCGTATGCAAAAGTTATGGTAGTTTTACGTTTTATTTTTTAATTTTGCATAAAAGGTCAAAATTCATATTTCAAATTTTCTATACCAACTAGACCCTAAACCCTACCCACAGATCAAATGATTTTATTTTTTGAACATTTTATCATTTTCATTTAGGTTTTGGAAAACTAAAAAGGGTGTCCAGGGGGTGTGGAGCAAAAAATTTCAAAATTACCGCTGGCGAACAAAAATAGTGGTTGGCCAGCGGTAACTATAGCGATGGCGAACCACTATGTTGACCAGTGGTAACTATAGTGTTGGCGAACCAACCCCCATGTTCGCCAGTGCTAAGCTAGGTAGCGCTACCGAACCAACTGGCCCGTTCGCCATCGGTACTTGCTGCCGCGCGCGCCTCCAGGCTCACTGTCGTGGGATAATCACGGCAGACGTTACCTGGGGTAACTTACTTTGGGGAAAATCGACTCTGGTGTTTGGGAGAGGGTTTAGCTCAGGGAAAATCATGTTATCTGGCGATCTGGTAGCTCGGCCTGTAATGTCGCCGAGGCTCCGATCTAGGGTTACAGCTATCAGCTCTCGCGCTACAAAGATACTCAACTATCGGGTAAAACTCTTGTGTTTCCTGACCATAGGAGCCGGTTGAAAGTGCAATATGGTCAACTAGAGGGGGGGGGGTGAATAGGTGACCTACAAATTTTACTCCTTTTTCACTTTTAATGGGGCTTTTAAGAAAGTAAATGCTTGATTACCTAAATGTGCAACTAAGTGAAAACCCTAGGTGATAAGAAGCAAGTAGCAGCGGAAATAAAGGAGCGGTACAAGATAACAACAAGTGAAAACACGGAGACAAGGATATGTTTCCCGTAGTTCCTTCTTAAAAGAAGTACGTCTACGTTGGAGAGGTGGGGAGCCACCTAGGCGCTCCTCAATAGCACGGATGTGCACACCTTGTTCTCCTTGAGCTTCTCCGGTGAGGGAGATTCTCGTTTCCACTATGAGGTCGACTTGAAGGCGTTGACCAAACCTTTACAAGGGGTTGAGGCTACTCCACAAGTGAGATGGAGGCTCTCAACAATCGAAGCTTCTTGCTACAAGGTGGAAGCTACAAGCACTAGGGTTTCCCTTGGATGACAAAGCAACCAAGAGATTACAAGATCCCAAGAGTTGTGGTGTGGGTACACACGTTTTGGCTTGGTGGAAAGGTAGATCTAGACCTCCTCCATGAGATCCTTGAAGGGCATCGAGTTTGGTTGGAGGAGGAGGGAGATCGGGGCGATTTGAGCTCTACAACAATGGAGGAGAGAGAGGAATGGACGAGCTACCTATCTAGAGGAAGAAGACAGCTATTTATAGGCTCCTCCAGAATCTGACCGTTGCAGTCTTGCGGGACCGGAAATTTCCGGGCTAAAGGCCGGAATATTCCGGTCGGAAGGGCCGGATATTTGAAAAGTCCGGGGGGCGGATAATTGAAATATCCGGGGGCGGAATATTCCGCCCCAAAACTCCGCCCCCGTCTCTGTGCGCAGGCACCAACACAAAGATGAGAAAACTGCTAAGGACCAAGGGCCGGATTTTTGCTACGGAAATTTCCGGGGCAAATTTCCGCCCTACCTTCTGTGCGCGGGCATCAACTTCTGGTAGAAAAATGGCTAAGGACTTTGATGCCCGGAATATTTGAAATATCCGGGGGGCGGATAATTGAAATGTCCGGGCCCGGAAATTTCCGGACTGAATTTCCGCCCCCATCTCTGTGCGCGGGCAATGCGAAGAAGACCAAATTCTGCTAAGTCCTTGGAGGCCGGATTTTTGGCCCGGAAATTTCCGGGGCAAATTTCCGCCCCGGCTTCTGTGCGCGGGCAAGAAAATACTTAGTCGTTTTCGTGGAAGCCAGAAGAGTGGCCGGAAATTTCCGGTGAGGGGGCCGGATAATCCGCCCCATAGGATCCGGAATTTCCGCCCTGTATACTGAAAAATCCGGTGGCTGAATTTCCACAATAGTGATCTTCTCTTTGATCTTTTGACTTGGATATATCGATGATCATGTAAAGTAATAGCTGCACAGGCTGAACCACATTGTTAGATAGGAGATATCCGTGTTAGCATCATCACCAAAATCATTAGAGGGATCATGAGTTTTCAATCTCCCCCTTTTTGGTGAATGATGACAACACGGGTATTTGCAGGGAATAAACCTAACAAGCAGAATATAGAAACATCACACATAGCATATATAGGAGACATGCCTCCCAATAATAATAGTTCAACACAAATGACTAGTACGGTAGAACGGAGTTCGAAAAAGACGCACGAAAAACGAAAAGGGCACGAAAGAACGAAAGAGAAACCCTCCCAAGCAAATCCCCACGATCATCTAAATCTTCTCCCCCTTTGGCATCAAGACACCAAAAAGAGAAAAGAGAGAGCTACGTCCCATGGAGCACACTCTAGGCCTGGGTATCCTCATCGTCCTCTTCAGCTTCACTGTCGGTGGCAGTCTCCATGTCCTCATCTTCATCAACACCAATATCCCAGTCAACATCACGGTTGTTCCAGTTCCTGTAGGCAACCCGAGGAGGAGGAAGTGGTGGCACAGAGGGAGTCTTGAGGGCAGTCATGATGTGATGCTGATTCTCCAAGATGGTGCGGCGTTCCACATAGGCTGCATAGTTCTCCTTGTGGAGGCAAACAGTCAAGCTGAGCACCTTCTCAACAGCACGAGCAAGCCACGAGCGCTTCTTCTTTCCAGGAGGAGGAGGACGCATGCGAGCATCCCTGTGACCCTGTCCAGATCCACCAACATCATGAGCAGCCTGCTGAGTATGCGCAGACTTCTTGTAGAGGTTGACATCCTTGTGATCCTCACAGTCCAACTCCAAGTCTTCTCGGAGCGCCTCAGGATAGCGTGCCTTGATCAGCTTCATGATATAGGGGGCATATGGTGGCACCTTGCGATGGAAAAGAGCATAGTGGATCTCATTGAAAATGAAGTCCATGACATCCACCCTGTGAGCCTCCATATCAGTCATATCAGTCTCAGAAAAGGTCAGGAATGCATGGTGCATAAGGTTGACCAATCCGCCACGAATAGCATCATTGTTCCCCGCACTTGGAGCAATGGACTCCCTGAACATGCGCAGGAGAATATCATAGACTGCAAAGAGCCCTTTAGCCGAACCAACTGTGCCGCGAGGACCATAGAGCTCAGCAAGCCTGTTCTTCTGGTACTCTTCCCCATGAATGTGCATACGGTGGCCCTGAGGAGTGTTGAGGCCAGCAAACGGATAGTCAAGAACAGTGGCAAAGTCATGGAAGTTTGCAGTGAGCAGGTGAGGGCCAGACATCCAGGACATCCCAATATCTTCAGAATCATCAATGACAAGAGTAGCAAAGAACTGCTGGATGTAGGTGGTGTTGTAAGAGCAGCGAGTCTCCATAAGCTGACGAAGACCAAGGACCTCCACAAGCTGAACAGAGTTGTTGAAGTACTCGGGGTTGGCAGCTAGATGGGCAAAATTGATAACCTTCATGGGGCAAACTGGTTTGCTCATAACTGTGTAGACCTGCTTGAAGAGAGTCTCCTGCTCGACGTGCCAAAAGCACGAGTCAATCGTGGGGTCCTGAGGGCCCTCTGTGTACCAAGCCTTCTTGCGCCATTCAGAAAAATCAGCAATGGGCATAGTGCCCACATTGAGAGGTGCCTTGCCCTGCTGCCTACCAGCTCTGCGAGCAGCCCGATCAGCCTCACGTTGTTGCTCATAAGCTCGCTGAGCATCTCGTTCACGCCGGCGGGTTTCATTGTCTTCCACAAAAGTTCCCTCCTCATTCTCTGTCAGATGGCGGAGGCGTTTGCGGGAACTGAGTAGCTTTCCAGACCTAGAGGTGGAACCATCTGCGAGAAAAGCAAAAGAAAGCCAAAGAAAAAGCAAACAAACATAAAAAACGGGGGCTCACGAAATGAGGAATGGAATTGGGAAGTTCTGTTGCAGAGTCAGTGTAGGCCGGAAATTCCGGTCATGGAGACGGAAATTCCGGAGGACGGAAATTCCGGCCTCAGGGCAAATTTCCGGGGTGCGGAAATTCCGGCCCTGGGCGGAAATTTCCGGCCTGCGGGATTTTCGAAACCAGATCTGAATCTGGGCCTAAAATGAATCTGGAACAAAGGATCTAGGACGAGGATGAATACACGGTGTGTTGTGTGAACAAGGTACCATGCTAGATCAGGAACAAACCCTAGATTGAAAAAGCATCTACTCAACCCAAAATTTTGCGGAGAAGACAAACACGTACCGGGATCCATGGAGGAAGGGACGTGCGGTCTCTTAATCCGCAAAGGAAGAGGAGAGGCAGAGGAGGGAGGCAAAGGAGCCTCCCGGAAGGCTCGGAGGCGGCGGCGGCTGGCTGGGGCGAGTGGAGAGACGAGGGGAGGAAACAGTGCGAACCGTCTCCTCCCGTCGCCCTTATATAGCCCCAGACCAAGGGCACCGGAAATTTCCGGTGTTAATGCCGGATATTCCGGACCCCGGAGATTTGGGCCGGAATATTCCGCCCAATTATCCGGTGTGCCTTCTGCGAGCGGGCACGCTGGATAGGTGGGGGGATTATTCGAGTCCAAATCTTCCTCCGGAAATTTCCGTGGTTTTAGGGCACGGAATATTCCGGGCCCCCGGAAATTTGATCCGGAAATTTCCGCCGAAATTTCCGGTGTGCCTTCTGCGAGCGGGCACAACGAAACTTAGCGAAATTTCGGGGACAAACGTCTGAGGGCCGGAATATTCCGGTCCTGGGTCGGAATTTCCGGGGTGCCAAAACCAACCGAGTTTGGTGGAAAATGGATCAAATCGTGAGCCTCCAAAGATGCAAAAAAGGACACAAACTAACTCAAAACACGAGAAAAACATCAACAATGAAATCCAAAGAAAAGGTTGGTGGCCGAAGCCACCGTGTTTGAGTGATACCAAGGAGCCGCGAAGATGTATCTTGGACTCAAAAGTACAACTCACGTTTAAAGCACTATAAGTCACAAATTGACTAGATATGCATGACGTTTTGATTGTTTTATGCATGATAGGTGGAGTGTTGGTCCATGAGTTGAACTACGCTCCCCCTATGTCCATGCCTACATCTAGACTAGATAGCAAGTATAATGAGGGTACTTATACAAGGGTTCAAGAGAAGTTAGACGCATCGATCACATTTAGTTCATTCCTCAAACCCCGGAATCTTGGTTCGTCAAGGGCCTTCGTGAAGATATCCGCGAGTTGATCCTTGGTCGCAACATATGAGAGGTCAATATCACCCTTCTCAACATGATCCCGAATGAAGTGATGCCGTATCTCAATGTGCTTTGTCTTGGAGTGAAGAACGGGATTGTAGGCGATCTTGATGGCACTCTCATTGTCGCACAAGAGAGGAACATTGTCGAAGATGATGCCATAATCTCTCAATGTTTGCCGCATCCAAAGTAATTGAGCACAACAACTCGCTGCGGAGATGTATTCGGCCTCAGTGGTGGAGAGAGCAATGCAGTTTTGCTTTTTGGAAGACCAACACACCAATGAGCGACCAAGAAATTGACAACTCCCGGATGTAGATTTCCTATCCGTCTTCTCTCCCGCATAGTCCGCATCCGAATACCCAATGAGCTGAAAGCTTGAACCCTTGGGATACCAAAGACCAAAGTTTGGGGTATGAACTAAATATCGAAAGATACGCTTAACCGCTTCAAGATGACTTTGTCGAGGGGAGGCTTGAAACCTTGCACATTTACCAACGCTATACATAATATCGGGTCTAGATGCACAAAGGTAAAGCAAAGAGCCAATCATGGAGCGGTATACCTTTTGATCTACCTCTTTACCATTCGGATCGGGTTTCAAATCAACCGTCGTGGACATGGGAGTCTTCATAGGTTTAGCATCATGCATATTGAATCGCTTGAGCATATCTTGAGTATACTTGGCTTGCTTGATGAATGTGCCTTCGGGATGTTGCTTGATCTCAAAGCCAAGAAAATACTCCAATTCTCCCATCATAGACATCTCGAACTTGTCCGTCATAAGCTTGCAAAACTCATCATTGAATGCAACGTTAGTGGAACCAAAGATGATATCATCCACATAGAGTTGGCATATGAACAAGTCGCCTCCGACCTTTTTGGTGAAAAGGGTGGGATCGATTAAACCAACATTGAACCCACGATCTACCAAAAACTCTTTAAGGTGCTCGTACCATGCACGTGGAGCTTGTTTAAGCCCATATAGCGCCTTATCGAGTTTGTAGACATGATCGGGGTGGTTGGGATCTTCGAAACCCGGAGGTTGCTTGACATAAACCAACTCATGGATGGGACCATTCAAGAAAGCACTTTTAACATCCATTTGTTGCAATTTGAAGTTATGATGAGAGGCATATGCAAGTAAGATGCGAATAGATTCAAGACGAGCAACGGGAGCGAATGTTTCACCGAAATCGACACCTTCGACTTGAGAGAAGCCTTGAGCAACCAATCTAGCCTTGTTGCGGATGACGATGCCGTCCTTGTCTTGTTTGTTCTTGAAGATCCACTTAGTGCCGATGACGTTCTTGCAATCTTTGGGCCTTGGAACCAATTTCCACACTTTGTTGCGCTCGAAATTGTTGAGTTCATCGTGCATAGCTTCAAGCCAATCTTGATCTTCAAGAGCTTCATAGACCTTCTTTGGCTCAATGTGCGAGACAAAGGCATGTGCTTTGCTAAAGTCCGCTAGTTGCCTCCTTGTGACGACCCTTCCACGAACTTGTCCAAGAATCATATCCTCCGTATGGCCGGCACGAGCAAGATTATCGAGCCTTCTCTTTGCTCTACGAGCTAGCATCTCCTCCAAAGTTTCCTTGGATAGGGCTTGATCATCACCTTCATCATCGGAGACATGTCCACCTTGGTCTTGATCATTGATGGGAGATGGATCCCTAACGTGATGAGTTGCATCATCACCATGTGTATCTTGTTCTCCATTATGAGCTTGGCCTTCATCATGAGCTTGGCCTTGATTGTTTGCTTGGCCTAGTGGTGAGGCATGAGGGCTTGGTGCATCTTGTTGGGTAGCATGGTTATCAATGGATGTAGTCAATGGCTCCACTTGAGTAGAGCATAGTCCTTCTCCCTCCGTCATCCGGTTTTCCTCAATGGGGATTATTTCACCAATCCCCATTCTTCTTATGACGATGGGAGGAATTGCATCTCCTACAATACCATGATCTATACGGCCCCCTTGGGACCCATTATCCTCATCGAACACCACGTCTATAGCTTCTTCAACTTGTCCGGTGGATTTGTTGTAGACTCTATAGGCGTGAGAGTTTGTGGCATAACCAACAAAGATACCCTCATAGGATTTAGTCTCGAACTTTGACAAGCGTTTCCCTCTTTTGCGAATGAAGCATTTGCATCCAAAGACCTTGAAGTATGAAACGTCCGGCTTCTTGCCCGTGAGAATCTCATAGGGGGTCTTGTTCAAAATCTTGCGGAGATATAATCGGTTGCTAGCATGACAAGCGGTGGATACGGCCTCGGCCCAAAAGTTGTAAGGAGAAGAGAACTCCGCAATCATGGTACGAGCCGCATCCATAAGAGTCCGATTCTTTCTCTCCGCCACACCATTTTGTTGAGGAGTGTAGGGAGTGGAATATTGATGAGCAATGCCTTCCTCACTAAGAAATCCCTCAACGGTGTAGTTCTTGAACTCGGATCCATTATCACTTCGGATCGCCATGATGCTCGTATTATGTTGTCTTTCCACCAAAGTGATGAATTCGATGACCCGCTTTTGAGTCTCACTCTTTCTCTTGAAGAAGTACACCCAACAATATCGTGAGTAATCATCCACAATCACCAAGCAATACTTTTTGCCTCCAAGACTATCATATGATAGAGGACCAAAGAGGTCCAAGTGAATGAGCTCGAGGATTCTTGATGTAGTGATGTTCGTCTTGGTGGGATGTGCTTCTCCATGTTGCTTTCCTAGAACGCAAGAGCTACACACACGATCTTTGGCAAACTTAGCATTTGTTAGTCCTAGAACGTGATTGCCACTTTGAAGGTCATGCAACGTCCTCATATTGGTGTGGGCTAACCGGCGATGCCATAGCCAACCCACATCAACTTTAGCCATTAGGCATGTTGCGGCACACGTGTCTCCTTTGGAGAAGTCCACTACATACATGCCGTTCTCAACATGCCCAACAAAGGCTACTTTAAGAGTCGTTTCCCAAGTGACAATCACATTCTCCTTATTAAAGAAAGAGGTAAAACCACTTTTAGCAAGTTGAAGAACCGAGATGAGATTGTAGCCAAGGGACTCAACAAGAAGAACATTCTCAATTGACAAGTCATTTGAGATTGCTACCTTGCCTCGACCCAATACCTTTAGTTCGGAGTTGTCACCAATAGTGACGCAATTGAGATGAGGTTGTGGAGGAAGAATATCACTCATTGCGTCATTGCTTCCGGTCATATGTTGGGATGCACCACTATCCACCGTCCATTTGCTCGTACCGGAAGCACTCCCCTACAATAGATTAGTTGCTTGATTTAGGGACCCATTTTTGAATGGGTCCTCTCATGTTAGTGACAAGGGTCTTAGGAACCCAAATACTCCAATGATAATCGTCACCATAAGAAGTACCAACATATTTAGCATATACATGACCATCTCTAGATTTCATAAGAACATAAGATGGATTATATTTCCCGGCAAAGTTATTGTGAGTAGTGCTCCCCCTAGAGGTCTCACCACCCACAATAGTGTTGGTCTCCTTCCCTTTGGTCACCTCTCCCTCTTTCACAAATCTTACTTCTTGTGAGGAGGAGGTGACTCTCTTCTTGTTCTTCTTCTTGTACTTCTTCTTTGACTTGGCAACATAGCCAAGTCCCTCCTTTCCATTGTTGGCATGATGAGAAGTAATCTCATGGACACTCTTCTCATTTCCTACAAGATTAGTTGTACCGCAAGTATTGCTAGACAAGACATTCAAGCTAGAAGATGAAGTGGATACTACTTGCTTGTTTGATTGTTGAGCTAGAAGATTGTAACGAGATTTGGTTAACTTGTCATGAATTTCCTTAAGAGACATGAACTCTTTTTCAAGTTTTTCATAACGAGTGCCAAGTTCCTCGTGAGCAATTCCTAGCTTTAATTCTTCATGCTCAAGAGTTTTAATTAAGGCAAGAGATTGAGCATTTTCCTTCCTAAGCTTAGAGACACTTATGGCAAAGTTTTCTTCAAGACAAGACAATTTCTCCTCAAGTGAGGCACGAATGGAACGCTCATTATCAAGAGCTTTTTCAAGCTCTTGCTCATTGCAAGTATGACCTCCATGGCTTTCTAAGGTCATGATGATCTCCTCCTTTTCATCAACAAGAGAGTTAGCCTCATCAAGTTGCCTCAAAAGGGAGTTCACCTTTTCCTTAGTCTCCCCCTTAAGGCTAGATAGCCATAAGCTCAACTCATTAGACTCACTATCCTCCTCACAAGCATTTTCAACACAATCCAATAACGAAGGAGGGTTAGTGACAATGGTCTTAGAGTTGGGAGAGCATACCGATGTGGCTTTTGCCATAAGACATGTAGGTCGGGTTGCCACATTCTCATTGGGGGATTCGAATAGAGAGATCGAAGGTGAGGATGCGGTGGCCTTGGCGATGTGAGCTACACCTACCACCTCATCTTCTCCTTCATCTCCGGAGATGTAAGTCTCAAGAACCGCCCCTTCTTGTACGTAGAGAGCTCTTGGAACCTTCCTTGCAAAGTTCTTGTTTTGAGGAGGCTTGGTCTTGTTCTTGCGAATGAGCTTGCCTTCGTTCTCTTCTCTTGGCTCAAAGGGGCACTCCTTCACGAAGTGGTTAGCGCTACCACAATTATAGCATGTCCTTGAGCGCTCCCCCTTCTTCTTGTAGTTCTTGTTTCGTGGAGGCCTTGGAGATCCGGCCTTGTGAGCTTCCCATCTCTTCCAATATCCATGCATAGCAAGGGCAATGCACTTGTGAGCTCCTGAGTAAGTATCTTCATAGTCTTCCTCATCATCATCATCTTCTTCGCTTTCATCGACTCGAGCCATTGCTTTTGACTTTAATGCAAGGTTGGGAGACTTTCCCATCCCTCTAGAGCGAGCTAGAGCATCATCCGCACTCTTGTGAGAGAGAGAGATTGCGATGAACTCACTAAGAACACCTATGGAGTTGAGAGTATTGTAGTCCGCTCTAGTCCGGATGCTAGTGGCAAGATTCTTCTCAAAGGGTGTGATAGCCTTGACAAACTTCCTCTTTATCCATTCATCCGTGATCTCTTCCTTGCCAAAGTCTCTCAGTTGATTGGCGAGAGTGACAACTCGTCTATAGAGCTCTTCAGGAGTCTCATCCTCTTGCATAACAAAGTTTTCAGAGTTGTCAATGGCCACATCATACTTGGAGGACTGAATACTAGCATTTCCTTGAAACAAGGTGTCAAGTTTGTCCCAAGCTTCCTTGGCGGTCTTGCAACCGCGAATGTGAGTGAGATGCTCCCTTGGGAGAGCCTTCTGGATGATAACAAGAGCAGTTTTGTTGAGTTGAGATTCAACATCCTCCCTTGGAGTCAAGTTGCTTGGATCATGAGGATGAAACCCATGGATCACGCTTCTCCACAAAGCCGTACACGATCCTGAAATGTGAGATTCCATTTCAAACTTCCAAGAGGAAAATTCGTTAGTGTTAAGGATGGGTGGAACTCCAACATTAAGGATGTGTGGCATGGAAACGATTGGGTGGATGGAATCATAGTTTTGCGGTGGTGGAACTTTTGAATTGGACCCCGAACCATTAGCCGTTTGAGACTTGGAGCCACCTTCACTCTCCTTAGCTTTGGCTTTAGCCTTTTGAGCGGCTTTAGCCTTAGCTTTGGCAATGTTTGCTTCGATTTCGGAAATGTCCGGATTTGTTTCCTCATCCGAACTATCCTCGTCGGTGACATGGGGAGAGTGGGACGGCTCCTTGGTTCTACCCATCATGTTCTCCAACATCTTCTTGATGGAGGAGACCTCCGAGCCCACACTAGAGCTAACCTTCGACAATTGGGTTTGTATGGTACAAACCGTTGTCTCAAGGTTGGCTATAGTGTCGGCCATTTTGGAGAGCTCCTCCTTAGATGTTTCGGGAACATCCCCGTTGACCATGATTACTCTTAGGCGGTTAAGCCCGATACAAGAGCCGAGGCTCTGATACCAATTGAAAGTGCAATATGGTCAACTAGAGGGGGGGGGGGTGAATAGGTGACCTACAAATTTTACTCCTTTTTCACTTTTAATGGGGCTTTTAAGAAAGTAAATGCTTGATTACCTAAATGTGCAACTAAGTGAAAACCCTAGGTGATAAGAAGCAAGTAGCAGCGGAAATAAAGGAGCGGTACAAGATAACAACAAGTGAAAACACGGAGACAAGGATATGTTTCCCGTAGTTCCTTCTTAAAAGAAGTACGTCTACGTTGGAGAGGTGGGGAGCCACCTAGGCGCTCCTCAATAGCACGGATGTGCACACCTTGTTCTCCTTGAGCTTCTCCGGTGAGGGAGATTCTCGTTTCCACTATGAGGTCGACTTGAAGGCGTTGACCAAACCTTTACAAGGGGTTGAGGCTACTCCACAAGTGAGATGGAGGCTCTCAACAATCGAAGCTTCTTGCTACAAGGTGGAAGCTACAAGCACTAGGGTTTCCCTTGGATGACAAAGCAACCAAGAGATTACAAGATCCCAAGAGTTGTGGTGTGGGTACACACGTTTTGGCTTGGTGGAAAGGTAGATCTAGACCTCCTCCATGAGATCCTTGAAGGGCATCGAGTTTGGTTGGAGGAGGAGGGAGATCGGGGCGATTTGAGCTCTACAACAATGGAGGAGAGAGAGGAATGGACGAGCTACCTATCTAGAGGAAGAAGACAACTATTTATAGGCTCCTCCAGAATCTGACCGTTGCAGTCTTGCGGGACCGGAAATTTCCGGGCTAAAGGCCGGAATATTCCGGTCGGAAGGGCCGGATATTTGAAAAGTCCGGGGGGGCGGATAATTGAAATATCCGGGGGCGGAATATTCCGCCCCAAAACTCCGCCCCCATCTCTGTGCGCAGGCACCAACACAAAGATGAGAAAACTGCTAAGGACCAAGGGCCGGATTTTTGCTACGGAAATTTCCGGGGCAAATTTCCGCCCTACCTTCTGTGCGCGGGCATCAACTTCTGGTAGAAAAATGGCTAAGGACTTTGATGCCCGGAATATTTGAAATATCCGGGGGGCGGATAATTGAAATGTCCGGGCCCGGAAATTTCCGGACTGAATTTCCGCCCCCATCTCTGTGCGCGGGCAATGCGAAGAAGACCAAATTCTGCTAAGTCCTTGGAGGCCGGATTTTTGGCCCGGAAATTTCCGGGGCAAATTTCCGCCCCGGCTTCTGTGCGCGGGCAAGAAAATACTTAGTCGTTTTCGTGGAAGCCAGAAGAGTGGCCGGAAATTTCCGGTGAGGGGGCCGGATAATCCGCCCCATAGGATCCGGAATTTCCGCCCTGTATACTGAAAAATCCGGTGGCTGAATTTCCACAATAGTGATCTTCTCTTTGATCTTTTGACTTGGATATATCGATGATCATGTAAAGTAATAGCTGCACAGGCTGAACCACATTGTTAGATAGGAGATATCCGTGTTAGCATCATCACCAAAATCATTAGAGGGATCATGAGTTTTCACCGGTTTATATATTACCCGGCTCCCTGGTTTCCTATACAAGGCATACCCGGAATCCTACCCGGAGACCGCACACAACCCTAAGTTTCCTAATCTTGAGCCCTAAGGTACGGGTTACAAGGCCTACGTTCCCTCTTGGGCCTTCTAGAAACTCCTCCACCTTGGGCCGGGTCTTGTGTGAATCCCTTCGGGCCGGGTTTCACCTAGGCATGAGCCTACCGGGTTATCATCCCCCATCAGTAGTCCCCAGAATAGCTTGGGCTTCTCGGGATCAACCATGAAGCGCACACTATTCCCTCCAAAACAATAAACATGCAAATTCATAGTATATCGGGTTAGAGTGCTTTGATAATAGCTAGGCCTGCTCTTCGGGCGGTCCATATAATAACCCGGCATTTTCCGAGTCAGGGCCCCATCTCCCGGGTCAACACTCCAAGGGAACGTGACAAGACTCAGCATTCGCATCGCTACCAGCTAATCCGAATAATACGCTCGCAATCAATCACAATATCGATTCGGATATCTCGCCGCGGATATTTTAGTGCTTATCCCCAAATATCCGGGCCGGATCTTTTTCTCCCAAATTTTTTCACTTACCGCCCAAACCTAGGGATTTTCTCCCCGCGCCTTTAAATAGGGACCAGGGGTTAACCCTAGATCTCACCGGTCATTTCCCATCTCTCTCTCTTCCTTTCACTCCACCTCCGTGCCCACGAGCTCCGACTCGAGCTCGCGCCACCGGAGTTGCGCCGCCGCCCACTAGGTCGCGACCGGTCGCCGCCATCCGCGCCCGCAAGGCCGCCGTCAATCGCCGCCGTCAGCGTCCGCGAGCAAGCCTCCATTCGCGCCGCCGGAGATTTCGAGGAGCCGCCGTCGCCAGCAATCGTCACCGCCGCGCATCTCCTCCGATAGTAAGTTCCTTAGATCTAGATCCCTTTTCCTCGATTTCGCGCGTATGCTTTGGATCGAACCTCACTCATTAGCTATCCACTATTCCTCCGTTAGCTTGGCATGCCTTTGTAATCCTTAATTTCACGCTTTTCCACGGCTTGCACTTAGCTAACTCCATGTCTATGCCTCTTAGCACACTTTCGCTATTTTGCAATCTCATACTTTTCCACCATGCGTTCTTGATTAGATCCGTTTGCCAAATCTCGCAAGTACTTAGCTGTTTTGCCCTTTCCTCTTCTTATTATATCGAATAGCTGCGCTCTCCAAATTTCTCGATATTCACACACTTGCATTTTACCTCCTTTTAGATCTACACTCCATGGCTCCTAAGGCTAGCGCCAAGTCAAAGGGCAAAAACCCGGCCGGCAAGCAAAAGCCGGGTCAATCGATTTCGGCCAACTGGGCGAAATCGACTGTCACGAAGGCCAAGCTTGACGAGCTGGCCGAGTCGGGTGTCCTTCCCACCCGGTCTGAGATCCACTGGAGGATACCCGGCGAGGAGACCCGGCCTTCACCAGGCCTGGATGAAGTGGTGGTCTTCGTCGAGCACATGATCCGGGGTTTCCGCCCCCCGGGTCACCCTTTCTTCCGGGAACTCCTGGATCACTACAAGCTCCAGGTATTCGATATCGGCCCAGACTCTATGCTTAACATTTGCAACTTCATAGTCCTTTGTGAAGCTTATCTATGCATTCCTCCCAACTTAGCTTTATTTCTTGAACTCTTTCAATGCAAACCCTGTCGGGAGAGCGGTGACGGGGCCCTCCTAGTTTGTGGGGGAGTCTCAATTCAGATACGCAAAAATTCCCTGATGCCGACTCTTAGCCTCCACACACATGTAAAACACTGGCAGAAAACCTACTTCTACTGCCAAGACACCTCATTACCCGGCGAGAAGCCATTGCCGGGTTTCTCTACTGACACGCTTTCCTTGTCCGATAATCTGAATTCTTTCGCATCCGAGGCCGATAGGCAATCTATCCAGCCTTTTCTTCACAAGCTCGCTGTACTTTCTGCCCAAGGCCTCCTTGGGCTTAATCTGGTGAAGACCTGGGTAAGATGCCGGATCCAGCCTAACAGCACCCGGTCCAAACTCATGTGCGACTATTCTGGGCATGTCACCGATTCTCTCCAATACTCGGAGAAAAATTACCCGGCTGCTGATATGAACAAGATTATGAAGACTTTCTTAGCTGAGAAACTTGATGTTATCAAGAAAATAGCCGGGCTTAACCCCTTCGCTCGCTCTAACCCGGCTCCTCCAGTAAGAACCGGCTTAATTTCTTTATCCAATTGATATCTCTTATGCATATATACTAACCTTTGTCTATGTATTTCTTACACACGAAGACGATGCGTTCTGGAAGATAGTCACCCTCCCCCTTCAGAAAACTCGGAGGAGGACGAGGAGCCGGCTGATAGTGATGAAGGTAAAACCGGGTCTTATATTTACACTTACCTCGTTAACTTGTTAGACCAAATCTCCCCCTTTTCCGATAATGGTCCTTATTTACCAGAGCTAGAGGACAAGGAAGACACCCAGTCAGAAGAGAGTGAGGCTGAGCCGGAAGCGGAGATTGGGGCAAAGAGGAAGACCCGGAGTGTTGTTTTCAAGGTGCCCTATTCCTCCGTGACCTCCAAGCCGTACTCGTATGCCAATATGTGCGAACTTAACCAGTGTTTAACCAATTCATCATACTTGAAGGAGCCTGCCCCGACCAAACGAAGGGTAACCCGGAATTCCCCGGGTGACGATCCTCTTCACCCGGGCATCCCTTCATCACCCGCTCGCCGAGCCGGTACTTCCCAAACTCATTCGTCCCATATTCCTCGAAGATACCCTTCTCCGAATCACCCATTAGCCGGACAACTTAGGGTCTCACTTTCCGATTCTTTGTCAGCATCTTCCGGGTCCAGCAACGATCTCCCACCGGATTTCTTCGTGAAAACCGGGTAATTCATTTTCCTTGTTAGTCAGTACACTACTATTTTCCACGTCTTCCGTTTATTATCTGCTAACTGCTTCTTTTTCTTTCTCAGGGCCAAGGTTACACTTAGTGATCTTGAAGATATGAACATCGATAACCCGGCTATGGAAAACCCGGAGAACATTGTGCAGCCCACAGATGGCAGTGAAGAAGAAGAACAGGAACAGCTGGACAACCCTGTTGACCAGGAGGCCGAGTTTCCCCTGCCAACACATCAGCCGGCCAATGATGATGTCGAGTTTCTGGGATCATAGAGGGGTGTCCCTGCCCCCAACACTCAGGCAACCAGAGTCGACCCACTGAAACAGGAAAGGACCCCGCCACCGGGTAACCAGAACCCAAGCTCCTCCAGGCCAAAGTTGAGTGGCCTTGACTTCGAAGGGATGCTAGATGAGCTTTTCTCCCTGAAAACCAATGAGAGAGACATCCTCGAGTCCCTAGCTGCTGAGCATCAGGTAAATCTACTGATATTATTTCCATACTCACCTAGTCCCCAAGTTCCGGGTGAACAATGCATAGTTTACTCAGTACTTCCATAGCTATATGTCCATCCATACTCGGCTTTTACACTGTAACCGACTAACTTATCCTTGTCTTATTTTTCAGGCTTATGTGACCCGGTCGGAGGAGATCTTGGCGAAAACCAACGAACTCCTCCGATTCGAGACCAAACTTCGGGAGGAGCTGGCGGTCGAGGTGAAGGATCTTGCTAAGGATTGCAAGAAATATAAGAAAAAGCTCCACCAAGCTGAGGACTACTGAAGAAACTGTCAGCCTCTGTTGCCGACACTTACTGCTCCTTGCTTGGTAAACGAACTTAACTTCCTGACTAAGACTCGGATTTCTCACTTGATATGATCTAAGACCCAAATCTTACCACTTTGCTTTTCCTTTTATTCTGCAGGTCCGGGTGACAAAGCTGATGATGAAGATGACATAGAGAAGTTGAAAACCCTCAAGGCCGTAATCCGGCAATTTTCTGCGGGCACCAAGTGGACCCTTGAGGCCATAAGGTGGCCTGGTGGTTATGGCGGTGTCTCCCACATGCTTGACGCGTACTCCACGGTCCCTGCTGGGATCGATCACTGGAAGCGCTCAGCATGCCGGGTTGGGGTAACCCGCAGCCTTGCCTTGGCCAAAGCCTATTTTCCTAGGCTTGAGCCGGCAACGCTCGTGAATGGGTTCCCCGAGTTTAACAATGACGGCTCAATATTCTCGGCTAAGGACTACAAGTCTATCCACGCTTAGGTACGTCACTCGGCAAGCCTGATAGCCGATAAGCTGGATGTGAACAGGGTCACCCCGCCATACAATGCTGAAGACAAGCCGGTCCCGTCTGTTCTCCCAAAGCCCTTTGACATGCTGGCCCGGTGGAAGGAGGAGGCTGCCAAGAGGAAGGCCGAGGCCGACACTGCACCATCCACGTCTACTCCGGCTGTTACTCCTCCAGCTCGCGCTGATGCGCTCATCCCCCCATCACTCACACTTACCACTGGCGAACAAAATGGCATGTTTGCCAGCGGTAAGCTGGGTAGCGCTGGCGAACGGCAATTGTGTTGGCCAGCGGTAATAGCGCTGGCTAACAGATAATCATGTTCGCCAGCGCTAACCTGGTGTCTATAAGGCTTTTCTTACCAGTAAGAGACTACAAGTATTGAGACATGAGCCACTGAGAGTTGGACCAAGTTATAAGGACATTGTCGGATATATGCCAATTAGGGGTGTATCCGGCGTTGCCCGAAGGCCGGATTACGAGGGTGGCCCGCTGGTAGTGGAGCATAGTCCATTGGGCGGCCCAGTAAGCTGACGCGCAGGAAGTCGGATTCTAGAAGAACCCGGACCACGACCCAATCATTGTCCGGCTTGGAGAAGAAGCCGGATGCCTTACTTTCCAAGTTAGATACTTTCTGTAATCTTCTAGGTTTCCTTCTTGTAAGCCCTAGTCCAGCTATCTATATAAAACCGGACGGGCGCGAAAGATAAGATCGAACACAAGTTAGCTAGAAGCCAACTCGCCGGAAAGTTCACCCTCACCATGTTAACTAAACCATACTCACAATTGTACTCTGTATACTTTAGGCTTCAGCCTTGATTTTAGTGAGATTGCAGGAGTAGGAACGCCGCCTAGTTGCGTCGTACCGAACATGGGTAAATCGTGTCCTCGTTTCTAGTACCCTGACGTTTCTACCCACGGTTCTACCAGTAGGCTTATGGCACCCCCGTCCATGATCCTAACTAAGAAAACTTGACAATTGGCACCCACCGTGGGCCAGCGACGTCGCGGGTTACGTTTCGAGCGGGGATACTCGACGGAATCGAAAGCACAATCACTGTCGGAAGCCTGGAATTCGACGACGGTGTCGGACGCTTCCTCGACAATAGATCCTATATGCCGGCACGGAATCATCTGGTAAGTGCCTACGTCCTACTAATTGGATCTACTAACATTTTTATCGGTTTGTCAGCGGAAGCAATGGGATTTCTTGGTGGAAGCAATTTTATCCCACCCTCCCTATGCCCAATAGATGAAGGCTTCAATGCCGGATTCTGCTCAGATCTACCCTATTCATACATTGGGGCAGATCAAAACTCAATAGGTGCATATCGCCAAAACATGTTTAGATCTACCGTCTCTTCGGAGATGCCTGCAGCCAGATCGCACTTCATTGGCATAGTGCAGTTAGATATCGCCGAAAACACGGAAGACGACAATCCCGTGGAACGGGCAGAAAATACCAATCCCACGAATAATGTGGAAGATCCGACATCCGCCAACCAGGCGACGAACTCGGAAGCTGAGTCCATACTAGCTGCTATCGAGACAAGATTGGACTCAGAAGCCCGATCTGAAAATTATAACACAAATTCCGAGGATGAAGATGAGGACGCCTTTTAAAGAAAGGTGAAATCCATGCAGGAAGCTTCCATGAAGTACTCATGGCAAAACCAACTGGAAAGTCGGATGCCGAAGAAGAGGAGGAAGTAGACCCTAGGACACCTCCACCGGATGAAGAGGAAGAGGAAGAAGAGGAGGAAGGTGAAGTTAGTCTGACTTGTACTGACATCAAGGAATTGACGGAAGATGAACCACACAAAAAAACCTCCCTCTTCCAAGAAGAAAAAGAAATCCTCCAGGAAGCTGCTCGCCAGATCGCAGAAGAAAAAGCTGGAAAAATTGGCAGACATTGCCAACCAAAACCTGGAAGTTGGAGGAAGCAGTGGCGTAAAATTGGCAGAGAAGAAAATATATGAAATCCCCGTTCCACAAATGTCAGAACAAGACGAGATCGATCTGATCCAAACCCCAGTTGCATGACATGAACCAACGGATGTGCTGAAAACCAAAAGGAAAGCCATTATGCGGCAACAACAACACTTATTTTGGTCTCAGGAAAACCTCCTCAAAGCCCAAGCTGTTGTAAAGGCAAAACAGGAAGAAATTGAGGAGTTCGAGCGCAGGAATATGTCTGGGATAAAACCCACAAGGTTACCCCGAATTTCAAAACCGGAAGAACTGCCACCAAGACAGCGGTTTGCAAACCCGTCCTCGCAAAGGCAAGTTAACAGCACGAAAGTTAAGGGCGAACACATCTACAAGATTACAGCGAAAAACACAGAGGCCGCGTTCACCATCCTTAATGACGACCTGTACTCCAATGACGAAAAGCTGCAGGGAGTGTATGATTTCCTCGGGTAAGCATTAAAACAGAAACAGCGAGGTCAGGCATGTTCCAGCAAGTTACATGACGATTCAGCCTTCTGCAAAACTGCCACGTGCGCAGCTGGAGCACCTGAACCAGGAGAACCTAGAGATTTACACGATTCGAAGGAAAATAAAAGAGATCCAAAGAAGGACAAGAAAATCCCGGATAACAAGGATGAATTGTCCAGAATAGGATCCCATCTGCTGAAAGGCTGAAATAATACAAAACCCCGCACCGATAAGGAACGGGAAGAGAAAAAACGGAAGGACGGGAAAGCAATGCCGCCTCCGAGATACCCGGCAGATAGAGACAAAAGGTATGATCAACCTCACAGGCGCGAGAGGTCCAGAACCCCTCCGAGAAATAAGGAACGTGCGAGGAGTAGAACTCCACCTCATTCCAAGGGACGGGATGCCGGAAGAAATTACGATGATCCCAGGAAAGTGTATTCACGCAACAATGGGCCAGAGCAGAGTAGATCAAGCTCTGTTCATTCAGCTGGAAGGTATTCCACACACGCCGATAAGGCGGAAATAGACGCTCTATATTCCGGTCCTAAGTGTTTTACTGACATGATCCGGAGAATCAGTCTACATTCTGGCTTTGCCAAATGTAACATCCCAAGTATGAAAATACCCCTAGAATGTTTGATTTCCTGTTTAATTAAAGTATTGCATCATATCATCATATTTATTTCATTGTTTGCATTTGTTTACTATTTTGTTTGCATCTGTTTTTATTCTGTTTTCATAATTGAATTTCAAACAAATCCAAATGATGTATTTCATACTTGTCATGTTACAAAATTTTCAAATAAAAGTTCAATTCAAACAACCTTTTGTTTCCAGTTATTCCATAAAGATCAACTAGTAAAATGATGGTTTTATTTCAACTAAATAATTCCCAAATTGCTTTCAAATTCAAATCGAAACATCAAACAGCACCTAATTTGAAAATTATGAAATTACCAAAACAAATATGCTCATTTGTTTCCAAATAAACTCATTTGGTCACCCTATTTTAAAATATTGTCTCAATAACCAATTAATCATAAAATTCAATCAAATACCCTCCAAATTCAAACAGCACCAAATTCCAAGTCATGAAAACTACCAAACCATTCTAATATTTTAATCCAATTAATAGTAGGGTTCACCCTATTAAACTTGTTGTTTTCAAATATTAATCAATTAATTTGCAAAATATTCCAATTCAAACCAATTTGCAAACAGCAAACATAAATTTGAATTTTTCAAAAACCAAAGTTGACACTGGTAGATGTTGCCCTAATAAGCCCACATGAATTTTTCCAAATTTTTCTAAACTCAAAACCCTATCATTTTCTTCCATTTCTAGTTGCTACAAAAAAAAACAGAAAAGCAAAAATAGAAAAAAAGAAAAACAGCGCGCGGCAGCTAACTACCTGCCCACCTTCCTACCTTACCTCCCGCGCGGCCCAGTTTTCAGCCCGGTACCCCTTCGCTGAGCCGCCCCCGTCGTCTTTCTCGGTACGGCGCGCATCCGAGAGCGCCACGGCGGCAGCGAGGCCGCGCCGACGGCCAGGAGCTTCCCCAGGGCCCTATAAAGACCCCCTAGACCCCCTGGCGCCGCCCTAAACCTAGCTACACCCCTCTCCCCTCGAGGCCGCCGCCATTTCTCTCTCTCTCGACGCGTTCCCCTCTCTGCCACCACCTCGCCGGAGACGATTGTCTGAATTTCTGACGAGCGCCGCCGTTTCCGTTCACCACCTACCCTCCTAAACCCCGAAACCGAACCACCGTACCGTCTTCTTCCTCGACGACGTCCCCGTTGAGCACCAGGAGGACAGAATCATCGCCGCCATCTTCTTCACTGCCGCGGCATCCACCTCCGCCATCGAGCTCAACCGCGGCAAACCCCGGTGACCACCTCCATCCTCTCTCTCCCTCTGCTTGCGCGCGCATCCGTGCACGCACTGCACACGCATCAGCACCCACCAGATCGCATCTGCATCGAGCACGAGTAGCCACGGTGATCGCCGGCGGCCCCGCTCCGTTCACTGTCAAGTTTCAGAGTTGTGTTTGTCAGTTAAGTTCAGTTAACTCGCATAGCAATGATAACATGTCCGCGCATCTGTACCTGACAAAACTGAAGCAACACCGCAGTGGTAGCAGTGCAATGTTCGCTTGCGCGCGGTCGTGAGTTCGATTCCTGGCTACGCTGATTAAAAGCCAACCTTTTTCGCGCACTGGCTGACAGGCAGGGCCCACCTGTCTGTGGCCCTGGCTGCCACACCAGCGCGCAGGCACGCCACGCTGGCCCCAGGCCCACTGGCAGTGCCTGTGGCTAGCTTACAGTGCGGTAACAAAAAGTATTCCTGCACGTTTCTTTTTTGAAACAGGTCCTTTAAAATTGCAGTTTAGTCCTAAAAATTAAAACCTTAATAACTTTTAATCTATAACTCCAAATTATAAAATCTAAATATGTTTGTTGATCTAAATTAAATTGTCTATCCAATTAAACCAATTGTGTACTGTTTTGAAATTTCCAAATGCAATTCAAATTTGAATTCAAATAATTCAATTGCAATTTGCTAAAATTCATAACTAATTCATTATTAATCCAAATAATACAAATAAAATATGTTTTCCATGCTATTTCAAATAACCTTTTCAAATATAAATTTTGTTTCATGATTTGAATAATTTAAATTGCCTAAATAATTTAAACCTTGTTTAAATCATTTAAATTTGATAAAATCATAACTTGCTCAAATTAAATTATTTTTGAACATGCAAAATATGTTTTCAAACTAGAAAAGTATAAACTTTTAAAATATGAATTTGAATTTATGTTTTGAACAAATAAAATTCAAATAAACTTCATGCTTGTTTTAAATTCATTTAAAACTTGTTTAATCTTGTTTAATTCATAATTAAATCATTGTAATTCCTTTTTCAATATTTGAAACATATAATCCAACTAAAATTTGGTATTCTTTTCAAATATGAATTTTGTTATTTGTTTTGAACACTTTAAATTGATGAAAACAACAAATGCTTGTGTGACATGTTTAAGTAACCCAAAATTTCCAAATTTAATAAATAATTTCCAACCTTGTTAAATTCCTTTTCCACTTGCATCTATTGTTGTTATTTTGTTGTTATCATCATGCATGCATCATGCTAAACAACTTTCACCTGATAAATAATTGTAGTTCATTTGTTTCCACCCTAATGCATGGACCTTTCCATATGCAATCCAATTGCATAGGGGTCCATTTAAATTGTGTCACGTTGTCAACTAGTTTATTTTGATGCAACCATTAACTCGACATGCATCATCCAATGATTGTGCACTATGCCATGATATTGATTGTTTATATTTCTGTCTTGTTTGTTTGCTTCTTCTCGAATAGACGACGACGTTGAGACAGACGATCTTTACATCACCCCTTCTGAGGATCTAGCTCAGTACCCGGCTGCTGAGTTTGCAGGCAAGTTATCACTCACATGAACCACTGTGTTCCTTTCAACATTGGTTACCGATACTTTCCATTGTCTATTTTGCTAGCCCTATGTGTAGTTGTTTCTGTTACGAACCTATCACATGAATCCCTTAACCCTGATATTGCCTCACCTCCACTCCTACAACCCCATTGATTGAGCCAGTGTCTTACTAGCATGCTTAGGTTGTTTTGCTCGAGTCTGTTACCCGTTACTTTCAGTTACTATATTGTTATTATGTTCTGGGGGCTCGATGTTTAATCAATCAATCATGCTAATATTATTGTTAAATAATAATTTGATGATAAGGCACCGACAGGAGGCCCTGTGTGGTTTTGAGGCCTGCTAGTGTCGACCCTAATAGGAAAAGGGTCTTGTCTACTGATCCATGATGAGCGCACTACCCGCATGTGGGAAGCGAGTATGGGCGCCCCCCTCAATTTGATTCGATTCGCATCTCGTCCAAATCATCTCATTTAGTTCGTGTTTTCCATTTGCCGCATGCATGTTTTTGCGAGCCCAGCGCAGGGTGGAACTTTCGTAGTCGGCATATAGGGGGACACGTTCTTAGAGTGCTATGAGGGTCCATTTTCTTCTGGGCTCGATTAGCCGTGCGCCCAAGGTGCGTTGGGCTTGATGCGAAGAAGAGTTGAGTTGTGTTGAGTGCCCCGCTTGGTGGGAGGCATCCCATCTGGCGGGTTATTCATACGTGTACGGCCAAATTGGTGCAACCCTGCAGGGATAATCTTCTCGAGAAGCCGTGTTTTCCGCGGTTATGGTTAACTTGGTGAAAGTACTGGCTAACAAGTACTCAGGACAACTTAAACCTAATGATTCACAATCTCACACCCAATGATTAACAACTTGACTAGTAATAGGATTATGGACACAACAACTTGATTCATCTGTAATCCCACCGTGTGAGTTATCCTCGGATTGCTTCTTTGGATAAGGGGCGAGATCCAGGATGGGTTTGTTTGAAGTTATCTTTCAGTTGGATTACAATACTCGATCTTATCTTCTTTCTGTTAGCCGGAAGTGATAGAATCTCTGTAGTTGGTTAGCGCAGCCAGTTGCAGCATCTTTAATATCCCCTTTCTTCCGTTGAACCCAAGGCATCCGTGCTTGGTGTTGACGGGCTACACTTTGGTGAACTGTGAGTCTTGCTTGCCAGTACGTCTATGTACTGACCCCTTCGGGGCTGTGGTTTCCGCAGACTACGCTTACGAGGATCCAGGTGACGGCTACTACGTGGAGTTTGACGAGGCTGATGACGAGTAGGTAGCGGACCCGGGCAGGATCCGAGACTTCGTGGATGGGCTCCGTCTTTATTTCAGTTTCCGGCTTCTTAAGCCTATTTGGATTTGTCTGTACCCAGACCCTTTGAATGCTTCCGCTGAGATGTACTGATGTTATGTTGGGACATGTGTCCTCTGGATGATTGTATTTGCTATCTCTGCTCTAGTGAGAGCTATTTGCAACTTATTTCAATCTTTTGTGTCTTAGAGATATGGTGTGCTATCATTCTGTTACAAGCCGTTGACGTACCATGTGTGTATGGTATGAAGTACGTCAATAGTAGTGTCCTGATTTCTATGGGATAGTTTACGTCGACGCTGAACATATAGGGGTTGGTTGTCACACATACGTGTGTTGGCCTACTCGTAAGAGAACGCGGGTGCCGGTAAGCCCCGTAATCCAATCTACTACTGTTCAACGGAACGGCGAGTATCCTTTAGAAGTCCGGGTGCGACACCAAAGTCGGGCCAACTTATCAAAAGTATACCAAAAGTACAAAACCGGATACATGGCTCTCTGATTGCTATACTGTCGTCTAGATTTACAAAGGAACAGACTTGGAAGACGTAAAATTCCTGCCCTTAATGTTACTGGACAGAGCTCGGGACTAGATTAATGAAATTTTGTCAAGAACGGTGGACAGCTGGGAGGACATGGCTAGAGTTTTTTCTCAGCACTTCTGGGGTACATATAAACGCCGCAACCAGCTGAACCGTTGCGTCCAGTATGAGGATGAGTCGTATGTCGACTTTATCTCACGTTGGACAGCAATGAAGAATATCTGCTCTGGAGTAAGCGATGTTCAAGCAATGCATGCTTTCATCAATGGCTTGAAACCCGGCCTCGTACGGTTCATGGTTGGGTCGAAAGAGCACAAGGATTTAGGTTCTATGCTCGCGAACGCCAATGAGTATGCATCGGCCGAAGACGACATTCGAGCAAGAGGCGGAAATATTGATGCTTTGGTTCAGGCCAAAAAAGCGTCTCGCTTAGAAAAGAAGGCTACTCCAGAAGCTCAGTCAAAACCCAAAGAAGTAAATGTAGCCTTTGGAAAGGATAATTCCGGCAGATGGAAAGTAAAGGGTGCAGAAGGCCAAGAACCTATCTCTTATTCTAAAGAAGAATGGGAAAAGATGAAAAAAGAAAAATGCATCCACCACCAACAGTTCGGAAAACCCACTCGTAGAAACACGCAATGCCGGCTTAATAAGCATATTAAAGGCAGCGCATGATCCGGGAACAAGGGAAATAATTCCAAACGAAAGTTCAACAAGCAAAAGTCGGAAGCTGACAAAGAGGAAAGCGAGTCTGATACACACGACAAGATCCAGGAGCAGCAACGGAAAGGCGAACCCAAGTTCCCGATAATCTAAGGAGAATGTAACTTAACTTTCCTTGCGACCCTATTAGCAAAACAGGAAAAAAGAACTCCGCAAGAAATCAACGCGGCCGTGCCTCCAACTCCAAAGTACTTGAAGTATTCAAAGACGCCAATTACTTGGGATCATTCTGATCATCCCGGTAATATCCCGAAACTCGACACGCATGCTTTGGTAGTAAGTCCTATTGTTCAAAACACTAGGCTCAAAAGAGTGCCGATGGACAGAGGATCAAGCATCAACATCATGTACTTAAGTACTCTGGAAAAATTGCATCTCTCGCAGACCCAGCTCAGGCATATCAATGTACGTTTTTGCATCATTGTTCCTGGCAGGCAAGCACCATCCCTAGGAGAAATTTCCCTAGAAGTAGCCTTCAGAAAGGCGGAACACTTCCGCCAGAAGATGATCTCGTTTGAAGTAGTACCGTTCAAAAGTGTATATCATGCAATACTCGGACGTCCGGCTTTCGCCAAATTTATGGCAAGGTCGTGCTACATCTAAAACAAGCTAAAGATGCCAGGGCCAAAAGGCAGAGTAATCACCATTGAAGGAGATTTCAAGTTGGCACACAAGCTGGAGCGAGGAAACGCCCTTTGCACCGAGAAGGTGATAAGGAAGGAAGAACTGAAGGAGTTGGCCAAGGAGGTATCGCCGAAAGAAATGCCAACGGGAAAAGAAAGCCGAAAGCCGACCGATAGATTCTAGGCATCTGAGAATACAAGGCAGGTCATCCTGGACCCAAAATACCAGGCGAAATACGTCGTGGTGGGCACAGGAATGACCGACAAGTAGGAAAGTGCGCTCATCGAGTTCCTCCGTGAGAACAAGGATATTTTCGCCTGGTGTCCTGCTGATATGCCAGGTGTACCCCGGGAACTCGCTGAGCATGAATTGAAGGTTATTCCGGGATCAAAATCCGTTAAACAAGGTCTCCGTCGTTTCGACGGAAGAAGACAAAAGGCTATTGGCAAGGATATTGTCCTACTTTTAGCAGCTGATTTTATCCGGAAAGTAATACATACAGATTCGTCTGCGAACCCGGTATTAGTCCCGAAGAAAGATACTATTGTTCTTAGAACGTGTATAGATTATACAGGCCTAAACAAATTGTGTCCGAAAGATATGTCTACGTTACCGCGAATTGATCAAATAATGGATGTCACTGCTTGCTCTTGATACGTCATAAACGTATCCTTAATTTGTGTTGTTCCATGTTGTTTTCATGTTATTTTCTACATGTTTTCTATATATTTTATGTCATTTTTATCGATTTCCGGGACTAACCTATTGACAAGATGACACAGAGCCAGTTCCTTGTTTTCTACTGTTTTTAGTTTCAGAAAAGTTGTTCTAGAAATATTCGCGGAATTGGAAAATTCGAAGCCCGGAAGTCTTAAAAATCCCGACGGTTCCATGGGAGGGCCACACCATAGGGCGCGCCCCCTGGCCGCGCCATGTGGTGGTGTGGGCCCCTCGGGCGCCCACCGCCATCGCCCTTTCGCCTATTTATTCCCCCGATACGTGAATCCTAAATATATACCACTTTTTCACGAGAAACACCCGAGGCCACCGTCATCGTCAACCCGAGATCACGAGGGTTCTGGAGCTCTCCCCGGCACCCTGCCGGGAGGGAAATTCATCACCGGAGGGGTCTACACCACCATGCCCTCCTCCGGAGTGATGCGTGAGTAGTTCATCCTTGGACTACGGGTCCATAGCAGTAGCTAGATGGTTGTCTCCTCCACTTTATGCCTCATGTTTAGATCTCATGAGCTTCCCTACATGATCGAGATCATCTTATTTAAATGCTACATGTTGTGTTTGCTGGGATCCGATGAATGTTGAATACTATGTCTTCTGATTATCAATCTATCATGTTATCTTCATGCATATGTTATTTATGATCTTGCATGCTCTCAGTTATTAGTATATGCTCTGGCCAAGTAGATGGTAGTAGCTCCAAGAGGGAGTATTTATGCTCGACAGTGGGTTCATGGCTCCTTTGCATCTGTGCTCGAGTGACAGAAACATGACAGATGGAGGATGTGCTATTGCCATTAGGGAGAAAACAAGATGTTTATTTCGTTTACATTGTTTATGTTAGACACTTTTCTTACTGCGATTATATGTTGCTTGCAACTTAATACCAAACTTTTGTTCGGATGATATTCAAAGGGTGGATTATTAGTCATAGATGAAGTTGGATGACGGTCTATGTATTTTGTTGTAATGGCCGCATGAATCACATAGTAATCTTTATGTCTTGCATATGCACTACGGTGCAACCTTCATTTCTATCAATTGCCCAGCTGTAATTTGTTCACCACACATGTTATCTATTTTCTATGGAGAGACACCACTAGTGAACTGTGGACCCTGGTCCATTTTCTCATACTAATAATAAACCATTGCAATTACTGTTTTCACACTGCTGCTACTGTTTTCATATTGTTCTCATACTATTTTCCACACATACATTTAACCTCTTTGTGTTCAGCAAAACCGGTGAGATTGACAACCTCACTGCTTCGTTGGGGCAAAGTGATTTGATTGTGTTGTGTAGGTTCCACGTTGCTTCTGAACCTGTAGTGCGCCCTGCCATCTCAGCTCCATCAACCTTCGGAAGTTGCTTTTTCCTCCTACTGGTCGATTAAACCATGGTTTCTTTCTGAGGGAAACTTATTGCTATGCTCTTCATACCTTCCTCTTGGGGTCTCCCAACGAACGTGTGTTACACGTGTATCAGCTCTGAGCTCTTATGCTTTTTGGATGCTTATTTCGGGCACCATTAGATACGCATGAAAGTAGAAGACCAAATAAAAACCACTTTCATAACTCCTTATGGAACGTTTATTACATAACCATGCCTTTTGGCTTGAAGAATGCTGGAGCAACATACCAGCGTTGCATGCAAAGATGCTTGCATGACCAAATAGTTAAAAACGTCCACATTTATGTGGATGACATTTCCATCGTTTGCAAGGAAAAGCGTACACTCCTTGAAGATCTACGAGAAAATTTTGACAATTTACGCACTTAAAAAATAAAGTTAAATCCATTAAAGTGCGTATTCGGGGTTCACTCAGGAAAGCTTCCAGGTGTTATCGTTTCTCATAGAGGAATAGAAGTAAACCCGGAAAATATCAAAGCAATCTTAAACATCAAAAGACCTACGTGTCTAAAAGATGTCCAAAGATTGACGGGTTCTGCAGCCGTCGTAAGAAGGTTCATAAGCCGGCTTGGCGATAAAGCTATGTCATTATACAAATTGTTGAAGACATTCGATAAATTTGAATGTACAGAAGAGGCGGGTAAAGCATTAACCCAGCTAAAAGAAACTTTGATGTAAGCTCCGGTTTTAGCATCCCCAAAAGACGAAAAACCCATGTTAATGTATTTAACAACAACTAACAGGGTTATAGGCGCAGTGATAATTGTGGAAAGGCGGAAAGACGAGCAAAGTATTCTAGATCAGCACTAGGTGTACTACGTCAGTGAAGTATTCTCGGAGTCAAAACAAAGATATCCGCATTATCAAAAGCAAGCATATGGCGTATTTTTCGCATCTCGAAAACTCCGTCATTATTTCCAAGGACATTCCATAATAGTGGTAAGCAAAGCACCACTAGGGGATATTATAAACAATACGGGCGCAACAGGCAGAGTAGCCAAATGGGGCATTGAACCGGCTACGTTCGACATTAAGTACCAACCCCGGACGACAATCAAATCCCAGGTGTTGGCATATTTTGTAGCTGATTGGACAGAAGCAATAAAAAACACACCAATTCCGGAGTCAGAATATTGGATCATGCATTTTGACGGATCCAAAATGAAAGAAGGCGATGGCGCAGGTGTGGTTCTCAAATCTCCAAAAGGCTACACAATGGAGTACGTATTACAAATACACTTCAACGCCAACAACAATGTGGCAGAATACGAAGCATTGCTTCATGGCTTGCATATTGCAAAGGAAATATGCGCCAAACGCATACTTTGTTAAGGAGACTCTGACCTAGTACAACACCAGCTAAACCACACATGAGATGCAAAAAGCCCCATAATGGCCGAATATCAGAGAACAGTCGACGAGTTCGCCATTTTCATTCTAGGATTTGAGGTACATCACGTCAAAAGGAAAGAAAACTGGAACGCAGATGCTCTAGCCCGAATGGGATCATAAAGGGTGAAAACACTGCCACCAGGTGTATTCGTCAAGCATTTGTACGAACCATCAATAAAAGGTGGAGATGTTGACTATCCCCTAGTTTCTGAGTCAATAGAAGTTCTGCTTGTAAACCCGGATTGGACAATTCCATATATGAACTTCTTAGTCGATCAGAAGTTCCCGGATGAAGCATATGAGGTCTTGCAAAGGCAAATAAAACGCCGATGCAAAGGATACACGGTAATCAATGGTTGCATGTATAAACGCAGTACTATCAGGATTTTCCAGCGTTGCATTTTGCCGGAAGACGGAAAACAAATACTGCAAGAAATTCATGTCGGAGATTGCGGACATCGTGCTCAATCAAAAAGCATAGTTAAGAAAGCATTCCGGGCAGGATTTTTCTGGCTTACAGCCAATACAGACGCAGAACACATAGTTAATACATGTGCTGGTATTATGCCAAGCAGACAAATAAGCCAACTCAAGCACTCAACACCATACCCATAACCTGGCCATTTTCGGTCTGGGGGCTGGATATAATGGGGCCATTCAAAACTGAAAGAGGCGTACTCACACATCTACTCGTTGCAGTGGATAAGTATACCAAGTGGGTGGAGGCAAAACCCATCAAAAAACTTGACGGTGTGACAGCCAGAAATTTCGTCATTGACATTGTCATGCGATATGGCGTCCCACATAGCATAATCATGGATAACGGGACAAACTTTGCAATTGGAGAGCTGGCAAAATACTGCCGGCAAACGGGCATTCGCCTAGATCTTGCATATGTGGCGCACCCACAATCCAATGGACATGTGGAACGAATGAATGCTTCAATCTTGCAAGGAATACGCCCAAGACTCGAAACTCCTCTTAATAGAGCAGCTGGAGCATGGGTAGAAGAATTGCCTTCCGTGCTTTGGAGTATTCGAACGGCGCCGAATAGATCAACATGGTAGACGCCTTTTTTCTTGGTCTATGGTGCAGAAGCAATGCTTCCAACGGACATGATCCATGATAGCTCAAGAGTGCAGGCTTACGTTGAGTCAGATGCCGAAAGTGCACGACAGGATACCGTCGATCTTTTATAAGAAGAGCGAGAACTCGTGCTACAAAGATCCACCATTTATCAGCAAGGTTTACGGCGATATCATAGCCGGAAAATCAAACACCGTTCTTTTAAAGAAGGTGATTTAGTGATAAGACTTGTGCAGGACAGAAAGCACAAGCTAGCCCCAATCTGGGAAGGACCGTTTGTTATTAGCAAAGCTATGAAAAATGGGTCGTATTACCTTGTAGATATTTGGGATACAGAGGATGATCCGAAAAATCCGAATCGCAAGAGAAAAATAAGCATAGATGTAGAACTAGGAGAGATAAATAGGTCCTGGAGCATCCAGCAGTTACGTCCCTTCTACACTTAGTTCAATTCTATGAAAATATCATTGAGATCATGAAATAAAGTTGTCGGAAATTAATGTAAATTGTTTTTTTGTCTTTATTGTTTAAAGCATGTTCTGTCTTTTCTATTTCCCAATGATCTTTCAATTTGCTTCAATGTTAACCTGAATTTTGACTGCATGCTCGGAGTTATAAACCTGAATGCTTTTGGCCCAAGTAGGCTATAGAACACCAGATTGTCCATGTGTGCCCTTCATAGAGACCATCCGAGCTATCTTGGAGGCATGCCCCTTGATAGACTCGAATATTTCCGCCCTTTGAGTCTTGGTGTATCCTTGCAGAACACCGGTGGCGATGCGCCAAGACTTGGCGGTGGTGTAGTGCATCTGCATCAACCCTAAAGCCATGCGTGCACCACCGCGGGCGGCAGACTTGAGACAACTTTTGCGTTGGTTCACAACCTCCACAAATGCTTCCGGGAGCCGGCTAGCCACCGAGAATTCGTTAAATTGTATGGAATTCACTTAGTAAGAAGCAGCATTCCGGCATTCTTAAGCTCGGTGATGAAAGTCCCAAATGTTCGGATGCGACCAAGCCGAGAAATGAGAGGGTTTTCCTCTGTTATGAAAACCAGAGGAGAAAAAGGATGAGAAAGCTAGAAGGATAAAAGTATGAAGTCAAGAGTAAAAACTTGGTGAAAGACTAAAAACTTACCAATAATCTTTTCCATCTCAGCGCCTTCTTCAAAACGCTGATGGAGCGCGGATTCGAGGTCTTGGATTGTCCTCTTATCTTTCTCGGCTTGAGATGAAGCCCGAGACTCGAACACGCCCAAAGCCAATTGGCTTTCCTCCAAGTCCTTCTGAAGCTTTACATTGAGCTTCTAAAGCTCAGATTTCTCCTTGCGGATGTCCTCGGTGTTCCCAGCATCTTCCACAACCTGCTTGGCTTTAGCCAAAGCGGTTGGAAAGGAAAGAAGCAAAAGGTTAACTCGGAAAAAGTCCATAGAAAAAAAATCGAGAGTTGAGAATCAAAAACAAGGAAGATAACATATGCTTACTGACATTCTCCTTCAGTTGGTTCTGAATCTCGAAAATCTCCGAGTCTTTTTCATTCTGAATGCCAAGAAGGGATTTCACCTCCTGGTTCTTGATGGTAAGATTATCAAAGACTTCCATGTTGATGTTTTCGGCAGTTTGCTGAAAAGAATACAAAGAAAAATAATTGTTAAGAAATAACAAGCAGGCAAAGAAGAAAGTATTAACACAAAAAGTATGCTTTTGTCATAATACATGGGGGCTAAAGATATTACCTGGCCCATCCTTTGCAAATCGCTGATACGTCATAAACGTATCTATAATTTCTGATGTTCCATGTTGTTTCCATGTTATTTTCTACATGTTTGATCTACACTTTATGTCATTTTTATCAATTTTCTGGGACTAACCTATTGATAAGATGCCACAGAGCCAGTTCCCTGTTTTCTGCTGTTTTTAGTTTCAGAAAAGTTGTTCCAGAAATATTCTCGGAATTGGAAAATTCAAAGTCCGAAAGTCTTAGAATGCCCGAAGGTCCCACGGAGTCCCGGAGAGGCCAGGAAAGGGGCCATAGGGGGACACACCATAGGGTGGCCACCCCCTGGCCGCGCCTAGGGGTGGTGTGGGCCCCTCGGGCGTCCACCCCATCGCCCTTTCGCCTATTTATTCCCCCCAATGCGTTAACCCTAAATATATACCACTTTTCCATGAAAAACACCCGAGGCCGCCGTCATCATCAACCCGATATCAAGAGGGTTCTGGAGTTCTCCCCGGCACCCTGCCGGGAGGGGAAATCATCACCGGAGGGCGCTACACCACCATGCCCGCCTCCGGAGTGCTACGTGAGTAGTTCATCCCTGGACTACGGGTCCATATCAGTAGCTAGACGGTTGTTTTCTCCACTTTATGCCTCATGTTGAGATCTCATGAGCTGTCCTACATGATCGAGATCGTATTATTGTAATGGTACATGTTGTGTTTGTTGGGATCCAATGAATGTTGAATGCTACGTCTCTTGATTATCAATCTATCATGTTGTATTCATGTATATGTTATTTATGATCTTGCATGTTCTCCGTTGTTAGTAGATGCTCTGGCCAAGTAGATGCTAGTGACTCCAAGAGGGAGTATTTATGCTCGATAATGGGTTCATGCCTCCTTTGCACATCTGTGCTCGAGTGACAGAAACGTGACGGATGGAGGATGTGTTGTTGCCATTAGGAAGAAAACAACGATCTTTACATTGTTTACATTACACACTTTGCTTAATGGAATCATCCGTTGCTTGCAACTTAATACCCAACGTTTGTTCGGATGATATTTGGAGGGTGGATTATTAGTTATATATGCAGTTGTATGACGGTCTATGAGTCTTGTTCTAATGCTCGCATGAATCACATAGTAATCATCATGTCATACATGTTTCAATATCTATCAATTTCCCAGCTGTAATTTGTTCACCACACATGTGATCTATTTTTCATGGAGATACACCACTAGTGAAGTGTGAACCCCAAATCCATTTTCTCACAATGATAATACAATCACTACAATTAATGTTTCCACTGTTTTCACACTGCTACTATTGTTTTCATATTGTTTTACTACTGTTTTCCACACCATACATTTATCCTCTTTGTTATCAGCAAAACCGGTGAGATTGACAACATCACTGCTTCGTTGGGGAAAAGTGAATTGATTGTGTTGTGTAGGTTCCACGTTGACTGCATCAACCTTCTGAAGTTACTCCTTCCTCCTACTGGTCGATTCAACCTTGGTTTCTTTTCTGAGGGAAAACTTGTTGCTGCACTCTTCATACCTTCCTCTTGGGGTCTCCCAACGAACGTGTGTTCACACGCATAAGCAAGACTTTTTCCGGCGTTGTTGCCGGGGAGGAAGAGAATTTGTGCAAGGGGAGTCTCTCACTTCCAATCCCTTTACTTTGTTATTTTTTTCTTAATTTATTTTATTTTATCTTGTTTGCTTCTCTTTATCAAAAACACAAAAAAATTAGTTCTTATTCTAGTTGTTATTTTTGTTACCTTGTTGTTTCTGTTCATCATTTTTCTCCCTAAGTTTACCCTGAAAGATCTTCCAGTAGGTACTGGTTCTATACTTGGAAAGGATACCATTAAAGAATTCTTTAATCATGTTAGTAAGCATGAGAATTCTAAGGAAAAATCCATAGTAGAGCTTGCTACGAATTGTGAAACTGCTGCAACTTCCTTGATTCACATGTTAGAAGCTAGGTTTGTTAACCTTCATCCCATACTGCATCATATGTTCCTCAACTTGAATAATATTGAAGATATGGAAAAGGATATTTTATCTTAGAAACCATGCTTCAAGAATTTGGAGATGTTGCCATAGAAGCTAGAAAAGTTTTTGATCATTTTAATATGCTAGGCTCATGTGTAAATGTTGTTGGTGATCTCGAAGGAGCTGAACCTAAAAATGAAATGGAGGAAAAAATACCAACCCCCTTTAAATTGGCAGCACTACATGAAGCCCAAGAAAAAAAACTTTTATTGGGTTGTTCCTAAAAATTTATTTGATGAGAATAGTAAACCTAAAGTTTCTAAGAGCGGAACATCTGAAACCCATTTAGATGAAATACAATGCATTATTGAGGAATTTCCTTATCTGGATTTGAATGCCTCTCCTCTTGAACACACTTGATATTCTCTTCTTATGCCTAGCTAAAAGGCGTTAAAGAAAAGCACTTCTTGGGAGATAACCCATGGTTTTATTTTTGTTTTGTTTTTCTCTGGTTTCTTTGAGTCAAGGGGATGTATACTTCTGTAACAACTCCTTTGTATCTTTATTTTCATGTATTAGTTATGCCAAGTAAATTTTCTAGCGAAAGTTGGAGTTGGTTTTGGATTTCTGTTGTCCACCGTAAAAAATCGTACAAATTCTAGAGTGATCAAAATGACCTGAAAATTTTGTGCTTATTCCTCATATAATTCCGAAACTTTTAATTCTTTACGTTTTTCGATTTGATAAACTTAAGTGCCCCAAAAATTCTTCATTACAGACTGTTCTGGTTTTGGCAGATTCTGCCATTTTTCTTGCATTTGCTCTTTTACGATGTCAAGTGGATTTCTTTGCTTCACGAAACATTAGTGGATGTAGCTTGTTTAAAAGTATCAATAGAACTTGTGCCCATGCAGACCCATGATTGTTTTATTGTTTCACTAACCCTCTAGTGCGAATTACTTTTTGAGTGTGGTGTGAAGGAAGTTTTCAAGGGTCAAGAGAAGAGGGTGTTATAATGTGATCAAGAAGAGTGCAAGGTCAAAGATTGGGGATGCCCCCGTGGTTCATCCCAACAAATTCCAAGAAGAATCAAGCGTCTAAGATTAGGGATGCCCAAGGCATCCCCATCTTCATCAAAAAATTATTAGGTCACTTCTAGTGAAACTATATTTTTATTCGGCCACATCATATGAATTTTACTTGGAGCGTATTTTATTTTTCTTTCTGTTTTTCTTTGTTTTATTTTGTTTCCTTTCTTCAATAAACATCATTGGAACCAAACATTCTTGTTTGGGAGAGAGACACGCTCCGATTTTTCATATGAATACTCGTTATGCTCGTATTCTTAGTTTTTCTTCTAGTTACTGCAATCCTTTTAGCTCCTGTTTGTTTTCATGCATCTTTTATTCAGATATGTTAGTAGAGTTATGTGAGTACTCTTTCTTTCTTGCTATATAATTTAGAGATTTTTTGTTAAAACATATTTTGTATGGTGCTTGTTGGGAAAATAAATTGCTTCATGTGGTAGAATTTATAACGATGCAAATAAAAGCTTGTATAGACTGTGGCTAGACTTTTTCATGTCATGTTAGATGTTATTTTAATTCAAAGCCTAGTGGTTATCTTTGTAGCATGACTTGTTTAAAATAGCTGACAATGTTTAATGTGTCATTGAAAGAATCGTGAGTTGTTTTTATCACATTAAAGCATAAATTTGTGGTGTTCTCCTTTGAATGTTTTATTTGGTTGACTTGACGCATGCTTACACCATGTTTATGACTACAAACCAGTCATGAATATCCTCTATGATAATTTAGTCTTTGACTTGTAATACCACTTATGCTTTTATTAATAATGTTTTTGTCGCTATGCATGATTATGGCCATTATGCTCTCTTGATTTTGCCGCTCACAGTCTTTGCTAGCCTCCACCTGTACTGAGTATGAGCTCTACTCGTGCATCCAACTCCCAAAAACCAAAGTATGCCAAATGTGTCCACCATACCTATCTACATGTGGTATTTAACCGCAACTCCAAAGTAAATTGCTTAGTGTTACCTTTAAAACTTTCAAAATTACTCCTGCTTTGTGCTCCTCTTTTAGCTCATGAGAACGTAAATAGAGAATCTTTATCTCACTTATTGATTGGATTTCACACCTTGTATTAGTGGCTTCATTCGCTTATCCAATTGATAGAAGAGCTGGCAGCGGGGTGCCCAGCCCCAAATTAATACAAATAAATTCTCGTCACTATTTTTGCCCCTGATTTATCAGTCAAAGCAAAATTGTGTAAAACAAGAAAGAGGGATGACCTTCTACCCAGTTGTGTCCTTCAGTGGGAGCCACTCTTGTGAATTCTAGTTGTATTGTGACGTACTGTATTTTCTGTTTACCATTCGTTGACATAAGCATACACACCTCTCTAAAAATAGACACTCCTCCATGGTATGTTATTGTTGGCAGACACCCGAGGATTCGGTTAGCCTTGATTTGTGTAAGAAAGGTTGGGAGGAGTATCAAACATTTTATACCTCTGTTTAATAAAATAAAAAGCTCTACCACATGAGTGATCCATGCTTCCCTCTGCGAAGGGCCTTTCTTTTACTTTCATGTTGACTCTCCATCTTCTTACTTTATGCACGGTCGAGAGAGCATAATTGTCATTCTCAGTTTAATGTGCATTTCTCCCAAAAACATTATTATTGATTCATACCTTGTTATTACTTACTCTCAAATTATTTTTTCTAGTCATGCTCTGTAACATCCTAGATTTCTGGAAAGCGCAAAAATCACTAAAAATTGAAACTCTTGTTTTCTACCAATGCAAGCCACCAAAAAAAAATAGATTTCAAACACAAAACATATATAAAGTATTATTCCAATGTTATTGGAATTGATAATCCAATTTACCTCTATTTTATAAACTGTGTGAATGATTTTCAAAATAAGTATCTATGACAACTATGTCAAAATATTTGAAAGCAAGATCCATTTCATAAACTTTGTTTTTAAATTGTTTTACACAAGATTATTTTGTAAGAGAATAATATTATTATGTTTTGAAATTCAATATTATAGCATAGAGTATTTTACCAAATTTTTCTTAAACCAAAAGGAATTTAATAATCCCTAAGTTTAAATAACCTTAAAGTGCCCTTTTGATTTAAAATTCTATTTGAATGTTCAAAATTTAATTTTGTAGAAAAAATCACACAAATGTCTTATTTTAAAAGATATTATTTCTACGAAACTAAAGGTTTTGGTTTAAGGTTATTTGGGCTTTTAAAACCAAAGATATTGGTTATTGAAGAAAACAAGAAAAAAATAAAGAGAGAACAAAAAAAATAGGAAAAGCCAGCGCAGGCCAGGCCACTATCTAGGGCCCCGCCCGTTTTCCCTTCTCTCTCACCCCTCCCTCTCTCCCGCACGGTGCAGTAGCAACCCAACAACGAGCCCGCCAAGAAGCATAGCAACCGACCCGGCAGTAACCAGCTCGCACCGCCCCTCTCTCTTCATCTGTCACCGACGGGGGAACCCATAGATGACGTCCGTAGTGACGAGGTCGTCTTCAATCTCTATAACGGAAGAACGGCCGTTTCTGACTGGATGAATTTTCGTTTGATTACAGCCGTTTCAAAACATTAAACTGCACCCCGATCACACCCATATATAGCCCCATGTTTTCTCTCTGTTTCCCCTCCCTTTCCCCCAAAACCGAGGCCACCGGAGAACAACGAGCAGCAACCGCATGTTGTCGTCGCTACGAACATCTCCAAGACACCCTGAGGTCGCCACCGTCCTCGCCATCTGGTTCTGCACGTCGTCGTCACCTCATATGTGCAAGGAGTACATCGGAGCGTCGTCGTCGTCCACGACCAGAGCGCCACCACCGTCACCATGGATTCTGGTGACCTAAACTGGCGTCGGCGGTGAGGATCTTTCCCTGCTTCTCTCTCCTCCGTTAGATTCAGATCAAACGTGCGTGATTAGTTCACTTAACGAAAGGGTACCAGCCAATGATACATAGCCACGTGTCTGCCCAATCAGTGCGCCTAGTCAGCCTGCCATGTCAACCCCCAACCAGTAGAATCCTGCCACGTGGCCCAGCTGTTTTCTCTTACTTTCCGTATAGAAATATAATTGGCATTTTGCAGATTAGTGCTTATATCTTGTAATCATCATAATTTTTGATCCATAAGACCAAATTTAGAAAACTTGGACTTTTTTGAAATCAGCACAACATGTAGAATCTGTTAGAACTGTTCAAATTCAAAATTGACAAACTTAAATTGGTTCAAATTCAAATATGCTTCTTCGATGAATTTTGGCATAATTCAAATTCTACAAATACAAAAATTGCAAATAAGATATACTTGGAAACCTTAATATATGTACTTTCATATAATATATCCCAAAATAAGTTTTGAACAAATTAAATTCAAATTTAGAATTAAGTTGTCTAATTGAGTATTTTTTACATAGATTTAATTTTATAAATAATTTCAATATAGTTCCTTTTGCAAAATTGCTCCATTTTGTAACCTTGAACCCGAGACATCACTACCTAACCATTTTGGACACCATTGGACCATGACCATGTGTTTAGACCCAAAAGTTCAAGACTAAGATTACGGGTCTCTCTAATAATAATAAGGACCTGACGTTTAAGAGGGCATCGGTAAGTGTACAAAATAGGGTCGCGAATCTCTTTACTACGAGTTTTAATACAATTGTGAAGCTAGATTATTATTTTGATTGAATTCTATTCTCGTAAAGTGCGCACAACAGCCATAGGGGACGAATCTACGTGGATACTACGGTTGCAAGTTCATTCGCACGTTTACCTTTGAGCACAAATATTATAGAGTCGACGTAAGCAATACATTCACAAATTTATTTTATTACCATCACTTTTTTCTTACCATGATCGATATTCATATTGATCTCCTTTTCTTATATAGTTCGAGCCCATGCGGACCAGTCTCCTACCAGAGCAACGCCTACTGGGAATTACGAAGGAGCTGGCGGGTTTTCTACTGAAAGATATGATAAACGACAACAGACTATTTACTGAGCGACTATTTTCGTAAATAGTCGCTCCTACTGATGATCCCCGTGTAATCGAATAGACGGGCTCTAGTCCCGGTAAGTGTGATCTCGATGCATGTATATATAACTATCAAAATTGTATATATTTGTATGCTCCATCGTATGATAAGTTATCTTATATACTCGCGAACGTGTACAATATATATATATATAGTAGCGTATAAATATACGGCACAGAAACGAAGAAAAAATATACAAAAGTAACCAACATTAATTCTCTGCCACGACAAAGAAAGTGGCCAAATTTCTGCCGCGGCAGGGAATGTTACGTCGCGGCCCGTTATACGATCAAGGACTAAAGGTCTCCAGCCCGCGGCCTCCTCCGGGGCCATGTGGAGTCCCCTATTATACCGGTTCGTAAGACACCGGTACCAAAGGGGGGACGTTAGTCCTGAATAATTGGTACCTAGTGCCCTGTTTTCCACTAGTGCGCGTAAAATATTAAAATTTGTAAACACGTTATCGTTTTCCCACATGTTTTTTATTAGCATTGTGCCCAACGTATACTCGTTTGATAGTCGAGGATCGAGTGCCAAGTCACATCCCTAAACCAAATATATTTGATTGTATGTGTCACATTGTCGTGCTTCTGCGAGAGATGTTTACTATGGGACATGTTCAATACACCGACGGCATGACCCTGTCGGCGTAGAAATGTTCCCAGTCGTCGTATGTGTAGGCCGATGGTTGTCGTCGGCGTTTTCCCTGTCGGCGTAGCCTAGCGGTCGTCAGCATATAAAACCCGTCGGCGTAGGTAGGCCAATGTTTATAAAAAATCGAAAAAAATTCAATTTTCTTTTTCCTGGAATATTTTTATTTCACTTGTTTAACCACTTAATCACACTATAGACATATTTATCTTTATCTCTAAGCATTTTAAATTTTAATCTAAATTACTCGTTTCTACTAACACTTCCCGATCGGTAACCCATCTTCAGATTGCTTCAGCCACAACACGCTTAACTTCTTAGTTCCTCCCTTGTGAGCTGCATAGAAACAACAGATGTTTTGCTGACAATAGTATCCAATCAATCCTGTTAAGCCTTGGACCATCATGTCACACTCTTTTATTTTGTGAATTCAAATAATTATTTAAATAAAAAATAATAACTGATAATTGAAGGAAATATGCCCGAGAGGCAATAATAAAGTGGTTATTATCTTATTCCTTGTTTATGATAAATGTTTATTTCTCATGCTAGAATTGTATTAACCGGAAACATTGATACATGAGTGTTTAATAAACAAACAATGGTTCCTAGTAAAGCCTCTCTTTAGCTAGCTCGTTGATTAACCGAAGATCAAGGTTTCCCGATCATGAACATTGGATGTTGTTAAAAATAGGGTCATGTCATTAGAAGAATTATGTGATGAACATATACCCAAAGTGAATATAGCAATGCGATCAAGTCATTAAGTTTACATTGTTATATCAAACATACTAAGTAACTTATTCCTTAGACCATGAGATCATGTCAATCACTGATACCGGAAGGGTGCTTTGATGTCATCAAACGTTACACCGTAACAGGGTGACTATAAAGGTGTTGTTGGGTATTCGGAAAGTATTAGTTGAGGCTCATGGATCAAGAGTGAGATTTGTCCATCCAAATGACAGAGAGATATACTCTGGTCCCTCTCGCTAATATCACATCGACACCGCTTGCAAGCACGTGACTAGGTCACAAGGATGTCATATCACAGAACGAGTAAAAGAGTACTTGTCGGTAACAAGATCGAACAAGGTATGGTTGATACCGATGATCGGATCTCGGACAAGTAAAATATCACGAGAATAAGGGAATTAATTACGACGTTGATGGTTCACACGATCACGAGATTCATCGTTGAATATATAGGAGTCATCACGGATCTCCAGATCCCGGTGTTGATTATTGATCAGAGAGGAGTCTCGATCATGTCTATGTTATTCGCGAACCGTAGGGTGACACACTTAAGGTTCGATGACGCATTTGATAGGATACGGAATATCGAAGAATGTTTTGGGTAGCACCGAAATTGTTTCGGGGAAAATTGAAATAGTTCAAGGGGTTTTTCATCTAACGGTTGTTAATAGAATTAACAAATGATTCGAGGTGCTATATGCAAAAGTTTGTTAATAGAATTAACAAATGCTGAAATAAAGAAATAAAATGTTTTATTTATTTACTAAAGAAAAACCTTTGGGATTTTTGAGTGGAGTTTAAGTGGAAAATGAGTGGGTGTGAGTGGAGAGTCCACTCACATGATGAGGGAAGAGGTGGGGGCACCACCATGGGCTGGCCGCACCCCCTTGGGCTGCCTCCCCCTCCCAATAAAAGTGTGGTGAGAGCTCTCCCTCCTCCACACACTTGCCCACCTCACTTCCTCCCCACCCTTGCTCCATTCCATGGTCTCCGGCTTGGCAAAGCCCTGACCGTGGGATTCTTCACCACCACCACGCCGTCGTGCTGCTGGAGTTCCAAGGGATCCTCTATTTCCGCTGCCCCGCTGGATCGAGGGAACGGAGGTCGTCATCAAGTCGTACTGGTGACCGATCAGGAAGGCACCGCTGGATTGCGGTGCACATCTTCTCGGTCTCGGGATTGGTGTGAGTACGACTACGGCAACAACGAGATTCGATCTTGTAACGCTTTGTGTCCTCGAGGGTATGTTCTCCTTAAGACTCTATCTATGCCCGTTACCTTTCATCTCCTAGATTAGATCTTGGCCCTTCGGGTTTATCGCGCGTAGGAATTTTTTTGTTTTCTATGAAATGAACCCTTCGATAATAATCTTGAATTTTAATAATAATTAACATTTTTGCCTTTTCTATTTAATATTGAATAATTCATATCAATAAATCCGTAAATCAAAATTTGACAAATAATATGTCTATATTGGTTAGCAAAATGAGAGAAATTAAAATATGACATCCATATAATATTTTCCATCATGCATAGGAATTTACTAAGTGAGATGTTTAGTACATGGTCTATGGTCACCCAAGCAAATTAGGTATCGAAACTAGGTTTTATGGAGAAAATAGGCCAAACTTGGGCACCAACACTGGTAGAAAATAGGGCTGTAGTCCCGGTTCGCCAGGGCCTGTAGTCCCGACCCAGCAACCGGGACTAGCAATGCGCGACTAAAGACCCCACTCTATAGTCGCGCCGACTGCGAACCGGGACTAAAGGCCCGTCCACGTGGGCGGGTGGCGGAGCCGGGAGGCGGAGGACATTTAGTCCCGGTTGGCCACATGAACCGGGACTAGATTTATTTCGTAATTTTTTTAATTCATTTGGTTTCTAATTATTTTTCGCACCTTTTTTTCACTCCCTTTTTTTCTAATTATTTTTCGCACCTTTTTTTCACTCCCTTTTTTTCAGAATTTGTATTATTTGCTTAGTGTCTAACTACAATTATCTCTAGTCAAATTACTTACTCATGGTCAAACTTCCCGCTCGGTCATCCATCCTCCCACTACTCTAGCACTAGCACTCTTAACTTCCGAGTTCCATCCCGTCCCGCATCCAAGTGTTTCGCACGCATGTATGTGATACTAGTATCATATCAATCCTATTAACATGAGACTCGATGCCACATTTCTTTATTGTCTGAATTTCAAATAAATCTTTTAATAAACAAAAGTAATGATGTAATTAATCATTTTGAATAAATAAATAAACTTTAACTTTTAATTTGTATTATTTCTAAAAATACAAATAATATATCAAAAAATTAAGAAAAATAGAACTAATTCATTTTAAAATCTTAATAATACAAATAATATATCAAAAAATGAAGAACAATAATACTAATTCATTTTAAAATCTTAATAATACAAATAATATATCAAAAAAATTAAGAACAATAATACTAATTCATTTTAAAATCTTAATAATACAAATAATATATCAAAAAATGAAGAACAATAATACTAATTCATTTTAAAATCTTAATAATACAAATAATATATCAAAAAATGAAGAACAATAATACTAATTCATTTTAAAATCTTAATAGTACAAATAATATATCAAAAAATGAAGAACAATAATACTAATTCATTTTAAAATCTTAATAATACAAATAATATATCAAAAAATGAAGAACAATAATACTAATTCATTTTAAAATCTTAATAGTAGAAATAATATATCAAAAAATGAAGAACAATAATACTAATTCATTTTGAAATCTTAATAATACAAATAATATATAAAAAAATGAAGAACAATAATACTAATTCATTTTAAAATCTTAATAATACAAATAATATATCAAAAAATGAAGAACAATAATACTAATTCATTTTAAAATCTTAATAATACATAACATAAGTCTCACAATACGGAACATTTACATAACAAAAGATATCCATTACATAAGTCTCACAATACGGAACATTTACATAACAAAAGATATCCATTACATATATATATTAAGATAACCCATTACATGCATACATCTATGGCTCCGTCGAGTAGATGCGGAACAACTCGTAGGAGACATATGCATCTATGGCTGCATACTTGACGTTCGTCAAGTCCAGTGGGGTCTTCTCCCAATAACGGTGATTCTTCGAGGGGAAATCAGACTTCATCCTTTCGTAGCCCTCGTGGATCAAGGCAGTTGCCATGACAGCCATCCCGGTCTTTGGCCCCTTCAACTGGATAAGATTCTGAAGATCAATGTAGTGATCTTCAGGTATCATAATACCCAAGCGCATCAACTTCGGACGGTCTTACGTGATGTCAACGCTGCAAAAGTCAAACCCCCTGTTGACAAGAAAATCAACAAGGGCCGGACAATACTTTGAACTACTGCAACAACAAAAAATTGATACGTGTTAGATATGTTGCAACACATGTATTCTTCACATGCAACAAAAAAATCGAAGATGCAAGATTGTACGTGTGCGTTACCTTGACCATTGGAAGATCAACACGGACTCCTTGAACGCAATCTGGATGACGGCAATATCCCTCTGATTCGCCGTATACTCCAGATCAAGCCCGAAGAACCGGTGTTCATCGGGAGAGGCGTCATAGAGATTGGTCAAATAACCAAGAGCACCGGGCAGCCTCTCACAACTGTTGGTGTAGCACACGTCGTGAAGCTTGCCGCATGGTGTGGGACCATTGTATTCTTCCCAAACTTCAGCCATGGTGTGTGCTTGGTGAAGATCGATCGAAGAGATGAGGAGGAAGACAGTACAGAGAAGAGAGGAAGAGAAACAGAGACTCCGACGCGCGCTGTGGAAATGGCGCCCTTCTGCCTCGCTCGCGAAATAAAAACCGCCGCGCGGGAGGCGAGAAGTTTGATCTTTAGTCCCGGTTGGCCACGCCAACCGGGACTAAAGGACCAATAGTCCCGGGCGGCCAGGTCAACCGGAATTAATGCCCTCCACGCGCCTCAACGCGCTTCCCAACCCGCGACGTATGACCTTCTGTCCCGGGTCTCCTCCCGACCCGGGACTAAAGACTCATTAGTCACGGTGCGCGACGTTTGGGGACTGATGGGGGCGTATGGAAGGCCTTTTTTCTACTAGTGCAAATGAGCAAACCATGTTGGAATGTGCCAATATATGGAAAAGTAGAGCACAATTGTATTGCAAACAAACATAGATCTAGGTTTTTGAAGTTTCAAACAAACAAATTTTTCCTCTTCATTGTAAAAAAAAGTCCATTTCCTATTTTCTGATTGCAAAAAATGTTTTTTTTTGTGAAGGACCAGCCACAAATATGTTGCAAAACTTGAGAGATAATTTTTTTGAAAATACTAGACCATGTTATATGCACAAATAACCATTTTTTTTGTTCGAAAAGGTTTCCATCCATCTTTTTTTGAAAAACACAAGTTCCTGTTCAGTTGGAAAGGGTCAAATTTGAACTATAGGTCCATCGTAGTTTGCTCATAATTTTTGAAAAAAATAAGATTTTTAGGTACACACCTACCTATTTTATCATAGACTAGTAAACATGCCCGTGCGTTGCACCGGGATAGATAAAGATTATGGCCACCAAGGGCATTACAGATACAACTCACCCCCAAAAAGTTGAAGATCGAGAATTGAGCATGTTGGCATTTAAGTGTCCGTAGAAAATGATCACATGAATAAGGTGTTTGGAAGATACCTTTTAAAATTGTTTGAATTTAAAGACTCTATCGACAATCGAAACTTGGGTAAATTAACATGTGAAGTTTGTTTTAGAAAATTCAACTTTGGTTTAGCAAATATGCATGTACATTCTAACGAAATAAAAGAAACCTATGACACGGAAGTCGGTTAAGTCATTAATTAAACTCATTCAATCGTATGACCTATCTGACACGCACAGTTGTTGAACGAACCGTCGACCCATTCATCCGAACCACCGCACCTATATACTCGTCAAATCTCCTTACTGCCTCACTCAATATTTAGTACCGCAAGTCCTGCTTTCAACCGTAAAGGTTCGCCGCAAAATCCAATTTTAGAGGGTTTCTATTTATTTGAAATAATTTTCTGATGGCGAGGAAGGACGAACGTGAATGTGTATTTGGGATTGCTATGTTGTGCTTCATCTCAACCAAAATGAGAAAGCTTACGTGAAAAGCACAAGAAGCGATGGCAAAAAAAAATGCAGGACGTGTTATTAAAATATGTGGGGGAAAGGAAAAGAAAATTGGTGCTGCTAGTATATCAGCTTTTGTCCATCTTTGTGACACTAAATTTGAGACGGAGGGAGTACTAACGTACAAGCCTCCCAGGCCCCACTCGAAGGATACGGCAATTGTCTTCTTTCTTGCAACACACGGCACATAAAGGGGATGTATGCTCTCATCCGACGTCGTCGCAAATTATGCGCCACCGTGGCCTCCCCTCGGCCAAAGCCCGGCAGGCTGGCACTGTGGCTGGCTTCCCTTGCTCTGCCTCTTGCCTCCATTTTTCTACTTGAAATCCTTCAGCGCCGCCTCCCACCTAGGACCATGCAGAGCGCCGTCTTCGAAATCTACCGCGGGTGGCTTAAGGCCCACCTCAAATAGAAGCTTTGTGGTGGCCAACGCAGTGGACGACATCGCCGTTGTTCGGGCTTGGCATCCTCTCTCGTGTGCGACCTCTCCGTCGAAGATTTTACCAAGCTCGAATATCTATACCTAATACTCTAAATATTACTCTCCGACTCGGTGTAGGTTTTAGGATTCCTTTTGCAAACAAATTTCTCTTTCTAGTATAATGATCGGTGCTATATGTAAAACAAAGAAAAGAAATACAATGTAAACAAAACGTATGCACTCATGAAATTTGGCACAAACTGAGTAACGATCAACTTTTCTGTCCTTCTATTGTATTTAATTTCTCATTCTATTATACTTTATAAAAATTAAGAGGGCATGTAATATGGTGTAAACTATCGGAATAGTATAATTTTATGTTTGTCCTTGAAAATTAAATATCTTTTGTAAATAATATAATAAATAGCAATTTGGTTTTCAGTTTCATCAAGAATTAATCAATCAGATTTGCATATGGCATATGAATTTTGCTTGCAACTTAAAATTTCTTTTCACCATCTGATTTTCGCATGTTTTTTATTGAACACAGACATTGTAAAATGGATTATGTGATTCGTATGGCTATAAATTTTAACCCATATGTAGTGTCGTACGTACTGACTTTGTATTTTTTTTTTCACGAATCTCCTAAAAGCTTTCCTTCCTATGTTTTTTTTTCCAAGATTAGGTGAACTCTGATCAATGTCCATTGCATTGGTATTTTTGTGTGGATTTTTCCTTTGCATGTCCCTATTTAAATCTCAGTGCCTAAAGTTTCTGACGATTATTGTTTCACCGAGGCACAAGATATTGTGCCAAAGACAACCACGGAATACAACCATTCAAATTTGCATTTCAAATACATAATATAAATTCTAACTCAAATTGTTATGTATGCATGCGTACAAAAAAGGGAAGATACACGAATTTGTCATATAATTTTTTTCATATACAGGCTGTATAAGTAATTTTCAACACTTATTAGTAATCACGGTGATTCCATGTATAGATGTTTGGATTCGTCGCAAAAGAATACTTCCCGGAGATCATACATATCGGTGATTGAGCAGTCCAACCAAACACTACGCCAGTCCCTAGCGCGGTGGAAAGCTCTAATACATACCGAACGATGAGCTTCAAGTGGTTGGCAAGGATGCACCCCTTCTCCCACTCGTGACTGGAGCCGGCAAGGGTGAGGGCCAGAGCAGGATACCTTGCTTGGTGGTGCCATCTCCAGGCAAAGGAGGCTTCGTATCTCCATCAGCCTTGACGGAACGTGCTTCCCGGCCGTATTGCGATAGTTGAGAACCGATGATCTTCTAGTGGTCGGAGAGGTTGCATAGCTTTTCCCACTGGTGACTGGAGCCGGCAAGCGTGAGGGCCAGAGCAGAACGCGTTGCTTGCCGCCATCTGCAGGCAAAGGAGGCTATGTATCTGGAATCTCGATAGCCTTGACGGGACGTGCTCGCCTGGCTGTATTGGGATGGTTGAGATCACCTGACGTTTAAATCTAGCACCGCCGATGGCTCCACGCCGCTGCTTATGTTTGCACGCAGACATCTTCGATCTTCATCCACCTCCTCCGTGAATAGATAAGCAGGGCAGAGGGTCGACTTACCTCGGACAGCCCCGTGCACCTCTCCCCCAAGCCCCAAGCCCCCAACCCGACGCAGATGACACGTCGCGACCTCATCTGCTCACCGAGCCGCGGCTCTACGCTTCCTCTCCCACGCTCTGCGGCTCTACGCTTTCCCCACGCACGGTGGCCGGCCAGCTCTCCACTTCCCCAGGCATGGCGAGGTCGCCGGCCTCTTCCCTCCTCTGATGTGGCCGGTGCAGCCATGCCCCTCACCAATCCGTCAAAGTTGAGGGCTTGAGGCCCTGGACACACCTCCTCTCTTTGTTCTCTCAAGATGAGGCTGAGAAGGCAGCTACTAGGAGAAATTGATCTGCCCGATCTCCGCGTTCCGCCGTCTGGCGCCGCTCCTGCCAGTTAGCACTATGCATCAGATGTCGAGTCCCGAGCTTAGCCCCCAACCTGGCCTTCTAGATTGCAACCGTCGCGTTTTCTAGGAGGGCGGCGAGGTGTTGGCTGGCCGATGTCCACGGTGCTGCAGCGTGCGCTGCCACCAGCGGCCGACGAGCTATGCAAGGTCTCTAAAACTAAGCACCGGATTACTTGTCCTCCCTGAATCTGTAGGTAACGTTGAAGGCTTAAAAGGAAAAAAGAATTGGCCGTATGGCATTGACATCAATACTTCGAGTCGTATTGGATTGTGAGGTCGTGAGAGGTGAGGACACACATGACAAGGAAACACGGGAGGAAGACGGACTGGTTCGTGAGGTCGTGAGAGGTGAGGACACACGCGACAAGGAAACACAGGAGGAAGACGGACTGGTTCGATCCTATCTCGAACAAATTCTAACCCAGCGAGCCAGCGACATAACAGAAGTTAACGACAAAACGTAAACACAAGACGGACGAAAACGTAAAAGGCAGGACGGACGAAGAACGTACCAAAAACGGGAGGAAGAAACCTTCCTCCCTTTATTATTAGGTAGAGATACACCAAGATTTTATCAATATTCAACCCCTAGATACAAACGGGCATGCCCGCCGTCTTAACTTTTCCCTAAAACCGGCTTAAAAAATTCCATAAAATTCAAAAAAACCCAAAATTATGCAGTACCTTCGCGTGGTGTCATTATATATCTCCTAATATCCACCAAAAATAATAAAATTCAAATACGACAATTGTATTGAAAATGTGTTCACAAAAATAAACTATCTCCTCTGAACATTCTAGAGTTTTTGGCCAAATGACGGGTGTTATGGCCAAATCCATGGCATAGTTTGTATAAATGTGCTCATATTTCACACAAAAATGTATCTTGGAAGCACGAACAATGTTGACGGTGGAAGTTTTCCTTTTCATTAAATAAAAAAAACCATTTTCAATTTTTCGAGTTTCAAAAATGATTTTTTTTTGTGAAGGACCAACCACAAATATGTTGCAAAACTTGGGAGATGTAATTTTTGAAAATACTATACCATGTAATATGCACAAATAACCAGTTTGTTTCATCTAAAAAGGTTTCCATCCACCTCTTTTGAAAAACACAAGTTGCTGCCGATTCATTTGGAAACGGGTCAAATTTGAACTACTCTGCCTCGTAGTTTGCTCATGATTTTTGAAAAAAAAATAGGTACACAACTACCTATTTCATCATAGATACACCAAGAGTTTATTAATATTCAACCCCTAGCTACGAGCTGTCATGCGCGCCGTCTTGACGTTTCCCTGAAACCGGTTTAGAACATTCCGGAAAATTCAAAAAAAAAATCCCAAAATGATGAAATACCTTCGTGTGGTGTCATTATATATGTCTTAGTATCAACCAAAAATAATAAACTTGGAATACGACAGTTGTGTTGAAAATGTGTTCACAGAAATGAGCTATCTCATATGAACATTCTAGGGTTTTGGGCAAAATAACGGGTGTTATGACCAAATCCATGGCAGTTTGTTTAAATATGCTCATATTGCACAAAAACATGCATCTTGGAAGCACGGACAATGTTGATGGAGGAAGTTTTCCTTTTCACTAAATAAAAAAACCATTATCCATTTTTCGAGTGTCAAAAATGGGTTTTTTTGTGAAGGACCAACAACAAACATGTTGCAAAACTTGGGAGATGCAATTTTTGAAAAAACTATACCATGTTATATGCACAAATAAAAAAATTGTTTCCTCTGAAAAGGTTTCCATCCACCTCTTTTGAAAAACACAAGTTTCTGCCGGTTCAGCTGGAAACATGCCAAATTTAAACTACAGGTGCCTCGTAGTTTGTTCATGTTTTTTAGAAAAATATTTTTTAGGTACAACTACCTATTTTATCATAGATACACCAAGATTTTATAAATATTCAACCTCTATCTACGAACGGTTATGCCCGCCGTCTTGGCTTTTCCCTGAAACCGGCTTAGAAAATTCCATAAAATTCAAAAAATCCAAAATGATGCAAGACCTTCGCGTGGTGTCATTATTTATGTCCTAGTATCCACCAAAAATGATAAAATTCGAATACGACAGTTGTATGGAAAATGTGTTCACAAACATAAGTTATCTCCTCTGAACACTCTAGAGTTTTTGGCCAAATGACGGGTGTTATGGCCAAATACATGACATAGTTTGTTTAAATGTGCACATATTCTACACAAACATGCATCTTGGAAGCACGGACAATGTTGACAGAGGAATTTTTCCTTTTCATTGAATGAAAAAACATTTTCCATTTTTCGAGTGTCAAAAATGGGTTTTTTTAAGGGCCTACCACAAATATGTTGCAAAACTTGGGAGATGCATTTTTAAAAAAATACTAGACCATATTATTTGCACAAATAACCACTTTGTTTCTAAAAGTTTTCCATCCACCTCTTTTGAAAAACACACTTTTTTGCCAATTCAGCTAGAAACGAGTCAAATTTGAACAACATGTGTCTCGTAGTTTGCTCATGATTTTTAGAAAAAATCATTTTTAGTTACACAACTAACTGTATCATCATAGATACACGAAGATTTTATCAATATTCAACCCCTAGCCCCGCCGGAGAAAAACCCAGCTTATTTTTTTTAGAAATGGGAGCCTAGGCCCCGGCCTCTGCATCAAAATGATGCACACAGCCGGTTTTTTATTAAATGAAAATAAACATCCAGAGTATATAATTTATTACAGTCATGGGTCGGACAGCGTGGCCACGAAGACAAGCCATCGAAACATAGACAAACTACGCATTAATTCGCCTACAATTAAGCCACCCAGCCTGGCTGTAAATAGCCCGAACGACCGCCATCAATCGAGCACAGCCGGAATCCATAAGTCCTCGCTGATCCAGGGGGAGAAGGAATGCCCACATCTGGATAGAATAGACCGCCTTGTTGACAACCTGCAAAAAGTGAATGTTCGTTTTCTTGTTAAAGACCAAATCATTACGGCAAGTCCAAATTGCCCACAGGAAAGCAGCCACACCAATTCGTATTCGTGCTTTTGTTTTCCTATCAATACCATTTAACCAATTACCAAACATATTCGCAATGCTAGTAGGTGGATAGATGCTATAAGTGAAGTGAATAAGACGCCAAATATCACGGGCAAACGGGCATGTTATAAATAGGTGTTCCACAGACTCATCTGTATCGCAGAAAACACATTTTTTACAACCATGCCAATTTCTCTTTATCAGATTATCTTTAGTCAGAATAACTTTTCTATTAAGAAACCAAAGAAAGATCTTAATCTTTAATGGTACCTTTAGTTTCCACAAATATTTTCGTAAAAATGATGTGGATCCATGCATCAAGTCAGCATAATAAGATTTGACCGTGAAAACCCCATCCATCGTGAGTTTCCAACGGAACTCATCTGACTGATTAGTTAATGACACGTCCATCAACCTTTCAACCAAATGCAACCAACGGTCCCTCGTATATCCAACCAGATTCCTCCGAAACCGAACATCTAGAGGATTATGGGCTAACACCGCCGCTACTGTAACGTGTTTACTCGAAGCAATGTTATATAACGATGGATAGGATTGTGATAACGGTTTATCTCCTAACCATGTATCTTCCCAGAAACGCACCTGCTGACCGTTACCTAAAGAGAATTTGCCCCGTGAAAAGAATTCAACTTTGACTTTCAGGAGACCTTTCCAGAAGGGTGAATCATTTGGCTTGCTCTCTACCTGAGACAACGTTTTATCTCCTAGGTATTTATTAGTCAATAACTCTTGCCAAACCCCCTCCTCAGTCAAAAGTTTGTAAAACCACTTACTCAGCAAACACATGTTCTTAACTTGTAAAACCTCTATTCCTAATCCCCCTTGATCTTTAGGACGACAAACAATATTCCATTTTGTAAGTCGGTATTTTCTTCTTTTTACATCACTCTGCCAAAAGAATCTTGAGCGATAGAAGTCCAAACGTTTTCTCACTCCCACTGGAACTTCGAAGAAGGAGAGCAGAAACATCGGTAAGCTGGATAGAACTGCGTTTATCAAGACGAGGCGATCCCCGTAAGACAACAATTTTCCAGCCCAAGAACTAAGTTTGGAATCAAATCTATCCTCAATAGGTTTCCACTCTTTATTGAGAAGTTTTCTATGGTGAATTGGTATACCGAGATATTTGAACGGTAATGTTCCGATCTCACAACCAAAGATAATTCGGTAATCATCTTGGTTCTCTTTCGCATTACCGAAACAAAAAATCTCACTCTTATGGAAATTAATTTTAAGCCCGGACAGAAGCTCAAACATCGCAAGTATGAGCTTCATGTTCAGCGCCTTTTCTAAATCATGTTCCATAAAAATAATCGTATCGTCGGCATATTGGAGAATGGACACCCCTCCTTCGACAAGATGAGGGATCAATCCTCCCACTTGACCATCCTCTTTAGCTCGTTCTATGAGGATAGCCAACATATCTGCTACCAGATTAAAGAGAATAGGTGATAACGGATCACCCTGTCTCAAACCTTTTAGCGTTTGGAAATAATGACCGATATCATCATTAACCTTAATGCCGACACTAACCCCTTGTACAAAACGAGCAATCCACTCACACCACTTAGGTGAGAAACCTTTCATCCTCAAAACTTGCTGTAGAAACGACCAATTCACCTTATCATAAGCTTTTTCAAAATCAATCTTAAATAGAACCCCATCCAATTTTTTCCTTCTCAACTCGTGGATCGTTTCATGTAATACCACAACTCCTTCAAGAATATTTCTACCGGGTAGAAACGCTGATTGAGTTGGTCGGATAACTTTACTCGCAATAGAAGTTACCCTGTTGGTACCTACCTTGGTAAAGATTTTGAAACTAACATTGAGCAAACCAATAGGTCTATATTGCTCAATACGACTCGCATCCTCCTTCTTTGGTAGTAACGTAATAACCCCAAAGTTTAATTTAAATAATGGTAAGTCTCCACTATGAAGTTGAGCAAACATCGACATTAAATCAACCTTAATCACCTCCCAAAATCTCTGATAAAACTCCGCTGGGAATCCATCTGGGCCCGGGGCTTTATTGTGTTCCATCTGAGAAATTGCTTCGAATACCTCCTTATCCGTAAAAGGAGATGTAAGAATACAATTTTCCTCTTGTGATATTTGAGGTAAATCCTCCGTCCTCTCCTCTACCAAAGAAACATCACTCGGCGCCGGTGCCCCGAATAATTTCTTATAGTATTCAGAAATAAACGTTCTAAGATTGACCTCCCCTACAATCGTTCCCTCATCCTGCTCCAATTGAAAAATTCTTTTCTTCCTATGTTTCCCGTTTGCAATGAGGTGGAAATATTTCGTATTATTTCCTCCTTCTTGAATATGTTTAACTTTTGCCCGTTGTGCCCATTTGGATTCTTCATCTCGTTTCAATTTACGTAGGTAGTCATCGGCCTCCTTTTTTGCGGCCCGTTCGGCCACTGTCAAAGGAGTCGATTCTGCCTTAATATCTAGCAAATCTATGAGTGTCGTTAGTTTATTCTTTAGTTTTCTATACTCCCCACTCTGATGTTTCGCCCAGCCTCTTAAGAATTGCCTAAGGTGTCTGATCTTATTTTGCCACCTGTCTAATGGGGTTTGCCCAGAATTAACCGACCTCCATTCCTTACAAACCAGCTCATAAAAACCCTCTTGTCGTATCCAGGAGAGTTCAAATGAAAACTGACTCTTATTACCCACATGTGCTTGAGTCCCAGAGTCTAAAAGCAACGGTGTGTGATCTGACCCCGTTCGAGTCAAGGCATGCACCGTCACCAAAGGATATTTCTGTTCCCACTCAACACTACTAAGAAAACGATCAAGCTTTTCATACGTCGGATTATCTCCCCAACTAGCCCAATTAAATTGTCTCCCGGAAAGAGAAATTTCTTTCAAGTCCAAGCTGTCTATAATAGCATTAAAAATAAAAGGCCATCTCGCATTAAAATTATCGTTGCTCTTTTCTTCCTGCCTCCGAATGATATTAAAGTCTCCCCCCACTAGAATCGGAAGAGTTTCATTGTCACAAATACGTACAAGTTCAGCAAGAAATTCTGGTTTCTTTGAGTCTTGTGCAGCCCCGTAAACTACGACAAAAGCCCAATCAAAACCATCCGCTTTAGTCTTAACATGAAACTTAAGGCAGAAATCTCCGGACACAACGGTTTGTGCCGAAAGAGAACCACCATTAAAACCTACAAGCATCCCTCCAGATCGACCATGGGGAGGTAAACAGAACCACGTAAAATCCTTACCCCCAGCAAGAAAATCCAGAAAATGCGTAGTAAAAGAAGATCTTGCAGTTTCAATAAGAGCAATGAAATCGACTTTATGTTCTTTAATAAATTCATGCACCGCCAAGTGTTTAGCGTGATCCCCAAACCCATTACTATTCCAAATCAAACCTCTCATCTCACTTCTTAAATTGTTTAATCCTAGTGCTTCTCCTAGGTTTGGCTACAGAACCGATGTTCTTCTTGCGGTTACGTTTAACCGTCTTTGCGAGCAAAGGATGATCCGTGTGATCATCCTCGGGCTCAATCTCATCAGCAAGATCCTCACTCAAGTTTGATGCTTTCGTAAGAGTCAAAGATGGGTTAGAGTCAACCAGGTCACCATCTAACATCTCTTTTAAATTATTTCGAAGAAAAATCAGGGACCTATCTTTTTCCAGTTCTAACAACCCATGAACAGACGCATCAATTTGTTGTTTGTTTCTACCCAAAGACACACCTAATTTATCCGCACGCGCTTTAATCTCCGAATTTGAAAAAGAAAGTAGTGATAAACCAACAGGTATGGGTGGAGTACCTCGAGGGAAGACGATGTCCTTGCGCTGCGCCAGGGCCATTGCCCTCAGCTCCTGGGGGAGATCCGCATCTGGTTTCGCCCGTAGTCGTGCACTAGAGCGAACCTCCGAATCAGCCGCCGCCAGTCCCCCATAAGCCACCACCGCCGCCATCGAAGGACGCGGTGTCGAAGTCAACACAGCTGCTAACCCCAACCCGCCTGGTTGGGGTGAGCTATGGCCGACCGGGGTCTGCACCGTCGAGGGAGATGCCACGACCACCGTTGACGCCCCCACCTCCAACCCGCCTGGTCGGATGTAGGGCATCGTCGGCGTCGAAGTGATGGTCGACGGAGAAGTGACGCCCACTCCGTCCAACCCGCCTGGTTGGAGGGATGCGCATACACCGTGAAACGCACCATCAAGGCACCGTGGCTCCAACACTCCACAATCGCGCACGTGAGCAGGAGAGAAGTCGACGACTGGCACATGGTATCCGTTTGATGCCACTGCCACCCGCCCAGCGCCTGTCTCCCTCATCACCTCCTCGGGGTAAGCACCCCCATCCGTAACCTGGACATGAACCATCTCCTCTGCCGCGCCTACATGGGGTCCCAAAGAACATGGGACCACGTCGGCGACCTCAAACTCCGAAGGCTGAGAATCCTCTATCCGACTCATCGACGTAAGAAGTAATCTAGCCTCTCTGACAGAACTAGCCACCGACGGTGATAGAACTACCCCGGGGGAGAACGCTTTCTTCACCCCTTTAGCGTCTGTCTCCTTCGCGACCGGTTCCGAAGATCCACTGGTACCACTAGTGGACGGTTTGGACCTATCAATGTCCATAGAACCAACAGCCGGTCCCTTTTGCTTAGAGTTCGGACCATCATCCTTGTCATCATCACGCGAATCATCTATAGAATCCACCGCCATCTCATCCTCATTATCAGAATTAGGATTTTCTACCTCAAATTTCAGCTCATAAAAGCCATCTCGTATAAACACCTGCCATCCATCTGGAATAAGTGTATAATCCATGCACCCCACAAGAACTCTCAGAACACCATGTTTACGTGTAAACTTCATATCCACCCTCAGAGTCTTACCAAATAAAGAACCAAGACTCCACAGAAGTAAGAAATCACCTCGATGCTTAGGTGGAATATCAGAAACTCGAATCCAAATCTCAGGCAGTAGCCACAAAGGCTTCATCTCCGTAACCCAGGCCTCCACAGTAATCACACAGCTGGTGTTAGGAATATGACACGCTCCGAAAACGATCATACGATCCAACTCAGCTCGAGTAGGAAAAGAAACCTTATAAACATTGTCACCTACAGGTACTACCTCCCATCTGAACTGCTCGGAAGGCACTAATCTCTGGAGCTGAGAGATGACCTCATCAACAGAAAGCGATCCTCCTGTGATAGTCAGCTTCCCCAGCCTGACGGAATCAATCTTGGGCTTATACGTAGCCGTAGGAACTGCCTCATAGAACATCAGACCCTCATTAAGAAAACCATGTGTGATCACCTGTTGTTTAGCAGCAGTCAGCAGGTGACAATCATCAGGAGCATGCCCCATACCCTCACAATATTCGCAAACCACCTCAGTACACGCTGCACTAACATGGCCTTGCACTCCACACAGGAAACATTTTGCTTTGTCGTTCTTTTTGGCCTTCTTTGCATTCGGATCATCAACCTCTTCCGTCGAGGGGCTAGCAACCACCACGGGCTTGGGCTGCACCGTAGCCCCTCCGGTTGTAGACGCCGCGGCAGCTCTGGCCGCGTGGTCTCTGCCCGTCACCGGCAGAGGGACGCGTACCGCGGCAGCGGATGAAGAGCCGGCAGCCGCGGCAGAGTTTGGCGCTGCCGTGCGCCCCACGGCAGAGGGAATCGGCGCCACGGCAGGCGCGGTCACCACCGTAGGTGCAACCGCAGTAGGGACCGAGGCCGCTGTCTCGGCCACCGCAGTCGGTGGTCGGCTCACCGCCGTGACTCCTTGCGCGCAGAGCGCCGCCGTGACCCGCCTCACAACGGCCTCCACCGACGCTTCGGTGAGGCCTTCGTTGATAGGATTCGCCACCGGTGCCAAGCGAGGCGCCACGGGGCCACGGCCACGGCCTCTTCCGCGGAAGTTTCCGCGCTGCACACCTCCGCCGGCGCCGTTGCGGTACGGATATCGATTTCCGCCACCGCCGCCATTGCCGTATTGCGCACCATTGAAGCCCGCGCCCACGTTGAAGCCACCAAACGGAGCATTGTTCCCCGCGCCGTACACTCCTTGGCCCTGATTACCACGCCCATTGAATCCGCCGCGGACGTTCTGGCCGTAGCCACCCCTCACAGGCGGGCCGCCGCGGAACGGAGGAGGGCCGCCGTTGCGATCCCCCCGGCCGTCGCCGTAGAAGCCCCGCCCTCCACCTTGGTTCGCCATCGTCGGCACAAGAGGCGCTGCACCTCTGTTCCCAAACCCTAGCGAACGCAATCGCGGGCGGAACGGCCAGACAATCCGGTCTAATCCCTTGCGGATTCGACCCCGATCAGAAATTGTTCGTGGGCCCAAACAAAGTCTACGCAGTGGGCCCGTATGGCCCACCCCGTTGACTGCTCTGGAATTCGAAATCACGGATCCACCGCCGGCGGCGATGGACTTCTTCTCCGGCGACGGTTCGCCATTGGAAATCGACGCACGGCCTCTCCTTCCTACGACGAACCACGGACGAACGTCCTCTTCACTCTGCAAGAAATGGGTAGGGGGCATAGGCGGGATCTTAAGCCGATGCTCACGAATTCCGCCCTTGCGCCCCATCGCCGGCGTCACCGGGAGAGGAGCCACGGTTAGCTCCTCAGACGGTGGCGTGAGTGCTAGTGCGAGCGCCGCCAAGCGCTGCATTTTTCTCCGTTCGAACCTCTTACCTTGCCTACTGTCAGCCAAATCTCGCGACGACGAGGGAGACGGCGTCCTGTAGTCCGCCGATCTTGAGAATTCCGATGCCGACGACGCCGTAGACGCCGTAGCGGACGCGCCGCCACCTTCATCTTCATCCTCCGCGAGCAGCGCCCAGAAACGGCCGCCGACGAAGGGGATCGCACGGTCCCCCTCCGGGTCGCCTCCGGTGCTCTCAGTCGTCATTCCGGGTCGCCTCTCCGTATGTCTGTAATAGCTTGCCAATTCAAAAAACCCAGCTTATAGGTCTACACCCGGTAACCGTTAACAATTTCTTGTTTTTTCCGTTCTTTCTCATGGAATTTTTTGAAGAATGTAGCTTGAACAATATAAATGATGATGTAGATCTGTTTATCCTTTTCGAAACGAGCAAAATAATGTCGAAATCCGAGTTCGAATGTAAAAGTTAGGCTAAAAATGGCGAGTAAGTCAAAAAAATAGGATACACCAACGGTTGCCGTCGGCGTAGCAAAAAAATAAAAATAAAAATAGGCCGACGGGGTTGCCGTCGGCGTAGCCCAATTTATTTATTTTACATTATGGGTTATCATGTCAGGGTCTACGCTGACAGCCCGGATATTTTGCCGTCGGCGTCTTGACGCTGCCCCGTATTAACACACCTAGGAAGAGTAGTGCGCTGATGTAGGTTAAACGCTAGATTTGGCCCCATCTTTGGACGGAAGGACTAATACCTTTATAAAATACAAGTCATTTTTAAACAATAACGAATATTTTTATATTAGATGTGAACGCTATTTTTAACCATGAATTCTTTTTCATGCATATTCAAAATGTTCACAGGGAGCAAAAATATGTACATCCGTACAAATCAATGTTCAAGAGGTTTAAAAAATTCATGGGGTTCTAAGAAAAGTTCACAAGGTTCAAGAAAATGTTAATGGATATAAAAAAAAATAGAGAGTTCAAAAATGTTTACATAGTTCAAAGAAAATATTTTATTTTAAATATAATGCTCATGGTTCGAAAAATTGTTTAAGGTTCAAAAATATCATAGGCTCAAAAAAATCCTAGGTTCGGAATTATATATTCATTCATTACCAAAATATAAAAATAAAAAGAAAATTCGAAGAAAAAGTAAAAAAAAACATGACAAAAATAAAAAATAGAATAGAAAAAGAAAACAAATTTAAAGGAAAAATAAGAAGATTAAAGGGCTAGGCTATGCGGGGCAACCCCTATGGGCGAGTCGGTGCCAAAGATCACAATGGAGCGGTATATTATGCCCGCGGCTAGACTCGATCGGCCAACAACAATGCTATCCTAAGCCAACTCCTCCTAATACTTCTTCATGTTCCTAACATTGAATCTAGCGCATTAAAGGTCACCAAAGTTTAACTGCCGTCTCACATAAATCTTCTAAGAATTCTTCTTGTGGTCCATGTCGAGCATGTTATCCGAAATAAGTTAATTTATAAGGCTAAAAGAACTATCGGGACATACCTATATTAGTCACAATTTTGATGCCTCCATAACGGAACAGATAGCAAAACCTTAAATCGAGCACATGATTCAAGAGTTATTTAAAAAAAATCATGTTTGCAAAAATACCACAAGATGTGTTGTTTCTGCTCCCTCTGTTCGTTACAATAAAGTGTATAAATTTTCGTCAAGGTCAAAAATGTAAATATTGAATTAAGTTAGTATTTAACATTCATAATGTCAAATCAGTATCACTAATACATAATGAATATATTTTCACATTATATTTTAATATAATATTTATAGTTTTTCTACAAATTGGTCAAAGGTTAACTTTGATTGCTTTTTACAAAAAAAATAATATACGCCTTGTTTTGAGAAGGGAGGATACAGGAAGGGGGTCACATCCCACTGTTCGTCCCTCCTATGGATTTAATGTAAATAATACAAGTACATATACATATATACTTGTATCAATTGCCATAGAATTACTTAGTTAGTATTAAAATCAGGGTCTAACCTTTTTTTTGTTTTGAAATGGGGTAACCCCAGCATCTGAATCAGGTGGATGCACACAGCTTTTTCATTAATAACAAAAGTTGCAAGAGTATCAAGTATTGAAAACACTCCATAGAAGCCCACAACTATAGCCCAAAATGGAAAGTTTCAAGCCTCAAAATTACTCAACTACATTATGTATTTCCGTCGGTAGCTTGAGCATAACCCAATATTAGAGTCATAACACGTCCCCTGCCCTTGGGCCAGTATTTATAGATCAAATTTCTCGCTGCTATGCTGCTCATTGTCGTCCCTCCTAGTGGAGTATTCATTAGTCCCAAGAACGCCACGACATGCACACCATCGTGGTGTTGGCGTGCTTCTGGTGGCCAGCCGTTGTGCATGCCGCTATGACATTCAATCCTATCTTTGATGGTGCCCTACCATCAAATTGTTAGATCGCCATGCTTAAATGTACGCTCGTAGATACTAGGAGCGTACATTTCATTATTGTGTTATAATGGATGAGACACTAGTCATGTAAGAAAATAGATTAATTTACTAATTGAATTGATGCTTTTTTTAAAAAAATATGCACCTATGCTCAAGGACGAAGAGGAAGACAATATAAATGAATCCTCTTTCAAGCTAACTCCATCACAAGTTCAGTCTAATAAAGAATGGTCTTTTTTCTTTATATACTATGAACATATGTTTTTCCATTATTTTTTATCGATGGTACGATGAGACTTAATATACTATGACATTTTATCTCGAGTGCGTATTGTTGGTGCATGTAGTATTGTGGGACCATTTCTTGATTTGGATCAGACAAGTTGTGAAGGATAGAAGCACTAATCTATTGTGACATGTTGTCTCAACTCGACCTGCCATCCTCGGGAAGAAGCAAAGCTTCGAAAGCTAATGACATAGTCACACATGACGGTGTCCAAAACTTTTCCCAACAATTACACTCATGGATGCCCCAACTTTGAGCACATTTTTTTCCCAAATATATGCCCTGGAAGGTATATCAGGGTTCATAGAAGGGAGGCCAAGCATACAACAGTGGTAGGCACAAACATCTAACGTGCACATCATGCTGCCACCGACAGCTACAACTCAACACAGACTACTCGCTAAACCTCCACCTGTCTGACTCTCAAAGGCCACCCGACAGTCCTAAATGCTTTAAACTCGTCAACAAACGCTTGGATGACCACCGCCGCGGGGGAGACGTGCCATTGAAGATTATGTCGTTCCGGTGGCTCCATAGCGACCATCAAACAAGAGTTGTTGTCGCCCTGAGATCTCTCTCGCCATGTCTCTAGGCTGCTGTCAGGGCAACCAGTCCACCAACATAGCGAGTGGTTTATAAGGCGTCCATCCATTTTGAGGTTCGTTTTTAATTGTTATTTTGACTAACAAAATATGAGTAATAGGCCATGAAAAGTATACTAATTAATTTGCATATCAAAGAACTTTCAAGTGGTAGTGTATGACACATAACTCATACTTCCTTCCTCCACTTTAAAATAAAAAGTATATTTTTTTCATAGTATTCTATGACCAAATTTACACAGGAATATCAACATCTACAATAATGAGTAAACACAGTACCGAGACATATTATGGTGAATGTATTGGTAATGATTTGAAACTTGTAGATGTTGATCTATTCTTCAAACACACATTAGAAAACATTGGAAATTTGGAATACAGATCCCTAACAAAACTTGACAAACCTGTGTGCTCTGTTTCAACAAGTTAGAGCATCTCTAGCATAACCCCTAAAACGCGGAACTGAAAATGTGGTTTTCATTTCTCGTTTTAGGGTTTTTATTGGTTCTGATTGATCACGCAATAGCAGTGCCCGTAAACATAACCCGCATATTTTGATTTTTCCGTGAATTTATTTTACAAAAGAGGCGGCAAAGACCATCGATTACAAAGATTATCGCTGACGGTGATCACCGGAGTAGCCCTAGCCCTAGCCCTAACCTATCATACCCGGGGCGGCGTCGGTCCCCAAAATGTCGCAGCGGCGCGGCTAAAGAACGGCGGCGCCACTCAGTCCTCATCGGAGGAGCCGATGTACTGTGGCTACTCGAGCAAGGCAACGATGCCCTTCTCGAGGGGCACCGCGTTCACCTCCAGCTGCTGGCGGCGCTGCGCCTCGAGCTCCTCCTCCGCTGCAGAGCGCTGGCAGAGGGTCGCCACGATGGCGTCCACCACATTGTCATGGACGAAGTTGAGCTTGGAGAAGGAGGGGCCAAATGCCGCCGGGTCGTATTCCGGCAGCGGCTCCATCTCCATCCTCACGAGTGCGCGGGAGAAACTTCCCGCGCCGGAGGAGCTTCCCTGACCGCGCCTCGCGGCTTCGTGGAGGCGGTCAAACTCCGGGAGGGTGCGGTGTTGCAGGGACGCCGGCACAGGGTGCCCTTCCCTGACCGCGCCTTGGGGCTTCGTGGAGGCGGTCAAACTCCGGGAGAGTGCGGTGCTGCAGGGACGCCGGCACATGGTGCCGACGGTTGCTGAAGGCGTGTGCCGCCCTCTTCCGCGCGATGTTATACCGCACTACCCTACGCCGCGCCTCGTCAGACATATCTGACGGGTCGAACGTGGGCTAGGAGGTGGGCTCGTGCTTCGGGGTCTTCATCTTTGGCGGCATGGCGGCGCGACGGAGGTGCATCTGGGTGGAGACGCGAGTAATTTCTCGTCGGAGGTGTGTGATGGCACGGATGGATTGAGGCGGAGGGATGAGAGCTGAAAATGGCCGCGCGGCCACTATTTGTAGAGTTCCACGTCTGGAATTCTCGGACAACTGGAAACCGTTTAGTGCGTTCGGTTCTGCTACCGCTGAAACTGCGCCCACAATCCTTAAACCGGTTAGCTTTTTCGGGTCGGGACATTTTAGGGCTCTCATCGTCGTCAACTCGCCGCCATTCTGTTTTCTTAATTTAATAAGTCCCATTTGGTACTATATCCGTTTCTATGAATAAGGCGCACACGCATTTCAAGACAAACTTTGACCGAAAGATTTAACTAACAATATCTTGACTATATAGTGCAAATGTGATATTGTTAGATTCATATTGAAAAACACTTTCTAATGATATTGATTTTATACCAAATACTATTACATATATGGATTAATTCTTGGTCAAAGACAAATCTCGAAAAGCGTGCGCGCCTTATTCATTGGAACGGAGGGGAGTATCGGGCCCGCGAGCAACACGGTTCCGAAAATTGGCCCATAGGAAAACACACCACGACCCCGACTGAACCCTACAACAGCGACCACCGGCCGCCATCACTGCCGGCTCGCCGCTTCACTCACTTCAACCTCAGACCAAACCCTAGCTAAGCCGCTCACGTGCTCACCTCACCTCCCGCCGGCGCCGGCCATGGCCAGCCGGTCCTCCAGCTCTCACCAGCATGAGCTGGACCAAAGCACGGAGCAGCTCATGTCGCTCATTCACGGCAACCTCCCGGCCCCACCCGTCTCCACCACCGCGCGCCTCCGCCCCCTCCGCGCTGCCCCCTTCGACGGCATCGACCACATCAGCCGCCTCCCCGAAGTGCTCCTCCGCGAAATCGTCTCCCACCTCCCAGCCAAGGACGCCGCCCGCACCGCCGCGCGCGCCAAGCGCTGGCGCGGGGTCTGGCGCTCCACCCCGCTGGTCCTCGTCGACGCCCACCTGCTCCACAATCGCGCGCGCGCCAGCCCCTCGCCGGACGACGTCACCGCCACCGTATCCCGTGTCCTCGCCGCGCACCCAGGGCCCTTCCGCTGCGTCCACCTCACCCGCGGCCGCATGGGCGCGCACCCGGCCCACCTCAGGCTCTGGCCCCGTCTCCTCGCCGCCGGAAGCGTCCAGGAGCTCGTCCTCGTCAATTGCCCGTCGCCGCACAACGTGCCCCTCCCCAGCACGCTCTTCACCATCTCCACCCTCACACGCCTCTACATCGGCGTCTGGAAGTTCCCCGACGCGGCCGGCCTCCGTGGCGCCTCCTTCCCTCACCTCCGGGAGCTCGGCATCTGCAGCGTTGCCGTCGAGGACGGGGACATAGACGCCGTCGTCGCCAGGAGCCCCGCCCTGGAGATCCTCAACATCCAAGGCACCATGAATGGTGTGCACCTCCGCCTCGTCAGCCACAGCCTCCGGTGTGTGCAGATCTGCGCCTTCGTCCTGGAGAGCATCGAGGTGGTGAACACTCCGCTTCTCGAGCGCCTCATCCTGTCTAAATGCCTCAGCCCAGGCGGCCTGGGTGGATCCTGCACCAGAGTCAAGATTGGCAATGTCCCCAAGCTGAGCCTGTTGGGATACCTGGAGCCAGGAAAGTACGCACTCGAGATCCAAGACACCGTCATCATGGTACACATCCAGTCCCGGCTCCGAATGATCTCTCAACTCTGTTCAATCTGCAAACACATTTGATTAGTTCAATGTGCAAACTTTCTAGCTGAATTGGGTGTATTCCAGGCTGGGATTAAGACAAGTGCAAGCATGATGGTCACAAGTGTGAAGACCCTTAGCTTGAAGGTGCGCTTTGGAGTCCACAATGAAGTCAAGATGGTGCCTGCCTTCCTCAAATGCTTGCCCAATGTTGAGGCTCTGCACATTATGGTATAAGCTTTGCATTATCATACTTCTGCTGCATGATTCATTACTTGCAAATGTTAACTAGTTTTTTTAATGCAGTCTGAAAAATGTGACCAACCCAATGGCAATCTCAACCAGAAGTTCTGGGAGTACGTTGGTCCCATCATAAGTGTGCGGTTGCGCATCAAGGTGATGACATACCTTGACTACCGTGCGCAGCAAGATGAGCTTGCCTTCCTCCAGTACATCTTCCAGAATGCAATGGCGCTGAAGTATGTACTCGTTTCCATGATGAATCCAAGATTTACTTCACTGTCCACAGATGAGATGTCCTCCACCCTGTACAACATGAGTGATGAAAAATGGCTAAGTAACTTCGCTTTTGCCATCGGTGGTACTCATGGGCCGGAAGGAGGTGAACCGTGGACATTTCAACAAGGAGCAAACTTTTCGGAGAACGACCCTTTGGCACCGTGTAAATTCATCCGAAAGGGTCAGTATTGTTTTGCAGTATCTACATATGCTACACTGTTTTAGACTGTTAGTATGTATGATCTGTAGATTGGGCATGTCTCTAGCTTGTACTTGCATGATTATCTGAATATGTAGGGTGATGTACTTTAGTAGTGCTATCGTCAAATATGACTATCTAGTAGCATGCATGCATGTTTGTTGCTTGCAGACTGCATCATGTAATCCTGAATTTCTGATTGCTCATACAACAGTAATCATCACGGTAGTATCTCATTGCAAATTTATTCCAGTATGACTTGTGAATCTTTATGTGCAGCTATGCAAGCTAGGTTTAGGCATGAATTTCAGTGATACTTTATAGCTTAAACACCAAGCCTGGACTTTTAGGACTTAGAGGGCATGTTTCTTAGTTTTTATTTTGCACAAACCTACCAGGGTTGCTCAATTTTTTTCGTGCTGTGCTAGCTATTCCCACTGCTGTATTCAAGTGCCTCTTGTTTGTACTTAACCAGCTTGCTTCATGTCATATATACCTTGTCAGTTAATACAAGAGTCCACACACAGCTGAACTCTTAGCGCATGTGTACGGTCTTTGGCGCATTATCTCATATTTCAGACCACGATGGTGCCACTTAGCCACTACACTAGCTAACCTACTTACCAAGTTTAATTAGCCACTCAAGCAGGTCATCATATTAGCATGCTTCTGTTAAGGAGTATTAGTATAGGTCTAGGAGTCCAATCCGTATTAGTCTAGATTACTTATGTCCCAAGTCATGTGTAATATATATATGCCCATTGGGCTATCAATATAGACATGTTGCCTATTCATAACATGGTATCAGAGCCTAGGTTTAGGTTTTTTTTTCCATGCTGGGACGCGCAACTCGTCCTGATTGATTTCTCCTGTCTACTGCTTTCGTCGCCGACGCTCTCCGGCCGGCCGGCCGGCCGATTATTCCCGCTGGCGTGTGGTGTTCCCACGTTGTCCCATATCGGATCGCCACTCCTGTGTGCGTTCTGCCTCCCGTCTTCACCCCGGCTGCCATCGGTGCTTCTCCAGTCCGCCCCAGGTCGCCGCCCGTCTACTCCGCCCGGCCGCATGTCCGTCCTGCGCCCCGGCTCGCCGATTCCTGCTGGCCGCCGCCCTGCACTGTCGCCATCCCGCCACGTACCAACGTCGCCGCGGGCCATCTTCTCTGTACGGTTGCTGCCCCCCCATCGGCTCTCCAAGGTCGCTCGTTCGGCTTAGTGTATTCTTATGTCTGTTCGGCTGGGCTCCTTTGATGGGCTTCTTCGTATCTTTTGCGAGCACTGCTCATGTGGTCCAACACGTGATCGGCTGTCCTACAGCTAGCTACATCGTGACCCTCCTGCTCTTAATCTCAGTTTTTTTTTTCTCTCTCTCAGATCTGATCATGTGCATGGCTATGTAAGATCGATCTCTTGTGCTAGCTTTGCACATGGGCCCTTGGCCATTATTCTGCTGCTTTGATCCGGCTCGATTCGGTACACTTTTTTTTTAAAATCATCATCTAGCACCGTCTCTCTTCTCTCTCGGGTGATGATTTTCGACGGTGTCTGTTTCAACTCTATCTTGTGTGTCTTTCATTAGTGCTATATATTTCCGCTGCGTCCACCAGATCCGTTGTTTCTTTTTGTGTTTCTTATGTCATGGTACTTTTACTTGTCAGCCTCTTTTCTCGGTCCTTTTGTGGCCTCCTATTCTTGGCCGTTTTGTGGCCCCCTATTCTCAGTCCTTTTGTGGCCTTTCACGGTCCTTTTGTGGCCTCCTATTCTCGGTCCTTGTGGCTTTTTTTTTCGGTCCTTTTGTGGCCTCCTATTCTCGGTCCTTTTGTGGCCTCCTATTCTCGGTCCTTTTGTGGCCTCCCATTCACGGTCCTTTTTGTGGCCTCCTATTCTCGGTCCTTTTGTGGCCTTTCTTGGTCCTTTTGTGGCCTCCTATTCTCGGTCCTGGTCCTTTCTATAGGATTTTTGTGGCCTCATTTTCTTGGTCCTACTCCTTTTTATGGGATTTTTGTGGCCTCATTTTTGCATTGTCATTGATCTACGCACATTCTTTCGCCGTTCGACTTCTTATGTCGTGGGCTTGTTGTGCTATGATCGTTTGTGACATGCTCTTCTCTTGATCGAATATCGGTCTATTCGCTCTTCGTTTTGGCTTGACTCTACAGGTTTTGAAGACTCTTCATGCTACAAGACACTTTCAAGACGTGGATTTTGGATTATCATTTTGTTTTCTAGTGTACACTTCTTCAAATGCAATGCTATTGCATACGCTTTGCATTTGAGGGGGGTGTTAAGGAGTATTAGTATAGGTCTAGGAGTCCAATCCGTATTAGTCTAGATTACTTATGTCCCAAGTCATGTGTAATATATATATATATGCCCATTGGGCTATCAATATAGACAAGTTGCCTATTCATAACAGCTTCATGTTGTCTACATACCTTGTCAATTAATATAAGAGCACGCACCAAGCTGAACTCCTAGTACACGCTCCTAGCGCACTATCTCCCATTTCAGACCACAATGATGCCACTTAGCCACTCAAATATGTCATCGTATATGTACTGTTATCATCATGTAACGCGCCTCACTTGCTGGCAAAAATCACACATTGCCAAGAGCTCCATTTGTGCAGCGAAATATACAGCTTCAGTTTCTTCAATTTGGTTCAGTTCTTTCTGTTCTACTACTATGGTGCTATACTGCTACTTCACTCATCCTAACCAAGCTGTCCTGTGATATGCATTCGTGTGACTTTAGCTGCAGGCCAGGGGACTCACCAGCCGAAGCCAAAAGCTGGGAGGTGGCACAAGTGAGATCTACGACGGATGGAGCAATGGAGTATGCACCGTGGGAGTGCTAACCTGGAGAACTGGCTTGTCTGGTTGCTTGTCGTGATTGAGTTCCGCAATGGTGCCAAGTTGCTACTCTGTTTCGTGTGAGCGCTGTGTGCGGTGTTGCCGGTGAGGTATGTTGTGTCCGGTAGAGTTGGCAACTTAATTTTGGCAGAATTAAGGAATCCTTGGACCATGAAACCTTTACTGTAATGAGCTACCTTTACTGTAATTCTACCTTGCAAATGTGATTTCCTGGCCAATAAGTTCGGACTGCAAAATATGCTTCATTTTCTGCCAACGCAACTTCATATTAATCCTTGTGCTTGAACCTTCAGTCCCGGTTGAGTAAGAAATTAATTGAATGGAGTGATAGTTTACTCTCCCAAAGTGCAAGAGAAGTTCTGATTAAAGCAGTGGCACAGGCGCTTCCAACTTATGTCATGGGGGGTTTTTAAGCTGCCATTTTCGGTGTGTGATGACCTGACAAAATTAATCCGTAATTATTGGTGGGGTGCAGAGCATGGAAAGCGGAAGACGCACTGGGTTAGCTGGCCTAAACTGAACCAATCAAAATCCCAAGGTGGTTTAGGTTTCCGGGATATGCGTTTGTTCAACCAAGCATTATTGGCTCGACAAGCATGGCGTCTGATTTTATACCCTGACAGCCTATGTGCAAGGGTTTTGAAGGCTCGTTATTATCCGAGAGGTGAGCTGATTGATATGGTATTCTCGGCCACACCCTCGTCCACTTGGACGGCGATAACATATGGACTAGAACTATTGAAGAAAGGTCTAATTTGGCGTGTTGGCAATGGTGAGCGTATTAGAGTGTGGAGAGATAGTTGGATCCCTAGAGTCTCCTATGGAAAAACTCTAACACCACGAGGTAACAATCGTATCCGACGTGTCTCGGAGCTTCTTGAGAATGGGTCATGGAACCTGCAGCTCATTCAGGATATCTTCTTGCCCATCGATGCAGACGCCATCGTTTGCATCAGACCGTCTCTAAGAGGGGATGCAGACACCCTAGCTTGGCAACCAGAGAAGTCTGGCCTTTTTACGATGCGTAGTGCTTACCAGCTTGCTCTCTCGTTACAACCAGAGCAATGCAGCTTTGCATCAACCAGTGTGGCTCCCGATAGAACAAGCCCTTGTTGGAAGAAAATTTGGCGTTCTGCAGTCCCACCCAAGGTCAAGGTCTTTGCGTGGAAAGCAGCCTCTAATGCCCTGGCAACAGAAGGCAATAAGCTTTATCATAAGATGCCGGGTACAGGTATGTGCAAAATCTGCGACAGGGGGGTGGAGGATGTTAGTCATGCCCTGTTTAGCTGCCCTCATGCACACCAACTCTGGAATAAGATGCGAGCAGTCTGGCTGCTGCCACCTGATACGGATATGCATCTTCACCTAGCCTCGTGGTTTAAATCCCTAGTTCTCAATATCCCTTATGAGATGGTGGACAACGTGCTCTTGTTAACATGGAGGGCATGGTACGCTCGCAATGAAGCTACCCATGACAAACCCTTGCCGTCTATTGAAGGTTCCTTCCGGTTCTTGTGCAGTTACATGAATTTGGTCAGGGACTCTCCCGTGCGCTCCACAGAGGAGTTGATCAAAGGAAAATATACAGTGGTTGTCGGAGCTGTGCCAAGACCCGCACCTAGGTCGCCCAAGCCGTGGAGCATACCCCCCCAAAACTGGGCTAAACTGTCAGTTGATGGTTCTTTCCAACGTGGGGATAGAACTGGTGGCGCTGGAATGATACTTCGAGATGACAAAGGCAAGATAATCTTCTCGGCCTGTAGATGGCTCCTTCAGTGCGAAGAACCCCTGGATGCTGAACTGCAAGCCTGTATTCAGGGGGTTTATCTGGCCTTGCAGTACTGTCACTGTCCTTTCATCATCGAAACTGACAGTACTCAGGTGGCCAAGGCTGCTGTTGTATCTTGGTTGGATCGTTCCATTTACAGGAATCTTATACTAGAGCTTAGTAATCTGCTTAGTCAAAGCTCTGATTGCTATATAGTAAAAGTGGATCGTTCGCAGGTTAGAGCTAGTCACTGCCTGGCAAATTTGGCCAGAGCAGAACGCCAAACGAACCTGTGGTTAGGTTCTGGCCCTGCTATTTTGTTGCAGGATTTGGAACCTGAACACTTTGTAACTATACCTGCTTAATAGATTCTTATTTTACCCGCAAAAAAAAAAAAATCAACCTGCACTCCGCCTAATAAGTCTGATTGCCTGTCCATACTTCTTGCAGATACTAGAACCTAAGTCATTTTGGATTGGCCTAGAATCCAGTAGCTCATACTTATATCTCTAGGAGCACTAGATCTGTTCTCGAATGGGTTGTGCTGCTGGTTCTCAGTGTTGACAAAGCATTTCCTAAACTATCTTCTGCCTTCTAAATATATTTTACGTACTCGAAGAAAATACTAGGTTGAGAGGGAACAAACCCTGGGTTTTTCGCATGGGTGAAGTGACTCCTAGGTTAGGTGAGCTGAACAAGTCTCACTAGTCAGTAAGATCGTTTCGATCCGCACTTCAAGAAATATAAAAAGACCAATTCGCAAAAGGACTAACATAAAAAAAAAACAAGAGATAATAGCACTGCACGTACCAGAACTTGTGCACGAAGTGCAGTTTGGTCTCAGTTCTTGCGAGAGGGGATCCCGTCCTCCCAAAACTTGCTTAAGGGGGTTTTGTTAGCCCAAACCATCAAAATAGTGCCACGCTGGTTGCTGATGGGGAAAGTTAATTTTGCAAATCGGTCAACTTAAGAAATAAACTAAGCATTTTAGTCCTTCCTCGGACATGGCCTGGATGGTTTTACTTAAAGAGGCTCGGGTTTTCTGAAATTTGCATTTACTGCCCATTCGTTCTGTCTCCACGAACGCGAGGAAGTCGAGGTGGTTCTGCGTCGACGACAACGGTGCCACCTCGATATCGTTGGAAGCGGCGATTCCTGGGAGATGCTGCTGGATCTTCATTACCGTGAGTGGAACAAAGACGCGCCTGACTATGGTATGCCCCAAGTCGTCGCCTGCTGCATGTACTGTATTCCCGCGTGTTGATTGTGGTAGGGTTTTGGTAGGGTTCATCTTTGTCCTCTGACCGGTCTGTACTTAGGGGTTTTGAGAGGTGAAACGGGATGATTTGCCCCGATTAGGTCAGTTCTACAGTTTCCCATAGGTGGTTGCTGTCCTGTTTCCACCATGGAAGTGTCATGTTTCCGCCATAGATGTGCTCTGTTTCCGCCGCTTGCTGCAATCAAGACTGTGCGTAGGTTAACCTGAATTTGGTTGTAGTATTGTTAATAAGATGTTAGTGTCTGTGCACATTGTATGCTGGTTAAGATCGAAAGGACTAATCTTTAGCAAATCCGTTGGTTAAAGTCTGAATTTTTTGGAACATGGTTAACTGAATTTGTGTGGTATAACTTGCTCCGTTTTTTGTTCAAATTAATTATGCACTGTTGCAAAATTGTGTAGTATAGCAGTGAATATAATTTATGAATATTTCCTGCAGTTTTCGGTGGAAGAGAAGATTGTGATTTGTTTTCGGTTGAAGTATGCCACAATGGATTTTTCTGTGGCATAAGGGAGAACCTAGCTTATATTTCTTCATCAACTGGGCATTTTGACTACTGCAGTGCTTCCTCTTGGTCAAGCTCTTGTGTTGATGATATTCTTAGTGAAAGAGCATTTCCCCGCATTATGTTTTGATGTTTGTTGACAACACCATTAGAGCACTAATGTGTGCTAAGTGATTACATGATATTATTGTGCTTAATTTTATACATCTTGGTATTATTGATATTGTGCCAAAATCCTTTGAACTCCATCGAAGAAATCAGTCAAAATAGTGGTTTTACTGTCTGGGCCGGTACTACCGGCTTTTCCCAGTTTCAGTACTGGATCTGCGCACACCCTTCTGTCTAATTCGGTACTACCGGCCTCGTCCGGTAGTTCCACTCGGTACTACCGGCTCCGCCCGGTACTACCGACCATGGATGGGGTGCGTGCGCTGGTGGAGCTGAAGAAGCGCAGTGGGGTGGTACTACCGAACCAGCTCGGTAGTACCGGATTTTCCTGTTTTCAGCATTGGACTCGCACTGTCTCGACCCCGTCGCTTCTATCTAGTTTGGTACTACCGGGGCCGTCCGGTAGTGCAACACGGTACTACCGGCTCCGTTCGGTAGTACCGACTGTGGAATTTCGTCTGCGAGGCAGCATTGACCAAGGTGAAGAAAGCCGCGGGCGGTACTACCTGAGAGCGTCGGGTACTACCGGCTGAGGCAATAAATGACCCAAACGGTCAGATTTGTGGGATGGGTGTAAATAGCCCATCCCCTTCTTCCCCAAGCTCTAGTTCTTGCAAGACATTCAAGTGCATTTATTGAGCTCACAAAATCTTCGATTTCTCCCAATCCCTCCACCCGAACTCGTTGATTCTTGGAGGATTGAAGGAGAAGACCCCGATCTACATCTTCACCAAGCCGTTCTTCATTTCCCCCTTATTCACTTGAGGGGATCTAGTCTAGGGTTTTCTTGTGGAGAACTAGACACCATTGCTACTCTTGGATTCGTGGTGATTGTTGGGAGCCCCCAATTCGGTTGTGGGTGTGTGCCCCAAGCTTGTTGTAAATGATTCGATTCTCGCCTCAAAGGGGTTCAATAGTGGAAGGTGGACTAGGCCTTTGTGGCGTTGTTCATCGGAGAATAGGGTGAGTCCTTTGTGGCGTTGAGTAGACCTTCGTGGCGAAACTCACACCCCTCTAACGAGACGTACTCTCTTAACAAGGAGGAACTCGGGAATACATCGTGTATCCGTTATCGGTTATCTTGTTCCCTCTCCTTTACTTGTGCTTGTATTGTATTTATCGTTGTTCTTGTCATCTGGATAAATTCACCTTAGTTGCATTACCTAGAGAATTTACCTTTGTGTCAAACCATAATTTGAAGAAAAAATAAATTGGTTGTAGCACCTATTCACCCCCCCTCTAGGTGCACATACTATCCGTTCAATTGGTATCTGAGCCTCGGCTCTTATTTTGGTCTTAACCGCCTAAGAGTTTTAGTATGAACGATAATGTGGTAGTCACCGATTCCGTGGCACATGTCACTATGGATGATCTCAAGGATTTGCGAACTTCCTTGGCCTCATCCATGGATGGCAAAATTGACGAGTTGTGAACTCTCTTGTTGCAATTCATGAAAGCCAAAGAAATGGGGACTTCCACTTCATCGCCTCCGGAAGAAATTCCGGGGGGGGGGGGGGTGCTAAAGATGGGGTTAATGGTGAAAAACCTAAAAGTGATTCCTCTTAAGAAATCCACCGATAAGGGTACGGAAGGGAAAGGAGATTACCACTCCGTTCAAGGACACTACTCTCCCAATCCTCCCGCCCCACATCCTCATATAATTCCTAGAGGAGAACCTCCTAAACTTGATGCACATTCTTTTGGTGATTGGCATTATTATATGGAAACTCACTTAAACTCTTCTTGTATTGAACTTTGTAGGGTCACTCGTGATGGATACAAGCCTCATGACCCCAAGAACTTGACAATAAGAGAAGCAATAGATTGTCAACTCAACTACACCGCCTTGTCCATTATTCAACAAGCCGTGGGTCCAAACCACATGCATCATCTTCAACAATATTCCACCTCCAAAGAAACATGGGATGCTCTTGTCGTCATGTTTGTGGGCAATGAAAGCATGTAGAGGAATAGGTATGATACCTTGAGCAATGAAGCCGAAGGATTCTATACGCATGATGGTAAGAACCATGAAGACATGTACCGGAGGCTCGAGACTCACTACTAGGAAAATGGCTATAGGAGTGATGATACCCGTGACGCACATCACATTTGGCGCGTCACGCCTATTACCCGCGGCGCACCACGTTTCTGCGCGTCGCGCCTAAAGGCATAGCCGCGGCGCACCAAATAGAAGGCACGTCGCGCCTATGTGTGGGGCCGGGGTGGCGAGCCTCCGAGGCATACCCGCGACGCACCAACCCAGCGGTGCGTCACGGCTATGTTGGGTAGCCGCGGCGCACATTCCAGTGGTGCGTCACGGCTATCTTTTCCACGGGTGGCATCTATAGCCGTGACGCACCACTGGAACGTGCGCCGCGGGTACCCAACATAGCCGTGACGTGCCGAATATGATGTGCGTCACGGGTATACCTGGAACGAATTTAAGTGGTTGGGACCACCCCCACCTCCCATCTCCCCATATCTCCACCCCATTTTAGATCTGGTCGCCCCCCACCTCCTCACCACCTCATTTCCCCCATTTTCCCACCATTTAAAACTTATTTAACCTATTTTATTTGATATATATGTGTGGGGAATCTAGTAAACATTTGTCTCCACCCCCATCTCTCACTTTATTACCACTTTTTTTTTTGAAACATTTTTTATTACCACTTTCCCTTCCATCTTTTCACTTTCTATAGCCACATACAAACGTACTCTCTCGGTCTCGTGTCGGCAAGATCTATAGTTGGTGAGTTGTTGGAGGGACGATATGTATATGTGTTGTATGTATGTGTGTCGGCGCCGTGCGTCGTCACAAAAGATTCATATATATGGTTGCATATATACATATATGCGAAATTGTGTTGCGTATTTTTGATGAAATTTGTGGATGTCTTAAAAATGAGTTGACATGTGTTGCCAAAATGTTGATTCATTTCCATTTCGGCGACCACGCACTCCGAGAATGTCCTATTTTTAGCATAGGTCATGCCGAATTTTTCCGTCGACGACCATGTGCATGCATCATATATCCATATATTACGTAATTTGATTCTAATTAATTTTTCATTTGATCTTTTTTTACTATGTAGGCAACCATGCATATAAGCACAGGCACCGTGGCTAGATTTATGAAACATGCGACGGACGAAATGTTTCGAAATAGCATGACGGAGATAAGATGTCCTTGTCGAAGATGCAAACTGAAACACTTGATCAGATACGATTCTGGTGACTTGGAGTCGCACCTTATCCGTCGTGGTTTTATGGATGGCTACACTCTTTACCCGACAAGTGATGAAGATGAAGAGTCGCCCGGACATGATGAAGGACATAATGATCAAGATGAAGGACATGATCATAATCAAGACGAAGGACATCGTGATGAAGATGTCGGACATGATCATAATCAAGACGAAGGACATCATGATGAAGATGTCGTGACATCGTCATCGGACTGGGTGCGGGACCCTCATGTCCAAGCTCTGCTTCTCAAGGAGACTAGCAACACCAGAGCTGCTGCTAGAGAGAAATCGAAGTTGTCGCAACTGGAGATAGACGCCGTTACTCCATTGTATGAAGGATGCGTGAGCGAGGATACCCGTCTGAACGTAACGTTAAGGACCCTCGAGATGAAGACAAAACACCGATGGACCGATGCGAGCTACGATGAGAACATGGCATTCTGGCACGACCGTCTTCCCACGGGGAACAAGTGTCCAACGAGCATCGAGGAGGCGAAAAAAGTCGTGTGCCCTCTGGATTTACCTCACGTGAAATACCATGCTTGCATTAATGACTGCATCATCTATCGGGGCGCGGACGCGGAGAGAACCATATGCCCGGTGTGCGACGCAACTCGATACAAGACAGGGAAGAAGGCCTCTCCTCGAAAAGTGGTGTGGTACTTTCCGATAACTTCCCGTCTGCAGCGGTATTTCGCAGACCCCACACAGGCGAAGCTCATGCGATGGCACGCGGAAAGGAAGAAGCCAGAAGAGCATGATGGAACCGATCCGGAGAATGATGACACGATGCTGACACACCCCTCAGATGCTAGCCAGTGGAAGGCGCTAGACATCGAATACCCCGAACTCGGCGACGATCCAAGGAACATCAGGTTGTGCATGAGTACGGATGGATTAAATCCTTTTGGCAACCAGAGCAGCACCCATAGCACCTGGCCCGTGTTTGTATGTATATACAACCTACCCCCCGGTTGTGCTTGAAGAGGAAGTACATACAGATGAGTATGCTTATTCAAGGGCCGAAACAACCAGGTAACGACATCAATCTGTATGTCCAGTTGTTGGAAGAGGAGCTAGCCACGTTATGGGACGAGCCAGCCAATACGTGGGACGCCTATGGAGAAACGTTTTTCCCATTGAGAGCCGCGCTCATCACGACGGTGCATGACTACCTCGGTTACGGATATGTCGCGGGGCAGGTGGCGCACGGATTCTGTGCATGCGTTAGGTGCATGGATGACACTACGTATCTCCAGCTAGAGAGAAACCCCGGGTCATCGAAAACCGTGTTCTTGGGGCATCGAAGGTGGCTTCGCAAGGATGACCCGTGGAGAAAACGCAAAGATTTGTTCAACAATGAAGTTGAGATGCGAAGAGCCCCACGTCAAAGGAGCGGCGAGGAAATCGACGAGCTGTTGAAGAACTGGAAAGAGTGCCCTGCGCCGGGAAAGAAGCGAAAGGCGCCGGCGCCGTTGGAGGGTGTATGGAAAACAAGGTCTGTTCTCTGGGACCTGAGGTACTGGAAGATTCTCCGCACACCCCACTGCCTTGACCTCATGCATATCACGAAAAACGTGTGCGAGAGTCTGCTTGGCACCCTGCTCAACATGCCGGAGAGGACCAAAGATGGGCCGAAAGCAAGGAACGACTTGAGATTTTTGAATATCAGGGGCGAGCTCCACGGAGGAAAACCGGATGATGATGACGATGACGATGACGATGTGTTAGATGGGACGGAAGGTCGCCGCAAGGGCAAAAAGGCCAAGAAGACGGAATATTACTGTCCCCCTTCGTGCTTCACGCTATGCGAGAAGGAGATCGACCAATTCTTCAAGTGCCTCCTTGGAGTCAAATTTCCTTACGGTTATGCGGGGAAGATAAGCAGATACCTAGACGTACCAAAGCAGAAGTTCAGCGGAATGAAGTCTCACGACTGTCACGTGATGATGACGCAGATACTTCCAGTTGCAATTCGAGAGATAATGGACGAGCACGTCCGCGAAACGCTGTTTGGACTCTGCAACTTTTTTGACGTCATCTCTCGAAAGTCGATTGGCGTGAAAAAACTCGCAAGGCTACAGGAAGAGATCATGGTGATACTATGCGAGCTTGAGATATACTTCCCGCCAGCATTCTTCGACATTATGGTGCATCTCCTTGTCCATGTCGTGGATGATATCATCCAGCTCGGGCCGCCGTTTTTACACTCCATGATGGCGTTCGAAAGGATGAATGGTTCCATCAAAGGATACGTCCGCAACAGGGCCCGTCCAGACGCAAGCATTGCCAAGGGCTTTCTGACAGAGGAGTGCATCTCTTTCTGCACGAATTTTCTAGACAAAGATGAGAACCCTGGTCTGCCCGTAAACAGGCACTTTGGCAGGCTCGGTGGATGGGGACACCGCGAGGGCCAGCGCGAAATGAATGTCGACTTTCAGGGCCGACACAACGACTTTGACAGAGCAAACCTAGTCGCGCTACAACATCTAACAGTGGTCGATCCTTGGTTGGAAAAGCACAAATTGCTAATCGCGAAGTATTACAGTGACCGGGGTCAACATAGGACCGAAGCAGAAATAATCAAAGAGCACAACATCCATTTCACACAGTGGTTCAGGGAGAAGATTATGACCGATCAACCGGAGACGCCTTATTCTGAAGAAGAAAAACTCATACTCACATTGTCACAAGGCCCCGCACATAACCTCATGACATATCAGGCATACGATATCAATGGTTACACATTCTACACGGCAAATAAGGACCGGAACTGCGAATACCAGAACTCGGGGGTAACGATGGAATCATTAACAGGTGACGTCAAGGAAAGATACTATGGTAGGATCGACGAGATATGGGAACTCGACTACTGCGGAGAGAAGGTGCCAATGTTCCGTGTCACATGGGCAAAGAGCGTCAGGAAAGAAGGACAATATTTCACCACCATGGTGATACCTGAAGCCAAATCCGGCACGAATGTCACCGCAAAAAATGAGCCATGGGTCTTGGCTAACAAAGTGGACCAATGCTTCTTCATTACTGACCCGACAAGGCCTAGCCGTGTTGTCGTGCGGAGAGGCAAAAGAAACATCATCGGAATGGATGGAGTAGCCAACGAGCAAGACTTTGACCAGTACGGCGACCCGAAAATGGAAGATGACAATGACGATGGAACGAAATACACAACAAGAAGAAGCAGGACAACACTACCTACGGGTCGCCCATTCCACCGAAGAAGTCACGGTGTTCCGGGACTGAATTACTCAACCGCGACAAAGAAGGGAAAGAAAATTGTAAAACGCTAGCTCGAAGAACAACGATATATGTGTCGTGTGTTTGCATGCATTCGAGGAAGTGATGGCGATGTAATATATATACACTTAATGTTTAAATTGATCTTTCTGGATTTTGGATTGATTTATTTGAATTTATTTTGAGCTTATATTGATTTATTTCCTAAGGTGTAAGCCATTGGACTTAATGTTTAAATTGATCTTTCTGGATTTTGGATTGATTTATTTGAATTTATTTTGAGCTTATATTGATTTATTTCCTAAGGAAAAAATCATTTTTTGAAAAAATGGGGGGTGGGACTCGAACTTGGGGCAATGGAGCAGTGGCAAAGGTGTAAGCCACTGGACTAAGCAGCTGGTTCTGCTATAGACCAGCGCGCATACTTTTTGAATAGAAAACAGAAATAGGCGCGACGCACCTCTCATCCGTGCGTCACGGCTAAGTAATGCGCGACGCGCCTCCTCTACGCTCGTCACGGGTACACTATGCGCGACGCACATTTAGTTGGCGCGTCACGCGTAAGCGATGCGTGGCGCATCTTACTCATGTGCGTCACGGCTATCCTTCCGCCTATTGACTGACCCGTGCCCCTCTCTTCTCTTCCTCTTCCACATCCACATCTCGCGATCGATCTCGATCTGAACCACCGCGCGTCTTGCCTCCTTGCTTCCGACCAACACCACCCCAAGCACCACCCTAGCCTCTGCCCTCCCTCTCGCCGCCACCCACCACCACCCCAAGCCCTAGACATAGCCTCTGCTCTCCCTCTAGTCGCCGCCCACCACCACCGTGACCTCGCCTCTGCATCGACCTAGGAGGAGGAGGAGCAGGCGCAGGACCAGGTCCAGGAGCCGTACTGCGCCGTCGACCTCTGTAGCATCGACTGCGCCATCGTCGTCGACGTCCCGTCTCCATCGACCAGGTCCAGGAGCTTTACTCCATCGACCTCTATAGCATCGACTGCGCCGTCGTCGTCGACGTCCCGTCTCCATCGACCTCGAAGCCCGACGAACAAAGGTGCGCCGCCCCCTAGTCCTCTCCCTCCCCTTCTCCTCGATCCCGCCCCTAGATGGCTTGTAGGAACTCCGATTCCTTCATTGTTCTTGCTGTGTTCTTTAAAGAGTCACTTAGGGGTGCAAATCCTAGAACCTAGTGCCCAGCAATCATGTGCTAGATGTGCTTGTTAACTTACTATCCATTTCCTCTTGTTGGTGGATTTCTTCAAGGCAGATAAAGCATTTCCACTTAGGCCAGATTTCTTACACACTCAATATGGAGTAATATCAATATGGTAACACAAGATCTTATGATGTTCTTGAAACTTTAAAAACATTCAGGTCCCAACGACAAGGCTAGTGTTAGTGACAAGTTGCAATAGTTTCCTAAAAACTCCTGTAGTTAGTTTTGCATGCTGCTATAGTTAGTCGTGCTTGCTCTTGTGATTAGGAGAGGCTCTACCATTTCTCTTGAATTATGCCTGTGAAATTCATTTCTGGCATCTCTATTTTTTCAGCAGTTGTGGTATCTTGACTTAACAATCATGTGCTAGATGTGCTTGTTAACTTACTATCCATTTCCTCTTGTTGGTGTTCATCTGATAAGAACAATTGCTTCCATCTTGATTAAGCCTCTGGCCAGTGATGCAAAGCCTGAGGCCCAAGTTTAAATAAGAACAAATGCTAGATTTGATCATTTTAATTCCCAGTGATGAACTTTAGCATAGCACTTCTATTCCTATCTGAGGAAAATACCCCCAGCCTGCTCTCTGTGCATAATCTAGAAATTTCTAGCTAGATGGTGTGTAGTTAACAACCTAGGGCTTGTTGGTGATGGATGGTTTTGTGCTTGTGGTCTACTTGCTCCTCAGCCCTGCTCCTCCACTAGTTCAAAAATGATGTTGCTTGTTGAAAAATGCTGCTGCTTTTGTTTGCTGCTTGTTCCTGAGAATTTGCTACTGATGTTACTTATCATATCCAATCTATATAGAAGTGTCTACTTAGAGATCATATTGGTTGTTGTTGCTGCTAAGTTGTTTCCATGTTGTTCATGAGAAATTGCTGCTGCTAGGCTATGTTTGTTTGGCAGGTACTGGTGTTGGTACTGGTAATATAGTTTTGATGGATAAAAAATGATCTTCTAGGACTGGTGCTGGTGTTGTAGGACTGGTGCTGGTACTGGTGTTGGATAAAATTTTGCAGATAATAAAAATTGTGCTGGTGTTGGCCTAAAGAATCTGTCCGGCCATCGAGCCGTTTAAAACTTTGCAGGGAATTCAAATGAGTTGCCCATTTTCGCCGAAATGTTGATTAATTTCCGTTTCGGCGAGAATCGGGCACTCTAGTGTTAGAAAATTAGCAAAGGTCATGCCGAAATTTTCCCGTGAATTTAGGACTTAGCCGTTTTCCCGTGATCGAGTAGTATGTCGATTTTTTGTTTCCTTTAGATTAACCAATAATTTCCCCCTGCAGAACATGGCACACGACGACGAGGCCGGCGGTTCTAAGCCGTTCTGGCAAATCACCGACGAAGAAGATGAGCAATACGACCCGACGGCGGATGCCTGGGCTGACGCGGACACTAGCGGTGGCAAGGAGGATGACGCCACGACTAGTGGCGCCGGTGATACCACTAGTGGCGCCGCCGGCGGAAATAACACCACTGATGCCGGCGGTCAGACAGATGGTGGTAGCAAAGCCAACAAGAAGAGGAAACGGAAAAGTAACACTCTCCGCACCTACCGTGAAGAGATCACGGAAATTGATAGCTTTGGGTATCCAATCGCGCCCGAGGCGGTGGTCAGAGGATTCGGCAACCAGATTGGTTGCATTGTCCGGGACACTGTCAGGATCTTAACCGATGATCTAAGGAAAAAAGAGAATGCACATTATCAGGTTCTTCTCTTTAGAAAGCTGCACGGACGATACTTGTACCCGCATCCGCCAGACGAGCCGTTTAAGTACAATAACGACAATCTGGCGGGGAATATAGTCAACCACTGCGCCATTGGTAAGATGAACACCGCCTTGGCCAACTGGAAACACCGGGTGAAGGTTAAGGTCTTGGACCCCAAAAATAGCCTGCAGGATGTTTTAGCGAGTGAGCCGAGAATCACCGAAGATGAACTCCGGGACTTCAAGGTACTTTGCCAGAGCGAAGTCGCCAAGGCTAACGCTGATTGGGGGCAGAGGATGCGGAAGTTGAACATTGGTTCCCACAAACTGGGATGCGGCGGTTACAGAGCGGCGATTCCCAATTGGGAGAAGGAGGACGCCAAACGTGCAGAACAGGGCATCCCTGACCCTCTCGCAAAGTACTCGCCGCGGACGAAAAACTTCATCAGGGCCCGGTTTACATATGACCCGGTAGCTAATGAGTATACTACCGATGATGAGAAGGTGAAGACGTTGTATGACAACTTGGTAAGTAAATACACCACCCTAGTTAGTTTGCTCTCGACGATCTAGTCGATTGCATTATAGTGTACTGGTGGAATTCTAAACGGTTCACGCTAATTGTGCAGAACTTAGAAATCGAAAGTGGTGGAACCTCGTCATCCATGCCGAGGCTGCACGGCCCGTGGGACGACACTTTAAATAGGGCGGTGAACGTGACGCAGGGGAAGGAAAAGCACAAAAGGCCGTCAGGTGGCCGAGTTTGTGGCCTGGGCACGACGACGAAGCTCAGAGAGTACTTCAAGGAGCCCAGGGAGGCGAGAAGGAATAGAAAGAGGAGCATCGAAGATATCCAACGTGACGAAGCCCGCGATCGCGAGATTGCAGACCTCAAGGCCAAAGTTGCCGATATTCCTAATATTGTCAAAACAGCTTTGGCAGAACAAATGGGCAGCGTTTTGCCTACCATCTACGATGTGGTTACTCGATGGAATGAAGGAGGTCGAGTGGGGCCGTGCCCGGTGCCTAGCGTGCAGGGCAGCAACTCAAGAGACTTGTCCAGAGTCTCGCCGGCCAACGCCACGATGGCGGACCCACTTGTGACTCCGCCCGCCTACACCACGGCGCCGATAGTGACTCCGCCCGCCTCTACCCGCCTGACCATCCGTTGCACGCCCACAGTGGGCGGTCCTCCGCCGAAAGAAGAGCGTGCACCAACGAACAACCGCCGCCTGGCCATCGGTTCCACGCCCGCCGCCGGTTCTCCCTCGCCATTGAACAGTAGCACGCCCGCCGTCGTCGTTGGCCCCTCGCCGCTAGAGGAGCTCGACGCCCTCGCCAGCCAGGTAAATAGTTAAGCGTTGGAGCGTCGATCTTCCTTTGCCTTAGACTGGCCTCTCTGACGCCCTGCATGTTTTCCGCAGAACGACGACGTTCCATGCACTCTCTTACACACAGTGGACGGCGTGTTGAAGGATGTTGCTGTGGGTATGATCGTTCAACCATCAACCCGCAGGTTCCACAACAGGCCGATGCGCGAAGACGTATATAGAGTTCGAGTGCTTCGGGTGCTGGCGGGCTACGACGACTTGTTGCCTCCCATTCAACCCTACCAAGAAGAAGATGACCCCGATACCCTGACGCTGCTCCAGTGCATGCCTTGGAACATGGAATGGCCGAAGAGCCAGATTCGCCTGGGGAAGAGGGGCGCCACCCCGCGGACATCGCCTCTAGAACTACCGGCGCGAGGCACCACCTCGAAGACAACCCCTCTAGAAGCTCCGGAGCGGAGCCATGGCAAGACCGTCGCCGCGCCGTCGCCTACCCGTGACATGGAGATGGCACAAGACCAGGAGAATGACGTTGATCTTGATGCCATGGATTTCATCGCTGATGACTTTGATGGCGGAGATTACGTTGCTCCTCCTCCAGAAGAACCCTACCATAGCACGGAGGCTCGTGGTGAGGCTCCTCCTGCGGATAAATCCAATTGCAAGCGTCTCTTCGGTTCTCAGGAAGACACGCCTCCAGATGTCGGCCCCTGCACCGAGACTCAGAAAAGTGCGAAGGGTGGAGTTATTTTCAGCCCTAGCACAATCCGTAAGGCGGCTAATGAGGAGATTGAGAAGGAGATCATTCCGAAAGCGCCGAAGCCGCGGAAAAGAGGACCTAGATCCAAGGCCGCAAAGTCCGCGAGCCAGCCTGCTAAGATGCCGCTCCGTGTTCAGGACGGCCCACCTACATCTAAGCATACGAAGATGCATGTGATTGGTCAGCCTATGCTTAGCCAGAGCAAGCTCAAGGCCGCAAGTGGGGATATGCGGAGTTTGCATGACAACATTCTTTTTCTTGAATCGCGTCTTCTTGAATCCAAGGATCCATCATACCCGGTTTTCATTGCCATGGTGCCAAAGGACTTGGGCTTCGTCGAGTCAACCGGCGCGGATAGAATAGTACTGCGGTTTTCGGACATCTTCGATATGTTCCATAGCAATCCGCTGCACTACTCCATGATCCGCCTATACTCGCTCAGTCTGGCGGTGCAAGTCATCAGGGATAATACACCGGGCATCGCGATAGCGGACCCCTTCTACATGCGCCACGACGTGTTGTGCGGCGTTGGGAACCAGGTAGTCGCGTCGACATATCTCCGGGACTTCATGCTGGCGAACCAGACCAAGGATTACATCCTCGTGCCTTACTTTGCCGGGTAAGTCAATATTATTAGCCGAATCGAAAGTGATTTTCTTTAGATTTTCATCGCTCCTTTCCAACACTTTGTTTGGATTGTTCCGCGCAGATATACACAATGCACACTCATCTGCATTTGTATCAGTCATTCGCATGCCACGTATCTCGACTCAGGGAGTGCGGTGAAGAAAGACTACTCCAACGTGAAGAAAGTTTTGGATAATGCTCTCACCGGCTACCATGCAAGGGGGGGCAAAATCACTAGGGAGAAGGTCGTTCAGGGCGCTCGGGTGTTCACCCACACGACGACTTTCGCGTGCGTCAAGCAGCCGGCGGGCAGTAACCGAGACACCTACTATGTCCTCCATCATATGCGGGCGTATGTACGGGATCAACAGTTCCTTACCCTGCCTAGTCAAGTCCAACAATGGGCCTCCCGCTTGTCGATGGTCGGCGATGACAAGGTTAGAGAAGAGATATATGATATCCAGAAGTGCTTTGCCACGAAAATCGTTCATGAAGTGGTGAACAAGAGTGGGACATTTTACTGCCGGTTCAACATGCCGAACCGCGACATAGATACCTACCTAGCAACTGCCTGTGACGACAGGCCCTTCATCACTCAGGAGGGCTTTCCCGTTGTAATCCCTGGGAGGATGAGTCAGAAGGAGTGAGAACTATTGTAAGGCTTGCTACATTTTCCGAAATTAGTCGAACTCAATCGTTAGGGTTATGAATCGTCCATCGTGTGACGGATGCTTTATTATGTTAATGCTTAATTATCTTTCTTTTCATTATTGCGGTCTTACTTGTGATGGTCGTTCGAGCTTTTGAATAAGTAAATGCCGATGATTAAAAGAGTTGGTTCACACTCAGATGGCCTAGGCGGTCCGTTGCGCCTTGTGATTTTCACAAAGTTAGGATCTTGTGCATCCCACTTGGCGCAGCGGCACCGCCTACGGCCGCTTGTATGTGTCCACCCTAAATACGAGGCACACATCGTTACGGTTATGAATCGTCCATTCTGTAACTGATGCTCAATTATGTCAATGCTTGATTATCTTGCATTTTATTATTGTGGTCCTACTTGTGATGGTCGTTCGATCTTTTGAATAAGTAAATGCCGATGATTAAAAGAGTTGGTTCACACTCAGATGGCCGAGGTGGTCAGCTGCGCCTTGTGATTTTCACAAAGTTAGGATCTTGTGCATCCCACTTGGCGCAGCTGCACCACTTCGGCTGCTTGTATGTGTCCACTCTAAATATGAGGCACACATCGTTACGGTTATGAATCGTCCATTCTGTAACTGATGCTCAATTATGTCAATGCTTGATTATCTTGATTTTATATTATTCAGGTCCTATGTTCGTTCGATCTTTTGAATAAGTAAATGCCGATGATTAAAAGAGTTGGTTCACACTCAGATGGCCTAGGTGGTCCGTTGCGCCTTGTGATTTTCACAAAGTTACGATCTTGTGCATCCCACTTGGCGCAGCGGCACCACCTACGGCCGCTTGTATGTGTCCACCCTAAATATGAGGCACACATCGTTACGGTTATGAATCGTCCATTCGTAACTGATGCTCAATTATGTCAATGCTTGATTATATTGCTTTTATATTATTCCGGTCCTATGTTCGTTCGATCTTTTGTATAAATGCCGATGATTACAAGAGTTGGTTCACACTCAGATGGCCTTTTATATTTCTCCACTTACTACTTATTGTAGACATGTTTAAAACTATTATTTTTGCTTTTCTTTCTTGTCATTACAGATGCCGAGGTGCTACGTGGTGTTTAGAGGCAGGGTTCCAGGAGTCTACGATCACTGGGAAGACTGCTTCGAGCAGGTGAACAAGTTCAAAGGGAATGCCTACAAATCCTACAACACAAGAGTGGAGGCGGAAGCTAGGTGGTTCATCCATCTCGAGGAGGAACAAAATAAGAAGAAGAAGAACAACACGTGGATGAAGACCATCGCAGCCGCTCTTGTCGCCGTCGCCTCGCTCGTCATGCTATGGTTCCTAGTTAGATGATTAGGTTATCGGCGACTAGATAGGTCACTTGTCCCGATGATGAAGCATCATCGATCGATGTAATCGGTCCCGATGATTAACCGTATGATGTAGGTCTATTTGCCATGATAAACACTTTGTTGTATTCATAATCAACTGTTTGACGTAGCTATTCGGAATTCTAATTAAACAGTATGATCAACTATAATATATCATTTGTTAGTCAGAGAACTGTTTTGATACATTTTGTTTACTGATATTTTTTCTGTATTTGAGCTGTGTATATACCTGTATAAATACGGTACCGTGTATTTCAAAAAAATACAACACAGTATACCCGTGACGCACCAAAAAGGATACCCGTGACGCACCAGGGAGGATAGCCGTGACGCGCAGAAGTTCATACCCGTGGCGCACCCAGTAACTTAGCCGTGGAGGCATTACTTAGCCGTGACGCACCAATATTCCTAGCCGTGGCGCACCTCCTTAGTTAGGCGTGACGTGCCTCCCGATATCCGCGGCGCACCGTGACGGTGCGTCACGGGTATCAATAGGCGCGACGCACCAGCTCGGTGCGTCACGGATAAACCAATAGGCGCGGCGTGATAGCCGTGACGCGCCCTGGTGCGTCACGGATAAGCCAATTGGTGCATCACGGGTAAGCTTTTTCCTAGTATATTGATGATGCTTGGATTAAGAGGAAGTACGTGAGTGCTCTCATACCTTTTGAGCCCGCGGACTTGAAGAGTCCTCAAGGAAGACATGACTATGCATCTTTGATCTCAACTCAAGTGATGCAAGAAATTAGCTCCTTCCAAGTGCAAACAAAGAATTCTCTTGACAACCGTGCTAGAGCCATGAGAATTCAGGAAGGAGCCTCCGTTGCTTTGAAGGCCAAGGTGGTGTCAAGGGAGGTTGATCGTCAATAAGCATGCATTGAGGACTTGGCCCCTTTGAAGGATCAAGAACATGATCCCGTGCTCAAGGATGTCATTTCTCCTTCCGTGCAAAAGTTTTGGAATAATCCTCCCAAGGCCAAGGCATATGTTGAGGAGAAGACCAAGTCTAGCTATGGCAAGGAAGAGACTCAAAAAGTGAGGTCTTGCTTCAATTGTCAAGACAAGCACCATTTCATTGCGGAGTGCCCGTATGAGAATAGAGAACATCCTGGAGGCAATCTCATCCGCAAGGACAAATCAAAGGTTGCTTACAAGAAACCTCGATTCAAGAATAAACCTTTCAACAAGAAGCCTCCCACCGAGTTTGTGCTAGTGACTCAAGAGGAGTATGATTCCGGAAGTGATGAAGAAGAAGAATCCATAAGTGAAGTGGCCACTCTTGCTATTGCATCAACTTCATCTTCGTCATCGCTCTTCAAATCCCCCAATGAGAATCTTCCTCAACCCTCCGACAAGTGCTTCATGGCTAAGGCCTCGGAGGACTATACTTCCGGTGGGTCTAAATGGATAATTGATAGTGGATGCACTAGTCATATGAACGGAAGCAAAGAACTTATGACGGAGTTGCGCCCAAATACAAATGATGCAACCTTCACTTATGGAGATAAGTCCAAGTCTAAGATAACGGGTTTCGGCAAGCTTGTGATTGCTCTGGATATCACTATCGTGGACGTCATGCTTGTCGAATCCTTTGGTTACAATTTACGTTCAGTTTGTTCATTAGGGAAGATGGGTTTCTCCGTCTTCTTTGATCCTTATATTGTGGTCCTTTTGAGGAGCAAGACTCTAGACGTCGCATACGCGGGACATGTCAAAAATGAGTTGTTTGTGGTGGACTTTTCAAAGTCTACCAACTCTCAAGCGATGTGTCTTTTCGGAAAGGCGGATGTGGGATGGTTGTGGCATCGCCGCCTATCCCATGTCAATATGATAACTTTGCAAAGTCTTCACAAATGTGGCCTAATCCTCATACTAAAAGAAAATGTTTCCTTTTTCAAATATCGCGTTTGTAGGTCGTGTGTTGAAGGAAAGATGCATGATGCCTCCCATAAGGTCAAGACCATTATCTCATCAAACAGGAACTTGGAGCTTCTTCATGTTGATCTCTTTGGTGCCATGCCCAAGGCAAGTCTTGGAGGCAAGAAGTATTGCTTGGTGATTGTCGATGACTATTAAAGATACACTTGGTTCTATTTATGGGCCGAAGCCATATCTACCGCATGCCACTCCTCCAACCGCCTGTACATTCGCAAGGGCTTAGATAAGACTCCATATGATATCCTCACCGGCAACAAACCCAACGCCTCCTACTTCCGTGTCTTCAGTTGTAAGTGTTTCTATTTTTACAAATGGTGTTCAGTTGTCTAAATTCCAATCTAAAACTATTGAGGGTATATTTGTTGGTTACGGTGCCGAATCCCACACTTATAGGGTCTTTGACAAAACCTCACATATAGTCATAGAATCTTGTAGTGTGGTTTTCGAAGAAAATGATGGCTCCCAAGTGGCGCAATTTCATGTTTCTAATGTAGATGTAGAAATACCTCAAGAAGCCATAGGAAGGATGGGTGTGGGATTTTTTCGCCCCATTGAGGGACACATTATGGCAACTCGAGAAGAACTATGATCTACTCAAGTGGGGCCCTCATCTACAATAGAAGAACAAGCCAAGGAGCCAAGTGATGTACCTAACCAAGAACAAGCTCAAGACCCTCATCTTGTTGACCAAGTTACTATGCAAGAAACAACCACTCCCATCATTCAAGATAGTCAAGGTCAAGGCCAAGATCAACCTTCTTCGTCCTGCTCTCCACAAGTTGAATAAAGTGTTGATCATGATGATGACGATGATCAAGGACAACAAACCAGTCAAGACGCGGACCCAAATGATCAAGTGATCACTCCTTGCAATAATGAGGAGATCGAAGCCCGTCGTGCAAAAAAGATTAGAAGAGCCTTGAAGCATATTGATGCAACCGATGACAAGGTGTTGAATGATGTTCAAACAAGAAAATCCACTAGAAGGAAATTAACACATTTTTGTGAGCATCAAGCTCACATATCCATGGTGGAACCAAGGAAAGTATTTGAAGCTTTTGATGACTCGGATTGGTTGGAATCTATGCATTATGAGCTCAATAACTTTGAGAGCAATAAAGTTTGGAAGCTAGTTGAGAAGCCAAAGAATTGCCACAATGTTATTGTCAATAAGTGGATATTCAAGAACAAGCAAGATGAGCATGATATTGTCATACGGAACAAAGCAAGATTGGTGGCTCAAGGCTACACTCAAGTGGAAGGCATTGACTTTGATGAAACCTATGCTCCCGTGGCTCGCCTTGAGTCCATATGTATCCTTCTTGCATATGCATCTTTGCATAATTTCAAATTGCAACAAATGGATGTCAAAAGTGCTTTTCTAAATGGTCCATTGAAAGAGGAGGTATATGTTAAGCAACCTCCGGGGTTCGAGAACCCCAAGTTCCCTAACCATGTCTACAAGCTCGATAAGGCGCTCTATGGATGACGTGGGGATGACTCCAGAACCTATCGAGTGGGCCTACCTGGTCCAAGGCCCAAGACTAAAGACCAACACAAGGCGCAACCCCGCAGATCTAGAAGGCCCATTGGAAGCCCACCCGCAAAACTTGCGCGTCAAGATGGAAAGTCTCCACCACCTTAGAGCTAGGGTTTGTAACCCCATCGGGTACGGTTTGAGACCCAGCCACCTATAAAAAAGCTGGGAGAACCACCGAGGAGGGGATCCAATCTATTTTCCACCACCATAGCCATAGCTCGAGATCTATCTCTAAGCTTGCGCACCCACCTTTGTAATCGATCTACTCATAATACAGATCAGAAGAGCAGGAGTAAGGGTTTTACCTCTACGAGGGCCCCAAACCTGGGTAAATCTTTCCCCTATTAGCCGACGAAGTTACCAGCGCCGATTTCGTTCCCTTACTCGAAACCCTACCGGATCATCCGAGGGAATTGCCGATATGACTAATCGACAACTGGCGCCGTCTGTGAGAACGGCAGGCGCTAGGTCCACGACATCTTCGGCCTCATCTTCACCGAGCTTCAGCTGGAGCCCGGGATCATCGACTCCAACGGAGCCGATCTGCTTCGGATCATTCATCTACACGCCCCAATCGCTGGAATAACGCCCGGCGTTCGACGGACTTCAGGAGGGCATCAGCCTGACATTCGGCGACCTCCGCTTCCACGCCAGCAAGCCGGGAATTCTATGCTTCCCCGACCAAATGGAACTCGACGGATCAGACTCTGAGTCTGTCTCGAGCCCGGCGATCCTTGAGTCACCATCCGGCAACACCAGTCGCGACTTAGCGCCCAGCGATGGATCCATCTGCCGCAACACACGCAACTTCCACACCATTGCGACTGAAGAATCCTCCAAACTCGATGAAAGCCATCGGCCTTCAACTAGGACTCACGAGCCATATCTGGCCCAAGTCTGCATGGCAGGTTCAGCCAATCAACCTGAGGAAATAGTGGAAAGTCGAGTGGCGTGGGAACGCATCAAGGTCTCGCGAGCCTCTTGGCTCAAAGCAAGGGCAGCGGTACACTTTGGCTAACCGATAGAACCTGGATCCTCTCAAGAAGTCCTCACGGCGTACCACTACCACCTGTTGCGGACAGGACGACAGTTGGCAGAAGCCCTCAAGGAACTAGAAGCACGGAAGGAAGTGATGACCCACAAGTATAGGGGGTGTATCGTAGTACTTTCGATAAATAAGAGTGTCGAACCCAACGAGGAGCAAAAGGTGTTGACAAGCAGTTTCGATGAAGGAATAACTTTAAATACTGAAAGATAAATTTGGGGTTTTTGATATTGCAGATAAATAAAGTGTGAGTGAATAAAAAATGCAGTAATAATAATTGCAGAAAGTGGCCCAATCCTTTCTTCAGCAAAGGACAAGCCGATGGGTTTACTTATGATTAACAAACGTTCTCGAGGACACACGGGAGGTTTCTGTCAAGTGCTTTTGTTTCATGCTGCTGAATATTTTTTAGTGTTTTGATAAGTGTTGTGTGGGTGAACCTATGCTAATGTACCGTCACATCCAAGACTAATACATACTTGTGATTATACCCCTTGCAACCCGCAACTACAATAAAGTAATTAAGAAATAAATCTAACCACGGCTTTAAACTCCGGGATCCTACGCTCCCTCGTGCAATAGAATCCTAATGGGGGTTTAGGTTTCCGTCACTCCGGCAACCCCACAATTAGTAGCCAAATACACGATGCATTCGCCTAGGACCGTAAATGGTGAAGTATCATGTAGTCGACGTTCACATGACACCACTAGAAGAATAACACCACAACTTAAATATCAAACCATTAAATATTACCCAACATTACTTCACTACTAACAACTTGACTTCTCCCATGTACTCAAGAACAACACGAACTACTCACAAGATATCATATGGATCATGATCAGAGGTGATATAATGGTGATTAACAATCTCTACATAAACCTAATCCAATGGTTTCACTCAATAGCATCAACTACAAGTAGTAGTCAACACGAGAAAGTTTCCCCTATCAAATAGACAAGATGCAACCCTAGATGTTACAGCGGAACGAAGTGGAGCTAAGTTTGATGATGGTGGAGATGATGATGATGATGATGATCCCGATGAAGTCCAGCTCGATGACGGTGACGATGGTGATGATTTCCCCCTCCGGGAAGGAATTTCCCCGGCAGATTTCTCCCTACCGGAGAGCTTTTCTCTCTCTGTTGTTTTCCGTCCCGCAGAGGCGGCAGAAAGATTCCTCGATGATTCTCTGTGTCTTAGGGTTCCCGGGGGATGAAGTAGGTCGAAGGGGCAAGAAAGAGGTGGGCCAGGGCCTCCTCACCAACCCCAGGCGTGACCAGAGGTGGGCCCGCGCTTGGGCATGGTGATGGACCTTGGTGGCCCTCCTCCGGCTCCCCTTTTGGCTTCCTCCGTCTTCGGGTTAAATAGGAACTTTCCGATGATTTCCGAGGTGCTCTGATCTTCACGAATATGGTATCCTGCTGCTCCGTTTTCCAGCAGAATTCTGACTCCGGGGTTCAACTCTCCAATTATTGGAAAACATGCAAAATAGGTGAAATAACATAAGTATCATGCTCCAATATGAAATATATCAATGAATAACAGAAAATTATGATATAAAATAGTGATGCAAATTATGAAGTACATCCTTTTGAAGAATATTAGTAAGAGGCTTTGATATTTTAGAGAAATCTTTAATAAACCTTCTATAGAAACCAGCATGACCAAGAATACTACGAATACCTTTGACATCCCTGGGACGGGGCATTTTCTCAATGGCTTCAACTTTAGCTCTATCAACTTCAATACCTCTTTCAAAAAATTTATGTCCAAGTAAAATTCCTTCATTTACCATAAGTGGCATTTCTCCCAATTAAGAACAAGATTATTCTCCTCACATCTCTATAAAACTTTCTCAAGATTCTGCAAACAATTATCAAAAGAAGTTCCATAGACGGAGAAATCATCCATGAAGACTTCCACAATTTCTTCACAAAAAGCATGAAAGATAGCGGACATGCATCTTTGAAAAGTAGCGAGCGTTACATAAACCAAAAGGCATACGTCTATAAGCATAGGTTCCCTAAGGACAAGTGAACGTTGTTTTCTCTTGATCAGGCTTTCTAACAGCAATTTGAGAGAACCCAGAATAACCATCAAGAAAGCAGAAATGAGTTTTCTTAGACAACCTCTCTAACATTAGATCAATAAAAGGCAAAGGATAATGATCTTTCTTAGTAACCTTATTAAATTTCCTAAAATCAATACACATCCTATAAAAACCACTACCCTTTTAGGAATAAGTTCATTATTTTCATTTGGCACAACAGTCATACCTCCTTTCTTGGGGACACAATGCATAGGACTAACCCATCTACTATCAGCAATAGGATAAATAATACCAGCGTCAAGGAGTTTCAATACCTCATTTCTTACCACATCCCTCATCTTAGGAATAAAACGACGTTGATGTTCAACAACTGGCTTTGCATCAGGTTCAATATTAATAGCATGCTGACATATAGTAGGAGAAATCCCCTTCAAATCATCAAGAGTATAACCAATAGCACCTCTGTGTTTCCTCAATATTCCCAATAATCTCTCCCCTTCTTTACCAGAAAGTTTAGAACTAATAATAACATGATATAATTTCTTATCATCAATATGAGCATATTTAAGATTGTCAGGCAAAGGCTTTAAATCAAAAACAGGATCCTCCTTGGGTGGTAATGTGGTACCCAAGTCTTCCACCGGTAAATTATGTTTTAGGATCGCTGGCTGATGTAGGAAAATCTCGTCAATTTCATTTATTTCTTCCATAAAGACACCACTTTCGTGGTCTTCCATGTATTGTTGCAAAGGATTGTTAGGAGCAAGAGCAATATCAGCCAATTGTTCAAATCTATAATTCTCATTAGGTAATTCAGCTTCATAAGGTGCTTTAGCAAATTTGGAGAAATTAAATTCATAAGACGCTCCATCAAACTTTGTAAGGATTTTCTCCTTTTTACAATCTATAACAGCACCACAAGTGTTTAAGAAAGGTCTACCAAATATAATAGGACAAGTATCACTAGCAAAAGTACCTAGTACTAGAAAATCAGCAGGATATTTAGTTTTACCACATAAGACCTCCACATCTCTAACAATACCAATCGGAGAAATAGTTTCCCTATTAGCAAGTTGAATAATCACATCAATGTCTTCAAGTTCACAAGAACCAATTTCATGCATGATTTCTTTATAAAGCTCATAAGGAATAACACTATAACTAACACCAATACCACACAAACCATAATAGCAATGATCACCTATCCTAACAGATAGCACATGAACACTAGGTTTCCTATATTTACTAGGATGAGAGACAATATTAGAAGCGTCTTCACAAAATATAATGTGTCCCTCTTCTACATTTTCAGAAACAAGGTCCTTTACTATTGCTACTGTAGGTTCTACAGTCATTTGTTCCTCGGGTTCTACAGGTTTCCTTGCACTTCTATTAACCACACTAGCTAACATAGAATGTTCTTTTACCTTAGCATGGAAAGGCATTTTCTCAATATAAGATTCAGGCACAATAGAATCAACTGTATGAACTTCTATATCTCTAGCAGGAACACAATTAACAGTACCTTTATAAGGTGCATGGTACTTATTCCATTCCTATTTAGGAATATCAATATAAGAAGCAAAATCCTTATATAAGTTTGCAACAACTTGAGAATCAAGACCATAAACAGTACTAACATTATGAAAATCATCGGATGACATAAAAGTTTTAATGAATTCATAATCATAATTTATACCTGACTTTCTACCTTTTTCATTCTCCCATCCTTCAGTGTTTTATTGAATACGGTCAAGAAGATCCCATTTAGCTTCATCCTTACTACGTGTAAATGATCCAAAACAAGAAGCATCCAATAAATCCTTATCATGAAGAGAAAGCCTTGCATAGAAATTATTAATAACAATATTACTAGGGAGCTCGTGAATGGGGCATTTGAGCATTAGTAACTTCAATATCCCCCATGCTTGGGAAATACTATCTCCGTCATGAGGCCAAAAATTATATATATAATTCCGATCTCTATGAATTTCACTTGGAGGATAGAATTTAGAATAAAAGAGAGGCACAATTTCCTCCCATCCAATAGTCTTGAAATTTTTCAGCAGTTTGAACCATTCAGCGCCTCGGTCTGTCAATGATATAGAGAATAATTTCCTCTTCACTTGGCCCATTGTAATACATGCACCCTTGTACAACTCGCATAATTCATGTAAAAAGAGCAAATGATCACCAGGATGGACAGTTTCATCACCTTAATAGCAGTTATTCATAACATGTTTAACAATCTTTATAGGTATTTAATAAGGATCCAAATCATCAGGCGGTGGGTCACTTACTACCCTAGCAATGGCAGCAGTGCCCGCAAATAAGGACTCAAAAGGAGATCGAAACATAGTGTAATAAAGCAATAGACAGTAATAAAAACATCACTTACAGCAGAAGCTTCCTTTATCAATTCCACTTCCCAATAGCACTTAGCTCCCCGGCAACGGCGTTAGAAAATAGTCTTGATGACCCACAAGTATAGGGGTGTATCATAGTACTTTCAATAAATAAGTGTGTCGAACCCAAAGAGGAGCAGAACGTGTTGACAAGCAGTTTCGATGAAGGAATAACTTTAAATACTGAAAGATAAATTTGTAGGAGTTTTTGATATTGCAGATAAATAAAGTGTGAGTAAATAAAAAATGTAGTAATAATAATTGCAGAAAGTGGCCCAATCCTTTCTTCAGCAAAGGACAAGCCGGTGGGTTTACTTATGATTAACAAACGTTCTCGAGGACACACGGGAGGTTTCTGTCAAGTGCTTTTGTTTCATGTCGCCGAATAATCTTTAGTGTTTTGATAAGTGTTGTGTGGGTGAACCTATGCTAATGTACCGTCCCATCCAAGACTAATACATACTTGTGATTATACCCCTTGCAAGAATCCGCAACTACAAGAAAGTAATTAAGAAATAAATCTAACCACAACTTTAACCTCCGGGATCCTACGCTCCCTCGTGCAATAGTTTCCTAACGGGGGTTTACGTTTCTGTCACTCCGGCAACCCCACAATTAGTAGCCAAATACACGATGCATTCCCCTATGCCCATAAATGGTGAAGTATCATGTAGTCGACGTTCACATCACACCACCAGAAGAATAACACCACAACTTAAATATCAAACCATTAAATATTACTCAACATTACTTCACTACTAACAATTTTACTTCTCCCATGTCCTCAAGAAGAACACGAATTACTCACAAGACATCATATGGATCATGATCATAGGTGATATAATGGTGATTAACAATCTGGACATAAACCTAATCCAATGGTTTCACTCAATAGCATGAACTACAAGTAGTAATCAACACGGGAAAGTTTCCCCTATGAAATAGATAAGATGCAACCCTAGATGTTACAGCGGAACGGAGTGGAGCTGAGGATGATGATGGTGGAGATGATGATGATGATGATGATGATGATCCCGATGAAGTCCCCCTCCGGGAAGGAATTTCCCCGGAGATTTCTCCCTGCCGGAGAATTTTTCTCTCTCTGTTGTTTTCCGTCGGCCAGAGGTGGCGGAAAGACTCCTCGATGATTATCTGTGTCTTACTGTTCCCGGGGGATGAAGTACGTTGAAGGGGCAAGCCAGAGGTGGGCCAGGGCCTTCTCACCACTCCAGACGCGGCCAGAGGTGGACCCGCGCCTGGGCATGATGACGGCCCTTTGTGGACCTCCTCCGGCTCCCCTTTTGGCTTCCTCCATGTTCGGGTGAAATAGGAACTTTCTGATGATTTTCGGGGTGCTCCGATCTTCGCGAATATGGTATCCTGACACTCCATTTTCCAGCAGAATTCTGACTCCGGGGTTCAACTCTCCAATTATTGGAAAACATGCAAAATAGGTGAAATAGCATAAGTATCATGCTCCAATATGAAATATATCAATGAATAACAACAAATTATGATATAAAATAGTGGTGCAAAATGGACGTATCAGGAAGCGGAGGAAGCCTCGAGTGTGCGCCGCTCGGCGCTTTCCAGGACTCACTCAACGGTGAACCAGCCCCCAAAGAAGGGAAATTACGTCTCAAAAACTGCTCGCATGGACCAAGGGTCTCTCACGAGGTCAGCAAGACTATCGAGACTTCCCTCATGCATGTTGATGATGAGGGTAACATGCACCCGACAACTCCCGCCGCCGCGGTCCTAGCCGCAGCTACATACTTGCAAGCGAACCAGCCACCCGAGAACGAACCCCGTGCGGAACAACACCAGCAGGTCCAGAGGGGACTAGGCATGGCCGGAGCAGCAATCGCCGCCCAGAACCGCAAGAACACAACACCCCTTGAGGCTGATAAAACACCTCGGGTGGACAAAACACCTCGCAGACGCAAGAGCATGTCGCCAAACAGAGGAGACAGGGGATCGCCTCGCCGACCCAGGGGCAAAGAAGCCAGGCGCTGCGGCGACAGCCTGCGCAGCGATGATGATAGCTCGCGAAACCATGACAGCAGCCCACGACACCACGGAAGTCGCTCGCGACACCGCAGTAGGGAACCACGGCAGGAGGATAATCGCGACCGAACTCAATACGACGCGCGTGGAGACATCACACATAGCAAGGTCGACAAAGCTCGAGCCCGCAGGAACCGTGCCCGATCACTATCCACCTCCTCTGACGACGAAGCTTGCGGCGCAATGTGCTTCAGCCACATCATCCGCGAGGAACCGATGCCCAAGAGATTCAAGTTCATAACGGAGGTCCCAAAGTACGATGGATCGCAAGAGCCCAAGTCATGGCTTTCAGACTATCTGACCGCGGTAAAATGCCAACACGGGAACAAGATAATAGCCATGCAGTACCTAAACCTGCACCTCGTAGGCGCTACCCGAAGCTGGCTCGAAGGAAGACCTCGTGCATACTACATATCCTGGGACAATCTCACCCGTGACTTCGAGAAGAACTTCTAGGCGACATACAAGCGGCCAACATCTATCGTGGAACTGAGAGCCTGCAGGCAGAAGAGCGGTGAGTCTACCCGCGAGTATATCCAGAGATGGACCACACTCCAGAACACGGCGGGGAACATACCAGAGGAAGTCGCGGTTCAAGCTTTCACCAAGGGTGCTCGGCGCGCCGCCTTCCGAGAAGAGCTGGGGCGATCCACACCCAAATCAATCGGGGAGTTAATGGTGATAGCGGACAGATGGGCGAATGACGAAGAATCCCTGCGCGACGAGAAAGCTTCCTCACCCGCGCACGATGAAGACCGCAATGGCGACCGCCGGAAGAGGAAGAGAAAACACTACGGCCAAGATGATCAATCGGAACTAGTAGCGGCTGAGTTCACAAGAAACCGCGATAGCGGATCCCGCGGAAATCGCGAGTGGAAGCCAAAACCAGACGATAAAACTCCCGAGGAAGACCTTGATGGATACTTCTCTCTGCATCTGTTTACAGATAAGCGCACGGACAAAACAAGGCCACTCACCTCCTCATGGACTGTCGAAAGTTCGAAGAAATCCACGAGGCGTACACGAATAAGAACAGGACAGCTGTCAACCAGGGATACCGGCAACTGCTGGGAGGATACCAACCACCACCCCTGCCTCCGCCTGCAGGTCGACACAACATGTCTCTAGCCGCCCTCCCCGCACCAGATAACCCAGCCGCCGTAAATCAAGGAGGAAACGGCTACCCAAACTCCCACGGGCTCCTAGGCATGATACAGAAGGTATGCCCATCTCAACGAGTTCTAAAGACCAACAGTCGCCAAGTCAACATGGCAGTACAAGCACCACCGTCCAAGCCCGAATACCTGAAGATGTCCGAGCACCCGATAACCTTTTCACGAGAGGACCACCCGCCTCGGGTGCATCGACCGGGGCACGCGGCGCTCGTCATCCAGGTGCAAATAGGTAACTACAACCTAGCCCGTGTGTTCATGGACGGCGGCGGCGGAATCAATATCATATACGCGGATACACTCCTTAAAATGAACATGAACTTAGAGGGACTCGCAGCATCAGAAACATCCTTCCACAGTATAGTACCGGTGTCGATTAGTCATGTCGACAAATCCCTCGGGTGATCCGGTAGGGTTTCGAGTAGAGAAACGATGTACGCGTTGGTGATCTCGACGGCTAACAAGGAGGCAAGATTTACCCAGGTTCGGGGCCCTCGTAGAGGTAAAACCCTTACTCCTGCTTGTCTGATCTGTATTATGGCGAGATAGTCAAGTTGTTACAATGGTGATGTCGTGGTGGTGTGTACGGGATATCCCGTGTATTGTCTAGTCTAGGATTGCATCTAGTCGTGGCTTGTCTCTTCCCACCTCTTTTCTCTCCTCCCTCCTGGCTTTATATATGGAGCCATGAGGGGTTTACATGAGTCCTAGTAGACTACGAATAGGAGTTATTGTCTTGTGATTCAAGAAATCGACTATGCCTTCTTGGACCTGGATGGGCCTTCGAGTGGGCTTCCCGTAGCGTAGCAACCGGTAGGCTCAAGTAGGGGACGTGTTGAGTGTCCCCACGTCACCGGGTAGGCTCATCCAATAGGCTTGGGAGTCATCCCCACGTCAGTAGCCCCGAGTGTTTGTTCGACTAAGAATAGTCGAGTAAGCACTCAAAGCTTGTTTCTGGATCTCACGGCGTAGTTAGTCGAATATTTGATCTGAAGGGTGTGTACCATGTGTGATATGTACTCGAGTATCAAGCAGTAAGTGCGCCTTGCGTTAGATTATTTCGCAGAAGGGTATGGCTCAGTCGTTTGGCTCTCCCGAAAGATCAGGGCTTATTAATTGCTTCTCGGGCAAAAACAGTTCTGGCCTACACGAATTCGAGACCTTCGAATCGAACTCGGCAAGGTGATCATTGCGACTGGGCCGTGGATGACTTATCGAGTCGAACTTAACCTTAAAGGGGTACCCGGCGCGTCCGCTAGGATTTTTCTTCGTGTTGTTGACACGGAAAATTTACTGGAGGACGCAGCTTGAGTGCGATTCCAGGCCCACAGGAAAGATCCTTGGGTCTTACCTTCATACTCAAAAAATACTGCATCCGGATGTGCCTAGTCGGCCGAACGATTCAGGGTAAAATGATGTGTTAGTACATCGTAATGCGGAGTTGCGGGAGCCGCGTACTCGCGATTTTCTTTTGGATGCGCAACAAGTGTTGTCTTTTGTTTCGAGTGATGTGTCTGTACATCGTAGTGCGGAGTCGTGGTTTGTGCGGGAGCCGCATACTCATAATCTTCTCCCTGCTGTGTTGCGAGTGCCTTTTTGCGTAGTGGAGCCGCGATGTTTTCGGCGATGATTGTGGCGAGTGCCTTTTTTTTGAAGATTCCGAAGAAAAATAAGCTTGTTGGCTGACGCTCGCGTGATGTCGTGGTGCACTAAGCACTCGTTTTGCCTCCCGATGGGATGTGGCGAGAAGTATCAGAGACTAGACGTGTCGGACTCGACGCGGTGGAGGTGTACACGAAACGGCGGATGTAGTCGACGCGGTGGAGGTGTACTCGACACGGCGGATGGACTCGTTGCCGTGGAGATGTACTCGACACGGCGGACGGAGTCGATGCGAAAGTCGCGTAGTCGACGAGGCGGACGACGTTGACGCGGTGGAGATAGTGTAGTTGACGCGGACGTGGCGGAGTCGCACAGCGACGTGGAAGTCGTGTAGTTGACACGGACGCTCAACCACCGAGTCCACACAAGAAGATGGACCCGAAAAGTCTTCAAGATGTTCTGATTTCACGAATTGCGCCGCTTTGTCGTATGCGTCTTGTCGAGACGGACAAGATTGATGTTTTTCTTATTTTCATCCGAGTTAATATGCGGTTTGTACGACCATAATAAGGATCTGGATGAAGAAATCTGACAAAGCTCCTCACGTACGGGGCCAGCGTGTTAGATGCTTCCGACGCGGTATTACGTTGAGCGCACGTAGCGCTCGTCGGTTGCGCGACCAACGCTTATGGGGTGCGCGGCTAGCGTGTCAGATGGTTTCGACGCAGTAGTACGTCGAGTGCGCGCGTAGCGCTCGTCGTTTGCACGACCAGCGCTCATTGGGTGCGCGGCCAGCGCTCCCGATGGGAGTAGCCCCCGAGTCTGTGTGCGATTATTTGTAATCGGGCATAGACTCAAAGATCTTCTAATGTCGCTTCTTAGATTTATCGGGTGCACGGCAGTGCTCCCGATGGGAGTAGCCCCCGAGGCTATGTTCGACTCGCAAAGTCGGGCATAGGCTCAAGTTGTTGTAAAGCTAATCCCGTGTGCTTGTCTTCTGTTAGCTCGGGGACGAGGACATCTGTTGACTCCCGGAGGAGGATATGTGTCTCCTCCGAGCGGAGGATATGTGTCGAGTGTCGACTCCGAGCGGAGGATATGTGTCGACTCCGAGCGGAGGGTATGTGTCGACTATCGACTCAGAGCGGAGGATTGTGTCGACTCCGTGCGGAGGATATGTGTCGACTGTCAACTCCGTGCGGAGGATATGTGTCGACTCCGAGCGGAGCGACTGTCGACTCCGACCGGAGGATATGTGTCGACTCCGAGCGGAAGATATATGTCGACCGTTGACTCCGAACGGAGGATATGTGTCGATTCGCATGAGCTGAAAATTATCGACTCCCAAAGGTGCAGCCGATGTTGTGGTTCTTGCGTCGCAGTTGCAGCCATATAAACGGATGTGGTTAAATAATGTAACAATAGTGTTGTATCTAGCAAAATGTACGAAACAAACTGTTGCTCGGGTTAATCTTGGTTGTGAACCAACAATCTATCGACTCGCAGAGTCGAGTATGGCCTGTTGGTAGGCAATGATTTAACCCTACGCGACACTATTGCATCGTACGTTGTGCCTTTTCGTTAGCCTGACAGCCATTGTCTCTGCTCCTTGCCGACCTGTCAGTTGTTGCTGCCAACCGGGTCGGAGTCAAGGGTCGACGTCACGCAGTATCAGCTACTTGGTTGTAGCGTGTAAATGCGATAGTGTAACACGCAGCATGACGGGTGTCGAGTATACATGTAGTTTACAGGGCACAGCCCCCGAGTGTCAGGTGTAGCTTCACAGCAGATTATAAACATGAAAAATGTGAATTTGCCGACTCGTATGATAGGAACTTATGTTTGTGTGACGCTGCCGTAGACCTGCCGTGGGTGTAGTCGACTAGGCGGAATCGAGTGATGGAGCCGACAACATCGTCGGAATCGATGAAGCAGAGTCGACAAGGCACCAGACTCGCGTGTCGAGTGCAGCTGTTTCACAGCTCAGCCCTCGAGTGTCGAGTGCGAATGTTTCACGGCACAACCCTCAAGCATCGAGTGCGGCTACGGTTAATATGTCCAGTGCGCCTCCTTTCGCGGCACAAACCCCGAGTGACGAGTGCGGCTGCGGTGAAGGACAGCCCCCGAGACACTTAGTCCATAGGATTCGATGCAGCGGAGGAGTTGCGATGTTTTCTAGGCGTAGTCGCGATGTTTCCGGAAGGGCTCGACGTGGCGGACGGATTCAACGCGGCGAAGTCGCGCTGTTTTCCGGAAGGACTCGACGCGGCGGACAGAGTTGGCACGGCGGAGTCGTGATGTTTGCCGGAAGGACTCGACGCGGCGGAACGAGTCGACGCGGCGGAGTTGGGATGTTCCGGAAGGACTCGATGCGGCGGACCTAGTCGATGCTGCGGAGTCGTGTTTTCCGGAAGGACACGACGCGGCGGACCGAGTCGCGATGTTTTCCGGAAGGACTCGACGTGCCGGACCGAGTCGACGCGGCGGAGTCGCAATGTTTTCCTGAAGGACTCGACGCGGCGGAGTCGCGATGTTTTCCGGAAGGACTCGACGCGGCGGAGTCGCGATGTTTGCCCGAAGGACTCGACGCGGCGAACCGACTCAACGATGCGGAGTCGCGATGTTTGCCCGAAGGACTCGACGCGGCGGACCGAGTCGACGCTGCGGAGTTGCGATGTTTGTTGTGTGTACACGGAGGGAAATGTTGATGCCAAGCCCCTGGGCACTAGTATGGTGAGTCGCCATGTTTTGTTGACGTTGTTTGGCCTTTTTTCGACTTGCAAATTGACGAAATAGGATCCGGATCTGCGATTTGAATTCGCGAACTCGCAGAGATCCAAAACGTGTCCCAGTTCGCGAGCAGCTGATGGAGATCTAACCGTTGGAATTCGCTCAAAAAAGACGGAGTGGTGCAGGATTGTATTCTGCAGCTTTTCAACGGTGTGATCTTCGAATTGATTTCGGAATCGACCGTGAGAATTCTTTTCCCAAAGTCGCGCGGAGTTTCGTCAGATTCTGACAGGGCTTCAGTGTTCGGGTCATTCACGGAGATCTAACCGTCGGAATTCACCAATTCGTTTTGGAGCTGATAGATAAATTGATTTCTCATCTTTTCACCGAAGGAATTGACCAGATGAGTTCCGAGTCACCGTAGCTAGCGTCCGCAATATGTATGTTGCTGCTGTCCTATAGCCTGCGCGTGAAGAATGATGTCGATGTAGACGATGAAGGCCGTGCGCGATGTCGGCGAGTGCTCGATTAAGTTGAAGGATCCGAAGTAGATCGAATCCGTGGGGGTCAAGGACCCAAAGCTTGATTTAGATGAGGCCGGCGAGACTGTAGATCCAACGCGTGTCGTTCCCACAGACGGCGCCAATTGTCGATTAGTCATGTCGACAAATCCCTCGGGTGATCCGGTAGGGTTTCGAGTAGAGAAACGATGTACGCGCTGGTGATCTCGATGACTAAAAAGGAGAAAAGATTTACCCAGGTTCGGTGCCCTCGTAGAGGTAAAACCCTTACTCCTGTTTGTCTGATCTGTATTATGGCGAGGTAGTCGAGCTGTTACAATGGGGATGTCGTGGTGGTGTGTATGGGATATCCCGTGTATTGTCTAGTCTAGGATTGCACCTAGTCGTGGCTTGTGTCTTCCCTCCTCTTTTCTCTCCTCCCTCCTGGCTTTATAAATGGAGCCAGGAGGGGTTTACATGAGTCCTCGTAGACTACGAATATGAGTTCTTCTCTTGTGATTCAAGAAATCGACTATAGCTTCTTGGACCCGGATGGGCCTTCGAGTGGGCTTCCCGTAGCGTAACAGCCGGTAGGCTCAAGTAGGGGAGGTGTTGAGTGTCCCCACGTCACCGGGTAGGCTCATCCAATAGGTGTGGGAGTCATCCCCACGTCAACCGGGTAAAGCGGTCCGACCACTCGGAACAATCAACTTGGAAGTGATCCTCGGAGACCCGCGCAATTACAGGAGAGAATTCCTCGACTTCGAGGTAGTCGATTGGTCAGCCCAGTACCACGCCATTCTTGGCTAGACAGCATTCGCGAGATTCATGGTAGTACCTAATTATGCCTACCTAAAGCTAAAACTCCCAAGAGAATACGGTACAATTAACGTAAACGGTGACTTCCAGAAATTAGACAAGTGCGACAACAAATTCCACGAGATCGCGAAATATTTCGGGACACAGGAGGAGCGAGAGGAATCGGCAAAAACCACGGATAACTCCATGATGCCACTAACCAAAAAGAACGCCACATACCTCGAGTTCTGCCCGAGTAGCGAAACTCGGAAGCATCAGGTGCACCCGACAGAATCCGTGAAGACGACGATCATGTCCACCACCCTATCACCTGCATAGGAAAGCGCGCTCATCGAACTCCTCCGTGAGTACTGGGAGATTTTTGCCTGGCATCCTTCAGATATGCCAGGGATAGCCAGGGAGTTCGCCAAGCACTCATTAGAAGTGTACAAAGATGCAAAGCCGGTCAAACCGACCACTCAACGCTTCCCTGAGCCAAAACAGAGAGCAATCGGAGAACAGGTGAACAGACTACTAGCCGTCAAGTTCATCAGAGAGATCAAGATTTCCACCTGGTTAGCAAACCCGGTGCTGGTCCTGAAGAAAAACATATACATCGTGTGCGTGTGCATCAACTACACGTCGCTAAACAAGCACTGCCCCAAGGATAATTTCCCGCTCCCGCGGATCGACCAGATTATCGACTCAACAGCAGGCTGTCAGCGCCTCTCCTTCCTAGACGCCTACTCGGGATACAACCAGATCAGGATGAAGCAGGAGGACGAGGAAAAGACAGCATTCATCACACCACACGGTGTATACTGCTACACGACAATGCCTTTCGGGCTTAAAAACGCAGGCGCAACATATCAGCGTTGCATGCAAAAATGCCTCGCTAAGCTCATTGGCAAGAACGTACAGGTGTACGTTGACGATATCGTCATCAAGACTCGAGTGGAGGATACACTCCTCGAGGACATAAGGGAGACATTCGATGCCCTCAACGCATACAGAATCAAGCTCAACCCGACAAAATGCGTCTTCGGGGTCCCCGCCGGCCAACTCCTTGGCTATCTGGTCTCCGCCCGAGGAATTGAGGCCAACCCGGAGAAAATTCAAGCAATATTGACGACAAAGGAACCAACAAATCTGCGCGGAGTCCAACAACTGGCAGGGCGACTAGCGGCCCTCAGCAGGTTCATCGCACGACTGGGCGAACAGGCGCTCCCTTTCTACAAACTGTTGAAGAAAACAGATAAGTTCGAGTGGACGCGGAAAGCGAAAAAGACGTTCATCAACTTGAAAAGAGTGCTGCAGAGCAGGCGCATACTGGCAACACCGCGGGAAAGGGAATCTCTTTACCTTTACCTAGCCGTAACAAATCAAGTGGTCAGCACGGTAATTGTCGTCGAGCGGCCAGAGGATGGAAAGGCATAAGGCGCTCAGAGACCGGTGTACTATATCACCGTGGTACTTTCGCCGTGCAAAACAGCGATACCCCCACTACCAGAAACTCGCGTTTGGAGTGATCCTTACAGCCCGCAAGCTCAAACACTACTTCCAGGAACATAGCGTCACAGTGCTAAACGACGCATCAATCGGTAGTATCCTGAACAATCCAATGGCATCTAGAAGAATCGCAAAGTGGAGCATAGAGCTACACGCCTGGGATATAATATACATAGGACGTACGTAACACCCTCAAATCCTAGGTGGTCGTAGAATTCCTGAGCGAGTGGACAGAGATGCAAACTCCAGGACCCCAGAATACACGAGTAACTGGATCATGTACTTCGACGGGTCCAAAAGAAACGAAGGGGCGGGAGCCGGCGTAATCCTCATATCGCCAAGAGGCGACAAACTGCAGTACGTTCTACGCTCGACTTCCCCCTGGACGATCCAGCCTCCAACAACGACGCCGAGTATGAAGCACTCTTACACGGCATGAAGACGGTGATCGCATGCGGCACCACTCAACTGATGATATACAGAGACTCCGACCTTATCGTGCAGCAAACGATGAAGGAATGCGACGCCGTCGCAGACAACATGATTGCTTATCGCGACATATACAACCTTCTTGAAGAAAGCTTTAAGGGGTGTGAACTGAAGCACATCGCTCGATCAAGCAACGAAGAAGCCGGCACATTGGCAAACATCGGGTCAACAAACGCCCAAGTCCCGCCAGGAATTGACTTCGAGCGGCTCATCAAAAGGTCGGTCAAACTAACGAAGCACACAGAGGTGCCAGCTGCAACAGAAACAGAAGCCAGTCGACAATGCGCCATCATCGAACTCGCTCACAACATCTCGAGGCAAATCTTCCTAGTCAAGCTAATCTGGACGACCAAGTACCTCGACTACTTGATCCGAAAGAAGCTCCCAGAGGACATCCCCGAGGCAAGGCAGATAGTTCGGCGCAGCAAATCCTTCCGAGTGATAAAGGGCGAACTCTATAAACAAAACATATCGGGAGTCCTCCAACGGTGCATCGCACCCGAGGATGGAAACGAACTACTGCGAGATATACACCAAGGCGACTGCGGACACAACACAAGTTGGAGAGCCATACTGGGCAAGACTTTTGGAGCAGGATTTTACTGGCTAACAGCAGCCGCAGACGCCAAGGAACTGGTCGACAGGTGCGATGCGTGCCAGTGCTTCTCGCCCAAGCCACACACACCAGCCATGGAGCTCAACATGATCCCCTTGTCCTGGCCATTCGCTCAGTGGGGGCTCGACATGGTAGGACCATTGAGGAAGGCCACAACCGGAGGATACACTTATCTGCCGCTCGCAGTCGACAAATTCACCAAGTGGATCGAGGCGGTCCTAGTAACTTCAGAACACACGAAGTGCGCACGCCGATTCCTCGAAACAATCGTGTACCGATTTGGCATCCCTCGCAATATCATCATGGATAATGGGACCAACTTTACAGCAAAAGAAACGAAGGCTTTCTGTGAGGAGAAGGGGATAACTCTCAGCTTTGCCTCATTCGCACACCCTCAAACAAACGGGCAAGTCGAAAGATCCAACGGGATTAGTTTCGGCTGTCCTTAAGAAACGACTGTTCGACAGACTGCATCCTGCAGCAGGACATTGGACCGAAGAGCTACCGTGTGTCTTATGGAGCCTCAGAACAACTCCAAACAGATCAACAAACTACACGCCATTCTTCATGGTTTACGGCGCCGAAGCAGTCCTGCCAAAGGATGTTCGATTCAGCGCTCCACGAGTCGTTGCTTACAAGGAGGAAGCCTCCAATAAAGCACTCGCAGAAGACATGGATGCGCTGGACGAACACAGGGATGTCTCACTCTCAAGATCCGCCGTCTACCAGCAAGCACTTCGCAACCACCACAGTCGCCGCATCCGTAGCAGATCCTTCGTAGTAGGCGACCTGGTGCAGCGACTCAAGCAAGAAAGCGGACACAAGCTCGAGTCACCATGGGAAGGACCCTTCATAATACACGAGGTCATCCCCGAAGGTGCATATTGCTTGCAAAACCCAAAAACAGGCGGCTTCTACTCCAACCCATGGAACGTGGCACACCTGAGGAAATTCTACCCCTAGGAGAGTACATCACTCGCAAAATAAGGTTGTTCTAGCCACATTGTAGTCCGAGCAAATACATGGCTTCTCAGCCATCACAATAAAAACATGGTTTCTGAACCATAGCTACAAAGACTATACAGTCGCAATTTTTATTTTTTATTTTTTCTTTTTTCTCTTACATGCTAAACAAACGGTTACACCCCAACACACGGGGGCTACGTCAAACTAGCATCAGCAAATCTTCCAGTGCCTACGCACGACAAATATCTTACAAGGTCACAAGGTACACACCTTATAAACACCTTAACCGATTAAATTAACATACAAGGTTACAAAGTACACACCTTAACACACCTTAATCTGACTCGCATAAACATAAAAGGTATATACACCTTATCAACTAAAGCTATTGCCGAGCAGCTGCCTCTTGAAGCAGGCGCTCAGTCTCCGCGGCGGCCCGCCGAATGATCCGCTCCGTCGCATGTCGCATGACCTCATAATGAGGGACAAAATCTACAGGTGGTCCTTGGGTATCGGGGAGTCGCGCCACAAAATTGAAGTTGACTTCAGGGTGCCATAGACGCACAAAGGCAAGCGCCACCTGAGCACAACAAATGAGTTGTTGACGCACGTACTCTCGAACATTCCCCACCCGACAAAATAACCTTAGCAAGCCACTCAAGCTATCGGGAACAACGCCGAAGGGGTAAAATGCCCGATGGACCAAAGAAAGGGCCTCCCGACAAGATTTAACAAAAGATTGCGCCTGACTCGCTCGGTACTGCAGGGTACCCAGTGACCCTCACACGCTCCATCAGGCTCGACAACTGCATGGACAACAAACACGTAAAATCACAAGTAGGAATAACACAAAAGGTACTCGGGGGCCACGGAACTTACAAAGCATGCTCTTCGTAACGCTCGCCAGCTCCTCCATCACAAACTGTTCACGATCCGCAGCAAGTTTCTGTTTTGACTTGGCAACATCCGCCACACCTTCCAGAGCCTTGAGCTTACGCTCGCCATCCACGACACGATCATGGAGCATGGAAAGCATACTCGCATCAGTGATCAGCGGCTCAGTCAAAGGAACATCACCGCTCGACAAGCCACCTCTAGCATCTACAACCTGGAAAGAACAAACACGACAGTTTCAGTCGTCAAGCTACGCCCCACACGACGAATTACAAAGCATATATATCCTCGGGTGCTCGGGGGCTACTCCCATCGAGAGAATACAGACTAAGGCACAATAAATGCTGACGCTTTTAAGCACCTCAATTAAAAAGAAAAATATGCGATGCTTCCCGAAGTTCATTGCACAGATTGGCATACAAAAGATAAAACGGCGAGCGTCCTAATGAGCTATCGACTTCCCAGAGGTAGCTCCACTCGCAGTAGGCTTCGCACCACGGCCGCGAGAAACTACCTCGGAGAGCATCTTCGCTTGCCTCCTCGCACGATCGCCAAAGGGTCAGAGCGCTAACTTTTTGCCCAGCGCATCTCGAGGAATCTCCGAATACACCTTCTCTAGGTCACCCGAGACGTTGTGCGCCAAGGAAAACTTGATCGCCGTCTTGGCTCCGCACTTGGTCTGTGCTAGGGAGTACTCCTGAAGATGACCATCTTCGCTAAGAAAGACTTGCAGGAGACCACCAAGAGTTGGTGGAACCGGCACGTCCACGAGCAATCGTTGGTGCAGTTGTGACAGCACTCGAACGGCTTCACGCACTGCGAAGCAAGCCTTATTCCCGTGCTTCTTTAACTGGGCGCATGTGTCCGACAGAGCGTCGACTCGGACCCCTCCGGATAGCGCCAAACCAGCTCCAAGGGCATCTAAAAAAGAAAAGGAGCAAATCGATATAAGCAGAGGAAAAACACAAGTCACAAACGAGGAAAAATTGCGGCTAACTTACCAGCCAAAGACTGGGCCACGGGGCGAAGAACGCCAACCAAGTCGTTGTCATGTGTCACACCCGCGTCCTGCAATTGCTTCAGAGACTCCTGGGATTCAGCGAGACGCTCGGCCGCGCTCTTGCGAGTGGTCTCCAATTCCTTTCGGGTGGATTCCAGCTCTTTCTCAAAGTCCTTCACCCGAGAGGTAGCCTCTGCCTTCTCAGACTTCAAGTGAGTAACCTCATCTGCAGCATAGAGTGCGTAATTCAAACAACAGTTGCGACCATGAAGAAAACGGAACAAGGATAAGAGGCGTATGGTAACTCACCTTGTAAGGAGTGGCCATCTTGGACAAGCTGGTCACGCTCTCCTCTATGAGAAGTACATTCCGCTTCAGCCGTAAGAAGGCGGCGCCCAAAAGCCGCCAGGGAATCAAGAAGAGCCTGCAGAAATTACTTGCGGGTTAGAAATAAATCACTTGAGCCTATACGCGACTGTACACAGTCGAGTATAGCCTCGGGGGCTACTCCCATCGGGAGCATTGCCGTGCACCCGATAAAAACTGGAAGCAAGAAAAACACAAGAAATCAAAGGTCTCGACTTGAGCCTATAGCCAACTGCAAGCAGTCGGCCATAGACTCGGGGGCTACTCCCATCGGGAGCACTGCCGTGCACCCGATACAAAAACAAGAAGACCTCACCTTGCCCTGCGCGGTTGACAAAGGTTCATCCGAACTGGCTGAAATCTCCCTGCTCGCTGATGCCCTGACATCTCCAGGCCGCCCACCCGCCAAGCTAGGCATCGCGTACTCCAGGACGTCGACCTTCTTTGCTGGGCTTGGGGGTCGTCGAGTGGGATTTGCAGCTGGAGCAGGGTCCGCGACAGCCTCCTTCTGTTTCACGGACGGAGTCAAAGAAGCAAACTGATCCGCGCTGATGGTGAAAAGGTTAAAAACAGGAGCTAAAATCAGAAGAGAAGAGAGCAACTTTGCAACAAAGGAGAAAACACACAGGCCTCACTCGTCCTCATCATCGAGGTTGTCTGGGTCCCAGGCTGTGGATATCTTCGACTGGTGGATGGCGGGAGGAAGCACGTTGAGGGGAGTTGCTCGGATGGGCTCGACCTCCTCGACACGATAATCACTCAAGGAGTTGTCTTTGGTGGTGACCTCAGCCTCCTCCGCCTTGCGAAGCTTGCGACGATGAAGTGGCTCGTCATCCTCCTCTTCCTCCTTCTCCACCTCCTCTCATTCCGAACCCGACTCCGTGTCTGCAACGCTAGCCTCGGAAGGAGCCTCAACATTGCTCGTCAGAAGATCTGAGACGCCATCATCCGCAGAGAGTGGCGGGTAGCATGTCACCACGTCCTGATTCTGCAAAGGCAGAATAGGAAAAGGAGGTGTCTCAATGGACAAAAACCAAAAACAAGAAGAAATGCAGAGTAAAAAGGAAGGTTAAGAAATTTACGTCAGTCGGAGGGTTCTCGGCATCGAATGGGGTGAGAGGGCACTTCAAGTAGCTCTCTCCCTTCTTCAAATTGGTGATAGTCACGGTCTTCTTTTCAAATTCAACATTCGAAAGAACATCTTCGCACGTTCGGCTCCGGTCGTTGACGCCCATATATTCCCACTAGCTAGTCGGCCTCTCTTGAAAAGGCTGGACACTCGGACAACGGGTGTTTTCAAGCCTAGCATGTACATACACGGCCTTGAAACACACGCAATACTACGGTTCTACTTGGCGAGCCTAGCATGTACAGACATGGCCTCGGAACACGTAACCGAAAGGTAAAGCATGAGTCATATGGATGATATGATGAACATGTTGATGTTCGCCTTTGCAACTACACCGTCTCACGTGATGATCGGTTTCGTTGTAGTGAATTTGGTTCGTGTAATCACTTAAGACGACTAAGAGGGATGTTGTTTTTGAGTGGGAGTTCCTGGGATAATTTTAGAATTAATTTGAACTTAATTTATCATAAACATAGTCTAAATAGTCTTTGCAAATATGTTGTAGATCATGGCACCACCCACCTTCAGTTTCAATATGTTCATGGAGAGAGAAAAACTAGCGAACAATGGAAGCAACTTTACCAACTGGGCACTTAACTGAGGATTCTCCTAACCGCTTGCAAGAAGATCTATGTGCTTGATGCACCGCTAGGTGACCAGCCCGCTGATGATGCTTCTGATGAAGATAAAAATGTTTATCTGACTCAACAAGAAGACCACAATATAGTTCATTGCGGCATCCTCTATGGATTAGAGCCAGAGCTGCGAAAATGTTTCGAGAACGACACTGCTTATGCTACAATGGGAGAATGGAAATTGATTTTCGATACCCATGCCGCAGTTGAGAGTTATGACGCTTCAGAAAAGTTCTTTAGGTGCATGCTGGAAGAGAACAGTTCCGTTAGTGAGCACGTACTCAAGATGTCTGCGTACGCTGATAAGCTCATAGCCTTGGGAATAACGATTCCCATTGAGCTAGGGATACATCGTGTTCACCAATCTCTTCCACCTAGTTACAAGAACTTCGTGATGAACTATAACATGCAAGGCATGAAGAAGTCTCTTCCTGAGCTTCTCTCGATGCTTAAAACTGCTGAAGTGGAGATCAAGAAAGAACATCAAGTGTTGATGGTTCATAAGACCACTAGTTTCAAGAAAGGCAAGCCAAGGGTAAACTTCAAGAAGGGTGGAAAATCTGTTGCTGCTCCTGAGAAGAAAACGAAGTATGGCCCTAAGCCTGAGACTGAGTGCTTTTATTGCAAGGGTACTGGCCACTGGAAGCACAATTGCCCCAAATATCTGGCAGATAAGAATGCCGGCAAACTGAACAAAGGTATATATGATATACTTGTTATTGATGTGTACCTTACTACTCCCTCCGATCCTTAATAAGTGACGTGAGTTTAGAAGAAATTTGCATGTGTACATACTACTCCCTCCGACACTTATTTCGGATCGGAGGGAGTAGTACTTGAAGTAGCACCTGGGTATTTGATACTGGTTCGGTTGCTCACATATGTAACTCGAAACAGGAGCTGCAGAATAAGCGACCACTAGCAAAGGATGAGGTGGCGATGCGCGTCAGCAATGGATCAAGAGTTGATGTGATCGCCGTCGGGACGCTACCTCTACGTCTACCATCGGGATTAGTTATAAACCTCAATAATTGTTATTTGGTGCCTGCATTAAGCATGAATATCGTTTCTGGATCTTGCTTAATGCAAGATGGTTATTCCTTTAAGTCTGAGAACAATGGTTGTTCGATTTATATGAATAATATCTTTTATGGTCATGCACCTGAGAAGAATGGTTTATTTCTTTTGAATCTTGATAGTATTGATACACATATTCATAATGTGAATGCCAAAAGAATTAAGTTAAATGATGATATTGCTACTTACATGTGGCATTGCCTCTTAGGTCATATTGGTGTTAAACGCATGAAGAAGCTCCATTCTGATGGACTCTTAGAATTACTTGATTATGAATCATTTGAAACATGTGAACCATGCCTTATGGGCAAGATGACTAGAACCCCATTTTCTGGAACCATGGAACAGGCGACAGACTTACTGGAAATCATACATACTGATGTGTGTGGACAATTGAGTGTATCGGCGCGCGGTGGATATCGTTATTTTGCCACTTTCACAGATGATTTGAGTAGATATAGGTATATTTACTTAATGAAACACAAATCTGAGACATTTGAAAAGTTCAAAGAATTTCAGTGTGAAGTTCTTAACAGAAAGATTAAATTTCTACGATCTAATCGTGGAGGTGAATATCTAAGTTACGAGTTTGGCATGCATATGAAACAATGTGGAATAGTTTCACAACTCACATCTGCCGGAACACCACAGCGTAATGGTGTTTCCGAACGTCGTAATCGTACTTTATTAGATATGGTTCGATCTATGATGTCTCTTACAGATTTTCCACTATCGTTTTGGGGTTATGCACTAGAGACCGCTGCATTCACTTTAAATAGGGCACCATCTAAATCCGTTGAAACGACACCGTATGAATTATGGTTTGGAAACAAACCTGAGCTGTCATTTCTAAAAGTTTGGGGATGCGATGTTTATGTGAAGAAGCTTCAACATGATAAACTCGAACGCAAAGTGGAAAAATGCGTCCTCATAGGATACCCTAAAGAAACAATAGGGTACACCTTCTATCACAGATACGAAGGCAAGATTTTCGTTGCCAAGAATGGATCCTTTTTGGAGAAGGAGTTTCTCTCAAAAGGTGTGAATAGTAGGAAGGTAGAACTCGACGAGGTTATTGAACCTTCTCTTCTTGGAATGGCGAGTAGCACAGCGCCGGAATTTGTTCTGGTGCCGACCCCGTCAGTTGAAGAGAGAGCTAATGATCATGACCATGAAACTCCAGAAGAGGAAACTACAACACCTCGCAGGTCAACTAGGGAACGAACAACTCCTGAACTATATGGAGATCCCGTATTAAACTTCATGGTAGATGGAGGTGATGACCCTGTGACGTATGATGAAGCGATTATGAGCCCATATTCCAACAAATGGCTTGAAGCCATGAAATCCAAAATAGGATCCATGTACGAAAACCAAGACTTTGGTGGACTTACCCGATGACCGCAAGGCCGTTGAGAACAAATGGATCTTTAAAAAGAAAACTGACACTGATGGTAATGTGACCGTCTATAAAGCTCGACTTGTCGCAAAATATTTCCGACAAATTCAAGGAGTTGACTACGATGAGACTTTCTCACCAGTAGCGATGCTTAAGTCACTTAGGATTATGTTAGCAGTTGCTGCATTTTTCGATTATGAAATCTGGCAGATAGATGTTAAAACGGCGTTCCTTAATGGTGACGTTGAGGAAGAGTTGTATATGATGCAACCCAAAGGTTTTGTTGATCCTAAGGATGATGACAAGGTGTGCAAGCTTCAACGTTCCATTTATGGACTGAAGCAAGCATCCCGGAGTTGGAACCTCCGTTTTGATAAGGTGATCAAAGGGTTTGGATTTGTCCAAACATACGGAGAAGCTTGTATTTACAAGAAAGTGAGTGGAAGCTCTGTAGCATTTCTAGTACTATATGTGGATGACATATTGTTGATTGGAAATGATATAGAACTTTTAAAAAGCGTAAAAGGTTATTTAAACAGTAGTTTTTCGATGAAATACCTCGGTGAAGCAGCTTATATATTAGGCATCAAAATCTACAGGGATAGATCAAGGCGCTTAATTGGACTTTCGCAAAGTACATACCTTGACAAGATTCTGAAGAAGTTCAGAATGGAAGATAGTAGGAAGGGGTTCTTAACTATGTTGCAAGGAAAAACGTTGAGTAAGACTCAGTGTACAGCTACATCAGAAGATAGAGAGAGAATGAATAAGATTCCCTATGCTTCAGCCATAGATTCTATCATGTATGCTATGCTATGTACAAGACCGGATGTGGCACATGCTATTAGTGTGACTAGTAGGTACCAATCCGATCCAGGTTTGGAACACTGGACGGCGGTCAAGAATATCTTTAAGTACTTGAGAAGAACTAAGGATATGTTTCTCATATATGGCGGTGAAGAAGAGCTCGTCGCAAGATGTTACGCTGATGCTAGCTTAGACACTGATCCGGATGACTCTAAGTCTCAGTCCGGGTACGTATTTGTTATGAATGGAGGAGCAGTAAGCTGGAGGAGTTCCAAGCAATCCGTGGTGGCGAGATCATCAACAGAAGCAGAATATGTTGCTGCCTCGGAGGCAACACAGGAAGCAGTTTGGATGAAGGAGTTCATATCCGAACTAGGCGTGGTTCCGGGTGAGTTGGATCCAATGGTTATCTATTGTGACAACAATGGTGCCATAGCCAATGCTAAGGAGCCAAGGTCTCACAAGAATTCCAAGCATATCAAGTGCCGATTTCACTCCATCCATGAATATGTCGCAGATGGGGATGTGAAGATTTGCAAAGTACATACGGATCTGAATGTGGCAGATCCGTTGACTAAACCTCTCTCAAGGGAAAAACATGATCAACACCAGAACTAAATGGGTGTTAGGTTCATCACTATGTAATATAGATTATTGCCCCTAGTGCAAGTGGGAGACTGAAGGGAATATGCCAGAGAGGCAATAATAAAGTGTTTATTATGTTATTCCTTGTTTATGATAGATGTTTATTTCTCATGCTAGAATTGTATTAACCGGAAACATTAATACATGTGTGATTAATAAACAAACCAACGTTCCTAGTGAAGCCTCTCTTTTAACTAGCTCGTTGATTAATAGATGATCAAGGTTTCCTGATCATAGACATTGGATGTTGTTAATAACGGGGTCATGTCATTAGAGAATGACGTGATGAAATTAGACCCTAACTAAGTATAACAATACGATCAAGTCATTTAGTTTTGTTGTTATGTCTTACATTCGGAGTAACTTTGTTCCTTAGACCATGAGATCATGTTAATCAGTAATACCGAAGCAATACTTTGATGACATCAAACATCACACCGTAAAAGGGTGACTATAAAGGTGGCATTAGGTATTCGGAAAGTGTTAGTTGAAGCTCATGGATCAAGAATGGGATTTTTCCATCCAATATGACGGAGAGATATACTCAGGGCCCTCTCGGTGATATCACATCGACACCGCTTGCAAGCACGTGATATGATCACAAGGATGTTATATCACGGGAACGAGAAAAGAGTACTTGTCGGATAACGAGATCAAGCAAGGTATGGTGGATACCGATGATCAGATCTCGGACAAGTAAGATATCGCGAGACAAAGGGAAATCGTTACAACGTTGAAAGGTTCACACGATCACGAGAGTCATCGTTGAATATATAGGAGTCATCACGGATCTCCAGATCCCGTTGTTGATTATTGATCGAGAGGAGTCTCGATCATGTCTATATTATTCACGAACCTTAGGGTGACACACTTAAGGTTCGATGAAGTATTAGAGAGGATACGGAATACCGAAGAATATTTTGGGCAGCTCCGAAAATTGTTTCAGGAAAATTGAAATAGTTCAAGGGGTTTTTCGTCGAATGGTTGTTAACAGAATTGACAAATGATTCGAGGTGCTGCATGCAAATGTTTGTTAATGGAATTAACAAATATAAATAAAGAAATAAAAATGTTTTATTTTATTAAAGAAAAACCTTTGGATTTTCTAAGTGGAAAATTAGGGGAGCATGAGTGGGTGTGATTGGGGTTTCCACTCACATGAAGAGAGGAAGAGGTGGGGGCACCCATGGCTGGCCGCACCGCCCCTTGGGCTGCCTCCCCCTTCCCTATAAAAGGAGGGTGAGAGCTCCCTCTTCTTCACACACTTGCCCACTTCCTTTTCCCTCCACCCGCTGTTCCATTCCATGGTCTCCGGCTTGGCGAAGCCCTGATTGTGGGATTCTTCACCACCACCACGCCGTCGTGCTGCTGGAGTTCCGGGGGATCCTCTACTTCCGCTACCCACTGGATCGAGGGAACGGAAGTCTTCATCGAGCTTCTACATCGAGTTTTGACCACTACGCCAACAACGAGATTTTATCTCGTACCACTTTGAGTCTTCGAGGGTATGTTATCTCAGTACTCTCTTTCTCCCCGTTGCCTTTCATCTCATAGATTAGATCTTGGCCATTCGGGTTTATCGCGCGTAGGAAATTTTTTTTTTTCTATGCAACGTACCCTTCATCTAGCTACAGCTACGAACCTGTAGTCCAAGGATGAACTACTCAAGCATCACTCCGGAGGCAGGCATGGTGATGTAGAAGCCTCCGGTAACGAAACAACTTTTTGGGGACGGTGGCTGCGGCTGCGGAACTTTTCGGGGATTTTTGATCAGGTGCTTAGGTTTTTCCATCCGGGGGGCTTAAATAGGCGAAAGGGCAAAGGAGGTGGAGCTCCAAGGTCCCCAGACCCATAGGTGGCGCGGCCAGGGGGACCCGCGCCACCCTATGGTGTGCCCCCTGTTGCCCGTCTTCGGCTCCTCTTCGGTGTTCTGGATGCTTCCGGGGAAAATAGGAACTTCGGGCTTTGTGGGATCCAATTCCGAGAATGTTTGCAGTTCAACTTTTCTGAAACCAAAAACAGCAGAAAACAGGGAACTGACACTTGGCATCTTGTTAATAGGTTAGTCCTAGGAAACGTATAAAAATGCTATAAATAAGGGAGAAAAAAGTAACAATTGGTAAAATATGATCATGGAGCATCGGAAATTATAGACGTTGGAGACGTATCAAGCATCCCAAGCTTAGTTCCTACTCGTCCTCGAGTAGGTAAACGATAAAACAATAATTTCTGAGGTGACATGCTACTAACATAAACTTGATCAATCTAATGTAAAAGCATATGCACGCTGAGATCATAAAACTTTAAACACAGGCATGATAAATAAAACTTTAATAATAAAGCATAGCAATTACTTTGCATCACGAAGATTAACTCAAATAAAGGATCATGAATAATAATGCAAAGAAAGGTAGACATTTGTTTCAGGTATAGAGAAAGCATGGCAAAGTGATATTTCGATAGTCCTTAAGAGTGGGGAAAACATAAATGCCAGGACACCTTCAAAGTTCATGAAGAAGACTAGAACAAATAATTTAAGAACAAATAATATCACATCATGAAGTAATTATTGATGCTTATGGGACAAATGCATAGAACTCAGAATGGAAAAAATGCTCTCTCAATTGTGCATAAAGTTAGAAGATGGAGACTCAACATAAAAGTAAAATAAAGGCCCTTCGCGGAGGGAAGCAGGGATCACTCATGTGCTAGAGCTTTTTATTTTATTAAACAGAGATATTAAAAGTTTGACACTGTGTGTCAACGAATGGTAAACAAAAAATACAGTACGACACAAGACAACTGGATTCACAAGAGCGACTCCCATGGTGAAGGACACAACTGGTGTAGAAGGTCATCCCTCTTTCTCTTTTGTTTACACAATTATGCTTTGACTGACAAACCAGGGGCAAAAATAGTGAAGAGAATGTGTTTGCATTAATTTGGGGCTGGGTACCCCGCTGCTAGCTCTTCTATCATTTGGATCAGCGGATGAAGCCACTAGTCCATGGTGTGAAATCCAATCAACAAGTGAGATAAAGATTCTCTATTTACGTCCTCACGAGCAAAAACAGGAACATAAAGCAGGAGTAATTTTGAAGGTTTTAAAGGTAACACATGAGCAATTTACTTGGAATGGCAGTTAAATACCACATGTAGGTAGGTATGGTGTACACAATGGGAAAAACTTTGTCTTAAGGGAGTTTGGATGCACGAGTAGAGATCATACTCAGTACAGGTGGAGGCTAGCAAAAGACTGGGAGCGACAAATCAAGAGAGCATAAGAGCCATAATCATGCATAGAGAGATAAGCATCATTAATTAAAACATAAGAAGTATCACAAGTTCAAAAACTAAGTGTTCATGGAGGCTATTCGTGACTGGTTTGTAGTCATAAACATGGTGTGAGCATGCGCCAAGTCAACCAATAAAACATTTGAAAGAGAATACCATATATTGATGCTTTACTATGACCAAAACAACTCATGAATCTTTCAATACATATTAAACACTCTCAGCTATTTGAGGCTAATCATGCTACTGAATAAACACAAGGCTTTAAAACTAAAATAACATTTAGCATGGCATGAAAAAGTTCTAGCCACAGTCTATACAAGCTTGTACTAGTACTGTTATAAATTCTACTTCAAGCAGCAGTTTTCTTTCTCCCAACAAGCAGCACACAAAACATGCTTTAACAAAAATACTCTTTATGATACAGCAAGGAAACATGAGATTACTCACATAACACTACTAAAACTAACAACTCTAATAAGAGATGCATGCAAAAAAGGAGCTAAATAAAGACAGAGATTAAGAATACAAAGTATTCCCAAGAAAAAGCAGAACATGCCACTCTCCAATAAAAGAATGCTGGGGTCGAACCAAGCTTATTGAAAAAGTAAAAAAAACTGAAATAAAAATAAAAAACAAACTGAAAACAAAAATAAAAGACGCTCCAAGTAAAGCCCATAAGATGCGACCGAATAAAAATATAGTTTCACTAGAAGTGACCTGATAATTTGTTGATGAAGATGGGGGTGCCTTGGGCATCCCCAAGCTTAGACACTTGAGTATTCTTGGAATTTTCTGGTATGTACCACCGGGGCATACCCAATATTAGGCTTTTCACTCTTCTTGGTCACATTATATCATCCTCTTCTCTTGACCCTTGAAAACTTCCTTCACATCAAAATTCTCACAATCTTCATTAGCAATGTTAGTGCAATTGAAATAATAAATTCACATGGTTCAGTTTCAACACAAGTATAACACTAAAAAACACATTATCTACTGTCACAACTTCTTTCAAAACTCTTTTTCTCAAAAGAACACCAAAAGAAAGAGATTAAGCTGCAAATGCGATAAATGGCAGAAATCTGTCAAAACAGAACAACAGTTAAAGATCTATTTTTTCAAAACTCTTCTGTTGCTCAAATAAAAAAGTTATATTCTAAGAAAAGTTGCTTATATAACTCAGGATTAAGCACAAAAAAGCTCAGGTCATTTTGAATTTTCTGTGATTTTTAACGGAATTAACAGTGGACAACACATATTTGTTTCCTGCGCAGAAATCCGAAATATAGGCTCAACTTTCCACTAGGGGCTTTACTTGGCTCAATAAAAACACAAAAGAAAAGATACAGCGGGGTTGCTAGGGAAATAGACAACACCCAGGTGCAAAGCACACCAAATAAAACGAAGGAAAACGGGTTGAAAACAACGAAATAAAACGGGTTGTCTCCCGGTAGCGCTTTTCTTTAACGCCTTTCAGCTACGCATAAAAGGGAAACTCAAGTATTTTCAAATGAAGAAGCATCAACATCATATTTTTCTCTAATAATAGAGTCAAAGGGTAGCTTCATATTTCTTCTAGGAAAGTTTTCCAAACCTTTCTTGAGGGGGAATTGATATTTAATACTCCCCTCTATCATATCAATAATAGCACCAACAGTTCTAAGAAAAAGTCTTCCCAAAACAATAGGACAAGAAGCATTGCATTAAATGTTCATAACAACAAAATCAACAGGGGCAAGGTTATTATTAAACATAATAAGAACATCATCAATTCTACCAAGAGGTTTCTTCTTAGCATTATCAACAAGATGAACATCCAAATAACAGTGTTCCAACGGTGGTAAATCAAGCATATTATAAAGCTTTTGAGGCATAACAGAGATACTAGCACCAAGGTCACACAAAGCATTGCAATAAAAATCATTTACTTTTATCTTAATGATAGGATCCCAACCATCATCTAATTTTCTAGGTATAGATGTCTCAAGTTTCAGTTTTTCTTCCCTAACTTTCATGAGAGCATTGGTAATATGTTTAGTAAAGGCTATATTCATGGAACTAGCATTGGGACTTCTAGAAAGCTTTTGTAAAAACATAATAACTTCAGAGATATTGCAATCATCAAAATCGATATTATTATCATCAAAAGTAATGGAACCATTATCTCCCACATCTATAAAAATTTCAGCACTTTTATCAGGAGCAATTTCAGCAGTTTGAGGCAATTTAGCATGTTTCACCAAAGGAGTAGGGAATTTATTAACACCAACTACTTTACCATTGATAGTAGGAGGTTTACTAGCACTAGGAGCTTCAGTTTTACTAGTGGTTGTGATAGTGCAAACTCTAGCAATATTATTCTTTTTAGCCAATTCATCTTCTCTTTCCCACCTAGCACGTAATTCAGCCATCAACCTAACATTATCATCAATTCGGACTTGAATGGCATTGGTTGAAGCAAAAGGATTATCTTCAATGGTTTCAGTTTTAGCATCCATTTTATTGATCAAAGAAAATTGTGCCTCTGACAGGGCCGAAATACTAATCTCAGCACTAGAAATTTTTCCTTGCAAACCAGAGATTTCTCTATTCGAATTCCCAATTTGTTGGCTAATAGTTCTCAACATGGCAGATTGTTCTTCCATAGTTTTAGTAAACAACTTATTTTGTTCATATTGCATTTGCATAAAGTTCTTAGTTGCTTTTTCAACTTCTACAATCCTTTCCTCACTAGGCATTCCAGATCTACCATAAGAATAACCACTCCCACTATTAGGAGGATAGGGCTTATAATTGTTTCCACCAAAATTATTTCTATAAGCATTGTTGTTAAAATTATTATTTCTAATAAAGTTCACATCAGCATGCTCTTCTTGAGAAACCAAAGAGGCTAAAGGAACATTATTAGGATAAACTTGAGCTTTACCATTAACAAGCATAAACATAATAGCATCAAGCCTTTCACTTAAAGAGGAGGTTTCCTCAACATAATTTACCTTCTTACCTTGTGGATCTCTCCTAGTGTGCCACTCTCAATAATTTATCATCATATCATCAAGAAGCTTTGTTGCATTTCCTAAAGTGATGGACATAAAGGTACCTCCAGCAGCTGAATCCAATAGGTTCCTTGAGGAGAAATTCAGTCCTGCATAAAAGGTCTGTATAATCATCCAAGTAGTCAGTCCATGAGTGGGACAGTTCTTCACCATAGTTTTCATTCTTTCCCAAGCTTTAGCAACATGTTCATTATCAAATTGTTTAAAATTCATTATGTCACTTCTCAGGGATATAATCTTAGCAGGAGGATAATATTTTCCAATGAAAGCATCTTTACACTTAGTCCATGAATTAATACTATTTCTAGGCATAGATAGCAACCATTCTTTAGCTCTTCCTCTCAAAGAGAAAGGAAATAATTTCAGTTTAATAATATCTCCATCCACATCTTTATATTTTTGCATCTCACATAGTTCAACAAAATTATTAAGGTGGGCAGCAGCATCATCAGTACTAATACCAGAAAATTGCTCTTTCATCACAAGATTTAATAAAGCATGTTTAATCTCATAGAAAGCAGCAGTAGGAGCAGGTGGAGCAATAGGTGTACAAATAAAATCATTGTTGTTTGTGCTAGTGAAATCACACAACTTAGTATTCTCAGAGGAACTCATTTTAGCAGAATAAAAGAAAGCAAATAAATAACAGCTATGAAATAAACTAATTTTTTGTGTGTTTTCAATAAAGAGAAGCAAAACAAGACAAAAATAAAAACAAGACAATAAACAAAATAAAGAGGTTGAGAATGAGAGACTCCCCTTGCCAGAAGAATTCTTCCTCCCCGGCAACGGCGCTACAAAAATCCTTGATGCGCTTTGTTGGGAACCCCAAGAGGAGGGTGTGATGAGCATAGCGGTAGGAGTTTTCCCCTTAGTTAAGAACCAGGGTTATCAATCCAGTAAGAGAAACATGACCTTCAGAAGGTTGATGCCACTGACGGTGGTGCTGGCGCTTCACCGGTGTCAGGAACAACGTGGAACCTGCACACAACACAACCAAAATACTTTAACCCAACGGTACAGTGAGGTTGTCAATCTCACCGGTCTTGCTGAAAACAAAGATTAGACATATAGTGTGGAAAATAGTGTATGCTTGCAGTAAGTAAAGAGAGCAGGAAATTGTTGTGGTTTGTTTAACAGTGTGGAAAATTGGACCGGCGTTCATAGATTCACTAGTGGTGTCTCTCCATAAAAGATAGCATGCTGGGTGAAAAAATTACAGCTGGGCAATTGACAAATAGAGGTTGCACCGTAGTGCACAAGATGACATGAAGATTACTATGATATTTAGTGCGTGCATTACAACAAGATACATAGACCGACATCCATCTGCATCTATGACTAATAATCCACCCTCAGGTTATCATCCGAACCCCCTTAGGTATTAAGTTGCAAGCAACAGATAATTGCATTAAACAAAGTGTGTAATGTAAGCAATGATTATGCACGCGGGCACTCTCACCGCTGTTTTCTCCCTAATGGCAACAACACATCCTCCCCTTCACGTTTCTGTCACTCGAGCAAGGTGGTGAGGAGGCATGAACCCACTATCGAGCATAAATACTCCCTCTTGGAGTCACTAGCAACTACTTAGCGAGAGCAACCACTAGAAACGGAAAGCATGCAAGATCACAAATAGCATAGGAAAATAAAGACTATAATCAACTTGACATAAGTTCAATATTCATCGGATCCCAGCAAACACAGCATATAGAATTACATAAGATCAATCTCGATCATGATAGGCAGCTCACGAGATCTAAACATGGAGGCATATGAGGAGAAGACAACCTTCTAGCTACAGCTACGAACCCGTAGTCCAAGGATGAACTACTCACGCATCACTCCGGAGGCAGGCATGGTGATGTAGAAGCCTCCGGTGATGATCTCCTCTCCGGCAGGGTGCCGGAAACAACTTCAGAACCCCCCTAATCTAGGGTTGACGGTGACAGCGGCTGCGGAACTTTTCCGGGATTTTTTATCAGGTGCTTACGGTTTTCCATCCGGGGGGCTTAAATAGGCGAAAGGGCAAAGGCGGTGGAGCTCCAGGGTTCCCACGCCCATAGGTGGAGCGGCCTGGAGGGGACCCGCGCCACCCTATGGTGTGGCCCCCTGTTGCCCGTCTTCGACTCCTCTTCGGTGTTCTGGATGCTTCCGGGGAAAATAGGAACTTCGGGCTTGGTGGGGTCCAATTCCGAGAATTTTTGCAGAACAACTTTTCTGAAACCAAAAACAGCAGAAAACAGGGAACTGACACTTGACACCTTGTTAATAGGTTAGTCATTGAAAACGTATAAAAATGCTATAAATAAGGGAGAAAACAAGTAGCAATTGGCAAAATATGATCATGGAGCATCAGAAATTATAGATACGTTGGAGACGTATCAATCCCCTATACTTGTGGGTCATCATGACCCAAACAGTCATATTTGTGAGATGGGTATAAATAGCCCATCCCCTTCTTCCCCAAGCTCTAGTTCTTCCAATACATTCAAGTGCATATATTGAGCTCACCAAATCTTCAATTCCTCTCAATCCCTCCACCCAAACTCATTCATTCTTGGAGGATTGGAGGAGAAGACCCCTATCTACATATTCACCAAGCCATTCTTCATTTCCCCCTTATTCACTTAAGGGGATATTATAGTGTAGGGTTTCCTTGTGGAGAACCTAGATACCATTGCTACTCTTGGATTCGTGGTGATCGATGGGAGCCCCCAATTTGGTTGTGGGTGTGTGTCGCAAGCTTGTTGTAAAGGATTCGATTCCCGCCTCAAAGGGGATCAATAGAGGAAGGTGGACTAGGCCTTTGTGGCGTTGTTCATCGGAGAATATGGTGAGGCCTTTGTGGCGTTGAGTAGGCATTCGTGGCAAAAATCACACCCCTCCAACGAGACGTACTCCCTTAACAAGGAGGAACTCGGGAATACATCGTGTCTCCGCGTGCTTCCGTTATCGGTTATCTCGTCCCATCTCCTTTACTTGTGCTTGTATTGTATTTATCGTTGTTCTTGTCATATAGGTAAATTCACCTTAGTTTCATTATCTACAGAATTTACCTTTGTGTCAAGCCTTAATTTGAAGAAAAATTAAAATTGGTCGTAGCACCTATTCACCCCCCTCTAGGTGCCCATACTATCCGTTCACTTAGCCAACTTGGGTATGAGAGAGATGGGATTTTGCACTTGTACTGGTGTTTGCCTGGCAAAGATATAACTGATGGACTGGTACCAATTGAGACCGATGCACATTTTTCAGAGATGGTTAAAGCCAGCATAACACAAAAGGTTCTTGTCGTATTCATAGATCACAAGAATTTTCTTAGGAGATTTGTGGATGATGTTATTATTAGTGGAGGTCCTAGCTTGCCTCCTATCATCGGCCCAAGAAAATTTCCCGCGGCTAGAGGTGAAGCATCAAATTCAGCAGGTGGAACAACTACGGGGGAAGCATCTTGTTCATCAATTGTTGTTGCAGCAGATAAGGATACTGAGGAGTTTGCTTCAGAGCATGTGCAGGCAGAAGGCAATGATGACACTGATAGTGACAATGACTGTGATTATTATGATAGTGATTGGAATGCTGAAGATGGCGACGATGATTTCTTTGCTGATAATATGGACAAAGAATTAGATGATCACAATGAGCAGGAAATAGTTGAGGAACATGAAGATGAGGGAGCTCTTGAGGAGGAGGACTTGAATTTGGAAGGAGAAGAAAGAGATAAACTGAACCATAAGTTGAGGGCATTTAATCCTGAAGTTGACATGGATAATCCTATTTTCAAAGTTGTCATGGTGTTCAGTTGTGTTGAGGAGGTAAGGAAAGCATTGACAACATACATTATCAGAAACAGGGTAAAAAATCACAAGGACAAAGAATGATAGGAGAAGGCTAATAGCTGTCTGTGATGGTCACTGTCCATGGTTTTTCAAAGCTACAAATGACAATGGGTATGGTGGATTTTCAATCAAATCTTACACAAGGAAGCACACATGTGAGTCGGGCCGGGAAACTAGCTTTTCAAGCAAAGTTCTTTCTTCTCTGCAATCACTGTACGAAGATGCATTTCAAGTTTAGTGACCTTTCTCACTAGCTTCCCATTGTCTTCTTCCAAATCTCTCTTATTTCTGCTTGTCACATACAGGTTCTCGTACTGGTACAAATTGGGAGGAAGCGTCAATTCGCCCTGATGCACACAACATTTAGCCTAGCACGACAAACAGCAAGCAGAAATCTGCAAGAGAAGCAACATTGAGACTTACCTCTGGACCAGCATCTGCCCTACTCTTCGTCTTCCTCGAGGTCGGGTTCCAGAAAACCTCACTGGTCATCTTCGCCCAGCCGCCATCCACATCGCCACCGCTGCTTCCGCCAACAACGACACCCACAACCTCCGATTGCGGCCAATCCTTGCTTCTAATCGACGCCATCCGAACAGACTACCCTCTCGCCCTCACCGCCTTCGTCGGAGACCTTCAATTTTCCCCGATCGCCTCGGAGATCGCCGTCGACTAGGGCTGGGATTGGGGAATCGTGCATCGGAGAGGGGCTAGACTAGACTGTCTTCGTATTACTGATGTAGGGGGTTTCTGCAAATTTGCCAAAGGCGGGCGTGTGTCATTTGCCACCGTGGCGATACACGTGCCGCCACCACAACCACTGTAAACGAAAACCAACCCCCTAAGCAAGTTTTGGGACGGCGGGATCCCCTCCCGCAAGAACTAGGACTAAACTGCACTTCGTGTACAAGTTGAGGTACCCGCAGTGCTATTATCTCAAAAGAAAAATGGTTGTCTGCTAGAGAGGTGCTGGCCTCGGGGTCAGAGTGTGTGTTGTTTAGGTTCTAGCCGGAGCGGTGGCTCCGGAGAGTTTCTTCTATTGTAGGGCATATGCTTTGGTTGCCTCGATGATAGAGTTGTCTGTTTGACGGGTGCGCGCCCTCGCGGCGGTGTGGGTGCTGAAGGGGCAGCTTCTTCGTGGTTGGGTGTTGTCTTCTGTCGTTTGGGCGATGAAGCCGGCAACTCGGTTGGGACGTGGTCTTGGGACCAGCCTGTTTTCGCCTGATTTTTCGCTATTAATGGGGCAACTCTCTTTTTCTTAATCAAATGGGCCTTTTTTTATAGGAACCTAGAATAAGAATATACATGCGGGACCGGGAGCCTCACTCAAATTAACGTCGGGCTGTAGCCGGAGTGGAGCGATGAAGGGCCAGACGGCCCAAATCCGGGCCTAACCGAGTGATTTGCGACTCCGTGAGCAGGAATCCTGCCCTAGTCACTCTCTCTCAAGTAGAGATTTCGGGCTCCAGAGCACCAATGATTTTGGCGATTTAAATAATTCAAAATTCTAATTTATAAATTTTAAAAACGAAATCGTTATTTTTTCAGATTTTTTTGAAACATATAAATATATATTTTGAATTTTTTAAAAAACAGGGATCATTGGTGCTCGGGAGTGCAAGTTACTTTCCGCTCTCACTCCCACTAAAAAAATATTACGGTAGACAATCTGTCTCTCCTTTCTTTCGGTCTCTTCTCCAACCCCTCCCACGGCCATGGACTCTCCTCCGCCGCCCCCCTGGCTGCCGCCGTCTAGCCCGCTGCACCTGCCGCGCCGGTCGGATTCATCTTCTACCTCTCTCCCCTGGCCTGATCTCATCGTCGGTGCAGCCTCCGCCACCCGCCGCCTTGTCTCTGCCCACTCACGCCACTTCCTCGCCCTCTCGTCCCTCCTCCTCCTGCCGCTCTCTCTCCTCCTCCTCTCCCTCCCTGTGCCCTTCTCCACCGCTACCCCTTCTGTCTCACTCCGATCTCCGCAAGATTTGTCGAGTAACCCCCTGCGCGTCCCCCTCCCGCTTCTCGCTCTCCTGGCGGCGCTGCTTTACCTCGCCGCCTTCGCTGCCGCCGCCACCAGCGCGCACGCCGGATTCTTCGGCCGCCCCGTCAAGATCCTCGCCTCGCTTCTCTCTGTGCCCGCCTCCCTCCCGCGTATCCTCCTCACAGCCCTCCCGGCCTCCCCTCTTCTGCTTATCCCCATCCTCCCACTGCCCGCTGCACTCAGCGCATCTCTCGCTGTTCTCGGCGTCCTCCTGTTAGCTCCCTTCTGGTACCTCGCGGGCGCCGCAGCTGTCGTTGAGTCCACAGCTGGGCCCTCCCCACTCCGTCGGAGCTGCCGGCTGCTCTCCGGTGCTCGCATGGCAGCGCTCTTCGCATTCGTGGTCTTTGCCGCTGCCATTGGGGTAACCCTTTGGGGTTTCGGTGGGGTGGCCGCTGAGACTTATGATGCTGCCGCCGGGTTGGTGGGGATGGCGCCAATTCTGGCGAAGGCCATGTCCGGCACGGCGTTGCTGGCCGCACTGATGCTGTACGGAATGGTGATCAACGTGGTGCTCTATATGCACTGCCGTGCGCTGCATGGGGAGCTCACTGGGGAGATCTACAATGAATTCGCAAACTCATATGTCTTCCTGCCATTTGACGAAGGTAAGGATCGTCATGTCGTGTCGGTGGCCACGGTGTGGCCATGATGGCTATCGCAGCAGACGGATGATGGTGAGTTTGTACTCCCAAGGCCCAAGCACAGTTTTGACCACATCATATGTATAGCTCTTTCCATCGTTGTTTCCATGTGCAGAAGTGTGTGTTCGATTGTGCAAATGTTCAGATGAACTAGTGTCTAGTTAGTCTCAAATGTTGTGTTCTGAACAAAAAATTGTCTGCTATATGTAATACTATGTGCATTGTTGTATCAATGTGACTGTATAATTCTTCAAAGAAAATATATGACTGAATAGTAAACCTGTAATTATGAGGATGATTTACCTCAGAACAACATGGTGGAATATCAGGCATGACTTAAAATTTCAATCCCTATTAAGAAGTCTGAGTTGGAATTGCTTCAGTGTTTAGAATTCATTTGCTTGAATGGTATTCTGTTGCTTGTAACACATCTTTAAAACTGAAGGTGCCCTGACCCTATTGTACACTGCTGGGGAAAAGAAAATCTTGATAGTATCAAAATTCAGATACCTTCTATCTATGAAGTTACCATGCATGGTTATAAATTTCTGAGATTTTGGCTCTATTGAATTATCCAGGTGATATTTGGTACAAATATGTAACCTGCGAAACAATGTTTCTGTATTCTTCACTGCATTTTTCTTCATCTGGAGGCATGCCTAGTTTAGCATTATGAAAAAAGTAAAATAGCTGCATCGTACTTCATAACATTCTGTAATTTCTATAAAAATGCTTTCCTAGTATTTCTATACTGCAAATCTGCATTTTTTTTTAATTATTTGCAAGGACGAAACTCTGAACTCAGTTCCAATATTGGAGTGGTTGACCTCCCTATTTGCAACCATCCATTTGATCCTATTTATGTCGTGTTGCACAGTGTTCTCTCAAGAATTATTCAACCAAACTTTCTATCAAATTAACAACCCATCAAATGGCACTATCTTATTTCTCATTTCTATGCTATGTGGTCAAAGTAGTCATAAGTTATTTCTCCGTGCCTCAAATTCACATGATAGTAATGCTGTATGTTCTGCTATTTTGAAGAAATATTTATATGATCGTCTTTCCGTATCTAGGTTTTTCTCATCTGGACAAGTGAACTATGTTGCTGTACAATGTCTTATTACATTTGTGTGTGGTACTGCAGCGTGTCAGAATAAACTATAATAGTGATTCTGGATGCAATCTTAATGAATTAGAGGGTCATCCAGTGAAGTGAAATGTAGTTAGCTTGTAAAAATTTATAATAATCATCATTGGAAGGTTCTGCCGAATTTCGAATCAGCATGTCTGTGGACATCATTTTGTGTCGTAATAATTTGTCAATACTTGTGTACTGTGTTACAGGATTTTGTTTTTCCTTTGTTATCCATAACATGCTTCTTACATAGATAAGATGCTTAGTAGAAGGGCACTTGACATGAACAATAATGGATCAAACCGACTACAAAGATTGTTTTAATTCGATCATGCAAAAGGATGTATCTAGTAAGTTTTTAGTTTCTTTACGTTCTTCAGGAAATGTGGGTTATGCAGCAGGACGCCCATGAACTTTCGTATATACTTGATGCTAAAGTTATGGAAAGTGGTAGGCAACATGCTCTTTGACTCTTTGTTGCATACATCAGGCAAGAAAGGTGAACTCATAATTGTTCTGCATGCCAAGATCATTTGCATGGTTTGTATTTATGCATGCAGTTCATTAGCTTGTATACTGTCTTGTGGCCCATGGATCCTGTGCATGTGCACTATAATCATTCTTCGCTTGCATGGCTGTATTGTCTGAGCTCGGAGATCATTTTGGAGTGTTTGTTGCCCTAAAGTAGGTTACCAACCTTGGGCAACTTATTTAGCTGCCATTGGGATGGTCACCGATTTTCACGCAAGATCGATAATATGCTTGCTAAACCATTTGCAGGCCAATTTGAGGCTGAAACCATGCTGTTGCTTAGTATTTAGGCACACACACAACATAGTTGAAGGCTTGATGTTATGGTATTGTGATATGTACATGAAATTAGTTGGCGTCACTTAAACTGTGTTAATTGCACTATGGCTGAGGCCTGAGCATATCTTTTGAGCTTTTTTCTCCTGGCTATGAAATAGATGTCTTACGGATCTTCCATTAGTTATCTCTTTGATCCCTGCTGTCAAGGAGTCAAAAAGGCTGCACATTCAAGTGTGAGGGAATCCGTTAATGGACAAACTTTTACATGTTTCACTCTCATTCTGATGCATAATTGACTACCCAGTTACGTTTGAAGTGGATGGAGGATAGTGGTTGTCTCAAGTGCCTCTAGCTCCAGATTTGTAGATGCACCTGATCACTCAATTGACCGAACCAAGTTCCATGTCTTTAGCCTTGTGTTCTTGTTTACAGTTTTTCTTTTCATGCTGAATTTCCTATGATATGTTGGTACACTCTGCCTACGGATATCAAACTAATTATATTTCATTAGTACCGTATGCTGGATTACTTCCGAAGGAAGAGAGTTTTTGTTCTTTTCCTACAAGGCTTGCCTTGTTTAGCTGATGTATCCTCTTTTTGACTAATTCTGGATGTGTATCATCTTATTTTGTTTGTTTGATATCCTAATATTTACGAATGCATTGCTAAATATCTTACTAATCTTACTAGTTGTTAAGGTCATGCGTGTACCTTAATTTTAAGACTGAATGCACCACAATGTTTCGTAGCCTTTGGGATGCATTTTACGCAATGAACTGTGCACACATCAATGATTAATTAAGTCTTAATGACTTCGAAAATGTCGTGTACCTTGAGGAAAGCAAGCAGCCACTCAACACACCAATGAGTTAGCAAAAGCAACTCTGGTCCTGCTTTGCTTCCTTCCGGGGCTTCTTTCTTAGTGACGCGGCAAAATGGATATACTCACTTTGTCACATATTAATTGTCTCAAAATTAGACAGAAATGAATGTATATAGAAGACAATTAATATGATACGGAGTGAGTACTATATACAACGAGGATGGCCATTAAATATGGTGACATGCATGCGCAAGATCGCGATTTCAATGCCAACAGGACAGACGGGTAACACTGGAAAATGATGACATGCATGTCATTACTGTTTCACAAACCAAGATAGACAACTAAACTGCTATCACTAAATCCTCTTATCTTGGAGGGAGACATGAGTGAGGCCCGCGTCTGCGTCGTTGAGGGCAACGGGGCTGGCGCTGCCCCCTGCCCAGGGCCACCCCTCCGCCGACTTCCGCTCCGGCGGCCGGCGTCCACCGCCCTACTCTGTCCCCCCCAAATCTGGTGTTGCGCCCCGCGCCCCCGCTGGTCGATTTCCCCGCTGGCGCCATCCTCCCCCTTGGCTGCCAGTCCGCCACTGCCTCCCCGTCGTCGGTGCCGCCGCAGGGCTTCCTCGCGACCTCCACCCCTGCTGCTTTGCGCCTCGACCCCCGCGCCCTGCCGTCGCCCTTCACGTCCGGAGACGCTTTCCTGCAGTTTGTGCTGGAGAATTTCTCCACCTTGGTGTGCTCTCTCCTTCGCCCTCGGCTCCGCGCTGCTCTCTCCTTCGCTCGTCTGTTTGGAGGCCTCGCAAGGTGACGCCACCTCTCCCTCGCCCTCGGTTCCTTAGGTGACAATTTAATTGAGGATCAGTTCGGTCCGGGTTTGTTTCGTCTTCTGGTTGCTTCTCATCCTCTCGCCTCCTTTCTTGTTTCTCTCGGCGGACTATGCCATGGACGCACCCTCGTTCCGTTCTCCATTGTTCCTCACCAAAAAAATGCTGACGTCGACCTCCTGTCTGCCCCCCGTCACTCGCCTGTCCCCACTTCCGTGCACGCGACAGCGGTCACGCCTCCCTCCCGCAAGGGCCCGGTCGACGCGCTGGCTGGTCCTGTGTTGACCACGAAACCCCCCATCCCTATCTCCCCCTGCCCCACCTCTGTCCTTTCTTTCGGGGTCCTCCGCCAACGCCCCCTCGTCGTCTTCCTCTTCGCATCCTGCCACCACATTGGGTCGCCCACCGCCGCGTAGCCGAAAGAGGCCTTGCCTCTACTTTCTGGACCATGGTCTGCCACCCCAAACACCTCTTCTTCCCTCTGGCAGTCCTACTGCCTTCCCCCTTCGCCCGACGTCCTCCTCCATTCCAGTTTCGTCTCCCTCCGCAGCTCAGAGTCAACTTTCCCTTCCCGGCTGCCTCGATGAACCCCCTTCAGCGGCTGCCCACCACCCCTTTCCTTCCTTAAGGTGGCGAAATCCCCTTCTAAGCCATCCCCTCCGCGCCCCCGCCTCCAACCTCCACCTCTTGACCCCTCAATCCCAGTCTGCTTCCGTTGCCTGTCGACCGAGCACTTCCTCCGCGACTGCAGGACCCTGTTCGTTGTCGCCGTTGCCGCCGCTCAGGCCACACCAGTAAGGACTGCAAGGAAATTTTTGACACTCCGTCTTCTCCCCCTCCTCTTTCTAACCTTGCGTCTGTCTCTGCTTCCAGGCGTCCGATGGAGTCCCTCTCTGCTACTCTGGCTGCCGCTGCCAATGTGGGGGCGGCCCAAGAAACTCCTCGTTCCCCGCTGCTCCTTTCGCCCGCGTTGCCCTCTCCTTCCATTGACGCTCCTCTGGTCGAGAGCAACCCTGCTTCCGATGAGGAGGATCAGGAAGAAAGGGTGTCCTGGCACACCTCCGACATCGACACCATTCCGCCCGCCTCCCCTCCTTCCATCCACGTCTCTTCCTCCCACTCTGAACCTGATAAACACCTTCAGGCCCTGTTATGCCGGATGCTTATCTGCCGGATGCGGAGGACCTCGAGGAGGCTCAGCGCCCCGACTATCTGGATGTCTACCTTCCGTTTGTCTCCATGCCACATTTCAATAACCTTGCCTTTGCTTTCCTCCAGCCGTCGCACGCCTCCCCCGACCCCATCATTCACCAAGCTGCGCTTGTCGGTTGTGGTCCAAACCGTGTCTCCATCCTCTCCTCCTCGCGCGGAGTCAAACTGGCAGTGTTCATCTCCGCCGAAGACCGGGAAAATGTCGTTCTCAACGGTCCTTATCTCGATCTTGAATCCTTTGTCCACTTTGAACGCCACGACGAGACTGATAACTGGTTTCTTTTCCAACATGAGTCCTTCGCCGCCCTCTCGATCACAGACTACCCTTGTGAGCACTGGTTCCGTGAACACATTCGTGATGCATCTGTCCCCTATGCCAACCCACACCAAATCGATCCGATCTGCCTCTTTGGCTTGACTGCACCGCCGTGCTTGTCACAGTTAAGGCGGAAACCTTGTCTGATATCCCTTCTTCTCTGAATTTTAAGAACCACCGCAGTTCTGGTATCGTGGGTCAGGTCTCCATCATTGCCTATGAGGACATCCTAGGGTCAGCTCCTTCCTCTGCTCCGAGCTCTCCTTCCGCTGGCTCTAACGATCTTGACTTCGCCCCGGACTTTGCAGAGGTGGAGATTGATGGGGACATGGGTTTCGGTGATGTTCTTGCCTCCCTTGGCATGGCCCCGCTCGTGCCTGCCAACGACGTCGCCTCCAATGTCGCGCCAGCTGCCTCTCTTCTTGACCGCGCCCTCGCCGCGGTTCCTCATGCTCCCATTGTCCGCGGAGACCCTATCCGCTCAAAGCCCAAGCGCGTCGTCACAAAGATGCACCTCGGTTTTTTCGACATCTTCGTCATCGGTTCCTGGGCGAGCGCCTGCTCGTCCGTGTTCCCATGTGGTGGTCAACTTCGCCACATCGTCGGTGGGTTCCATCAGCTCCATAGCTTCTATGGGGGCTCTCCGCCGCATCGTGCTGACTGTCGACGTGATCGCCCGCGGCAACTCCCTCAGTCAGGCAGATGACATCAGCCTTCAGGCTGTGTATGCCCTGCTCCTCGAAGACGGCCTAGCTGGCTCCTGCCTGCCTCTGTTGGACTCCTCCACTGGCCCTGTCCTGGATGGCATCTCCGACTACCTCGCCCATCATGTGCCTCTTGCTGCTGCTGCAGGGCCTATGTCCGCCTCTAAGCCCTCTGCAGCCTTGCGTGCCCTCTAAGCGTCTAAGTCTGTCGCGCCGATCGCGCCTTCTGCCGCTGCTACACCTTCTGCTGCAGGGCTGGTTCCGCTCCGTCGCTGCAGCTCGCGCCTCGCCTCGGTGGAGCCTGCCTCGAGGTTCTCCATGCTGGAACTAGCGATCCTCCTCAAGGCCGCTCGGCTCGAAGGAGAAGGTAAAACGGGCTCCTCCGCTCCTGGCTCCCTGCCCGTTGACGATCTCGTCTCCATTGCTCTTGTCTCTAATGTCCCTCTAACCACCGCAGATCTTGGTGACCTTGCCTTGGCTTGCGGCATTGACAAGGACCCCCTCCTCGACTCTGCCCCCATGGTGTCCGTTTAGGAACTATGACGTGCTCCTCCTTCCGCCAGACTCGTGAGGTCCACCCGCGGCGCCCTCCTCCCGACATCCCCCTCAGACTGATGCTCGATCAGTTCACCGACCATCTGGGCTTCTCCCGCCCTTCTGAAGCTGTCTGCCTTGCGCGGCTTACTTTTTGGGTTACAAACTTGTTATTTTCTCGTGCATGTGTGCTCTCTGGCATTGTCGCCTCTCTCTGAAGCTGCTGATGTCTTCTGGCTCAGACTTAAGTTACTTTCTGCTGCTTCGTTCCTGCAATGTTAATTAAACTCTCTTTTGTTTCGTGGAATACACGCGGGCTTGGTGATAAGTCCAAGTGCGATGAGTTCAACAACGCGATCTCCTCTTCCCCCCTTACGTGCTCTGTTTTCAAGAGCCCAAACTCTCCGTCATCTCTTCGTTCAAAGCCTCCACCTTCCTCCATCCCACCCTTCGCTCTTTCGTCTTTAAACCTGCATCCGGCGCTTCTGGGGGAATTATCACCGCTTTGGACTCCAGGTTTCTCGACCTTGTCTCCCACTTTGTTAACGAGTTCTCTATTTCGACTGTTTTCTCCTTTCGTCTAGACAACCTCCAGTTCTCGGTTCTTAATGTGTATGGGCCCTGTGATCACGACTCTAAGAAATCTTTCCTCGACTCATTAGCCGCTGATTACGCGGCCCTCTCGGGCCCGATTTCCATCATCGGCAATTTCAACCTCACTCGCTCTCCGGCGGACCGCTCACACTCCAATTTCAACCACGTCGAAGCTGCTATGTTCAATGACGCCATCCATTCCCTCCGTCTTATCGATCTGCACTCCTTGACCGGCAATTTACTTGGTCTAACATGCAAGCCTCCCCCATCCTGGTTAGGCTTGATCGTACGCTCATCAATACTTGCTGGAGTTTCGCCCTTCCGGACTCCACCCTGACTTTGGACACGCGTGTTACTTCCGACCATGTCCCCATCCGCCTTGTTGCATTCTCGAAAGCTCCTGGCAGTTCTATTTTCAAATTCAATAACTCCTGGCTTTCTTCCCCCTCCTTCCTCGAGTTAGTCTCCAACAACTGGAACAACGTGCCCGATGGCCATGGAGGAAGATCCTCCTCTTCCTGCCATTGCCTTAGGCTCAAGCGCATTCGTGTCGCGGCCAAAAGTTAGGCCAAAAAAGCCACGACACCTTCCGTCCTTGATTTCAACTGCCGGGCGTCATTCGTCTTTTCGATCGTCTTCAAGAGGCTTGCACTCTCCATCCTCTTGAATCTAAGCCGCGCGCCCTCGCTAGATGCTCCCTCCGTTCCCTCGTCGCTAACAATGCTACCTACTGGCAGCAGCGGGCAAAAATTAGGCACTGTACCTTAGGTGACGAAAACTCCTATTTTTTCCACCTTTGCGCCTCTTCCAGACTTCAGAAGAATCAAATTAAATTGGTTTCTGCCCCTCGACGGCTCCCCTATTTTTCCCACAGTGGCAAAGCTCGTCTGCTCACAAGTTTCTTCCGCGACCTTCTCGGCACCGCTATTCTGTGCTCTTTCTCTTTTGATCTTTCTTTGGTTGTGGCCTCCACCGATCTCTTCTTCCCTCCCATACTGATTCCCTTGCTCAACCGTTCTCGTTGGACGAAATACGTACTGTTGTGCTCTCCATGAAGGACGATTCCAGTCCAGGCCTGGATGGGTTTGGCCCCCTTTTCTTCAAAAAATTCCTGGACCTTTCCAAGGGCTGCCTCCGCTCATTCATCTCCGACCTATTTAGCCAGCAGATTGACCTTCGCCCCCTTAATAAATCCTTCATTGTCCTTCTCCCCCAAAAAGCTGATGCTCACGCCCATGAGAATTTTCGTCCCATCTCGCTACAAAATCTTGCATGAAAATTGCCTCTAAGTGCCTCACTCTGCATCTTAAACCCTTCATGCCTTACCTGGTTCATCAAGACCAGACTGGGTTCATCTCAGGGCGCTCTATCGCGGAAAACTTTGTGTACGCGGCGGATATTGTCCAAGCCTGTCACAAACGTTCCTCTCCTGCCATGGTTTTTAAGCTTGACTTTCGTAAGGCCTTCGACTCTATCAGCTGGGAGGTGCTCGATAAGATACTTCTCGCCAAAGGTTTCCCCTCCAATTGGCGCGCTTCAATTAATTCCATCAACGCCTCAAGCCAAACTACGGTCCTGCTTAACAGCAAGCCTTGCAATTGGATTCGTCGCGGCCTTCGTCAGGGCGACCCCCTGTCCCCCTTCCTCTTCAACTCGGTGGCTGACGTCCTTCAGCAGTTTATCCTTGTGGCCTCTCGACGTGGTCTCCTTCCCCACCCCCTCGTTGACGACCTACCCTACCCGGTTCTTCAATATGCGGACGACACGCTCATTATTCTCCACGCAGGCTGTGACTATGTTTCCACCCTCAAAGCCATCCTAAATTCCTTCTCTGATGCCACGGGGCTCCATATTAATTTTCACAAAAGCACCTTTGTTCCCATTCACGCCCCCCGTCTCCACTGACGCTATGGCCGCTGCTTTTGGCTGTCCGGTGGCCTCTTTCCCCCAGGTTTATCTTGGCCTCCCTCTTTCCACACATAAATTCCGCGCTATCGACCTTGCCCCCATTATCGCCCGCTGCGACAAATACCTTGCGGGCTGGCGGGGTCGATGCATGCCCATTGGTGGCTGCCTCATCCTCGTCAACTCCGTTCTCTCTGCTCTGCTCTCTCACGCCATGGCTGCCGGCATTCTCCCTACTGGTACCATCGAACCTCTTGATAAGCGTAGGCGGGCGTTCCTCTGGACGGGAGAGGATACCTGCCATGGCGGCAACTGTAAAGTTGCTTGGAAGGATGATTGTACCCCTAAAGCTAAAGGGGGCATTGGGGTACTCTCCCTCTCCTCTCAAAACTCGTCGCTCCTCTCAAAAGTCCTCACTAAGCTTCATGGAAACTCCTCCGCTCCATGGGCCATCTGGTTCAGGCGCCGTTATGACTGGCAAGAATCGCGCGACCTTGGCGACCCTCATTTCCGCGACACCCCCATCTGGAAGGACATCCTCTCCACTCTCCCCTCCTTTAGAGCGCACTCCTTTGTCAATATCGGCTCTAGCACTACCACAACCTTCTGGTTCGACCGCTGGGCCGGTCAATCCACCCTCGTCGAGATGTTTCCTGCCCTCGCCTCCCATGCCTCCCGTCCTCATGTTTCCGTGAGTCTGGTCCTCTCCGCTGACATCCTCTCCTTTTTGGTTCCCCGCTTGTCTACTGTCGCGACCTCCGAGCTTTCCTCCCTCTGCCTTCTCCTAGCTGGCCTCTCCCTGGACGCAAACTCTCTCGACACCCGTTTGAACTGCTCCACTAAAAAAATTGTTTCCAACCAGGATACCTATGCTAACTTCTTTAAGTAGTTGCCTTTGGATGAGTTTGCAGGTGTTGTGTGCCTCAATGCCGCCCCTAACAATTGCAGGATTTTCAACTGGCTCGTCCGCCGCCTCCGCGTCTCCACCAACCTCCACCGCTACCGCCACTCGCTTGCCGCGTCTCCGGCTTGCCCCTCTTGCCTAGCCGCTGAAGATGTGGACCATCTCCTTCTTCGATGCCACCGGGCTGTGGAAGTTTGGAATGCCCTACCTCCTTCCGCCCCGCAGCCGCTGCCTCCCACCATGGAAGAAACTTGGCGATCCATCCACAACAACGTCGCCGAGCCTACCATTGTTTCTGCCGTCATTTGGAATATTTAGAAGCGACGCAACACTCTTGCTTTCGACGCCCTCGATATCCCTCCCGAGACAACTGGAGTTGCGTGGAGGATGTCCGGCTTTGGACGCACCGCTGCCGCAACATTCATACTAAGGATCTTCTTCTGTCTTGGTGTAATCTGTACGAACCACCGTGATTCATGTCGTCTTTTTCTCTTACTTCGGTTCCCCCTCTTGTATTTCTGACTCTGTAAAACCTTTGATTGTTCATATATAAAGTTCAGGCTGGCCTCGGCCCGCCGTAGTTACAGTCAAAAAAAAAAAAAACTAAACTGCTATCTGTGTTGATACAAGGTCGACGTTTGTGAAGGAGACAAGCTAGGTAGGTTGGTGAGATTCAGCCAGTTGTATATGTCTACACGCTAGGATGTAACAAAAGCTCGGAGAAGACGTGCACCTTTTCATCACATCACTCAAGAAAGAATTTTCTTTCCACGAAATTCACGTGGGAAGATTTTCATTACCATCAAAATAATGAAAACAAAACTGAGCGAGTAAACATCATGTATGCCACAAACAAAAGGAAAACAAAATCCATCAACCATCACGTAGGCCGCCTACTCCTACCGCGAGCGACATGGCATGAAGTATATATAACGAAAGACTCATGAAAGATACGTTCCGCTTTCATCAACTTTTCTTAGCTGATTTTCTGAGAGCACTCAAACTTAAAAAAAATGTAGCATCTCTATCATTTTTCAGGCTTTATTAATTTGCGAGAGGTTCTTGCATTTTTTCGAGAAAAACACTGGCAAGATCCAATTTACATAATGAAGTGGATGTACATTAATTGTTCTCTCTCTCACCCTCTAGCCTTAAATCCCTTTCCTCTTCGGCGATCACCTACTCACCGCCGTCGGCGCCCGCATCTACTCCTCCGCGACTACGGGCATCTTCTCTGCGTACATTAGGGTATTGTATGGTTTTAAATCTGCTCAAATTTTCCTCCTCTGCTGGTAATACATTCACACACGACTACTTAAAATTAAGTTTATGTGATGGCATCACTAAACGCAAACGAAATGTGTATGATGCCTTCATAAATAAAGACGATTAAATATAACGGAACGTGTGTAATATATTGAGCTTCGCAAACAATCTTGTAAAAAAATTAAAACGTGGGCGATGTTGGAATATATGTCGAATATGTGTACGAGTAGGGCTACGCTAGGACTTGTAATTAAACGGAAGGTTAGGTGTTTGAGTCGGACACGTGTAATCTGGCCTAATATATAAAGGCACCGGGAGTAGCCCAAATAGACACGACGAAAACTAGTAGGCTAGACACAAGATCACGAGGGGACGGTCCGGCGCCCGTGGCAGGGGCGGCCGGACCGGCGTGGCGTTGAGATCTGGTGCGTCTGTATTGCCTCGGCGGGGTTGTCGTCGATGGCGACTTGATAGCAGCAGGCGCGCAAGGGGAGCCGGCGGCTTGTGCCGGCGACCAAGGCGGCCGGTGCAGCGGTATCAATGGGGAGGTGCGCCCGTAGTCATGCCCCGCAGATGTAGGCGAGTTCGCCGAACTGCGTTAACAAATCTCGGTGTCGTGTTTTGCTGTGATTGCTTGGCCTCGGTAGATCGATTGTGCGCCTACGATTTGTAACAAGTGGTATCAGAGCAAGGTTGAAGGCCACGTATGTATGATCTAGAGGAAAAGGTGCTGACGTTACGATCGGGCGTTGCTGCATGTGTCGGCGAGAAGGCGATCGGAAGACGTTGGAGCTCGCGCAATCAGGAAAGCATGTGTGAAGTGTTCTTGACAGATTCAATCGGATGGCGCCGGCCGTAGGCGTCGCAACATGCGGCTGGCGATCAGGCCAGCGGCAAGCTGATGGGATGGAGCCGCGTGCAAACCAGGTGCATAAGGACAAGGCCCACATGGGGTGGTCCAGGTGCATGCGGTCAGGCGTTGGGCACCATGAGGCTGATCGATTGGAAGAATGCGTGAGATTTGCTTGTTAAAAAAAAAGGTTGCATGGCCATGCGTGTGTACGGGAGTAGCTGGAGTAGCTGAGATCTATTTTTTGCTATGGTGCACGAAGAAGCTAATCTTTCAAACATTGACAAGAGAAGAAAGAGTGTGTAGAGGAGAGATCCCTATGGATCAGGTTTGCACATAGTTTTACTCTGGGTCGGTTTGACGAGAGGGCTTGAAACGCGTGGATGGGCAACAAGGACGGACGATGTGCGTATAAGGCTTGAAACAGTCTGGAGTACGTCGTGGAGGATCATGCATACACAAAGGTGCCAGACAGTACACGGCAGTATAGCGGGTGAACTAGGCGCAAGGTGGAGCGTGGTTGCAGTTGTTAATTCGGCTGGGTTGGACTGGACAGTCTGACGAGACAGAATACGGTGAACATCCGCGATGACGACGTAGGAGCGTGACGGCTGATGGTGTCCGAATTCTGTGGCGTGGCAACACGTGTCGCATGGTTATGCGTGCTTCGACATGGCGATGGCGCGGGGTTGATTCAAAATGGTGCACATGTGAGATCTTGAGGTCGACGGGGCGCGGGGTGGACTGATCATCTACCATGAAGTCATGTTGAAGGTGGAGCTGGAGTCTGACGATTCCACTCGGCTGATGAGGGGCTACGGCGTAAGAGCTCGGAGAGTCGAAGCCTATTTCAGCGGGAAGGCGAGAAGCACGTTGTTTCGGACTGGAGCTCATGGTTCGGAGAGATACGTGGAACTCGGCATTGGTCATGTATGACCGATGGTTATCTGCAGTGGGGCCTAAGATGGTGTGGGTACGCGACCCTGAAGATCTTGGCCAAGATTGCGGATGCTCGACGCGGTAATAGCGGCGAGGCGTGCGGTAAGCACGGGACACAGCGACAGACCACGGCACTGGCGGTCAGACATGTGGTCAGGCATGAGTGCAATGGGTGCTGAAGCAGTGTTGGCGAGTAACGGATTCATGATGGTAACTATCTATCAAGACCATGTAGATGGATGAGTGTTGGCCATGGAGAATCTGGGAAAGCGGTGATGAGACAGTTGCGAATTTGACTGGAGATGACTTAAGGCAACGGCGAAATTTCTTCAAGGTTTCAGAGATGCAGTCAACAATAGCGAGAATGATGAGTTCAGGTAACTCTTATTTGTGACACCTAATATGTGAGTTGTTCACTTTCACATGGATCAAGGACGAGGCTACCAAGGTGACGATACAACGGCGTTGTCGATATGGTGACTTTATGATCGTTGTGTGATGGCGGTGGACGGATACTCCGGAGATTTGGGAGCACAAGACAAGAGCGCGAAAGAACTTAATTTTCGTGGGAGCATTGACTGTGGTGAAACAAGGAAGGGACTACGGTTGCAGGTGGAGTCATATGGAGTCAATGGAGTAGCAACGGAGCTCATGATTAATGGTTCAAGTCCAGGTATACAGAGATTCGGCATGACGGCTTCAAGATGGCGAAGGCATATTCGCCAAGGTGGAGTTTGTTGGAATATATGTCGAATATGTGTACGAGTAGGGCTACGCTAGGACTTGTAATTAAACGGAAGGTTAGGTGTTTGAGTCGGACACGTGTAACCTGGCCTAATATATAAAGGCACCGGGAGTAGCCCAAATAGACACGACGAAAACTAGTAGGCTAGACACAAGATCACGAGGGGACGGTCCGGCGCCCGTGGCAGGGGCGGCCGGACCGGCGTGGCGTTGAGATCTGGTGCGTCTGTATTGCCTCGGCGGGGTTGTCGTCGATGGCGACTTGATAGCAGCAGGCGCGCAAGGGGAGCCGGCGGCTTGTGCCGGCGACCAAGGCGGCCGGTGCAGCGGTATCAATGGGGAGGTGCGCCCGTAGTCATGCCCCGCAGATGTAGGCGAGTTCGCCGAACTGCGTTAACAAATCTCGGTGTCGTGTTTTGCTGTGATTGCTTGGCCTCGGTAGATCGATTGTGCGCCTACGATTTGTAACAGGCGAAGCCCTCAAGGCTTGTTGGCAAAATTGTTTGGATAACTGTATGCAATGCTTCCACCATCCCGCACGATTTGGGCAAGTCTGTGCGATTTCGCGCTCCATCGGCAGCCCCGGGTTTTGACCGATGTGTGTAAACCATGTGCGAAGGTTGGTTTTAATTATGTGTGATTGTCTTTCTATACTAGTGACACTTATCACCGGATTTTTTTTGCTTCTTATACAAAAATGAAACATTCATCATCCATAGTGGAATAAGCGTCTAATGCAACCATATATTAGCCGGGCCACAGAAACAAATCCGCCAGACATACCCCTATTAGGTAATTCCGCGAAACGCCTCCGATGAACTCAGACTTCGCTAACCCATCATGTCATATGTGTGGACGTGTGGTGAAAGTGAGATAGTATCAGAAGTGGGTTTTAATTTGGGATCAGTCCAAACAGCAAGGTTTAAAACGGCTGAATAAATGCATGTATAATTTTTTTTGTCTCAATACTTTTTATAGTCCAATATTAACATCGTATTTGCTGTATGTTTCACATTGTCGTACTTTTTGGAGAGATCGTGCACGTTTCTAGACATGAAGAGTTGTGCATATTCCAATCTAGCGTTGTGTTACTAAATGCATCACACTGTCATGCTTCTGCGAGAGATGAACAAACGACCATGTCCTTAGCCTTGACTGCCTGCAATAAAAAAGCCAATAAGAAATTACGACTTTAATTGTCTTATCGAGAGTCTAGATCCGGACAATCAGGCTTCATCGTAGTTTAGTAGATGTGTAATATTATTTACCTCCTTTTTCCAATCTATGCGCCAGACGATACATAGAAGTAACACCAGCTTCACGAAGCTGCCACAAACAATGCCAAGCCAAAGCCCCTATTGGAAGCGAACCAGATTTAGTGCTCAGAGGTCTCCACGTAATTTCAATCAAATAACATGCCAATTTGCAAAGAACAATTTTAACAGAAGGTGTCTCTTTCGAAGGCATTATTGGGAAAACATAGACGTCGTAGAAGAAATATGGTTTGAGGAGATACCATACCTTGTTCAATCCTAAAATTAAGAATGAAACCTTAGGAATTTGCTAAAGTGGTCACCTTTCCAATATGCTTAATTTGAAGTGAAGGAAGGTCTATGCATGGCATATTTTTTGAATTAGGTATTACTACCTCATGTTAGAATTCCTTTGGAACTTTTATGTTGATTGAGCAATCTAAAGAGGCTAAAGGATTCCAACATCCTATATGTAGCATATCAAAGGGTCCTTTATGGAATATAAATCTTATTGCACGAAGAATTCTACAACCTAAAGATTTCCAAAAATTACCATTCCATTCAGTTGGAAGACAAATGCGAGCACTACCGCAACTGGGATGCCGAACATGTAGAACGCACCGAGATTTACGCATGCGCCAATTTTCTGCTTGCCGCAGCCTGTAAGCACACCTGCCATCCATGTACGGTTAGCTAGCCATTATGACTTTCAAGTATACTTGAACATGCATGTTTGTAGAGCAATTTTATGAAAAAGGAAATAACTAGTGTTTAGAGCAATGCAATTTTTATTTTACCTGAAAGAGAGCTGTGGAGTCCATCTATGAAGAAAGAAATACCGAGGATAGGCATCATTTTTGCAATGTATGACACGACTTCGTGGTCGTCGCTGTACATATAACCCCAAACATGTCGAAACAATATCATGGTCAAGGCTATCACAAGCCCTTCACAGAAGGCCATATAGAGGACCACTCGTGCAGACAGCTTTGCTAGTTGTGGCTTCCCAGCGCCGAGTTCGTTTGAAACGACAGTACTATATCAAAGAAAGCAGGAAACATAGTATTGTCTGCTTAAATAACACGAAAATTACTGGACACGAATCTTAATTACATGGCATAAGATCTGTCACACCTTATAGAAAAGCTAAGACCCAATGGTATCATGTACAACAGAGCCCCGGTGTTAAGACTGCGATATCAAAAACAACATAAAATTAGGTGTCTTTTGAAACCATTCATATATGCAAGAACGATCGAGAACTCAGTGTAAGAGCTTATAATTACCATATTGACAGCACTGATGTCTCAAGCTTTGGATTCGGCAGAAGTCCAGATAGAATGACAAGAATTTCGAATGACCACCACTCCAGGCTTCACGTAAAAAAATAAAAAAGGATCGCTATAAGGTCGTGTTTCTAGCTGTATGTAAAAAACTAAAAATCGATATTGACCATAGTTTTAAATAGCGGGCTATGGCATTTAGCGGCGACCTGCTTGAAACGCTATTGCGATGCTAAATCGCCGCTATAGCGTGCTATTTAAAAGTTTTGATACATTTAACGTGCTAATACACTTATCCTCACAATGCAGAAAACGATATAGCGTTGCTATAGCGAAACTATAAGGCGCTATTTAAAACTTTGATATTGACTCACCAGATCATCATCGCCGACGGGAGGGCAAACTTGGCGTACTGGAGTAGCTCCTTGAACGCCTCTCTGGAGAACCCAGTCCACGTGTCCTTGCAGCTGCTGGACAGCCTCACGTACAGCGCCAGCAAGGCGACGTTGACACCGTAGGAGACAGCGTTGCTGAGCGCGGCGCCATTGGTACCCATGCCGGCCTTGTACACCAGGGCCCAACAGAGAGGAACGTGGCAGAGCACGGTGGCGCCGGAGCAGGCCATGACGGGCAGGACGAGGCTCTGTGCCTGGAGGAAACGTATGTGGCACTGCAACGGCACTTGCAGCGCGAGCGATGGGATGAGACACCGCGCGTACTCGCCGGCAACCGCAGCTATGGCGTGGTCCTGACCGAGCAGCACCAGGATCTGCCTCGCATTGGCCCAGACGACGACGATGGGGACGCAGGCGAGCGCGAGCAGCACCATGGCGCGCTGCATGAAGTTAGAGAGGAGGTGGTACTGCCGGGCGCCGAACGCCTGCCCACACAGCGTGTCCAACGCCATCGCCATGCCGATCTGCACGACCATGCATACAGAAATGAGTCGTCAAGCGAGTTACGTACGGACAGAGAAGATGATCGAGGATGGAGAGGCAAGACATACGAGGACGTTGTAGCCGGTGACGTTGGCGAGGGAGGTGGCGAGGGACGCGCCGGCAAGGGAGACCTCGCTGAGGTGGCCGACGGCCATGGTGGACACCATGTTAATGAGGCTCTGCAGGAGACAGCTGGTGACGATCTGAAAACCGAGCCGCAGCAGCCGCTTCACCTCGGCCATTGGCACGTCGACGCCGGCGGTGTCCGTACCGGGAGACTGCACCTCCAGCAGCTGCTCCTCGACGGAGGCGGCTCCTGTGCTGGTCTGCATGCTGTCCACCAACGGTGAAAAGCTGTCGCTGAGCGGAGCCATGGAGCGTCGCTAGGGACGATGATTGGCCAGAATGGGCGGAGCGGACGAGGTTTGGTTTGCGCCAAGGTTGCCAATGCTACCACCTACAGAAATTATTTCAAGAGGGACTAATTAGAAGTTGACAACTAATCCGGTATGTCACTTCCCTAGGTTAGTCACCCGTAGGTCTAGGATATCTGCTTGGGATCTGCCCGATGCGTGGTTACCGCGTATTTCAGTTACTTGTTCGGCTCTAAGGTCATGTACAATGATAGACAAGACAAGTCCTCTCTTATTATGCTCTTATCTCTCCACTTCATCCGGAGAAATCAATACAATGCATTATCTTTTATTGTCATCTCTAACAATTAGTAAAAATTAACTAAATTTTAGTGTGAAATTGTGTTGATAAAAAAAGGCAAATTATATAATGGAGAAAATAGTCTTCTCTTAATTATTATTAAGAGATCACCCCTTAGCTAAGTGAAGACAACCTTCTCTTTTATTTATTCTCTCTCCTCCAACTAAGCAAAAATCATACGTAACAATTGTAAGGGAAGCCTTATGTCACCGCGTTATACATGCCCTAAAACCCATGATGCGAGCAGCGATGCTACACTTACTGAAGCAGCTTACGGATCAATTTTACGGGATTAGGTGAGAAAATCAGAGGGTGGGCCCTGACCCCTGAGTGAAATTTAGGGGGGCAATTTTATGTGGGAGGGGCAATTGAACATGGACACATACGCCCGTAAGCTAGAGTCCGTAGAGGTTACGTCCGTAACTGTAGCATTTTCGGTCATGCGAGTGTCCGTGAAAAGCACACGTATGTGAGTCTAATCCAAATAGTTGAGTACATACGTGAAAGCCAATAGAAAAGATTCAAAATCGATCCGGGGAAACGAGATATGGAGGATCATACCTACACAAAGGGGACCAAAAATAAATGGTTATCAAAACTCTAATCTATTGAAAACACTAACTTTAATGAAAAAGGTTTTCCACCCTTACAACGCCGAACTTGCCTCGCGCGGTATCCTTTGCCTTTTACCTCCGCATGAAAGTCCCAAAAAAGAAAAATCAAGTAGCGTCCAGCCCAGCAGTGTGGAAAAGCCCATAAGCCCAGTAGCGCCCACCCTGGATTTTTGGAGACAGTGGAACCTGCACAAGCGCATAATAGCGCAGCTAATTTAAATGCCAAATTCGAAAGTTTAAGATATGATATTAAGCACCGGAGCAAAGCTATTTCAGGGATTAAAATTTGCATTGACAATTCAAACAAAGCTCTCGTGGAATTGGATAATTTGGAGCATATGAGAGGTCTATCAATTCCTAAAAGCAATTTTTAGGAAAATTCTTAATGTTCATATCGCAAGGCTTCTAGATTATCATTATAAATATTGGAAAAAAGGTATCGTGTGAGGTGGAAAGTTAGGAGATGAAAAATACTAAGTTCTTTCATTTTATGGCCTCTGAGAGATATAGAAGGAATTCTGTTTCCAAATTTATGAGGTCTGATGGATCAGAAGTTGTGACTCATGCTGAAAAGGAGAAAGTTACTTTTTTTTATACTTATAAGGGTAGACTTGGAGAATCCTGCTCCTCTCCAATGCTTTTTCAGTTAAATGATTCAATTCAACCAACTCCTGGCCTTGAACAATTCTTTGTTCCTTTCATAACTGCTGAAATAAATGACATGGTTAAGCATATGCGTGGTCCTGCTCCAGATTGTTTTAATGGGCGGATTCTTAAGAGTGCTTGGCACATTATTAAAGATGATATTTATCAACTTTGTTTTTATTTCTTCTTTTTATTCCTACGATGTCCATCTTTATATAGAGAGTATTAATATGGGTTACATTATTTTGGTCCCTAAAGTGGGCTCTCCCTCATATGTCAATGATTTCAGGACAATTACTTTGTTTAATTTTTGCCTGAAAATTGTAACCAAGCTAATAGCAGGTCGAGTGCAGAAGGTTGTATTGGATATTAATTGTTTACAAGAATCAATATGTTTTTATAAAGGGAGGAACAACTCATGACTGTTTGGCTTGGGCATTTGAATTATTATATGATTGTGGAATGGATCGTATGGACACCTAGAGGGGAGAGGGGGTGAATAGGTGCTACCTCCAAATTTTAATACTTTTTTATTTAGGCTTGACACAAAGGTAAATTATCTTGATATACAACTCAGGTGAATTTACCTATATGACAAGGAACACTAAGAAAGATACAAACATAAGGTAAAAGCTAAAGGATAGAGCTATTCGAAGTAGAAACACGTAGGGACAAGGATGTATTCCCGAGTTCCTTCTTTTGAGGAGAGCACGTCTCGTTGGCGAGGGAGGTGGCGAGGGACGCGCCGGCAAGGGAGACCTCGCTGAGGTGGCCGACGGCCATGGTGGACACCATGTTAATGAGGCTCTGCAGGAGACAGCTGGTGACGATCTGAAAACCGAGCCGCAGCAGCTGCTTCACCTCGGCCATTGGCACGTCGACGCCGGCGGTGTCCGTACCGGCAGACTGCACCTCCAGTAGCTGCTCCTCGACGGAGGCGGCTCCTGTGCTGGTCTGCATGCTGTCCACCAACGGCGAAAAGCTGTCGCTGAGCGGAGCCATGGAGCGTCGCTAGGGACGATGATTGGCCAGAATGGGCGGATAGGACGAGGTTTGGTTTGCGCCAAGGTTGCCAATGCTACACCTACAGAAATTATTTCAAGAGGGACTAATTAGAGGTTGACAACTAATCCCGTATGTCATTTCCGTAGGTTAGTCACCCGTAGGTCTAGGATTTCTGCTTGGGATCTGCTCGATGCGTGGTTACCGCGTATTTCAGTTACTTGTTCGGCTCTAAGGGCATGTACAATGATCAGTAATGCTACGTCTACGGGCAGATTGTTACGTAAGTTTTTCACGGGATTACGTGGAGAGAGACAGGAGGGATCACGTCCCGGAATTCACGGATGGATGCAAATTTAAACCAACCAGAAAAGTCCACCTGATCCCGTAAGATTTTTCGTAGCAAAATCTCCCGTAAGTCTAGCATTATTGGTACAATGATAGACAAGACAAGTCTTCTCTTATCTCTCCATTTCATCTAGAGAAATCAATACAATGCATTATTTTTAATTGTCATCTCTAACAATTAGTAAAAAATAACTAAATTTTAGTGTGAAATTGTGTTGATAAGAAAAGGAAAATTGTATAATGGAGAAAATAGTCGTCTCTTCATTATTAAGAGATCACCCCTTAGCTAAGTGAAGACAACCTTCTCTTTTATTTATTCTCTCTCCTCCAACTAAGCAAAAATCATACGTGACAATTGTAAGAGAAGCCTTATGTCACCGCGTTATACATGCCCTAAACCCGTGATGCGACCAGCGATGCAACACTTACTGAAGCAGCTTGCGGATCAATTTTACGGGATTAGGTGAGAAAATCAGAGGGTGGGTCCTGAGTGAAATTTAGGGGGGCATTTTATGTGGGAGGGCCAATTGAACATGGACACATACGCCCGTAAGCTAGAGTCCGTAGAGGTTACGTCCGTAACTGTAGCATTTTCGGTCATGCGAGTGTCCGTAAAAAGCACACGTATTTTAGTCTAATCCAAATAGTTGAGTACATACGTGAAAGCAAAGAGAAAAGATTCAAAATCGATCTGGGGAAACGAGATATGGAGGATCGTACCTAGACAAAGGAGACCAAAAGTAAATGGTTATCAAAACACTAATCTATTGAAAACACTAACTTTAATGAAAAAGGTTTTCCATCCTTACAACGCCGAACTTGCCTCGCGCGGTATCCTTTGCCTTTTACCTCCGCATGAAAGTCCCAAAAAAGAAAAATCAAGTAGCGCCCAGCCCAGCAGTGTGGAAAAGCCCAGCAGCCCAGTAGCGCCCACCCTGGATTTTTGGAGACAGTGGCTCTTAGCTGGAATAAACCTGCAAATGCGCATAATAGCGCAGCTAATTTAAATGCCAAATTCGAAAGTTTAAGATATGATATTAAGCACTAGAGCAAAGCTATTTCAGGGATTAAAATTTGTATTGACAATTCAAACAAAGCTCTCGTGGAATTGGACAATTTGGAGCATATGAGAGGTCTATCAATTCCTAAAAGCATATTTTTAGGAAAATTCTTAATGTTCATATCGCAAGGCTTCTAGATTATCATAATAAATATTGAAAACAAAGGTATCGTGTGAGGGGAAAGTTAGGAGATGAAAATTACTAAGTTCTTTCATTTTGTGGCCTCTGAGAGATATAGAAGGAATTCTATTTCCAAATTTATGAGGTCTGATCAGAAGTTGTGACTCATGCTGAAAAGGAGAAAGATATTTTGTATACTTATAAGGGCAGACTTGGATAATCCTGCTCCCCTCCAATGCTTTTTCAGTTAAATGCTTCAATTCAACCAACTCCTTGCCTTTAACAATTCTTTGTTCCTTTCACAACTGCTGAAATAACTGACATGGTTAAGCATGTGCATGCTCCTGCGCCAGATTGTTTTAATGGGCGGATTCTTAAGAGTGCTTGGCACATTATTAAAGATGATATTTATCAACTTTGTTTTTATTTCTCCTTTTTATTTCTACAATGTCCATCTTTATATAGAGAGTATTAATATGGGTTACATTATTTTGGTCCCTAAAGTGGGTTCTCCCTCATGTGTCAATGATTTCAGGACAATTACTTTGTTTAATTTTTGCCTGAAAATTGTAACCAAGCTAATAGCAGTTCGAGTGCAGAAGTTTGTATTGGATATTGTTCACAAGAATCAATATGTTTTTTTAAAGGGCGGAACAACTCATGACTGTTTGGCTTGGGCATTTGAATTCTTATATCACTATTGGAAACAACCCCTCTCGTCCAGGGGGCCAGGGGGCATCTGTCCCGGTTGCAACCAAATCCGGGACAAATGCCATGCATTGGTCCCGGTTCGTGCGCCCGGGGCAACAGAAACCGCCTGGGGGCATTGGTCCCGGTTCGTGGGGGAGATATCGGTCCCGGCTCGTGCCACTGACCGGGACCAATGCCTAGCCACATGCCACGTGGCACGCGCATGAGAATTTGTCCCGGTTCAGGCCACGAACCGGGACCAGTCTCCCCCTTTCCCTATATATACTGCCCCAGCCCCCCCACCCTTCCATCTTTTTTTTGCTTGGAGGTGTGAGAGAGGTGGGTGTTAGTGTGTTTTATTTTACTATGCACACGAGGTGTTCCACGAAATTCCCGAGCCACACATAAGCTCACTAAAAATGGTATCTTCGAACGAGGTTAACAAACTTATCTTTTTCATCTGTAACTGATACATAAAAAAGTAGTATTTGTCGATGTACCATGGTCATCTCTGTATTAATATGTTATTGTAATGTATTTTTGATAAACTTAATTAATTATACGATGCAGATGGATGCACGACAGCGATGGATGTACGGTGACCGACGCACTTCCGAGTATATGGCAGGCATGAATGCATTTCTTGTTGTAGCTCAAGCAAACAAAGATAATGGCTTCATGTGTTGCCCATGTGTTGATTGTCGGAACGTCAGAGAGCACTCTTCCGAAAGAATCCTTCACGACCATCTACTTCGGAGAGGTTTCATGCCCAGCTATAATTGCTGGACCAAGCATGGAGAAAAAGGGGTTGTGATGGAAGACGATGATGAAGAAGAACAAAATCCTTTGTTCCCTGAATACGACGATACTGCAATGGAAGAGAATGCAGAAGAAGGAGGTGATCAAGAACAGGCATCAGAAGAGCCCGATGATGATCTTGGCCGAGTTATTGCTGATGCAAGGGAAGACTGTGAAAATAAATTGGAGAGGTTGAAGCTGGACAACATGTTACAGGATCACAAAAAATTGTTGTACCCAAATTGCGAAGATGGTAGCACAAAGCTCGGTACCACACTGGAGTTGCTGAAATGGAAGGCACAAAACGGTGTGACTGACAAGGCATTTGAGAGTTTACTTCAACTAATGAAGCCAAAACTTCCAAAGGATAACGAATTGCCTGAGAGTACGTACGAAGCAAAGAAAGCTCTCTGCCCTCTAGGATTAGATGTGCAGAAGATACATGCATGCATTAATGACGGCATCCTCTTCCGCGGTGAGAAGTACGAGAATTTGGATGAATGTCCGATATGCACTGCACTGCGGTATAAGATCAGAGCAGATGACCCTGGTGATGTTGACGGCGAGCCCCCCCGTAAGAGGGTTCCTGCTAAGGTGATGTGGTATGCTCCTATAATACCACGGCTGAAACGTCTGTTTAGAAACAAAGAGCATGCTAGGTTGTTGCGATGGCACAAAGAAGAACGTAAGAAAGACGGAAAGTTGAGGCACCCCGCCGATGGATCACAGTGGAGAAAGATCGAGAGAGACTTCCCAGACTTTGCAGGAGAGGCGAGAAACTTATGGTTTGGTCTAAGTACAGATGGCTTTAATCCTTTTGGGGAGCAGAGCTCCAGTCATAGCACTTGGCCTGTAACTCTATGTATGTACAACCTTCCTCCTTGGTTGTGCATGAAGCGCAAGTTCATTATGATGCCAGTTCTCATCCAAGGCCCGAGACAACCTGGCAACGACATTGATGTGTATCTAAGGCCATTAGTGGAAGAACTCTTACAATTGTGGGGCAAACCAGGTGTACGTGTGTGGGATGAGAACGAACAAAAGACATTTGACCTACGGGCGTTGCTTTTCGTAACCATCAATGATTGGCCTGCTCTTAGTAACATTTCCGGACATACAAACAAGGGATACAATGCATGCACACACTGTTTAGATAAGACTGACAGTGTTTTTTTGGATAAATGTAAAAAGGTTGTATACCTGGGGCATCGTAGATTTCTTCCGATCAAGCATCCCGTAAGAAAGAAAGGAGGGAAGCATTTCAGAGGTGAGGCAGATAACCGGAAGAAGCCTGAGCTCCGTAGTGGTAATGATATATTCGATATGGTCAAGGACCTAGAAGTAATCTTTGGTAAGGCTGCTGGCAGCCAACCAGTTCCGTACGGCCCTGATAAGCGCGCACCCATGTGGAAGAAGAAATCTATATTTTGGGAGCTACCCTATTGGAAAGTTTTAGAGGTCCGGTCTTCGATCGACGTGATGCACGTGACAAAGAATCTCTGTGTCAATCTGCTATGCTTCCTGGGCGTGTATGGGAAGTCAAAAGATACGCCAGAAGCACGGGAGGACCAGCAACGTATGAAAGACCCAAGCAACAAGCACACAGATACAGGGCGCCATTACTTAAGCAGCTACGCTCTTACTAAAGCAGAGAAGAAAATATTCTTTGAAGTCCTTTACAGTATCAAGGTTCCGTCTGGCTTCTCGTCGAATATAAAGGGGATAATAAACATGGCAGAGAAAAAATTCCAAAACCTGAAGTCTCATGACTGGGGTGTGATTATGACGCAGTTGCTTCCGATTGCATTGAGGGGGCTTCTACCGGAAAATGTTCGAGTACCCATTGTGAAGCTATGTGCATTCATGAATGCAATATCTCAGAAGGTAATCGATCCAGAAATTCTGACAAGATTACAGAGGGATGTGGTCCAGTGTCTTGTTAGTTTTGAGTTGGTGTTCCCACCATCCTTCTTCAACATTATGACTCATCTCCTGGTTCACCTATGTGAAGAGATTCCTATTCTTGGTCCGGTATTTCTACACAATATGTTCCCCTTTGAGAGGTTCATGGGAGTCTTGAAGAAATATGTTCATAACCGTGCTAGGCCAGAAGGAAGCATCTCGAAGGGCTATGGAACAGAGGAGGTCATTGGGTTCTGTGTTGACTTTATTCCTGACCTTAAGACAATTGGTGTTCCTGAATCGCGGCATGAGGGGAGACTGAGGGGAAAAGGAACGCTGGGAAAGAAAACAATGATACCTAAGGACGGGCATTCTTTCACCAAAGCACACTACACAGTTCTAAAAAATTCTATGTTCATGGCTACGTGTCTCGAGGAACACAAGAATATTGTACGGTCTGCAAACCCGGGGAAGGATGACTCATGGATTAAACGCAAACACATGGAGACTTTCGGAAGTTGGTTGCAAACACATCTTATAAGTGACACCACTGTTGAAGATCAGCTGTACATGTTGGCAGGGTCACCATCTTCGACTATTGGGAGTTTTCAAGGGTACGAGATAAATGGGAATACATTTTACACGAAATCCCAAGATAAGAAGAGCACCCACCAAAACAGTGGTGTCCGCTTTGATACAACAAAAGAGAATGGAAAAAATGACACATACTATGGTTGCATAGAGGAGATATGGGAACTTGACTATGGACCTTCTTTTAAGGTCCCTTTGTTCAAGTGCAAATGGGTCAACCTGAATGGAGAAGGGGTAAAGGTAGACCCGCTTTATGGAATGACAACAGTGGATCTCAACAATATTGGTTACAATGACGAACCATTCGTCCTAGCCAATGATGTGGCTTAGGTCTTCTATGTGAAGGACATGTGTCGAAGCTCTGGCTCCGCAAATCCCTCAGGTGACCCTATCGGGTTTCGACTAGGAGATGTCATAGGCGCTGGTGAGATCGTCGGCTTGACAGGGAGGCAAGATTTACCCAGGTTCGGGGCCCTCGAAGAGGTAAAACCCTTACTCCTGCCTTCTGCTGATCTGTATTAGACGATTAGATCGATTACAGGGTGCTCGAATCGAGAGTAGATCTCGAGTTTCAAGGCTTTTGTGGTCGTGCGGTAATACTTGGTCCTCTCCTTTGGGGCTCTCCTGGCTTTATATAGATAGCCAGGTCTCGAGTCCAACCCGGAGAGGATACAAACCCTAGCTTGAGTCGGTTACAATCCCTAACTTAACCCGCAAGTTGACGCGGGTGGGCTTTTCATGGGCCTTCTAGAGTACTCCAAGGGCGCTTCCTGTCGGGCCTTGATCAGAAGGTTTGAGAGGGGGTGTCCTTACTCGCAGGGCCCAGGATCCATGCCTTCGTCAGTAGCCCCCGAGCGTGTGCTCGACTGGGATTTATTTTCAGTCGGGTAGACGGTCAGACCTTTTCTTCGATCTCATCTTGGAAGTTCAGCTCGACAGTTGTTGTCTACGAAGGGTGTGTTCCCTGTTTCGCGAATTAAAATACTCGAGTATCGAGCAGCATTGGTGCCAGTTTTTGCGGCTATATTAGCAGAAGGATGTGGCGCAGTGGCTTGGCTCTCCCGAGAGATCAGGGCCAATTAATTGCGACTAGGGCAAAAACACTCCTGGCCTACACAGATTCGAGACCTCCGACTCGAACCCGATGAGGTGATCGTCACGACTGGGCCGTTGTGGACTTATCGAGTCGAACTTAACCTAAGAGGGTACCCGGCGCGTCCGCTAGGATTTTTCTTCGTGTTGTTGACACGGAACTATGCCGGAGGACGCAGCTTTCGAGTGCGATTCCAGGCCCAAAAGAAAGATCTTTTTGGGTCTTACCTTCATATTCGAAGAATATGGCATCCGGATGTGCCTAGTCGGCTGTACAATCCAGGTTCTTGTGATGTATAATTATCACGCATAAGGTAGGTTCTTTCTACCCGATTAGATTGGTATGAGTTCCGTACGAAAAAGTTTCGTGTTGGAAATGTTAGTTCCGTATGAAAGAGTTTTCATGTTTTGGAAAATTGTGCCCGTACGAAAGAGTTTTCGTGTATAAGGTATGTTTCTCTTGTTCGAAGAGGCTTTGATTCATGAATTTTTTCATGGGAAAATTGTGTTCTATCCGAAGGAATTGATATTCGTGCGAAGATAATTTCGCGTTTGAACTTCCATTCGCAAAAAAGTTCCTTTTTGAATGACGAACGCCATGACGTCAAGGCGTGCTCCTCTTCTCCCGATGGGACGTGACGGAGTGGCAGCAGAAATTGGCCCACCTTGTCAGCTTTTTGACCGGGAAACGAGACGTCGCTCCCGTTTTTTACGCGAAATGCGCAGTAAATGCGCACGATCTTTTGTTAAGATCGTGGCACGAAACAGCGTATGCCGCCGCTTCGTTTCATCCTTACGCGTGGCAGCCGCGATAGGTGCCACGTTGCGTATCGTACGGCTGAGATTGCTTTACCCCGTATATAAATAGGGGTGTTAGCGCCGCAGTGAAATTTTCCCCGCTCTCAATCTTCGTCTTCCACCTCGCGCTCGTCTTCGCCTTCCTTGCGCTCGAGCTCTCGCTGTGAACAATGGCCGGTGGAAAGAAACGCGGCGCTGGAACCTCCGCATCTGGCGAGCCTTCTGCGCCACTCGCCCCTCGCGCCGGCGACTGGCGCACCCCCAACACCACTGCTAAGAGCATCAAGGAGATGCAGCGGGAGGGTCTGCTGCCGGCGGAGGCGGAGAAGCGCGTCCGTCTTGGGAAGAGGGAAGAGGTACCAAACCCTCACTCGAACGAGCGCGTGGTCTTCGTGGACCACGTGACTCGAGGCCTCTCCTTCCCTCTTCACCCTTTCTTCATCGGGCTGCTGTGTGCATACGGCATACAGCTCCACGACCTCCCCCCGAACGCGGTGCAGCACATCTCGTGCTTCATCGCGCTTTGCGAATGCTATCTTGGCATTCGCCCGCACTGGGCGCTCTGGAAGGCGCTGTTCAAGATCCGGATCTTCCGCGAGAGATCGCGGGTGGAGTCCGAGCCCGGTGAGCCACTTCGCACGGGTGGCTTCGGGATCCAAGCGCGCCAGGAGAATGCCTACTTCAACATGCACTTCATCGACTCCGCCCAAGGCTGGCGGAAGAAGTGGTTCTACGTCGCCGACAACAACTCGAGCGGGCTTGTAGAGTTCCACCCATTCGCAGTTCTGGCGAGGCGCAAATCTTGGAACCACAAGATGTCAGCCGAAGAAATCCAGACAGTCACACCTCTACTCGAAAGAGTAGGTGCTCTTCGAGACCAAGCCTCGGGAGTAGTGCTCAATGGACTCCATTTGGCAAGCCTTTTCTTGAAGCGCAGGATCCAGCCTTTGCAGCAGAGGCCTTCCGCTATGTGGGAGTATCAAGGCGCAGAAGATCCCAGCCGAGTGAGCCGCGAAGAACTTTCGAATGTGGAATTCGAGAAGAAGATCGCGGCCATCACTCGACTGAAGGTTGGGGAGCAATTCCCCGATTGCTCAGTCGAGGCTTATTCTGCTTCAAACCCTCCTCCAGCTGCGGTTAGTTTCCTGTCTTTAACTTGCTTCCATCTTCAGAATTTCGTAGTCGAAAAGATCTTTATCGTCTTCTTATCTTTGTAGAGCCTAGCTGTAGCAAATTGCTACCCGCCCGTTGTTGGTGAAGATGCCTCGTGTCTTCAGTCAAGCCACCAGGACGGCGCGGTTGACACCAGCGTGGCCAACGCCTCCTCGAGTTCTGAGCATGATTCCTCAGATGATGTTGAAGACTCGAGTGGCGTCCCACCAAAGCGCCGTCGGGTGAACGAAAACAAAGTCACCTCCAAAGACAAGTCTTTGGAGGCGTCACCTGGCCCAACTCCAATTTCTGCGACTCCGCTTCGATCTCTTCCTCCTCTGGCTCCATTCGCAACCGCCTGGAATGCGGATGACTTGGATGAAGACGACGAGGATGACGAGTAAGTTTTTTCCATATTTTAATTCGATTAAACTCTATTTGTCAATGCTGACGTTTCTTTGTCCTTCACTGCAGTCTGCAGGCAATCAGCCCGCGTAGATTCGCCGCGGCTGTTCCTCCCGAAAAGAGGAACAAAGCGAAGGACGCGGGTGAAACCCCTACTGCGGGTACCGTCCAGAACTCTCCCAGGGCAGCGCTTGATGCTGCGACTGCGGAGCGGGATGTCCCTAGCTCCGCTGCTAGAACTTCGGTCTCGAAGGAGGCGACGGACAGCTCGGCGGATCCCCTCTCTCGCGCCTCTGGACAGGTAAACTTCTATCTCTTTGGCTTTCTCAAACAAATTTTATCGGGTGCACGACAGTGCTCCCGATGGGAGTAGCCCCCGAGCCTGTAGTCGATTATAAATAATCGGGTACAGGCTCAAAACCTCTTTCTGCTCTTCTTCTTTATTTTGTCTTCTTCGGGTGCACGGCAGTGCTCCCGATGGGAGTAGCCCCCGAGGCTGTAGTCGATTGTAAATAATCGGGTACAGGCTCAAGCCTTTTTTCTTCTAACTCTTTTATCTTCATGCTTCCGCAGTCGCTCGTCGATTCCCTTGCGGCGATCGGTCGCCGCGTCGTTCTGGCCGAGGCAGATTGCGAGTCGCTTCGATCAGAAGTTAACCGACTCAAATCTGAAAGCGACCTTCTTAAAGGTAAATTTCATTATCTTCTTGGCTTCCGTGTATCATCCATTCTTGATTTCTGATTAATATCCCCTTTGCAGCTCGAGCCGAATTCGCAGAGTCTGAAAAGACCAAACTTTCAGAGCAGGTAACTGCTCGGGAAGCTGAACTGGCGACTACCCGACAAGAGCTGGAAGCTTCCCGCAAGCAATCGGAGGAACTCAGTACGAAGCTTGCGGAGGCGCGGAAGACCGTGAAGGACTTGGAGGAGGCCGGCAGTAAGGCTGACAACGATACTGTCGCGTTCCTTCGTCCTCTCGCCAAACGCTTTGCGGGTAAGTGTCTTGGGTTTTTGAACTTTTCATTCTGCTGATTTTTGCTAAGCATTATTTTCTCTGTCTGTAGATCTTCTGAGTGTTCCTCTGGAGATTCCTGGGATTCAGCGGGTGGACGTGCTGACCGACACTCTCGCGCAGCTCAGGAAGCATTCTGAGGGAATATTTTCCCTGATTAATGATGCTTCCAAAGCGTTGGCGCGAGTGCATGGCCGTCTTGTTGCCAGCGATACTCCTGCGCCTGCACTGAGCGAGTTGTTGAAGGTCTTCTCGGAAGGCGACCTCCTGGAAGCCTTTGCGGTTGCTCAATCGGAAGCTGGCGCAAAGACTGCGATTCAGTTCGCCCTGGCGAACGGAGTTGATGGTCTGGAGGAGGCCTATTCGTCCATGCCGGTCGACCCTTCCACGGGCAAGAAGGTACGGCTATCTCGTTTTTCTGAGCAAGCCACTGTTCTTGCTCGGAAATTATCTGAGATGTTTGCTCGGAAGAAGGGAGGGTCGACCGCTGCTAGTGGCAGCACCAACGCGGCTTCGTAGGCTTGTTTTCTTTTGTTTCTGTTGCTTGGATGTAATGAATTTTGGGATGTATTCCCGTACCTTTGCTGGTCTTTTAATCGAAGCGTTTTGCATTTAGAATTTATCCTCGTTGTCTATACTTTGCCTCCCGATGGGAGTAGCCCCCGAGCGATTAGTCAGATGTGCGACTGGAAACCACTCGAGTAGGGCGTCTCACTTCTTTCCTTGTACTTCTTCACGGCAATTGCGTCTGCCGCTGAACCTTCGAGTGGACGTGGTAGTCCAGTAAATCCACTTGTGGCTGCCGTGGGCACTCTTGCTGGCCTTCGTGATAAGGTTCAGGAGGGTGAGCGTAGGCTGAAAGCGCTGCGCGGAGTAGCTGACGTGGCGATATCCAAGCATAAATTGGCGGCTGAGCGCGAGCAATTTCTGATTGGCGAACTGTCTTCGATTGCAAAGGAGTTACTATGTGAGTAGTGTAGCCCCCATGCTATTTTCCTCCTCTGTGTTTCTTAGCTTACTAAGTGCGTTTGCTTCTTAGTTGTGAAACCAGATGACAGGGAAGAAAAGCAGTGGGTAGAAAACCACATTCATCAAGAAGCTAACAGCACAAAGCCTCATGCGAGTAATTTCTGGTCTGATCGCAGTCGAGGTTTTGTGATGGCTATCTTGAAGTTTCGAGTCCGCCAGGCGAAAGTTCTCATGAGTTCTTTCCACGAGGTCCTGGTTGCGGTGAATGCTGCTTTTTATCCACTTGAGAGGGGCCCCGAAGACTGGAGCTATCTTCTCAGGTTATTCGGACGAGAAGGAGAGGTTCGCGCGTGCGTTCGCAATCAGATGACATGCGGCGCGGTTGTTGCTCTCTCGTTTGTCCGAATATGGCATCCTGAGATAGACTTGAACTCCGTAGCCCGGCTTCCGGATTATGCAATCGAAGATATTGCGCCGTACTATGATGCTGTTCGTCCTGCAGCCGAGAAGATTATCCGAATGACATCCGAAGAGGTAGATAGGATCTTAGCGGCTAAGAATGCTCAACGTTTCGACTGACTTTATCGGATGTGAATATCCTGTAAGTTTATCTGTAGTTTGTAAAAACTGTAGTAAGGTGTGCAACCTTGTACTCGATAATTCTTTTCTGTGATGCTTAGTTTTAGGTGTAGCCCCCGTGTATTTTATGGGGTGTGTACCTGTAACCTTGGAAGCTGTCGAGTAAATATGATGAGAGAATCATGTATTTATTGCTATGACTGAGAAGTCATGTGTTCGAGCTACAAAATTGGCTAGTATAGCCTTATTGTTGCAAAATAAATAAACCTAGGGGTAGAATTTGCGCAGTTGCGCGATATTCCATGGATTGGAATAGATGCCTCCAGTCTCTGGATTCTTCAGTCGATAGGCTCCTCCTGGGATTACTTCGTGTACGATGAAGGGTCCTTCCCAAGGTGGTTCGAGCTTGTGCCCTTCCTTTTGCTTTAGCCGCAACACCAAATCGCCAACCACGAATGACCTGTGGCGTATGCGGCGACTGTGATAATTGCGCAGTGATTGTTGGTAGACTGCAGATCTTGCGAGTGCAATGTCCCGAATTTCGTCGAGTGCGTCCATATCTTCTGTAAGTGCTTTGTTGGAGGTTTCTTCACTGTAGGCTACAACTCGTGGGGCGCTGAATCGAACCTCTTCAGGGAGGACGGCTTCTGCCCCATATACCATGAAAAATGGTGTGTATTGCGTTGATCGATTGGGGGTTGTGCGGAGGCTCCAAAGTACGGAGGGTAACTCCTCTGCCCAATGACCTGCAGCGGGATGTAGCCGATCGAGCAATCTCTTTTTGATCCCAGCTGAAACTAAGCCGTTGGATCTTTCGACTTGACCGTTTGTTTGCGGATGGGCGACCGAAGCAAACTTCAGATTAATTCCTTTCTCTTCGCAGAACTGTTGTGTCTCCTTTGCAGTGAAGTTCGTACCATTGTCTGTAATGATGTCGTGTGGCACCCCGAATCTGCATATTATGGAATCGAGGAACTTGATTGCGCATTGGGCGCTACCCGAGGTCACTGGCATAGCCTCGATCCATTTGGTAAATTTGTCGACTGCGACCAGCAAATGTGTGTACCCTCCTGGAGTAGATTTGCGCAGTGGGCCAACCATGTCAAGCCCCCATTGGGCAAAGGGCCAGGCGATGGGTATCATGTGCAACTCTGTGGCGGGCGCGTGCGGCTTGGGTGAGAATCGCTGGCAAGCGTCACATCTGTCGACCAGGTTTTTTGCATCGTTGGCTGCTGTTAGCCAGTAGAACCCTGCTCGAAAGGCTTTTCCCAGTATTGCTCTCCAGCTAGCATGATGTCCGCAATCACCCTGATGTATATCCCGGAGTAACTCTTTGCCGTCTTCGGGTGCGATGCACCGCTGAAGGATGCCCGAGATGCTTTGCTTGTACAACTCTCCGTTGATTACCCGAAAGGATTTGCTACGCCTGATTAGCTGTCGAGCCTCGCGTGGATCGGCCGGGAGCTGTTTATTGAGCAGGTAGTCGAGATATTTCTGCGTCCAGACTGGCTCGACCAGAAAAACCTGTCGTGATATATTATGAATAAGCTCGATAAGCGCGACCTGCGGGCTGACCTCTGTTTCTGGCGCTGCCGGTGTTTCTGCAGCTTTCTTCAATTTGACCGATCGCTTGATCATCCGTTCGAAGTATATTCCTGGCGGTATGGGTGTATTCGTGGAACCCATGTTTGCCAGTCTATCCGCCTCTTCGTTGCTGGATCTTGCAATATGTTTCAACTCGCATCCTTTGAAGCTTCCTTCGAGTATATTATACATGTCGCGGTACGCGATCATGTTTTCAGCAACGGCATCGCATTCTTTCATTGTTTGTTGCACTATGAGGTTGGAATCGCCATAAATCATCAACCGGGTAGCTCCACAAGCAATCGCCATCTTCATTCCGTGCAACAGTGCTTCATATTCTGCGTCGTTGTTCGATGCTGGGTCGTCTGGTGGAAAGTCTAGTCGCAGGACATATTGCAGTTTGTCTCCACGAGGCGAGATAAGAACGATTCCAGCTCCTGCCCCTTCGTTTCTTTTGGACCCGTCAAAGTACATGATCCAATTGCTTGTGTACTCGGGTGGCCCGGGTGTTTGTAGCTCTGTCCATTCGCTGATGAATTCCACGAGAACTTGGGATTTGACTGCATTGCGTCCTGCATAGGTGATATCCCAAGCGCCCAACTCGATGCTCCATTTTGCAATTCGTCCGGATGCCATAGGGTTGTTCATGATTGTCCCGAGTGACGCATCATTAACCACTGTAATGGCGTGTTCCTGGAAGTAATGTTTGAGTTTTCGGGCTGTGAGGACAACTCCATACGCAAGCTTCTGGTAATGAGGATATCGCTGCTTGCACGGCGAGAGCACTTCGCTGATGTAATATATTGGGCGCTGGACTCCGTATGCCTTGCCATCTTCAGGTCGTTCGACTACGATTGCAGTGCTGATGACCTGGTTTGTGGCGGCTAAATAGAGAAAAAGCGGCTCTCTTTCTTGTGGTGTTGCGAGGATGCGCCTGCTTTGCAACGACCGTTTCAAGTCTGCGAATGCTTGTTTGGCTTCGGGGGTCCATTCGAATTTGTCCGTCTTCTTCAGTAGCTTGTAGAAGGGTAACGCCTGCTCTCCCAATCGTGCGATGAATCTGCTTAGGGCGGCCAATCGCCCTGCGAGCTGCTGGACTCCGCGTAGATTGGTAGGCTCCTTCATGGTGAGGATGGCTTGTATTTTCTCCGGATTGGCCTCAATGCCTCTGGCGGATACCAGGTATCCTAGGAGTTTTCCTGCAGGGACGCCGAAAACGCATTTTGTTGGATTGAGCTTGATCCGATATGCATTAAGGGCGTCGAATGTTTCTTTAATATCTTCGAGGAGTGTGTCCTCTACTCGAGTTTTGATGACGATGTCGTCGACATATACTTGTACGTTCTTGCCAATGAGATTGGCAAGGCATCTCTGCATGCAACGTTGATATGTTGCGCCTGCGTTCTTCAGCCCGAAGGGCATTGTCGTATAGCAGTATACACCGTGTGGTGTGATGAATGCCGTCTTCTCTTCGTCTTCCTTTTTCATTCGGATCTGGTTGTATCCCGAGTAGGCGTCCAGGAAAGAGAGACGTTGGCAACCTGCTGTGGAATCCACGATCTGGTCGATTCGTGGTAGAGGAAAGTTGTCCTTGGGGCAGTGCTTGTTCAGTGACGTGTAGTCAATGCACACCCGAAGGATATCCGTGTTCTTCTTGGGGACCAGCACCGGATTTGCTAACCAGGTGGATATCTTGATCTCCCTAATGAAATTTGCGGCTAGCAGCCTATTTACTTCTTCTCCCAGCGCCTTTTGCTTGGGTTCTGAAAATCGTCGAGTCGTCTGTTTGATGGGCTTTGCGTTAGGAAAGACTTCGAGTGAGTGCTCGGCAAACTCCCTGGGTATACCTGGCATATCTGAGGGCTGCCAGGCGAAAATTTCCCAGTACTCACGGAGGAGTTTGACGAGCGCGCTTTCCTATGCTGGCGAGAGGGTTGTGGAAACCATCGCGGTTTTGGCGGAATCTGTCGGGTGCACTTGGTGCTTGCGAGTGTCGCTGTTGGCGCTGAATTCCAGTTCAGGCGCGTTTTTCTTCGTGAGTGGCATGACGGAGTGATCCGTGGTTTTTGCCAGCTCTTGTAGTTCTTCTTGCATCCCGAAAGATTTCGCGATCTCATTAAATTCTATGTCGCACTTATCCGATTTCTGGAAGTCCCCGTCAATGGTGATCACACCGTATTCGCCGGGTAACTTGAGCTTCAAGTATGCGTAATGTGGTACGGCCATGAATCTGGCGAACGCTGTTCAACCAAGAATGGCGTGGTACTGCGAGGGCCAGTCGACGACTTCAAAGTCCAGGAATTCCCTTCTGTAGTTGCGTGGGGAGCCCAGTACAACTTCGAGGTTGATTGTTCCGAGTGGACGTATTGCCTTGCCCGGAACTATCCCGTGGAAGGATGTTTCTGATTCCGTTAGGCCGTCCAGGTTTTTGTTCATTCGACGGAGTGTATCCGCGTAGATGATGTTGATGCCGCTGCCGCCGTCCATGAATACGCGGGCCAGGTCATAATTGCCAATTTGAGCTTGAATGACAAGGGCGGCGTGTCCTGGTCGATAGACTCGTGGCGGGTGGTCTTCCTTCGAGAACGTGATTGGCTGCTCGGCCATCTTCAGGTACTCGGGCTTCGTTGGTGGCGTCTGCACTGCCATGCATATTTATCTCGAGTTAGTTTTTTGAGCTCTGCGAGAGGGGCATACCTTCTGTATCATCCCAAGGAGTTGTCCGTGCGGAGTCGGGTATGTATTTGCTCCCGTGTTTTGCTGTTGTGGTGCTGGCAATGCGGCGAGTGCCATGTTTGGGTTGGCTGGTGGAGGTGGTGGCGGTGGTAGCTGGAATTGTTGTCCGCCTCCTGGTAGCGGTGGATAGTTTTGGGTGGAAGCGAATCTTTTCTTGGCTAGCGCGTCCGAGATTTCGATGAACTTTCGGCAATCCTTGAGAAGGTGTGTTGCCTTAGTCTTGCCCGTGCGCTTGTCTGTGAACAGATGTAGCGAGCAGTACCCATCGAGGTCTTCCTCGGGTGATTTTTCTTCTACCTTTGGCTTCCATTCGCGACTTCCACGACGACCGGAGTCGCGACTTCGCGTGAACTCTGCTGCCACTAGTTCTTCTCTATCCTCGTGGTCGTAGTATTTTCTTCTCTTTCTTCGCCCATGACGGTCTTCGTCATGTGTGGGCGATGATGTTCTTTCATTGCGTACCGCGTCTTCTCCATTGGCCCATTTTTCGGCTATGACCATGAGCTCCCCTATGGTTTTGGGCGCAGCTCTGCCGAGTTCTTCTCGAAACGCGGTTCTTCTTGCTCCTTTGGCGAAGGCCTCAATCGCCACTTCTTCAGAGATTGTCCCTGCGGTGTTCCTGAGTGTGTTCCACCGCTGGATGTATTCTCGCGTGGATTCGCCACTTTTCTGTTTGCAAGCCCGTAGTTCTTCGATTGTAGCTGGCCTTTTGTAGGTCGACTGGAAGTTTTTGCAGAAATCGCGATGCAGGTCGTCCCATGATGCATAGCAAGATCGTGGTCTCCTCTCCAGCCAGCTGCGGGCCGCTCCGGCCAGGTGCAAATTGAGGTATTGCATGGCCGTGTTCTTGTTACCACGTTGGCATTTTACTGCCGTGAGGTAGTCGCTTAACCACTGGGAGGGCTCGAGTGAGCCATCGTATTTTATCACCTCCGAGCTGAGCTTGAATCTCTTGGGTAGAGGTGCTTCGCGAATACTGCGAGCAAAGCAAAGTGCTCCGCAGGTTTCGTCGTCCGAAGACCCGGATGAGGAGCGTTCGCGATATCGTGAAGCCCTCGCTTTATCCACCTTCTTCTGGGCGAGATCGGATCGCGCGTCGTACCCGGACCGGTCGCGGTCGCTATCTTTTCTTGGTTCTTTACTTCGTTTCCTCGAGCGGCTGCTGTGGTGCCGCGAATCTTTGTCTCTCGGGCTGTCGTCGCTGCTGCTTCGGCTGTCGCCGCGGCGCCGAGCTTCTTTTCCTCGGCCACGACGTGGCGATTTATCCTTTCTCGGAGAGGAGCTCCTGTGCCTGCGGGGCGTGTCTTTGTCTTTCTCTTGTCGCGCCTTCTCCAGTTGTTTCTTGCGATCGTGGGAGGCGAGCTTCGCGGCAGCCAGCCCTAGACCTTTGCGGATGTGCTTGTATTGTTCCACCCGAGGATCGCTGTCCGTTGGCTGGTTCATCTGCATGTAGGTGGCCGCGGCTAGAATTGCGGCGGCTGGAGTTTGCGGGTAGACGTTCCCGTCGTCGTCAACCCTCATGAAAGAAGATGTGGTAGACCTGTTGGTCCCAGCCATGGATTCGTGGTCCCTTGTCGATGCTGCGGGTCCTTTTCCCACGGGTCGGGTACCGACCGAAGGAGCAAGGGACAGCTCGGCTCGGCGTAGGCTTGACTCATCCGCCGCTCTCCTGCGACGGGCTAGATCTGCTCGGGCGTCCTTGATGTTTGAGGCCGCTCTCACTAGGTGATAGTGGTAGGCGGTTAGGTCTTCCTGCGTGGCACCTGCTGCGGGTGGCTGACTCTTTCGCATGGATTCCTTTGCTCTTTTCCAGGCTTCCCGCGAGACGCCGATTAGATCGCGCTCGGTTGCGCTATATTCAGTTTCCGAGGGCTGTTCCGATCCTGCCATGCATACTTGGGCCAGTCGTGGCCCGTGCGTCCTAGGCGCAGATCGGGAGGCTCTTCGCACCCGAGAGGGTTCCTCTGTCGAGAGTGCGTGATAGTCGATCGTGTTGAAGCGGATGGACTCGCCGCTTTTCTCCATAGGGAAGCGCGAGTTGACGGCTCCAGATTCGGGTTCAGATTCATCCGAGAAGTGTAGGATTCCGTCTCTGTTTGCCATGAAGTTGAAGCTTCCGAACGTCAGGGTGACGCTCTTCTCCAGATCCTCGAATACCGGGCGTGATTCCGGCGAGTGAGGCGTGACTATGACGGATCCGATCCGTACAGGATTGTTCGGAGCCGTAGTCGATGGTTTCCAACGGGAGTTGGATATCGATGAAGCCGAAGATGCCGGTGATCCAGCGCCTGCGGTCCCCACGGTCGGCGCCAATTGTCGAAGCTCTGGCTCCGCAAATCCCTCAGGTGACCCTATCGGGTTTCGACTAGGAGATGTCATAGGCGCTGGTGAGATCGTCGGCTTGACAGGGAGGCAAGATTTACCCAGGTTCGGGGCCCTCGAAGAGGTAAAACCCTTACTCCTGCCTTCTGCTGATCTGTATTAGACGATTAGATCGATTACAGGGTGCTCGAATCGAGAGTAGATCTCGAGTTTCAAGGCTTTTGTGGTCGTGCGGTAATACTTGGTCCTCTCCTTTGGGGCTCTCCTGGCTTTATATAGATAGCCAGGTCTCGAGTCCAACCCGGAGAGGATACAAACCCTAGCTTGAGTCGGTTACAATCCCTAACTTAACCCGCAAGTTGACGCGGGTGGGCTTTTCATGGGCCTTCTAGAGTACTCCAAGGGCGCTTCCTGTCGGGCCTTGATCAGAAGGTTTGAGAGGGGGTGTCCTTACTCGCAGGGCCCAGGATCCATGCCTTCGTCAACATGTCTTCCAGACCAAAAAAAGAAAAAATAAGGAAAAAAATTCATCATACGATGAGCCGAAGCGTCACATAGTTCTCTCAGGGAAAAGAAACATCGTGGGAATCAAGGACACGACAGACATGTCAGAAGATTATAATAAGTTTGTTGAAATTCCACCCTTCACAGTGAAAGCTGACCCCACCATCCCGTTAAATAATGAAGATGCTCCATGGTTACGGCCGAAGCGATCATAAGCAAGGGACAAGGGTTCATGGACCATCTCTACACGAAGAAATTTCAGAAGACTAACAGGGATGTTGTTGGTGATGTGTAATAGTAAACGTGGAATACATGATCATAGTTCTGTTGAAAAAGTGTTCACAAATATTCTGTAATAATAAACGAGATTTTGTTAGCCAAAATGATATTTATACCTATTCTGTGATTATGAACGGAGTAGGTGCAAGTTTGACCAATAATTTGTATTGACCGGTCAAAAGCTGGCAAGCATTGAGTGCTTGACAACTATGACCAGGCTGACTTCATTATCATCTCAACCAGCGGCCACCCACGCACTTTTCTGTTTCTCTCTCCTCCGTATCGTCCATTGAGATTTGCTTTGCACACAGGGCCGCTGTAACCAGCCCTGTGTGCAGCCATATGGGCTTTGCCTTATGGGCGTCATATATTCTGCGCAGATATTGCAGGCACACTTCGAAGTGATAGTACCGATACCATCCTGGAGCAAGTTGAGCTTATTTTGCAAGCAAAGCTGCATGACAAACCTTCCTTGAGCACTTTCTGGTTCAGAACGATGTTACCAACAGTGAACCTTGCAGAGGAAGTAGTAAGAATAATAGAAATGCAGAGATTCTATGTGAAGGACATGTCCTCCAGACTTCGAAGTGATAGTACGGATACCATATTGACAGATATCCTTAAAACAGAAATAGATCTTCGGTACTTCTTTAACAGTTATGATAAATTTTTGGAGGAGAAACGTCTAGCTGAACAACAAGCTAACTACCTTGGAGTTCAAATGACGCAAAGGGTTGCACCTGTGCGGTTACTTTGGCAAGCTGCTAATGCATACACTCCTGCAATGTAGGTCTTCCATGTTGCCAGGTACTGAAAGTTCTTGAGATCATAAATATCAAAGAAATTCTACCACACTATGGTTTGAAAATATGGCCAAAGAATGCTCAGAGTAAACCTTCGAAGGAAAACTATGGTTTTTCTGTTGTAGACGAAGATCTCAAATTCACCGTGTCAATAAGGTACAACTCGCTTTGTCGAACTTTATATAAAGTTGCAGCAAAGGCTGGAGAAAATTTTTAAGCTCATGCATTCATGGAGAGCCAATATGATCAGCTCTAGAGCAAGTTGAGCTTATTTTGCAAGCAAAATTGCATGACAAACCTTGCTTGAGCACTATCCTTGGGTTCATCGACGGGATATAAATCACCCGGATGTCTTGTATGCTCTGGACTCAATCGGAAGATCACAAGAGAAAACAAAAATTATAAGATATTTATATTCAAATTATATGAAAATAGTAAAATAATTAATAGTTTCAATAGTTAGAATAATTATTTAGTTAAAAAAATGGATTTGAATTAGTTATGCAAATTCTAGCACTTTTCATGTTGGAATTTTTGTCAAATTCGAAAGTATGTAGAAGTTATTAATGTGCAAACTTAAACAATTTTCAAATTTTGGCGCTAAAAAATTTGGGCGCGCAGGGGGCAGCAAATTTCGAAAAACGTTTTGGTCCCGGGCCGTGCTACCAACCGGGACCGAAGGGGGTACCTCTAGTCCCGGTTGGTGGCACGGGCCGGGACTAGAGGCCCAGTTGTATAAATATCTCGGCCCTCTACCCAGGCCGAGCCACCACCCAGGACAGCGGACTAGCCTTGGCGAAGCCCTGCCGGCGGCGGGAGTGGATAGGAAGATCCCGCCGGTGCTGGTTCCGCCGGCGGGGTTGAACTAGACATTAGGGGACGAGCTTTTGGACGGGGTTGAATGCATAGATATATTAAAAAAAGGCCGGAGGCCGGGATTACATGCGCGGCGCGGCCACAGACGGCCGGCCGTGTTTCTTGGCGGCGACGGTCCTATTGGCCGTCCCTCTACGTGCAACGGGGGCGGCGGCGCGACCACAGGAGGCCGGCCGTTTCTTGGGGGGGTAGCCTAGTCCTCCTCGTCGGAGGAGATGCAGTGGTAGTCCGGTGCCTGCCACAGGTGGGCAGGCAGCTGAGGGGGCCCCGCCGGGGGCGGCGAGAGGAGGTGTTCTGCCGGCGGCATCGGGGGCGGCGGCAGCATCTCCTAATTCCGGCGGCTCCGGCGACCATTCGCCGCCGATCCAGGCCCAACTCATGCCGTACTCGAGGCCTGGGGGCAGCGGCTGCGGGTCGGGCATGTCCTCCCGCGCCTCCATCTCGGCGGCCATGGCCTGCAGGAGATCCCCCGCCCCCGGCGCTGGAGGGGGCGGCATCGCGGCGGCGTCGGCGGCCGCGTTGGCCAGGACCTCGTGCCACCACTTGATCTCGTCCTCGACGAGGGTGCAGCGGGAGTCCTCGTAGGCGGCCTCCAGTCCGGCCTGGAGCTCGGGGTCCTCGTCGTCGGCCTGGGCTCGGGGATGTCCTCCTCGAGCCACAGCTCTGGCTCCCTGCTGGGCGCTGGCGCGGGGTAGTCGTCGGCGTTCTGCTCCGGGGCCGTGGGGATGAAGGAACTGCAGCGCTGGTCGTGCTCCTGCTGGAACCAGATGGCCCAGTAGGGGGAGCTCCGCGCGTACGCGCGGTCTCTGAGGAGGTGGGCCGGCAGGAGCGCGCGCCGGCGGTCGATCTCCTCGCTGGCGGCTTCGTTCATCGGCGGCGGCGGCACCGGGATGCGCTGCGGGTTGAGGTGCCAGCCGTCCGGGAGGTGGACGTCCGGCCAGAAAACCGGCGTGGCGCGCTCCCAGTGCCACTCGGCCTCCTCCTTAGGGACATAGCGGCGGAACCGCTTGCCCGGCGCGGCGCGAGGCGGCGGGCGCGCTGCCGGAGGTGGTGCGTGGACGCGCGGCTGCCCCCCGATCCGGATGCCTCCCGGACCGAAGCCGAACGCCTCCGGAGGCGGTGGGGGGACGTCGGCGCGTCTCTGGCCGGCGCCGCTGGAGGACCCCGCCTCGTGCTTGTTCTTCGAGCGCTTGAACCAACGGCGTGGCGACATGGCGGCTAGGGTTGGGAGAGCTTGGACGCGGCCTGGGTGAGTGAGGGGTACGGGCGGCGGGGGCCCTTTAAAAAGGACGAGGGAGGGGCTGGCATGCCAACCGGCGGCCGGAACGTGGCGGCGGTTGCAGGCGGCCATGAATGCGCGGGGGAGCCGAGGCGTGCCGTTCGTGGCCACGCGCGCGCGTGGAAGTGGAGGTGCGGGAAGACGAGACGGCCAGTGGGCCCTTTGACCGCGCGTGACTGTGGTCTTACTTTAAAGGACCGGGCGAGCCAGCCACTAGGTCGCTGGCCAGTGGCCCCTTTGACCCCCGCGTGGCCTGTGGCCCCTTTGACCGAATGTAGCCAGTGGGCTTAATAAAAGACGCGGGCCACTGAGCTTAATTAAATACGTGGGCCGGTGGACGCAGTTGGGGGAAAACTAAGGAAATGGGCCTTACCAACCGTGGGCCAGTGGACCCAATACAGTTTTTCCAGAGGAGGCATTCATCCCGGTTCCTAACACGAACCGGGACGAAGTCCCTGGCCAGGTTCGCCACGTGGGCCATACCTAACCATCCCGGGTCCTGGCACAACCGGGACCAGTTGGGGAGGGCCATTTGTCCCGGCTGGCCCGTCCCGGTTGCACAACCGGGACAAATGGGCCTTACCAACCGGGACTAATGCCCCTGCTTCCACTAGTGTATGATTGTGGAACAGATCGTATGGACACCTAGAGGGGAGAGGGGGTGAATAGGTGCTACCTCCAAATTTTAATACTTTTTCGATTTAGGCTTGACACAAAGGTTAATTATCTTGATATGCAACTCAGGTGAATTTACCTAAATGACAAGTAACACTAAGAAAGATACAAACATAAGGTAAAAGCTAAAGGATAGAGTGAACCGAAGTAGAAACACGTAGGGACAAGGATGTATTCCCGAGTTCCTCCTTTTGAGAAGAGCAAGTCTTGTTGGAGGGGTGTGAGTTTTGCCATAAAGTCCTACTCAACACCACAAAGAACTCACCATATTCTCCGATGAAGTTTGCCATGAAGGCCTAGTTCACCTTCCACTATTGTAATCCTTCAAGGCGGAATCCAGAACCTTTAGTATGAGCTTGGGGCACACACCCACAACTGAATTAGGGGCTCCTAAAATCACCACGAATCTTCTACAAGAAATACAAGTGAGCAACAAGAGGACTAGGTTTTCCACAAGGAAACCCTAGGCCACTAGTATAAAAATAACCCTTTGGTCATGGAGCACATTGATAAATTAGAAGGCATTGTCTTTGAAATAAGAAAACGGATAATGGGGAGAAGTGCAACTCTTTTATTGCTTGGGAAGAGGTTTGTAAACCAAAAAATTAAGGAGGACATGGAGTATTAATTTTGAAAATAAAGAATGTGGATTTATTATTAAAATCTCTGAATACATTTTATAATAAAGTTTTCACTCCTTGGGTTCACCTCATTTGGAATACATATTATTCCGGTAGAGTCCCTCATGCTATGGACCCATGTGGTTCCATTTGGTGGAAGGATGTCGATACGTCCAAAACGCATCTCCTTTTCCGAACACTTTTCTTATCGTTTTCCTCTAAACTTGTGAGTTTTGGATACCACTAACACGGACTGACGTTGTTTTCAGCAGAATTGCCTTGGTGTCTCGTTTTTGTGAAGAAAAATTAACTTTCGGGAAATTTCCCACGAAAAACCCCATTGGACTTAAAACACCAGAAGACCCTGAGAGCCAGAAGGGGGCCAGGAGAGGGGCCAGGAGGGGGCCACACCACCCCCCGACGCGCCCCCCTTGGCTGCGCCTCCTAGTGGTGTGGGCCACCCCGGGATCTCCTCGGACTCCCCTTTCGACTACATGACGCCTTCAACCCTAAAACAATAGGGGGTTCGTCACATTTCACAAAAACACAACAGAGCGTCGCCGCCACCCCGAACTCGATTCAGGGATCAGAAGTTCTTGTTCTGGCACCCTGCCGGGACGGGGATTCGAAGGAGATCATCGCCATAGACACCGCCACCTCTTCTCCATCAACCATCCATGATTCCCCCGACCATGTGTGAGTAAACACCGATGTAGGCTGAGAGGGATGGAAGGGATTGGATGAGATTGATCATGTAATAATGCCAGATTGTTAGGGCATAGTGCCTAGTATCCATTGTTAGTGTTTTCTACCGTTGTTGCAACTTGTTATGCTGAATGCTTGTCACTAGGGCCCGAGTGCCATAATTTTAGATCTGGACATGTTATTGTTTCATGAGTATAATTATGTTTCTTGATCATATCTGTAAGTTGTTTTACACATGTCATTGTACGGAACCCGAGGCCCCAAAGTGACAGAAATTGGGACAACCGGAAGGGATGGTTGTGATGTGAGGATCACGTGTGTTCACGGAGTGTTAATGCTTTTCTCCATTGCTTTATTAAAAGGAGCACCTTAATCGCCAGTAGTTTCCCTAGAGGCCCCGCTGCCACGGGCTGGTAGGACAAAAGATGTTGTGCAAGTTTCTCATTGCGAGCACGTATGACTATATTGGAACACATGCCTATGGTTTGCCTACATGTTTGATGCTTTATATTATTTTCTGCAATGCCCGTGTTAAATTATTACATGACCTATGTTATCAATGCAACGCCCGTCCATCCATTCCCTCTATGCCTACGTTACTTCCCATACTACTTTTTTCCGCGATTGCTACTCTTGTTACCATTTTACTACTGTTGTTATTCTATTTCTACTACTGTTATAAAACTGTTACCACTGATAAATTGTTGCGAGCAAGTCTACTTTCAGGTGCAGCTGAATTGACAAATCAGTTGTTAAGGCATATAAATATTCTTTGGCTCCTCTTGTGTCGAATCAATAAATTTGGGTTTTACGTCCCTCGAAGACTGTTGCGATCCCCTATACTTGTGGATCATCAAGAATATTTTCTAGCGCCGTTCCCGGGGAGTAAAGCGCTATTGGTAAGAGAAACTTTTACTGTGAGGGTTGTTTTTATCTCTGTCTATTATTTTATTTCATTATGGAGAATACGTTTGGTTCACTGTTTAGGGGTACTTCTACCCTTGCTACTAGGGTAGTTGGTAACCCGTCTTATACTGAATTATATCCTTATAAAATACCTATAAAAATTATTGGACTTGTTATGGATAACTGCTATTACGGTGATGGAACTGTCCATCCCGGTGATCATTTGCTCTTTATACATGAATTATGCGTGTTATTCAGGTGTGCAGGTATTATAATGGATCAAGTTATAAGGAAATTACTTTCCTTATCGCTGAAAGGAAGAACCACTGAATGGTTCAAATTACTGAAGAATGGTGATTCTATTGGATGGGAGGAAATTGTTTCTCTATTTTATTCTAAATACTATCCTCCTAGTGAGATTCATAAAGACCGGAATCAAATCTATAATTTCTGGCCTCATGAGGAAGAGAGTATTTCCCAAGCGTTGGGGACAATGAAGTTATTAATGCTTAAATGTTCCGTTCATGAACTCTCGAGAAATATTGTTATCAATAATTTTTATGCAAGGTTTTCTCTTCATGATAAGGATTTATTGGATGCTTCTTGTTCTGGATCATTCACATGTATGAAGGAAGAAGCTAAATGGGATCTTCTTGACCGTATTCAAGAAAACACTAAAGGATGGGAGAACGAAAAAGGTAGAAAGTCAGGTAAATTATGAATGCATTAAATCTTTTATGGAACCAATGGTTTCTATGATGTTAGTGCTGTTTGTGGTCTTGATTCTCAAATCTTTGCAAACTGTCTTAAGCCTTTGCCTCATATCTGAATATTTCTAAAAAGAATTATCACAAGTACCATGCACCTTATAAAGATATTGTTCCTTCTAGTAATATAGAAGTGCACGCTGTTAATTTTGTTGTTCCTGAGCCATATGTTGAAAACATGTATTTCACTGCTAAGGTGAAACAACACTCTATGGTGGCTTGTGTGGTTAATAAGAGTAATAATAAATCTATTGAACCTGATGAACAAATAACTGTTGAACTTGCTGTAGCAATAGTGAAAGATCTTGTTTGTGGAAATGTGGAGGATGAACACATTGTCTTTTGTGAGGATACTTCTGATATTATTTTCCATTTTCATAGACCTAAGGAAACTAGTGTTCATGTGCTTTCTGTTAAGATTGGTGATCATTGCTATTATGGTTTGTGTGACATTGGTGCTAGTTCTAGTGCTATACCTTATGAGCTTTATAGAGAAATTGTGCAAGAAATTGGTTCTTGTGAGCTGGAAGATATTGATGTGGTTATTCAGTTTGCTAATAGAGAAACTGTTTTACCGATTGGTATTGTTAGAGATGTGGAAGTTTTGTGTGGTAAGACTAAATATCCCACTGATTTTTCTAGTACTTGGTAAGGATGCTAGTAAGACTTGCCTATTATTTTTGGTAGACCTTTCTTGAACACTTGTGGTGCTATTATAGATTGTAAAAGAGAGAAGATTTTGACTAAATTTGATGGAACATCTTATGAGTTCAATTTGTCCAAATTTGCTCGAGCACCTTATGAATCTAAATTGCCTCATGATAATTTTTAAAGTTAAACGACTTGCTTCTATTGCTCTTACTCCTAACAATGCTTTGCAGCAATATATGGAAGACCACGAGAGTGATGTCTTTATGGAAGAGAGAAATGAGATTGAAGATATTCTTCTTCGTCAACTGGTGATACTGAAACATAATTTACCTGTGGAATACTTGGGTATAACATTACCACCCAAGGAGGATCCTGTCTTTGATTTAAAACCTCTGCTTGATGATCTTAAATATGCTTATCTTGATGATAAGAAAATATATCCTGTTATTATTAGTGCTAAACTTTCAGGTGAAGAAGAGGAAAGATTATTGGGAATTCTGAAGAAACACCGTGGAGCTATTGGATATACTCTTGATGATTTGAAGGAAATTTCTCCTACTATATGTCAGCATGCTATTAGTATGTAACCTGATGCAAAGCCAGTAGTTGAACATCAACGCCGTTTAATTCCTAAGATGAAGGAAGTGGTAAGAAATGAGGTATTAAAACTTCTTGATGCTGGTATTATTTTTCCTATTGCAGATAGTAGATGGGTGAGCCATGTGCATTGTGTCCCTAAGAAGGAAAGAATGACTGTTGTGCCTAATGAAAACAATGAGCTCATTCCACAAAGAGTAGTAGTTGGTTATAGAATGTGCATTGATTTTAGAAAGGTTAATAAAGTTACTAAGAAAGATCATTATCATTTGCCCTTTATTGATCAAATGTTAGAGAGATTGTCTAAGAAAACTCATTTTTGTTTTCTAGATGGTTATTCTGGGTTTTCTCAAATTGCTGTTAGGAAGCAAGATCAAGAGAAAACAACATTTACTTGTCCTTATGGTACTTATGCTTATAGACGTATGCCTTTTGGTTTGTGTAATGCTCCTGCTACTTTTCAAAGATGCATGTCTGCTATTTTTCATGGTTTTTGTGAAGAAATTGTGGAAGTATTTATGGAAGATTTATCCGTCTATGGAACTTGTTTTGATAATTGTTTGCACAACCTTGATAAAGTTTTACAGAGATGAGAGGAAACTAATCTTGTTCTTGATTGGGAGAAATGCCACTTCATGGTTAATGAGGGAATTGTTCTTGGACATAAAACTTCTGAAAGAGGTATTGAAGTTAACAGAGCTAAAGTGGAAGCCATAGAGAAAATGCCCTGTCCCAGGGATGTTAAAGGTATTCGTAGTGTTCTTGGTCATGCTAGTTTTTATAGGAGGTTTATTAAAGATTTCTCTAAAATATCAAAGCCTCTTACTAATCTTCTTCAAAAAGATGTACCATTTGTTTTTGATGGTGATTGTAAGGAAGCTTTTGAAACTTTAAAGAAGGCTTTAACTAATGCTCCTATTATTCAACCACCTGATTGGAATTTACCTTTTGAAATTATGTGTGTTGCTAGTGATTTTGCTGTAGGTGCTATTCTAGGGCAGCACATAGATAAGAAGTTAAATGTTATTCATTATGCTAGTAAGAATCTTGATGCTGCTCAAAAGAATTATGATACTACTGAAAAGAGTTCTTAGATATAGTTTTTGCATGTGATAAGTTTAGGCCTTATATTGTTGATTCAAAGGTTACTATTCGTACTGATCATGCTGCTATTAGATACCTGATGGAAAAGAAAGATGCTAAGCCTAGACTTATTAGATGGGTGTTGCTTTTACAAGAGTTTGATTTGCATATTGTGGGTATGAGGGTGTTGAAAATCCTGTTGCTGATAACTTGTCTAGATGGGAAAACATTACTTTTGATCCTATTCCTGTTAATGATAGTTTTCCAAATGAACACTTGGCTGCAATAAAGGTAAAACCCCAAGATAGCCCATGGTATGCTGATTATGCTAACTTTATTGTTTCAAAGTATTTGCCTCCAACATTTACAGCTCAACAAAGAAGAAAATTCTTCTATGATTTGAGGCATTATTTTTGGGATGACCCACATTTATATAAAGAAGGAGTAGATGGTATTATGAGAAGATGTGTTCCAGATCATGAACAACGTGAAATATTGAAGAAGTGTCATGGTAGTGCCTATGGAGGACATTACGCTGGAGACAGAACCGCACAGAAGGTTCTACAATCAGGTTTCTATTGGCCTACTCTCTTTAAAGATGCACGTAAATTTATTTTATCGTGTGATGAATGTCAACGAGTAGGAAATATTTCTAGACGTAATGAAATGCCTATGAGTTATTCTCTTGTTATTGAACCTTTTGATTGTTGGGATTTGACTTTATGGCTCCTTTTCCTCCTTCGAATGGTTATACTCATATTCTTGTTGATGTTGATTATGTTACTAAGTGGGTAGAAGCTATACCTACTAAAAGTGCTGATGGTGAGACTTCAATAAAAATGCTTAAAGATGTTATTTTCCCTAGGTTTGGTGTGCCTAGATATCTTATGACCGATGGAGGTTCTCATTTTATTCATGGTGGTTTTAGAAAGACCCTTGCTAAATATGATGCTAATCATAGAATTGCCTCAGCTTATCATCCTCAAACCAGTGGGCAAGTAGAATTATCAAATAGAGAAATTAAATCTATCTTGCAAAAGACTGTTAATAAATCTAGGAAAAATTGGTCAGATAAGTTGAACGATGCTTTATGGGCTTATAGAACTGCTTATAAAAATCATATGGGTATGTCTCCCTATAAAATGGTTTATGAAAAGCATGTCACTTTCTTTTAGAATTAGAACACAAAGCTTATTGGGCAGTGAAAGAATTAAATAAAGATTTTAAACTTGCTGGTAAAAAAAGAATGCTTGATTTGAATCATCTTGATGAATGGAGAGGTGAAGCTTATGAAAATGCCAAGCTCTTTAAAGAGAAAGTTAAAAATGGCATGATAAAAGAATCCTTAAAAGAGATTTTCATGTTGGTGAGAAAGTTTTATTGTATCGGTCTCGTCTCAGATTTTTGCAGGAAAATTACTCTCCCGGTGGGAAGGAACTTATAGTATCGAAGAAGTGTATCGTTCGGGTGCAATCAAAATTGCTTCCCTCAAAGATAACACTACACAAGTGGTAAATGGACAAAGACTCAAACATTATATTTCTAGGGATTCCTATGATGAAGATGTTGATGTTATTCAAGTAATGACTCCAGAGAAGTTCATTAGGGGGAAGATTCCAGAATCTGTAGAGTCTATTTTTGAATAGGTAACAGTTTTGTTACGAAAAAGTTCATGAAATACCTTTTCAGTTATAAAGTATTGATTTTTGGAAAATATAAAAAATACCTAGCCGAAGAGGAGTTGGAGAAGGTGCCCGGAGGCACCACACCATGAGGGAGCGCGTGCCCACCCTTGGCCGCGCCACCCTATGGTGTGGGCGCCTCGGAGCCCCTCTCCGACTCGTTTTCGACCTGGACTTTCCTTTCGTTACGCATATTTTCTTTATATAACCCCTCGGACCCCCCGAGGTCCGTATATCGTTTTCTCGTCGTGTTTCTATTTCGAGTTGTTTCTGCCAGGATCTGTTTTTAGTTTTAGAAGCATCATGTTCTCCGCCAACAATAGCAAGGGGAATGGACCGTAGGAAGATGATCTCCAAGACCGCAAGCCGGAGGAGGAGATCGAGAGTGGAGAAGAAAACCCACGAGTGCATCCACGCGCCACCATGGCAAGCATTGGAGTGATTGCAAAAGCTCGCAAGCAAACGATGAGGAAGAACACTGGATGGAGGGCCCGATGTCAAGTTTTATCCCCATATATTCCACTTTCAAGTATTAAGAGACCTTTCCATACTTTAATTCATGAATTTCAATATATGAAGGTACCCGAGTCAAGGTTGCCTTCTTGCTGGGATATGGACCGTTCTAACCGTGCAGATAGAGAGAGCTCTCAACCTAAGGAAGTGTGGGCGAAGAATCTTGATGGATGGAATTCACCGTCTGACAAGCACACAAACCGTATTGATCACAATACGGAGGTGATGTGTATGCTTATGTTCGCATATGAAGACCTGAAGAAATCAATTGATAAGCTCATTGAGAAGGATTCACCACCACCACCGAAGAATTGATTCGTCATTGCTATTGGCATCCCCTTTGCTTGTTCCAAGCTTGGGGGAGTGTCGCATGGTATAACCTTTATCTTTCACTCTTTCTACCTTTTAGTAGAGTCATATCGTGAGTAGAGGAAATATCATATAGGATGGTTTGCAGTATGGAAGTGTTGCTCCTTAGTTGGTTATCGTCGTATCCTTGGTTTGAGTTGTCGTAATGAAATATCAATGAGAAGTTTCATCATCTATTTCTTTCACTTTATTTTAGTTTGCAATTTTTGTTATGTGATTGATCTTGTTATTAGTATTGGTATGAATTTTGGAGTTTCAAGATAATCTAGTTGGTTTTCGCAAACTTAGCATTGGTCAGTAGCAACAATTCGTTGAGACTTAAGTAGAAAACAGGGAGTTGCATGTAGATATATTATTCCATGATCTTTCTTTCTTGTTAGCCCATAAGCTTAGTATTCTCAAATAAGTTTGTTTGCACCTTCAAGGAAGATTACATGATTGGCTTTATCATGTATGTTTTTGTTTATTTTGCTTCGATTCTTATGCTTGCTACCCAACCTTGCTAGCCAAAAACCTGTACTGAGAGGGAATGCTTCTCGTGCATCCAAACCCTGAGCCCAAAAACCTTGACATTTGTGTCCACCATACCTACCTATATGCGGTATTTCATCGCCACTCAAGTAAATTGCTTGTGTGCTACCTTTAAAACTATCAAAATTTACACCTGTTTTGTGCTCCTGTTTTAGCTCATGAGGACGCACATAGAGAATCTTTATCTCACTTGTTGATTGGATTTCACACCCTTTACTAGTGGCTTAATCCGCTTATCCAAATGCTAGAAGAGCTGGCGCGGGGTTCCCAGGCCCAAATAATAATACAAATTCTCTTCATTATTTTTGTCCCTGATTTATTAGTCAAATCATAATTGTGTCAACAAAAGAGAAAGAGGGATGACCTTCTATACCAGTTGTGTCCTTCTATGGGAGCCGCTCTTGTGAAGTCTAGTTGGCTTGTGATGTACTGTATTTTATGTTTTCCATTCATTGACATAAACATACACCTCTCAAAATTTAGACACTCCTCCACGGTTTGTGATTGTTGGCAGGTACCCGAGGATTCGGTTAGCCATGGTTTGTGTAAGAAAGGTTGGGAGGAGTGTCAACCATTTTATAACTCTGTTTTATAAAATAAAAGCTCTAGCACATGAGTGATTAATTCTTTCCTTTGCGAAGGGCCTATGTTTTACATTTATGTTGATTCAGTAAACCCATTTCTTTCTGTCTAAGCAAGCATTTGAGTTGTTGTGATTCATCCAGCTACATGTTGATTTACTCAATCATGTTCTCTATTCTTCTTTGTTTCTGCAAATGCTTTTATCTTCTTGAATACGCTTTGAAAGTTACCAATGTTTGCAAAGAGACCGTTATAATTGAGCATGATAAACTCTGCAATATAGCTCTAGTATAAAAGACTCTGATCGAAAGATAAGTACACTGTTAATTGTTCTCTCACCAAGAACGAAGTTTTCCTTCACCAATTATGATTTACTTTTTGCACCTTTGTTGTTACTTTACTTGCTTCTAGTTTGATTATATGAGGAGAGTTGTTGTCTAAAATGACTTGTTCTTTCTAGATGTGATGCCTCTTGTCCGTATTTTATTTTATCGACACCTCACTCCATAAACATGTGGTCATGTTTACTGAGTTCAGTTTCGCTTGGGGACAAGCGAGGTCTAAGCTTGGGGGAGTTGATACGTCCATTTTGCATCACCGTTTTATATTGTTATTTTCTGTTATTCATCGATATATTTCATGTTATGATGCATCCCTTATGTTATTTTATCTTATTTTGCATGTTTCATATTTTTTGGAGAATAAACATCGGGACAAGAATTCTGATGGAAAAAGCACCGTCGAGATACCTTATTTCCGAAGATCAGAAGAAGAGGGGGACACCGGAGGTACCTTAGAAGTTCAGAAGAGGGAGCCAGCCAAGAGGAGAGCCGGAGAGGGGCCACCAGGGGCCCACACCATGGGGTGGCGCCCCCCCCTTGGTCGCGCCGCCACGTGGTGTGGCCACCCTGGCCCACCTCTGGTGGAGATTTTTGGCGTACTTGACCCCGAGGGAACCCTAAGCCCCATACCATCATCGAAGAATTATTCCGCCGCCGCTTCGGGGCGGAAAACACCCGAGAGAGAAAATCTCTCTGGCAGGAAGAAATCTGCCGGGGAAATTCCTCTCCGGAGAGGGGAAATCACCGTCGTCATCACCGTCATCGCTCCGAGCATCATCAAGATCATCATCGTCATCATCATCACCACCAGCACCATCACCCTCATCATCCACCGTCATCCCGATGTAACAATTAGGGGCCTCCATCATTTTTTTTTGCATTAGATCTCTCTCCCGGTGTGGATTACTTGTTAGTAGTTGATGCTTGTGAGATTTATCGGTGTTAGCACTTTATGACCAGATTGTTATCATCCATTATATCATCTCTGATTATGATCCATATGATGTCTTGTGAGTAGTTCGCTTAGTTCTTGAGGACATGGGAGAATTCATGATGTTAGTAGTGAAGTTATATTGAAGTAATATCTCATGGTTCGGTATTTAAGTTGTGGTGCTATTTTTCAAGTGGTGTCATGTGAATGTCGACTACATGATACTTCATTTTTATGGGCCTAGGAGGATGCATTGTGTATTTGGCTAATAATTGTGGGGTCGCCGGAGTGACAGAAACCTAAACCCCCGTTAGGAAACCAATGCACGAGGGAGCGTAGAATCCCGGAGTTTAAAGCTGTGGTTAGTTTATCTTAATTACTTTCTTCTATTTGCGGATGCTTACGAGGGGTACAATCACAAATATGTATTAGTCTAGTTGGTCGGTGCATTAGCATAGGTTCACCCACACAACACTTCACGAACCAATTGATATTAATCAACCGTAACGAAGCGAAAGCACTTTACGAAATTCCCATGTGTTCTCGAGAACGTTTGGTAGTCATAAGTAATACAAACGGCTTGTTATTTGCTCTAATAAGGATTGGGCTACTTGATGCAATATTATTTAACGCACTTTATTTATCTGCTATATCAAAAACCTCCAAAAACCCGTTTGCTAGTGTTTTCAGTGAATCCTCTATCCAACCTGCTTGTCAACACCTTCTGCTCCTCGTTGGGTTCGACACTCTTATTTATCGAAAGTACTACGATACACCCCCCTATACTTGTGGGTCATCAGCTAGGATTAATCATATTTTCATAGGTACCACTAAATGTAATGTTTTTTGTCTCTAGTGTCTTATTTTGGAAACATGTTTGGCTTAAAACAGAGTTAAGTGCCTCTCACCCCAGGGCCTTCTCTTTTGCTAAAAAGGAACACATTTCTCTACAATTTTATTTGCTTTCAGCTGATCTTGCGGCCTTATTCCATTTCCACTTTCTCGTGAGGCCTTGAGGGAGGTTAGAGAAATTCAACATGAATCTTCCCAAGTCATGTTGCATTCTGATACAGTTGGAGATGAGTGGATCTTTTCTTGGGGTTCCGAAAATCGTTCTGCGAGGAAATACTACAGATTCAGTTTTAGAAACATTAATCCTCATGGAGGCTCTTTGTGGTTATGGAAGGGTAGTTCAACTCCCGAGCTCAAATTCTTCTTTTGGATACTGTCGTGGGATATATTTTTACACTAGAAATATGTTGATAAGGAGGCATCTTTACATTGGTAACAATTTTGCTTGTTTACTAGTGCTCCTGTGCCCCTAAATAAACCCTAGAGCATATGTTCTTTCAATGTCCATTCAGTGCTAGCTGGTGGAACACTTTGGGAATTTCTTGAAGCCAATCTACCAATAGGCTAAGGATGATTGAAGAGGCTAAACTAACATGGACCAATATATATGATCATCACTACTACCTGGAGCATTTGGAAAGAAAGGAAAAAAAATCTTTTTGAATGAATCACCCCTCAGCCTCTTCCTAGAATGATAGATTCAAAGTTGATTTCTCTTTGTTAGAACATAGTACTAAGTCCTCTCTCCATATTTTCATTTCTTCTTTATTAGATAGCTTGTAGTTTCCTCTCTGGACTGTACATATGCAAATTTTCTATTGTTTTGATACAAAAGCAGTAGGAGACTTTCCTGCCGTCACAATAAAAAAAAGACGGGAAAAAATTACTCCATGTGTTCTATAATGTAAGATGTTTTAGACATTTATGTGTGGATTAGATATAGAATCTAGTCCACACATAAATATCTAAAACATCTTATAATTTGGAATGGAGCGAGTATATGATAACTTTTTTTTTGAAAAGGGTAATCGCAGCCTCTGCATCCAGACGATGCACACGGCTTATTATATTAAAACAGAAAACATTTAGCGCACGATAGATCGCAAGTTATATCTCAGCGGTACCGAATGGTGCCTGTATAGATCAGCCACTGGAAGAACAGAATGAAAGGAAAATTACACATGCTAAGATAGCCGGGTATATCCAGAATCCAAACATCTTTGCTGTTCTTGTGGGAGCAGCAAAGACCATAGGTGAATCCAGTGCGTAGCTCGGTGAACGGGGCGCCGCCCTATGGTGTGGGGCCCCTGTGGCCCCCTCCAGGTCCCCTTCGGACTGCGTGTGCGCGACAGATTTCTAAGACTTCCGGGCTTCGAATCGTTCAATTCCGAGAATATTTCGAGAACAACTTTTCTGAAACTAAAAACAGCAGAAAACATGAACTGGCTCTGTGGCATCTTGTCAATAGGTTAGTCCTAGAAAATCAATAAAAATGGCATAAATTGTAAAGGAAACATATAGCATATATCATGAAAACAACATGGAACATCAGAAATTATGGATACGTTTATGACGTATCAGACCCACAAGGTAAAGAGACTGGACATGACCAAGACGATCCATGGGCCACTCAAAGGTGTATTACCTTTTGGGCCTACACGTGGACGAACCTTCTAAAACATAGAAGCGACTTGTCTTGAAATACACAACTAAGAAGTTATGTTATTTTCCTATTTGGGACCTTGAGTCCTACTTGAAGTCGTAGATAGATATTGTACGCTCCATGAGTCACCTGCAAAAAATGTCCAACTCTCAAATTGTTAAAAATGACATCCTTTCTGCAATTCCAAATTGCCCAAACAAAACCACATACACCAATGCGTATACTTGCTTTAGTAATTTTGTCTACCCAATTTAGCCAAGAACCAAATAAATTATCTAAAGATATAGGAGGAGATATACTAAATGTAAAATGCACCAGCTGCCATATTTTCCGAGCGAACTCACAATTAATAAATGAGTGATCAGCCGTCTCCTCATCCCCACAGAACACACACTTCGTACACCCAGTTTATCTCCCCTTTACCAGATTATCTTTCGTCAATATTTCTTTAAAGTAAAGGAACCACATGAAGATTTTGATCTTAAGGGGGAATTTTAGCCTCCAAAGGTATTTGTGCAAAAAACATGTGTTACCATTCATTTGATCTTCATAAAAATACTTAACTGAAAACACTCCCGATTGTGTTAACTTCCAGTTAAAAGTATCATGTGTATTTACCAGAGATACGTCCATCAGCCTCTCCATTAGGGGTAACCAGTTCTCCCATTTATCACCTAACAACGGTCTTCTAAAGGTAATATTTGGATGGTCACCCGCAAATACGTGAGATACCAAAACATTTTTATGTGCTACCACATTATATAGATTTTGATATTGAATTGCTAACGACGTGTCGCCTAGCCAAGTATCCTCCCAGAACCGCACACTATGGCCATCACCAATCGTGCAATAAATATGGCTAAAGATGTCCTGCTTCATCTTCATGACCCCTTTCCAAAAAGGAGAATCAGAAGACTTAACTTCTACTTGAGCCAAAGGAGTTCGTTTAACATATTTGTTATGCAACAACTCATGCCACATCCCTTCTTATGTTAATTGTTTAAAGAGCCATTTGCTAATTAAACACTTGTTTATTAACTTCGAGCACCTTAATCCCCAGACCACCTTGGTCTTTAGGACGACATACAATGTTCTACTTGGTTAAGCGATATTTCTTTTCAGCTGATCACTTTGCCAAAAGAACCGATATCTAAAAAAATGTAGTCTCTTTCGAACCCCCACCGGCACTTCAAAGAACGAAAAGAAAAACATAGGTAATCTAGATAGTACCGAATTAATTAAGACTAGACGATCTCCATATGAGAGAAACTTCCTAATCCATGAACTGAGTTTTTGTTCAAACCGATCTTCTATTGGCTTCCATTCTTTATTTAACAGCTTACGATAATGAATGGGAATACCCAGATAGTTAAACGGGAGTTTTCCAACATCACACCCCTGAAGGATAGACACCCTCCCTCTACTAAGTGTGGAAGTAAACTCCCAACTTGTCCATTCTCTTTTTCTCTAGCAATAAGAAGTGCCAACATATCAGCAACCAAGTTGAGAAGTATAGGGGATAATGGATCGCCTTGTCTTAATCCCTTCAAAGTTTGGAAATAATGACCAATATCATCATTTACCTTGATCCCCATACTACCACCATGCACAAACCTCGCAACCCACTCACACCACTGTGGTATAAATCCTTTGATGCGAAGTGTTTGCTGGAGGAAGGACCAATTAACTTTATCATATGCTTTTTTAAAGTCAATTTTAAGCAAAACACCATCTAACTTCTTTTGTTTTAACTCGTGAATTGTTCCATGCAGCACAACTACCCCTTCCAATATGTTCCTCCCCGGGAAAAAGCGGATTGAATAGGTCTAATCACACGTTGCGCAATCGAAGTAGCCCTATTTGTTCCCACCTTAGTAAAGATTTTGAAATTAACATTCAACAAACAAATAGGTCTATATTGCTCACTCCTGCAAACATCCTCTTTTTGGGAAGCAAGGTTATTACACCAAAGTTCAATTTGAACAACTGTACCTGCATGCAATTGCGCAAATAAAGCCATTAATTCTGTCTTAATGACATCCCAAAATCTCTTATAGAATTCAGCTCGAAATCCATCAGGCCTCGGCGCCTTATTGAGTTCCATATGGTCAATAGTATCAAACACCTCCTCTTCAAAAAAAGGCATGGTTAGGATGTTATTTTACTCCACCAAAACCTGAGATAAGTATGCAATTCTAGATTCGTCTAGAGAACAAGTATTGGAAACGGTGCCCTAAACAAACTTTTATAATATTCAAATATAAATACTTTCAGATTTTCTTGTCCTACGATCATTCCTTCTTCATGCTCTAGCTGAAAAATCCTTTTCTTATGATGTTTGCCTTTAGCCATGAGGTGAAATACCTAGTATTACTACCTCCTTTCCGAATGTATCCAACAGTTGCCCGCTGAGCTCATTTTGATTCCTCATCACGTCTAACTTCTGAAAGAGGACATGTTTCAGCTTTAATATCCAACTCGTCAATAAGAAGAAGCAACTTCTGCTTTAGCTTCTTATATTCACCACTCAAATTCTTCACCCAACCTTGCAGAAAACTACATAAATGTCTAATCTTATTCTACCAACGCTCAATTAGAGTGTTTCCCGGTGTCATGGATTGCCACTCTGCTTGCACCATATCGTAAAATCCTTCTTGTCGCAACCATGATAGCTCAAAGGAAAAGACCGATCTATTTCCACTATGAGCACAACTCCCAGAATCCAGCAAAAGAGGTACATAATCGACCCCGTACGGGTCAACCCCTGTACCAAAACTAAAGGAAATTTTTGTTCCCTTTTCATACGTTCTCTCATCCGGATACCCGTGACGCACCAGCAAAACGGCGCGTCACGCCTAATAGCCGTGGCGCACCACGGTTTGGTGCTTCACGCCTATGGGCATACCCGTGACGCACCAAACAAACGGTGCGTCCCGACTATATGTGGGTGTTCGGTGGATAGCATAGCCGTGGGGAAAGATAGCCGTGACGCACCGTTTGTTTGGTGCGTCACGGGTATTGCAATAGCCGTGACGCACCAAACATACGGTGCGTCACGGCTATGATATCCACCGAAATGTTTCCTCCACACCCCCCCCCCCCCCGGGACCGCCTTTCTAGTTTTGTCACGGAAGATTTCCATGTCTAAAAAAAGTAAAATGGGCATAACTTTTGCATACGATGTCGGAATTTAAAGTTCAATATACCAACGGAAACTAGAGAAAAAAAGGAATCCAACCTCACTTGCCTTCGGCCTGTGAGCCTTTTTTAGATTCTCCAAATTCCGAAAGGAAAAAAAGTTATAGCCGTTTGAAGATTTTTGACTAGAAATTAAAAAAAATAAAAAAATAAAAAAAGATAGGCGTGACGCACCACATGTATGGTGCGTCACGGCTAAGTAAGATAAGCGTGACGCACCACATGTATGGTGCGTCACGGCTAAGTCTGGGCAGAAATTTTCAAATTTCGAATCCGGGAGGGCCACCCACCTATATATACTCCCCTTCCTCCTACTTCCTCCACTCTTCTCCATTCCTTTCTCCTTCCTCCACTCTCCATTCTCTTTTCTTTCTCTCTTCTCTTTCCTCCTCCTACCACCACCACCATCACCACCACCACCACCACCACCACCACCACCACCTCACGTCTACTCCGGCGACTACTCCGGCGGCGACCTCTACTCCGGCGACCACCTCCTCTACGGCGACCACCTCGACTCCGGCGGCCACCTCCTCTCCGGCGGCCATCTCCTCTCCGGTGACCTCCTCCACTACCACGGCCACCTCCTCTCCGGCGACCACCCTCCACTCCGGCGACCACCCTCCACCCACCATCCTCTCCGGCGACCACCCTCCACTCCGGCGACCACCCTCCACCCACCATCCTCTCCGGCGACCACCCTCCACTCCGGCGACCACCCTCCACCCACCATCCTCTCCGGCGACCACCCTTCACCCACCATCCACTCCGGCGACCACTCTGTTTTCGTTTTTCAAAATTTCAAAATTTTGGGCGGCCAGATCTGGATCTAAATCTGGATCTGTCCCGCTTTTTTTTTAAATTTCGAAATCAATAGCCGTGACGCACCAAAAACAGGTGCGCCACGGGTAAAGAAAGATAGCCGTGACGCACCAAAAACAGGTGCGCCACGGGTAACGAAAGATAGCCGTGACGCACCAAAAACAGGTGCGTCACGGCTATTTTCAATAGGCGCGGCGTGATAGCCGTGACGCGCCATGGTGCGTCACGGATAAGCCAAATGGTGCGTCACGGGTAAGCTTTTCCCTAGTAGTGATCCACGCCAGCCAGAACTCGATCCAACTTTTCATACATTGTCTCATCGCGTCTACTAGCCCAAGTATATTGTCTGTCAGACATCTCCAGCTCTTTCAAATATAAACTTTCAATGATCGCATTAAAAATAAAGGGCTAACTGGGTTAAAATTATCATTATTTTTCTCATCCTGCCGATGTATGATATTGAAGTCACCACCCACCAGAATGGGTCGTGTCTCTCCATCACAAATACGTACTAACTCCAACAAAAAATCCGGCTTCTTGTCATCATGGGCAGCCCCATAGAAAACAATTAAGGCCCAAAGAAAGTCTTCGTTCTTTGTTCTTAAATGGAACTTTACTGAGAAGTCACCCGCAACGACTGTCTGTACAGTCAGAATTGCAGATCTAAAACCCACCAAAATACCCCCCCCCACGGCCGACCGCGAGGAGGCAGACAATACCAGCGAAAGTCATACCCCCTCCCACCCCCAGCAAAGTGGTCTAACAAACGTCAATCAAAACTCGATATCCCTGTTTCCATAATTGCTACAAAGTCCAATTGAAACTCCCTCACCATCTCATTGACAGTTAGGTGTTTCGTCGTGTCCCCGAACCCGTTGCTATCTGAAAACACTCCTCTCATCTCGACTTATTGTTTAGAGACCGCAATCCAACACTCCTTCTCTTTTGATTCGAAGAGCCACTCTTTTTAGCCTTACGAGAATGTGTGACTCTAACGCCCTGGGTGCATGGGATTCCACAATCCCCCAAGCCCTCCTGTACGTCATCATCATAATCTTCACATAAAGAAGACGCTTGACGAGTGACGAAGCTGTTTGACTCACCAACTTCTCCACTCTTTAAATTATTATTTATGTATGTTAGATGTCGTGAGTTTTCTAAATCTTTTAAAAAGATAACAAATCAATCAACTTCAGCTAAAGAATTTCCCAGAGACACCCCCAAACGAGATGCACGCTTAACAATATCTTTACTTGAAAAGGCGCTAAAAGAAAGTCTCTGACTCAAAGTAATACCTGCAGCGTGATCATCATGAAGCGCAGCAAGCCGAGCAGCCTTTTCCGGCACCGGGACATCCGCATCCGATAGAGCACGAAGACGAGCGCTCGATATTCTCCCCTCGCTGCCTGGCTCCGCTAGGCCTCCAAAAGCTGTGACATCCTGCCAAGACGGCCTGGGTACCGAGCGCGGTGACGAGACGGTGCCATGGCCACTCAATCCACCTGACTGAGCTGTGACCGTAGCACACCCCCGCCCCCCAGCTGCTGCATGGGAGCCATCTCCTCCCCTCCTCTCGGTGTATCATCACATACTGCCAACTTTGCATTCGACGACACCACCATGTCGTCATCACAAATGGAGTATATGATAACTCTTCGCGATGCTTCAATTCTTGACAATTAGTGATGATGTTTCAAGACTTCAAACTTAGCCGTGGACGTCGTGGTAGGCAGCCGCATATGACAATTCGAGGAGCAGGAAGGAGTTAGGAACTAGGAGAATCGACTCAGGTTTGGAGAAGGGCAATCTGACCGTGATATCGTCGCGGCGGACATACGATTGCTGCCTTCTGCATCGGCGGCGGGATTCCGTTGCCAAACATTGTCGTCGCTCCTCTAGGGCTTTTCGCGGGCCTACTAGATAGTTGGGCCATGAGGATAGACAAGGGATGCGGGCTGAATACGCTGTCCACTTTCTGTTTTTCTATTTTTTTTTTTACTATATAATAAGTATAACGATTATATATATACTCTGATCTAATATTTGGCAAAATAATTTGGGTATTCCTTTAAATACCCTTGAATTGAAGTGGGCCCTCCCCTGAAGCAAAGAAAGATAACACATGTTTGCCTTTTACGTAGTTAGTACGTGTAGAGATATATCAGTGACATAAGCACTTAATTAAGTAGGTGTCGATCGGAGACAAGAAAAGGAGCGGGCCGGAAAGATGTAAACGGAAGAAGAAAAGGACTTAGCATGCACCAAACTTTCCCTGCATTTCAACGCCCTGCGAGGCACGGTTACTCCTTGACGAACCAGCACTAAAAGCATCATTTTAGTCTAGTAATAATAATAATAAAAGTATCATCTTTTTAGTTTGACCCAAAAGTTGCATCAAGAGATGGACTGACTCGTTCCGAAGAGTACTCTGCTCCACGGAAAATTCCAGTCTAGGAGAAAACAAAAAGGTGAAAAATTGTTGCAGATGCGTTCTAGAGGTAGCATAAAGTTCATCGCATTGGGAAGGCAAGCCAGGAATATTATATCTGGACTTGCATGCATGTAGAGAAAAGTCCAATTTACCCTCCTAAACTTGTCCCGAAGTTCGGATTGCAATCTTGAATTGTTATTTGGTTCTACTTTCAACCCCAAACTATATAAACCGTACAAAATTACCCCTTTGACTATTTGCCCGAGTTTTGAGCCAGTTTTAGTCATTGGACATATCGTACAATTAAACCTGGACATAGTTTACATGTAGACTACACTCTATCCACGGCTCGGAAAAACACTCCCCTCGTACATCACATGTTTGTTTTCCTCGATCGGACCGCCTCCGCCAGCCACCAAGCACAAGGCTCCGGCGGTCATCCTCAACTAACCTCCATTTCGTGGAACACAAAACCAAACGCAACGCGCCGAACCGTTTCGCTCCTGGAAAGTGCGAACCAGGAGGCGATCGCGTGAGGCCCTAACTACGGCGGCGGCTGCCGGTCCCTGCCTCCTCCGTTAGCCACTCCGGCGACGCGAGGAGATAGGGACCATGGCGCTTTGGCGCCATTGTGTAGTTAGGGTTAGCCTACTGATTTTTTGGGGCACCGTTGGGGTGGTTGGAGCGGCGTCCGGGTAAATAAATCTGCCTCAACTCCACTCCCATACCGGCGGCGACCTTCAGGGCGGCGTCTCGGAGTTGATGGCAAAATGTGCTGCTTGGTCCTTCAGATCAGCAGCTTGGTCTTCTCGCCGTTCTTCAGATCTGGCGAGATCAGTTTCTCGGTGTGTCACTCGCATTCGTGGTTATTCACGACGGCGCTGCCGGCCGGGGCGAGATGGTTCTTCTGGAGCGCGGATGCTGGTCCGGAGGTGGTGGATCTTCCGTTCCTCTCCGACTTCGTCGATAGGAGGCGACATATCTTGTCCAAGACAGCACGGGGACGTCCCCCGGTCGACGTGTCACAGCGACATGTGTCTTGCTGCGTGCAGCGGGCCTGTTCATCGACTCACAAAGCCTCGTTGGCAATGGTGCTTTCTCGGATCTTGCAATGGTGAAGGCTTGGTGTTTCTTTCCGCGTTCGTCTCGACGGCGCTGGAGGAAAACGGCGGCCGCTCGCTACGGTGGTTGCAGTAAACCCCAGGGGTCGTTTTGCATTTCTCGATCTTTTAAGGTTTTATTTGCAAATTCAGGATAATCATTTTATCCCAGTTTATCTTTTAGTTTCCATATGTGTTGCTTATTTTAACTTAATTTTCTATTAATGGAATATGTGGTTGCTCTCAAAAAAAAAAACTAACCTCCACCCTACCTGATGCCATATGTTCCCAGCCTGTAGCTAGCACGGGGAGGCCACTACGCAATATGTTGACTCGCCGGGAAGCACTGCTCTTCCAGTGTGTTGAAGACTCACCGGGAGGCACTTCTCTTCCAGTGTGTTGAAGATACAAAACATGAGACGGGTAACTCAGGGGTGGGAGATGGCTGGGGCACCTCGATCCTATCGGTTGTATCGCCCTGTACTAGTAGAACCTACGCGATGTAGTCTTTGTATGAAGAGAGATAGGTGCAGCAGCTGTGAACGTGAACAGGTGCAGGGGAAAGAAGAGATGGTCTTTGCTGTAGCATGGGAGTCGTAATGTTGGTCCGCGACGCTCCCTCCGGATCCTGTGAGGGTGCTCTCCGCCGTTGGTCGGCACAGCAGGTGGCCGGCTCATCGAGGCTTGACCCCGTGACTTCCCTTCACCTCGGGTGTTAAAGACGTTCTTATGTCTTACGAATCTAAGGTGTTGGTGTGTAACGTGCGAGGCCTCAATGACCGCGCGAGTCGTACGGGTGTTAGGAGTGTAGCAGTTACTACGTGTGCGTCTATCGTATGTTTGCAAGAAACGAAACTTGCGATTGTAAGCCCCTCTGTTGTAATGGAAACCCTAGGTGCGGATTTTGACGCTTACTTCTGCTTGCCGGCGACTGGTACGAGGGGGGATTATAGTTGCTTGGGTTAGCCGGTTGGTGCATCTTGATAGCGCCCATATTGACCTTAATAGCGTCACGGCCAGAGTCTTGCCCCCTGCCGGGGCGCCGGGTGGTAGCTTACCTGCGTCTATGGCCCCTAGGAGGAGGATGATAAGGTGGCCTTCCTAGCTGAGCTGCGCGCGATACGTGCCGGTCACCCCGGCCAGTGGGCGCTCTGTGGGGACTTTAACATGATCTACCGCGACGAGGACAAAAACAACGGCAACTTGAACAAACTGATGATGGGGCGCTTCAGGAGCTTCCTTAATGACAGCGAGCTCAAGGAGGTCTATCTTCACGGACGCCGCTACACGTGGTCCAAAGAGAGGGCGACCCCGACCCTCGTGAAGCTTGATAGGGTGTTCGCCACGTCGAGCTGGGAGGAGCTACATCGTTGCTGCTCCCTACGTTGTCTGGCGACGGTTGTGGCAGATTACTACCCCCTCCTCTTGGACTGCACCACGCAATCCTTGGGTCCGAAGCGCTTCCAGTTCGAGCGCTTCTTGTTGAGGCTGGAGGGCTTCAGCGAGGTGGTGGCCGCCGCATGGGGCGAGACTGACGGGGACCCGATCCGTTCCGTCATCTCACAGCCAAGCTGAAATGCACGGCGTGTAAGCTCATGAGCTAGAGTGATAAAAAGGTTGGATGTGTTAGCCTGCAGCTCATGACAGCGCGGGAGGTTGTCCCTTGGCTAGATATGGCCATGGAGTCCCGTCAGCTCTCCCCTGACGAGCGACAGCTTCGAGCTATGCTCAAGAGAACATACCTTGGGCTGGCATCGCTGGAGCGCACGATTGCCCATCAGCGGGCCAAGCGTACCGCCAACAGAAGAACGTTATCCATGGATTCCAGGTTGACGTAACTTGGGTATCGGACCACGCTGCTATGGCTGAGGCCTCCTTCACCCACTTTGAGAGCCTACTCGGCTTGTCGAGCGACAGAGAATTCTCGCTTGGCCTAGACTTTTTAGGTCTGCACGCTGAGGACCTCTCTGGACTCGAGGCTCCCTTCTCGGAGGAGGAGGTGTGGGAGGTGGTTAGGCGACTCCCACACGGGAAGGTGCCTGGACCCGATGGGTTCACAACTGAGTTCTTGCAGAGCTGTTGGGGGGTGGTGAAGGGCGATTTTATGGCTGCCTTCGACAAACTCTTCACGATGTGTGGGCGCGGCTTCCAGGGACTAAATTAGGCCTTGTTGATTCTGCTTCCCAAACGACCAGATGCGGCTACTCTCGATGATTACCGGCCTATCAGTCTGATACATATCTTCGCTAAGCTGGCGGCCAAGGCGCTCGCGTCAAGGCTCGCGCCTAGGGTGGGGCTGCTGGTTGACAACAACCAATGTGCCTTCATTCAGAAGCGGTGTATCCATGATAACTTCATGTTGGTACAACAGACGTCTAGGATCTTACATGGTCTCAGAGAGCCTCGGGTGATGCTCAAACTCGACATTGCTTGATATTTCGACTCGGTCTCCTGGAGCTTCCTCTTTGAGATCCTGGTGAAGCTTCGCTTTGGACCAAGGTTCCGCGAGATGGTCGCGATCCTCCTGTCCACGGCGAGCACGAGGGTGCTGCTCAACGGCGAGCCAGGACCGCCCATCTGGCACAGACGGGGTCTCCGCCAAGGGGACCCGCTATCGCCCACCCTATTTGTACTAGTGATGAACACTATGAGCAGGGCCTTGGCAAAGGCTATGGAGATGGGTATCCTCCTATGTCTCGCACGCCGGGAGTTGATGACCTCCACGTCCCTCTACGCGGATGATGTGATAATCTTTTGCCACCCAGATGAGACGGAGCTGCGCGCCATTCGCGCGATCCTGGAGCTCTTTGGACAGGCATCGGGGCTACATACCAACTTCACGAAATGCTCGGTCTCCCCGATTGCGTGCTCAGATACGGAAGGTGATCAAGCTACGGCAATTATGGAGTGCCTGCTGGCTCCCTTCCCTGTTAGTACCTCAGCATCCCCCTCCCCGTTGGGAGGCTACCAGGGGAGGCCCTCCAACCCCTGGTAAATTGGCTGGCTGACAAGCTGCCAACCTGGAACGCATCCATGATGCCGCGTGCCGGGCGTCTGGCACTGATCCGTCCGGTGCTCGCAGCGATACCCCTACATCAGCTGGTGGTGCTGAGCCTGAACAAGAGGGTGCTGAAACAGGTAAACAAAATCCTCCGGGCCTTCCTGTGGGCAGGGAGGTTGGATGCCAATGGGGGCCACTGCCATGTCAACTGGACAAGGGCGTGTCGCCCGTTGCGGCTAGGTGGTCTAGGTGTGCCTGACCTGGCCCGCACCTCCATTGCTTGAGGGTGTGTTGGCTGTGGCGGAAACGTGCCGACACCCTGCGCCCCTGGCGCGGGCTCGACATGCAGTTCTCCAAGGATGAGAAGGCCATCTTCGATGCCTCCACATACATGGTGGTGGGCGACGGTAGTGCGGCCCTTTTTTGGGAGGACCGATGGCTGGATGGCAGAACGTTAAGAGAGATAGCGCCAGACCTTGTCGCGATCATTCCCCGACGTCGCCGGAAGCGCCGCACGGTGCAGCAGGCGCTGGTGGATCGTAGCTGGATCACCGACATCACGGGAACGCTTAGCCCGCTGGCCTTGTGGCAGTACGTTCAGCTGTGGATCAGGCTGCGAGACTTGCAGCTGACCGAGGTTCCAGACAGGCTCGTATGGCGCCGGACGACGGACGCACAGTACTCCTCACGTTCCTGCTACAACGCACTCTTTGAGGGCTCTATGGTATCATGTTCGTGGAGGCTCAACTGGAAGACGTGGGCGCCTCCCAGGCTGAAGTTGTTCATCTGGCCAGTTTTTTTTGTGCTGTTTTGGTTCCAAAAACCACAGAAATGGCACAAATAATAATTCAATGCAATAAAAACATGTAGAAGCACAATACCATCATTATTAACCATCAAAACATCCATACAAACATCGTTTAATGTTATACATCGAACCAGATACATCCCTAGCTATCCCTAGCTAGCTACACACGGTCCGGAGGAGATGGGGTGTAGCCCAAGTCTCCCCTCGTGAAAACAGGAGAAGCCCGACCGTGTGCCACGTCCGTCGAACCAGCTCCGGAGCCACCAGGCGAGGAACCAGGAGTGGCAGAAGCACGACCGTGAATCGGCGTCGTCTGGAGCGAACCCGGGGAGCCACTAGGAGAAGCCCGGCCAAAATGCGCGTTCTCCAAAGCTCCAGTACCCTACATGTTCGAGCACGAGTTAGACACATGAGAGGCAAAGTAAATTAGTAAGGTGGTGTGGAAAAGAACATACCGGGGTCTCTGAGTAGTATGTGAGGGCAAACTCCTCCCTCGATGTGAATACCGGGATCGGCCCTGGCCCATCAGGACGCTCTCCTAGAGGCGGCCCTCGCTCTCCGGTGGTCATCCACCTCATCATCGCCTACAAGATGGTTTAGATGTCATGTGTTGCCAAAATAAACATTCAAACTAGGAGTAGTTTGACTTGTCATATTTTGCAGAAATATAGATTGAAAACTTACATTCTCGAACTCCCTAGTGTACGCAGCGGAGGCTTCACTCCTCTGCGTCCACTCCTGTAGGTCCTGTTTGTACTTCGCATAAGCGGCAGCATAGGCCGCATCGAACTCCGGCTACAATTTCGGAAAACAGTTAATATCGATAACTTAGCAATGCAGAGGGGAATGTCAGAAAACATGATGAGAATTAGAGAACAACTTACATCGGCAGAGGCAGCTCCATGACACCGTCGACGAGGCTGGACGGGGACGGCGTCAGCGGGGAGGGTAGCCTTGATACGCGTGAGGCTCGCGGTAGGACTGGCCACCTTATCGAGGATGCGCAGACGGCCATGCTCCCTCCCGTTCCCCGCCAGCATCAACGCCGTCTCGTCGTAGTCGTGCTCGATGGGGTCCTCGACCTGCGGGTGCAGAATCTGGAACGTCGAGCAGTATGACTGCAAGTCCTGCTCGGCTCTGCCGTAGTACTCAGGAGCCAAGGGCGTGGCGGGATCTGAAACGGACTTCTTCTGCCTCATCTTCTTCCACGCTCCCAAGTCAGTAACTGGCACCCCACTCTAGGCCTCCTGCATCGCAAAAGTAAACGTTATGTGTATCAAGTAGGAACATGATAGGAAAATAAACAATCTTTTCCATGTATGTATATACCATTTTTTTCTTGAAGCGATCATGGCTGTGGCTTCCTCCACTATGGGTCCCCTCGTGTCCTCGGTTCCATGTGAGTTTCAGCCTATAAGCGCGTGTAAACTCACGAGAGAGAAGTGGATGCCGGTGAAGTGGCCCACACCCCGGAGTGAAATCTTTGGCATCCAAAGCACACAACACACCTATAATAACATGTTATGGCACCACCTTTCTTGTGTTGGGGTCCAGACGATCCAGAGCCCCTCCCCCCCTCCGATGAAACCCTAGACCCGCTGGAGAAATACCGGACTTATACGGAAACACGCGGTAACGCCATCGAAAGTGGGTAGCAATGTGGAACTAGTTGCTTGGTTGTGTTAGGGTAGGCCATAGCAACACAAAATAACAAGGTAGAACCCACCTCTTCGGAAGATTCACGACGTTTCGTCCGATATGGGAGTTTCAGCCTATAAGCGCGTGTAAACTCACGAGAAAGAAGTGGATGCCGGTGAAGCGGCCCACACCCCGGAGTGAAATATTTGGCATCCAAAGCACACAACACACCTATAATAACATGTTATGGCACCACCTTGCTTGTGTTGGGGTCCAGACGATCCGGAGCCCCCCTCCGATGAAACCCTAGACCCGCAGGAGAAATATCAGACTTATACGGAAACACGCGGTAACGGCGTCGAAAGGGGGTAGCAATGTGGAACTAGTTGCTTGGTTGTGTTAGGGTAGGCCATAGAAACACAAAACAATAAGTTAGAACCCACCTCTTCGGAATATTCACGACGTTTCGTCCGATACGGGAGTTTCAGCCTATAAGCGCGTGTAAACTCACGAGAGAGAAGTCGATGCCGGTGAAGCGGCTCACACCCCAGAGTGAACTATTTGGCATCCAAAGCACACAACACACCTATAATAACATGTTATGGCACCACCTTGCTTGTGTTGGGGTCCAGACGATCCGGAGCCCCCCTCCCGTGAAACCCTAGACCCGCTGGAGAAATACCGGATTTATACGGAAACACGCGGTAACGGCGTCGAAAGGGGGTAGCAATGTGAAACTAGTTGCTTGGTTGTGTTAGGGTAGGCCATAGCAACCCAAAACAAAAAGGTAGAACCCACCTCTTCGGAAGATTCACGGCGTTTCGTCCGATACGGGAGTTTCAGCCTATAAGCGCGTGTAAACTCACGAGAGAGAAGTGGATGCTGGTGAAGCGGTCCACACCCCGGAGTGAAATCTTTGGCATCCAAAACACACAACACACCTATAATAACATGTTATGGCAACACCTTGCTTGTGTTAGGGTCCAGACGATCCAGAGCCCCCCTCCGGTGAAACCCTAGACCCGCTGGAGAAATACCGGATTTATACGGAAACACGCGGTAACGGCGTCGAAAGGGGAAAACAATGTGTAACTAGTTGCTTGGTTTGTGTTAGGATAGGCCAAAGGAACCCAAAACACAAATAAAATAGACTTAGTGTGTGAAACCCACTCGATAGTGGTGTCGGTGTAGTATGAATAAATAAAATTGACTTAGATCTCGATACATGGTAACAGTTGTAAATTTATATATTTAAACATAAAATATTAACATATTAATTTTATCAATTGAGAGTAATTAATAAATACACATACATCCACAAAATAAGAAAAAAACTATTGCACCTGTGCCGACGGCAAAGCCGTTGGCATAGTGCTTGGTAAACCTAGCCAGACGGGATAGTCCCCTGTCCCGACGGCTAAGGGGGTGCCGAGGGCCACCGTCGGGCTTATTTCCTCTGTGCCGACGGCTAATGATGTGCCGAGGGCCACCGTCGGCCTTATTTCCTCTGTGCCGACGGCCGCTTTGGGGCTCCAACCACTTAAGCCGACGGCCCCCGACATTTTGCCGTCGGCGCAAGATCTGGCCGTCGGCACATCACACGATTCATGTAGTGTTCATAGTTGAAGGTTGAAAGTTGAACCAAATCAAACATGAGGGTTTTAAATCGAACTTTTGGTTTTGGACAAGTTCAGGGGGGGTAATATGGACTTCTCTCCATGCATGCATGCACAACTCCGACGAGAGAGAAGAGAATTTGGAGCGATCTGTTGTCGGGGATTGAGGTAGACGTTACGTTCGCACACAAGGAATGCACGCAATGTACACTACGTGAGAATACTAGCTAGTAAAAGAGCTCAGCTCGACGTATACGCCAAATAATTTTCGCTGTAGTACTAGTACGTGTCAGTTGCCGGTCGTCCCACACGTCGCATAGAAACCTGCTGTCCGTGCCTGAAGCCGTACAACGGTACAAGCCTGGTCAAATAGTACAAAAGTTGTGCAAGGAAAGTCGTAGAGGGGGTAAAGGAAAATCTGCACATGGTGAGCTCCGTAGCTGACCCGCTGTCTCTCGCTGATGCGTAGAGAAAACCTACTATAGGCTCCTGTATGGCACAGTTGTTGACTCTTGCTTTGCCGCTTGGCTTGCTGTGAAAAAACATCATCGGACCTGTCATAATCCGCTCTTCCGCTCGAATCTTCAAACCAACCATGCACCAATTCTAACAAGTGCACCGCGTGTTGCACATTTTATTACGCTTTAGGCTATTCAGAGTGCCAGTAAAGTGCCTAGCATGTCATGTAATAAAAAAAAATGACGTGACAAATATTTAATGAGAAGTGAGTGTTAGAATACGTAGTCGATACGTTTGTAATAGGTACAATGTACAACTTCTGTCATATATATTGAAACGACCCCTACCCGATGAGGCACATCGGGACAGCCCAAATGAATCCGTATTACGTTTTTCATGGTATCAGAGCTCTAGCTCTTGACCTAAATCTCACCACCGCCGCCGGCCCACGTTCTAGATGGCGACCTCCCCATCTACGTCGTCTGCTTCCGCCCCGGCCGCTCCGATCACCACGGCGTCGTAGTTGTCTCAGGCATCTACGGAGCAACTGCCGTCGCACGCCGTGTCCACGACCCTGATGCCGTCGCACGTCACGCATCCGACGTCGTCCGCTCTGCACCAGGGCTTCCCGATGCCGCCGATGGCAACCAGCGCGGGACTCGCTCCGTTCTCCGGATCAGCGCCTGCGCTCCCGGCGTCGCTCACCATGCCCATGCTTGGGTATGCGTCCCCAACCAGCGCGGGACTCGCTCCATCTACCGGATCAGCGTCTGCGCCCCCGTCGTCGTTCACCATGCCATGCTAGAGTATGCGTCCCCGAACCCATCTGGTCACCAGGCGCAGACACACCAGATCAGCTACCCCAACAAGATGCCCCCGGCCGGCTCGACTGTGCTTGGTCCGGTTTACAATCAGGGAGGGCAGTATTACAAGCATATGCTTCCTGGTGGCCACATGATCCCCGGAGGGGTCATCAACATCACGTCGTCCATCACCATCAAATTAACCAGTGACAATTATCTGGTTTGGAGGGCCCAAGTCGGTCCCCTTCTTCGAAATCAGCTTCTCATGGGATATGTAGATGGTTCCTTCGCTTGCCCTGCTGCTCATGTTATCGTCAATCACGATGGTGCAATGGTTCAGCAGCCTAATCCGGCTTATCATCATTGGGTTCAGCAGGATCAGGCCGTGCTCTCAGCGTTTGTTTCCTCCATGATGCCTGATGTTGTAGGCATGGTGATGTTCGCTGCCACTTCTCGAGAGGCCTGGGAAACATTGAGCGGTGCCTTTGCCTCCACTTCCATTGCTCGCTCCTCGGGGATACGCCAGGAGATGTCTGAGCTTAAGAAGGGAAACATGACAGCCACAGTTTATTTTCATAAGATGAAGGCATTGTCCGATACCCTCACGAGCATTGGACAGCCTCTCTGCTCGGAAGAATTCATCTCCTATGTTCTAGCTGGTCTCGATGGTGACTATGATGCACTTCACAGCGTTGTTACTGCTCGCACCACGCCTATGCCCGTTCAGGATTTGTTCTCTCAGATTGTGGCAACGGAACAACGGATGCTAGCCCGTGGCACGGCGTCTCCCGCGAGTCACTACCCTGCAGCTCACATTGCCACGCAAGGTGGAGCTCCTGCTGCATACGGGGTCTTCCGCGGCAGCCCTCGGCCACAGTACTGACCGAGCGGTGCTCCTCCTCAGTCACAGTACACGGCGCCAAAACCCACGGGCAACAACAACCAGACGCAGACGCCTCACACCAGTACTGGACGTGGCACCATTATTTGCCAGCTCTGCGGTATAACGCGTCATACATCGTCCAAGTGCTACAAGAGGTTCAATCGCAACTATCTGGGCATCGGTAATGATGGGAGCAACACTGAGCGCCAGGTTGCCATGGCCATGTTTGCCTCCCACGGTGGACAACAGGTCGTAGACCCGGTGTGGTATGCGGACTCGGGGGCTACGCATCATATTACTCATGAGCTGGAGAAGCTCACTACGCGCGAGCCCTACCACGGCACCGAGCAGGTTCACACAGCAAACGGAGCAGGTATGCGTATCCATAATGTTGGTCATGCTACTATTCCTACTCCGTCATCTAGACCCTTAGCTCTCAATCGTGTTCTTCATGTTCCAAATGCTTCACGTAATATTTTGTCACTTAGCAAACTTTCACGTAACAATAATGTTTTCATTGAACTTCACCCTAATGATCTTTTTGTAAAGGATCGGGACACGAGGGCACCCATGCTTAGAGGTCGGTGCACTGGAGGTCTCTACGAGATTAAAGTAGCTGTTATCAAGCAAACACTCAGCAGTGTCAAGGTGTCACGTGATATGTGGCACAGTCGTCTAGGTCATCCTGCATCCCAAGTTGTTCAACATGTTCTTCGTAGTCATGAGCTACCTTCTATCATAGAGTCAAATAAAATTAAGCCAGTTTGTGATGCTTGTCAACAAGGAAAAAGTCACCAGTTGCCTTTCTCCTTGTCTACTCGTGTAATAAACTCTCCTTTAGAGATCATATATTCAGATGTGTGGGGTCCCGCACAAACTTCTGTCAGTGGACATCGTTTCTATGTGAGTTTTGTTGATGGTTATAGTCGATTTACTTGGCTCTATCTACTTAAACGCAAATCTGATGTCTATGATGTTTTTCTCCAATTTCAAAAACATGTTGAACGTCTCCTAGCTAAAAAGATCATTCATGTTCAAACAGATTGGGGTGGAGAATATGAAAAACTTCATCCCTTCGTTCATGGTCTAGGTATCTCACATCGAGTGTCGTGTCCACACACTCACCAACAGAATGGCATTGCTGAACGTAAACACCGTCATATTGTCGAGACTGGTCTTACTTTGCTTGCTCATGCATCTCTACCTTTACATTATTGGAACGATGCCTTCTCCACAACCTGTTTCTTGATAAATAGGCTTCCTAGTCGTACTATTGACATGAAAACTCCACTTGAGAAACTATTTCATGAGACCCCAAATTATACCTTCTTTAAAGTTTTTGGATGTGCTTGTTGGCCTCATCTTCGACCCTATAATAATCATAAACTTGATTTTCGGTCTCAAAAGTGTGTTTTTTCTGGGGTATAGTTCTTTACACAAAGGATATAAATGCCTTAACGTTCCCTCTAATCGAGTCTACATATCTAGGGATGTTATCTTTGATGAGACCGTGTTTCCTTTTGCCAACATGCCTACGTCTCATAATTCACCACCTCTCACGGAGTCATATTTACTTTCAGCTGACCACTTTATGGATACTGCATATGCACCGTCTTTGCTCCCTAACCATGGTGCAGGTATAGGCCGTGCTGCTCGACTGGAAATTTTGTCCGGATCTGAGGTGGAAACGCAGCTTGATAGTGCGCCAAATACTGCATCGAATTCAGTGCCCCTGCATGCTCCTGTTGCTTCTGTGCACAATGATTGGCCGCCCTTGGAGTCTGTTCCCTCGGATTTAGCGCAGCTGCTGTCACGTGCCACTCCTCCTCTGCATGCAGCCGAGCCGACTCGCCCAGCCGAGCTGACCAGCTCGCATGCAGTCCCGGCCGGTTCATGCGTTTCCGTGCCGGCTCACCTGTCCCCGTCAGCTCCGACAACACCATCTCCCATGCGCCATGCAGAACCAATGACGGGACCAGCAGATTCGATGTCACCTCCAGCAGCGGATCCCCCAGCTTCACCTTCTGCTTCCTCGTACGAGGTGAACCGGTCATCACCTGCCACGCCAGATTCTGTTGTGTCCAGTCCGCCAGATGCTGCTGTGTCCAGACTGCCAGTTATTGTTCCAGACCGTCCCGTCACGCGTCTGTCTCGTGGAATCAGAAAGCCACGGATTCCCAAGGATGGCACTGTTGCATGAACCAGTATTTTAGCTGCCTATACCGCATCCAAAAGCACAGCTGAACCCCATGACTATCACGAGGCCCTACGCATTCCTCACTAGCGCACTGCTATGGAAGCAGAATTTTCTGCGCTTCAGACTAACGGTACGTGGACATTGGTACCTCTAGTTCCGGGAGTTAATTTAATTGACTCACGTTGGATTTTTAAAGTCAAATTTCATGCTGATGGCTCTATTGAAAGATACAAAGACCGTCTTGTTGCTAAAGGGTTCAAACAGCGGTATGGCCTTGACTATGATGAGACGTTTAGTCCTGTGGTTAAGCCAATGACTATTCGTTTGTTACTATCTATGGCTCTCTCACATGGGTGGCATCTTCGACAGCTCGATATACAGAATGCTTTTCTTAATGGTTTTCTGGACGAGGAGGTATACATGCGACAACCTCCTGATTTTACCGACTCTGCCAAACCTAATCACTACTGTAAGATGGTCAAGTCTCTTTATGGTCTGAAGCAGGCTCCCCGTGCATGGCATGCCCGTCTGAGTTCTGTTCTTGGTTCCTTGGGGTTCTTGCCGTCTGTTGCTGACACATCTCTCTTTATTCTACACCGATCAGATGTGATGATGTATCTACTGGTCTATGTTGATGATATCATTGTTGTCAGTTCGACAGCGGCCGCTATTCCCAAGTTGATTGCTCAGCTTCGTTCAGAATTCTCAGTTAAGGATCTTGGAGTTCTTCATTATTTTTTGGGCATTGAGGTATCCTCGCCATCATCTGGGCATCTTATTCTCCGAGAACGTAAGTATGCTCTTGAGCTACTTGCTCGGGCTGGTATGTTGAAGTGTGCTCCGGCTCCTACCCCCATGTCCTCGATAGTGCGTCTTTGTAGCTCGGATGGTGATGCTCTCTCTTCAGAGGAGGCGACTCAGTATCGCAACATTGTTGGTGGTCTCCAGTACCTCACATTGACACGACCTGATCTGTCCTTTGTCGTTAACAAGGTCTTTCAATACCTACATGATCCTCGTACTCCTTATTGGTCTGCAGTTAAACGCATTCTGAGATATATGCGGCAAACAATTAACTGTGGCCTACAGTTTCGGCCTTCCTCTTCGTTATTGCTCTCAGTGTTCTCTGATGCAGAATGGGCTGGCAATATGGATGACCGGCGATCCACGGGGGGATATGCTATCTTTTATGGAGGTAACCTGATCGCCTGGAGTGCCAGAAAACAGTCCACAGTTTCTAGGTCCAGCACTGAATCTGAGTACAAGGCTCTTGCAAATGCCACAGCTGAATTGGTCTGGGTAGAGTCATTATTGCAAGAGCTTGGAGTTGGTCAAAAGCAACCTCCAGTGTTATGGTCTGTTAACATTGGGGCAACCTATCTATCGTCCAACCCGGTGTTTCACGCAAGGACAAAGCATATTGAGGTGGATTTTCACTTTGTTCGCGAGCGTGTTACTCAAAAGCAACTACAGATTCGGTTTATCTCGTCCAAAGATCAGGTTGCAGATATTTTCACCAAACCACTCCCTTTACCATTGTATGACCATTGTAAACACAATCTCAACCTTCTACCCGTTGAGATTGAGGGAGGGTGTTAGAATACGTAGTCGATACGTTTTGTAATAGGTACAATGTACAACTTCTGTCATATATATTGAAACGACCCCTACCCGATGAGGCACATCGGGACAACCCAAATCAATCCGTATTACGTTTTTCAGTGAGAGGACAACGTAACATAGCTACTTATCCTTACATCAAAATACAGATTCTTATGACACCACATATTTGTTACTACTAGCTACTATGCAGTTAGTAACATAGAATAGAAAATGTGTCTGTGACTAGTATATGTTACCCTCCATTGTGACTAGTCTTACGGTTTAGGGTTCCAACAAATATGCGGTGTAATGCAAACCTCTATTTACTAAGTTATACACACACAATGTCTTGAGATATGTCATGTTATGGTAACTAGTTATGTTACCACAACAAACTCTTCTCATTAAATACTTGTCACATCAGCTTTTATCCTACGTGATATATATGTTGTGGTATTTTTGGATTCTTCGTTATTAATATGAAAATCATGCTTGTGTGCATCACTTTGATGCAGAGGCTGGGGCCTAAGGGTTTCCATTTTTAAAAGAAAAATGATTGGCCTTATACTTTAGGATTTTTTTTTATTCTGTAGGCCACATTTTATGTGTGGGCGGTGAGCCCTAGCTGCCATCACAGAAATATGGTGCAATGCCACCACGACATATAGACTAAAACCGGATTATTGCATTTAGAAAAGCTTTATAATTTTATCAATGCAATCCGCAATTTCATTTTCATATTTGTGTTTTTCCTAAGAGCGTTTTAAAACTAGATTCCAAATGGGTACATATGTTTAGACAAAAAAAATTGGTCTCTTTTCTACCAACGCAATAATTGACCATGTTTTCTAACAAATTGTCACATTACTAATTTACCTTAAATACAATGCCATCTTTTCATTTTTATAAAACCTTGGGCGACAACTTTGCAGATGAAAAAAAAAGAGTCACCATAACATAATAATAAGTGGTCGGTTTTGAACATCTCGCCCGAACAAACCCCGATGTTGCAGACGGATTGTGAATGAGGGGGCGGGGCGGGGGGGGGGGGGGGGGTGTCCGAGAGTTACGGGACCGAGAAAAATTACTAGTCATAGTGGTACCTACACACCTTGGCGTTATAGAACGATCCAAGTTGTATATACATGTTTTAGCGTGATTTCCAATAGAGGGAGTATATTTTTGTACAAAACTGGTTTCAAGTTTTATTTTTTAAAAAAATTGGTCATCATTTCTTTGGTTGACATCTTATAATAATCATAGTGGATGGAATAGAACTTGAATTTTTTTCAAAATATTGACGTCCCCTGTCCCTTGAGTAGTCATTTTTCCTTTGCGTGTACCAGCCGGTAAACCCGTGTGTAGATACCACTATGACAAGCAGGTCGATATAGACGGAGGGAGTACATGCATTCTGGTTCTGTCGAGCTCGAGCGTGGTGACGTTCGCGGTTAGTAGTGATGTCGTATGGAAATCCAACTTTTCTAGGACGAAAAAACTTACCAACTACCATGTCTGTCGACCTGGTTAGATAGTTAGATCACACACACACTATAAAAGAAGGGCATACATAACCACGGTAACAGCCATCCATTCTTCCATATCTTAATTCCAAGCAGACAGCCAACTACAAAGAAAATCACGTACGTCATGGAGCTCAATCTTGTCACGTATGCGTCTGTCGCCATATTCCTCCTCTCCGCGACGTACCTCTACTACACGAGAGGGAGCCGGAGCCGGACGACGCAGCGCCTGCCGCTGCCACCGTCGCCTCCTGGGTGGCCCGTCATCGGCCATCTCCACCTGCTCACGGACATGCCCCACCACGCGGTCGCCGACCTGGCCGCCACCATGCGCGCCCCGCTGCTCCGCCTGCGCCTCGGCAGCATCCCAGCCGTGGTCATCTCCAAGCCGGACCTGGCGCGCGCCGCGCTCACCACCAACGACGCCGCCATGGCCTCGCGCCCGCACCTCCTCTCCGGCCAGTTCCTCTCCTTCGGCTGCTCCGACGTCACCTTCGCGCCCGCGGGGGCGTACCACCGCATGGCGCGGAGGGTCGTCGTCTCCGAGCTCCTCTCCGCGCGCCGCGTGGCGACCTACGGCGCCGTCCGGGGCAAGGAGCTCCGCCGCCTGCTCGCGCACCTCACAAAAAACACCGCGCCCGACGCGCCCGTCGACCTCAGCGAGTACTTCCTCAACCTCGCCAACGACGTGCTCTGCCGCGTCGCGTTTGGGCGCCGGTTCCCGCACGGCAAGGACGACAAGCTCGCCGCCGTGCTCGCCGAGGCGCAGGACCTCTTTGCCGGGTTCACTATCGGCGACTTCTTCCCGGAGCTCGAACCTTTCGCCAGCACCGTCACGGGACTCCGCCGCCGGCTCAAGAGCTGCCTGGCCGACCTCCGCGAGGTCTGCGACGACATCGTCGACGAGCACATCAGCGGAAAGCACCAGCGCATCCCCGGGGACAGGGAAGAGGACTTCGTCGATGTCCTCCTCCGCGTCCAGAAGGCGCCCGACCTCGAGGTCGCGCTCACCGACGACAACCTTAAGGCCCTCGTCCTGGTATGCCACTCTTTGCTCTCTCTTCACAGCCACGACACAAATATATGCATCCCAAATCTACTTTGCTTCAGCAGCAGCAGATGCTTCAATTGCGCAAAAACACAATTCAACGTGTTAATTATTCTGGAAAAATCTCGGATATGCACGTTACATATATATTCTACTATGCGCCCATATAAAGTTTCAAAAAATACATTTTTTCTGAGCAATATAAAAAAGATAAATTTCGATGCCAGAAATGAAATTTGACGAGATAATTTGTTTTGTCTTTCTTGCCTACGATACCTATGTTTTTTCTTCACACATGTTCCAGGACATGTAAAAGATATAAACATGTAGACTAAAAAAACTTTAAAATTTTAAGAAAGGTTTGAAGTATTTTAAAATGTGTTTTGCGAGGCTTAATATTTCGTATTTGGATCCTTATTACAACTTTGTCATCGGGAGGACCTATGTACTGAAAGCGCTCTTACATGACTCTCACAACTATCTTTAATTATTATGTTGTGGTTTCCAGGACATGTTCGTTGCCGGCACGGACACGACGTTCGCGACCCTGGAGTGGGTGATGACAGAGCTGGTCCGCCACCCACGCATCCTGAAGAAGGCGCAGGACGAGGTCCGGCGTGTCGTCGGCTCCAAGGGTCGCGTGGAGGAGTCGGATCTCGCCGAGCTCCACTACATGCGTGCCATCATCAAGGAGACCTTCCGCCTGCACCCAGTCGTGCCGCTGCTAGTGCCGCGGGAGTCCGTCGCGGAGTGCACGCTCGGTGGCTACCGCATCCCGTCCAAGACCCGCATCTTCATCAACACCTTCGCCATGGGCCGGGACCCAGAGATCTGGGAGACTCCTCTAGAGTACTCGCCGGAGCGGTTTGAGGGTGCCGGTGGCGAGATCGATCTCAAGGACCCGGACTACAAGCTGCTGCCGTTCGGCGGTGGCCGGAGAGGCTGTCCGGGCTACACGTTCGCGCTGGCCACCGTGCAGGTGTCGCTGGCCAGCTTGTTGTACCATTTCGAGTGGGCGCTGCCGGTAGGCGTGCGCGCCGAGGACGTCAGTCTTGAGGAGAGCTTCGGGCTCGCCACCAGGAAGAAAGAGTCCCTCTTCGTCGTCGTCAGGAAAAGCAACGTGTACGAGTTTAAGGGAGAGGAGCTTGACGAGGTTTAAATTGGCATTTTGTTTGTTAAATTTTGATCATGTAACCCCTGCAAGTTATGTTTTCGATCATGTTCTTCTTTTCAAGCAACGAAAATAAGTGAGGCTAATAAATACGGATTCCGTAAAGAGAAAGTAGGTAACGAGGAGTCCGCTGCTACTTTTGTGCGTTAAGAGGACGTGTAATTTTATTTTATGAAATCTTCAAATAATTGTCAGTTCCCCTGTTTTGTGGATGGTTGTTCACGACTTCATTCACCTTTTTCCTCCTTTTCTCACCTCCCCTTCAGCTCAAAGAAAATTACTTGGCATGACATCGCCATGGTCACTTTTTGTTTTCTCGTGCTTGCAAGCTAGCCTCAAATTTTCCCATGGACTGGGCTACTCTTGGAACGAGTCAGTCCATCTCTTGATGCAACTTTTGGGTTGTAATTTGTTGTTTACTTGTTCTCAACTTTGAGCTAAAAAGTTGATACTTTTACCATTGCTAGACTAAAATTATGTTTTTACTGGTTCGTCATGGATTCATCGTGTCTCTCGGGGCGTTGAAATGCAGGGAAGTTTGGTGGATGCCAAGTCCTTTTCTTCTTCCTTTTACAACCTTTCTCACTCCTTTTCTTATCTCCAACACTTTCTACTTATATGTTATTTATATATCTACATACGTACTTAAGTTCAAGAATAGCAGGTGTTATCTTTGTTTGTTTTACACAGGACAAGCCCACTCGTTTTTTATGGGAACAGGCCCACTTAATATACTCCCTCCGTTTCAAATTAATTATCTTAAACTTTGACAAAAGTGGATGTGACATATTCTAGTGTTAGATACATTCACTTTTGTCAATTTTGAGAGAATTAATAGGAGACGGAGGGAGTACATAGTATATAATCGTTATATATAGGGAAAAAATAGAAAAATGGCCCAACTATCCAGCAGGCCAGTCAACTCTATCGCTCGGCCTCTCCTGCAGTGGGTGCTTCTCCTCAACGCCCGAGCGATTCATAGCACCGGAATCGCTCGGTTGGGCCACTAATATTTGGAGCCCATTAAGGGTTTCTACATTTTCACACACACACTTGTATATCCAATCTGATACTACTAAGGGCATCTCCAGTCGCCCCCCCCCAGAGCCCCCCAGGCGGCCTTTTTAGCGCCGGAAGCGGCGAATAGCGCCGTTTCCTCACCAGTCGGCCCCCCAGAAGCCCAAATAGCGCCGTTTCGGCGCTATTTCGCGTCACGGCACCCAGGCCAAACCCAGCCCGCTGGGTTCGGCCTGGGGGGCGAAACTGCGCGGCAGCACGCGCGGGCCAGCTCTGTCAGTGACGCGCCGAAGAAACGCGGGAACAGAAACCCCCCCCCCCCGTGATCATCTTCTAGGCTCCCGCGTCGGTCAAAGGCTGCCGGCGTTTATGGCATGGCTGCCGCCCAGTGCATGCGCTCGTTCAAAGGCTGCCGGCGTAATGGCGTGGCGGGCGGCAGCGAGGGGACGCGCGCGCAGTAAATGCCCGGCAGGCTACAAAAGGCCCCCGCCGCTCGCCGCCCCGCCCCATTCTTCCACCTTGCTGCTCTCTTCTTCCTCGGCGCTCTCCTCTCTCCCCCGTACTCTCCTTCCTCCACGCAAATGGCGAGCTACGACAGCGCCGCCGCCACCAACGGCTGGATCCGCCGCCACCTTCGCCGGAGCGAGGCGTGGGCGTTGTACCGCGCGGGCTACCCGTGCCCGCCGGATATGCGCCTCCCGAGCTCTGGCGGCGGGCAGCAGCGCTGGGCCCTCAGCGCGGGCGGGGTGCCCGTGCCTCCGGTCCCGTCAACGGACGCGGAGTTCCGGCAGGCCATCGCCGAGGTGCGCCAAGGCCTACCGGCGGACGAGGCCGCGCGGCTCCATTGGAGGCCGCACGGCCAGGACGACTTCTGGTGGCAAGAACTCCAGCGGCGCCACGACAGGGAGCTCGCCTCCTTGGGCGACAACGGCCCCGTCGAGGGCCGCGCCAATGGCCACGGGCGCAGGCGCTGGTGGGGAGGCCAGCACCGAACTCTCGAGTGGGTGCTGGACTACATCCACGCCGGCAACGCGCCGCGACCGGGGATTCCGCCCCGAAAGAACTCCTCGTGGGATGCGCGGCGGATGGGCGGCGGCTCGTCGTCGACCACCTCGAGCTCCTCCGGCGCCCAATCTCTCTCTCTCTCTCACCCCCTCTTCTGAACTCCGGCGCGCATGTCCCCAGGCGCAGCGGCGGCGCCCTGCGCATCGGCTAGCCACGCCAGCGACAGGACGCCGGCTTCGAGCGCGCGGTCCGTCCGAAGACGGAGACGACCGAGGACGAGGACAACGAGGAGTGGCCTGACCTGAAGGTCGCCGAGGAGCTGTCCCGCAACACGCTCCAACCCGTCGCCGACGACGTCGCCGCGGACTGGATCCTGCGGGAGAGCACCGCCGAGGAGCTGGAGCTCGAGCGCCGTCTGCTCGCTGAGGCCGAGCAGCGCAAGGCGGCTCGCGACCAGTAGGCTGCCGCCAACGCGGCCCGCCGCCGCATCCCTCCCCCGCCGCCGACGAAGGACGTCGCCTACGTCGTGCTCGACCCCGACTCGACGAGGAGGCCGAGTACCAGCGAGCCCTCGCGGTGAGCAGGTGGGGCGACTCCGACGCGGGGCCGAGCAACACTGGTTGCGGTGACCCCGGACAGGGACCGAGCAGGCGCGACGGCGACGGCCTCGACGACGTCGACTACAGCCAGGCCATCGCTGAGCGCCTGGGGCTTCAGTAGTTCAGATTATTTTAGTTTAAATTTGCGTTTTAGTTTAAATTTGCGTCGAAATTGTACGAACTTTGCCTGAAATCAATAAAATGCGCCGAGTTTTAAATCGAGAGTTTTTTGGGCCGAAACTTGGGCTCGGGGGGCGACTGGGAAGCCTGCCCCCCCAGGTTCCAGATTAGCGCCGTTTGGCGCCGCGGTGGCCCCAAAACGGCGGCTTTTTGGGCCCTAGGTGGCGCAACGGCTGGAGGTGCCCTAAAGAGTGGGGATTTCGTGCAACCGAACTCCAGTGCTCTCCGTATCTAACTTTTTTTGGAAATTATATTTGCAAGTTTCAAAAATTGTGAAAAAAAAAATCCTTGACATTTTAATGATTTATTATAAAAACGTGCAAAATGTCAATTTGAAAAGCTTTATATTTTGAGTTACACAAAAAATGCCAAGTATATAGATCTATAATATAGTGTTTTAAATCTCCAATTTTTTGACATTTTGTCATTTTTATTGTAGCTCATAATATAAATAATTTTGTGTTGTGATTTTGCAAATTTGTTGGCTATATCATGAACTACCCCCATATTTATTTTCAATTTTTTTTTAACTTCTATGTTTTTCTTAAACGGAGCTGACACTGGAGCTCGGGAGCCACAATGAGTTTCCGTGCTACTAGGTTGCTATTTAAACTGGTACTAGCCTTGTTTAGGGCATCTCCAGTCGTCCCCCCCAGCGCCCCCCCAGGACGCAAAATAGCGTCGTTTTGCTCGAAAAGCGCCGTTTTTTTACCAGTCGCCCCCCCGGACCCGAAAAAGCGCCGTTTCGGCGGAATTTAGCGCCGTCGCACCCAGGCGGAACCCAGCCCGTTGGGTTCGGCCTGGGGGGGGGGGGGGGGGCGGAAGGAAAATCGCGCGTGGGCCAGCGCTGTCGGCGAGGGAGCGCTATTTGACCCACTTTCCCCACCCCCGGCTCGGCTTTTCCTCTCGCTCGCCTCGCCGTCGCCACCCCGCCGATCACAACCCACGTCGCCGCCGCCGGCCGCCATCACGCACGAGCGGCGAGGCAAAACACCCGCAGGCCTCTCCGCCACATCGTCGCTGCCGTTTGCTCGTGTCTCCGCCGCGGAGGGGGTTGTGCCCGGTGAACCGCGTCCACCACCCGCAAGGTGTTCGACGTTCTGCCCGAGGCATGGACTCCGACGCCAAGGAGATGCTCGCCGAGCTCTTCGACGAGGAAGACCAGGCCGCCATCGACGATGAGGAACACCTGCCCGTCCTGAGCTGCCTGGCCGGATTGCTGGCCCAGGACGCCGCGCCGCACTGGATCGAAGCCCGGTCGCCGCAAGAACAGGCCGAGGCAGCGGTACGAGGGCTACTGCATCCTCTACTCCGACTACTTCGCCGAGGATCCCACCAACGACGAGAAGGTGTTCCGGCGTCGTTTCAGGATGAAACGCACGCTCTTCCTCAAGATCATGCATGCCATCCGGGAGTTCGACACCTACTTCAAGTTGAAGAAGAACTGCGCCGGCACGGTAGGCTTTACCTCTATCCAGAAGTACACGATGGCCATGAGGTTGCTTGCATACGGTGCTCCCGCAGATGCACAAGATGACTACCTGCACATGAGCGAGTCCACGGCCCTCGAGTGCTTGAAAAAGTTCTGCCGGGCAGTGGTTGCAGTTTTTGGCCCAATATATCTGCGATCACCCAATGCGCAAGACACTGCTCGTCTCCTCGCAGAGAATGAAGCAAGAGGGTTTCCTGTGATGCTTGGCAGCATCGACTGTATGCATTGGTCATGGAAGAACTGCCCATTTGACTGGCAGGGGATGTACAAGGGAAAGGAAGGAGAGTGCTCGGTGGTTCTCGAGGCCGTGGCTTCGTACGATCTATGGATTTGGCATTCATTCTTTGGTATGCCTGGAAGTCACAACGACATCAATGTCTTGCAGTGCTCGAATGTCTTTGCCGAGCTTGTCGAAGGCCATGCCCCCCCTGTGAACTATGAGATCAATGGACACCAGTATACAAAAGGGTACTATCTTGCAGATGGCATCTACCCGAAGTGGGCAACATTTGTGAAGAGCATCTCCAACCCTATCCCAGGAAGCGCAAAAGTTTGGTTTTCCAAGTGCCAGGAGGCTTGCAGGAAGGATGTTGAGCGGGCATTTGGTGCGCTGCAATCTCGATTCGCTGTTGTCCGGTACCCAACTATGACTTGGTCGAAGTCCAACATGTGGGAGGTGATGCAGTGTTGTGTGATCTTGCACAACATGATCATTGAGAGTGAGCGGGATGACCCGGTGCCTGACAGTGAGGCAAGCACACCATACTACCGGCAGGGCCCTCTTGCAGATGTTGATCACCAGGTGTCCGCATCATGGACAGACTTCCTCACCAAGCGACAGGAGATTCGACACGCTGCAACACACCACGCTCTGCAGGATGACCTGGTGCAGCATTTGTGGGCACGAAAGGGGAATGGCAATGTTGAGGACGATGCCTAGTGTAATTTATTTATTTTGTTTAAATTGTTGAACTATTTTATTTGTGTGGCAAAACTCTATTTATTTGGTGGCAAAAGTTCAATTTTTTGTGTGCAAAATCTCTACCTGTCCAAATTGGGCCGAATCGCCGGCTGGGGGGGCGGCCTGGGTTCACGACTGTGAAATGCGCCCCCCCAGTTTCCAGAATAGCGCCGTTTCGCGCCGCGGCGCGAAAAAAGGCCGGGTTTTTGCGTCCTGGGGGGGCGCAACGACTGGAGATGCCCATACTCCTCGAGGTGCGACTAAAATACATAAATGGTATGCACGAGTAGTAGTTACTGCAGCCTCCGCTTGTTGCGGGCCCACACCTGAACTGCATGCGTGTGTTATTGTAAAAAGGAAGATTAAGTTTCGAGAATGCCATCAAAAGATTGTCTGTTGATAATGCCATCAAATTAGTCGTCATCTTAAAAATGCCATCAAACGAGTGTTGTCCTTTGAAAAATTTCACGCTCGAATCGATTCGTGTTGTACTTCTATCTGCTGAAATTTGGAATAGACTTTTTTGCCATTAGGCAATTTCTATTTAATCTCTAAGGCCCATGCTGCTATAGCAAGTGGTGGGAGTTTAGTCTCATATTGCTAGTTGGGAGAGTTTTGCACCAGTTTATAAGATGAGTTCTCTCCCCACTAGTGTGAGTTGGTATGAAGAGAGATGAGTTGTGAAGGTGTTCCACACGCGTGCTCCTCCTCCTCCGCTGTGCCTATATATTGGAGGATCAGGCGTACACAGATACACACCTCACACACCCTGAAATGACACCCTGAAATGAACGATGTGGTAGTCATTTTTCTCTCTTCTTTTGTGGTTCGGGATGACATAGTTAAGCTTGTTTCCTCTACCACTGCACTACACATATATTCATGCCACGGCATTGACCTTATCTTCGGAAGAACTTGCTCTCATATTACCTTAACTTGATAGGAAATAAAAATTATCTGGATCAGCGGCTGGACCTGTGCTCGAGCCTTTCGTCTAAAAAAAAGCGGCTGGACTTGTTCTGGCTTGGGAGCAGAAGATTGGGTCGACAAATTGCATCACTATTCGTCCAGATCTATTTAAGTATCACCTGCTTAAGACAGATTCTAAGCAGCAGACAATCCAGCTTTGCCAAGTCGCCAATCTAGATTAATTTGAAGAGGTATAGGTGATTAGCCAAGCTGCCAAGTGATAACCTATATAAAGAAACTGACTAGCAACAAAGTAGCAGGAAACAAAACAACTTTTTCAAGGATACGTCCTGGGAGACGTATCGGTTTCATAGAAGAAGCGGCCAAGAGGCCGTTACAACGCGTCTGGCACAACCGCACAGTACACAACCCACCCCTTACATAGGTCGACTACTCACGCGACCTCCACCTATCCACCAGTCGAAGACTACTCCGGAAAAGCCCTGCTGCGCACCACAACTGGGCTTCCTCCTCGATCGAGGAAGCGATCCTCTGCACCGACAGCCGAAGCGCATCAAAAACAATCCCATTGCGGTGCCTCCAAAGGCACCAGCAAACTAGGTTGATGGCCGTCCACAAGTCCTTCTTGTCCGGCCCTCCCACCAGCCTGGCCGAGAGCCAGTCCACCAGTGTGTCATCTGCCAAGAGGGTCCAGTCTGTCCCACCCCACCTAGCGAAGAAAGTGTGCCAGATCTCCCTCGCGAAGGGGCAACCTAGAAGGAGGTGGTCAATGCACTCTCCTTGTTGGTCGCAAAAGGGGCATGCCCCGGGTGTGGCAACCCTCTACGGCTTAGCCTGTCCGCCGTCCAGCATCTATTCCTCATAGCTAGCCACAAGAAGACCTTGCACTTGTTCGGCGCCCGGGATTGCCAGATCTGAAGAGCCCCGGCGAACCTCACCGATCCCTGGAAGAGCGCCCTGTACGAAGAGCGCGTCGAGTAGGAGAGGCTTGCATCCCAGTTCCACCTAAGCTCGTCCTCTGTCCCTTCGGTAAGGGTGGTCCCTGCCAGATGCTCAGCCAGCTCAAGGAGCTCGCAGATCTCTAGGGCGTTTAGGTCTGTAGGCACATCCTCCAACCACCCCCGGCAAGTCCCTCTCGGACCGTCCTAGATGTACGTGCCCGCTTGGGCACCTTAAGCAGGAGATTCAGCGCAAGGTCTTTAATGCGCCCCCTTTCCAGCCACCTATCTATCCAGAACAGAGTGGAGGCTCCATCGCCTAACACCGAGACAGTCGCGGCCTCAGATAGCGCTTTCGCCTCCCACGGAACCTGGATATTGAACTCCTTCCATGGCTTCGAAGTGTCCGTCCTCCCAAGCCACAACCAACGTGCTCTCAGGGCTAGGTTCATCAGCCTCAGGTTCGGCACCCCGAGCCCCCCAGGTCCTTGGGCATGCAGACTCTTTCCTCCACGGGCCTCCTTGCGCCCTCTCCATAGGAAACCCCTGATGATTTTGTTGATCTCGGCCAGTGTCTTCATGGGGAGATCAAGCGACATCATTGAGAAAATGGACACTGCCGATAACGTGGTCTTGATCAACTCAAGCGGCCGGCCTCTATTGAGGAGGCCCGCCTGCCACCCAGGGAGGTACCCTGCAATAGCATCCACCAAGTATCGCAGTTGCTCCGCCGAAGGTTTCCTGAGGCCCAAGGGAAGACCAAGGTAGCGGAGAGGAAAGGGGAGAATCTGACAATGCAGCTCCCTAGTGACTAGCTCCGCTTCTTCGTCCCCACATCGGATCAAGTGCGCTGAGCACTTTTCAAGGTTTGTACGCAAACCGGACGCCGCCCCAAAGTCCTCCACGAGCAGGGCGAAAACCCTAAGGTCTTGCGCGGTAGGATGCAGGAACGTGACGACATCATCCGCATAAATGGACGTGCGGTGGTGCAGCCCAGATCTGGCCAATCGGTCCAACAATCCACGGGCCGTAGCCCTCTCTATCAGCAGGTGGAGTATCTCCATGACCATGATGAAAAGCTGGGGCGATAGGGGATCTCCTTGCCGCAGTCCACGCCTGTTGAAGATCTTGGAACCAGGCCGGCCATTTAGCAGAATCCTCGTCGAACCCGTTGACAGTACTCCACAGATAATGGAGATCAGCCGGCCTCCAAAGCCGAAACTCCTCAACACCTCTAGCAGGAAGGCCCAGCTAACCGTATCAAACACTTTCGTTATGTCGAGCTTGAGGAGTACCGCTGCCGTACCTAGGCTATTGAGTCTACGGGCCGTGCCCTGAACCGTCATGAAGTTGTCATGGAGACACCTCCCATGCACAAAGGCACTTTGGTGCTTCCCCACCAGCTGCGGCAGGACCGTGGCCACTCGAGTCGAGATCACCTTAGCCACCAGCTTAGCCATGTTGTGGATCAGGCTGATAGGTCTGAAGTCCTTGACCTCTTCTGCCCCATCCTTCTTGGGCAGCAGCGTGACGAGGGCCTGGTTAACTGCCCCAAATCCACGGGTATCCTGGCGACCCAACGAGCCAAACACAGCCATGATGTCTGCTTTTATGGTACCCCAGCAAGCTACGAAGAATCTGTTGGTGAAGCCGCCGGGCCCTGGACATTTATCCAAAGGCATATTCCGGATGGCCTCCCAAACTTTGGCCTCCGTAAACTCCCCTTCCAGGTGCCCCATATCCACCGTCGGAAGGCCCAACTGATCAAGGGCCAGTGAGAACGGCCTATCGACCTCCACGCCCAGGAGCTCATCAAAGAAGTCATCCACCGCCTCAGCTTTCTTTTCATGCTCGGTTCGCCTGACTCCGCCTACTAGAAGGTGGTTGATGAAGTTCTTCCTGCGCCTGTGGCTAGCGTGTGAGTGGAAGAACTTGGTACAGGCATCGCCCTCCTTAATCCACAGGATTCTGGCCCTCTGCCTTGCCAGGGTCCTCTCCAGGGAAGAGAGCCCAAGGAGCTTTCCTTTGAGTAAACGACGGAGGCTCCTCTCCCCCTCCGACAGTTGTCGGCGATCCATGGCCTCATCGAGTCGGAGTATGATCTCGTTAGCCACCAAAATTTGCATTTTTATGTTCCTTACAAATTTGTCGCTCCAACTAGCCAAAGCCTTCGCAGTTGCGCGGAACTTGGAATCCAAGTTTTTGAAGGGATTTACATCTCGCGGCGTTGGGAGCCAGGCATCCCGGACCACCTCTTGGAACCCATCCACCTTGGTCCAGAAGGACTGGAAATGAAATCTACGCCCCATCTGGAGATCCGGGGCAAGGTGCAATAGCAACTGACAGTGATCCGAGGGGCCCGACGAGCCAGCTACTAGGAGAGCATCCGGGTAGGCCTCTTCCCAATCCACGGTCGTGAAGACCCTATCCAGCTTCTCCAACGTGGGTTGCGCCCTCTCATTCGTCCACGTGAAGCGGTGACCATTCAGATAGACATCCTTGAGTTCCAACGATGAGAGAGTACGACGGAACCTGCCCATCATGGCCCGGTGCAGCGTCCCTTGGTTCTTGTCTTCCGGATCAAGTATGAGATTGAAATCTCCGGCCACCATCCACGGTCCAGCATGAAGGTCCCTCACATCTCTAAGTTCCTGGAGGAAATTCCGCTTCTCATCCACGCCCTGAGGGCCATACACTCTTGTGAACCACCAGCCCGGTTCGCTTCCTACCGAGATACTGGCCGTGAGCGTGTTCAACGTCATATGCGGGTTGGAGGCCACCACAAATTCTGACTGCCACGCCAGGAGGATGCCCCCGCGGGTGCCTACTGCCGGCAGGAAGAAGAAGCCATCAAAGGCTGGTCCCAACGCCTCCCTCACAATCTGGGCATCGATGTGCGCCATCTTGGTTTCCTCGAGGCATACCAACTTGGCGCCAGAGGAGGATACTAGGTGGAAGATCGCTGCCCTACGAGCTCCAGAGTTCAGTCCACGCGCATTCCAGACGCAAAAGACGAGGTCAGACATCAACATGGCGAGTTTGCAAGTTCAGTACACACGCACGCACCACTACACACTATGAAAACCGTCTGAGAAGGAGGGCTACACAACACACTCCACGGGTGCATCCTCGGGCAACGGCAGGGCGTCCGGCTGCCAACCGAAAAGTCCAAGAACTATATCAATGTGCTTCTGCTGCATAGGTTTGTCGAAGAGCCCACGGTAGGCGGCGAAGGCCTAATACCCGATCCGGTCTCCCTCCCTCGCAATGCCCAGCTTCCTGATCAACTCCTTCTGCTGCCTGCTCACTGGTGAGCCTGCTGCGAACTTCCCACAGTGCCTAGCACTCCTCCGAACCGGCCCCGAAAGAATCCTCTTGGTCCTGGAGCGTCTCTTTGGCTTGTTTAGAACCGACGAGATGGGGGCACGGTACTCGGAATGGAAACCGGCGATCCCCAGGGCGTCTCCATGCTCACTCGGCTCCTGCAGTGATGCGTCCACGCTCCCGTCACGTCCCTGGCTAGCATGTGGCGACAAGCTAACGCGGACGAAACCATAGAGCGGCTGCGCAGTTCCCGCCGAGTCGACCTCTCCTACCTGGGTAGGGGCAGTGAGATGAGATGCTAGGCTACACTGTCGGGCCGAGATGTCCAGAAGGCAGTCCTCGCGGCCCAAGTCGCTGCCGTCTGGCAGAGGGGAACGCCCAGACGGGCTGCCAGGTGCGTCCACGGCCTTCGGCCCATGACCAGATTCCAAGCCCACTGGGGAGATACTGACCAGGAACACGTCCAGGACGGAATCGGGGGAAAGTTCGCGCGCGAACGCTCCGAAAAAATCGCGCCCACCACTTGCGTCCCACGACAACGAGCAACCGCTCCTCACTGGCGAAAGCAAACCTGGCGAAGCCAGCTTTTGCTCGCAGGCCCACCCTGGCTCCTTGACCGGGTCCGCCAGCTCCTCCACACTTTCCTCCTAGCGAATTTGAATTAAAGGCAGCCCCTCCAACTGCCTGGCACTCGCTTTCTCACCAGATGCGGTCAGAGCGATGCAGGTGGTGGGTCCAATCTTTCCACGCGTCAGTTCAGGAAAGGGCATCACAGCTTCCTCCAGCATGGGGTCCACCCACGACCGGTCGTGGCCCAGGGGATCCTCCCGAGTGACGTATCCCACGTCAGCGAAGACCAGTACGCCCTCGTCCCCAGCTGGCGGAGCTTCCGCGGCAATGGCGCGACGGCGCCCGCGAGCATCCGCCTCCGACCGGCGCCCATCCCCCGATCGGTCTTGATGCTGCCTCCCACGGTCCCGTGACCCATCGCGGCCGCGGTCGCGGGACCTCTCGCCCCTTCTTCCTTCATCCCGGCGCGCAGGGCCACCCTCGGACGAACGGCCACGCCGCCTGCTGTCCTCGCCGCCATGCGCACGGCCTCCCTGCACTCGTCCCGGAGCAGCCTCCACCGCCAGCGTGTCGTCAGAGTGCACGAGACTCACGGAAACCACATAGCGAAGGAGGTTTTTCTCCAGGGGGATGAGCGCATCCTCCGGAAGCACAAGCCTTCGTCTTCCGCCATCCGATCGTCCGGTTCCTCAATGAACAGCGCCTTGGCCTTAGGGATGGCCTCGAGATCATCCACCCAGGCAAAGACCTTCATGCCTCGCAGATCCTCTCGCCGGACGGAGCCGCCGCCGAGCCCCTCCACCCAACCGACGGAACCTAGCAGCGCCGTAGCCGTCGCCTTGTGCCAAGCATGGGCAGGAAACCCCGTCAGCTCCAACGACACTCTGTACCTCATCTTGCACGTCGACGCTTGCAATTGGCGGTTCCACGGCGCGAAACGCAGGGAGAAACCTCTCCCGTCAACCACGCCCTCCGCGAAAATGTCGTCACGGATGCGTCGGCTCCCGCAGGTGATGAGGAAATCCGATGGCCAATGGTATTTGGTGGAGAAATTGTCTGCGGCCCGTGGAACCTTGGCGATGATGGCCGCCTCCGCCTCCGCCGGCGTGATCCTCTCCCTGGAGCCCGAGACGAACACCACCAATCCCCATCTCAACGCCTCCTCGGCGGCAGCGATCTCCGCAGAGGGCGGGATGAAGACCTGCTCGAGACGTGGTCGGGGCGGTGGCGGCAGCCCCGAGCTACGCGTTCCCGGTTCCGGCGCAGCGGCACCATCACCGAGCGGAGGGGGCGGCGGCGGGAGCCGCTCACGACCACGGCCTTCAGTCCCGCGTCCACGCGCCTCCAGCGCACGCCGGCGCGCCTCAACCACGACGGCACTCTCGGCGCCTCCCCGCCTGTCACGGCCCGTGTCCCCACGCTCCCCGACCGCCGGCGCGTCGTCAACGACCTGGTCCGTCCCACGGGGTGGGGGCGAGGGCGAGCGGCGACGGAGCACCACCGCGCCCGACCCGGTTCGTGAGGCCGCCGATCCTACCAGCGCCCCGCGCGGCGACGGGGACGGAGAAACTCGCCTCCCGGCCCGCCGGCACTCCGGCGCTTCGCGACGAGCCATCAGCTTCGTGCGCAGGTCTTCTACCGGCGGTGGGCTCTCGGGCGACGGATCCGGCAACCTCTCTCCAATCCGGTCCCGTACTGCGCCCCGGTGACCTCCTGGTACTTCCACGGCCCTAGGGTCTCCACGGCCGGATCGGCCCGCCGGCGGCAGAACGCGCGGCGCCGTGCACTCGCGGGCGTGATGCCCCTCCTTCCTACACCGGAGGCAGACGGTGTCGTTGTCGCAGTCCGCCGAGATGTGCCCCGGTTGGGCGCAGTTGAAGCAGCATCCGACGAGGTCCGGCGGGGCCCGGATGAACCACGACGGGAGTTGCTGCGCGACTGGTTCCCTCCGCCGCTTGCGTTCTCCACCTCCACCGCCGACCTGCTGCCACGGCCACGTACCACCCGCGAGGGGAGCAGGGGAGGCGGATGGACCATCCTTGGTCCGGCGGGTCCCCGCGCCGGTGCTGCCTTCCTCGATGCGCCAAGCCTCCACGCCGCCGGCGCAGTCTCCTTCCGTGATCCACACCCAGCCGTCGGCGAGCCCAGGGCCCGACGCGCAGCGGGGCCGCCCGTCGAGGGGGCGGTGCGTTGCGCCTCCGCGGAAGCCACGCCCAGGGAGGGGCCCGAACTCCTCGCCCCTTGCGAAAGCGACGCCGGCGAGGGCGAGCGCAGAGGGGACGCCGCCGGAGGGGAGCCGCTGCGAAGGACCTCGCAGTACGAGCGCGGGGTGAGGTCTAGCTCTTCTTCGTCGTCGGAGAAGTCCGCCCAGCGGCGCGGGGAAGGGGAGGGGAAGGGCTCCATGCTTCTCGGGGGGGAGGGAAGGGCGCGAGGTGGCGCCTAGGAGGAGGACGCCGGGACCGGAGTGGTCACCGGCGTGGGGCATGGTGGACGCCGGCGCCGGAGTGGCGAGCGGCGGTGGGTTGGGTTCCTCACCTAGCCTATCCTCTCAGAGTTGCTCCCCTCTCGCTCTCTCACTCGCTCCTAGCAGAAAAAGTCGCATGATCACTTTAGTTTTGAATTTCCTTTCATCAAAAAAAAAAAAAAGATCGTCCACCTCCAAACAGGTAGCGTTCGATCCCCTTCCAGACACCGTCCATGGCTTCTGCCCAGCGTCTCCCTCTGCTCCTCGCCGTCATCGCCTCTCTCTGCGCGGCGGCTGTCGGTCAGGACGGCAAGCCCGTGCTTCCGTTCGCGCCTTCCTGCTCGACTACAGATAACTACACCGACGGCAGCCAGTACAAGAGGAACCTGGACCAGCTCCTGGCCGGCCTCCCCGTGGCGGCCGCCTTTAACGGCTGGTTCTCCAACGGCACGGCGGGAACGCCGGGGAGGCCCGACCAGGTCTTCGGCCTCGCCATGTGCTACGCGGACCGTAGCTCGAAGGAGTGCCAGGAATGCCTCGCCGGGGCTCCGGCGGGGATCAAGACGGTCTGCCCGGGCAGCCGGAGCGCGCGCGCGGCGTACGACGCTTGCGTGCTCCGGTACTCGCCGACGCCCTCCTTCTCCAACGCCGACCTCGACGTGGCCTTCTACGTGACCGTCAGGGGCGCCAGCGCCACCGTCGACCCGGACAGGATGCGCAACGCGTGGCTCCCGCTCATGACCGACCTCGCAGGGCAGGCCGCGAGCTCGCCGTCTCGTGTGGCGAACGCGACCACGCCTTACGACGCAGCGTCGCTGGTGTACGGACTGGCGCAGTGCACGAGGGACCTCAACGCGCCGGAGTGCACTAGGTGCCTCGTCTCGTTAGTCGGACAGCTCAGGACACGCTTCACCAACGAGACCGGCGGCGCCATCAAAGCGTACAGCTGCTACGTGAGGTGCCAGCTTGGCGCCTTTGACATCACCCTGCCACCGGAACCCCTTTGGTGATTAAGACAATGCAATGCTTCTCCAATGGAGACACGCAGGTTCGCGCCAGTTAGTGATTCAAACTTTGAGGAGAGCAGAGGCCGGGTTCGTTCTCGGTTGTCTTCAAAACTTGCTCCTTTTTTATTTCTTCATTTGGCTTGCTTGCCAAGATAGATGCTGGACGGGTGAGAGACTTGCTCGCCGAGGACTCCCACACGCGACACATTGTCCGCTTTGCGACCAAGCGGTGGAGACCATGGCGCATATCTTTACTGGCTGTCCCTTCTCGAGGACGATATGGCACGAGGTCCTCTCATGGATTCGATCAACGGCACGACCCCCCATGGTGGAAGGTGACTTCTCAGTTTGGTGGACGCAAGCGCTCGAAGCCTCTCCTCGCGCCTTGCGGAGGGGCACATCGTCGTTGATCATGTTGACGGCTTGGTGGATCTGGAAACACCGGAACTCTATGGTCTTCGACAATGCTCGCCCCTCGATTTCCTCCCTGATTGGCACTATCAGGGCCGAAGCACGCGACTGGGCGAACGCGGGTGCAAGAGGACTAGGTCAACTTCTCCCCTAGTTAGGTTGAGTTGAGTTGTATGCTGTGGGGTTGGCCCTTCTCTGGGCTTGTATGTACAAACTCTCTTTTCTATCAATGCATCGAAACGCAAAGCTTTTTGCGTTTTCGCGAAAAAAAAAAGTTTACATTTGTCTGATCTTTATATATATATAGAAATAATCACATTGTGGAGTAGTAGTTTCTTTGAGTTGAATTTGTAACACACTATTGACGTATAATACAGATCCTATCATCATGTATACTGCCTTCGTTTCAAATTATTTGACTTTTAAGTGAGTGTATTTAGACAAAAACCAATGTGGATTTTCCACATGTATGTTGCCCCCCCCCCCCCCCCCCCCCCGCACTATGACAACCGTCCAATTATGCAAAAGTCCACACCCCAGTCAGCGCACCCAGTTTATTTGCAAATTAACCCCTCCAAACCTTGGTTATTATGCCGCAGTCTTGCCAAGTGGGGTAACCCCCGCCCGAACAAACCCTAGCCCTGCCCATTCCCCCTCCCCCCACCCCACTCCCGTACTGCCGCCCCAAGCCCCTGGCGCACCTCACCTCTCCTCCCGTGCTCACCCTCCCTAGATCCGGCGACGTGGCATCCTCGAACGAGGCGAAGCCGTGGACGCCGGCCACCGTCCCCGTCTTCACTGCAGTGGAGGGGCGCGAGATCGTTTGATCGCGACTGCCGACGTTGAGAGGAGCACGGCCGCGCTGCCTACTCGCCCCCACCCGCTCCTCCTGATGCACTTCACGTCCCCGTCGGCAGGAGCCCGGCATGACGGACCCGGCGAGAGTCCTCCAGAGCCACCCCGGAAGATGGCAAGGAGAGCACCGCCCGGTTAGGGCATGTCGCCCTCGACATGCCTCGTCCTCCATACCACCGCACCACCGGGCACCTGGAAGCTGTCGGGGTCAGCCACCAGCGTCGTCCCTCGCCTCCTCCTCGCGCGGCTAGGCGAGCCCCCACCAGATCTTGCCCTCCTCTACGCGCGGGAACCAAAGGTCACTGGCTTGGGTCGCCAAGATCCCACCAAATCTTGTCTTCCTTCGTCCCGCACCCCGAGGTCGGAAAGCAGGACGTCGTCCCATTCACCGCAAGGAGGTGATGGGCCAAGCGAGCGGTCGAGCCCCAAATGCGCGTGGAGATCAAGCCCTCCAGCCAAAGCAGTTCATGGTCGTTGTGATCTTGGCCCTGATCTAGCCATGGATGGTCTGCATCTGTACATAGAACTCCTTGAGCTGAGCTGCAGCAGATCTATTCTTTTGTTTTCGTGACTTTTTCTATGCATTTCTAGTCTGTATCCTCTATGCAATTGTTTTGTTTGGTTTTTGTTGGACGTGGAACACTTTGTGTGTAGTTTCGAATTTTTTTTTTATGGAATAGATATGGAATTTTTGTAATGTTAGAATGGAAGTTTTTCAAAAATCAGATCCGGTTAAGATTCAATGTAGTTTCTTTCGGGTGTGGCTTACAAGCACTGAAGCACCGTGATTGATTTTGTCCCGGTTCGATGAAACTTTGGTACATGTATGGATTATATATATTTATTATGTTTGTATAGATTTTTGTATGCGAAATTTACATGAATCTTGACTGGCCCCTTTGAATTATGTTTGATTCTAGGATGAATCTTGTACAAAACTCGGATGAAAAATTCTTGAATATCTGTGAAAATCATATCTGAAACTTATATGAATATTTGGAAGAAAAAATTCTATGAAAAACTGTTGAACATTCATGCTATAAAAAATTCTATGAAAAAATATTATCGAATATTTCTGTAAAAATTCTTAACGAATCTGCAAAAATTAAGTGTCTATTCCATTGTAAAATCTTCTGATTTGGTACTTGATAACGCTAAAAGCTTTGAAAAAACTAATGTTCAATCTTGTATGAAATTATTGCTGCAAAACCTATTAAAATATAGTCTATTATCAATGGGTTTTTTAACTATAAACAATATTTAGATGAAACATGTATATACTTCAAAAAAAATGTGAAGTTCAAAATATTAGTGAAAGCATTTTTGTTTGTCCCCTGGTGAAGCAGAAACGAGAGGACCCGTATAGATAACCTCGAAAAGATGGGGGTGTTCCGCAAAGATAAAATGGACTTAAGTTCTAAGTTGGACTAAGGTGGAAGGGCTTCTTTAAAAAAAATCTCGCACGAATCTCCAACACTTTGATGACAGTGATAGTGTTGGGGGCCATCATACATGTGGAATTGTATTTCTCGACAAAAACTTGTCTAGATACACTCATTTAGGAGTAAAGTATTTTGGAACGGATGGAGTACATTTAGAGGTCGACTCTAAACCTGTTTGTGTCATGCACCAAGCCGGGTTGCATCCTTTTTGGGTCGTTTGTGGGTCGGTTGTCAAATCACCTAAATAAAGCAATGTTGACCTGCTTCAATAAAGTTACGACGGCAAAATGTTTCTCGGTCTTATTTTAGGGTTTACTCATGAGCACGTGTGTGGCACCAAACTAGTGTAGAATGGCTTTAGATACAACAGTCGATTATAGGAGTCTCGTTGAATTCCTAGTTGAATTCCTAGTAACGGGAGATCATGACGAGGGAAGACAAGATGGACGAGAGTTTTTGTGCATCAAGGAGACTTGTCTCCATCGAGACTTAGCCTCGCCTGGAGCGCAACGAATGCGGTCATAAAAATGGGTGTTGCACTCGAGGCCTGGGATTTGTGGGATCCCATCGGTCAAGAAAGCTAAGAGTACACCTTGGAGTGTTGCTAATATGTTTGTCAACTAACTAGGTAGTTCCTTTATAATTTAAAAGGAAATATCTTTATTAGAGCGGCAGCCCAATGTCGTCCACCACGGGTTGTCTTCGTCTATGGCTTCATCAAGGACCCATCTCGTGGTGGTGTCTTTGCCGCTTGAGCTCATGAAGTTCGTAGGTTTATCCATTACAGAAATGTGGAGTTACCCCCGGGGGCAATACCACCCCTCCCATTGTCGTTAGATCATCTTTGATATTTGGACCACCTACACAGTTCACTTGTTGTCTCGTATGAACCATAATGATTAGGGACTAATACAAACACTGCTAATAGGGCTTGGATCACATGCATGGTTCACTCAGTAAATATGCACTCCGCTGACATCGTCCTGAATGCTAAGTAGATTCTAACAATGTCAATGCTACACGCACATGTTTACAGTCTACTAGGTGAGTTGATCAGGGTTATGAAGCCAATTATGTTGGTCTTGACAGATACATGACATCATAGTACGAATCACGAGGCAACCATCGGACGACAACAAGTGGGGTGGTATTGCCCCGGGGGTAACAAATCCACACTCTTATCCATTATATGAAAAAACTCAAATCCAAAGGTATATGTCCATGTGAGACAAAGGAAGTCATATTGGAGCCTTACAACCCCACTAGGGGTCACGAAGGTGGGGCAACCCTAAATCCAAAGCATAAGCTAGAGTTCATGGTGTTCTTCTAGGCTAAACCAGATGTATTCGGATGGGAGCCTTCTAACATGCCTGACATTCCTCGAGAGATCGCCAAATACCAGTTGCACGCCTTCGTCCCTAATGTAAAGCCCATCCAACATAAACTCTCTGAAGGTTTTCACCTGATCAGAAAATTTCTACTCAAGATGACATAAATCGCCTCCTGGTGGCTGAGTTCGTTTAGGAGGTCAAGCATTTCCATGGGCGAGCATGTAAATAATCTAATCGCATGAGTGAAGTTGTAAAATGTGTGACATTTCAATATATTTGGGTGATTATTGTAGGTGATGTATTTCAAAACCAAGTACAGAACACCCGCAGATTAGCAACTAATTATTGAACCCAACCCCAACTTGTAAAACAAATCTACAAGAAAAACAAGTAAAGCAACGGAGAAACATTTGGTGGCAATATTCTCGTCTAAAACATCCTAATTGCTTACACTTAACCATACACTAGAGACTGTCTATCAAATTCATTGTTAGACCATACACATTAGATATCTTCACCAAGATTTGTAAGTATATTAATGCACACACATGACACGCACACACACACACTAAAGTGCATGTATACTAGTATGATTTATGGATGTGCCACATATTACTACATGGAGGCATGCAATTTTTTACATGATTTATGTTCTCACATTTAAGAGATTCAATTCTTCTGCAAAGGCTAGTGAATTCGGTTCACATATTATTGTGGAAAATGTTTGGAAAAAATTAGCTCCCATACAATTTAAAATTATCACAAGACAAGTTATTTACGATGGTAGCCAAAAACACCTAATTTATGCTTAGCAGAAAAACTGGGTTACATATGCTAACTAAGATACAAATGTAATTATAGAATAGTTAATAAATTATAAAGAAGAATTATAAAAAAATTAGTATAAATATTGTTATTTATATTAGCTCGGCCTAAACCCATTACGTGGATTTTCAAATGCTAAATAATTCTTCGAGCGAACGAGATTATCTGATTTATCACAGGCTAACTCTGGATCATTGATAGGCGGGGCAAAGTCAGAGGATGTGAGCACTTTTTCGAGATGTCCGTACAAATTCAAATGCAAGGATAACACATTTTCAAATATATGAATAACTTTAAACCATCCCGAACATTTTTTATTTATTGATAAATGTTTTATTAACCATGATTTTTTTCATGCATATTAAAAATGTTCACAGGTTAAGAAAAAGGTTCACCAGTACAAAAAGAAATGTTCAATTGTTAAAAAATCGTTCACGGGGTTCATTAAAATGTCCAACAGATTAAAAAACATTCACGTGGTTTGAGGGTGTTGGTGGCGAGATCGATCTCAAGGACCCGACAGTGGTGTGAACATCGGCGCCCATCGGAGACGACATCTCCATCCCACGATTTCTAGGTCCGCGGCATCAGTAGCCCTCCCACCGTGGTTATTAGAGTATAGGTCGCTTAGGGTTAGGCCAGGCCGGTTCGGCCTCCTCCTCTGTTTAAGTTGTAACCTACCTCTATTAGTCTTGGAGTCCAAGTTTGTACCTCTATGTAACCAAGCCCTCAAGGCCTCAAGCAATGCAAGTTATGATTCTATCAATATCCCAAAATAACATGGTATCACATGCTTAGGTATTCCGCACCTAGCATGGCAAAGTCGCCGGCGCTACCGCCCCTGCCGACTCGGTCCCCCTTCTCCTTGGCTGAGTTCCGCGCTGCTGGTGAACCCCCTCCATCTTCTTCCTCATCTACAACCACCCTAGCCATACCTCCCCAATCCCCACGATCTCTCTCGCAGACACCATTGCCGACGTCTCCTCCTTCATCCCGATCTCATTAGATCTCGCCCCCCACAATTACTATCACTGTCGCCACCTCTTCTCCATCCACCTCGGTCGCTGCGGCCTCTGCCACCACATAGATGCATCCTACTCTCCGCAGCCCACCGATCCTCGTTGGGTGAAAGATGATCTCGCCATCATCCAGTGGATTTACACGCGCGTCTTTACGGGGCTCTTCAACTTGGTCTCCAATGATGACTCCACCGCCGCCGAGCTCTGGGCCTCCCTTCAACAGTTGTTCCAGGACAACTCCGACGCGCGCATCAAGGCACTCAACACCGAGCTCCGCACCATTACCCGAGGAGATGCCCTGGTCACCGTCTTCTGCCAGCGGATCAAGGCCATCGGCGACGAACTCCGCGAACTCGGTGATCGCGCTGAGGATCACACTCTTATAAACGCCCTCCTCGTCAGCCTCGGTGACCAGTTCGAAAAGCAACAATCGTTCATCCCCATGCTCAAGCCCTACCCCACCTTCAAGGAGGTCTGATCTCTCCTTCAGCACGAAGAGAAGAACCAAGCTCGCAAAGCACAACGGGAGCCGCATGTGTTTCACGCCGTCGCTCCAGCCCCTGCGCTGCCCCGGCCGCCTTCCACGTCGGCTCCCCAACCGCCCCCAGGCTACCGTCCGAGCCCTAACTACAAAGGCAAGAACCCGATCTACCGGCCTCCTCAACCTCGTCCTGCCACCCCCGCCCCTGCTTCGTCAACGACTCCGTCGCCTCCCGCTCCACCAACATTGCCACCTCAGCAAGGCCCCTGGACCGGTCTTGTCCAAGCTTGGTCGATGCCCTAGTCGGCCCCTTCACCGTACGGCGCTCCTCCTGCATACAAGGGCTCGTGGAACCCCGGTCTTCGTCCGGCCACCGGCTCCCTCGGGCTTCTCGGACCCCGGCCACCTGCGCACGTCTACACCGCCACCACTACCCCACCTCCTGGTGCGCCAGGACTCCTGCCCAACTACTACAACATGCCGGCCTACGACAACATGTAGGCCTCGTACGCGTACAACCTGCTACCACCTCTCCCCTACGTCAACATGCAAGCTCCTGGCCCCTCTGCTCCTCCACAGCAGCCGACATGGGACCAAGCCGCCTTCATCAACGCCATGAAAAAAAATTACCCTAAATAACGAAGATACGGATTGGATCTTCGATTCTGGTGCATCCTCGTATATGTCTTCAAATATGAATTTATTGTCAGCTTGTTTTCCCTCACCTTTTTCCACAATCACTATCCGCGATGGCTCCACAATTCCTGTTTCTTGCAACGGCAATTCTTACATATCTTCTTCTTCTGCCAATTTTCTTCTTAGTAATATTCTTATTGTCCCTTCTTTAATCAAAAATCTTATTTCTGTTCGACGATTCTGCATTGACAATAAAGTTATTCTGGCTTTTGACCCCTCTGGTTTGTCTGTGAAGGATCTGAAAATGGGGGAGGTTCTCGCCCGGTACAATAGCACGGGTGATCTTTATCCACTTCATGGCGCGCCTACATCCACCCCTCGTGCCATGCTTGCATCAGTAGATTTATGGCATCGCCGTCTAGGCCACCCAAATAAATTCACTCTGTTGTCCTTGCTTCCAGATTTTTGTATCCCTAGTTCTAGTGCTTCTCATAATCCCTTACTTTGTACCGCCTGTCAATGCTGAAAGAGCATGGTTCCCGTATGTGTGGTTTTGGTAATTGATGACAATCACTATGGACTAATGGTTGCATTGAGCTATACTTGTAGAGTTTGTCAATAGGCAATGCTTGATGTCCATATGTTGGATTCAAGATAATCAAGTGGTGACCAAGGTGCTATTCATGCGAATATCCCAAGTTTGTTCATGAGAGAGTTGAGCATATTGCTAGTATGTCTTGAAGAAGAATATTGTGTGAACATTCATCTTTACCTTCAAGACATCATTATTATGAAGAGAGAAGAAAAGATAAAAGGTTGATCAAGGCAAAGTGTTAAGCGATGGTTAATATTGATCAACTCACAAAGCAAGAAGATGTACCATGTGGTATCATGGTATCGTAAGTAATTGTTCATATAGCTTTTTGTTCTAACCCATTATATGTGTGTGTTTTATATCTATGCGGGGTTAGGTATCTTTCCATGGACTTGCATCAAAAGGAAGATTTCATATATTCCATGGCGGATGACGTCAAGTTGTGGTCGTCATCAAGTACGAGAAGTGCAAGTTCAAGGGGAGCACATTGAAGAGATCACATTCTTGAAGCCCATTATGTGTGTGTTGTATATCTATGTGGGGTTAGTTATCTTTCCATGCGCTTGCATCAAAAGAAAGATTTCATATAGTCCATGATGGATGACGTCAAGTTGTGGTCGTCATCAAGTTCGAGAAGTGCAAGTTCAAGGGGAGCATATCGAAGAGATCACATTCTTGAAGCTTTCCACTCTTTTGGAGATGATGTTCAAGTAAATATGTACTTAAAACAGCCTCTCCCATAGTTGAATATGGGGGAGCAATCTTTGTGTCTTCACCAAGCAAAGCGAAATCAAGAAAGGTGTTCCATCTTGATGAGGCCAAGATCTTCATCATCTAGCTCAAGTGGAATGCTCAAGGCAAAGGTATGATCTTGATAGGTTTTCTATTTTACCGTTCTCATAGCATTAGGAGGGAGACCGGGTTATAGTATAGATAACCGTACTATCAAGAGGGGCTCTCATACTAGCAACTTGATCACATCACTCGGAGAGAGCTCAAACCTTTGCATATTTGGCATAATCTTTCTTGGTTCTTATTTGTGTTTTCTCCATGTGTGGTTTTAGAGCTTGTCATGTGCTTCAATACAAGCTCAAGTTCATCAAAAACGGGTTTCGCATGAAAAACTTATTGCGTTTTTTATATTGGAGGATTTACCGATTGTTCCTTTATAGAGAGGTAAAAACTTTCATCATTTGGTTTTATCATCCAATGATGAACTATGATGTTTCTTTGGATAATCTTGTAGTGCTCGTTCTTGTGATTTCAACGAGCCCAAGATCATCGAAAACGGAGTCCGGATGCAAAAGATATCGCGTTTTTAGTGAAGGAGATTTTATAGAAACTCGGAGGCCGGCCTTAGGCCGGGATAGGCTCCCTAGGCCGGACACCTAACAGAACAGGCCGGCCTGGAGGCCGGGGTGGCGCAGAATGCCCCCAGCAGGCTGATTTTGGGGGCCTATAAAAGGGGTCTTCTTCCCCAATGGTTTTCTACCTTTTAGGCAAGTTTTTCCCCACCATTCATGACCTTTTGGAGCTTGCTCTCTCTCTATTCCTCCATGATTCTTGCCTCCAGTTAGTGGGAAAAGAGAGAGGAGATCTAGATCTAATATTCCACCAATCTATCTCTCCTCTTAGTGAGGGGAAAGTCTTTGGATCTAGATCTTGTGGATTCATTTGTTGAGTTCTTCCTTGTTCTTCCTCTCTTCTCCCCCATAGAATTTGTTGCTTTGGTGGGATTTGAGAGTGAAGGATTTGAGCACTTCTTGTGTTCTTGTCATTGCATAGGTTGCATCGTTTTGAGTTCTCTACGAGTATTCATTCGAGTGAAAGGTTGAGAAGCTTGTTACTCTTGGGTTCTTGGAGTGCCCTTGAGCTTGTCCTCTTGGGTACTTGGGGTGCCCTAGACGGTTGTTGTTGTATCGGAGTTTTGGTTGCTCCGGACCTTGTTGTCCCGGAGTTTTGGTGGCTCGCGGGATATTGTTGTGAGCATCCAATTGAGTTGTGGAGACCCCAACCTTGTACGGGATCGGTAACCGCACTCAAAGGTCCCATAGTGGATCGTGGCACTCCGCATTGGTGAAGGCACGAGGAGAATAAGGTGAGCCATTGGGCGCTTGGAGTCATTGTGACTCCACACCTGTCCAACGGAGATTAGCTTCCATTGGGAAGTGAACTTCGGGATAAATCATCGTCTCCTCGTCTCTCGGTTATTTCTATACCCGATCTCTTTACTTATACAATTTAATTTGTGATAGCCATCGAGCTTGAAGTAACATATCTTGCTATCACATAGTTGCTTGAATTTTTTAGCATAAGTTGTTGGTGCACATAGGTGAACCTAGTTTGTTTAGGTTTTGGCTTGATAAATTAAATGATAGTTTTATTCGCATTTATTCAAGCCTTAACCGTAATTATTTTTAAACGCCTATTCACCCCCCCTCTAGGCGACATCAGTGTCCTTTCAATTGGTATCAGAGCCGGGTCTCTCTTCATAGGGTTTCACAACCTAGAGAGTAAAGATGTCGGCTAGGTGATTAGTGCAGAATGACACTTTTATATTCGATGGCACAAATTATAATACTTGGAAAATTAGTATATGCTTAATATTTTTAAGGACATGGGTCCAAATATAGAGAAAATTGTAGATATGGGTTTTTCTACTCCAACGGGTATTGATTGCTCTTTAGAGGATGAGAAAAACTTATATCTCAATACTCAAGCTACTAATGTGTTTTTCAAATATTTGAGCATTGTAGTTCTTGAGTCAATTAAGCCATCTTGGAAAGCTCATGAGATATGGACCAAGCTTCAAGATAAATATGATGTGTCCAAAAGTTGTGGGGATGATTATTCTCCCTCCACCTCCGGGCGTGATGAGTTCTCAACTTCTTCTACTTCACCAACATGTGGCAAGGCACAACATAATGATATGGTGAGTAGTGACAAAAATTGCAATCTTGATAGTAAGCTTATTGTTGACGATTCTTCATCTCTATCTTATTGCAATACTTTGTCTATGGACTTAAATACATCTAGCACCCAAAATGATTTACATGCTTGTATTGATAGTCCATGCATATCATGTAGAAATTCCTTGACTAAATCTTATAATGATATGCTTGATACATCTTATTGCCATAGTAAAAAATGGTTGTATTTCCTCTAGTACTTGTGTTACTAACCATGTAGAAGAAACTCAACATTCCATGGAACAAGATGTGGATTTATGTGGCGCTTCAAGTAATGGTTCATCATCATCTACCATATCTCACTTTTTCCTTATGGCTAAAGGTTCAAAGGTAGCTCCTACTTTGAACACCAATGTATCTAGTGATGATGATGATTATGATGGTGATGATGATGATGATGATGATGATGATGATGATGATGATGATGACGACGATGATAATGACAATGATTCGTTAATGGAGAAAGGTAAAATGATTCACAATATCCTTTATGAGGATAAAGATGCTTGTGCCAATTTCCTAGAAATCATTAGATCATTTTGATAGTCGCAATATCATCATTAAGGATTTGGAAGCATGCATTGACGCGTGTTATAGCCGCAAGCGTGATTGTTCCAATGAAATTGCAAAACTAGAGGAAGCTCTTGGAGAAGAACAAACTACCAATGAATCTCTTGAAGAGACTTTTACTCTAGAGTTATCATAAGTAAAAGACTCTCATGATAGAAATCTTGAGGTGGTTAATTGTCTTTAAACAAAAAATGATGAGCTAAAAGTCGCACATACTCAACTTAAAGCTTCATATTCAAAAGGGCTTGCCAAGTTTCCTTCTCCTATTTCTATTAATAATGATGCTTGTGCTACTAACTCTATTTCTTGTGAAGCATCTACATTGAAGGATAATGTTGAGCTAAGGGCTCAACTTGAGTTGCTAACTAGCAATTATGGGAAATTGGAAGAAAGTCATGAAAAGCTCTTAGGCTCTCATGAGGATATTTTAGTCTCACATGATAAGCTAAAGTTATCTCATGAGGCTATTACTACCAAGGTGGTATCTTGTGAGCCTCATGTGTACATTAGCACAAACTCTACTCAAATTTCTATTATGCCTTGTGCTAGTCCTATTAATTCATTCACTCATAATATCGCTACATCTTGTGATGAATTGCTTGCCATGCCTTGTTGCTCTAACAATGAATCATATACTTCCTCTATTACTTGTGTTGCTACTAACCATGTAGAGAAAATAAAATAGCTCAAGGTCCAAGTCGCTTATTTGAAGAAAGACTTGGAAAAGTGTCATGGGAAGTCCGCACTTGACAACATGTTGAGTGTGCAAAGATTACCCAATGACAAGAGTTGACTTGGATTCAACTCCAATAATAACAAGAAGTGCAATATCAATAAGAATCAAACAATCAACAAGAACAAGGGCCAAGAACAAGTCAAGAATTCGTCAAAGATTGTTTGCTTCAAGTGCAAGGTTGAAGGGCACCATGTTAGGTCTTTCCCATTAAAGAAGAAGGGTCTTAGTGAGAAGCAACAAGGGAAGCGGCCACAAGTTCAATCTCATGCTCAACCTCAATATGAAGAAAGGCCTCTTCCCAAGAAGAATCAAGTTAGAACTCCTCAAGTTGAGAAATCAACTAAGAAGAAAGGAGGAAGCCAATGTTGCTACTTATGCCGTGAAAAGGGCCACTTCGCTTCCTCGTGCACTAATGGTACCTTATCCAACCCTATCATTATTGATGATGTTTATTCCCTTCGGAAGGATAAGGTTGACAATGTGTTTGCCAAATATGTTGGTACTCAAAGTGGTGTCAAGAAACGAACCATTTGGGTTGCCAAGCCTATTGTGACTAACCTCTTAGGACCCAACTTGGTTGGGGACCAACAAGCTAAAACTTTATGAATAGGTGTTCTTGGAGGGCATTGGAGATTTGGCTATATTATGAAGAATTAAGGGATCTTCATGAATTATATTTACTCAAGCCAAGTCATTTGTATCATCATATATCTATCTCATATCCAATGTGTCTCCTTGCGGTAACTTGTATTTAAATTATATACATTGAAAGATGCTTGCCCCTTGCATGTGTTAGTTTTGTATCTAGTATGTGTTTGTATATGGTGTGCTTACTAATTACCTATCTTGAGTAATCTAGTATGTGTTTGTTGGTTTGTACTCCACGTACTTGTTTGCTTTGTGTTGAGCCTTTATTGAAATTTATGATTAATTTAGTTGCCTCTTTTGAGAGATTAATGAACTATCTCATTTTGGGGGAGTGGTGTGCTTGCCACCTCACAATGCTAAAATATGTGTACATGAGGTATATCACTTATTATTAACGTGAAAAGATTATATAGTCTCCATGTGGTATTTCATTCTCATCAGAAATTCAAATTTTACAATGTTCATTAATTATCTCTTATTTGATCTCACTTGCCTATTGTTGAAAAGAAATGGATTATCACATTATGGGGGAGTAATAAGCTATGTGCATATTACAATCCTAGAAAATGTGAACATGTGAGGTAATGCCACTTAGAATTGATATTCTAAATTATCTTGTTACTACGTGGCATGATTAGGTCAAACAAGTTCCATACTTTCTTAAATGAGTTTTTGTATCTTATATTTTGGTTTCTTGAATTTGAGAGAGTTTCTTCGTGCGGTGTTCCTCAAATGTGCACTAGTATGTATTATTTGGGAAACCGGTTGCTTCAGGATATATTAAGAATTTCTTTGCATGATAATTTTACTAGTTGAAGCCACCAAGAATCTCTATGTAAGCATGGTATTTAACTCATATCCTTTTCCATAAACTTTTGTGTTTGAACATGATCATGAATATTTTTGCAATATACAACCGAAAATTAACACCATACCCTCCTTGTCCTTGGACAAGTGACAACCATATTTGTGGTAGAAGTTATTGATCATATTTACATTGTGCTTTGCTTCCATTTGTATTATCGACGAGAAATTGTTTTGTATGAACTCACATTGTCTTCCTTGACTCTTGAATATCTATGTGTTATAATTAAACAAAATTCTAGTGTAATGGTTATAAGAAAAGCGAGGATCCCCTTATAGTGCTTTTGTATTAAAATGCAAACATCTAGATAATGTACAAGTCATGTGAGAGCTATATTACTTCCTTTAGAACACTATATTTTCAATTGGATCTCTTGCCACTTAATGAAAGTTCCTATTGTATGCGTGTGGAGAGTGATGATCCCATTTGTGTGCAAAATTCAAAAATCATGCATATATCATGGGGGAGCTACCATAGATTCTTTTTTAACACTAGTTATCATCAGTTGATATTAGATCTTTTTAAATTGGTTTTTTAAGCAATATCTTGTGTATTTGTGAAAGGCGCAACTTTTATTTTTTATTACTTTGTGCCATCATAAAAAGTGTAGAGGGCTTGGTTATCTCATTCCTTGTTTTGCACTCTATTGTTTTGAATGAGATAAGTCTTTGAGCATATTTTATATAGACATATTCTATGCTCATCTGTTTTGCTTTGATGCCCTCAATTGGTATTAATTTGAGTTTGATATCTCACTCATAGAAATTTGCTTCAATTGACATCTCTTGGAATTTGACATGGTTCATTTAATGTCTATTGGGATCTCAATATTTTACTCCTTGATGCATTTATTTAGTATCCCCCAAGTGATAAGTATTTCCTTTGGTATTTTATTTTTACATGGTATATTTTCTAATTGGTATCTTATCAATCATGATTTGATTTTGTTTGGTTCCGATTGGTATCTCCTTTCATGTGTTGACGTGGACCTTTGATATAATTTGGTCGACCTTTATATCGTGTCATACCTTTGTGTGCATATCTTGGTTTACTAGGTGATTTTTACAAATTACATCGCTTTTGGTTTGTCGCACCCTGACTTCTAGAGGATACTCACCGGGCCGAACTGGATAGTAGATGATTGGATTACGGGGCTTACCGGCACCCGCATCCTCTTACGAGTAGGCCAACACTTATGTGTGACAACCAAACTCTACTACCCACCATCGATGTAAACTATCCCGTAGAAATCAAGATACTACCATTGACGTACTTCATACCATACACACATGGTACGTCAACGGCTTGTAACAGGATGATAGCACAACATATCTCTAAGACACAAAAGATGGAAATAAGTTGCAAATGGCTCTCACTAGAGCAGAGATAGCAAATACAATCATCCAGAGGACACATGTCCCAACATAACATCATTACAACACAGCGGAAGCATTCAAAAGGTCTGAGTATAGACAAATCCAAATAGGCTTAAGAAGCCGGGAATGAAAGGAAAACGGAGCCCATCCACGTAGTCTCGGATCCTGCCCAGGTCCGCTATCTACTCGTCAGCAGCCTCGTCAAACTCCACGTAGTAGCCATCACGGGGATCCTCGTAAGCGTAGTCTGCGGAAACCACAGCCCCAAAGGGGTCAGTACATAAACGTACTGGCAAACAAGACTCACAGTTCACCAAAGTGTAACCCGTCAACACCAAGCACAGATGCTTTGGGTTCAACGGAAGAAAGGGTGATATGAAAGATGAGGCAGCTGGCTGCACTAACCAACTACAGAAACATACTACAACTTCCGGCTAACAGAAAGAAGATAAGATAGCGTATCGTAACCAACTATAGCTAACTCCAAACGAAACCCATCCTGGATCTCGCCCCTTATCCAAAGAAGCAATCCGAGGATAACTCACACAGTTGGATTAATGATGGTTCAGATTGTTGTGTCAATAAGGCTAATTACTAGTGAGGTTATCATTAGTTAGGTGTAAGTTGTTCTGAGTACTTGTTAGCTAGTACTTTCACCAAGTCAACCATAACCGCGGAAAACACGGCTTCTCGAGAAGATTTATCCCTGCAGGGGTGCACCAATTTGGCCGTACACGTAAGAATAACCCGCGAGATGGAATGCCTCCGACCAAGCGGGGCACTCAACACAACTCAACTCTTCTTCGCATCAAGCCCAAAGAACCCCGTGCAGTGAGCGCACGGCTAATCAAGCCCCACGAAGAAAAGGGGACCCTCATAGCACTCTAAGAACGTGTCTCCCTAAATGCCGACTACAAAAGTTCCACCCTGGTACCAAGGGTTCGCACCTGCATATGCATGCGGCAAATGGAAAACCCGAACTAAATGAGGCGATTTGGACGAGATGCGAATCGAATCAAATTGAGGGGGGCGCCCATACACGCTTCCCACATGCGGTTAGTGCGCTCATCATGGATCAGTAGACAAGACCCTTTTCCTAATTAGGGTCGACACTAGCAGGCCTCAAAACCACGCCGGGCCTCCTGCCGGTGCCTTATCAGCAATTTATTATTACCTCAAAATTAACAGGTTGTTGTTTAACATCGAGCCCCAGAACATAATAGAAATATAGTAACAGAAAGTAACGGGTAACAGACTCGAGCAAAAACAACCCTAAGCATGCTAGTAAGACACGGGCAACAAACAAAGGGGTGATAGGTGTGGAGGTGAGGCTAGATCAGGGTTAAAGGTGACATGTGATAGGTTCGTAACAGAAGCAACGATTCATAAGGCTAGCAGAATAGACAACGGAAAGTATCGGTAACCAAGGTTGAAAGGGACACAGTGGTTCATGTGAGTGAATACTTGCCTGCAAACTCAGCAGCCTGGTACTGAGCTAGGTCCTCAGAAGGGGTGTCGTAAACCTCGTCGGTCTCAACGTCGTCGTCTATTCGAGAAGAAGCAAACAAACAACGCAAAGAGACAAACAATCAATAACATGGCATAATGCACAATCATGGGATGATGCATGTCCATTTAATTGATGCATCAAAATAAACTAGTTGACATGGTAACAACATGATTAAATGGACCCACATGCAATTTGAGTTGCATATGAAAAGCCCATCAATTAAGGTTAGAATAATTGTTTTACAACTAATCAACAGGTGAAAGTGGATTAGTATGATGCATGAATGAGGAAAACATAAAAAATAACAACAATAGAACAATTTTGAAATAAGGTTTACCAAGTTTGGAATTTTAGTTATTAAGTTAAGAAATTTTGGTTACTTAAAGGTGTCACACAAGCATTTGTTGTTTTCACCAATTTAAATTGTTCAAAATAGATAACAAAGTTCATATTTGGAAAGAACACAAAATTTTAGGGGGAATACATGTTTCCATTATTGAAAAAGGAATTACAATGATTTAATTATGAATTAAACAAGTTTGAATTGCATTTAATTCAAGTCTGAATTAAACAAGTTTGAATTGCATTTAATTCAAGTTTGAATTGCATTTGTTCAAAACATAAAATGAAATTCATATTTTTAAAGGTTATGTTTTTCTGGTTTGAAAACATATTTTACATGTTCAAAAATAATTTAATTTGAGCAAGTTATGAATTTAGCAAATTTAAATGATTTAAACAAGGTTTAAATTATTTAACCAATTTTAATTATTCAAAACATGAAACAAAGTTTATATTTGCAAAGTACATGAAAAATGGGATGGAAAACATATTTTATTTGTTGAGTTTGGAATTTTTATGCTCAAGTTATGAATTTTGCAAATTTAAATGAATTCAACAAGGATTCAAATATTTCACCAATTTAAAATATTCAAAACAGTAAAAAAAAATTATATTTGGGTAGAGAATTTAAAATGGAGTGGTTTACATGTTTAAAGTTTTGCAATTGGAGTTTCCAAACAAAAGTTATTAAATTACCAAGTTTAAGCATTTTTATGGTTTATAGAAATAACTATGGACCTAGAAAAACTACAGGGACTTGGAAAGAAATTAACAGGGACCTAGATAATGCTAGCAGGGACCTGTGTGCAATTTGGAGTGGATCTGGATCTAGGAAAAACAAATGAAAAAAAGATGGGTTTTAGATGCAGGGGGATTCGAACCCCTGCCCTCCTGCTGGCAGCACAAGGGGGAAACCAACTGGGCTAGCGCTGGGTTTGTTACAGGGATCCACCCGCAGGGGGTTAAGGTTCAGAACTTCACTGTAACAATTCGAAAAAAAGAAGCAGAAAAGGTGGGGGGCTGGGATTCGATCCTGTGAGCTGCTGTTGCGCGCGCGGTGAGCGCTGCCAACAGGCTGCTGCGGCTGGTTTGATGGCATACGGGCTGGGTTGGTTTTGAACCTCAATACTCGGCATAACTGAACTGCAAGCGAACACATACAGTCGTTCTTCCCTGTCGACGAACAGAGCAATGGCTGCAACTTGGCATGGAAGAAATTGATGCACAAACAGCAAGGAAACGAGAGGGGAGTTAGGGGAATGGAAAGAGGGGCTCACCCTCTTCGCAGGGGTGGCCGCAGCACGGCCGGAGGGTGACGGCGGTGAGGTCCGGCGAGCGGCGGCCGTGGCAGCAGGAAAACGGCGGCCGCTCTCCTCTCGGTGGCGGTGGTGGTGGGGAGAGAGAGGGAAGGAGGTGCGGCTAGGGTTAGGCATCGAGGGGGAAAACCCTAGGGGGTTAAAAAGGGAGGAGGGGGAGTGGAGCAGTGGGGGCAGCACGTCGCTGTCTCCATTGCCGACGTCATCGTACGGAGGTTGGGGGAGAAGGGTAGCGGGCTGCAGCCTGGGTGGGCTGGGCCTGCGTGGGGGGGGGGCACAGCCCACTGCCCCTCTCTCACACGTTTTGTTTTTTTTTTTTGCTGTTTCTTTCTTTTTTTTTTGCTGATTTGAAATAAGGAAGAAAAGCTAGGGTTTTGGGGTAGAAAAATTAGGGCAAAATTTTTATAATGCTTATGTAAGTAAGAGCAACAACTTGCAAGTTTTGTTTTACAAAATGATTGGAATTTAAGTGTTGCTTGCAATTTGTTTGAAATTTGAAGGGAATTTAATATTAAATGATTAACTTAACTTAAGCAATTAAGTTTTTAAATTCAAATTTAATTGGAAACAAGTGAAAGAGTTGTGTTGTAATTATCATTAATTCCAAAAGGTTGCTGTTTGGAAAATGTGATTTGAATTTTGAATGCAAAAGAGTTTACGTGAAATATCAAAAGGAATAAATCACTAGTTTGAGTTTTCCATTTTCATAGAAACAAATTGATGTTTTATTTGAACTTTTTATTTGGAAAAATTGTAACATAACAAGTATGAAACAAAGGTTTGAATATTGTTTGAATTTCAATTGTGAAAACAAAGAAAAACAGATGCAAACAAAAGGAAAAGAAATGCAATGATTAAGATGCCATGATGCAAAACAAAAATTAAACAAGAAGCAAACATTCTAGGGGTGATTTTCATACTTGGGATGTTACAAAACGCCCCCCTTGAAGGAATCGCGCCCCGAGATTCCTACTGAGAAGAGAAAAGGTCCGGATACTTCTTGCGAAGATCCTCTTCGGTCTCCCACGTTGCCTCTTTATCGGAATGATGAGACCACTGCACTTTCAAGAACTTGGTGCTCTTGTTGCGAGTCTTACGCTCGGTCTCATCGAGAATACGAACAGGGTGCTCCTCATAAGATAGATCTTCTTGCAGTTCAATGGAATCATGATCAACCGCACGATCTGGATCTTTGAAACACCTCTTGAGCTGTGACACGTGAAACACATCGTGCACCTTGGATAGTTTTTCTGGAAGTTCAAGACGATAGGCATTTTCCGCACGCCTTGAGAGAATGTTGAAAGGACCAATGTATCTTGGTGCAAGCTTTCCTTTCCCACCAAAACGATGAGTGCCTCTGAGGGGAGTTACACGGAGATATGCTTTGTCACCAGGTGCATAAATCATATCCCTGTGCTTGCTGTCATAGTAGCTCTTCTGACGAGACTGAGCAATCTTGAGATTGTCACGAATGATACGAACTTTCTCTTTGGCTTCCTTAACAATGTCAGGGCCTAAGAGTGAACGTTCACCAGCTCCAGACCAATTGATTGGACTCCTGCATCTGCGGCCATAGAGAGCTTCAAATGGTGCCATGCCTAGGCTTGCCTGGAAGCTGTTGTTGTAGGAGAATTCAGCATATGGAAGACATTCCTCCCATTTCATGCCAAAGGAGAGACCACATGCTCTGAGCATATCCTCGAGAATCTGATTGACTCTTTCGACTTGCCCTTGAGACTGAGGGTGATAAGCTGTGCTGAACAGAAGTTTGGTGCCCAATGCTTCTTGAAAGCTTTTCCAGAAATGAGAAGTGAATATGCTTCCACGATCTGAGCTTATTTCCAATGGAACACCATGAAGAGGAACAATCTTTGCTGTGTAGAGTTTTGCTAACTGGCTAGCTGAGATTGTTTCTTTGACAGCAAAGAAGTGAGCTACTTTTGTGAGACGATCAATAACAACGAAGATTGCATCGTTGCCCTTCTTGGACTTTGGAAAACCAGTGACGAAGTCCATTTCAATCATGTCCCACTTCCACTCAGGAATATTCAGAGGTTGGAGAAGACCGGCTGTTTTCTGATGAACTGCCTTAACACGTTGACAAACGTCGCATTCAGAAACGTATTGAGCAATTTCACGTTTCATGCCAGGCCACCAATACAGTGTTTTGAGATCCTGGTACATATTTGTACTTCCAGGGTGTATGGAGAGAGGAGTTTCATGAGCCTCCTTGAGAATGACATCTTTGAGACTTTGAACTTGAGGAACTGCAATGCGTCCTTCGAAGAACACAGTTCCGTTGTCATCGATTGCGAAGGACTTAAATTTCTCCTTGCCTTCTTTGATGTGTTCTACCATCTTCTTGATTTCAGCATCACGAAGTTGTTCAGAACGAATCTTGTCCTCGAGAGTTGGACTGGCTGTCAAGTTCGCAAGATAACCTTGAGGAACAAGACCAAGGTTCAGCTTCTGGAATTCTTCATGAAGTGGAGGTTGGCTTTGCATGATCATGAGATTATTGCAATACGACTTGCGACTAAGAGCATCGGCCATAACATTAGCCTTGCCTGGAGTGTAAGAAATGGTGAGATCGAAATCTTTGATCTTTTCAATCCATCTCCTTTGCCTGAGGTTTAGATCTGGCTGAGTGAAGATGTATTTCAGACTCTTATGATCGGAAAAGATTTCAGTGCGATTACCCAACAAGTATTGTCTCCATTTCTTGAGGGCAAACACAACTGCTGCAAGTTCAAGGTCATGAGTGGGATAATTTTGCTCATGGGTGTTCAACTGACGTGAAGCATAAGCCACAACTTGACGTTCTTGCATAAGAACTGCACCTAGACCTTGGAGGGATGCATCACAGAATATTTGGAAAGGTTTGGTAGGATCTGGGCCAACCAGAACTGGTGTAGAAGTGAGTTTAGTCTTGAGGAGATTGAAACTTTCATCACATTGTGGAGACCAAACGAACTTCTTGTCCTTCTTTGTGAGATCAGTGAGAGGTTTGGCAATCTTGGAGAAGTTTTGGACGAAACGACGGCAATAGCTAGCGAAGCCAAGAAAACTTCTTACTTGCTTCACCGTCTTAGGAGGTTTCCAATCAACAATTGCTTTAACCTTTTCTGGATCAATGGCTATGCCCTTGGCAGAGATGACATGACCAAGGTAAGCAACTTCTGGAATCCAAAACTCACATTTGGAGAACTTGGCATATAGACGATGCTCGCGAAGTTTCATGAGAGTTAGACGAAGATGTTCTCCATGCTCTTCCTCGGATTTGGAGTAAACAAGAATGTCATCAAGATATACCACAACGAACTTGTCGAGGTATTCATGGAAAACAGAATTCATGAGTCGAGAGAATGTCGCCGGTGCATTGGTGAGACCAAAGGACATGACGGTGTATTCATATAGACCGTAGCGAATGGTGAAAGCTGTCTTTGGAATATCTTCCTTTCTGATCTTTATTTGATGGTAACCCATCCTCAAGTCCAACTTTGAGAATATTGAGGCTCCAGCAAGTTGATCAAAAAGATCATCGATACGAGGAATTGGATACTTGTTTTTGATGGTTTTCTCGTTGAGAGGACGATAGTCAACCACGAGTCTCTTTGTGTGATCCTTCTTCGCAACGAACAGAGTTGGGCAACCCCAAGCCGAGGAACTAGGTTGAATGTAACCTTTTTCCATGTACATATCGATTTGCTCCTTTAACAGTTTCAGTTCAGGAGGAGCTATCTTGTATGGATGCTTAGAGATTGGAGCAGTACCTGGTTCAAGCTCGATCACGAACTCAACTGCTCTGTCCGGAGGCATCCCTTGCAACTATTCTGGAAAGACGTCAGGGAATTCACAAACCACCGGAACGTTTTCGAGTAGAGGTAGAGGTTTTGCATCGAGGTTGCATAGCTGAATGGAACTTGATTCATTTGGAGAATAGACTATCTGGCCAGAAGGGTGGAACAGAGTTATTGACTTTTGAGCACAGTCAATTGTAGCTTTATTGGCCTTCAACCAATCCATACCAAGAATGACATCAATGTCGGAATTTCCCAGCAGCATGAGAGAAGCAAGGAAAATGTGGCCTCCAATTAGGATTTGATTATCCTTACTTATCTTGGAAGTCAACATTTGAGATCCCGGAGAGTGAACGGTGATTTGATTGCTTAGTGGAACCACAATTAGATTGTTTGTTGCGGCAAAAGTCTTTGACACGAAAGAATGTGATGCTCCGGTATCAAACAACACTTTAGCTGGAATAAAGTTTACGGGGAATATACCGAGAACGACGTCAGCAGCTTCCTCAGCTTTGTCGGCCTTGATATGATTCACCCTCGCGGTCCTCCCGACAGGCCTGTTGTTGGAGTTGAAGGCTTTAGCCGGGGGAGCACGCACCATTGCCTGGTTGGTGTTGGTACGAGGTGGTGGTGGAGGTAGCTGCCTCTGAGTGCAATTGTCAGCGTAGTGCCCCGTCTGCTTGCACTTGAAGCAAGTGACGACACGAGGAGGATCTGGCCTTGGCTGCCCCATTGAAAACCTCTGTCCATGAATCTGAGATGGGTTGGGTGGGCGGGGAGCAAAGCCTGGAGAAGCTTGGGCATATGGAGCCCGAGTGACAGCACCATTTGGCACCCAGATGCGGCGCTTCTGCGGAGGGGTGGTCATGTTGGAGGAGGAACCACCCTCACGCGAGTGCTTGCGAGACTCCTCGAACGCCTTGCGCCCATTTTCCTCATTGAGCGCAGTGTTAACGAGCTCCTCGAAGTCTTTGGTCTTGACATTCGTGAGGGCATACTTGAGTTCCGGGTTAAAACCTCTGCGGAACCTTGCCATCTTCTTAGCCTCAGTGGACACCTCGTCTCCAGCGTATCGAGCGAGACGATTGAACTCATTCTGATAGCCGATGACGTCCAGCTTGCCTTGCTTGAGAGAGCAAAACTCTTCACGCATCCTTTCCATGAGACCATCTGGAATGTGGTGCTTCAGGAAGGCTTCCTTGAAACAACCCCATGTGATTGGATAGCCAGCTCTCATGGTCTGGTAGTTTTCCCACCAAGTAGCTGCCTGACCCTTCAGCAGATAGGATGCATACTTGACCTTGTCTTCCTCAGCAACGTGAGCAATGTCCAGAGCCCTGGCTATCTCACGGATCCAGTCATCAGCATCCAGAGGCTCGCGTGTTGCCACGAAAGCTCTCGGCCCCAGACTGAGAAACTCCTTGATACTGACTCGTGGAGAGGTGTGGTTGTTGTGCTGAGTAGTCTGGAACTGGGCCATCTGCGTCATGACTTGAGTCATCTGAGTCAACAGCTCCGCGATTGGCGGTGGTTCAGGCGGGGTGTTCCTTGTTGGCGGCATCCTGAATGAAATGCATTTTAGCACAACAATAGAAAAGGATAGACTTGGTAACCGAAAGAGAGATTATTCCAACGCATGAATAGATAACCAACAGGTACATCATCACATGTTCAAATACATCAGAATATCCAACACACCATAAATGGTTCGAATGCCAAAGGATAACTAAACATAGGTAAGAATGGATACATTGGTACTCCCATGCTCATCACGCAGGACGGCGGTGAGTAGTACGGCGAGAGGTACGGTGAGGAGGACGCCCACGAAAGTAGGTAGATCGACGATCCACGTAGATCTGACGTGGTCTGAGCCCAACTCTAGGTGTGGTGAAGTACATAGCGTCGGCTCCCTGTGCTCCAAAGCGAGGAATCCCAGTGTAACCAGCACCAAGGTTGAGGAGTGGACCTCTGCTCGGCTCGTAACCTCCAGCATCTGGTAGAGGACGACCAACTGGCTGCTCGAAACGTGCAAAGCGCTCGTCTCCAATAAAGTCTGTGGTGTAAGTCGCCAGACGAGTCAAAGCAAGGTAGAGCTGCTCTCTGACTGAAGCCAACTCCTGAGATAGTGTGCTGGCAACTGCGTCACTGTGCCTCACAAACTGAGCGGTGGTGTGCAGCCTGGTGTTATCGTGCTCGTAGACATCCAAGTTGTCATAGAGAGTGAAGTGAGCTCCCTCTGAAGTGATGTAACCACGGGGGATGTGGCGATAGATGGAATCGTCAAACCCCCAGTAGTCAGCACGAAGGACGGTGAGGCTCACATAAGCTGCCTGCTGCACAGCCATATCCACTGTGGAACCTACTGCCTCGTAGCGGTGGACAACGCTCATGCCATCATCTGACAGAATGTAGACGATGGCCCGGTAGTAGGTCTGGTCAAACTCTCTCTGGTGCTCGTAGACCTGGTACTCTGGTGCCCAACGGAACCCCAGATAAGTGACCATGTCTCTCAGCATCTTCGGATAACCGGCAGTGCTCTCACAACGAGTCATCCGAACCACCTGCGGGTAGAACCTGAGATCCATCTGCAGATGATTGGGGAAGTTTTGATTAGACGCCGGTAGAAGAGCTGAATTGGAAAGCAACAACAAGGTTTCAACGGACGATAAGGATGTTGAGAAGAACAGGATATCAAAGCAACATTCGGGAAACACGAGACCAAAAACTCCTGAGGTACTACGGAAAAACCCATCCGGGCTTCTAAAGGATCAATATCTACTGCTTAAGGAATAGAGGATCTGCTTCCGGGGCTTACACGCCTCCGTTCTCAATCGTGAGTAGGCAACATGATAAATCATGTCACAACCACCTCCATTCCTATGGTCTAGTAGATATAACTATCCTAGAGAAACCAGGATACATGAAATCCTAACTTGAAAGTTTAGGTGAGAAGGGAAAACAACGTTGCACTTCCTTACCAGAAAAAGGGAGGGTGGGTGGGGAAAGAAGAAAAAGAACAGAATTCGTACTCTCACGTTTCATTTTTCCTATATAGCTACAAAATAGTTTCTAGACTCAACTGCGACCAGTAAAAGGGATCCTACAGGCAGACAGGCTCTGATACCATTTGTCGCACCCTGACTTCTAGAGGATACTCACCGGGCCGAACTGGATAGTAGATGATTGGATTACGGGGCTTACCAGCACCCGCATCCTCTTACGAGTAGGCCAACACTTATGTGTGACAACCAAACTCTACTACCCACCGTCGATGTAAACTATCCCATAGAAATCAAGATACTACCATTGACGTACTTCATACCATACACACATGGTACGTCAACGGCTTGTAACAGGATGATAGCACAACATATCTCTAAGACACAAAAGATGGAAATAAGTTGCAAATGGCTCTCACTAGAGCAGAGATAGCAAATACAATCATCCAGAGGACACATGTCCCAACATAACATCATTACAACACAGCGGAAGCATTCAAAAGGTCTGAGTACAGACAAATCCAAATAGGCTTAAGAAGCCGGGAATGAAAGGAAAACGGAGCCCATCCACGTAGTCTCGGATCCTGCCCAGGTCCGCTATCTACTCGTCAGCAGCCTCGTCAAACTCCACGTAGTAGCCATCACGGGGACCCTCGTAAGCGTAGTCTGCGGAAACCACAGCCCCAAAGGGGTCAGTACATAAACGTACTGGCAAACAAGACTCACAGTTCACCAAAGTGTAACCCGTCAACACCAAGCACAAATGCTTTGGGTTCAACGGAAGAAAGGGTGATATGAAAGATGCGGCAGCTGGCTGCACTAACCAACTACAGAAACATACTACAACTTCCGGCTAACAGAAAGAAGATAAGATAGCGTATCGTAACCAACTATAGCTAACTCCAAACGAAACCCATCCTGGATCTCGCCCCTTATCCAAAGAAGCAATCCGAGGATAACTCACACAGTTGGATTAATGATGGTTCAGATTGTTGTGTCAATAAGGCTAATTACTAGTCAGGTTATCATTAGTTAGGTGTAACTTGTTTTGAGTACTTGTTAGCCAGTACTTTCACCAAGTCAACCATAACCGCGGAAAACACGGCTTCTCGAGAAGATTTATCCCTGCAGGGGTGCACCAATTTGGCCGTACACGTAAGAATAACCCGCCAGATGGAATGCCTCCCACCAAGCGGGGCACTCAACACAACTCAACTCTTCTTCGCATCAAGCCCAAAGAACCCCGTGCAGTGAGCGCACGGCTAATCAAGCCCCACGAAGAAAAGGGGACCCTCATAGCACTCTAAGAACGTGTCTCCCTAAATGCCGACTACAAAAGTTCCACCCTGGTACCAAGGGTTCGCACCTGCATATGCATGCGGCAAATGGAAAACCCGAACTAAATGAGGCGATTTGGACGAGATGCGAATCGAATCAAATTGAGAGGGGCGCCCATACACGCTTCCCACATGCGGTTAGTGCGCTCATCATGGATCAGTAGACAAGACCCTTTTCCTAATTAGGGTCGACACTAGCAGGCCTCAAAACCACGCCGGGCCTCCTGCCGGTGCCTTATCAGCAATTTATTATTACCTCAAAATTAACAGGTTGTTGTTTAACATCGAGCCCCAGAACATAATAGAAATATAGTAACAGAAAGTAACGGGTAACAGACTCGAGCAAAAACAACCCTAAGCATGCTAGTAAGACACGGGCAACAAGCAATGGGGTGATAGGTGTGGAGGTGAGGCTATATCAGGGTTAAAGGTGACATGTGATAGGTTTGTAACAGAAGCAACGATTCATAAGGCTAGCAGAATAGACAACAGAAAGTATCGGTAACCAAGGTTGAAAGGAACACAGTGGTTCATGTGAGTGAATACTTGCCTGCAAACTCAGCAGCCTGGTACTGAGCTAGGTCCTCAGAAGGGGTGTCGTAAACCTCGTCGGTCTCAACATCGTCGTCTATTCGAGAAGAAGCAAACAAACAACGCAAAGAGACAAACAATCAATAACATGGCATAATGCACAATCATGGGATGATGCATGTCCATTTAATTGATGCATCAAAATAAACTAGTTGACATGGTAACAACATGATTAAATGGACCCACATGCAATTTGAGTTGCATATGAAAAGCCCATCAATTAAGGTTAGAATAATTGTTTTACAACTAATCAACAGGTGAAAGTGGATTAGTATGATGCATGAATGAGGAAAACAGAAAAAAATAACAACAATAGAACAATTTTGAAATAAGGTTTACCAAGTTTGGAATTTTAGTTATTAAGTTAAGAAATTTTGGTTACTTAAAGGTGTCACACAAGCATTTGTTGTTTTCACCAATTTAAATTGTTCAAAATAGATAACAAAGTTCATATTTGGAAAGAACACAAAATTTTAGGGGGAATACATGTTTCCATTATTGAAAAAGGAATTACAATGATTTAATTATGAATTAAACAAGTTTGAATTGAATTTAATTCAAGTATGAATATTAATTGAATTTTATTTGTTCAAAACATAAAATGAAATTCATATTTGGAAAGGTTATGTTTTTCTGGTTTGAAAACATATTTTACATGTTCAAAAATAATTTAATTTGAGCAAGTTATGAATTTAGCAAATTTAAATGATTTAAACAAGGTTTAAATTATTTAACCAATTTTAATTATTCAAAACATGAAACAAAGTTTATATTTGCAAAGTACATGAAAAATGGGATGGAAAACATATTTTATATGTTGAGTTTGGAATTTTTATGCTCAAGTTATGAATTTTGCAAATTTAAATGAATTCAACAAGGATTCAAATATTTCACCAATTTAAAATATTCAAAACAGTAAACAAAATTTATATTTGGGTAGAGAATTTAAAATGGAGTGGTTTACATGTTTAAAGTTTTGCAATTGGAGTTTCCAAACAAAAGTTATTAAATTACCAAGTTTAAGCATTTTTATGGTTTATAGAAATAACTATGGACCTAGAAAAACTACAGGGACTTGGAAAGAAATTAACAGGGACCTAGATAATGCTAGCAGGGACCTGTGTGCAATTTGGAGTGGATCTGGATCTAGGAAAAACAAATGAAAAAAAAAGATGGGTTTTAGATGCAGGGGGGGATTCGAACCCCTGCTCTCCTGCTGGCAGCACAAGGGGGCAACCAACTGGGCTAGCGCTGGGTTTGTTACAGGGATCCACCCGCAGGGGGTTAAGGTTCAGAACTTAACTGTAACAATTCGAAAAAAAGAAGCAGAAAAGGTGGGGGGCTGGGATTCGATCCTGTGAGCTGCTGTTGCGCGCGCGGTGAGCGCTGCCAACAGGCTGCAGCGGCTGGTTTGATGGCATACAGGCTGGGTTGGTTTTGAACCTCAATACTCGGCATAACTGAACTGCAAGCGAACACATACAGTCGTTCTTCCCTGTCGACGAACAGAGCAATGGCTGCAACTTGGCATGGAAGAAATCGATGCACAAACAGCAAGGAAACGAGAGGGGAGTTAGGGGAATGGAAAGAGCGGCTCACCCTCTTCGCAGGGGTGGCCGCAGCACGGCCGGAGGGTGACGGCGGCGAGGTCCGACGAGCGGCGGCCGTGGCAGCCCGAAACTCCCTAAACTGATGGAACTCGGGGAATCTTGCCAACAGGTGGGCCCAACCATTTTATTGGGTGTTCTTTGGGTCTAACCTAATACAACCAGGCAGTTGGTTCGACTTTGCTACCCCCTTCCGCCTAACGTAGAGGGGGCAGAACGACAGTTTCGCCTTTTTCCCCAGCGGGGCTACGGTTTCTCCGGATCAGGGGCCTCCAGATCGTCTGAATGCCACCATATCCCATGGTATTCCATAACATGTGTGTTATAGTGTGTCGTGGATCTTGGATACCCAAGATTCCCTCTCTCTCTCTGTGTGTTAGGGCTTCACCGGCGTCGGATTCTCTCTGGCGGGTTCCAGGACTACTTAGAGCCCGAAACTCCCGGATGTGACGAAACAGGGGGAATCCTGCCAAGAGGTGGGCCCTACCATTGTATTTGGTGTTTATTGGGCCTAAACTAACACAACTAAGCACTTGGTTCTACTTTGCTACCCCCTTTTGGCTCAAGTAGAGGGGCCAAAACGGCAGTTCCGTCTATTTTCCTAGCGGGACTAGGGTTTCTCTGGAGAGGGGCTCTAGATCGTCTGAATGCCACCACATCCCAAGGTACGCCATATCATGTGTGTTATAGTGTGTTATGGTTCTTGGATTTCCAAGATTCCCTCTCTTTGTGTGTTAGGCCTTCGCCGGTGTCGGATTCTCTCTAGCGGGTGCCAAAACTATTTAGAGCCCGAAACTCCCGGATCTGGCGGAACATGGGAATCTTTAAAAGAGGAGGGTCCTACAATTTTATTTGGTGTTACTTGGGCCAAAACTAACACAACCAATCAATTAGTTCCACTTTTCTACCCCTTTTCGGCTCACGTAGAGGGGCCAGACCGACAATTTCTTCTTTTTCTCCATTAGACCTAGGGTTTCTCCGGGGAGGGGCTCCGGAGCGTCTAAATTCCCAGCCAATACTAGTGTATGCCAAACCATGTGTGTTAGATTGTGGCATGGGTCTTGAATTCCCAATAATCCCTCACTTTTTGTGTTATGGCTTCACCGGCGCCGCATTCTCTTTTGCGGGTTCCAGGACTACTCGGAGCCCAAAACTCCTAGATCTCATGGAATGGGGGGATATTTCCAAGAGGTGGGACCTACCATTGTCTTGGGTGTTACTTGGGCCTAACCTAACGCAACCAAGCAATTGGTTCCGGTTTGCTACCCCTTTCCGGCTCAAGTAGAGGAGCCAAAACGGCAGTTCCGTCTTTTTCCCAGCGGGGCTATGGTTTCTCAGAAGAGGGGTTCCGGATCGTATGAATTCCACCAAATACCATGGTATGCCATACCATGTGTGTTAGAATGTGGAATGGGTCTTGTATTCCCAAGATTCACTCGCTCTCTCTGTGTTAGGGCTTCACCGGCGTCAGATTCTCTCTGGCGGTCAAATGAAAAAAAGATGGGTTTTAGATGCAGGGGGGATTCGAACCCCTGCTCTCCTGCTGGCAGCACAAGGGGGCAACCAACTGGTCTAGCGCTGGGTTTGTTACAGGGATCCACCCGCAGGGGGTTAAGGTTCAGAACTTCACTGTAACAATTCGAAAAAAAGAAGCAGAAAAGGTGGGGGGCTGGGATTCGATCCTGTGAGCTGCTGTTGCGCGCGCGGTGAGCACTGCCAACAGGCTGCTGCGGCTGGTTTGATGGCATACGGGCTGGGTTGGTTTTGAACCTCAATACTCGGCATAACTGAACTGCAAGCGAACACATACAGTCGTTCTTCCCTGTCGACGAACAGAGCAATGGCTGCAACTTGGCATGGAAGAAATCGATGCACAAACAACAAGGAAACGAGAGGGGAGTTAGGGGAATGGAAAGAGGGGCTCACCCTCTTCGCAGGGGTGGCCGCAGCATGGCCGGAGGGTGACGGCGGCGAGGTCCGGCGAGCGGCGGCCGTGGCAGCAGGAAACCGGCGGCCGCTCTCCTCTCGGTGGCGGCGGTGGTAGGGAGAGAGAGGGAAGGAGGTGCGGCTAGGGTTAGGCATCGAGGGGGAAAACCCTAGGGGGTTAAAAAGGGAGGAGGGGGAGTGGAGCAGTGGGGGCAGCACGTCGCTGTCTCCATTGCCGACGTCATCGTACGGAGGTTGGGGGAGAAGGGTAGCGGGCTGCAGCCTAGGTGGGCTGGGCTTGCGTGGGGGGCACAGCCCACTTCCCCTCTCTCACACGTTTTTTTTTGCTGTTTCTTTTTTTTTTGCTGATTTGAAATAAGGAAGAAAAGCTAGGGTTTTGGGGTAGAAAAATTAGGGCAAAAATTTTATAATGCTTATTTAAGTAACAGCAACAACTTGCAAGTTTTGTTTTACAAAATGATTGGAATTTAAGTGTTGCTTGCAATTTGTTTGAAATTTGAAGGGAATTTAATATTAATTGATTAACTTAACTTAAGCAATTAAGTTTTTAAATTCAAATTTAATTGGAAACAAGTGAAAGATTTGTGTTGTAATTATCATTAATTCCAAAAGGTTGCTGTTTGGAAAATGTGATTTGAATTTTGAATGCAAAAGAGTTTAAGTGAAATATCAAAAGGAATAAATCACTAGTTTGAGTTTTCCATTTTCATAGAAACAAATTGATGTTTTATTTGAACTTTTTATTTGGAAAAATTGTAACATAACAAGTATGAAACAAAGGTTTGAATATTGTTTGAATTTCAATTGTGAAAACAAAGATAAACAGATGCAAACAAAAGGAAAACAAATGCAATGATTAAGATGCCATGATGCAAAACAAAAATTAAACAAGAAGCAAACATTCTAGGGGTGATTTTCATACTTGGGATGTTACATGGTTCTTGGAAGTGATTGCATGCATAATTACTAATGTATATGTTATGGCATGTTTATCTTACTTGATCCAATATTTATATAGAATAATATCCATAAATCCTAAATTGGCTTATATGTTCATGATATTCAATTTCATATCTATATGCCTATATTCATGTGGATTGAATCCTATATATTGTAGTTTGTCTAACTACTTTGGACCCAATGAGTTTGGGGACCATTTTTGTACTTAAATATGTTTTAGGTACATTTTATATGCATTGGGTGCTTGCCTCATTCACAAATAAGGTGTTATCACTACATTCTTATTGGAGTCAAGCTATGATGATGGATGAATTCTTATATAGTACAACATCACCAATGCTACCTCGGTAACAAGTATCTAGCTCATGCATATACTCTAACATTTCAACTTTTTGTAGGTTGTATCATGGCATGAAACATATTTACTCCTTGTGATACTTGTTACTTTTATCAAAACGTCCCAACTATCTCTTTTTCCCTTATTGATGTTTGTGATGTCTTTGATGTGTTTTTGTTGGAAGGTCATTCATATCCTCAAATATTAAAAAAATTAAAGCTATGTGGTATGCTTTCAAGCAAAGATCTTATTATCATATTTATGTCTTCAAAGTGGATATCTCGCTCTTTCTCTTTGTAACTATATTGTGTGTACATGTTTCTTTATGGATGTACATCATCATGATTGTGGTCTATTTAGAAACTTATACACATGATAAGAATTACATGTCTTATTGGTATCCTAATGGTTCGGTGTCCATCCTTTTATTGGTAACTTCTCTTATGGCTCAACCACCTCTTGCTCCAAGTGATATGCCTTGTTTTCTTTTATGATCAATTTCACTTGCTTTGAGTTTTGAACAACAGTGGGGGAGTTATGATTCCATTTTTCTGCACTTGGCATTCAAAATGCAATATTTCTAAATCATGCACAAATATTGGGGAGCTCCTCTATTTTCTTTAAAAACACTCATTTTCTCAAACCACAATATACCTTGTTCGTTTGGTTTGTTGGATCTTTTTGATTGCTTGTTTCTCTTTAGGATAATATTATATTTGTATACCATCTTATTTGCAATCTTTGGATCCTCGGTATAGTTCCTCCCATTATTCATCATTAGATAAGTGTATTTGATTTCACTCATATTATGAGAAGTGCATATCCTACAGAGGAACCCTTACTATATTAGCCATCTAAAATTTCTATGATCCCATTTTGGAAATGGATGCCAATGGGGGAGAAAGTTTAGAGGGTTTAAGGAATTCTCGTTTTATACTCTGGTTTTGTTCTTAAGCATTTGCCTTTCATGCTCATGCATCCTTGCTTGTTTATTTGCATGGTTGGAAAAATTAATTATATAAACCATCGTAAAAGAGTTGTCATCGATTACCAAAATGGGGGAGATTGAAAGAGCATGGTTCCCCCATGTGTGGTTTTGGTAATTGATGACAATCACTATGGACTAATGGTTGCATTGAGTTATACTTATAGAGTTTGTCAATAGGCAATGCTTGATGTCCATATGTTGGATTCAAGATAATCAAGTGGTGACCAAGGTGCTATTCATGCGAATATCCCAAGTTTGGTCATGAGAGAGTTGAGCATATTGGAAGTTTGGTCACCTGCCCCCTCTATGCGACATCCGTGTCCTTTCAAATGCGGCAAACACGTTAGATTACCCTTTGGGACCTCTAATACTTATAGCACTTTTCCATTTGAGTTACTTCATTGTGATTTATGGACCTCTCTAGTACCTACTGTTTCTGGTTATAGATAGTATCTTGTATTATTGGATGATTATTCTCATTATATTTGGACTTTTCCTCTTCGTGCAAAATCTGATGTGCATGCAAGTTTTCTCAACTTCCGGCAGTACGTTCTTACTCAGTTTGGTTTGCCGATTTGATTTATTCAATATGACAACGGTCGTGAATTTGATAACACTCAAAACCGTAACTTTTTTCTCTCTCACGGTATTCTTCTTCGTTTTTCTTGCCCTTATACTTCTTTCCAAAACGGTAAAGCTGAACGCTCTCTTTGTTCCATTAACAACATTCTTCGCACCTTGCTTTTACAAGCCTCCCTTCCCTCTTGTTTTTGGGCTGAAGCCCTTCAAACTGCTACGCTACTCATAAACATTCGACCAACAAAAACATGCCCTCTTTATTCGCATTTTCAATCTCTTTTTCTTTCTCACCCCGACTATTCTTCTTTGTGTGTTTTTGGCTGCCTTTGTTTCCCCAACACTGCCTCGACCGCTCACAACAAACTAGAACCGCGCTCACTTCCTTTTATTCATCTTGATCTTTCTGACGACCACAAAGGTTATCGCTGTTTTGATTCATATTTTGGCCGTGTTCTTGTGTCTCGTCACGTTACATTCGATGAAAATATTTTTCCATATGCTGCCACCAAAACCACCGACCAAACCCAACCACTACCCAAACCCAACATCCCCAGTACCCTAGTTCCCACTGCCTTCATCTCTGTCGTGGCAGACCTTTTCCCCGTTTCTCTGTCGCGGCAGACCTCAGCCGCACCCCTGCCCAACAACCCTATCGTGGCCGCCTCTTCTGCCGCCTCGTAGCCATAAATTTCATGCTGACGGTACTCTCGCTCGCTACAAAGCTCGTTGGGTTTGTCACGGTTTTTCACAGCAACAAGGCATTGACTTTGATGAAATTTTCTCTCCCGTTGTAAAACCAAGCACTATTCGCGTTGTTCTTTGCCTCGATGTTTCCACCTCTTGGCCTATTCACCAACTAGACGTCAAAAATGCTTTTCTTCACGACAACCTTAATGAAACGGTTTATTGTCAGCAACCCTTTGGTTTTGAGAATTCCTCTTCTCCTAATCTCGTTTGTTTACACCAAAGAACCCTTAATGGTCTCAAACTGGCTCCTCGTGCCTGGTTTCAACGCTTTGCCACATTTATTCAAACTATTGGCTTTATTTCCTCCAAATTTGATTCTTCTCTCTTTAGTTTTCGCTCTTCCGAACATAATGCCTATCTTTTACTTTATGTTGATGATATCATTCTTACCGCTAGCTCTGATTCTTTTCTCAAACATATATTTATTCTCTTAACCGCGAATTTTCCGTGACTCATCTTGGCCCTCTTCATCACTTTCTTGGTATTAATGTTTCTCGCACCAAGTCTACCCTTTTTCTCTCTCAACGCCAATACCTTTTAGACTTTCTTTCTCGTGATGGAATGTCTGATTGTCAGCCCTCTCGTACTCCGGCCGACACTGGTGCTAAATTATCAGCTGTTGGTGATCCTGTTTCTGAATCCACCTTCTATCGCAGCATTACCGGTGCTCTCCAATATGCCACCCTTACTCGCCCCGACATCTCTTACTCGGTTCAGCAATCTTGTATTTCTATGCATGATCCTCGCGCTCCTCATCTTGCTCATGTCCAAGGCATTCTTCGCTATTTAAAAGGCACTCTTGATCATGGTCTTCTCCTTAATTCTTCTTCTCCAACAAGCTTGACAGTTTATTCTGATGCGGACTAGGCAGGATGTCCGGATACTCGACGGTTCACATCCGAATTTTGTGTTTATTTAGGTGATAATCTTGTTTCCTGGTGTTCTAAAAGGCAGGTAACAGTTTCCAGGTTTTCTGCTGAGCCTGAGTATAGGTCATTTGCTCATGTCGTGGCCGAGGCGGTGTGGATGCGTCAGCTTCTCGTCGAGCTTCATCGACCGATTGAGCGTGCTACTATAGTTTACTGTGACAATATTTCTATCGTCTACATGGCCTCCAATCCAGTTCAGCATCATCGCACAAAACATATTGAAATTGACATCCACTTCGTTCACGAGAAGGTGGCTCTTGGCAAAGTTCGTGTTCTTCATGTTCCACAAGTGCTCAATTTGCTGATATTTTTTACAAAAGGGCTCCCGACTGCATCATTCACCGACATATGTTCTAGTCTCAACATTGTTACTCCTGACGTTGAGACTGCGGAGGGATATTAGAGTATAGGTCGGTTAGGGTTAGGCCTAGCCGGTTCGGCCTCCTCCTTTGTTTAAGTTGTAACATATCTCTATTAGTCTTGGAGTGCAAGTTTGTACCTCTATGTAAACAAGCCCTCGAGGCCTCAAGCAATGAAAGTTATGATTCTCTCAATATCCCAAAATAACAGTGGTGTTCACACTTTTTTTATGGTGTGGTCTGCAACAGCCGTCAGTGTCGTGATCTCTGCACTGAGCATTCTCTTGGTCGTGTCTAGTTCGGAGTCGTGCCCTGAGATCACAGAGTCGAGGTCAGCTCCCACATTGGCTTGCACAGAGTCGATCAAGGTGTTGTGCAGATACCCTGGATTTGCAACGCTGCAAAGATCCCTGCCCCGAGGATTCCACAGATGGGCTTGCACTCTAGAGATAAGGCATCCATTGAGAACAAGTAAGTGCGAGTGAAATGTGAGCACACTGCGCGTGCCCACGTGTCGCCGACTTATTGGTCCCTGTTCTCTGGCTTCAGGTTTGTGACTGGTTCCATTTCGTCTGTGTGCTGTTTTGTCTTGTCTTTGTTGCCTGGGGTGGCCCGAACTCTGTTGTGCTACCGCCGCCTCCTCTTTCCCTTCCCCCCACGTCTCTAGGAGACAGAAAACAGAAACATGGTTCCTCCATCCGCCGCCTACACTCTGGCAGTTGCTCGCCGCACGCGTTGGCCCCTCAAGTATCACCCGTCTCCCCACCTCTCACGACCGGGTTGCGCATCCATCCCCCTCGGGTCTGGAGGTGCAGTGGCAGCGGCCAACCTCGACCTGGAGCTCCTCATCCCCGTCTCCGGCTGCAGCGGCCCACTGCGAACTAGAGCTCCTCATACGTGTCTTCGGCGGTAGAGGCAACAGAGGCTAGGGCTCAAGTGAGGACGACGGTCCCCATCCCCTTCCCCGTCCCACACCGCCAGCACCAAGAAAAATGAGTCGAACGCATCTGCGCGTCTCCTAGCCGCCGGCCTCCATTGAGCCATCACTGTGCCGTCCTTGCGCCCGCGCCTCCGGCCTGAACAAGCCCTCGACCCTGAACTTCCCCAGATGAATTAAGAACCTACACGCCCTTGCTCCTCGTCGGCGAGATCAAGACCCCCCTATGGCGACCTCAGTTGCGTCTGAACCTCGGGTACGAGTGTTTCTGTCGTGTCCTCTTTCTATCAGTTTTTCTTTCCCACTCCCGACTCCAGTTAAGATCCGTTTCCACATAGCTATCATATCCTCCTCTTCCAGATGACACCTTCTGCCTCTACTCATTCACATGGCAGCGACGAATGCCGGTGGAAAGTGAGCCCGCTCTACCGTGGGGACTCGTCGGCCTGGTGGATGGCTGCAGCAAGATGAGGGGTTGCCTGGAGGGGCTTAAATCGAGGAGCACGGCGGGAGGGGCTCACCATGTATGCTCGACGGCTGGCAGCGGGCTTCCAACACCGAGGGACATGAGGTATCTGGTGTTCTCCGTGCGGGAGGCCATATATTAGACTAGTCACAATGGAGAGTATCATAGAGTAGTATCATGCATATGATACTAGTCTATGTTACTACTCCCACAATGGGTAGTAACATATTTGTAGTATCATATACTAGTATATTTATTAGGCTATAGACACATCTTGTCTTGGAATGTGTTATGTTACGGTATCTACCTATGATACCACTAGCACCTCTATCCTCATTAAATGAGTGCCACATCATCTTTTTTGCCTACATGGCACTTATGTTACCACCTATGTTACTCCCATTCTGAGCAGTCTTAGTCTCAGTCGAAACAAGCAGCTGAAATAACAACTGAAACGACAGACAAGCCATATATTAGTCTTCGTCTTTAATTCTGCTCGCCTCATTTTGTCCATTAGTATTATGTCACTTTCTCGCCCAATAATGCACTACTTATTTTTTTCACCGTGGTACTTCAGTTCCTTTAGGAATAATGATAAGTTTTTTTTGGTTTCTTGGTAGTTTTAGGGATGATTTGATACAGATTAAAAAAATGCATCCTGCTATGCTTCTGAATAATTTGGAAGGTAAATCAGTCACCTGATAGTTTTGTAGTGTATATTTTTGTGGAATGGAATTAGGACTCAAACTGGTTCCATTCAGTACAGGGTGATATTTTATATTCAGATTGTGTTCATTTAGAAGTAGCATAATAGAAGGGAAGTGAAGTTCCCGGTAGATAGTAATCCTATTTTCCAATTTATGTACTTCTTGGTTGTTTGCATACAAGGTTTTTGATGAAATTTCGGTGCGGAGGAGCAGGGGATGGTGTGGACGATGGCCCTGATCAGCGAGGCGGAAACTCCAAGCTGCGCCCCATCCTAATCTGGCTGATGCCAATCTGTTTCGTTGCGGAGGTGGTTCCCTCACAGCGCTGCTCTACACCGGCCTCTGTCCCAACACATGGACACTCCCCATGATAAAACCCTAATGGCGGCAACTTGATGAGGTCTCGACGACAGCAAATGCATTTGCCATGGCATTCGGCAGAAAAGAAATAGGTACGCCATTCTGTATCCTCATATTTGTTCTTAAACATGTTTCATACAGTGCCCATTTAATTGCATTTCCAAAACAGTGTGGTTTGTTTAGTTTGTATGTCTGGATTTTGCTAAGGATTTCGGAAATAGTACAACTTGTATATATTGGACAATATCCGTTGCATTTTTTTCTTGTTTGGTAGCTAAGTGTGAACAAGAAATTAATAGTAAACAACAACATAGATTATTTTGCTGAACCATCTTAGACAGCTCCAAATGCAAATAGGCAGCACTCTCAGGTTTGTATACAGTCCCAAAATTTGTACTAAGCAATGATTTGAAGTGAACATCATTTCCGGAGTGCTTCTTAAATTATTCAAAAACAACAGAACGGTAGTAATTGTAGACAGACGGTTAGGGCCGGTCCTAGGGGGGGCGAGAGGGGCGGCCGCCCTGGGCCCAAAAAATTTGGGGGTCCATTTCAGATATGTGTTAGTAGGCTTAGTTTGTGTGCATGCAAAAAAAAAAATTAGCTTAATAGGTTGGTCGGCTCGTAGCTTTTCCCACGAATACATCAATTAATGGCTTAACTACTCCTACTCGGAGAGTCAGGGGAGCACAGCTGTCCAGGTCAATAGGTGATCGACTCAGGACACTGTATATGTCGCGTAAATATGAAGGATTTAGAATCGGATCACATCGACCATCCACTTGTCTGCTTCTACCATCGCTCGTCCGTCGTCGCCCATCCGCCACAACTTAGTAGATTTTATGATTCATTGCCATAGACATGGTAATTGAAGAGTATATTTGAACAACTACAGTCGTTAAGAAGTATTTTTGAATTTTTAATGAGTTCAACAAGTTTGAAGTCAATGGATGGTTCTCAAATTAAAAACAGTTGCACTAGATTTGCAAATAGTTTCTATCTAGATAAGAAATGTGATATCGGGTTAAAATGATCTAATTTTCGAGTTAAGTGTTATGTAGTTGACCTTGCTAGATAGAACAATGGCCGCTATGAAAATGTTTTAGTTTGTGAGAGAAGCAGATTGTCATCCTAATATCTATGTTGTTTATCAGATCTTATTTACGATCCAAGGCAAGGACTCTATTAGCCAGTGTTTCCCATATGTTCTCCTTGGTTCATCTCCCAACGTTAGGTCTTCTCCAATGCGTCGACCCATTTAGTGTCTGCTTGGGTCCCGGTTCTGTTCGTTTGGTTTGTAAAAAGGATAGTCATCTGGCCCCTGTCCGGCCTTCCCGGGCCAGTGAACCCAATGTGGCGACCTATTTGGTCTGCCCAGCCCAGAATTTTCCCATTTGATGATCATTCTCCCAAATTCTATCAAAATGGCTAGCAAATAGATGATAGATCAAGCATAGAACATTCCAAATAGATGCAATTTTTATAGTACGAACTGAATAAAATGACGTGTGGGCACAGAACATAGTACCCAAAATAATTGTGTCGTGCAAGGCCTTGCCTCGGCCATTGTTCATGCACCACACACAATTGAGATGATCAAGAATCTCGTTACATGTAATACTTTTGTTTATTCTCAAGCTGGGCCCTCTTCTTTGGGGTCAAGGTGCTCAAGTCGGTTGTCATGATCGTGGCCTCCTTAGTTTGTTCCGCGAGCTCCACTTCTACGGCCCTAGACCGGGCATTGGTCTCATCGATCTCAAACTTCTTATTTTGGATCTCGAAGTAGTTTTTTTTCTCCTCCTTCTCCCAACGCTTCTCTTTGTCCCTATCAACCTTCTTGGCGGTGTTCTTGTCCTTTTGGGTTATGAACGCCTTCAAGGTTTCTTTCAAAGCAATCGTTGAAGCATCACGCTTCAACTCCACTTTGGTGCTTGCCCTCCCCCTCGCCCTCTTGTCACTTGGGGGATCAAGGTCGATCACCGTCGGATCACCCCCACATTTGCCGATAGTGGCCATGATGTTCTTCCATTTTGGGCAGTCCTTGATCTCCTTCCAACAATGGGTCAATGTAAATGTCTTGCCCCTATGTTGGGACTTCAAGAATTCCAATGCTTGAAGCACCTATATGATAGACTGGAATGAAAAGAACATATTCATAGGAGCCAACAAGACATATTCATAGGAAAAGTGAAGAGAGATCATACCGAGTCATTCACCCCAATGCCACTCATGGGTCGAGCAACAACATGATTATACAAGTCAAAAACTTGCTACACTCCTATTCAATGAAACTCCGCCTCTTGGATAGATAACATTCATTGTGGTCACTTGCAAACTTGACCTTTCCTATGACCCTTTACTCATGGAAGTAATCATGGACATTCTTCCAAAATATGATCCCTCTTTGCTCAGCCCCCTTGGTTGCATTTTGCCCCATTTCCATCCATGAATGACAAACCAATATGTCCTCGGCTTGCGAGAAGGCTTTCATCCTCACGCTAACACGTTGGTGCATGCCTCTTTCGTGTCGCGGATTCACGAGTGAGCTCGTCGGCAAACAATGGCTTGGCGTCGATACCGAGAACCTCTTCGGTCTCCTCGGCCTCCTCTTTAGATCTCAAACTTAGGGTCGATGTGGAGTACCTCTTAGATATCCTCGGCTAGGGTCTCTTCCAAGAATCCATCCCCGCCATCGACAAGCACCCCACCATGGCCATCATCCCCCTCGTAGTACATGTAGTCGTCCGTTCCCATTGCGCCGAGCAGGTTGCACTTGTCGTGGAGTTTGGCCGTAGAGATCACACGCGACTGCTTTCTCCCTGTCACTAGCGATTCACCGGCCATGGGAACTGCGTTGAGGTCAAGTGGAGGCACGAACGTGATGCCGATCGCCCTTGAATCACCCATCTCTAGCGAGCGGGAGAAGCGCCCCCCCCCAATGGTGTGGCATTGGTAAGATAGCCATAGGGCGGCGACAACGATGTGGAGGAGGTTGACGGTTCCTAGGCGAGCGACGGCGATGATTTGGAGGAGTTCGACGGGTCCATGGGTGGGCGGCCTACCTAAGATAACGAGCTAGATGACGCCGCCGCCGCGACGGACGCTATGGCCAGTCCTGGCTCGGCGACAATCCCCAGCATGTAGAGGGTAGCTAGGGTACTTCCTTGAGAGGCTTTGACGGCGCTGACATTCAAGTTGACAACGGAGGCAGTGGCATGGGCAGCTACCTCGGCCGCTTTGTCAGCCTGAGCCTGCTTATTTACGACGGCCTTCTTCCTCCGGCCGCCTCGCGTCTTGAACTCGACGGCTCTCTGCTTTGGGGTGAGCTTTTTTTGGCTTCACAACGGTGCGGGGTGGACGCAATAGGGACATGTGGTTTCCTCGCCGTCCATTGGGATATTTTATATGGGTGGTAGGAGTGAAGAATTAGAATGATTTGTGTGTGCCACAGACAGATGGGCCAAGAGACCACAAGAGAGCGAAGCCATCGTGGTGGTGGAGCTCCAATCGTTGGCCGGGTTCGTTGCTCTGTCTCTGGTTTCCTGGAGATTGATCCCGGATCTGATGGAACAGGGCGAATCTTGGCAAGAGGTGGGTCCTAACATTTTATTTGGTGTTACTTGGGCCTAAACTAACACAACCAAGTTTTTAGTTCCAATTTTCTACCCCTTTCCAGCTCACGTAGAGGGGCCAGACCGGCGGTTTCTTCTTTTTCTCCAGCGGAACTAGGGTTTCTCCGGGTAGGGGCTCTGGAGCATCTGAATTCACACCCAATCCTAGGGTAGGCCAAAACATGTGTGTTAGATCGTGGCATGGGTCTTGGATGCCCAATATTCCCTCACTCTTTGTGTTATGGCTTCACCGGCGCCGCATTCTCTTTCGCGGGTTCCAGGAACTCAGAGCCTGAAACTCCCAGATCTCACGGAATGGGGGGATCTTGCCAGGGACCTACCATTGTCTTGCGTGTTACTTGGGACTAACCTAACACAACGAAGAAATTGGTTCCTCTTTTCTACCCCATTCCAGCTCACGTAGAGGGGCCAGAATGACAGTTCCGTCTTTTTCCTAGCGGGATATGGTTTCTCTGGAGAGGGGCCTCCGGATCGTCTGAATGCCACCAAATCCCACGGTATGCCATGCCTTATGTGTTAGAGTGTGGAATGGGTATTTGATGCCCAAGATTCCCTTACTCCCTGTGTTATGGCTTCACCGACGTCAGATTCTCTTTCGCGGGTTCTACTTATCCCGAAACTCCCGGATCTCACGGAACGGGGGGAATATTGCCAAGAGATGGGACCTAACATTTTATTGGGTGTTACTTGGGCCTAACCTAACACAACCAAGTAATTTGTTCCACTTTGCTACCCCTTTCCGGCTCACGTAGAGGGGCCAAAACGGCAGTTCTGTCTTTTTCCCAGCGGGGCTATGGTTTCTCTAGAGAGGGGCCTCCAGATCGTCTGAATGCCACCAAATACACCATGGTATGCCATACCATGTGTGTGTATAGTGTGTTATGGGTCTTGGATGCCCAATATTCCCTCTCTATCTCTCTCTGTTATGGCTTCACCGGCACGTCATATTCTCTCTGGCGTGTTCCAGGACTACTTAGAGAGCCTGAAACTCCCGGAACTGATAGAAATCGGGGAATCTTGCCAAGAGGTGGGACCTACCATTGTCTTGGGTGTTCATTGGTCCTAACCTAACACAACCAAGCAGTTGGTTCCACTTTGCTACCCCCTTTCGGCTCACGTAGAGGGGCAGAATGGCAGTTCCGTCTTTGTCCAAGCGGCGCTATGGTTTCTCTGAAGAAGGGCCTCCAGATCTTCTGAATGCCACCAAATACACCATGGTATGAAATACCATGTGTGTGTATAGTGTGTTATGGGTCTTGGATGCCCAAGATTCCCTCTCTCTCTCTCTCTCTGTTATGGCTTCACCGGCGCGTCAGATTCTCTCTGGCGGGTTCTAGGACTACTTAGAGCCCGAAACTCCCTAAACTGATGGAACTCGGGGAATCTTGCCAACAGGTGGGCCCAACCATTTTATTGGGTGTTCTTTGGGTCTAACCTAATACAAGCAAGCAGTTGGTTCCACTTTGCTACCCCCTTCCGCCTAACGTAGAGGGGGCAGAACGACAGTTTCGCCTTTTTCCCCAGCGGGGCTACGGTTTCTCCGGATCAGGGGCCTCCAGATCGTCTGAATGCCACCATATCCCATGGTATTCCATAACATGTGTGTTATAGTGTTTCTTGGATCTTGGATACCCAAGATTCCCTCTCTCTCTCTGTGTGTTAGGGCTTCACCGGCGTCGGATTCTCTCTGGCGGGTTCCAGGACTACTTAGAGCCCGAAACTCCCGGATGTGACGAAACAGGGGGAATCCTGCCAAGAGGTGGGCCCTACCATTGTATTTGGTGTTTATTGGGCCTAAACTAACACAACTAAGCACTTGGTTCTACTTTGCTATCCCCTTTTGGCTCAAGTAGAGGGGCCAAAACGGCAGTTCCGTCTATTTTCCTAGCGGGACTAGGGTTTCTCTAGAGAGGGGCTCTAGATCGTCTGAATGCCACCACATCCCAAGGTACGCCATACCATGTGTGTTATAGTGTTTTATGGTTCTTGGATTTCCAAGATTCCCTCTCTTTGTGTGTTAGGCCTTCGCCGGTGTCGGATTCTCTCTAGCGGGTGCCAAAACTATTTAGAGCCCGAAACTCCCGGATCTGGCGGAACAGGGGAATCTTGAAAATAGGAGGGTCCTACAATTTTATTTGGTGTTACTTGGGCCTAAACTAACACAACCAATCAATTAGTTCCACTTTTCTACCCCTTTTCGGCTCACGTAGAGGGGCCAGACCGACAATTTCTTCTTTTTCTCCATTAGACCTAGGGTTTCTCCGGGGAGGGGCTCCGGAGCGTCTAAATTCCCAGCCAATACTAGTGTATGCCAAACCATGTGTGTTAGATTGTGGCATGGGTCTTGAATTCCCAATAATCCCTCACTCTTTGTGTTATGGCTTCACCGGCGCCGCATTCTCTTTCGCGGGTTCCAGGACTACTCGGAGCCCGAAACTCCTAGATCTCACGGAATGGGGGGATATTTCCAAGAGGTGGGACCTACCATTGTCTTGGGTGTTACTTGGGCCTAACCTAACGCAACCAAGCAATTGGTTCCGCTTTGCTACCCCTTTCCGGCTCAAGTAGAGGAGCCAAAACGGAAGTTCCGTCTTTTTCCCAGCGGGGCTATGGTTTCTCAGAAGAGGGGTTCCGGATCATATGAATTCCACCAAATACCATGGTATGCCATACCATGTGTGTTAGAATGTGGAATGGGTCTTGTATTCCCAAGATTCACTCGCTCTCTCGTGTTAGGGCTTCACCGGCGTCAGATTCTCTCTGGCGGTCAAATGAAAAAAAGATGGGTTTTAGATGCAGGGGGGATTCGAACCCCTGCTCTCCTGCTGGCAGCACAAGGGGGCAACCAACTGGGCTAGCGCTGGGTTTGTTACAGGGATCCACCCGCAGGGGGTTAACGTTCAGAACTTCACTGTAACAATTCGAAAAAAAGAAGCAGAAAAGGTGGGGGGCTGGGATTCGATCCTGTGAGCTGCTGTTGCGCGCGCGGTGAGCGCTGCCAACAGGCTGCTGCGGCTGGTTTGATGGCATACGGGCTGGGTTGGTTTTGAACCTCAATACTCGGCATAACTGAACTGCAAGCGAACACATACAGTCGTTCTTCCCTGTCGACGAACAGAGCAATGGCTGCAACTTGGCATGGAAAAATCGATGCACAAACAGCAAGGAAACGAGAGGGGAGTTAGGGGAATGGAAAGAGGGGCTCACCCTCTTCGCAGGGGTGGCCGCAGCACGGCCGGAGGGTGACGGCGGCGAGGTCCGGCGAGCGGCGGCCGTGGCAGCAGGAAAACGGCGGCCGCTCTCCTCTCGGTGGCGGCGGTGGTGGGGAGAGAGAGGGAAGGAGGTGCGGCTAGGGTTAGGCATCGAGGGGGAAAACCCTAGGGGGTTAAAAAGGGAGGAGGGGGAGTGGAGCAGCGGGGGCAGCACGTCGCTGTCTCCATTGCCGACGTCATCGTACGGAGGTTGGGGGAGAAGGGTAGCGGGCTGCAGCCTGGGTGGGCTGGGCCTGCGTGGGGGGGCACAACCCACTTCCCCTCTCTCACACGTTTTTTTTTTGCTGTTTTTTTTTGCTGATTTGAAATAAGGAAGAAAAGCTAGGGTTTTGGGGTAGAAAAATTAGGGCAAAAATTTTATAATGCTTATTTAAGTAACAACAACAACTTGCAAGTTTTGTTTTACAAAATGATTGGAATTTAAGTGTTGCTTGCAATTTGTTTGAAATTTGAAGGGAATTTAATATTAATTGATTAACTTAACTTAAGCAATTAAGTTTTTAAATTCAAATTTAATTGGAAACAAGTGAAAGATTTGTGTTGTAATTATCATTAATTCCAAAAGGTTGCTGTTTGGAAAATGTGATTTGAATTTTGAATGCAAAAGAGTTTAAGTGAAATATCAAAAGGAATAAATCACTAGTTTGAGTTTTCCATTTTCATAGAAACAAATTGATGTTTTATTTGAACTTTTTATTTGGAAAAATTGTAACATAACAAGTATGAAACAAAGGTTTGAATATTGTTTGAATTTCAATTGTGAAAACAAAGAAAAACAGATGCAAACAAAAGGAAAACAAATGCAATGATTAAGATGCCATGATGCAAAACAAAAATTAAACAAGAAGCAAACATTCTAGGGGTGATTTTCATACTTGGGATGTTACATGGTTCTTGGAAGTGATTGCATGCATAATTACTAATGTATATGTTATGGCATGTTTATCTTACTTGATCCAATATTTATATAGAATAATATCCATAAATCCTAAATTGGCTTATATGTTCATGATATTCAATTTCATATCTATATGCCTATATTCATGTGGATTGAATCCTATATATTGTAGTTTGTCTAACTACTTTGGACCCAATGAGTTTGGGGACCATTTTTGTACTTAAATATGTTTTAGGTACATTTTATATGCATTGGGTGCTTGCCTCATTCACAAATAAGGTGTTATCACTACATTCTTATTGGAGTCAAGCTATGATGATGGATGAATTCTTATATAGTACAACATCACCAATGCTACCTCGGTAACAAGTATCTAGCTCATGCATATACTCTAACATTTCAACTTTTTGTAGGTTGTATCATGGAATGAAACATATTTACTCCTTGTGATACTTGTTACTTTTATCAAAACGTCCCAACTATCTCTTTTTCCCTTATTGATGTTTGTGATGTCTTTGATGTGTTTTTGTTGGAAGGTCATTCATATCCTCAAATATTAAAAAAATTAAAGCTATGTGGTATGCTTTCAAGCAAAGATCTTATTATCGTATTTATGTCTTCAAAGTGGATATCTCGCTCTTTCTCTTTGTAACTATATTGTGTGTACATGTTTCTTTATGGATGTACATCATCATGATTGTGGTCTATTTAGAAACTTATACACATGATAAGAATTACATGTCTTATTGGTATCCTAATGGTTCGGTGTCCATCCTTTTATTGGTAACTTCTCTTATGGCTCAACCACCTCTTGCTCCAAGTGATATGCCTTATTTTCTTTTATGATCAATTGCACTTGCTTTGAGTTTTGAACAACAGTGGGGGAGTTATGATTCCATTTTTCTGCACTTGGCATTCAAAATGCAATATTTCTAAATCATGCACAAATATTGGGGAGCTCCTCTATTTTCTTTAAAAACACTCATTTTCTCAAACCACAATATACCTTGTTCGTTTGGTTTGTTGGATCTTTTTGATTGCTTGCTTCTCTTTAGGATAATATTATATTTGTATACCATCTTATTTGCAATCTTTGGATCCTCGGTATAGTTCCTCCCATTATTCATCATTAGATAAGTGTATTTGATTTCACTCATATTATGAGAAGTGCATATCCTACAGAGGAACCCTTACTATATTAGCCATCTAAAATTTCTATGATCCCATTTTGGAAATGGATGCCAATGGGGGAGAAAGTTTAGAGGGTTTAAGGAATTCTTGTTTTATACTCTGGTTTTGTTCTTAAGCATTTTCCTTTCATGCTCATGCATCCTTGCTTGTTTATTTGCATGGTTGGAAAAATTAATTATATAAACCCTCGTAAAAGAGTTGTCATCGATTACCAAAATGGGGGAGATTGAAAGAGCATGGTTCCCCCATATGTGGTTTTGGTAATTGATGACAATCACTATGGACTAATGGTTGCATTGAGCTATACTTATAGAGTTTGTCAATAGGCAATGCTTGATGTCCATATGTTGGATTCAAGATAATCAAGTGGTGACCAAGGTGCTATTCATGCGAATATCCCAAGTTTGGTCATGAGAGAGTTGAGAATTTACTTTGTGATAGCCATCGAGCTTGAAGTAACATATCTTGCTATCACATAGTTGCTTGAATTGTTTAGCATAAGTTGTTGGTGCACATGGGTGAACCTAGTTTGTTTAGGTTTTGGCTTGATAAATTAAACGATAGTTTTATTCCGCATTTATTCAAGCCTTAACCGTAATTATTTTTAAACGCTTATTCACCTCCCCCCCTCTATGCGACATCCGTGTACTTTCAAATGCGGCAAACACGTTAGATTACCCTTTGGGACCTCTAATACTTATAGCACTTTTCCATTTGAGTTACTTCATTGTGATTTATGGACCTCTCTAGTACCTACTGTTTCTGGTTATAGATAGTATCTTGTATTACTGGATGATTATTCTCATTATATTTGGACTTTTCCTCTTCGTGCTAAATCTGATGTGCATGCAAGTTTTCTCAACTTCCGGCAGTACGTTCTTACTCAGTTTGGTTTGCCGATTTGATTTATTCAATATGACAACGGTCGTGAATTTGATAACACTCAAAACCGTAACTTTTTTCTCTCTCACGGTATTCTTCTTCGTTTTTCTTGACCTTATACTTCTTTCCAAAACGGTAAAGCTGAACGCTCTCTTTGTTCCATTAACAACATTCTTCGCACCTTGCTTTTACAAGCCTCCCTTCCCTCTTGTTTTTGGGCTGAAGCCCTTCAAACTGCTACGCTACTCATAAACATTCGACCAACAAAAACATGCCCTCTTTATTCGCATTTTCAATCTCTTTTTCTTTCTCACCCCGACTATTCTTCTTTGTGTGTTTTTGGCTGGCTTTGTTTCCCCAACACTGCCTCGACCGCTCACAACAAACTAGAACCGCGCTCACTTCCTTTTATTCATCTTGATCTTTCTGACGACCACAAAGGTTATCGCTGTTTTGATTCATCTTTTGGCCGTGTTCTTGTGTCTCGTCACGTTACATTCGATGAAAATATTTTTCCATATGCTGCCACCAAAACCACCGACCAAACCCAACCACTACCCAAACCCAACATCCCCAGTACCCTAGTTCCCACTGCCTTCATCTCTGTCGTGGCAGACCTTTTCCCCGTTTCTCTGTCGCGGCAGACCTCAGCCGCACCCCTGCCCAACAACCCTATCGTGGCCGCCTCTTCTGCCGCCTCGTAGCCATAAATTTCATGCTGACGGTACTCTCGCTCGCTACAAAGCTCGTTGGGTTTGTCACGGTTTTTCACAGCAACAAGGCATTGACTTTGATGAAATTTTCTCTCCCGTTGTAAAACCAAGCACTATTCGCGTTGTTCTTTGCCTCGATGTTTCCACCTCTTGGCCTATTCACCAACTAGACGTCAAAAATGCTTTTCTTCACGACAACCTTAATGAAACGGTTTATTGTCAGCAACCCTTTGGTTTTGAGAATTCCTCTTCTCCTAATCTCGTTTGTTTACACCAAAGAACCCTTAATGGTCTCAAACTGGCTCCTCGTGCCTGGTTTCAACGCTTTGCCACATTTATTCAAACTATTGGCTTTATTTCCTCCAAATTTGATTCTTCTCTCTTTAGTTTTCGCTCTTCCGAACATAATGCCTATCTTTTACTTTATGTTGATGATATCATTCTTACCGCTAGCTCTGATTCTTTTCTCAAACATATATTTATTCTCTTAACCGCGAATTTTCCGTGACTCATCTTGGCCCTCTTCATCACTTTCTTGGTATTAATGTTTCTCGCACCAAGTCTACCCTTTTTCTCTCTCAACGCCAATACCTTTTAGACTTTCTTTCTCGTGATGGAATGTCTGATTGTCAGCCCTCTCGTACTCCGGCCGACACTGGTGCTAAATTATCAGCTGTTGGTGATCCTGTTTCTGAATCCACCTTCTATCGCAGCATTACCGGTGCTCTCCAATATGCCACCCTTACTCGCCCCGACATCTCTTACTCGGTTCAGCAATCTTGTATTTCTATGCATGATCCTCGCGCTCCTCATCTTTCTCATGTCCAAGGCATTCTTCGCTATTTAAAAGGCACTCTTGATCATGGTCTTCTCCTTAATTCTTCTTCTCCAACAAGCTTGACAGTTTATTCTGATGCGGACTAGGCAGGATGTCCGGATACTCGACGGTTCACATCCGAATTTTATGTTTATTTAGTTGATAATCTTGTTTCCTGGTGTTCTAAAAGGCAGGTAACAGTTTGCAGGTTTTCTGCTGAGCCTGAGTATAGGTCATTTGCTCATGCCGTGGCCGAGGCGGTGTGGATGCGTCAGCTTCTGGTCGAGCTTCATCGACCGATTGAGCGTGCTACTATAGTTTACTGTGACAATATTTCTATCGTCTACATGGCCTCCAATCCAGTTCAGCATCATCGCACAAAACATATTGAAATTGACATCCACTTCGTTCACGAGAAGGTGGCTCTTGGCAAAGTTCGTGTTCTTCATGTTCCACAAGTGCTCAATTTGCTGATATTTTTTACAAAAGGGCTCCCGACTGCATCATTCACCGACATATGTTCTAGTCTCAACATTGTTACTCCTGACGTTGAGACTGCGGAAGGATATTAGAGTATAGGTCGGTTAGGGTTAGGCCTAGCCGGCTCGGCCTCCTCCTTTGTTTAAGTTGTAACATATCTCTATTAGTCTTCGAGTGCAAGTTTGTACCTCTATGTAAACAAGCCCTCGAGGCCTCAAGCAATGAAAGTTATGATTCTCTCAATATCCCAAAATAACAGTGGTGTTCACACTTTTTTTATGGTGTGGTCTGCAACAGCCGTCAGTGTCGTGATCTCTGCACTGAGCATTCTCTTGGTCGTGTCTAGTTCGGAGTCGTGCCCTGAGATCACAGACTCGAGGTCAGCTCCCACATTGGCTTGCACAGAGTCGATCAAGGTGTTGTGCAGATACCCTGGATTTGCAACGCTGCAAAGATCCCTGCCCCGAGGATTCCACAGATGGGCTTGCACTCTAGAGATAAGGCATCCATTGAGAACAAGTAAGTGCGAGTGAAATGTGAGCACACTGCGCGTGCCCACGTGTCGCCGACTTATTGGTCCCTGTTCTCTGGCTTCAGGTTTGTGACTGGTTCCATTTCGTCTGTGTGATGTTTTGTCTTGTCTTTGTTGCCTGGGGTGGCCCGAACTCTGTTGTGCTACCGCCGCCTCCTCTTTCCCTTCCCCCCACGTCTCTAGGAGACAGAAAACAGAAACATGGTTCCTCCATCCGCCGCCTACACTCTGGCAGTCGCTCGCCGCACGCGTTGGCCCCTCAAGTATCACCCGTCTCCCCACCTCTCACGACCGGGTTGCGCATCCATCCCCCTCGGGTCTGGAGGTGCAGTGGCAGCGGCCAACCTCGACCTGGAGCTCCTAATCCCCGTCTCCGGCTGCAGCGGCCCACTGCGAACTAGAGCTCCTCATACGTGTCTTCGGCGGTAGAGGCAACAGAGGCTAGGGCTCAAGTGAGGACGACGGTCCCCATCCCCTTCCCCGTCCCACACCGCCAGCACCAAGAAAAATGAGTCGAACGCATCTGCGCGTCTCCTAGCCGCCGGCCTCCATTGAGCCATCACTGTGCCGTCCTTGCGCCCGCGCCTCCGGCCTGAACAAGCCCTCGACCCTGAACTTCCCCAGATGAATTAAGAACCTACACGCCCTTGCTCCTCGTCGGCGAGATCAAGACCCCCCTATGGCGACCTCAGTTGCGTCTGAACCTCGGGTACGAGTGTTTCTGTCGTGTCCTCTTTCTATCAGTTTTTCTTTCCCACTCCCGACTCCAGTTAAGATCCGTTTCCACATAGCTATCATATCCTCCTCTTCCAGATGACACCTTCTGCCTCTACTCATTCACATGGCAGCGACGAATGCCGGTGGAAAGTGAGCCCGCTCTACCGTGGGGACTCGTCGGCCTGGTGGATGGCTGCAGCAAGATGAGGGGTTGCCTGGAGGGGCTTAAATCGAGGAGCACGGCGGGAGGGGCTCACCATGTATGCTCGACGGCTGGCAGCGGGCTTCCAACACCGAGGGACATGAGGTATCTGGTGTTTTCCGTGCGGGAGGCCATATATTAGACTAGTCACAATGGAGAGTATCATAGAGTAGTATCATGCATATGATACTAGTCTATGTTACTACTCCCACAATGGGTAGTAACATATTTGTAGTATCATATACTAGTATATTTATTAGGCTATAGACACATCTTGTCTTGGAATGTGTTATGTTACGGTATCTACCTATGATACCACTAGCACCTCTATCCTCATTAAATGAGTGCCACATCATCTTTTTTGCCTACATGGCACTTATGTTACCACCTATGTTACTCCCATTGTGAGCAGTCTTAGTCTCAGTCGAAACAAGCAGCTGAAATAACAACTGAAACGACAGACAAGCCATATATTAGTCTTCGTCTTTAATTCTTCTCGCCTCATTTTGTCCATTAGTATTATGTCACTTTCTCGCCCAATAATGCACTACTTATTTTTTTCACCGTGGTACTTCAGTTCCTTTAGGAATAATGATAAGTTTTTTTTGGTTTCTTGGTAGTTTTAGGGATGATTTGATACAGATTAAAAAATGCATCCTGCTATGCTTCTGAATAATTTGGAAGGTAAATCAGTCACCTGATAGTTTTGTAGTGTATATTTTTGTGGAATGGAATTAGGACTCAAACTGGTTCCATTCAGTACAGGGTGATATTTTATATTCAGATTGTGTTCATTTAGAAGTAGCATAATAGAAGGGAAGTGAAGTTCCCGGTAGATAGTAATCCTATTTTCCAATTTATGTACTTCTTGGTTGTTTGCATACAAGGTTTTTGATGAAATTTTGGTGCGGAGGAGCAGGGGATGGTGTGGACGATGGCCCTGATCAGCGAGGCGGAAACTCCAAGCTGCGCCCCATCCTAATCTGGATGATGCCAATCTGTGTCGTTGCGGAGGTGGTTCCCTCACAGCGCTGCTCTACACTGGCCTCTCTCCCAACACATGGACACTCCCCATGATAAAACCCTAATGGCGGCAACTTGATGAGGTCTCGACGACAGCAAATGCATTTGCCATGGCATTCGGCAGAAAAGAAATAGGTACGCCATTCTGTATCCTCATATTTGTTCTTAAACATGTTTCATACAGTGCCCATTTAATTGCATTTCCAAAACAGTGTGGTTTGTTTAGTTTGTATGTCTGGATTTTGCTAAGGATTTCGGAAATAGTACAACTTGTATATATTGGACAATATCCGTTGCATTTTTTTTTCTTGTTTGGTAGCTAAGTGTGAACAAGAAATTAATAGTAAACAACAACATAGATTATTTTGCTGAACCATCTTAGACAGCTCCAAATGCAAATAGGCAGCACTCTCAGGTTTGTATACAGTCCCAAAATTTGTACTAAGCAATGATTTGAAGTGAACATCATTTCCGGAGTGCTTCTTAAATTATTCAAAAACAACAGAACGGTAGTAATTGTAGACAGACGGTTAGGGCCGGTCCTAGGGGGGGCGAGAGGGGCGGCCGCCCTGGGCCCAAAAAATTTGGGGGTCCATTTCAGATATGTGTTAGTAGGCTTAGTTTGTGTGCATGCAAAAAAAAATTAGCTTAATAGGTTGGTCGGCTCGTAGCTTTTCCCGCGAATACATCAATTAATGGCTTAACTACTCCTACTCGGAGAGTCAGGGGAGCACAGCTGTCCAGGTCAATAGGTGATCGACTCAGGACACTGTATATGTCGCGTAAATATGAAGGATTTAGAATCGGATCACATCGACCATCCACTTGTCTGCTTCTACCATCGCTCGTCCGTCGTCGCCCATCCGCCACAACTTAGTAGATTTTATGATTCATTGCCATAGACATGGTAATTGAAGAGTATATTTGAACAACTACAGTCGTTAAGAAGTATTTTTGAATTTTTAATGAGTTCAACAAGTTTGAAGTCAATGGATGGTTCTCAAATTAAAAACAGTTGCACTAGATTTGCAAATAGTTTCTATCTAGATAAGAAATGTGATATCGGGTTAAAATGATCTAATTTTCGAGTTAAGTGTTATGTAGTTGACCTTGCTAGATAGAACAATGGCCGCTATGAAAATGTTTTAGTTTGTGAGAGAAGCAGATTGTCATCCTAATATCTATGTTGTTTATCAGATCTTATTTACGATCCAGGCAAGGACTCTATTAGCCAGTGTTTCCCATATGTTCTCCTTGGTTCATCTCCCAACGTTAGGTCTTCTCCAATGCGTCGACCCATTTAGTGTCTGCTTGGGTCCCGGTTCTGTTCGTTTGGTTTGTAAAAAGGATAGTCATCTGGCCCCTGTCCGGCCTTCCCGGGCTAGTGAACCCAATGTGGCGACCTATTTGGTCTGCCCAGCCCAGAATTTTCCCATTTGATGATCATTCTCCCAAATTCTATCAAAATGGCTAGCAAATAGATGATAGATCAAGCATAGAACATTCCAAATAGATGCAATTTTTATAGTACGAACTGAATAAAATGACGTGTGGGCACAGAACATAGTACCCAAAATAATTGTGTCGTGCAAGGCCTTGCCTTGGCCATTGTTCATGCACCACACACAATTGAGATGATCAAGAATCTCGTTACATGTAATACTTTTGTTTATTCTCAAGCTGGGCCCTCTTCTTTGGGGTCAAGGTGCTCAAGTCGGTTGTCATGATCGTGGCCTCCTTAGTTTGTTCCGCGAGCTCCACTTCTACGGCCCTAGACCGGGCATTGGTCTCATCGATCTCAAACTTCTTATTTTGGATCTCGAAGTAGTTTTTTTTCTCCTCCTTCTCCCAACGCTTCTCTTTGTCCCTATCAACCTTCTTGGCGGTGTTCTTGTCCTTTTGGGTTATGAACTCCTTCAAGGTTTCTTTCAAAGCAATCGTTGAAGCATCACGCTTCAACTCCACTTTGGTGCTTGCCCTCCCCCTCGCCCTCTTGTCACTTGGGGGATCAAGGTCGATCACCGTCGGATCACCCCCACATTTGCCGATAGTGGCCATGATGTTCTTCCATTTTGGGCAGTCCTTGATCTCCTTCCAACAATGGGTCAATGTAAATGTCTTGCCCCTATGTTGGGACTTCAAGAATTCCAATGCTTGAAGCACCTATATGATAGACTGGAATGAAAAGAACATATTCATAGGAGCCAACAAGACATATTCATAGGAAAAGTGAAGAGAGATCATACCGAGTCATTCACCCCAATGCCACTCATGGGTCGAGCAACAACATGATTATACAAGTCAAAAACTTGCTACACTCCTATTCAATGAAACTCCGCCTCTTGGATAGATAACATTCATTGTGGTCACTTGCAAACTTGACCTTTCCTATGACCCTTTACTCATGGAAGTAATCATGGACATTCTTCCAAAATATGATCCCTCTTTGCTCAGCCCCCTTGGTTGCATTTTGCCCCATTTCCATCCATGAATGACAAACCAATATGTCCTCGGCTTGCGAGAAGGCTTTCATCCTCACGCTAACACGTTGGTGCATGCCTCTTTCGTGTCGCGGATTCACGAGTGAGCTCGTCGGCAAACAATGGCTTGGCGTCGATACCGAGAACCTCTTCGGTCTCCTCGGCCTCCTCTTTAGATCTCAAACTTAGGGTCGATGTGGAGTACCTCTTAGATATCCTCGGCTAGGGTCTCTTCCAAGAATCCATCCCCGCCATCGACAAGCACCCCACCATGGCCATCATCCCCCTCGTAGTACATGTAGTCGTCCGTTCCCATTGCACCGAGCAGGTTGCACTTGTCGTGGAGTTTGGCCGTAGAGATCACACGCGACTGCTTTCTCCCTGTCACTAGCGATTCACCGGCCATGGGAACTGCGTTGAGGTCAAGTGGAGGCACGAACGTGATGCCGATCGCCCTTGAATCACCCATCTCTAGTGAGCGGGAGAAGCGCCCCCCCAATGGTGTGGCATTGGTAAGATAGCCATAGCGCGGCGACAACGATGTGGAGGAGGTTGACGGTTCCTAGGCGGGCGACGACGATGATTTGGAGGAGTTCGACGGGTCCATGGGTGGGCGGCCTACCGAAGAGAACGAGCTAGATGACGCCGCCGCCGCGACGGACGCTATGGCCAGTCCTGGCTCGGCGACAATCCCCAGCATGTAGAGGGTAGCTAGGGTACTTCCTTGAGAGGCTTTGACGGCGCTGACATTCAAGTTGACAACGGAGGCAGTGGCATGGGCAGCTACCTCGGCCGCTTTGTCAGCCTGAGCCTGCTTATTTACGACGGCCTTCTTCCTCCGGCCGCCTCGCGTCTTGAACTCGACGGCTCTCTGCTTTGGGGTGAGCTTTTTTTGGCTTCACAACGGTGCGGGGTGGACGCAATAGGGACATGTGGTTTCCTCGCCGTCCATTGGGATATTTTATATGGGTGGTAGGAGTGAAGAATTAGAATGATTTGTGTGTGCCACAGACAGATGGGCCAAGAGACCACAAGAGAGCGAAGCCATCGTGGTGGTGGAGCTCCAATCGTTGGCCGGGTTCGTTGCTCTGTCTCTGGTTTCCTGGAGATTGATCCCGGATCTGATGGAACAGGGCGAATCTTGGCAAGAGGTGGGTCCTAACATTTTATTTGGTGTTACTTGGGCCTAAACTAACACAACCAAGTTTTTAGTTCCAATTTTCTACCCCTTTCCAGCTCACGTAGAGGGGCCAGACCGGCGGTTTCTTCTTTTTCTCCAGCGGAACTAGGGTTTCTCCGGGTAGGGGCTCTGGAGCATCTGAATTCACACCCAATCCTAGGGTATGCCAAAACATGTGTGTTAGATCGTGGCATGGGTCTTGGATGCCCAATATTCCCTCACTCTTTGTGTTATGGCTTCACCGGCGCCGCATTCTCTTTCGCGGGTTCCAGGAACTCAGAGCCTGAAACTCCCAGATCTCACGGAATGGGGGGATCTTGCCAGGGACCTACCATTGTCTTGCGTGTTACTTGAGACTAACCTAACACAACGAAGAAATTGGTTCCTCTTTTCTACCCCATTCCAGCTCACGTAGAGGGGCCCGAATGACAGTTCCGTCTTTTTCCTAGCGGGATATGGTTTCTCTGGAGAGGGGCCTCCGGATCGTCTGAATGCCACCAAATCCCACGGTATGCCATACCTTATGTGTTAGAGTGTGGAATGGGTATTTGATGCCCAAGATTCCCTTACTCCCTGTGTTATGGCTTCACCGACGTCAGCTTCTCTTTCGCGGGTTCTACTTATCCCGAAACTCCCGGATCTCACGGAACGGGGGGAATATTGCCAAGAGATGGGACCTAACATTTTATTGGGTGTTACTTGGGCCTAACCTAACACAACCAAGTAATTTGTTCCACTTTGCTACCCCTTTCCGGCTCACGTAGAGGGGCCAAAACGGCAGTTCTGTCTTTTTCCCAGCGGGGCTATGGTTTCTCTAGAGAGGGGCCTCCAGATCGTCTGAATGCCACCAAATACACCATGGTATGCCATACCATGTGTGTGTATAGTGTGTTATGGGTCTTGGATGCCCAATATTCCCTCTCTATCTCTCTCTGTTATGGCTTCACCGGCACGTCATATTCTCTCTGGCGTGTTCCAGGACTACTTAGAGAGCCTGAAACTCCCGGAACTGATAGAAATCGGGGAATCTTGCCAAGAGGTGGGACCTACCATTGTCTTGGGTGTTCATTGGTCCTAACCTAACACAACCAAGCAGTTGGTTCCACTTTGCTACCCCCTTTCGGCTCACGTAGAGGGGCAGAACGGCAGTTCCGTCTTTCTCCAAGCGGCGCTATGGTTTCTCTGAAGAAGGGCCTCCAGATCGTCTGAATGCCACCAAATACACCATGGTATGAAATACCATGTGTGTGTATAGTGTGTTATGGGTCTTGGATGCCCAAGATTCCCTCTCTCTCTCTCTCTCTGTTATGGCTTCACCGGCGCGTCAGATTCTCTCTGGCGGGTTCTAGGACTACTTAGAGCCCGAAACTCCCTAAACTGATGGAACTCGGGGAATCTTGCCAACAGGTGGGCCCAACCATTTTATTGGGTGTTCTTTGGGTCTAACCTAATACAAGCAAGCAGTTGGTTCCACTTTGCTACCCCCTTCCGCCTAACGTAGAGGGGGCAGAACGACAGTTTCGCCTTTTTCCCCAGCGGGGCTACGGTTTCTCCGGATCAGGGGCCTCCAGATCGTCTGAATGCCACCATATCCCATGGTATTCCATAACATGTGTGTTATAGTGTTTCGTGGATCTTGGATACCCAAGATTCCCTCTCTCTCTGTGTGTGTTAGGGCTTCACCGGCGTCGGATTCTCTCTGGCGGGTTCCAGGACTACTTAGAGCCCGAAACTCCCGGATGTGACGAAACAGGGGGAATCCTGCCAAGAGGTGGGCCCTACCATTGTATTTGGTGTTTATTGGGCCTAAACTAACACAACTAAGCACTTGGTTCTACTTTTCTATCCCCTTTTGGCTCAAGTAGAGGGGCCAAAACGGCAGTTCCGTCTATTTTCCTAGCGGGACTAGGGTTTCTCTGGAGAGGGGCTCTAGATCGTCTGAATGCCACCACATCCCAAGGTACGCCATACCATGTGTGTTATAGTGTTTTATGGTTCTTTGATTTCCAAGATTCCCTCTCTTTGTGTGTTAGGCCTTCGCCGGTGTCGGATTCTCTCTAGCGGGTGCCAAAACTATTTAGAGCCCGAAACTCCCGGATCTGGCGGAACAGGGGAATCTTGAAAAGAGGAGGGTCCTACAATTTTATTTGGTGTTACTTGGGCCTAAACTAACACAACCAATCAATTAGTTCCACTTTTCTACCCCTTTTCGGCTCACGTAGAGGGGCCAGACCGACAATTTCTTCTTTTTCTCCATTAGACCTAGGGTTTCTCCGGGGAGGGGCTCCGGAGCGTCTAAATTCCCAGCCAATACTAGTGTATGCCAAACCATGTGTGTTAGATTGTGGCATGGGTCTTGAATTCCCAATAATCCCTCACTCTTTGTGTTATGGCTTCACCGGCGCCGCATTCTCTTTCGCGGGTTCCAGGACTACTCGGAGCCCGAAACTCCTAGATCTCACGGAATGGGGGGATATTTCCAAGAGGTGGGACCTACCATTGTCTTGGGTGTTACTTGGGCCTAACCTAACGCAACCAAGCAATTGGTTCCGCTTTGCTACCCCTTTCCGGCTCAAGTAGAGGAGCCAAAACGGAAGTTCTGTCTTTTTCCCAGCGGGGCTATGGTTTCTCAGAAGAGGGGTTCCGGATCATATGAATTCCACCAAATACCATGGTATGCCATACCATGTGTGTTAGAATGTGGAATGGGTCTTGTATTCCCAAGATTCACTCGCTCTCTCTGTGTTAGGGCTTCACCAGCGTCAGATTCTCTCTGGCGGTCAAATGAAAAAAAGATGGGTTTTAGATGCAGGGGGGATTCGAACCCCTGCTCTCCTGCTGGCAGCACAAGGGTGCAACCAACTAGGCTAGCGCTGGGTTTGTTACAGGGATCCACCCGCAGGGGGTTAAGGTTCAGAACTTCACTGTAACAATTCGAAAAAAAGAAGCAGAAAAGGTGGGGGGGCTGGGATTCGATCCTGTGAGCTGCTGTTGCGCGCGCGGTGAGCGCTGCCAACAGGCTGCTGCGGCTGGTTTGATGGCATACGGGCTGGGTTGGTTTTGAACCTCAATACTCGGCATAACTGAACTGCAAGCGAACACATACAGTCGTTCTTCCCTGTCGACGAACAGAGCAATGGCTGCAACTTGGCATGGAAGAAATCGATGCACAAACAGCAAGGAAACGAGAGGGGAGTTAGGGGAATGGAAAGAGGGGCTCACCCTCTTCGCAGGGGTGGCCGCAGCACGACCGGAGGGTGACGGCGGCGAGGTCCGGAGAGCGGCGGCCGTGGCAGCAGGAAAACGGCGGCCGCTCTCCTCTCGGTGGCGGCGGTGGTGGGGAGAGAGAGGGAAGGAGGTGCGGCTAGGGTTAGGCATCGAGGGGGAAAACCCTAGGGGGTTAAAAAGGGAGGAGGGGGAGTGGAGCAGTGGGGGCAGCACGTCGCTGTCTCCATTGCCGACGTCATCGTACGGAGGTTGGGGGAGAAGGGTAGCAGGCTGCAGCCTGGGTGGGCTGGGCCTGCGTGGGGGGGCACAACCCACTTCCCCTCTCTCACACGTTTTTTTTTGCTGTTTTTTTTTTTGCTGATTTGAAATAAGGAAGAAAAGCTAGGGTTTTGGGGTAGAAAAATTAGGGCAAAAATTTTATAATGCTTATTTAAGTAACAGCAACAACTTGCAAGTTTTGTTTTACAAAATGATTGGAATTTAAGTGTTGCTTGCAATTTGTTTGAAATTTGAAGGGAATTTAATATTAATTGATTAACTTAACTTAAGCAATTAAGTTTTTAAATTCAAATTTAATTGGTAACAAGTGAAAGATTTGTATGTTACATGGTTCTTGGAAGTGATTGCATGCATAATTACTAATGTATATGTTATGGCATGTTTATCTTACTTGATCCAATATTTATATAGAATAATATCCATAAATCCTAAATTGGCTTATATGTTCATGATATTCAATTTCATATCTATATGCCTATATTCATGTGGATTGAATCCTATATATTGTAGTTTGTCTAACTACTTTGGACCCAATGAGTTTGGGGACCATTTTTGTACTTAAATATGTTTTAGGTACATTTTATATGCATTGGGTGCTTGCCTCATTCACAAATAAGGTGTTATCACTACATTCTTATTGGAGTCAAGCTATGATGATGGATGAATTCTTATATAGTACAACATCACCAATGCTACCTCGGTAACAAGTATCTAGCTCATGCATATACTCTAACATTTCAACTTTTTGTAGGTTGTATCATGGCATGAAACATATTTACTCCTTGTGATACTTGTTACTTTTATCAAAACGTCCCAACTATCTCTTTTTCCCTTATTGATGTTTGTGATGTCTTTGATGTGTTTTTGTTGGAAGGTCATTCATATCCTCAAATATTAAAAAAAATTAAAGCCATGTGGTATGCTTTCAAGCAAAGATCTTATTATCGTATTTATGTCTTCAAAGTGGATATCTCGCTCTTTCTCTTTGTAACTATATTGTGTGTACATGTTTCTTTATGGATGTACATCATCATGATTGTGGTCTATTTAGAAACTTATACACATGATAAGAATTACATGTCTTATTGGTATCCTAATGGTTCGGTGTCCACTACTAGGGAAAAGCTTACCCGTGACGCACCATTTTTCTTATCCGTGACGCACCTGGGCGCGTCACGGCTATCACGCCGCGCCTATGGGTTTAGCCGTGACGCACCTAGCAGGTGCGCCGCGCCTATTTATACCCGTGACGCACGGGCACGGTGCGCCGCGGCTATTGCGTGGCGCGTCACGCCTAACTCCGAAGGTGCGCCACGGCTAGTAATTTAGGTGCGTCACGGCTATTCTATGCTGTATTTTTTAAAAAAAGGCAGTACCGTATTTATACAGGTATATACAGCTCAAATACAGAAGAATGTCAGTACACAAAATACAGAAGAATATCAATAGCTCAAACACAGGTATGCAATTGATAGAATAAATTTTCATAGCAGAAATATTACATAGTCTAGAAAACAAACATATATACTACTAATAAATCCAGGAGTTAGTCTCGAAAACAACCATATTACATATTTTCGATCATCACCACATAATCTATCTAGCGGGCGCGGATGTAGTCGATGACCATCATCATGTCCAAGTTGGCGATGTCACTATTCCTCATGGTGATCAGAATAGCTCGGCCAACCTCCATACCACCTCTTGCGGAATGGAACTGCCTCCATGCTTGAGAGTTGAGGATGACCCGACCATCAGCGTTATCCCTGGTGATCGGAACTGCGGTGACAGGTCATGATTCTCCACGGCGTACTCCAATGGTACCTTTATGCTCCATGCCAGCACTGTCCGCTACCGCCATAGGTATTTTCTACAACACACAATTCAAAGAAAGAATAAAAGCACAATGTCAAATACCGGATAAGAAAGTGTTAAGAACATAAGAAACTATACGAATAAGAAAGTGTTAAGAAACATACCATGACATGTCCATTGGAGATGTTAGTGTTGGTGATGCGATGCACGAAAGGGGACCCGATGTAGCTATCTATCTGGGCAAGTTTCTGAAGGACACGGTCCTTCTCAAACTCGCTAAGATTCGCTCTTTGAGCAACCACCACATGTTTCCATGGATCCTCCTCGTCCATATCATCCTCAGTGTCCATATCCTCGGTGTTCTCAGTTTCCTCCTCACTCCCGCCATCCTCGCTCGCAATCCCGCCCATATACACAATTTTTATGCGAGGTTGCGGTCCTTCCATAGAGAAGTGAATGTAATCACCTCCGCTTAAATTGTACGTGGCGATGATAGCCTGCAATTGTGGCCCGCAGAAGTAGGTCTTCGTTCTTTCTTTTTTCACTCGAAGAATGTAGGTGGTCCCGTGAACATTGAAATCCACGTTACTGCCAACTAACTCGTTGAATTCTTCGCGAATATTGCATGGTAGAATCTAAAAAAGAAATATAAAGAATATTTTGTTAATAAACACAAGTCTCAAGCTAGATAGTAAAACGAAAGAACAAGTTAACATAAAAAGAATTGTTAATTACCAACGAATCAACGTCACCGTCGTGGAGTTGAAGCATAAAAGAAGCCCCAGTGAATCGTCCTTCGGCACATCGAGACCGACATACTTCGCAAGCCATGTTCTATTTAATTAAGAAAGTACACATAGAGGTTAGAGGAGCATAGCTATGACAAAACAAAGAAAAATGACAGAACCTACCTATCACAAAACAAATGCAGAAAGTGACGCTATCTACTTTAATGGAATTCCTACAGATATGCTTATATGAACACAAACTTGCATGCCTACAGATACCATTTAAGAGAAAAGAAAAGGAAACTAGGATTATTTGGGTACCAAGGTTGGTCCTGCTGTCTTGGCTTGCTGAAAAGTTACTGAATTTTTGCTAAGTGTTAAGAAAACAGAGAGGTTAGCTGAATGTTGGGTTTGTTTTCAGGCCTTTAAAATTCTCTAAATTTTATTTTCCAAGCATGGTTTTGTTAAGCAACTTTAGTACTTTTCAAAACAGTAAGAGAATTTAAAAATGAACTTCAACTCCTTGGTGAAAATATCCAAGATCAAACCTGGTCAGTAATGTAAAAACTAAAAACAGAGTATATCAAATTAGACCAACTTGAAAAATAAGGCCTACACCTAATCGTGCATGTATGGACGAGGTGCCTTAATGTAGTTGATGAACCAACTACAAGAGAGAGACAATTTTATGATGAAGAGCATTTTATGAGCATTCTCATGTCAATGGGCTGGTATGGCAGGATAGAGACTTAATGATGTGTAAAATAATAGTTCACCATAAAAGTAGAAAAATATGGGAGAGAAGAAATTCATTGATAAAACCCTGCTCAATAACGAAGCAGACAATGTATTATTTTTCACTCCGTCTAAATAACACAGAATCTCGCTAATTCCAGGAAGTGTATGACCATGACACTTTCTCTGCCGACGATATCATGGGGGAAGCAGAGATAGATCTTAAACCAATGATCACAGCTCTTCTAGATTAATATACCTCAGTGTATCCCCCTGTCCAAGTTTACTCAAAAAGCATCGATTTTTGTAATTCATGCTGGATGATTTTTCTCGTTACCGAATCTTAGCTCTTCCTCATGGCCGAACTTGTAAAAATAACAAACATGGTTTTGCTCCCTGACAGCAGGAAACAACCTTTAATTTACACTTAGTGTGTTTCCCTCCATCCTAGTAGCTTAAAAAAAAGTATAGACAGAGATCTATTCACTTAGTGTAAAATAGATCGGTAACCGAGCAGAAATGTATGGTTGCTCTGAATCTCAGTTTGCCAAAGGCATATGCGTTCATAATTCAGTTCTTACAACCAGAAACAGAATGGGAGGTAACACGCTGGTATCTTAAAACATCAGTAGCTAGCGTATAAGATCTAGGCAGAAATCGGTAACGGGTATGCATCACTGTTTTGAATCTCAATTTGCCAAAAGCATATGCATTCATAATTTAGTTCTTACAAACAGCGGGCCAACAAAACATTGGCGAAATTCAGAAGAACTATAACAGGGAGGATTTGACTGCATCTAAGATTTCTTGGTTGGATGTCTCGTGAGCACAGACGGACGAAAACACATCTGCATCTGCAGCAGCCGACGCCAACGAAGGAGAGGGCTTCTAGCCGCCGAAGCCGTAGAGGGTACGGCCCTGGCGCTTGAGGGCGTAGACGACGTCCATGGCGGTGACGGTCTTGCGGCGGGCGTGCTCGGTGTAGGTGACGGCGTCGCGGATGACGTTCTCGAGGAAGATCTTGAGGACGCCGCGGGTCCTACCCTATGGTACTTGGCATCGTGGATCTGGTATCTACGATCGACGCGACCTACCCTATGCGCCTAGCTAGGTTGGTTCTTATACGTGTCGGTCACTGACATGGTCGGAGGTGGCCGGAGCAGAGAGTGCCGCCGGCGGCGATGGCACGCGCGCGAGGGAGAAGAGGGGGCTTACCCTTCAATGCAGACGGCCGGTGTCGATGCAGAAGGGCGGCGCTCCTCGTCCTCCTCCCCCACGGCTCCTCCTAGTCGATGCAGAAGGGCGGCGGCGCGTCGATGCAGAAGGGCGGCGCGCGGTGCGTAGTGTTGGTGTGTGTGTGGTGTGGAGAGATCGAAGGAAGGAGGGGAACGGCTGTAGGCCTGTACTCTCCGTAGCCGTGGCGCACCAGCCCAAGGTGCGTCACGCCTATCTAATCCGTGGCGCAGCGAAGGAACGTGCGCCGCGCTTTGTACCACATAGCCGTGACGCACCACAGGTACAGTGCGTCGCGGGTATGCCTCGGAGGCTCGCCACCCCGGCCCCACACATACGCGCGACATGGCTCTCATTTGGTGCGCCGCGGCTATGCCTTTAGGCGCGACGCGCAGAGACGTGGTGCGCCGCGGGTAATAGGCGTGACGTGCCAAATGTGATGTGCGTCACGGGTATCATCACTCCTATAGCAATTTTCCTAGTAGTGGTCCATCCTTTTATTGGTAACTTCTCTTATGGCTCAACCACCTCTTGCTCCAAGTGATATGCCTTGTTTTCTTTTATGATCAATTGCACTTGCTTTGAGTTTTGAACAACAGTGGGGGAGTTATGATTCCATTTTTGTGCACTTGGCATTCAAAATGCAATATTTCTAAATCATGCACAAATATTGGGGAGCTCCTCTATTTTCTTTAAAAACACTCATTTTCTCAAACCACAATATACCTTGTTCGTTTGGTTTGTTGGATCTTTTTGATTGCTTGCTTCTCTTTAGGATAATATTATATTTGTATACCATCTTATTTGCAATCTTTGGATCCTCGGTATAGTTCCTCCCATTATTCATCATTAGATAAGTGTATTTGATTTCACTCATATTATGAGAAGTGCATATCCTACAGAGGAACCCTTACTATATTAGCCATCTAAAATTTCTATGATCCCATTTTGGAAATGGATGCCAATGGGGGAGAAAGTTTAGAGGGTTTAAGGAATTCTCGTTTTATACTCTGGTTTTGTTCTTAAGCATTTGCCTTTCATGCTCATGCATCCTTGCTTGTTTATTTGCATGGTTGAAAAAATTAATTATATAAACCCTCGTAAAAGAGTTGTCATCGATTACCAAAATGGGGGAGATTGAAAGAGCATGGTTCCCCCATGTGTGGTTTTGGTAATTGATGACAATCACTATGGACTAATGGTTGCATTGAGCTATACTTATAGAGTTTGTCAATAGGCAATGCTTGATGTCCATATGTTGGATTCAAGATAATCAAGTGGTGACCAAGGTGCTATTCATGCGAATATCCCAAGTTTGGTCATGAGAGAGTTGAGCATATTGCAAGTATGTCTTGAAGAAGAATATTGTGTGAACATTCATCTTTACCTTCAAGACATCATTATTATGAAGAGAGAAGAAAATATAAAAGGTTGATCAAGGCAAAGTGTTAAGAGATGGTTAATATTGATCAACTCACAAATCAAGAAGATGTACCATGCGGTATCATGGTATCGTAAGTAATTGTTCATATAGCTTTGTGTTCTAACACATTATATGTGTGTGTTGTATATCTATGTGGGGTTATGTATCTTTCCATGGGCTTGCATCAAAAGGAAGATTTCATATAGTCCATGGTGGATGACGTCAAGTTCTGGTCGTCATCAAGTTCGAGAAGTGCAAGTTCAAGGGGGGCATATTGAAGAGATCACATTCTTGAATCCCATTATATGTGTGTGTGGTATATCTATGTGGGGTTAGGTATCTATCCATGGGCTTGCATCAAAAGAAAGATTTCATATAGTCCATAGTGGATGATGTCAAGTTGTGGTCGTCATCAAGTTCGAGAAGTGCAAGTTCAAGGGGAGCGTATTGAAGAGATCACATTCTTGAAGCTTTCCACTCTTTTGGAGATAATGTTCAATAAATATGTACTTAAAAGAGCCTCTCCCATAGTTGCATATGGGGGATCAATCTTTGTGTCTTCACCAAGCAAAGCGAAATCAAGAAAGGTGTTCCATCTTGAGGAGGTCAAGATCTTAATCATCTAGCTCAAGTGGAATGCTCAAGGAAAAGGTATGATCTTGATAGGTTTTCTATTTTACCAGTCTCATAGCATTAGAAGGGAGACCGGGTTATAGGATAGATAATCGTACTATCAAGATGGGCTCTCATATTAGCAACTTGATCACATCACTCGGAGAGAGCTCAAAACTTTGTATACTTGGCATAATCTTTCTTGGTTCTTCTTTGTGTTTTCTCCAAGTGTGGTTTTAGAGCTTGTCATGTGCTTCAATACAAGCTCAAGTTCATCAAAAACGGGTTTCGCATGAAAAACTTATTGCATTTTTGATATTGGAGGTTTTACCGATGGTTCCTTTATAGAGAGGTAAAAACTTTCATCATTTGTTTTTATAATCCAATGATGGACTATGATTTTTCTTTTCATAATTTGTAGTCCTCGTTCTTGCGATTTCAACGAGCCCAAGATCATCGAAAATGGAGTCCGGATGCAAAAGATATCGCGTTTTTAGTGAAGGAGATTTTCTGGAACCTCGGAGGCCGGCCTTAGGCCGGGATGGGCTCCCTAGGCCGGACACCTAACATAACAGGCCGGCCTGGAGGCCGGCCTGGCGTAGAATGCCCCCAACGGGCTGATTTTGGGGACCTATAAAAGGGGTCTTCTTCCCCAATGGTTTTCTACCTTTTAGGCAAGTTTTCCCCCACCATTGTTGACCTTTTGGATCTTGCTCTCTCTCTATTCCTCCATTATTCTTGCCTCTAATTAGTGGGAAAAGAGAGAGGAGATCAAGATCTACTATTCCACCAATCCATCTCTCCTTTTAGTGAGGGGAAAGTCTTTGGATCTAGATCTTGTGGATTCATTTGTTGAGTTCTTCATTGTTCTTCCTCTCTTCTCCCCCCATAGCATTTGTTGCTTTGGTGGGATTTGAGAGCGAAGGATTTGAGCACTTCTTGTGTTCTTGCCATTGCATAGGTTGCATCGGCTTGAGTTCTCTAAGAGGATTCAATCGAGTGAAAGGTTGATAAGTTTGTTACTCTTGGGTTCTTGGATTGCCCTTGAGCTTGTCCTCTTGGGTACTTGGGGTGCCCTAGACGGTTGTTGTTGTCTTGGAGTTTTGGTTGCTCCGGACCTTGTTGTCCCGGAGTTTTGGTGGCTCGCGGGATATTGTTGGGAGCCTCCAATTGAGTTGTGGAGATTTCCCCAACCTTGTACGGGATCGGTGACCGCCCTCAAAGGTCCCATAGTGGATCGTGGCACTCCGCATTGATGGAGGCACGAGGAGAATAAGGTGAGCCATTGGGAGCTTGGAGTCATTGTGACTCCACACCTCTCCAACGGAGATTAGCTTCCATTGGGAAGTGAACTTCGAGATAAATCATCGTCTCCTCGTCTCTCGGTTATTTCTATACCCGATTTATTTGCTTATGCAATTTACTTTGTGATAGCCATCGAGCTTGAAGTAACATATCTTGCTATCACATAGTTGCTTGAATTGTTTAGCATAAGTTGTTGGTGCACATAGGTGAACCTAGTTTGTTTAGGTTTTGGCTTGATAAATTAAACGATAGTTTTATTCCGCATTTATTCAAGCCTTAACCGTAATTATTTTTAAACGCTTATTCACCTCCCCCCTCTATGCGACATCCGTGTCCTTTCAAATGCGGCAAACACGTTAGATTACCCTTTGGGACCTCTAATACTTATAGCACTTTTCCATTTGAGTTACTTCATTGTGATTTATGGACCTCTCTAGTACCTACTGTTTCTGGTTATAGATAGTATCTTGTATTATTGGATGATTATTCTCATTATATTTGGACTTTTCCTCTTCGTGCTAAATCTGATGTGCATGCAAGTTTTCTCAACTTCCGGCAGTACGTTCTTACTCAGTTTGGTTTGCCGATTTGATTTATTCAATATGACAACGGTCGTGAATTTGATAACACTCAAAACCGTAACTTTTTTTCTCTCTCACGGTATTCTTCTTCGTTTTTCTTGCCCTTATACTTCTTTCCAAAACGGTAAAGCTGAACGCTCTCTTTGTTCCATTAACAACATTCTTCGCACCTTGCTTTTACAAGCCTCCCTTCCCTCTTGTTTTTGGGCTGAAGCCCTTCAAACTGCTACGCTACTCATAAACATTCGACCAACAAAAACATGCCCTCTTTATTCGCATTTTCAATCTCTTTTTCTTTCTCACCCCGACTATTCTTCTTTGTGTGTTTTTGGCTGGCTTTGTTTCCCCAACACTGCCTCGACCGCTCACAACAAACTAGAACCGCGCTCACTTCCTTTTATTCATCTTGATCTTTCTGACGACCACAAAGGTTATCGCTGTTTTGATTCATCTTTTGGCCGTGTTCTTGTGTCTCGTCACGTTACATTCGATGAAAATATTTTTCCATATGCTGCCACCAAAACCACCGACCAAACCCAACCACTACCCAAACCCAACACCCCAGTACCCTAGTTCCCACTGCCTTCATCTCTGTCGTGGCAGACCTTTTCCCCGTTTCTCTGTCGCGGCAGACCTCAACCGCACCCCTGCCCAACAACCCTACTGTGGCCGCCTCTTCTGCCGCCTCGTAGCCATAAATTTCATGCTGACGGTACTCTCGCTCGCTACAAAGCTCGTTGGGTTTGTCACGGTTTTTCACAGCAACAAGGCATTGACTTTGATGAAATTTTCTCTCCCGTTGTAAAACCAAGCACTATTCGCGTTGTTCTTTGCCTCGATGTTTCCACCTCTTGGCCTATTCACCAACTAGACGTCAAAAATGCTTTTCTTCACGACAACCTTAATGAAACGGTTTATTGTCAGCAACCCTTTGGTTTTGAGAATTCCTCTTCTCCTAATCTCGTTTGTTTACACCAAAGAACCCTTAATGGTCTCAAACTGGCTCCTCGTGCCTGGTTTCAACGCTTTGCCACATTTATTCAAACTATTGGCTTTATTTCCTCCAAATTTGATTCTTCTCTCTTTATTTTTCGCTCTTCCGAACATAATGCCTATCTTTTACTTTATGTTGATGATATCATTCTTACCGCTAGCTCTGATTCTTTTCTCAAACATATATTTATTCTCTTAACCGCGAATTTTCCGTGACTGATCTTGGCCCTCTTCATCACTTTCTTGGTATTAATGTTTCTCGCACCAAGTCTACCCTTTTTCTCTCTCAACGCCAATACCTTTTAGACTTTCTTTCTCGTGATGGAATGTCTGATTATCAGCCCTCTCGTACTCCGGCCGACACTGGTGCTAAATTATCAGCTGCTGGTGATCCTGTTTCTGAATCCACCTTCTATCGCAGCATTACCGGTGCTCTCCAATATGCCACCCTTACTCGCCCCGAAATCTCTTACTCGGTTCAGCAATCTTGTATTTCTATGCATGATCCTCGCGCTCCTCATCTTGCTCATGTCCAAGGCATTCTTCGCTATTTAAAAGGCACTCTTGATCATGGTCTTCTCCTTAATTCTTCTTCTCCAACAAGCTTGACAGTTTATTCTGATGCGGACTAGGCAGGATGTCCGGATACTCGACGGTTCACATCCGAATTTTGTGTTTATTTAGGTGATAATCTTGTTTCCTGGTGTTCTAAAAGGCAGGTAACAGTTTCCAGGTTTTCTGCTGAGCCTGAGTATAGGTCATTTTCTCATGCCGTGGCCGAGGCGGTGTGGATGCGTCAGCTTCTCGTCGAGCTTCATCGACCGATTGAGCGTGCTACTATAGTTTACTGTGACAATATTTCTATCGTCTACATGGCCTCCAATCCAGTTCAGCATGATCGCACAAAACATATTGAAATTGACATCCACTTCGTTCACGAGAAGGTGGCTCTTGGCAAAGTTCGTGTTCTTCATGTTCCACAAGTGCTCAATTTGCTGATATTTTTTACAAAAGGGCTCCCGACTGCATCATTCACCGACATATGTTCTAGTCTCAACATTGTTACTCCTGACGTTGAGACTGCGGAGGGATATTAGAGTATAGGTCGGTTAGGGTTAGGCCTAGCCGGTTCGGCCTCCTCCTTTGTGTAAGTTGTAACATATCTCTATTAGTCTTGGAGTGCAAGTTTGTACCTCTATGTAAACAAGCCCTCGAGGCCTCAAGCAATGAAAGTTATGATTCTCTCAATATCCCAAAATAACAGTGGTGTTCACACTTTTTTATGGTGTGGTCTGCAACAGCCGTCAGTGTCGTGATCTCTGCACTGAGCATTCTCTTGGTCGTGTCTAGTTCGGAGTCGTGCCCTGAGATCACAGAGTCGAGGTCAGCTCCCACATTGGCTTGCACAGAGTCGATCAAGGTGTTGTGCAGATACCCTGGATTTGCAACGCTGCAAAGATCCCTGCCCCGAGGATTCCACAGATGGGCTTGCACTCTAGAGATAAGGCATCCATTGAGAACAAGTAAGTGCGAGTGAAATGTGAGCACACTGCGCGTGCCCACGTGTCGCCGACTTATTGGTCCCTGTTCTCTGGCTTCAGGTTTGTGACTGGTTCCATTTCGTCTGTGTGCTGTTTTGTCTTGTCTTTGTTGCCTGGGGTGGCCCGAACTCTGTTGTGCTACCGCCGCCTCCTCTTTCCCTTCCCCCCACGTCTCTAGGAGACAGAAAACAGAAACAGGGTTCCTCCATCCGCCGCCTACACTCTGGCAGTCGCTCGCCGCACGTGTTAGCCCCTCAAGTATCACCCGTCTCCCCACCTCTCACGACCGGGTTGCGCATCCATCCCCCTCGGGTCTGGAGGTGCAGTGGCAGCGGCCAACCTCGACCTGGAGCTCCTCATCCCCGTCTCCGGCTGCAGCGGCCCACTGCGAACTAGAGCTCCTCATACGTGTCTTCGGCGGTAGAGGCAACATTGGCTAGGGCTCAAGTGAGGACGACGGTCCCCATCCCCTTCCCCGTCCCACACCGTCAGCACCAAGAAAAATGTGTCGAACGCATCTGCGCGTCTCCTAGCCGCCGGCCTCCATTGAGCCATCATTGTGCCGTCCTTGCGCCCGCGCCTCCGGCCTGAACAAGCCCTCGACCCTGAACTTCCCCAGATGAATTAAGAACCTACACGCCCTTGCTCCTCGTCGGCGAGATCAAGACCCCCTATGGCGACCTCAGTTGCGTCTGAACCTCGGGTACGAGTGTTTATGTCGTCTCCTCTTTCTATCAGTTTTTCTTTCCCACTCCCGACTCCAGTTAAGATCCGTTTCCACAGAGCTATCATATCCTCCTCTTCCAGATGACACCTTCTGCCTCTACTCATTCACATGGCAGCGACGAATGCCGGTGGAAAGTGAGCCCGCTCTACCGTGGGGACTCGTCGGCCTGGTGGATGGCTGCAGCAAGATGAGGGGTTGCCTGGAGGGGCTTAAATCGAGGAGCACGGCGGGAGGGGCTCACCATGTATGCTCGACGGCCGGCAGCGGGCTTCCAACACCGAGGGAGGCCATATATTAGACTAGTCACAATGGAGAGTATCATAGAGTAGTATCATGCATATATTAGACTAGTCACAATGGAGAGTATCATAGAGTAGTATCATGCATATGATACTAGTCTATGTTACTACTCCCACAATGGGTAGTAAAATATTTGTAGTATCATATACTAGTATATTTATTAGGCTATAGACACATCTTGTCTTGGAATGTGTTATGTTACGGTATCTACCTATGATACCACTAGCACCTCTATCCTCATTAAATGAGTGCCACATCATCTTTTTTGCCTACATGGCACTTATGTTACCACCTATGTTACTCCCATTGTGAGCAGTCTTAGTCTCAGTCGAAACAAGCAGCTGAAATAACAACTGAAACGACAGACAAGCCATATATTAGTCTTCGTCTTTAATTCTTCTCGCCTCATTTTGTCCATTAGTATTATGTCACTTTCTCGTCCGATAATGCACTACTTATTTTTTTCACCGTGGTACTTCAGTTCCTTTAGGAATAATGATAAGTTTTTTTTGGTTTCTTGGTAGTTTTAGGGATGATTTGATACAGATTAAAAAATGCATCGTGCTATGCTTCTGAATAATTTGGAAGGTAAATCAGTCACCTGATAGTTTTGTAGTGTATATTTTTGTGGAATGGAATTAGGACTCAAACTGGTTCCATTCAGTACACGGTGATATTTTATATTCAGATTGTGTTCATTTAGAAGTAGCATAATAGAAGGGAAGTGAACTTCCCGTTAGATAGTAATCCTATTTTCCAATTTATGTACTTATTGGTTGTTTGCATACAAGGTTTTTGATGAAATTTCGGTGCGGAGGAGCAGGGGATGGTGTGGACGATGGCCCTGATCAGCGAGGCGGAAACTCCAAGCTGCGCCCCCATCCTAATCTGGCTGATGCCAATCTGTGTCGTTGCGGAGGTGGTTCCCTCACAGCGCTGCTCTACGCCGGCCTCTCTCCCAACACATGGACACTCCCCATGATAAAACCCTAATGGCGGCAACTTGATGAGGTCTCGACGACAGCAAATGCATTTGCCATGGCATTAGGCAGAGAAGAAATAGGTACGCCATTCTGTATCCTCATATTTGTTCTTAAACATGTTTCATACGGTGCCCATTTAATTGCATTTCCAAAACAGTGTGGTTTGTTCAGTTTGTATGTCTGGATTTTGCTAAGGATTTCGGAAATAGTACAACTTGTATATATTGGACAATATCCGTTGCATTTTTTTTTCTTGTTTGGTAGCTAAGTGTGAACAAGACACTAGTGGAAACAGGGCCTTTTGTCCCGGGTCGTAAGGGCCATTTGTCCCGGTTGCGCAACCGGGATGGGCTAGCCGGGACAAATGGCCCTCCCCATTGGTCCCGGTTGTGCCAGCACCCGGGATGGTAAGGCTGGCCCACGTGGCGACTCTGGGCCAGGGACCGCGAGGGAGTTCGTCCCGGTTCGTTTTAGGGACCGGGATGGATGCCTTCTTAAAAAAAGAATAAAGTCCGCCCATTTTCCCTGCCGCGGCAGGTTTTTTTTGTTCGTTTTTTTTTTCTCCTGCCTCGCAATCGCCAACCGGCCTCCCCTTCCCCAACCGCTCCAGGCCCACGTCTTTAATTAAGCCCACTGACACATTTTTTAGTCAAAAAGGCCCACTGGCCCGCGTCTTTTATTTATGGACAGTCAACGGTTCGAAGGGCCCACTGGCCCGCGTCTGTTATTATGGCCAGTCAACAGGGGCCACTGGCCAGCGGCCTGGTGGCTGGTTCGCCTGGTCCATTAAACTAAGACCGAAGGACGGTCAAAGGGCCGCTGTCCGCCTCGTCTTCCCGCCCCGCCTCGTCTTCCCGCCCCGCCTCGGCTTCCCACGCCCCACTCCCCACGCGCCACGCCTCGGCTCCCCGCATTCATGGCCGCCTGCAACCGCCGCCACGTCCAGGCCGCCGGTTGGCATGCCAGCCCACCCCGGGTCCTTTTTAAAGGACCCCCGCCGCCCGTACAACCCACCCACCCCGGCCGCGCCCAAGGCAGAGCAACCCTAGCCGCCACCATGTCCCGCTGGTTCTCGAACTCCGGCAAGCGCCCAAGGAACGACGACGGAGGCTCGTCGAGCGGCGCCGGCCGCATCCCGCCCCCACCGGCGGAGGCCTTCGGCTACGGCCCTGGAGGTGTCCGCCTCGGCGGGGTGCCGCGCGTCCCCGCGCCACCACCGGCTGCACGCCCGCCGCCCCGCGCCGCGCCCCCGGGCAAGCGGTTCCGCAGGTACGTCCGGGTGGACGAGGCGGAGTGGCACTGGAACAATGCCACTCCGGTCTTCTACAACGACGTGCACCTCCCGGACGGTTGGCACCTGAATCCCCAGCGGATCCCAGTGCCGCCGGCCCCGACCGGCGCGGCGCTGCTCGAGGAGATCGAGCGCCGCCGCGAGCTCCTGCCGGCCCCCGTCCGCAGGGAGCGGATCTACGCGCGCAGCTCCCCCTACTGGGCCGCCTGGCTCGAGCAGGAGCACGAGCAGCGCCGCCGCTCCTTCATCCCCGCCCCCCTCGAGGCCAACGTGGACGACTACCCCCCGCCAGCGCCCGGCCGGGAGAGGGAGCTATGGCTCCTCGTCGACGAGCCGGAGGACTTCTCCGGGGAGCCGGACCCCGAGCTCCGGGCCCAACTGGAGGAGGCCTGCGAGCGCTCCCGCCGCTCCCTCGTCGACGACGAGATCAAGAGGTGGCATCGTGTCGTGGCCGCCGCCGCCGCCGACGCCGCTGCCATGCCACCGCCGCCACCACCCCCTAACGAGCCTGCCATCCCCTGGTGGCAGGCCATGAACGCCGAGCTGGAGGCGTCCGAGGACATGCCGGAGCCGCAGCCGCTCCCACCAGGCCTGGAGTATGGCATGACCTGGGCCTGGACCGGCGGCGTTTGTGCGCCGGGGTCGCCGGAGCAGGAGGAGGAGCTGCCCCCGCCGCCGCCGCTGCCACAGGAGGTACTGCCCCCGCCGCCGCCGTACGCGCCCCCGATGGCCCCCCCGGCGAGCCCGGCCCAGCCGCCTGCCCACCTGTGGAAGGCACCCGAGTATGTCCACCTCTCCGACGACGAGGACGACTAGGTCGCCGCCGCCCCCCTATTATCTATAGACAACGCCCCTAGCTAGCTACCCCCAAGAAACGGCCGGCCCGCCTGTGGCCGCGCCGCCGCCCCTAATGCAAGTACGGCCGGCCGCCTGTGGCCGCGCCGCCCCTATGTAAGCAAGGCCCCTGGCCCTATTTTAATATAAGTTGTGTTCCCCTAACCTACTGTGCCCCTAGTCCATCCCCGCCGGCGTTCCGCCGGCGAATCTGTCCACTCGTTCCCGCCGCCGGCAGGGCTTCGCCCAGCCATATCCACTCGTGCCCGCCCCTGGGGTAGTGTCCGCTCGGCCTGGAGAGAGGGCCGCGCTTTTTTATACACTTGGGCCTTTAGTCCCGGCCCGTGCCACCAACCGGGACTAGAGCCCTTTGGTCCCGGTTGGTACCACGGCCCGGGACCAAAAACAAATTTCGAATTTCGGTGGCACCTCTGCGCGCCCAAAATTTTTTAGCGCCAAAATTTGAAAAGTGTTAAGTTTGCACATTAACAACTTTTATATACTTCCAAATTTGACAAAAATTCCAACATGAAAAATGCTAGAATTTGCAAAACTAATTTAAATCCATTTTTCGTTTAACTAAATAATTATTCTAACTATTGAAACTATTAATTATTTTTTCATTTGTATATAATTTGAATATAAATTATGGAAATTTATATTCAAATTATAAAGCGGCTCTGTGTCATACAAATTTCTGGAAATTTCCACCCATACACTTTTTTGAGCTAGGGCCTCATTTTCATAGTAGACGTAGGGTGGCTTGTTCATCCTCTAGAGTCGATGTCAGTCCTGGCTGCTTGTCCATCCTCTACAGTCTGCTCTGCTCTGCTCTACTGCTCCTTGCGGCTCAGGTTGGTAACGGTCCATGCTTGGGTATGCTTTGTGAACTTATGGTTTGATTTGAGAATTTCAAAACTTTGATTTGATAATCTTTTGGCCGGAAGCACCTAGCAATATCTTTTAAACCTTGTTTCTCTCCCTATGCTATTTGTACTTCTCATCGGCCCTAATGTTTCTCTACCTGATTCTACTTCTCCTCTGCCTAGTTTACAGATGTTTTCTCTTTTCTGTAGATGTTTCTACACTGTAAAATGGGCATGTCCCAGTAGTGGTGATCAGCGCCTTGTCTGCATGTTTCGCAGGACATGTCTATTTTACAGTGTAGAAACATCTACAGAAAAGAGCAAACATCTGTAAACTAGGCAGAGGAGAAGTAGAATCAGGTAGAGAAACATTACAGCCGATGAGAAGTACAAATAGCATATGGAGAGAAACAAGGTTTAAAAGATATTGCTAGGTGCTTCCGGCCAAAAGATTATCAAATCAAAGTTTTGAAATTCTCAAATCAAACCATAAGTTCACAAAGCATACGCAAACATGGACCGTTACCAACCTGAGCCGCAACGAGCAGTAGAGCAGAGCAGAGCAGACTCTAGAGGATGAACAAGCAGCCAGGACTAACGTTGACAGATATATATCCGAGCGGTGGACAGTCCCTGGCCAAGCAGAAGCAACTGCATCCCCTATTGATGTAAAGCAGTCAGTCAAAACTTTTTTGGGTTGTTTATGGTGATTAACTCCAATGAATAACAATAGAGGCCTGCCAGAATCACTTGTTCTATACCGTGTGTCAACACATACTACATCTCGAAAGTAGTTATAATCCTGCAATATCTGTCTCGGCAATCTCAATTAAAGTGCCAGTTTGTGTCTGATCCCACCAACCCCTCAAAATCCTCCTATTAACTTCACCTATCTCAACTGAAATCACTGTCTTCATGTGGATGCCAAGCCTGTGCAAAGCTATCTCTCCTCCTCCAATACCGGAGAATAAGGACACCACATTAACACCATTGGGAAACATGTTCTTCAACACCGACAAGTGGCAACCCACAGTATCAATTTGGAATGAATTGCATTCCGTGTACGCTATCATTAGTGAGAGACTTCACGTCGGCAATCTCAATTAAAGTGCCAGTTTGTGTCTGATCCCACCAACTCCTCAAAATCCTCCTATTAACTTCACCTATCTCAACTGAAATCACTGTCTTCATGTGGATGCCAAGCCTGTGCAAAGCTATCTCTCCTCCTCCAATACCGGAGAATAAGGACACCACATTAACACCATTGGGAAACATGTTCTTCAACACCGACAAGTGGCAACCCACAGTATCAATTTGGAATGAATTGCATTCCGTGTACGCTATCATTAGTGAGAGACTTCACGTCGGCAATCTCAATTAAAGTGCCAGTTTGTGTCTGATCCCACCAACTCCTCAAAATCCTCCTATTAACTTCACCTATCTCAACTGAAATCACTGTCTTCATGTGGATGCCAAGCCTGTGCAAAGCTATCTCTCCTCCTCCAATACCGGAGAATAAGGACACCACATTAACACCATTGGGAAACATGTTCTTCAACACCGACAAGTGGCAACCCACAGTATCAATTTGGAATGAATTGCATTCCGTGTACGCTATCATTAGTGAGAGACTTCACGTCGGCAATCTCAATTAAAGTGCCAGTTTGTGTCTGATCCCACCAACTCCTCAAAATCCTCCTATTAACTTCACCTATCTCAACTGAAATCACTGTCTTCATGTGGATTCCAAGCCTGTGCAAAGCTATCTCTCCTCCTCCAATACCGGAGAATAAGGACACCACATTAACACCATTGGGAAACATGTTCTTCAACACCGATCAATACAAATTATTGGTCAAACTTGCACCTACTCAATTCATAATCACATAATATGTATAAATATCATTTTGGTTAACAAAATCTCGTTCATACTACGTTATAAGAACTATGATCATGTATTCCACGTTTATTATTACACATCACCAACAACATCCCTATCTAGTCTTCTGAATTTTCTTCGTGTCCCTTGCTTATGATCGCTTCGGCCGTAACCATGGAGCATCTTCATTATTTAACGGGATGGTAGGGTCAGATTTCACTGTGAAGGGTGGAATTTCAACAAACTTATTATAATCTTCTGACATGTCTGTCGTGTCCTCGATTCCCACAATGTTTCTTTTCCCTGAGAGAACTATGTGACGCTTCGGCTCATCGTATGATGAAATTGTTCCCTTATTTTTTCTTTTCTTCGGTCTGGAAGACATGTCCTTCACATAGAAGACCTGAGCCACATCATTGGCTAGAACGAATGGTTCGTCATTGTAACCAATACAGTTGAGATCCACTGTTGTCATTCCATAAAGCGGGTCTACCTTTACCCCTTCTCCATTCAGGTTGACCCATTTGCACTTGAACAAAGGGACCTTAAAAGAAGGTCCATAGTCAAGTTCCCATATCTCCTCTATGTAACCATAGTATGTGTCAGTTTTTCCATTCTCGTTTGTTGTATCAAAGCGGACACCACTGTTTTGGTTGGTGCTCTTCTTATCTTGGGAGCTCGTGTAAAATGTATTTCCATTTATCTCGTACCCTTGAAAACTCCCAATAGTCGAAGATGGTGACCCTGCCAACATGTATAGCTGATCTTCAACAGTGGTGTCATTTATAAGACGTGTTTGCAACCAACTTCCGAAAGTCTCCATGTGTTCGCGTTTAATCCATGAGTCATCCTTCCCCGGGTTTGCAGACCGTACAATATTCTTGTGTTCCTCGACATACGTAGCCATGAACATAGAATTTTGTAGAACTGTGTAGTGTGCTTTGGTCAAAGAATGCCCGTCCCTAGGTATCATTGTTTTCTTTCCCAGCGTTCCTTTTCCCCTCAGTCTCCCCTCATGCCGCGATTCAGGAACACCAATTGTCTTAAGGTCAGGAATAAAGTCAACACAGAACCCAATGACCTCCTCTGTTCCATAGCCCTTCGAGATGCTTCCTTCTGGCCTAGCACGGTTATGAACATATTTCTTCAAGACTCCCATGAACCTCTCAAAGGGGAACATATTGTGTAGAAATACCGGACCAAGAATATGAATCTCTTCACATAGGTGAACCAGGAGATGAGTCATAATGTTGAAGAAGGATGGTGGGAACACCAACTCAAAACTAACAAGACACTGGACCACATCCCTCTGTAATCTTGTCAGACTTTCTGGATCGATTACCTTCTGAGATATTGCGTTCATGAATGCACATAGCTTCACAATGGGTACTCGAACATTTTCCGGTAGAAGCCCCCTCAATGCAATCGGAAGCAATTGCGTCATAATCACGTGGCAGTCATGAGACTTCAGGTTTTGGAATTTTTTCTCTGCCATGTTTATTATCCCCTTTATATTCGACGAGAAGCCAGACGGAACCTTGATACTGTAAAGGACTTCAAAGAATATTTCCTTCTCTGCTTTAGTAAGAGCGTAGCTGCTTAAGGAATGGCGCCCTGTATCTGTGTGCTTGTTGCTTGGGTCTTTCATACGTTGCTGGTCCTCCCGTGCTTCAGGCGTATCTTTTGACTTCCCATACACGCCCAGGAAGCATAGCAGATTGACACATAGATTCTTTGTCACGTGCATCACGTCGATCGAAGACCGGACATCTAAAACTTTCCAATAGGGTAGCTCCCAAAATATAGATTTCTTCTTCCACATGGGTGCCCTCTTATCAGGGCCGTACGGAACTGGTTGGCTGCCAGCAGCCTTACCAAAGATTACTTCTAGGTCCTTGACCATATCGAATATATCATTACCACTACGGAGCTCAGGCTTCTTTCGGTTATCTGCCTCACCTCTGAAATGCTTTCCTCCTTTTTTCCTTACGGGATGCTTGATCGGAAGAAATCTACGATGCCCCAGGTATACAACCTTTTTACATTTATCCAAAAAAACACTGTCAGTCTTATCTAAACAGTGTGTGCATGCATTGTATCCCTTGTTTGTATGACCGGAAATGTTACTAAGAGCTGGCCAATCATTGATGGTCACGAAAAGCAACGCCCGTAGGTCAAATGGCTTTTGTTCGTTCTCATCCCACACACGTACACCTGGTTTGCCCCACAGTTCTAAGAGTTCTTCCATTAATGGCCTTAGATACACATCAATGTCGTTGCCAGGTTGCCTCGGGCCTTGGATGAGAACTGGCATCATAATGAACTTGCGCTTCATGCACAACCAAGGAGGAAGGTTGTACATACATAGAGTTACAGGCCAAGTGCTATGACTGGAGCTCTGCTCCCCAAAAGGATTAAAGCCATCTGTACTTAGACCAAACCATAAGTTTCTCGCCTCTCCTGCAAAGTCTGGAAAGTCTCTCTCGATCTTTCTCCACTGCGATCCATCGGCGGGGTGCCTCAACTTTCCATCTTTCTTACGGTCTTCTTTGTGCCATCGCAACAACCTAGCATGCTCTTTGTTTCTAAACAGACGTTTCAGCCGTGGTATTATAGGAGCATACCACATCACCTTAGCAGGAACCCTCTTACGGGGAGGCTCGCCGTCAACATCACCAGGATCATCTGCTCTGATCTTATACCGCAGTGCAGTGCATATCGGACATTCATCCAAATTCTCGTACTTCTCACCGCGGAAGAGAATGCAGTCATTAATGCATGCATGTATCTTCTGCACATCTAATCCTAGAGGGCAGAGAGCTTTCTTTGCTTCGTACGTACTCTCAGGCAATTCGTTATCCTTTGGAAGTTTTGGCTTCATTAGTTGAAGTAAAGTCTCAAATGCCTTGTCAGTCACACCGTTTTGTGCCTTCCATTTCAGCAACTCCAGTGTGGTACCGAGCTTTGTGCTACCATCTTCGCAATTTGGGTATAACAATTTTTTGTGATCCTGTAACATGTTGTCCAGTTTCAACCTCTCCAATCTATTTTCACAGTCTTCCCTTGCATCAGCAATAACTCGGCCAAGATCATCATCGGGCTCTTCTGATGCCTGTTCTTGATCACCTCCTTCTTCTGCATTCTCTTCCATTGCAGTATCGTCGTATTCAGGGAACAAAGGATCTTCTTCTTCTTCTTCATCGTCTTCCATCACAACCCCTCTTTCTCCATGCTTGGTCCAGCAATTATAGCTGGGCATGAAACCTCTCCGAAGTAGATGGCCGTGAAGGATTCTTTCGGAAGAATGTTCTCTGACGTTCCGACAGTCAACACATGGGCAACACATGAAGCCATTATCTTTGTTCGCCTGAGCTACAGCAAGAAATGCATTCAGGCCTGCCATATACTCGGAGGTGCGTCGGTCACCGTACATCCATCGCTGCCGTGCATCCATCTGCATCATATAATTAAGTTTATCAAAATACATATTAATACAGAGATAACCACAGTACATCGACAAATAATACTTTTTTATGTATCAGTTACAGATGAAAAAGATAATTTGTTAACCTCGGTCGAAGAAACCATTTTCAGTGAGCTTGTGTGCGTCTCGGGAATTTCGTCGAACACCTCGTGTGCATAGTAAAAAAAAAACAGCAACACCACACTCTCTCACACCTCCAAGCAAAAAAAAAGATGGAAGGAGGGGGGGGGGGCTGGGGCAGTATATATAGGGGAAGGGGGCATTGGTCCCGGTTCGTGGACTGAACCGGGACAACAGGTCATGCGCGTGCCACGTGGCCTGTGGCTAGGCATTGGTCCCGGTCCGTGGCACGAGCCGGGACCGATATGCCCCCCACGAACCGGGTCCAATGCGCCCAGGCGATTCCTGTTGCCCAGGGCGCACGAACCGGGACCAATGGAGGGCATTTGTCCCGGATTTGGTTGCAACCGGGACAGCTGCCCCCCGGCCCCCTGGACGAGAGGGGTTGTTTCCACTAGTGAGAAATTAATAGTAAACAACAACATAGATTATTTTGCTGAACCATCTTAGACAGCTCCAAATGCAAATAGGCAGCACTCTCAGGTTTGTATACAGTCCCAAAATTTCTACTAAGCAATGATTTGAAGTGAACATCATTTCCGGAGTGCTTCTTAAATTATTCAAAAACAACAGAACGGTAGTAATTGTAGACAGACGGTTAGGGCCGGTCCTAGGGGGGGCGAGAGGGGCGGCCGCCCTGGGCCCAAAAAATTTGGGTGTCCATTTCAGATATGTGTTAGTAGGCTTAGTTTGTGTGCATGCAAAAAAAAAATTAGCTTAATAGGTTGGTCGGCTCGTAGCTTTCCCCGCGAATACATCAATTAATGGCTTAACTACTCCTACTCGGAGAGTCAGGGGAGCACAGCTGTCCAGGTCAATAGGTGATCGACTCGGGACACTGTATATGTCGCGTAAATATGAAGGATTTAGAATCGGATCACATCGACCATCCACTTGTCTGCTTCTACCATCGCTCGTCTGTCGTCGCCCATCCGCCACAACTTAGTAGATTTTATGATTCATTGCCATAGACATGGCAATTGAAGAGTATATTTGAACAACTACAGTCGTTAAGAAGTATTTTTGAATTTTTAATGAGTTCAACAAGTTTGAAGTCAATGGATGGTTCTCAAATTAAAAACAGTTGCACTAGATTTGCAAATACTTTCTATCTAGATAAGAAATGTGATATCGGGTTAAAATGATCTAATTTTCGAGTTAAGTGTTATGTAGTTGACCTTGCTAGATAGAACAATGGCCGCTATGAAAATGTTTTAGTTTGTGAGAGAAGCAGATTGTCATCCTAATATCTATGTTGTTTATCAGATCTTATTTACGATCCAAGGCAAGGACTCTATTAGCTAGTGTTTCCCATATGTTCTCCTTGGTTCATCTCCCAACGTTAGGTCTTCTCCGATGCGTCGACCCATTTAGTGTCTGCTTGGGTCCCGGTTCTGTTCGTTTGGTTTGTAAAAAGGATAGCCATCTGGCCCCAGTCCGGCCTTCCCGGTCCAGTGAACCCAATGTGGCGACCTATTTGGTCTGCCCAGCCCAGAATTTTCCCATTTGATGATCATTCTCCCAATTTCTATCAAAATGGCTAGCAAATAGATGATAGATCAAGCATAGAACATTCCAAATAGATGCAATTTTTATAGTACGAACTGAATAAAATGACGTGTGGGCACAAAACATAGTACCCAAAATAATTGTGTCATGCAAGGCCTTGCCTCGACCATTGTTCATGCACCACACACAATTGAGATGATCAAGAATCTCGTTACATGTAATACTTTTGTTTATTCTCAAGCTGGGCCCTCTTCTTTGGGGTCAAGGTGCTCAAGTCGGTTGTCATGATCGTGGCCTCCTTAGTTTGTTCCGCGAGCTCCACTTCTACGGCCCTAGACCGGGAATTGGTCTCATCGATCTCAAACTTCTTATTTTGGATCTCGAAGTAGTTTTTTTCTCCTCCTTCTCCCAACGCTTCTCTTTGTCCCTATCAACCTTCTTGGCGGTGTTCCTGTCCTTTTGGGTTATGAACGCCTTCAAGGTTTCTTTCAAAGCAATCGTTGAAGCATCACGCTTCAACTCCACTTTGGTGCTTGCCCTCCCCCTCGCCCTCTTGTCACTTGGGGGATCAAGGTCGATCACCGTCGGATCACCCCCACATTTGCCGATAGTGGCCATGATGTTCTTCCATTTTGGGCAGTCCTTGATCTCCTTCCAACAAAGGGTCAATGTAAATGTCTTGCCCCTATGTTGGGACTTCAAGAATTCCAATGCTTGAAGCACCTATATGATAGACTGGAATGAAAAGAACATATTCATAGGAGCCAACAAGACATATTCATAGGAAAAGTGAAGAGAGATCATACCGAGTCATTCACCCCAATGCCACTCATGGGTCGAGCAACAACATGATTATACAAGTCAAAAACTTGCTACACTCCTATTCAATGAAACTCCGCCTCTTGGATAGATAACATTCATTGTGGTCACTTGCAAACTTGACCTTTCCTATGACCCTTTACTCATGGAAGTAATCATGGACATTCTTCCAAAATATGATCCCTTTGTGCTCAGCCCCCTTGGTTGCATTTTGCCCCATTTCCATCCATGAATGACAAACCAATATGTCCTCGGCTTGCGAGAAGGCTTTCATCCTCACGCTAACACGTTGGTGCATGCCTCTTTCGTGTCGCGGATTCACGAGTGAGCTCGTCGGCAAACAATGGCTTGGCGTCGATACCGAGAACCTCTTCGGTCTCCTCGGCCTCCTCTTTAGATCTCAAACTTAGGTTCGATGTGGAGTACCTCTTAGATATCCTCGGCTAGGGTCTCTTCCAAGAATCCATCCCCGCCATCGACAAGCACCCCACCATGGCCATCATCCCCCTCGTAGTACATGTAGTCGTCCGTCCCCATTGCGCCGAGCAGGTTGCACTTGTCGTGGAGTTTGGCCGTAGAGATCACATGCGACTGCTTTCTCCCTGTCACTAGCGAGTCACCGGCCATGGGAACTGCGTTGAGGTCAAGTGGAGGCACGAACGTGATGCCGATCGCCCTTGAATCACCCATCTCTAGCGAGCGGGAGAAGCGCCCCCCCCCCAATGGTGTGGCGTTGGTAAGATAGCCATAGGGAGGCGACAACGATGTGGAGGAGGTTGACGGTTCCTAGGCGGGCGACGGCGATGATTTGGAGGAGTTCGACGGGTCCATGGGTGGGCGGCCTACCGAAGAGAACGAGCTAGATGACGCCGCCGCCGCGACGGACGCTATGGCCAGTCCTGGCTCGGCGACAATCCCCAGCATGTAGAGGGTAGCTAGGGTACTTCCTTGAGAGGCTTTGACGGCGCTGACATTCAAGTTGACAACGGAGGCAGTGGCATGGGCAGCTACCTCGGCCGCTTTGTCAGCCTGAGCCTGCTTATTTACGACGGCCTTCTTCCTCCGGCCGCCTCGCGTCTTGAACTCGACGGCTCTCTGCTTTGGGGTGAGCTTTTTTTGGCTTCACAACGGTGCGGGGTGGACGCAACAGGGACATGTGGTTTCCTCGCCGTCCATTGGGATATTTTATATGGGTGGTAGGAGTGAAGAATTAGAATGATTTGTGTGTGCCACAGACAGATGGGCCAAGAGACCACAAGAGAGCGAAGCCATCGTGGTGGTGGAGCTCCAATCGTTGGCCGGGTTCGTTGCTCTGTCTCTGGTTTCCTGGAGATTGATCCCGGATCTGATGGAACAGGGCGAATCTTCGCAAGAGGTGGGTCCTAACATTTTATTTGGTGTTACTTGGGCCTAAACTAACACAACCAAGTTTTTAGTTCCAATTTTCTACCCCTTTCCAGCTCACGTAGAGGGGCCAGACCGGCGGTTTCTTCTTTTTCTCCAGCGGAACTAGGGTTTCTCCGGGTAGGGGCTCTGGAGCATCTGAATTCCCACCCAATCCTAGGGTATGCCAAAACATGTGTGTTAGATCCTGGCATGGGTCTTGGATGCCCAATATTCCCTCACTCTTTGTGTTATGGCTTCACCGGCGCCGCATTCTCTTTCGCGGGTTCCAGGAACTCAGAGCCTGAAACTCCCAGATCTCACGGAATGGGGGGATCTTGCCAGGGATCTACCATTGTCTTGCGTGTTACTTGAGACTAACCTAACACAACCAAGAAATTGGTTCCTCTTTTCTACCCCATTCCAGCTCACGTAGAGGGGCCAGAACGACAGTTCCGTCTTTTTCCTAGCGGGGTATGGTTTCTCTAGAGAGGGGCCTCCGGATCGTCTGAATGCCACCAAATCCCACGGTATGCCATACCTTATGTGTTAGAGTGTGGAATGGGTATTTTATGCCCAAGATTCCCTTACTCCCTGTGTTATGGCTTCACCGACGTCAGATTCTCTTTCGCGGGTTCTACTTATCCCGAAACTCCCGGATCTCACGGAACGGGGGGAATATTGCCAAGAGATGGGACCTAACATTTTATTGGGTGTTACTTGGGCCTAACCTAACACAACCAAGTAATTTGTTCCACTTTGCTACCCCTTTCCGGCTCACGTAGAGGGGCCAAAACGGCAGTTCCGTCTTTTTCCCAGCGGGGCTATGGTTTCTCTAGAGAGGGGCCTCCAGATCGTCTGAATGCCACCAAATACACCATGGTATGCCATACCATGTGTGTGTATAGTGTGTCATGGGTCTTGGATGCCAGTATTCCCTCTCTATCTCTCTCTGTTATGGCTTCACCGGCACGTCATATTCTCTCTGGCGTGTTCGAGGACTACTTAGAGAGCATGAAACTCCCGGAACTGATAGAAATCGGGGAATCTTGCCAAGAGGTGGGACCTACCATTGTCTTGGGTGTTCATTGGTCCTAACCTAACACAACCAAGCAGTTGGTTCCACTTTGCTACCCCCTTTCGGCTCACGTAGAGGGGCAGAACGGCAATTCCGTCTTTCTCCAAGCGGTGCTATGGTTTCTCTGAAGAAGGGCCTCCAGATCGTCTGAATGCCACCAAATACACCATGGTATAAAATACCATGTGTGTGTATAGTGTGTTATGGGTCTTGGATGCCCAAGATTCCCTCTCTCCCTCTCTCTCTCTGTTATGGCTTCACCGGCGCGTCAGATTCTCTCTGGCGGGTTCCAGGACTACTTAGAGCCCGAAACTCCCTAAACTGATGGAACTCGGGGAATCTTGCCAACAGGTGGGCCCAACCATTTTATTGGGTGTTCTTTGGGTCTAACCTAATACAACCAAGCAGTTGGTTCCACTTTGCTACCCCCTTCCGCCTAACGTAGAGGGGGCAGAACGATAGTTTCGCCTTTTTCCCCAGCGGGGCTACGGTTTCTCCGGATCAGGGGCCTCCAGATCGTCTGAATGCCACCATATCCCATGGTATTCCATAACATGTGTGTTATAGTGTGTCGTGGATCTTGGATACCCAAGATTCCCTCTCTCTCTCTGTGTGTTAGGGCTTCACCGGCGTCGGATTCTCTCTGGCGGGTTCCAGGACTACTTAGAGCCCGAAACTCCCGGATGTGACGAAACAGGGGGAATCCTGCCAAGAGGTGGGCCCTACCATTGTATTTGGTGTTTATTGGGCCTAAACTAACACAACTAAGCACTTGGTTCTACTTTTCTATCCCCTTTTGGCTCAAGTAGAGGGGCCAAAACGACAGTTCCGTCTATTTTCCTAGCGGGACTAGGGTTTCTCTGGAGAGGGCTCTAGATCGTCTGAATGCCACCACATCCCAAGGTACGCCATACCATGTGTGTTATAGTGTTTTATGGTTCTTGGATTTCCAAGATTCCCTCTCTTTGTGTGTTAGGCCTTCGCCGGTGTCGGATTCTCTCTAGCGGGTGCCAAAACTATTTAGAGCCCGAAACTCCCGGATCTGGCGGAACAGGGGAATCTTGAAAAGAGGAGGGTCCTACAATTTTATTTGGTGTTACTTGGGCCTAAAATAACACAACCAATCAATTAGTTCCACTTTTCTACCCCTTTTCGGCTCACGTAGAGGGCCAGACCGACAATTTCTTCTTTTTCTCCATTAGACCTAGGGTTTCTCCGGGGAGGGGCTCCGGAGCGTCTAAATTCCCAGCCAATACTAGTGTATGCCAAACCATGTGTGTTAGATTGTGGCATGGGTCTTGAATTCCCAATAATCCCTCACTCTTTGTGTTATGGCTTCACCGGGGCCGCATTCTCTTTCGCGGGTTCCAGGACTACTCGGAGCCTGAAACTCCTAGATCTCACGGAATGGGGGGATATTTCCAAGAGGTGGGACCTACCATTGTCTTGGGTGTTACTTGGGCCTAACCTAACGCAACCAAGCAATTGGTTCCGCTTTGCTACCCCTTTCCGGCTCAAGTAGAGGAGCCAAAACGGCAGTTCCGTCTTTTTCCCAGCGGGGCTATGGTTTCTCAGAAGAGGGGTTCCGGATCGTATGAATTCCACCAAATACCATGGTATGCCATACCATGTGTGTTAGAATGTGGAATGGGTCTTGTATTCCCAAGATTCACTCGCTCTCTCTGTGTTAGGGCTTCACGGGCGTCAGATTCTCTCTGGCGGGTTCCAGGATTACTTTGAGCCCGAAACTCCCGGATCTGATGGAACTGGGGGAATCTTGCCAAGAGGTGGGCCCTACCATTTTATTGTGTGTTACTTGGGCCTAAACTAACACAACCAAGCAATTACTTCCACTTTACTACCCCTTCCGGCTATGTAGACGGGCCAGAACAGCAGTTCTGTCTGTTTTCCCAGCGGGGCTAGGGTTTCTCCGGAGAGGGGCTCTGGATTGTATGAATACCACCAAATCCTATGGTATGCCATACCATGTGTGTTATAGTGTGTCATGGGTCTTGGATGCCCAATATTCCCTTATTTTGTGTGTTAGGCCTTCGCCGGCGTCGGATTCTCTCTAGCGGGTTCCAAAACTATTTAGAGCCCGAAACTCCTGGATCTGATGGAACAGGGGGAATCTTGGCAAGAGGTGGGTCCTAAAATTTTATTTGGTGTTACTTGGGCCTAAACTAACACAACCAAGTTTTTAGTTCCAATTTTCTACCCCTTTCCAGCTCACGTAGAGGGGCCAGACCAGCGGTTTCTTCTTTTTCTCCAGCAGACCTAGGGTTTCTCCGGGTAGGGGCTCCGGAGCATCTGAATTCCCACCCAATCCTAGGGTATGAAAAACCATGTGTGTTAGATCGTGGCATGGGTCTTGGATGCCCAATATTCCCTCAATCTTTGTGTTATGGCTTCACCGGCGCCGCATTCTCTTTCGCGGGTTCCAGGAACTCAAAGCCCAAAACTCTCAGATCTCACGGAATGGGGGGATCTTGACAGGGACCTACCATTGTCTTGGATGTTACTTGAGCCTAACCTAACACAACCAAGAAATTGGTTCCTCTTTTCTACCCCATTCCGGCTCACGTAGAGGGGCCAGAACGACAGTTCCGTCTTTTTCCTAGCGGGGCTATGGTTTCTCTGGAGAGGCGCCTCCGGATCGTCTTAATGCCACCAAATCCCACGGTATGCCATACCTTATGTGTTAGAGTGTGGCATGGGTATTAGATTCCCAAGATTCCCTTACTCCCTGTGTTATGGCTTTACCGACGTCAGATTCTCTTTCGCGGGTTCTACTTATCCCGAAACTCCCGGATCTCACGGAACGGGGGGAATATTGCCAAGAGATGGAAACTAACATTTTATTGGGTGTTACTTGGGCCTAACCTAACACAACCAAGTAATTTGTTCCACTTTGCTACCCCTTTCCGGATCACGTAGAGGGGCCAAAACGGCAGTTCCATCTTTTTCCCAGCGGGGCTATGATTTCTCTAGAGAGGGGCCTCCAGATCGTCTGAATGCCACCAAATACACCATGGTATGCCATACCATGTGTGTGTATAGTGTGTCATGGGTATTGGATGCCCAATATCCCCCCTCTCTCTCTCTCTGTTATGGCTTCACCGGCACGTCATATTCTCTCTGGCGTGTTCCAGGACTACTTAGAGCCCGAAACTCCCGGAGCTGACAGAAATCGGGGACTCTTTCCAAGAGGTGGGCCCTACCATTGTCTTGGGTCTTCATTGGTCCTAACCTAACACAACCAAGCAGTTGGTTCCACTTTTCTACCCCCTTTCGGCTCACGTAGAGGGGCAGAACGGCAGTTCCGTCTTTCTCCGAGCGGGGCAATGGTTTCTCTGAAGAGGGGCCTCCAGATCGTCTGAATGCCACCAAATACACCATGGTATGAAATACCATGTGTGTGTATAGTGTGTTATGGGTCTTGGATGCCCAAGATTCCCTCTCTCTCTCTCTCTGTTATGGCTTCACCGGCGCGTCAGATTCTCTCTGGCGGGTTCCAGGACTACTTAGAGCCCGAAACTCCCTAAACTGATCGATGTAACTTGGGGAATCTTGCCAACAGGTGGGCCTAACCATTTTCTTGGGTGTTCCTTGGGTCTAACCTAATACAACCAAGCAGTTGGTTCCACTTTGCTACCCCCTTCCGCCTAACGTAGAGGGGCCAGAACGACAGTTTCGCTTTTTTCCCCAGCGGGGCTACGGTTTCTCTGGATCAGGGGCCTCCAGATCGTCTGAATGCCACCATATCCCATGGTATTACATACCATGTGTGTTATAGTGTGTTGTGGATCTTGGATGCCCAAGATTCCCCCTCTCTCTCTCTCTCTCTGTGTTAGGGCTTCACCGGCGTTGGATTCTCTCTGGCGGGTTCCAGGACTACTTAGAGCCCGAAACTCCCGGAACTAACGGAACTCGGGGAATCTTGCCAAGAGTTGGGCCCTACCATTGTCTTGGGTATTCCTTGGGCCTAACATAATACAACCAAGCAGTTGGTTCCACTTTGCTACCCCCTTCTGCCTAACGTAGAAGGGACAAAACGACAGTTCCATCTTTTTCCCCAGCCGGGCTATGGTTTCTCCGGAGAGGGCCGTCCAGGTCGTCTGAATGCCACCAAATCCCATGGTATTCCATACCATGTGTTTTATAGTGCGTCGTGGGTCTTGGATGCCCAATATTCCCTCTCTCTCTATATTAGGGCTTCACTGGCGTCGGATTCTCTCTGGCGGGTTCCACGACTACTTAGAGCCCGAAACTCCCGGAACACGGGGAATCTTGCCAGGAGGTGGGACCTACCGTTGTATTGTGTGTTCCTTGGGCATAAAATAATATACAACCAAGCAGTTGGTTTGGACTTTTCTACCCTTCCACCTAACGTAGAGGGGCCAAAACGACAGTTACGTCTTTTTCCCCAGCTGGGCCATGGTTTCTACAGAGAAGTGCCTCTAGATCGTCTGAAAGCCACCAAATCCCATGGTACGCCATACCATGTGTGTTATAGTGTGTCATGGGTCTTGGATGCCCAAGATTCCCTCTCTCTCTCTGTTAGGACTTCACCGGCGTCAGATTCTCTCTAGCGGGTTCAAGGACTACTTAGAGCCCGAAACTCTCGAAACAGACGGAACTCGGGGGATCTTGCCAACATGTGGGACCAACATTGTCTTGGGTGTTACTTGGGCCTAAAATAACACAAACAAGCAATTGGTTCCACTTTTCTACCCGTTTCCAGCTCACGTAGAGTGGCCAGAACGGCAGTTCCGTCTTTTTCCACATCGGGGCTATGGTTTCTCCACAGAGGGGGCTCCAGATCGCCTGAATGCCACCAAATACCATGTTATGACATACCATGTGTGTTAGAGTGTGTCATAGGTCTTGGATGGCCAACATTATCTTGCTCCACCGGCGCAATATTCTCTCTGTGGGTTCCAGGATTAGCCCGAAACTCCCGAAACTGGGGGAATCTTGCCAAACGGTGGGCCCAACCATTGTCTTGGGTGTTCCTTGGGACTAAACTAACAAAACAAAGAAATTGGTTCCACTTTTCTACCCCCTTACGGCTCACGTAGAGGGGCCAGAATGACAGTTCCGTCTTTTTCCTCATCGGGGCTATGGTTTCTCCAGAGAGGGGGCTCAGGGTCGTTTGAATGCCACCAAATCCCATGGTATGTCATACCACGTGTGTTATAGTGTGTCATGGTTCTTGGATTTCCAAGATTCCCTCTCTTTGTGTGTTAGGCCTTCGTCGGTGTCAGATTCTCTCTAGCGGGTGCCAAAACTATTTATAGCCCGAAACTCCCGGATCTGACGGAACAGGGGAATCTTGAAAAGAGGTGGGTCCTACAATTTTATTTTGTGTTACTTGGGTCTAACCTAACACAACCAATCAATTTGTTCCACTTTTCTACCCCTTTTCGGCTCACGTAGAGGGGCCAGACCGACAATTTCTTCTTTTTCTCCATCAGATCTAGGGTTTCTCCGGGGAGGGGCTCCGGAGCGTCTGAATTCCCACCCAATACTAGTGTATGCCAAACCATGTGTGTTAGATTGTGGCATGGGTCTTGAATGCCCAATAATCCCTCACTCTTTGTGTTATGGCTTCACCGGCGCCGCATTCTCTTTCGCGGGTTCCAGTACTACTCGGAGCCCGAAACTCCCAGATCTCACGGAATGGGGGGATATTTCCAAGAGGTGGGACCTACCATTGTCTTGGGTGTTACTTGGGCCTAACCTAACGCAACCAAGAAATTGGTTCCGCTTTGCTACCCCATTCTGGCTCACGTAGAGGGGCCAGAACGACAGTTCCGTCTTTTTCCAAGCGGGGCTATGGTTTCTATGGAGAGGGGCCTCCGGATCGTCTGAATGCTACCAAATCCCATGGTATTCCATATGTTGTGTATTAAAGTGTGGCATGGGTATTGGATGCCCAAGATTCCCTTACTCCCTGTGTTATGGCTTCACCGGCGTCAGATTCTCTTTCGCGGGTTCTACTTAGCCCAAACCTCCCGGATCTCACGGAACAGGGGAATCTTGCCAAGAGGTGGGACCTAACATTTTATAGGGTGTTACTTGGGCCTAACCTAACACGACAAGGTAATTGGTTCCACTTTGCTACCCCTTTCCGGCTCACGTAGAGGGGTCAAAACGACAGTTCCATCTTTTTCCCATCGGGGCTATGGTTTCTCTGGAGAGGGGCCTCCAGATCGTCTGAATGCCACCAAATACACCATGGTATGTCATAACATTTGTGTGTCATGGTCTTGGATGACCAAGATTCCCTCTATCTCTGTCTGTTATGGCTTCACTGGCGCGTCAGATTCTCTCTGGCGGGTTCCAGGACTACTTAGAGCCCGAAACTCCCGGAACTGACGGAACTCGGGGAATTGTTCCAAGAGGTGGGCCCTACCATTGTCTTGGGTGTTCATTGGGCCTAACCTAACACAACCAAGCAGTTGGTTCCACTTTGCTACCCCCTTCCGGCTCACGTACAGGGGCCAGAACGGCAGTTTCGTCTTTTTCCCAATGGGGCTATGGTTTCTCTGGAGAGGGGCCTCCAGATCGTCTGAATGCCATCAAATACACCATGGTATGCCATACCATGTGTGTGTATAGTGTGTCATGGGTCTGGGATGCCCAGGATTCCATCTCTCTCTTTGTTATGGCTTCACCGGCGCGTTAGATTCTCTCTCGCTGGTTCTAGGACTACTTAGAGCCCGAAACTCCCTGGAACTGACGGAACTCGGGGAATCTTGCCAACAGGTGGGACCAACCATTTTTTTGGGTTTTCCTTGGGTATAACCTAATACAACCAAGCAGTTGGTTCCACTTTGCTACCCCCCTCCGCCTAACGTAGAGGGGCCAGAACGGCAGTTTCGTCTTTTTCCTTATCGGGGCTATGGTTTCTCCAGAGAGGGGGCTCAGGATCGTTTGAATGCCACCAAATCTCATGCTATGTCATACCACGTGTGTTATAGTGTGGCATGGGTCTTGGATGCCCAAGATTCCCTCGCTCCCAGTGTTAGGGATTCACCGGCGTCGGATTCTCTCTGGCAAGTTCGAGGACTACTTAGAGCCCGACACTTCCAGATCTGACGGAACTGGGGGAATCTTGCCAAGAGGTAGTACCTAAAATTGTCTTCGGTGTTCATTGGGACTAACCTAACACAACCAAGCAATTGGTTCCACTTTTCTATCCACTTCCGACTCACGTAGAGGGGCCATAACGGCAATATCGTCTTTTTGCCCATCGGGGCTATGGTTTCTTCGGAGAGGGAGCTCCGGATCATACGAATGCCACCAAATCCCAGCGTATGCCATACCATGTGTGTTTGAGTGTGTCATGGGTCTTGGATGCGCAATATTCCCTCGCTCTCTGTGTTAGGGCGCACTTCACCGGCGTCGGATTCTCTCAGCATGTCCGAGGACTACTTAGAGCCCGAAAGTCCCGGATCTGACGGAACTGGGGAAGTCTTGCCAAGAGGTGGGCGCCACCATTGTCTTGGGTGTTCCTTGTGACTAACATAACAAAACCAAGAAATTGGTTCCAATTTTCAACCCCCTTCCGGCTCACGTAGAGGGGCCAGAACGGCAGTTCCGTCTTTCCCCCCCCCCCATCATGGCTATGGTTTCTTTAGGCGAACTGGAGGGAATTTTATTACAAGTAGATCTAGATTTGGGTTATCCATGTAACTATGGCCTAACTTAACATAACCAAGCAAAACAGAATAGTGGTCTACCCCCTTCCGACACCGGTGATAGGTGTAGACAAAAAAGTTGACTAGCATCCAACGGCTAGCAAAGTTCAAGCCACCAATCAACATGTAGTAGTATTCCACATAATTGACCCTTTCCAGGATTTTAGGTAAAATACTTTCGGGATTTTTTCACAATCTTTAGTACTAAATAATTGCATAAATGCTCAATTTTTGTAAGCCACCCATCAGCATCGGACGGCTAGCAAAGTTTCCCGCAGTTCCGCCAAAATTTCGCGTCGCTCCGAAAAATTCGCGCCAGAACAGCCCGCCCAAATTTTTTTAGTTCAACGACACTTTCCTTCTCAGCCCTCCCGCACACAACTGGCAACCTGTAGCCTGGAGGGCATTTCAGTAATCGTTCTGAAACCCTGCCTTATCCCCTCGATCGGCCCTCTCGCCGAAAGAGAAAGCCACTATTTCGAAATATCCACTCCCCCTTGTCCTCCCAAAACAGATCCTCTATTCTCCCGGTCTCACACCTTGCCGTATAGCTCGCTTGCCAGAACTCCCTCGTCGCCGTCGAGATCACCCTCCAGATCTGCCACATCACCGGCCTTTTTGCAGTCTAGATTCGCCACCTCGCCGTTGTGCTTGCCTGTCTGCCACATCGTCTCCAACGTCGCCATACGTTATCTTCCACCTCGTGCCATGCTCGCCGGTCAGCCACCTCGACGCCGTGTTCGCCGGTCAGCCACCGACCGCGCCGTACATCCAGATCTGCCACCTCGTCTTCAACCTTGCCGCAACATCACCGTCAATGTCTGCAAGCACGCTGAAATGAGTGAAGATTGAAGGCGAGAAACGCAGCAAGACAGAAGACCCTAAAGACGCAGGCAACTATTCTCTCTAAATTGGTTTTGTCTATTTAATTGTATGTTTGATGCTTCCTTATTATCCTGCTTATGTTTGATGCAGTTAAACTTTCTAAATTGGTTGTCTGTTTAATCGTATGTTCGATATTCTTCATTATTATCCTAATTATACTGCTAATGTTTGATGCAATAAATCTCTCTAAACGGTTTCTTGTAACGGATATAGGAAGGGGGCCTTCTTGCTTGGTAAAACTTTGCTCATTTGCAGCAATCTAGCTTGTATACTATGTATTAGGTCTAATGTCACTTTGCTTGTGATACTATCAGTCTTAGTTAGGATCAGAATTTATATTACTTGCACTGGACTGTTCTTACAAGATGAGTGCCTTAATTATTTATGTTTTATTAGGTTCTTATGAAGTGTTATATTTGTACTTTGCTTTTAGTTCTTTATTCATGTTATGATCGCCACTACACCTCATTGAAGAAGAGCGTACCGGAACTATCATGGCAAACAATGCAAAGATGCATGAACTAGGCGTAAAGCCAACAAGTTTTATTTCATGTCCTACTGTAGCCACCCCCCCACCCCCCAAAAAGACCAAGAAGAAAGACTCTGGATCTCAGTACATGCCTGTGTATGATGTTGAAGAGGAATCAGATGGCACTGAAGGAGTCATGTCATATCAATCACAATCCAGCATGGACAATGAGCTGTAGGTTATTCCCTAACCCGGTAGCTCAACATTCTTTCATGATATCGCAACAACTAGGGTGTAACTTTCTTATCTTGTGTTGAACTGTTTGATCAATGTGGCGCCATATATTTTGTGCTACTTCCTCTATTCCATACTATAAGACGTTTTGGCAAACTAATTAAGGCCGTGAAATCCACTTGTAGTAATTAAGGCTGTCATTGTCATTTCAACATGGTTTCCATCTATCTTCCTCACATGTTTGACACCTGCTATTCCATCTATGCTTCTCATCTACTAGTTCATTACACACATAGTTGGTTGATTATAATATGCTAGTTTTCATCTATTTATTGTACATGCTCGTCATTTGCTATTTTCATCTATCTTCCTCACATGCTTGACACCTGCTGTTTCATCTATGCTTCTCATATGCTAGTTCATGACACACACCGTTGTTTGACTATAATATGTTAGTTTTCATCAATTTTTTGTACATGCTTGTCATCTACTATTTTCATCTATCTTCCTCACATGCTTTACACCTGCTGTTTCATCTATGCTTCTCATCTGCCAGTTCATGACACACACCGTTGTTTGACTATAATCTGCTAGTTTTCATCAAAAAAATTTACATGCTTGTCATCTGCTATTTTCATATATCTTCCTCACATGCATGACACCTTCTGTTTCATCTATGCTTCTCATCTGCTAGTTCATGACACACACCGTTGTTTGACTATAATCTGCCAGTTTTCATCAATTTTTTGTACATGCTTGTCATCTGCTTGTTTCATCTATGTTCTGTACATTCTTGTCATCTGTTATTTTCATCTATTTTTCTTTGCGTGCTTGATAGGCAAGCAAGAAAAGAGTGATGTCTCGATCTGCTTCAGAGGTTGAGGACGAGGATAATAGTGAAGTTGTCATGCCGAAGAGTGAAAAGCATACTTTCTCAAAGAACTCGGCGGCGGCTCCGTCCGGCGAGAGGATCTGCGAGGCATGAAGGTCTTTGCCTGGGTGGATGATCTCGAGGCCATCCCTAAGGCCAAGGCGCTGTTCATTGAGGAACCGGACGATCGGATGGAGGAAGACGAAGGTCTTGTGCTTCCGGAGGATGCGCTCATCCCCCTGGAGAAAAACCTCCTTCGCTATGTGGTTTCCGTGAGTCTCGTGCACTCTGACGACACGCTGGCGGTGGAGGCTGCTCCGGGACGAGACCAGGGAGGCGGTGCGCATGGCGGCGAGGACGGCAGGCGGCGTGTCCGTTCGTCCGAGGGTGGCCCTGCGCGCCGGGATGAAGGAAGAATGGGTGAGAGGTCCCGCGACCGCGGCCGCGATGGGTCACGGGACCGTGGGCGGCAGCATCAAGACCGATCGGGGGATGGGCGCCTGTCGGAGGCGGATGCTCGCGGGCGCCGTGGCGCCATTGCTGCGGAAGCTCCTCCAGCTGGGGACGAGGGCGTACTGGTCTTTGCTGACATGGGATACGTCACTCGGGAGGATGCCCTGGGCCACGACCAGTCGTGGGTGGACCCCATGCTGGAGGAAGCTGTGATGCCCTTTCCTGAACTGACGCGTGGAAAGATTGGACCCACCACCTGCATCGCTCTGACCGCATCTGGTGAGAAAGCGAGTGTGAATGTGCGCAGAACAATTGCTGATATGAGGACGGCGAAAGCGGAATCCGAGCAACTAAGGCTGAAGTTTGTAGTTGATATGTAAGACATTTGGAAGAAACAAGCTGCGCTAAAGAAATCTCAACTAGAAGGAGTTGCCCTACTTGAGATGCTGGCTGAGCAGATGCGTGGTCCTTGAAACTGTGGTTCTGTATGTTGGTTTGATATTCTGTGAGAAAAACTAAGTATTTGATGCTTGTTATGTGGTTTCTTTTTCTTCCTGTGTGCAATTGGAAATTATAACGATGATGTAACCACCCAAATAGCACCAAAACCGACATCATAGTAACGTAACGTAAAAGTCCGTCAAGGCAAATATCGACATGTGGCGATGTATGCCCAGCCCATGTGACCTACTATGAGTGGGCGATTAGAGGACGTAAAAATAACGTCCCCGACACGGTGATGACATCACCCAAATCCGAGACGGAAAAAAAGTCATGGAAAAGACGTTGCGTGGCACCATTTGGTTGGTGCACGTGCCACGAGTTTAGCGACGAAAAAAAGACGCTGGGTAGCCCGCAACGAGCAGATTTCGTCCCAGAAGAAGGCGACGTGGTGCTATTTTGTTTCCATGTGGCGTATTTTGATTGGTCCACATGCTTTCGCCTGATTGGTCGAGACTCGCGACGGAAAAAAAGTCGTTGGGTAGCCCGGGACGAACAGATTTCGTCCCAGAAGAAGGCGAAGTGGCACCATTTTGTTTCCATGTGGCGTATTTCGATTGGTCCACATGGTTTCGCCTCATTGGTCAAGACTGGTGACGTAAAAAAAACGTTCCCACGTTTTGCCACGTTAGCTGATTACGATAACGGCCGTTAGAACGTCGTTTGCCACGTGTCGCCTCATAGCGACGGAATAAAAACGTTAATGCTTATTGGGCCTAGTCCGGATGGCCCAACTGGTGGCGACGATTTGTTGTATGTTGCGGATAGCCGTAACGGTTTAGTGTTCATATAAACGTTGCAGAATCGTCCCTGACAGTCGATCTGATATGTTTTCATTCTGTCGCGCAAAACGTACCGGATTTCCCTTAGCGACGGTTTGGAGCCCACCCGCAACGGTATTGAAACGTCCGAGACCGCGCGGAATTTGGTAGTGATTGTGAAAGGCGGAAAGATGAACAAAGTATACCAGATCAACATCAAGTGTACTATGTTAGCGAAGTATTCTATGAGTCAAAACAAAGGTACCCACATTATAAAAAGCTGGCATATGGCGTGTTTTTTGCATCTCAAAAACTCCGCCATTATTTCCAAGGACATTCCATATCAGTGGTAAGCAAAGCACCACTAGGAGATATTATCAACAATACGGATGCAACAGACCGATTTGCTAAATGGGGCATCGAGCTAGCTGCGTTCGACATTAAGTACCAACCCAGGATAGGAATTAAATCCCAGGTGTTGGTATATTTTGTCGCTGATTGGACAGAAGTAATGGAAAACACACCAATGCCAGAGTCAGAATATTAGATCATGCACTTTGACGGATCCAAGATGAAGGAAGGCGCCGGAGCTAGTGTAGTGCTTAAATCTCCAACAGGTGACATTATGGAATATGTATTACAAATACACTTCAACGCCAACAACAATGTGGCAGAATACGAAGCCTTGCTTCATGGATTGCATATTGCAAACGAAATATGTGTCAAAAGCATGCTATGTTATGGTGACTCGGATTTGGTACAACATCAGCTAAACCAAACATGGGATGCCAAAAGCCCCATTATGGCCGAATATCGGAGAACTGTGGACGAGTTTGCCATTTGCTTCCTAGGATTTGAAGTACTTCATATCAAAAGGGAAGAAAACTAGAATGCGGATGCATTAGCCCGCATGGGCTCGGAAAGAGTGAAAACTCTACCACCTAGTGTGTTTGTCCAACATTTTTATGAACCATCGATAAAATATAGAGATGTTGATTATCCGCTCGTTTACGAGTCAATTGAAGTATTTCTCGTTAACCCGGATTGGACAATTCCATACTTGAACTTCTTAGTTGATCAGAAGTTCCCCGATGGAGCAGACGAGGTCTTACAAAGGCAGATACAACGCCGATGCAAAGGATACACGGTAATTAATGGTTGCCTATATAAACACAGCACTGTCGGAATTTTTCAGCGATGTATTTCTCCAGAGGAAGGCCGAGAAATCTTGCAAGAAATCCATGCAGGAGATTGCGGACATCATGGTCAATCAAAAAGCATAGTCAAAAAAGCATTACGTGCAGAGTTTTTCTGACTCACAGTCAAGACAGACGCGGAAAACATAGTTAACACATGTGCCGGATTCCAGTATTACGCCAAGCAGACGAATATGTCATCCCAAGCACTCAAAACTATCCCCATTACATGCCCATTTGCGGTCTGGGGGCTGGATATGATTGGACCACTCAAAACTGGAAGAGATGGACTTACACATCTACTCCTTGTAGTAGATAAGTATCACAAGTGGGTGGAGGCGAAACCCATCAAAAAAACTTGACGGTGTGACTGCCAGGAATTTCATCATTGACGTAGTCATGAGATACGACATTCCACATAGCATAATCACGGACAACGGGACAAATTTCTCTATTGGTGAGTTGGCAAAATATTGCCGACAAACGGGAATACGCCTAGATCTTGCATCTGTGGCACACCCACAATCTAATGGGCAGGTTGAAAGAATGAATAGCTCAATCCTGCAGGAAATACACCCAAGACTCGAATCTCCTCTTCATAGAGCAGCTAGAGCATGGGTAGAAGAACTGCCTTCCGTGCTTTGGGGTATTCGAACGAAGCCAAATAGATCAACTGGACAAACACCGTTTTTCCTGGTTTATGGCGCAGAAGCAGTGCTTCCAACGGACCCAAGAGTGCAGGCTTACGATGACTTGGATGCCAAAAACGCACGACATGATGCCGTCGATATTTTAGAAGAAGAACGAGAGCTTGTGCTTCAAAGATCCTCCATTTATCAGCAAGGATTACGACAATACCATAGTCGGAAAATCAGACATCATTCTTTCAAAGAAGGTGACCTAGTGCTAAGATTGGTGCAGGAAAGAAAGCATAAATTAGCCCCAGTCTGGGAGGGACCGTTTGTCATTAGCAAGGCCATGGAAAATGGATCCTACTACCTTGTAGATATTCGGGATACAGAAGATGATCCTAAATGTACGAATCAGAAAAGAAAGAGAAAGGTAGATGTCGAACTAGGAGAGACAAAGAGACCCTGGAGCATCCAGCAGTTACGTCCCTTCTACACTTAGTTCAATTTCTATGTAAACATATTTGAGATCATGAAATAAAGTTGTTGGAATTCATGCATTTATGTTTTACCTCTTTAATTTCATAGAAAGCATAAGTCTGTCTTATTTATTTCCCAATGATGTTTCAAAATACTCAATGTTAACCCGAATTGTGCCTGCGTGCTCGGAGTTATAAAATGAATGCTTTGCAGCCTAAGGAGGCTTAAGGAAACCCAGATTATGCATGCGTGCCTGAGTTTCATACAATTTCAAAATTCCTTACTTTTCCCTAAGTATTATCTGATTGTTTTTGTGTTCGGTCATTGAAATTAGTACGTAAAAATGCCTTAGTATAGTCCATGATTCCGATTTTCGACTGATAGGTTAAACGCAGTCGCTTGGCATGAAGATTATGTACTGTTGAGCCATTTCAACACTAAGGACAGTCAAAACATACAAACCAGAGAACTTCTAAGGCTAAGGAATTAAAACCCGAAAAATCTTGCAAAGACATAAAACTTTACTGCAAAAGCGGTATACTTGTTTATACAAAGGATAGATAGCATTACAAATGATATTACATTTAGAGAATAGTAATGCTCTTCTATTTTTTCCTGCCATCTACCCAGGATTCAAGCGGCCTCTTCGGGATCCGAGTCCTCCTCCTCGGTGCTAGAATCCTCAGGAGTTGTCGGAACTTCCTCCTCGGGGTGGAAGATGGAGATGTTCACCATCCTAGCTATCTTGGTAGCATGGCATTTGACAGAGTCAATGATACTGGCTCGCTGCGTGTCCGTGTATCCTTGAGGGATACCGGTCGCCACGTGCCAATACTTGGCGGTGGTATAGTGCATACGCATAAGCCCAAGGGCCATGCATGCACCACCACGAGATGCGGAGCAAAACCAGGATTCCTTCCGGTTTGCTACCTCGTCGATCGCCTCCGGGAGTTTGCTAACTTCTGAGAGTTCTCCTGCTTTGTCGGGAATGTAATTATTGATAAGTAACATCCCCGCGGATTTCAGCGCGGCGAAGACTCTCCCGAAAGCTCGGATTCGATCAATCCAGGTAAGCAAAGGGTTTCTCTTTGTTTAAACCAACAAAGGAAAGTTAGAAGAAAACAGAGGAGGAAAAAGAACAAACACCATCAAAAGGTATAAGGAAAAAGTCCGGTAAAAGTGCTATAAACTTACCGAGAATCCTGTCCATTTCAACACCTTCTTCAAGGCGTTGATTTAGGGCATTCTCTAAGTCCTGGATGGTGGCCCTGTCCTTCTCGGCCTGGCTAGAAGCCTTGGACTCGGCAACACCGATAGCCAGCTGGCTGGCTTCTAGATCCTTTTGGAGCTTCATGTTGATCTTATGAAGTTCCATGTTCTCCTTTCAGAGGTTCTCGGCATTGCCGGCATCTTCAGCTATTTGTTTGGCTTTCGCCAAAGCAGCTGAAAAGCAAGAAAAATGAAGAGTTAAAAACTCGGAAAATGACTTAGAAAATTTTTCTATCACAAAAACAGCGGTGAAATTACCTGTTGATTCATCCAGCTTATGCTGAACAGAGGCCAGCTCCGAATCTTTCTCTTCAAGAATGTTAAGGAGAGCTTTTACCTCCTTATTCTTGATGGTAAGTTTGCTAAAAACTTCCATGTTGATGTTTTCGGCAGTTTGCTGAAACATGGAAAAGAGACGCATCGCTTAAGACAAAAAACAAGCAAGGTGAATGATAAAAGCATTAAGTCAAAAAAAAAACATTTGGCAAATGCTTCGGGGCTAGAGATATTACCTGGCTCATTTTTTGGAGACTTGCCAGGTTCTCGTTGAACTCCTTTGCATCATCTGCAAAGAGAATCCGACGTGGCAAAGGCCGTCTTGGATAATCTGCCGAGGCGAGAACACGAAATTATTCCTAACAATAAGTCCGCCTTGCGGCCAAGGAAGGATTAAGGGAGCTGGAGCAAAGTACTTTGTCGCCCACGGATGGATATACCCGTGTTCGTCAAAGGGCTCTTCTTTTACATTGAAGTCTTTGTCAAAAGTCGGGATAGGTTCCTCCTTTGGAATGTGTGAACGACCTCCCGTTTTCGTCTCTACCCTTTCCCTCGCGTCCGACTCAGACACAATGGGCTGGCTGGACTGCAAGGGGTATTCTCCCTCCCTTGCAGCCGAGTTCTCCTCTCCTGTGGCAGCCGGAGTGTCGGGAGCTGCAGCGGGAGATGGTTGCGCTCCTCTCCTAACCTTTGCCTTATGTTTCTTCCGGCTTTTTGGCTTCAAGGTGGTAGGAGCAAGGGTGGAGAGGAAAGGAAAGAAATTCCGAGAAATAAGAATCCGAGAAAGAAATGAAGTTCATGCAATAAAAGGCATAGAAAAGGAAACAACCCGGGATGTTTACCTGGAAGTTGCGATGGCAACACCGTCAAGATCGATCACTTCCTGAGTAGCGGAAGGCTTCTTGCGCTTCCGTCCGCCGGCAAAGTTAGACCGCAGCGCATCTAACTCGGCATCGGAAGCAAGCTCAGCCTCAGGAAGAGTCATAATCTGTCAAAAAAGACAAAGTCCGGGTTAGAAAAAACATCCGAGAAAGAGGGAACTCAGAACCAATGCCCAAAATGCTAGAATCATACCTTTGGAGTCGGATTTGCCGCCGTGTACATTGGCCAGCTTTCCTCGTATTGGTCACGAGTTGTGACCAGCTGGTTGACGTGTTTCTTCAAGTCTTTTTTCGACAAAGACTTGTTCGTCGCCCTTATCGCATCCTCAGGTCCCGCGTATTCACACGTTAGTCGGGGACCACGGCGACCCAGAGGCTGGATCCGTCTTTCTAGCCAGCATAGAACCGTGTCCATGCCAGTAAGAGGAGGGGAGGCGGAAACAAGCTTGGCGATGCGCCGCTTGATTCTCATCAGATCCGGCAGCAGGGTCTGGACCACGTCCACTGCCAAATTGTCTTGGGGAGTAGCCGCGGGATTGACAAAAGGTGGGATTCCCGTTTCCTTTCCAGGAAACGGGATATCCTCATGATAGAAGAAGGAACCCGTCCAGAATTTGTCGGATTCCGAGGTTTTTATTTGTGGGAACCAATCTTCCCTAAACCTACGAAGGGTAAATGAGATGGTCCCACAGGTGGGGAGAGCGCCCTCAGAAGGGTTGTGCTTTACTCCGAAACAGTACTGCCAGAAATCTAGCCTAGGCTCTATTCCTAAGTATGATTCGAAGAAAGCCTGAAATCCGGCAATATAGAGAATGGAATTTGGAGGGAGGTTGTGCGGCTGGATCTGGTAGTGGTCTAAGACCTAGGGAAAGAAGGAGGAAGGCGGAATTCCGATACCTCTGTTAACGTGAGATGCTATGAGGACTCGTTCGCCGTCTTTCGGCGACGGCTCGGACTCGTCCGGGTCGTACCGCCATTTCTTCTACAGGATGAACCCCTCCTTCTCCATTGCCGGAAGGAGGGAGGAAACCACATTAAAGTGGATCTAGTTCCCGGAGTTCTCCTCCGTGTCTTCTTCGCCTCCGGCGATGTCGGAGGTAGCGACCTCGTCGCCGCCGAGATTGGAGTTCTCCTCTGCGGGCTCAGTGATGAGAGGTGGGGGAGGAGGAGCTGACGACGACGGAATATCCGCGGCCGCGGGAGGCTGATCCTTGCGGACCGCGTCACCGACGTTGATCGATTCAAGGTCCATGGCGGCGGTGGTTGCGTCCGCGGCGCGGGGGATTCTCCGTCGACCATTTTCAGGCGGTGCAGCCTAGAGCTGGATCCTCCGATGATCTCTTTCGGGGAAGGCCGGAAACTTACTCTCTGCTAACTCGCTCGAGCTCTGGCTCTGGTGGCTATCGCGCGGGGGGATCGAGGAAGAAGAGGAAGTGGAAGAGATAACTGAGCCCTCGAGGTGGCTATTTATAGCCAGAGATACGTTGAGGTTAGTCAACGGCTATGTGACCGTTGGATCCTTGACGCGTGCCACGCCCGATAATTCCGGGAAACGAGGGGAGGGGGTGATAATGGCTATCTCCTCGTTTCCCGCAAGAATCTGTCAGAAGATACTTTTTCAGGGTTTTGACTGAACCCAAACGCCCATGAGGTTAGCATGATTTCATCGCTGACATCATGAAGTTCCTTCTCCATGAAGGATCGTGGAACAAAAAGCCATATTTTGATAAAATCCGAGTTATACGTCAGGAAGTTTCTTCTCTACGAAGGCTCGTGGAAGAAAAAGCCGGATTTTGGTGAAATCCGAGTTATATGTTATAAAGTTTTTGGGAAAAAGAAGAATCGAGACTAAGCGCCAACATTTCTCGGAAAAGAATGCAAAGTGACGAAAGGTGGCAGAATGAAGTCTCAATCCTTCTTGGGGGCTACTGTCGGATATATACCGATTAGGGGTATATCCGACATTGTCCTAAAGAGGCGAATTACCGGGGTGGCCTTTTGGTAATGGACCACAGTCCATTGGGCGGCCCAGTAAGACGAGGCACAGAAGCCGGATTCTAGAAGAACCCGGACCACGGCCCAAAGTGGTGCGGCTTGGAGTAGAAGACAAATTTCTTCCTTTCCAAGTTAGATACTTTTCGTAGTCTTCTAGGTTTCCTTTCTGTAAGCCCTAACCCGGCTATCTATATAAAGCCGAACGGGAGATAAGAAGTAGACAATTAGCTAGCTAGAAGCCAACTCGCCGAGAAGTTGATCCTCGCCGAGTTAGCGAAACCCTACTCACATTGTACTTTCTATATTTCAGGCTTCAGCCCTGATTTAGTGAGTTTGCAGGAGTAGGAACGCCGCCTAGTTGCGACGTACCGCACCTGGGTAAATTTGGTTTTCCTGGTTGTCGTACTACCACGCCCCCCACGTCTCTATCAGTAGTCTCATGGCACCCCCGTCTATGAACTCTACTACGATGTCTCGACAGTGATAGGGCTAGAGTAGAGGAAGGATGGGTGACTATAGCGCTGGCGAACAGGATGGTTCGCCAGTGGTAACCTATACCACTTGCGGGTTAGCGCCGGCGAACACATGTTCGCCAGCGGTAGCTAAATTATGTTCGTCACTGGTAAGGCTTTTCCTACTAGTGTATACAGCTCATGCTGCTCCTTTTGGACTGCACAAAAAGTGGTATCTCCCCACCCCGTCAGCATCGTCGAGGTGTTTGCAAGTTGGGTCCTGATCTGGTCAATATTGCTTGCTGGTTCTGACCCCCACGCTACTTCTAGCCTTTTCTTGAATTCCTCATGGCATTCCCACATGAGTTCATGTCGGAAGGGTTTGTCGATCATGATCCGCTGATTTTGCACCTCCACCTCATTGATTAGTAAAATCGGCGAGTGATCCGATTTCACAACATACAAATGGTGTATCATCACCATAGGGAACCTAGCATCAATATCCTAATGCCAAGACTACGTCGAGACGAACACGGCAATACTCATTCCCTAGTAATTTTGTCTCAAAATTCCAGTCCAAGCTAATGTATCCTATATCGCAAAACTGGCACGCATCCACCGAATCGCGGAATTGGTTAATTTGCCACATCTCACGTTCATTTGGCCCCATTTGTTCCTCCTTTCTAAGAACCTCGTTGAAATTCCCGATGCAAACCCAATGTAGGTCGCTATCAGTCTTCAAAAACCTCATCATGTTCCGGGTTCTGTACCTTAAGCTCCTGTTTGCATCCCCGTACCAAGCTCTTAGGCTCCAAGGTTCTTTGCCAACCTCGTTGATGAACATATCAATATGATATTTGGAGAATTTTCTTAAATTAAGCTGCAAGGGATCTTTCCAAAAGATACATAATCCTCCACTTCTTCCTATACTTTCTACTCCATAAGCTCCATCGAAACCAAGTGTATTAGCCAATCCCTCCACTCGGTTCTTAGCAATCTGTGTTTCCATGACACACATAATTGCAGGCGAATTTATGCGTGCAAGCTCGCGCAACTCGTTAACTATCGTGGGGTCGCCCAAACCGCGACAGTTAAAACCCATAGTACTCATTGGGTTTGGCGACCCTCCGTCGGAGGCCGCCGTGGTTCCCATAACCTTCGCTGATTCTCCTACCTTCCGCTGCTTGGTGCGCTCCCGTGGCGAGATGTATTGAGGCGGCACCGACGATACTTATTCCCTGCGTCTTTTCTCGGTCCCGCCAACTCCTATACTCCCTCTGTTGTTTCCTCCACATCTCCTGTAAGAAGGGTGTCATGCATGTTGAGCTTTTTTCCTTACCAGACTATTAGCTTCTGCTCGTCAACAATTTTATCATCAACATCATCATCTAGCTCTGCATCCTCTGAAGATCTTTTTCGGAGAGGGGGGGGGGGGGAGAAGGTCTCATCCCTCCTCGGCTCATACGACCTCCACGTCCTGTAGGAACAAACCTCGTGGGTTCGACCACCAGCTGCACCGTACTGCACTTTGCTAGCATCCAGGTGCCATATTGTAACTTGTTTTCTCACATGCTCCGTCTCCACATTCCTCATGTTCATACCCCATTAATCCACAATTTTTACAGAAGAAAGGGATCTTCTCATATTTAACTAGCAGCATCTTCCTCCCCTCCGGCGGACCAAGAGAAACTACTCGCGTTAATGGCTTGCTCACATCCACCCGAACACACAGCCTCACATCATTTCCTTCAAAGTATGGTATAGGGTTCATCTATACTTCTTTAACCTTTCCCACTCTCCTGGAAAGATCATCCACCACTTCGATCTTGCAGAACAGCTCCGGGATGCCATGAATTTGCACACATACAGTCAAACCTCCAAACGCCACCTTCTCCGGTTCAGTCAGCCCGTCACAGTATTCGAGCATCACCCTCCATCCTCGGAAAGTCCAGGGGCCGTGATGAACCACCTTCTTCCAATCCCCCAAGCAATGCCATCTGGAAAATAAAGAGATTCTCTCCTGCCTCACGGAATCCCGGTTCCCGTGACAAATTCCATATTCATTTTATCTTCTCAAACAACGCTATCCCACTGAACGAGTGATCCGTCAAAACCTTCCCAATCGCCAGCCATCCATCGAGCATCTTTCTTGTACTCCTTGATCACCTCTTCCCCGATGTAGACATCATCTAGTTCTTGATCATTAAGCTACAGATGCTCAAAGATGTTCTCGATGTCCTCGATGTCCTCGCTTGCAGCCGTCGCCACTCCTGACCCCCCCCCCCCCATACTCGATGTTGCTTTGTCCGTCATGAATCTCTCGTACAAGAAGCCTTACCTTAGGGTTTCGGTTTCAGGAAAATTTTCCGCCGCCCACGTGAAGGCTGGGTAGGCAGACCAGCTATCCCCTTGATCAGCCCGAATCCCGCTGCGACGTGTAAATCTCCCCGGTCCCGCAGTAAATGTCACGGCGAACGAAGATCACCGCCGGAGCATATGACACACGCGTCCATGGAAACAAGATAAAACTTGCTGCTCAAATTTCGGCCCACTTCCGCCACTAAGGGTTATATGTCATGGATTTTGTGTTTCGCACACTGCTGAGCCAGGGCCCATGATGGTGCCTGTGAGGAGCCGGCACGCACTGACACCGGGTCCCTATCGGAGTCGGACTCCCCACTTTCCCCTCCCGTGGATGAGATCGGGCCTATAAACTTGACCAGCCCAGCACACCCTAGATCTCGTCTCACCTCGGAGCGAAAACCAAAGGTAAACGAGAGCGCGAGCGATCTGGACCTGGGGATGGAAGGAGTCGCCGTCCCGTTCCTGGAGCGAGAGGAGGAGCTTGGGAAACCATGGGGTCCTCCGCAGGAGCCGTCGCCGTCCTCCTTCCCGGCCGATCTTCTCCCGCCGGGAAGTGATGAGGTTGAATCTTTTGATCTGTCATTTATCTCGGGGGTGCCGCTTCATGATTTCTCCCAGGAGGCGTGGTGGCCGGATGAAGATCTGCCGGAGGAGTTGATGCTCTACCAGAGGAGTTGAAGAAGTTCATCATGGCCCCCAACCCGGTCGGACCTCAGTGATGAGCAACTAGCTTGATTGATTCATCGGTCACGCCTGTTCTTGTTGGTCGATTCCGTTGTCTATAATATTGTTATCTACTACTACTAGTACTATGTACTTTCTCAAGGACCATCGGTGTGTAATCTGTCACTCAACTAAATTTGATCTCTGTATTACTTGTGTTCGATCCTGTGTTGTGCGTCCAATATGTGGACGATTCCACCAATTTAATCTTGTTCTTGTCTCGTATTGAATATCCCAATCAATCGACCTCACCTGGTGATGATTCCCCCGTTCTTTTCTGTTGTTGTATATGCCTCCACGCTTTCAAAACTGTTCCAGCAGGTCCCAACTAAAAAGAGGATCACTGCACAGCACACAGTACTGTTCAAAGGGATCAAAATGGTGGCTGCATTTCTGCTCCCCAAGCAGGTAGAAAACATGTGGTACTACAGGCAATCCTTTTATTTTCAGTAGTAATTTTGATGCATACAGTGTTCTTAGTATATCAGAAATTTTTGGCTGCTAGGATCTGCTGGAGAATTACTTAGCGGTTTCAGTCAGGATATGCTAGAGTCTAGATATGATGCATATACATTCACTGGTTTCAGTCAGAATATGCTAGAGTCTAGATATGATGCATATACATTCACTTGAGAGTGGATCCAAACGTGCTTTACAGAGTTACACGCAGCCCTTTTTCTTTCTACTGGTGATTTGATGCATAGTGTTCCCTGTATCTCAGGACTGCTTTTTCGCGAGAATATGATGTAGCCTAGATATGATGCATACCTGTTGTATTGACTCACTCTTGTGAGGGTAGATCCCAACATGGTTTATATTGAGATTATTAGTATATGGCAATGCCATGCTGAACTTTTCTTCTTTCGTTTAATCCTAACATGTTTCAGTGATACTGAACGATTTGCTTACAACTTGTTTACATTTACATATTTTCTTATGGTCAGCGTGTTTCCGTTATGGTACATGGTCATTGCTTCATGTAATATGCTATCCTGTACTGATCATTTCTCCGCCATCTGCAGCCCTTTTTAGGCGTGGGAATGAGTTCGCACTTACAATCAGATTCTTTCTTACCGCTCAACCATCTGAAGTAATCTTTCCACTTCCGAAGAAGCAAGTTTTCAGTACCTTCAAAGCGATGAATGGGGGCATACCATCTATTGAGTTTGTGGCATTTTTTTTTATTGGGACCAGTTCGGTAAAAAGGAAAGATTCTGATAAACTATTGAATTAACCATTAGATTTATTATATCAAATGGCTCATGTTCTTTGTTATCTGGTTTAGATAGTGGAAAACTAAACAAATCCAATTAAAACTCTACTTTCTAGAGCTGTATTTATCTGGTTTAGATAGGAAAATTAAATAGAATATCAGTTCCATGTAAACTATCTTCCTTTTAAGAGTAGTAGTAGTAGTACTCTGTACTACACGTTGAGAGATTTGTCTTTCCTTTTCTTTTAGCATGAATTCGGGAAGTGATGCACATGTATAGCGTGAATCAGGAACTAATATGAGCCTGTTCTTCTACTCAGACAAGCTTGCTGGACAGTGTCTTGGCCAAAAATTGCCAAGGGAAGAAGATTTACTCTTGGGGGGACCTACAGTTCTATTTCATAGCATTTACGGTAGTACAGGCAAAACTAAACAAAATTATATAATGCCTCTTATCTATTACTATATGGCTCTATTCTCTCACACGTCCTATAGTTCCTCTCTCGTTAGGGTTTGTGTTCCCCATGTCGCCGCCGCGACGTTGAGGCCAAGTTTCTCCCGCCGACCGATCGGGGTGCACTCGATCTCGCAGGGGTGCACTCGATCTCGCAAAGGACGGACACGGGAGACGACACGGGAGACGATCCGCCGCCGGCTCTACAAGGGTTTTCGGCGACATGGCGAACTCGGGAGGAAGCTCCTCTTCGGAACCGCAGGGCAAGGGGAATTTGGAGGAGATGATGCGTGAACTAGGGATCCAGGAGGATGACCTAGATGATGTAGTTTTTGAAGAAGAAACTCGAGATGATCAAGACGATAACCGATGGATGCTGATTGTTAAGGTTAACACAGAGAGGGAATTCAGCAAGTTTTGGTTCTTCAAAAACATGAGATCGGCTTGGGACCGATCAAGACGATAACCGATGGATGCTGATTGTTAAGGTTAACACAGAGAGGGAATTCAGCAAGTTTTGGTTCTTCAAAAACATGAGATCGGCTTGGGACCTTGCGCAGAACGTGAAGATCAAAACCCTGGAGAATAATCTGTTCATCATGCAGTTTTCTTGCTTGGGTGATTGGGAAAAGGTAACAACAGGAGGTCCTTGGCATTTTAGAGGTAATGCAGTTCTGTTCGCCCCCTATGATGGATTCACTAAACCTTGTTCGATCGAGCTGGTGTACTTGGACATGTGGATCCAAATACATGATCTACCTATAGGATACAAGAATATGATCAAAGCGCTATCATCAAAAGCGGGAACATTCATAGCAGCCGAACCTCCTTCTAATGATTTCGTTGGAAACTTCTTCAGGGTTCCTGTGAAGATTAATGTCCGAAATCCTCTAAGAAACCATGTGTCGCTATCACGTGCCGGGAAGCGAGAGATCTATATCGTCAAGTATGAAAAACTCCCCAATTGGTGTTCTGTATGTGGGATGCTTGGGCATATTTATAAGGAACACGGGGACGGTATACACCCACCATCAACGCTGGTTTTCAAAAACCTCAGAGCATCCTGGTACATGAGATCAGGTGGCAGGGAAGATGGGAGTGGACGTGGCAGAGGCCGAAAGGGGGGCTTTGGTGGAAGAGGAAGAGGGAATGCAAGGGATGACTTGGGAGACCAATTCTTTGATCCGGTGAGTGAAAATAAAATTAGAGAGGATGAAGATGATATGGATGAATTTACTGATATGGAGGAGATTGAAAATTCGAGGAAAAGAGGCACAGAGGCCAGAACTGAAATTCAGGTCTCGGGTCAGAAACAAATTACAGGAACAATTTCAAACAGTGTAGTAGGTGCGGGGGCTGAACTTCCTCTAAGCCCAGAGCCAAAACGTGATATGAAACGGTCCAAGAAGGATGGTGATGTTGAAGGTAAACCAAGCAAAACAAACCTGATATCGGCGGCCCCTGCAAAGGGAGCTGTCCGGATGCAATGAAACTCCTAGGTTATAACGGCCGTGGCCTCCAAGGGGCTGCGGCTGTCCGGGCTCTGCTAAATCTACTGAAGCGGAGTTTACCGGATGTTATTTTTCTGTCTGAAACTCATTTGGATGAGTGGGCGGCAGAATGTCTGCGTCGTAAAGTGAATATGGATTATAAAGAAGTTGTTCGAAGTGATGGACGAAGCGGTGGATTGTTACTTATGTGGAAAAAAGAGGTAAATATGTCGTTGAGGTTTAACGGGAAGAATTTCATTGATATGAACGTTATATATGACAAGTGGTTTTGTGTGGCGTTTCACGAGTATGTATGGGGAGCCAAAATGGCAAGACAAACATTTAACATGCCAGTGTTTGAGAGATCTTCACGCACAATCCAAATTACCATGGCTAGTAATGGGTGACCTGAATGAAATTATGTACTCTTTTGAGAAAGAGGGAGGTAATGCTAGGCCAGAGCATCTCATGCGGAATTTTAGAGAAGCAGTATTTGATTGCAATCTGAGTGATTTCGGGTACACTGGAAACAAATTTACATGGCATAGGGGTGGCATTCGAGAAAGATTAGATCGAGCTCTAACTAATGAAGAGTGGAACCTACGGTTTGAAGATGCAGTCCTACAAAATATGGAGTATAGCAGGTCACCTCTACTTATGTCTTTTGATATGAACCAAGATACAGAGAGGAGTGGGCCGAAACTATTAAGGTTCGAAGCAAAATGGCTGAAGGAGGCGCAATTTTCGCAAGTGGCAAAAGATGCATGGGAGCAGGCTGGTTCTCGGATCCAGAATATGTCTTTGGCAGGTAAATTGGCCTTGGTTCATGATCAGCTGCACAAATGGGACAAAAATGTATTACAGAACACCAAGAGAAGAATCCGAAATGCCCAAAAGGAGATGGAGAAGGTTATTACTAGTCCCTTAACTGATGACTCTATTCGGCAACAAAAGGAATTGGCTATTGAAATTGAAGATTTATTGGAAAAAGAGGAGATTCATTGGCTGCAAAGAAGCAGATTAAATTGGTTGCAGGCAGGGGATAAGAATACCTCTTACTTTCATAATTTTGCTAGTGAAAGAAGGAAGAAGAACATGATTAAGAAACTGAAAGATAATAATGGTAACTGGGTGGAAGAAATTTGTAACCTCAACCCGTTTATCTCTGATTATTTTGCAGGCCTATTTTCTACGGAGATTGATGAACCAGATCCTAATGTTATTAATAAAGTCAATCCTAAGGTATCCACTACGATGAATGAGCACCTTATGCGGCCATATTCTGATGAGGAGGTGAAGGCATTATTTTCTATTGGAGACATGAAAGCCCCGGGAGGGGATGGCCTTCATGCCATCTTTTTTAAAAAATGTTGGGATTTCTTGGGTGATTCTTTGACCAAGGAAGTTCTCGAGGCAATCAATGATAAAAGGATACCGGAAGGTTGGAATGATACGGTAATAATTCTTATACCAAAGATTCAGGACCCGGAGCTCATTACTCAATATCGTCCAATTAGTCTCTGCAATGTTCTATATAAGGTAATTTCAAAAATGATTGCCTTTCGCCTTAAACATGTTCTAGATGATGTTATTTCTCCAACACAGAGTGCTTTTGTCCCGGGAAGACTTATTACTGACAATATCCTGCTGGCTTATGAAAGTTTACATACAATTAAGAATAAAAAGAAAGGGAAGTGGGGGGTATTGTGCTGTTAAACTTGATATGCACAAGGCTTATGATCGTGTGGAATGGGTTTTCTTGGAGAGAATGATGTCTCAATTGGGTTTTCATTAAGGTTTTATTTCTCTAATTATGGCATGTGTTCGGTCTGTAAAATACAAAATCAAATTTAATGATCAAGAGACCGAAGAATTTGTACCAAGTAGGGGGTTAAGGCAAGGTGATCCCCTTTCTCCCTATTTGTTTTTGCTATGTGCAGAGGGGTTATCAAGTCTGCTGTCTCATAGAGAGGAGGTTCGTGGTTTAGAAGGTGTCAGGGTTTGCAGAAATGCACCATCAGTTTCTCATTTACTCTTTGCTGATGATTCCCTGGTCCTTATGAAGGCTAATATAAATAATGCAACCTCATTGAGACAGGTACTTGATCAATACTGGGCTAGCTCTGGTCAGTTGGTAAGCCAAGAGAAATGCCGTATTTTCTTTAGTCCTAATGTCCTTGTTGATACCTGAGCTGAAATTTGCACTCAATTGAATATTATGACAGAAGCTGTCTCTGATAAATATCTTGGTTTGCACGCACTGACACCGGGTCCCTATCGGAGTCGGACTCCCCACTTTCCCCTCCCCTGGATGAGATTGGGCCTATAAACCTAACCACCCCACCACGCCTAGGTCTGATCTCACCTCGAAGCGAAACCCAAAGGCAAACGAGAGCACGAGCGATATGGACCTGGGGATGGAAGCAGTCGTCGTCCCGTTCCCGGAGCGAGAGGAGGAGTTTGGGAAACCATGGGGTCCTCCGGAGGAGCCGCACCCGTCCTCCTTCCCGGCCGATCTATCTGATGATCTGTTAATCGCGGAGCTGCCACAGCAGGAATTGTCCCAGAAGGCGTGGTGGTCGGAGGAAGACCTGCCCGTGAAGTTCCTCGTCGCCGCCTGTTCGGAGGAAGACCTGCCCGAGGAGTTCGAGAAGTTCCTCGTTGGCTGCGACCACTTCGGACCCCTGTCATGAGCATGCAGCAAGCTTGATGGATTCACCGGCTCCGCCAGTCCTTGTCTATAATATGATTACTACCTAGTACTATGTCCTTTCTCAAGGACCATGGGTGTGTAATCTTCTACTCGAGTACTTAATTTGATCTGTGTTTGATCTGTGTTGTGCTCGTCTTGTATTAAATGTCCCAATCAAACAACTTCACTCCCCTGCTGTTCTCTATTGTTGTATATGCCTCCACGCTTTCAAAACTGTTCCAGCAGTTCCCAACTAAAATGAGGATCACGGAACAACACATAAAACTGTTCTCTACTGCTCCCCAAGCAGGTAGTAAACTTGTCATGCTACAGGCAGTCCTTTTATTTTCAGTAGCGACTTAGATGCGTATAGAGTGTTCTTAGTATATCTGAAAGTTTTACCTGCTAGGAATCTGCCGGAGAACTACTTAGTGAGTTGCAGGCAGTCTTTTTCCTTTCTAGTGGTGATGTGATGCATAAGTGTTCCTCTTATCTCAGGACTGCTGGAGAATTGTTCCCAGTTTTATGTGTTGTATTGACACTCTCTTGTGATAGTAGATCCCAACGTGCTTTGTGCATACTATTTTACTATAGCAATATCATGCTGACCTTTTCCTCTTCCTTTTAATTCACAAACATGTTTCGGTGACATTTTGAATGATTTGTTCATTTTACTCCCAGTTTACATATTTCCTGATGGTCTCAATTCTCCGCCATCTGCAACCGTATTTAGGCTTGGGAATGAGTTCGCACCTACAATCAGATTCTACCCATCTGAGGTGCTATTCCCGGTTCCCACTTTGTAGAAGCAAGTTTTCAGCACCTTCCTAGTGATGAATGGGGGCATACATGGTTTTTTTGTTTGTCACAAATTTTTTTTTTTTTGGTATCAGGACCAGTTCGGTCCAAAGAACAGGTTTTGATTGAACTGTTGAATTAACCATTAGATAAAAAAAAATGGCTCATGTTGTTTGTTATCTGATTTAGATAGGGAAAACTGAACAAGTCCATGCAAACTCTACTTTCTAGAGTTGTATTTTATCTGGTTTAGATAGGGAAAATTAAATAGAATATCAGTTTCATATAAACCATCTCCTTTTAAGAGTAGTAGTAGTAATCATAAATTATCTATATTTTATCTCTTCCCCTCTATTGTGTATTACACGTTGAGAGTTTTGCCTTTCTTTTTCTTTTAGCGTGAACTCAGGACCTGATGTACATGCATAGTATGAATCAGGAACTAATATAGTGTCTTGACCAAAAAATTTCGAAGGCAAGAAGGTTTACTCTTGGGGACTTATAGTTCTCTCTCGTGGCATCTATAGTACTACAGACAAAACCAAACAAGAAAAATTGAATACCTTTTTATCTATTATTACTATGGCTCTATTCTCTAATATATTTGATTGATATTGATGGGGCGGTCGCTGGAGATGTTTATGCAGCGGAAAACAATAGTCAGTCTCTCTTTTCAGCTGCAGTGAAGCTGTAAGTACTAATCTCTGTTATCTCAAAGCATTGTTACTCTTGCTCCTTAGTAAATATTGATGATTAAATTGTATGTATCCACCCCCCCTATAGTATTACTATTCAGTCTTCCGAAAATTATATGGAACCAGCTGGTTACCCAAATGGCACTGGCCTGGTTCAACCCCCAAATGACCCATTTTGACCCGTTCTTCTATTTAAAGAATTGTAATATTCCCTCTGTCTTGAAATAAGTGTCGCTCAAATGGGTGTATCTAGATGTATTTCAGTGGTAGATACATCCGTCTGAGCGACACTTCTTTTGAGACGGAGGGAGTACCATTTATTTTTGTATCCCATAGAAGTTTGGAAGCCAAAGAACGACGGAATTTCGAATTCAAGAAATTAAACCAAGTTTCCGGGTGAAAATTGGAACCAGCCACATTCTCGTACAGTCCCATAATAGCTTATGAAACCCTTGCAGTATTCTGTTTAACAGACTGGCCTAAATGTCTTCACAGTTGGGGTAAACTGCTAAATATAGCCATATTTGTTGGGTCTGGCCATCTAGCCCAAATGCTATTTTGGTCCTTTATTTACCCTGCCTTCCTCTTGTGACATTTTATCACCAATATCTGCACTTTGCTTGCAACCAAGCCTTTTTTTTCCTTTAATTTTGAAGCGATATATGCTAGGCAAACAATCTAGTTTGCTACTATATTAGTTCCTAATTAAGCCGAGTCATCCCAGGGCATATATTGATTACAGAATGTGTAGTGAATCTATACTGGCCAAGACACTATATTAGTTCGGACTGCCATCCCTGGCCGGCCAGAATGTGTAGCGAAACACAGGAACTGATTACATAATGTGTAGCGAATCTATCTTTAGTGGCATGCACAGGTACAATCTAGTAGCTTGTAGTTTGAACTGCCATGCCAGGGCATATATTGATTAAGCCGAGTCACTGCGCTTCTATATGTCATTTAATAAAATTACTCTAATATTCTGTATCATAAGTTTTAACAACTAGCTCATTAGTAATAATTATATAATGTATTGGGTGTGTTGAGATGGGGAAGGAAAATGGAAGGAAATAGCCAAGAGATGCAGTGCACTTGATAGTATATGTGATCCTCTTTGAGGTAGTATTGCACACCTGCACTATGTTTTTTGAAACGAGGATCCCACCTGAATATATTACTTGAAAGAACAAGCAAGGATACATCACGAGAATCATGAGAAGATGAAGTCACGCCACATACCGGCGTGCTCCTTAAGCAGCGGTTTCTTGCACCGGTGAGACCACAAGGTTAAAATCATCTACTATATTGGAGAGTGTGAGACTAGTTGTGTGATTAAGACTCATAATAGCTTATGAAACCCTTGCAGTATTCTGTTTAACAGACTGGCCTAAACGTCTTCACAGTTGGGGGACTGCTTAATATAGTCATATTTGTTGGGTCTAGCCGTCTAGCCCAAATGCTATTTTGGTCCTTTATTTACCCTGCCTTCCTCTTGTGACATTTTATCACCAATATCTACACTTTGCTTGCAACCAAGCCTTTTTTCTTTAATTTTGAAGCGAGATATGCTAGGCAAGCAATCTAGTTTGCTACTATATTAGTTCCTCATTAAGCCGAGTCATCCTAGGGCATATATTGATTACAGAATGTGTAGTGAATCTTTACTGGCCAAGACACTATATTGGTTCGGACTGCCATCACCGGCCAGAATGTGTAGCGAAACTCAAGAACTGGTTACATAATGTGTAGCCAAGAGATGCAGTGCACTTGATAGTATATGTGATCCTCTTTGAGGTAGTATTGCACACTTGCACTATGTTTTATGAAACAAACAACGGGGGGGGGGGGGATCCCACCTGAATATATTACTACAAAGAACAATCAAGGATACATCACGAGCGTCGTGAGGAGATGAAGTCACGCCACAGACCGGCGTGCTCCTTAAGCAGCGGTTTCTTGCACCGGTGAGACCACAAGGTTAAATCATCTACAATATTGGAGAGTGTGAGAGTAGCTGTGTGATTAAGACTCCTAAAGACCATCGCGTTTCGAGAGTCCCCGATCTTCCATAACACAATCAAGATAATGGAAGGCAGGATGTCTGATGGTAGGTCTGGTGACGCAAACGGAGACCAAATGCGGTGGATCTCATCAAAGCGAGGCGTGATTTGCAGGCGAAGCTAGGCGTCAGCCGCGGCGGGGCAGGAGAAGAAGAGGTGCTGAAAGATCGAGAGGTTAACTAGAGGGGGGGGGGGTTGAATAGGTTAACTACAAATTTTAACTTCTTTTTCCGATTAACAAGAGAGTTAGTTTAAAACTTTGAAAATCATATCTTCTGTTCTGTTTATCCAAATTCGATGATCTTGAGCTTTTTGGAATCAGCACGTCATATAGATTAAACTAATCTATTCAAATACTAATATTGTAATGTGAACATTTATTCTATTTGTAGATTTAATTAAATCACTAATTAGGGCATATCTTTTAATATAAAATTCCTTTTTAGGTGAAATCAATATCTATGGTTTTGTTTTGATGCCCCTATCCAGTAGAAGCAAGATAAATTCATTAAGATCAATTTTCGCAGCAATAACAATAATTTTCCACAAATAGTCCATATTTGATCACTAATAATGATTAATTTGTTTTATGGTTTGTAAATTGTTTTCCATGCATCATCACTAAGTTATCAACACTAGAGAACATCTTTTCTAGTAATCCTTTTTTGTAAAATTGTGTTCATCACTTAATTCATTGCATGGCATGCATACATGTTTTTGTATTGTTTTGTTTTATTCTATGTTTTGTATGTTTATGTATTGTATGTTTTGTTTGTTATAGATTGTGAAGAGGAGCAAGACTATTCTTGTTGCTGGTTTTCTTGCTGTTCTTGCTCATCCTTTTACCAAGGCAAGTGACACATTCATCCACCCTATATTTTCCTATGCATTGCTAGAGTTTCGAAGTAGTATGCATAATAGGTGAAATTTTCTCTAAGTACTATGCTATGCTAAAACCCTAGTAGTGTGTAGCCACCCTTACCCTTGTTATTATTATAGCCTTAGCACTTGCTAGATGCTATGCCATGTTTCAATTTGTTTTACCTGATGTGTGAAAAAATTCTAAGTATAAACCCCAATGAAACACCTGGGTGGAAGTGGAAAGAATGGTTTATGTTGAGTGACTCCCTAGGGCCATGTCTATGGTGATTTTCACCGAAAGGAGGATACTTGCGGATGGCCACCCAGGAACAAAGAGATTCTACGTCCCTCCAAATATAGTAGCTTCCCCTGCATCCTTTTGACAAAATGGGCTCTGTCTTGATCAACTAAGTTGTGAGAGTTCAGCTCAGGCTTGACAAGCAGATGTAGAATAATTATAGGTGGAACGGGTCTTGCCGGTTGGGTTGAATTTCTTCTTCTGAAAGATCTCGTCTTCATTCTCTCGTTTCCTTGATGCACTCTGTGTGTATAGGATGTTTGGGTTAATTGAAGACAAAAGGTGAAAGTGCACAACCTCTGCAGAGTTAGAAACTATGATCATAGCCGTGTCCCCGGTATTGGACAACTTCGAGCAGCTGGACAAAGATGGATAGAAGGATATCAACATCGTTTTTCAAGAAGTAAAATTTGGCTAAGGAAACAACAGGTAGTGGCGCACATGGGCTTTACTCAAAAGTGTTAGGGAAAAGTTTGCTTTGTGCAAATAGCCTAAACTTCACCAAGTTAGATACTTTCCGTAGTCTTCTAGGTTTCATTTCTGTAAGCCCTAATCCGGCTATATAAAGCCGGACGGGAGAGAAGATAGACAACAAATTAGCTAGAAGCCAACTCTCCTAGAATTTGATCCTCGCCGAGTTAGCGAAACTATACTCACATTGTACTTTATATACTTTAGGCTTCAAACCTGATTTAGTGAGATTGCAGGAGTACGAACGCCGCTTAGTTGCGTCGTACCGAACCTGGGTAAAAATTGGTGTTCTCGTTCGTCGTATTACCACGTCCCCCCACGATTCTACCAGTAGGATCATGGCACCCCCGTCTATGATCCTTACTACGATGTCTCGACAAGAGGGATGATTGAATTAAATGATGAAGTGATGAAGGAAGCCAAGAAATCTCTTAAAGAGAGGGGTATTAAATCTGAAGATGTGAAGAATTTACCCCCTATAGAAGAATTATGTAAGCCTATTCCTCATCCATCAACAGTTGAGGTACGTTCTCTCCAATACTTTGATAATAGAGATATTCTCTACTCTAAACCACCTCATCAATGCTTAGATGAATTTCATAACTATATTGTTAAGCAAGATACTATTAATATGAGAGTGCAAAATCATCTTATAGAAAACTCTAGAGCTATTGATAATTTGCATGGTATTATAGAGAGAAACTCTAATGATGTTAAAATGCTTCTTAAACATTTCCATATGGTTCAAACTCAAATTGATCAACTTACTAAAGTGCAAAAAGATATGCTAGCCAATGCTTCTAGAGAGAAACATGTTTGTGAAATAATTACTAGAAGTGGTATCTACTCAAGATCCCTTGTATCCTGAAGGACACCCTAAAATAATTGAACAAGATTCTCAGCAACCTAAAAATAATAGTTCTCCTTCTAAGAAAAAGAAGAAGAGAGATAAAACCGTTGTAGAATCTCCTGAACCTGCTAACTATCCTAATAGTATATCTAATTCTGATGCTAAAACTGAAAGAATGATAAAGGTGATGCTTCTGATAAAGAGGAAACTGTAGCTGAACCAGAAAAACAAACTAAAACTGTGAAGTATACTAAGGAGGATTTCATTGCCAATAAACATGGTAAAGAAAGAGAGCCTTGGGTACAAAAAGCAATGCCTTTTCCTAATAAGAAACACAAATCTAATGAAGAAAAACATTATAATAAATTCTGTGAGTGGATGAAACCTTTGTTTTTGCAAATTCATTTAATTGATGCTATTAAACTGCCTCCTTATTCAAAATATATGAAAGATATTGTCTCAAACAAAAGGAAGATTACTAATGAGGAAATTTCCACTATGCTTGCTAATTACTCTTTTAATGGTAAGGTTCCAAAGAAGCTTGGAGACCTTGGTATTCCTACTATTCCTTGTTCCATTAATAATAATTATGTTAGAACTGCTTTATGTGACCTGGGAGCTGGAGTTAGTGTTATGCATTTCTCTCTTTATAAGAGACTCTCTTTGGAAAAATTAATATCTACTGATATATCTTTACAAATGGCTGATAAATCTACTGCTATTCCTGTTGGTATACGTGAGAATGTTCCTGTACAAGTGGCTGCTAGTTGTTCGACAATAACTGGCTTTGTTGTGTTGGAAATGTCTGAAGATGATAATATGTCTATTAATCTTGGGAGACCTTTTCTTAACACTGCAGGGGCTGTTATTGATTGCAACCAAGGAAAAGTAAATTTTAAAGTTAATGATAAAGAGCACACTGTTTATTTTCCCAAAAAGATTGATAGAAGATATGGTCTAAATTCAATTGAAAATACTGAGACCATCAAAATTGGAGAATTTTATTGTCACATTCCAATACCACCAAAAGAATATGAAATTATTATTATTGGGACTATGTCTATCAAGGTTGAGGTAACATAATTATTTACTGTTGAGCAAAGTTTTTCTTCATATAAAAATTATTCTGGTAACAAGACTTGATCAACCTTGTTAACAAAGTGATTTTGAATGAAGAGGACAATGTTTCCACTATGTTTTTACCTTCCCCGTTATGTTTTCACCATGTTTACTTCTGTTATCACCTTGACATTTTAGTACAATCATGTTTCCACCAGCCATACTTTTGTTTTCACAGTGATTTCTTTTGTTTTCACCTTGTTATGTTTGTTTTCACCAACCATAATTTTGTTTTCACCACTTCCACCTTTATTTTCACTGGGTATTTACACATTAGAATTTTTTAGAACCTCTGTAGTTCTGGTTTTGGTATTGTTTTCCACCTTCCCATTATTGTTTTCCAGGTTTATAATTAATTATTAAATTCCGAAAAAACCTCGAAAATAAAGTTCCTCGAAAAATTCCAGAAAAGTATAATAATTCTTTACGTTAAAAATGAGGCAGAAAGCCACCTAGGAGACCCTAGGGGGACCCACCAGTTAGGCACACCATGGGATGGCGCGTCCTGCCCCCTTGTGGCGCCTGGGTATGGTGTGGGGCCCTCTGGCCCTCCACTTACTCTCTCCACTTCCAAAGTCCTCTCTCTCACCTCGCAAACTGAAAACATTTCCTAGAACCCGTGTTCTTGCTGTTCTTCCTCTAGATTTTTTATCTCCTTCCTCAGTCCATCATTTGTGCTGAAATTTGGTGTATTTGATCTCCGGTATGTGACTCCTCCGATGATCCAAGTAGAATTTTATTTGGTAGAGTATTTCTTGAGTATTTTGGTACCGTAGGTGACATCTTATGTGAGTTTGCATGCTTGATTTAAGTTGAAATAATATAGTTTTGATGCATGTTTAGCTTTCCTATAATTCTCTATAGTAGTTTCCACCTTATAGTTGCTTGAAATCAATTTTTGTGATGATTGTTAAAAAAATTCAGAGATGGAGCACAATGTGCATCAACTAAACCAGCACGAGTTGGAGTTCCATGAGGTCATGCCTGTGCACCATGAAGAAAAAGTGTTTCCATCCATCTATCCATGCCGGGAATTCATGCGTATTACGGGAATTCTGCAGGATTTTTACACTCTTGTGCATAATGCAGGGTTGGATTATCTCCTTGAGGATGAACCTACCCAACACATTAAACTAACCATGGAAGTGGTGCATGATTTTCACTTTAGATGGTCCTCAACTAACCCTAGCTATGGTCCATTACAAAATTTATAACAAAGATGTAGACTTTCCTTTCAGTGATTTTTGTGCAGCTATCAAGGTACCACAATGGGGTTCATGTGAGAATATAAGAGGGCAGCCTAAACCACTGTTGGAATTATATGAGGAGATTTTCCAAGGCAGAAGCTTCACGGGGGAGAATGGTAAAATACAAGAAATTCAACTCCCTAGCACTTGATACTTTCCTTATTTTATTTCCAAATGTGTGCTTGCTAGAAAAACTACCAACAAGCTGTCTGTTTATGATCTAGCTTTTCTTTCAGCTGCTTTAAAATGTGATAGGTATTATAACTTTGGTGCTTTATTGCTTACCGTCTCTCACTTAACTGTGAGAAGGGAGGAAATTGTGGAGGTCTTATTGCCTATCGTTTGCTAGCCTTGCATGGTGTCGAGCCACATCCTCTAGACCTTCAGTTTCCTTTGGAGAGGCTGGACCTTATTTTCATGATTCAACATCAGTTTCTCTCTACTCATGCTAATCTGCGCAATTTATCATATGAGATAACTTTCTCCAAACAATCAAGGTGGAGAGTGACTAGATTCGAAAGAGTAGTACTTTTGCCTGAACCTCTTTTGTTTAATCTTAATATCAGGTAAAGATCGTCACTTTTAGAGAGTGAGCTGGATGCATGCATCGAGCAGCAACCCCAACACGTTGAGGATGCCGGAGAGGGGGCGATAGTGATTTTGTCAAGCCCTCCGACACTGCGGGGGTTCCTTATCAGCACCCCGGCTATGATTATGCGCCATCCGCTTCATCTTCTTCATGGGCACCCGGGTACGACCATTCTAGGGACGACCAACCATAGTGGGGATATTTTCCGCGCCATGGATGATCTCCACTTAGGCCAAAATCGTAAGCTTGGGGGGAGGTACACCGACATCACACTCATCTTTGTATCATGTTTCCGTCGGTTCCTTTGTATATCCACATTTTCGTTTCTTTCGTTTGTTTTCGTTTTCTTTTGTTTCTTTTGTTTTTGCTGTTTTGTTCTTACTTTCCAAAACACAAAAAGACAAAATATTTCTGTTGTTTCTCTTTATTCGCTTCTTTAGTTTCCTTTGTTGGTTTGCTTTACTTTCTCGTTTCAGTTTAATATTCAAAAATCCAAAAATATTTTGTTTTGTTTGCTTGTTTCTTCTGTTCTTGTTTTAAATTTGAAAACCCAAAAATATTTGTTGTTCTTCTTTGATTTTGTAAAGTTTGTTGCAGAGTTTACTGGACTTTCTTTGGAGCTTGGTTATCATTCTATATTATTCAGTCCACATGAGTGAAGAGCAGTAATGATGATTTACGACAACTCAAGTTGTGGTGAGAGGCTGGTATGAACTCTATTTGTTTTATTTTTGTACATATACTCGTCTATGTGAACACGCTTAGTTTGTTCGTGTAAGGTATATGTCATTTATTGATGCTTAGTAGTTCATGCTCTCTCATGTTGAGTTCCAACTTATTAATATAAGATAGCATGTCGTATAAATGTTTGCTTGCATTGTTATATTCATAGAAGGGTACGACATTGTGATATCTCCCTCTGTTTGTTTCGCTTGAACGACTTGGCACATGCTCATGCATGCATAAGACTTAAAACAAAAAGTCAATTAAGCCTCGATGATTTATTTTGTCTCAGAGTGTTTATATCACTTTTATGCCCCTGCTAATTTTGTTTTGTCACACGCATGATTATGGCAGTTGTTGCTCTCCTGATTGTCGCTCCCCGTCTATTGCTAGCCTTCATATGTACTGACTATGAGCTCTACTCGTGCAATCCAACTCCCAAAACTAAAGTATGCCAAATGTGTCCACCATACCTACCTATATATGTGGTAATTAACCACCACTCCAAGTAAATTGCTCATGTGCTACCTTTAAAACCTTCTAAAAATTATTCCTGTTTTGTGACCCTGTTTTAGCTCATGAGGACGTAAATAGAGAATCTTTATCTCACTTGTTGATTGGATTTCACACCCTGGACTAGTGGCTTCATCCCATTATCCAATTGATAGAAGAGCTGCAGCGGGGTACCCAGCCCCAAATTAATAAAACAAATTCTCTTCACTATTTTTGCCTGATTTATCAGTCAAAGCATAATTGTGTAAATAAAAAAGGAAGAGTGATGACCTTCTAAACCAGTTGCGTCCTTAAAATGGGAGTCGCTCTTGTGAAATCTAGTTGTCTTGTGACGTACTGTATTATCCGTTTACCATTCGTTGACATAAGCATACACCTCTCTAAAAAACATTTTATACCTCTGTTTAATAAAATAAAATCTCTAGCACGTGAGTGATCCATGCTTCCCTCTGCGAAGGGCCTTTCTTTTACTTTTATGTTGAGTCTTCACCTTCTCACTTTATTCACCTTCTTGAGAGTATGGCTGTTATTCTTAGTCTAATGTGCTTGTCCCAAAATATAGTTAATTATGGTATAACTTTGATGCTTGTATCTTTGACATCTTTATTTCTAGTCTTCATTTGAACTTCAGAGGTGAACTAGCAATTATGTTTTGCTCTATTATTAAGGGCAAGCGAGTACACTTTATCATACCCTATTATGAGCATTGCAATCCTGCAGATTGATATACTTCGTGTTGTTTATTATTAGTTTGTTGGTATCTCTTCATAGTGTGCATAATTGCTAGGTGACTTTTATATTACATGCATCTTATTATGAATTGCTTAAGCACCTGATCATATAGCAAGTATATTTACATCATATGAAACAAATGTGTTCGTAAAAATGTTTTATCGCACTTAGTTGTCACTGAATTGCTTGAGGACAAGCAATAAGCTAAGCTTGGGGGGAGTTGATACGTCTAAAACGTACCTCCTTTTCCGAACACTTTTCTTATGGTTTCCCTCTAAACTTGTGAGTTTTGGATACCACTAACAAGGACTAACGATGTTTTCAGCAGAATTATTTTGGTGTCTCGTTTTTATGCAAAAAAATCAACTTTCGGGAAAATGCCCAGAAAAGACCCCATTGGGCTTATATCACCAGAAGACCCCTGGAGCCAGTAGGAGACTCGGAGAGGGACCGGGAGGGGGCCAAACCATCCCTGGGCGCGCCGCCTGGTGGTGTGGGACCCCCAGGCACCCCTCGGGCTCTCCTTTCGACTACTTATGCTCCTTTACCCTAAAACGCGAGGGGGTTCGTCATATTCCACAGAAACACAACAGAGCGCCGCCGCCACTGCAAAACTCAATTCGGGGATCAGAAGATCGGGCACCCTGCTGGGACGAGGATTCCCATCAACAACGCCACTCCTTCTCCATCAACCATCCATGATTCCCCCGTCCATGTGTGAGAAAACCCCGCTGTAGGCTGAGAGGGATGTAAGGGATTGTATGAGATTGATCATGTAATAATGCCAGATAGTTAGGGCATAGTGCCTAGTATCAATTGTTAGTGTTTTCTACCGTTGTTGCAACTTGTTATGCTTAATGCTTGTCACTAGGGTCCGAGTGTCACGATTTCAGATCTGAACATGTTGTTATTTCATGAGTATAATTATGTTTTTTGATCATACCTGCAAGTTATTTACACATATTGTTGTCCGGAACCCGAGGCCCAGAGTGACAGAAATTGGGACAACCGGAGGGGATGGCTGTGATGTGAGGATCACATGTGTTCACGGAGTGTTAATGCTTTGCTCCGGTGCTTTATTAAAAGGAACACCTTAATTACCAGTAGTTTCCCTAAATGCCCCGCTGCCACGGGCTGGTATGACAAAAGATGTTGTGCAAGAACACATGCATATGGTTAATTTAGAACTTGTATGTTTTATTATTATTATCTGCAATGTCCATGTTATTATTATTACATGACCTATGTTATCCATGCAACACTTGTTCATCCATTCCCTCTATGCCTACGGTACTCCCATCCTGCTGTTTTCCGCGATTGCTACTGTTGTTACTATTTTTCTCATACTGTTATTTTAGTACTACTGCTGCTATAAAACTGTTACCACTAATAAATTATTGCGAGCAAGTCTACATTCAGTTGCAGCTGAATTGAGAACTCACTTGTTAAGACTAATAAATATCCGTTGCCTCCTCTTTTGTCGAATCAATAAATTTGGGTTTTATTTCCCTTGAAGACTGTTGTGATCCCCTATACTTGTGGGTCATCAGCCGCCGCCGCCCGCCGTAATGCCTCCGCGCCGGAACATGAGCAGCTATCGCGGCGTCCGGGCGCGGCCGAACGCCACGTTCTTCGCCGAGATCCGCAGCGGCGAAACCCGGATCGGCCTCGGGACATTCGACACCGCCCATGAAGCTGCCCGCGCGTCAGACACGGCGGCGTGGAGGCTCAGGCGGCCGTGCAGCGGCATGAACTTCCGTGACGTCTGAACGCGGCAGCAGGCGCAAGACCTGGCGCCGCCGCCGCCCGTCGTCCAGAGGAGGACAAACGCCGCAACCGGCAGACTCAGCGCCGCCTCGCCATCACGGAGCAGGACGAGCAGGCGATGGCGATGTGGACAGTGCGCTTCCCCGAGGACGTGGCCACCGAGCGTAACTTCTACGCGCAGCGCCGGGCGGAGCGTGCGGAGCAACGTGCGACGATACACGCCCGACACGCTGCAGTCATGGCGGAGATCGACTGTGACGCCCCGGGATCGGGCACTATGCAGGTTTCAGCATTTCCGCCAAAATCCACATAATAACCGATTCCAGGTTGCCACTTGTGATAACATTACAACAGTCCACGAATATTCCGCAACAACAACAGAAAAGATATATACAAGACGACTCAAACGAGTCAAGAATACAACTGATACAATACAAAGATCCAAATGACAGCAGAAGAAACAACATAGTGTCCGACTACGGATAAAATACAAATTGGACTAAGAGTCCTGAAGATAACCGATGGCGTCCAATCCCTGCCCAGGCCAAGCCGGAGGGATTCCCAAGCTAACGTCATCAGACTTCAAACCTGTTGACTGCAATGTGGAATATGCAGCCACGAAATGGATTCGTGCGTCAGTACTATTAAGTACTGGCAAGTGGATAAACCATACTCACAAGATACCAGCGTAACCAATCATCACAAGATACAAATACTTTGGGTACAACGGAAGGAAGGGGTTATTGCAAAGAAGCGGCAGCGGGCAGCACTAACAAACTAAAGAGACGCGCTACAACTTCCGGCTATTAGAGAGGGATAAGAGAGCGCGACAAAACCAAATATAACTACTCACCAAACAATACCCATCCAGTGTTACCCCTACTAAGGAAGCAACCCAAGGAAACTCACACTGTTGGTTAAGGTGACATTCATTTTTATGGTGAAGGTAATACTATATTACTAGTCAAGTTATTGTCATTAGGTGTAAGTTGTCTGAGTACTTGTTAGCCATCACTTTCACCAAGTCGCCACATAACCGCGGACAACACGGCTTCTCGAGAAGATTTATCCCTGCAGGGTGCGCTACAGTACACGTACACACTCAAGCCACCAACTAAAACTCAGGTTGGCTCGACACGACCCAAACCGTCTCTACAACCTGTCCTAGGAGCCACGGAGCTATAAGGTCCCGGCCAGTCCGACCTAACCTAAGCGCAAGGGTGAAATCCACACCCCCCGGCACCACAGGCCTCGCCCTATATGCATCATCATCATCATCAACAGTAACCATGGGGGGGGGCCACCCATTCATGCGTATGAGCAAATGGAACACCCGAACTAAGTGTGGCTCTTCGGACAAGCTGCAAATCAGGTCTAAGTCGAGGGGGGTCCCATACTACCTCCCGGATGCGGTTAGCGCGCTCATCATGGATCAATGGACAAGACCCTTTTCCTAGTTTCGACACTAGCAGGCTCCAAAACCACGCCGGGCCTCCTACCGGTGCCTTATCATCAAATTATTATTACCCCAAACATTAACATGTTGTTGATTAAATTGAAACCCAACTATCAAACTAAACAGGTGATATGAAAAAGGACAACAAGACTCGAGCGCAAACAACACTAAGCATGCAACTACGACACGAGGGCCAACAAGGTAAACAAGCAACAGTTAATAGGAAGTGGAAGAAAGGCTATATCATGGCTGCAAGGTAAACATATGATAGGATCGAGACACAAGCATCGAAAATACTAGGCTAGCATAAAGACAACGGAAAGAATCGGTAACAAGTGATGAAAGGCAGCCATAGGTAGCAAGTGAGTATACTTGCCTGAGATCCAACAAGTAGAGGTACATCCGCAGAACTTGTCGTTGCTCACATCATCTCAACGTCCTATCCGCGAAGAAGCAACGAACTAGAACAAACACCGGATGCAACAATTACTACTACGGCAAAAGATCCAGCATGATCCTATTTTTATATGCACGACATGCGAGATGCAACGCAAAAGTACAACTTAGACAATTTAATCGGACCCGGAGTCCGGACAATTTAATTATGGTTTAAGTTTTTTATCTAACCATCATATTAAATGTTGATTAACATGCAAAACAGTAAGTAGGTGAGCTAAACAATATTAAATGGAATAGGGCACAAATGGAATTAAATAGCCCAACACATTCCATGTTTATTAATTAGGTGGACATGCATATCACTACTAACAAGTTAAGATGCAAGATGCAAACATGAGCATGGATGGCATATTCATAATCTACACATTTTTCTGATAAAATTAGACATATAATTTGCATTATTTGGAGGTGTGGATTAAAAGATATGGGAATTTGAATGTTAGAGGTGTTTCTGAAATATGCAGGGACGTGTTTGTGATGGAAACAGTGCATGGAGGGGCTTCGGTGCAAAAACAGAAAAGGCCAGGGGCCTGGATGCAAACCGCCAGATCCAGATCTAGATCTGGGCAGATCCACTCTGCGCACCCTGCAGAGAGAGGATGACAGGTGGGGCCGTGCCAACGTGGCGCTGACGTGGCGTGGGTGCAATTTGACCGTGTCACGGGAGTCGATGACAGGTGGGGCCAAACCCTGCGCATTAAATCGCAAAAGGCTGGGTTTAATCCCTTCGCGGGGGATCGAACCAGGGACGCGCGCTGCGCGCAGATGGGTCTGAACCATTGGGGTGGTGTGCGTTTGCTGACAGATCTGGTGTGCGCGCGGTTTTGAGGTGAGCTGCTACGTTAACTGAATTTTTTTTTACACCAAAGTTCAGTCCGTCAGAAACGAAGGACGAGGACGGGATCCAGACATCCGGCGACAACCACAACAGCGCATGGCGCGTGTCTGCGGGTGTGAGTGCCACCATAGGCCGTGTGGCGTGCGTGCACGGCGTGCGGTCGTGGGGCGTGATGTGTGCACGCTCGGGGCGAGCAGGGAACAGGACGACCACGCCGTGGCACGTCCATGGCGGGAACGGAGGGGTCTTCGACAGTGCAAAGGCGAGAACGGAAGGGAAAAGCGTGGATTTCGCCGGGAACGGAAAGGAAAGCTCACCGGGAGGCGCTCGGTGTCGTCGTTCGTGCACGGCGAGGTCGGAGGCGGCGTTAATCGGAGAAGGAGCTCCAGTGGCCGAACTTAAAACGGCCGGAATCCGAACGACTGGGGCCTTCCCCGCCGTGGCTTCACTGCGGATGATGAAGAGGGAGTCGCGGCGGACCTTCTCCTGCCGCTAGCCTGGCGCGAGGCCGTCCATGGCGACATGTCGACGATGGCGCGGCTCCGATGGTGTTTGTGTCGGGTTCAGAAAAGGGGAGACCAGAGAGAAGAAAAGGGGGAACGGAGGGATGGCGGCGGAGAGGAGAAGATGATGGGAAAGGTTAGGGTTTGGAGAGGGGCGAGGCTGGCTTGGAGGAGGGGAAGATGAGGATATAGAGGGGAGGAGCGGGGCAGGTGGGTGGCGGTGGTGCTTTCCTTCTTTTGGCGTGGACAGCGACAGGAGCTCGACCACGCCCTCCTCGTGCCTGTACGGAGGAGAGGGAAAGAGGTGTGTGGGCTGGGGCCTGCTGGGGTGGTAGGTGGGCCGGTTAGCCTGCCTCCCCCAGAGGTTCTTTTTATTCTTTTTCTTTCCCTTTTCCTTTTTTTTTGTAAAAAAGGAATAAGAAAGAAAATAGAAGGGGTTTTTGAGATCCAAAATTATGGTGATAATGTTTATAAGTTCCTTACTGAAAATGTCCAGTTGCACCAACTTTTTTTTTTCAAAATTTTAAATATTTGTTGCTGTTTGAAATTTAAATGAATTTGCTTGAATGTTTGTAATAATTGAATTATTTGAAAATTACCCAAGTCACTTATTTGGAAGATCAAGTTTATGGAAAACAATTAAATTGTTTGATTTGAATATTTTATTTGAAAAAGTTGTAACAGACCAAGTGTGAAACATAATGATTTGAATTTATTTGAAATTTGAAATTCCACACATGAGTTTATTATGATGACATGATGCAATGCATGCAAGAAAAGAAAACAAGCAATTCTATTTGAGGGAAAACCCCCGGGTGTTACAGCCGACACCACTAACAAGGGATTGCGTCCTCGCAATCCGCTCCAAGCCGGTAAGAGAGAGGAGAAGTTGGAGCTATCGAGTCTTCATGCTTCAAGTTGATCTCCTCGACACCACTAACAAGCTTCTCGACACCACTAACAAAAGATTCTTGCTCGGATTGATGACGATGTTTTTCCACCAGGAATCTTCCGATGATCGAACCTATTAGGTTAACGGCTCAGAAAACGTCCACCCACGTAGGATCCTAAACTTTGAAAGATAGATAAGAGAGGAGACTCCAAAACAAATAAGATAGAAGGAGAAGTAGAATAGAGGAAAGGAATAAACAAGAATCCTATCGAGAGGTTTCCAACATAGGTTTTGCACAAATAGTTTTTGACACTCTAGAAACACGACCGTTAGCGAGGTTATCCTACAGGATTTGCGGACCCGTTGCTTCGATAACCATTCGTATCGAAACAACATTGGGAATCGGAACCAGGCTCTGATACCATTTGTGACGCCCCGGGATCGGGCACTATGCAGATTTCGGCATTTCCGCCAAAATCCACATAATAACCGATTCCAGGTTGCCACTTGTGATAACATTACAACAGTCCACGAATATTCCGCAACAACAACAGAAAAGATATATACAAGACGACTCAAACGAGTCAAGAATACAACTGATACAATACAAAGATCCAAATGACAGCGGAAGAAACAACATAGTGTCCGACTACGGACAAGATACAAATTGGACTAAGAGTCCTGAAGATAACCGATGGCGTCCAACCCCTGCCCAGGCCAAGCCGGAGGGATTCCCAAGCTAACATCGTCAGACTTCAAACCTGTTGACTGCAATGTGGAATATGAAGCCACGAAATGGATTCGTGGGTCAGTACTATTAAGTACTGGCAAGTGGATAAACCATACTCACAAGATACCAGCGTAACCAATCATCACAAGATACAAATACTTTGGGTACAACGGAAGGAAGGGGTTATTGCAAAGAAGCGGCAGCGGGCAGCACTAACAAACTAAAGAGACGCGCTACACCTTCCGGCTATTAGAGAGGGATAAGAGAGCGCGACAAAACCAACTATAACTACTCACCAAACAATACCCATCCAGTGTTACCCCCTACTAAGGAAGCAACCCAAGGAAACTCACATTGTTGGTTAAGGTGAAATTCATTTTTATGGTGAAGGTAATACTATATTACTAGTCAAGTTATTGTCATTAGGTGTAAGTTGTTTGAGTACTTGTTAGCCAGCACTTTCACCAAGTCGCCACATAACCGCGGACAACACGGCTTCTCGAGAAGATTTATCCCTGCAGGGTTCGCTATAGTACTCGTACACACTCAAGCCACCAACTAAAACTCAGGTTGGCTCGACACGACCCAAACCATCTCTACAACCTGTCCTAGGAGCCACAGAGCTATAAGGTCCCGGCCAGTCCGACCTAACCTAAGCGCAAGAGTGAAAACCACACCCCCCGGCACCACAGGCCTCGCCCTATATGCATCATCATCATCATCAACAGTAACCATGGGAGGGCCCACCCATTCATGCGTATGAGCAAATGGAACACCAGAACTAAGTGTGGCTCTTCGGACAAGCTGCAAATCAGGTCTAAGTCGAGGGGGGTCCCATACTACCTCCCGGATGCGGTTAGCGCGCTCATCATGGATCAATGGACAAGACCCTTTTCCTAGTTTCGACACTAGCAGGCTCCAAAACCACGCCGGGCCTCCTGTCGGTGCCTTATCATCAAATTATTATTACCCCAAACATTAACATGTTGTTGATTAAATTGAAACCCAACTATCAAACTAAACAGGTGATATGAAAAAGGACAACAAGACTCGAGCGCAAACAACACTAAGCATGCAACTACGACACGAGGGCCAACAAGGTAAACAAGCAACAGTTAATAGGAAGTGGAAGAAAGGCTATATCATGGCTGCAAGGTAAACATATGATAGGATCGAGACATAAGCATCGAAATACTAGGCTAGCATAAAGACAACGGAAAGAATCGGTAACAAGTGATGAAAGGCAGCCATAGGTGGCAAGCGAGTATACTTGCCTGAGATCCAGCAAGTAGAGGTACATCCGCAGAACTTGTCGTTGCTCACATCATCTCAATGTCCTATCCGCGAAGAAGCAACGAACTAGAACAAACACCGGATGCAACAATTACTACTACGGCAAAAGATCCAGCATGATCCTATTTTTATATGCACGACATGCGAGATGCAACGCAAAAGTACAACTTAGACAATTTAATCGGACCCGGAGTCCGGACAATTTAATTATGGTTTAAGTTATTTATCTAACCATCATATTAAATGTTGATTAACATGCAAAACAGTAAGTAGGTGAGCTAAACAATATTAAATGGAATAGGGCACAAATGGAATTAAATAGCCCAACACATTCCATGTTTATTAATTAGGTGGACATGCATAACACTACTAACAAGGTAAGATGCAAGATGCAAACATGAGCATGGATGGCATATTCATAATCTACACATTTTTCTGATAAAATTAGACATATAATTTGCATTATTTGGAGGTGTGGATTAAAAGATATGGGAATTTGAATGTTAGGGGTGTTTCTGAAATATGCAGGGACGTGTTTGTGATGGAAACTGTGCGTGGAGGGGCTTCGGTGCAAAAACGGAAAAGGCCAGGGGCCTGGATGCAAACCGCCAGATCCAGATCTAGATCTGGGCAGATCCACTCTGCGCACCCTGCAGAGAGAGGATGACAGGTAGGGCCGTGCCAACGTGGCGCTGACGTGGCGTGGGTGCAATCTGACCGTGTCACGGGAGTCGATGACAGGTGGGGCCAAACCCTGCGCATTAAATCGTAAAAGGTTGGGCTTAATCCCTCCGCGGGGGATCAAACCAGGGACGCGCGCTGCGTGCAGATGGGTCTGAACCATTGGGGTGGTGTGCGTTTGCTGACAGATCTGGTGTGCGCGCGGTTTTGAGGTGAGCTGCTATGTTAACTGAATTTTTTTTGACACCAAAGTTCAGTCCGTCAGAAACGAACGACGAGGACGGGAGCCAGACGTCCGGCGACAGCCACAACAGCGCATGGCGCGTGTCTGCGGGTGTACGGGGGGTGTGAGTGCCACCATAGGCCGTGTGGCGTGCGTGCACGACGTGCGGTCGTGGGGCGTGGTGTGTGCACGCTCGGGGCGAGCAGGGAACAGGACGACCACGCCGTGGCACGTCCATGGCGGGCACGGAGGGGTCTTCGACAGTGCAAAGCCGAGAACGGAAGGGAAAAGCGTGGATTTCGCCGGGAACGGAAAGGAAAGCTCACCGGGAGGCGCTCGGTGTCGTCGTTCGTGCACGGCGAGGTCGGAGGCGGCGTTAATCGGAGAAGGAGCTCCGGTGGCCGAACTTAAAACGGCCAGAATCCGAACGACTGGGGCCTTCCCCGCCGTGGCTTCACTGCGGATGATGAAGAGGGAGTCGCGGCGGACCTTCTCCTGCCGCTAGCCTGGCGCGAGGCCGTCCATGGCGACGTGTCGACGATGGCGCGGCTCCGATGGTGTTTGTGTCGGGTTCAGAAAAGGGGAGACCAGAGAGAAGAAAAGGGGAAACGGAGGGATGGCTGCGGAGAGGAGAAGATGAGGGGAAAGGTTAGGGTTTGGAGAGGGGCAAGGCTGGCTTGGAGGAGGGGAAGATGAGGATATAGAGGGGAGGAGCGGGGCAGGTGGGTGGCGGTGGTGCTTTCCTGCTTTTTGCGTGGACAGCGACAGGAGCTCGACCTCGCCCTCCTCGTGCCTGTACGGAGGAGAGGGAAAGAGGTGTGTGGGCTGGGGTGGTAGGTGGGCCGGTTGGCCTGCCTCCCCCAGAGGTTATTTTTATTCTTTTTCTTTCCCTTTTTTTTTATAGAAAAGGAATAAGAAAGAAAATAGAAGGGGTTTTTGAGATCCAAAAATTATGGTGATACTTTTATATAAGTTCCTTACTGAAAATGCCCAGTTGCACCAACTTTTTTTTTCAAAATTTTAAATATTTGTTGCTGTTTGAAATTTAAATGAATTTGCTTGAATGTTTGTAATAATTAAATTACTTGAAAATTACCCAAGTCACTTATTTGGAAGATCAAGTTTATGGAAAACAATTAAATTGTTTGATTTGAATATTATATTTGAAAAAGTTGTAACAGACCAAGTGTGAAACATAATGATTTGAATTTATTTGAAATTTGAAATTCCACACATGAGTGCATTATGATGACATGATGCAATGCATGCAAAAAAAGAAAACAAGCAATTCTATTTGAGGGAAAACCCCCGGGTGTTACATCGACGCCGAGCCCAACATCGTGGATTGGTCGTCCGATGATTCCCGGTGGGAATACATCTGGACGACCTCCGACGTCACAACGTCGGGATCCGACAGCGGCTTCTCCGACTGAACTACGGCGACATGTTCTGTTTTTAAGTTTCTGTTTTTTAAATTTCCGTTGAACTTCTGTATCCGGCGAACTGCGGCGCGCTAGTTATAGCGTGTCTGTTAAATCAAATATTTCTAGCACCCTAATTTCTATTTTTAGCGCGTCTGAATTCGTTGTCGCCCCGCGCGCTGTAAAACTAGTAACCACGCGGCAAACTCGATTTTGGAGCGCGCACCAATAGCGCCTCCGCTGGAGATGCTCTTAGCTCTATCATCCTGACGAGAGACGAGACGTATGGGGGAATTAATTAGGCATGCCTTGTTGTTTATCTCACGGTTGGTCTAGTTCCACGTCACCGATCTGTGACCTCCTCTATTGCATCTAGCGGTGGAGCGAGAAACACGGACCCGATCGAAACCATGTTTCTTCCCGCGCTAGCTAGCTAGGTAGAAATTCAAAACGTCCCAAAAACCTTCCTGCCACGTACATCTCTGGATCTGTAAGACTGGTCACAAACATGCACTAGTAACATAAACGCTTTCCTAGACTATGTTACTACCATCATAGCGGGTAGTAATAAAAATATGGTGTCATGCAAAGGTGTATTTATGAGGTTGTAGACTCATATTATCTTGAGAAATGTGATGTTACGGTAACTAGCTATGTTACCACAACCTCCTCTCTTCTCATTAAGTACTTGCCACATCATATTTTTTACCTATGTGACATTGATGTTACTACTTAGTTACTGCCCATTATGACCAAGCGGTCTTGTGTGTTTCATCACAAGGTGGATATTTATGACCAGCAAGAAACAAGGAAGGCGCCGGATATTTGGGCTCTGTTTCATCACGGACCAGGCCGAACGACTCATACCATCGTGCTACAGCACAAAGCTACTTGATTCCAACATGTGAGCAAGTCCGAGTTGGATTAGGATCATATCACTGGTACAAACAGGGGCTTTCGTCCCGGTTTGTAAGTCCCATTCATCCCGGTTGTGCAACCGGGACAAATGCCCCTCCCCCATTGGTCCCGGTTGTGCCCGGACCCGGGACAAATGGGGTTGACCATGTGGCAGGTTCGCTGGAACCTGGCCAGGGACATTCGTCCCGGTTCTTAACATGAACCAGGATGAATGCCTCCTCTGCCGCGGCAGCACTTTTGCCATTTTCTCTACCGCGGCAGAGTTTTTTTTTCTACTTATTGTTTTCCTTTTAATTTTATGTTTTGCGATCAATTCGATTTTACGATACCCCTGTCACCATACACTGATAAGGAGCCTTGGTGGCCCCTCCCCGGACCTCCCGGATCCCAGGAGAAGAGAGGAGCCCGGTGGCCCTTCCCCGGACCTCCCGGATCCCACGAGAAGAGAGGAGCCTCGGTGGCCCCTCCCCGGACCTCCCGGATCCCACGAGTGAATAAGTAATACATATATATAGCAAAAGAAGGAACACTTATATTACAGAAGCTAAGTATATCGAGCATATTACATGACCAATGGAATGAATTACAAAATCAAATTCATGACCAACCGGCGCTATAGTACTCTCCATTTACATTTAGGACCTCTGCATCTAAGAAGCCCGCAATTTCCTCCTGAATTGCTCGTATGCGGTCCCTTGGTAGAAGACCGTCCCGGAGCCGTTCGATCTAATATAAAGAAGAGTGGTCATATATATTAATAAAACTAAGTAACTAAAATAGATGGTAATAAGAAAAATTGACGACTGACGTACATGAAGTTTGTTTAAATCTCTACCCTTGGGACAGGTCGTCTGACGAATGAACTCGCAGACGTAGTATCCACACAAGTGATTCAAGTCTCCCTGTTGCAAGAACTTTACGAGAACATGGTTTCAATCAAAATAATAATCAACCAGCCATGATAATGGTATCGACACTAGAATCAAGGAGATGCGCGGATTTAGATAGTAGTACTTACTTGCACAATATCAAATGTAAACTCTGATTTCCATTCACCCCTGGCCTTTTTTGTGAACCTCTTCCAAACGCTTCGCGGGAAAGAAAAAGAATAAAAAGAGTTAGTAATTATTTGATATCTGAAAATGAAACAAAGTAGTCGATATAGTGCCATATATAAAGATTCAAATTAATAAAGATTGAAATTACCGCTGGATCATTTCATGCATGTCCGCCCACATCGCTAGGGGTTTACGTTTTGGGTCCATTAGAGTACGTTTCCTTTGTCAACTTGGAAGATTAGCAGAATATAGTGGAAGCTGCGCACGCAGAACTCATCAATTATACACTGAACATCGAGTAAGGAAAACAAAATGTGTACAACACAGTAACACTCACCCGAAGTTGTAAAGAAATAGTATTTACCGTCGGTGTTATTGAAACCTTATTACCCTCACAAGGTTATCTTCTGTATCCTTGGGAGATAGCTCAAGAGTCTTATGATTAACAAAATGTGGGTCAATGAACCCAATATCATAGATTTGTCCTCTTTTGCATTCGAGAATCTTCATTCTGCAATTATAATATAATGGCTGTACTATATATATATGAATATGCAATGAACGAGGTAAGCTAGCTAGAGGCTTAATTAGAGAAATAAGTACTTACAGACAATAGGCGCTAACGATAGATTTGTCGAGGGCCTGCTGCTGGAATAACTGAAACAACTCGGAAAATTGAATCAGAACCAGTCCATCTCCATACCCGTAGTGCTCGTCTCTAACTCCGAGCACTATCCAGTCCTGAGATTTCTGAGCGGCTTCCATATACCAATTATGCACTCTTTGCATTTTGGTTGGTAGATCCTTTACCTCCTCGCGTTTGACGAGAGGATTCCCGTGCTGGTATTTGTATTCACATTCAGCAGCGGGGAAGTAGTCTATTGTTTGCATATACTCAGCAATGGACAAACCCGCAGCAGCTGCCCTTTGTCCGTACAGTTCTATAAACTCCGGATCAATTTCCTCGTCAGCATTAGTGCTCGGCCCCAACTGTGTATTGGAAATCACTTTGAGCGGGGAGATGGATTGTTTTTTCTGCTCTCCGAGCTGGGCAACTGATTTCCCCCTTTTTGCGCTTGCGCTACTACTCTTCGTCGACCGCACCATTTCCTGTTAGGACTTCAGAATAGAGCGGTCATAGTCAGATGACAGGCTCGGCTCGGGTTGATGAAGAGTCTTCACCATTTTCCACGCTCGTTCTACATCTTCTTCGGTCTCGGGGAAATCTGCCTTTTTCTGCTCCTTCGGCTTCGATTTCCACGCCTCGTATTCTTCCCTTGCGATTTACTGGGTTTGCTCAAGAGTATAGTCGTAAGGTAACTTGGGTAACTACTTTGGTACCTTCGGGAGGGGTGACCGTTGACGTTTGGGCGATCTTTTATGTTTCGGCAGAAACTTACTGGGCGGAGAAGGCTGACGCGGTGGCGTAGGCGACCACGCTGGAGACGTCATGCATGGTGGAGACGACCGCGCTGGAGACTGTTGCGCTGGAGAATGGTGAGGAGTCGATGGCTTTGCCGTCTGATTTGGAAGCACAACGCATTCCTTTAGCCATAGAACGGTCAACTTCTTGGCTTCTCCGAGTTTAGTCACCTCTCCGTCTTCACCTTCAGGGAATTCAAGATTCACCCGCTCGAATCCGTTGACAACTTCATCGACCCCAACAACAGCGTAGCCCCGTGGAACCGAAAGACTATGGTTAGTTGATTCGTTGCCAATTGGTAAGACATAGCCGACCGCCGCCTTGATGGTTATATTCACGACCTTCACGTGGAGCTCACAGGTTGTCATCTCCGTGATATCATCCACCGGGTGCATCATCGGCGGTACATCATCACCCTGGAGCTGCGTGGACGCAATGCTGCTTTTCCGCTGCTGGCTAAGTGTGTTAATTTTCTCCTGCTGCTTCATTGCTACCTCCTGCGTCCGCTTTATCTGTTCTTCAAGTTGACGCCTCTAGTTTGCCTGACTAGCTGCTTCAGCTGCCTCCGCGTCCTTTTTCCGTTGACGGCTTCTATCGGGATATTTATTTTTGCTGTCATCAAACCCAATACTCCACGGAGGATTTCCTTTTGTGTCTCGTGTACACCCTACGTGTTCCTTATTCTTGAGGGCGCGTGTGAGCTCGTCGTTCTCTCTATCTGGCACGAACCTCCCCTCTTGAACATCCTTTATTGCGCTTCTAAGATCTTCTATGGGTAGAGGATTCTCTTTATGCCTTAGGTTATAGATTGCTTTTCCTTCGGCGTCCAATTTGCCCCCATGCCCGTAGAACCAAGACCTTGTCCGCTCGACCCACAGGAATGGCTCGGGAGTGATCCCCTTCTCAAGCAGGTCGTTCTCCCATTTCTCCCACTTGGGCAGGGAACCCTTGTAGCCAGTTTCCCCATAATATGGTGATATACCTTTTTCTGGGCGTTTTTCTGATTTGTTTTTGACCTTTCCTGTGCATTCTCTGACAGGTTGTACTTCACAAAATCTGCCCATAAGGGTTTTATTTTCTCATACCCTTGAGTGAAATCCGGAGTCTTCCCTTCTTAATAAAGTCAAGGTTCAATCTTTTCTTCCAGTTGCTGAATTGCTGGGCCATCTCTTTCAGAGTCCACGCCTTGACCTTTTCCACTAACTCAAGTTTCTTTTTATTAACATCGGCTTCACCATCTACCTCCTCATTCTCATCTGCCTCATTCTCGTCCACCTCCGGCAAGGGTAAGGTGAAATTACACATGATCTTTTTGAAAAGATGATCTTTGGCTGTTTTGCTGACATATGAAATTCCTTGTCTCCACGGATCGTTTGGCTCATTTCACTCTTGAACAGTGATCGGGATGTGATCCCTAACTAGCACTCCGCATTGCTTCACAAATTTTTGGGCAACATCAGCGGGAAGCTCGGGTGCGCCGTCTGCTGCGATCGTTTCGATCCTATACCTTTATGTATCTTTCAACTTCTTTCTTGCGCCTCGTTTAGTCTTTTTTCCGGTTGATATGCTTGAACCGGATGGCTAAAAATATAAAGACTGTTAATACATGTATATAGACAACGGATGCTTCATTAATTAACATATCTATATGCACCTCGGAGCCGGTGTTTGCAATTTGTACGGCTCCACCGGAGACGTCGGCTTCTCCCTCACCGGCTCACGGGAGCCGTCAGCTTCTCCCTCAGCAGAGACGTCTCCTCGGGTGAGCTCCGGATCTCCCTCACCGAACTTGTTCATCCACTGGCTCACATCGGTCTCTCCCTCGGGCCCGCGGATTAAACCCGCGAGCAAGTTTTCCGCATCTTTGTCTCTTGGCTCCATACATTTCTGAAAATACACAAAATTCCCTAAGTCATAATTTGATGCTACACTAAGTATAATTACCTAAGTTAGAAAAAAGAGTAACTATATGTTCCAGATCCATTTCATCAAAATTGCTTATAGATAATAGCTAATGGTACTTATAGCTAAACAAGTTAGAAAAAAGAGTAACTATATGTTCCAGATCCTCATTTCAGTTATAAAAGCAACATTGATGAAATATTTAAACGTATCAATACATACCAAGAGTTACATAGCTTAGGTTCATTTTATTTAACCCTAATACATCACGATCTAATAATATCACTTATACGTTTTCATGACATCTCTCAAACAAATTAACTCCGACCGGGTCCTAAGCCGCGGGGTGCTGAGTCGCGGGTGCTACGCATCCATAGGTAACGAACCCTCACAGGGTCATAGATCACGTGGTAAGGAACCCTACGAATAATCGACCAACCGCTGCTATACTCCCTGTCGAGCAAGTACATGTAGCGACGGACGTGCTCGTCCTCCTCTCTGATACACTGATGTACCACCTCCTTAGGGGCCGGCTCTCTCTGCACCGACCGTGGCCCACATGATGGCCACCAAAGAATATCCGGGTCGACCACGTCACCCGGATTTCTCACCAAGCCGCGTGTCCGGTAGTAAGGACCTCCCAGTGCCAGCCCGGCGGGACCCAGTCCCGGACATCGCCCGGCGGGTCCAACAGAGACAAACTAAAAACAGACCCGGACTAAGTAAATATTCCTAATTAAGTAAAATACCTTAGTGTTTCTAACTTAGTAAAAAATAGTAAATGGAGAATATGACATAAATAAGATGAAAGTTAAACAGGAACAAGGGTTTCTAAACTTTAGTAAGGAGTATGACTAGCAGATCAGATGGAGTCTTGCCGAGTAAAGTTGTGACTCGAACGGGACATAACAGATGTAGCATCCCAGATTATCCATATCATGTGTGAAAACATTGCATATCACTTCCTCTTCTTCTTGAAGAAGAGGGAGTGATCTGCAATGTTTTCACACATGACTGGATAATCTGGAATGCTGTTATGCCCCGTTCGAGTCACAAGTTTACTAGGAAAGAGTGGATCTGATCTGCTAGTCATACTCCTGCCTAGGCCTTGATGTGAAGTTGGACCTTCACATTTTGTGCTTGCTAAGAGGTAGTACACGTGATGGCGATGCGGGGAAGGAAGGGTTTCTGGACATCTATGAAATTAAACAAAATCATATATGTAATATAGTGAGATCCGAACAAAGTTAGACCCTTTTGTGCACATCCATAATGGCGACATTCTTCATAACCCCGGATGGGATTTCTAAGGAATGTCACCATTACGAATGTGCACAAAAGGGTTCAACTTCGTTCGGATCTCACCAACCATATTACATATGTGACGTTATTTAGTTCAAAAGAAATCCAGAAACCCTCATCTTCATCCTTTCCCCGGATCACCACCGCGTACCTCTTAACAGGAACAAGATGGTCATCGGGCCTTGATGTGAAGTTGGACCTTCACATTTTGTGCTTTCTACGAGGTAGTACACGTGATAGTGATCCGGAGAAGGATGAAGACAAGGGTGTCTGAACTTCGTTGAAACTAAACAAAATCACATACGTAAGTGTTTGTGATATCCGAACAAAGTTGGACCATTTCGTTCACATACATACTGGGGATATTCTCCATAGCCCCGTCCGAGGCTATGAAAAATATCCCCATTACGTATATGTACCAAACGGTGCAACTCAGTTCTGATCTCACTAACAATATGCGACGTTCCTTAGTTCCAACCAAAACCCTCATCTTCATCCTTTCCCCGGATCACCACTGCCTGTAGTACCTCTTAACAGGAACAAGATGGCCATCGGGTTTGATGTGAAGTTGGACATTCACATTTTGTGCTTGTTACGAGGAAAGTACACGTGATGGCGATGCGGGGGAAGGAAGAGTTTATGGAGTTCGCTGAAACTAAACAAAATCATATATGTAATAGTGAGATCCGGAAAAAATTAGACCCTTTTGTGCACATACATAATGGAGACATTCTTCATAACCCCGGAAGGGATTTCTTAGGAATGTCACCATTACGAATGTGAACCAAAGGGTTCAACTTCATCCGGATCTCATGAACCATATTAAATATGTGATATTATTTAGTTCCAAAGAAATTCAGAAACCCTCGCATTCGTTACTTTCCCCGGATCACCACCACCTGTAGTACCTCTTAACAGGAACACGATGGTCGTCGGGCCTTGATGTGAAGTTGTACCTTCACATTGTGTGCTTGTTACGAGGTAAGTACACGTGATGGCGATGCGGGGGAAGTAAGGGTTTCTGGAGTTCTCTGAAACTCAACAAAATCATATATGTAATAGTGAGATCCGGAAGAAACTAGACCCTTTTGTGCACATACATAATGGGGACATTCTTCATAACCCCGGAAGGGATTTCTGAGGAATGTCACCATTACGAATGTGCACTAAAGGGTTCAACTTCATCCGGATCTCACGAACCATATTACATATGTGGCATTATTTAGTTCGAAAGAAATCCAGAAACCCTCGCATTCGTTCATTTCCCCGGATCACCACCGCATGTAGTACCTCTTAATAGGAACAAGATGGTCATCGGTCTATGTGCCTCATAACAGTTCCAAATTTCTAACACTAAGTAAAAAATTATAACTTAGTGAAATTTTCTAACTTAGTGAAATTTTTATAACTTAGTGAAATTTTCTAACTTAGTGAAATTTTCTGACACTAACTTAGTGAAATTTTCTAACACTAACTTAGTGAAATTTTCTAACTTAGTGAAATTTTTCTAACTTAGTGAAATTTTCTAACTTAGCGAAATTATTCTAACTTAGTGAAATTTTCTAACTTAGTGAAATTTTTCTAACTTAGTGAAAATTTTCTAACTTAGTGAAATTTTCTAACACTAACTTAGTGAAATTTTCTAAAAATTGTTAAGTGAAATTCCTAACACTAAAAATTCCTAAGTAAAAATTCCTAACACTAAAAATTCCTAGCACTAAATTTTTTCTAAATCTAATTTTCTAACACTAAAACTCCTAAGTCATTTATAACAATTCTAAAATTCCTAAGTCAATTCTAAAATTCCTAAGTCAATTTCTAAGTCAATTATAACAATTCTAAAATTACTAAGTCAATTCTAAAATTCCTAAGTCAATTCTAACACTAAAATTTTCTAACAATTCTAAAAAATTTAGTATTCCTAAAATTTCTAATAATTCCTAACCAATGATTCTAACATTAGTAAAAAAAGTAAAAACAAAAACAGTAAGTAAAAAATAAAAAAGAAAAAAGAAAAAATGCCCTCTGTTTAGGGAGATGGAGGCAGTGCCCACCTCCTGTATCTCGGGCGCGCGACGGAGGGGCGGCGTGGGCAGTGGCGGCACGACGGAGGGGCGGCGCGGGCGCGCGCAGACGGACGACGACGGCGACGACGCTCCCCACGCGCCACGGACGGCGACGGCGAGCGCGAGAACAACGACGACGCTCCTGTTGCGCAGCCTGGCGGCGATGATGTTCTGTTTCCTACGCACGAGATGGGGATTTGGGGGAGGGAGACGACGCAAATATATAGGGAGGGGCATCCGTCCTGGTTGGTAGCAACAACCCGGATGAAAGGGTCATCCGTCCTGGTTGTTGCTACCAACCAGGATGGATGCCTCACCCTTTTTTTCGCAGCGGGCGGATGGGGCATGTGGAGCGCGAGCATTGAGGGGGGGGGGGGGGCGGGGCATCCGTCCCGGTTGTTTGCAAAAACTGGGACGAATGCCCTATTTTTAATTTTTTTTATGTTTGAAATTTGTTTCTATATTCTGTTTTTCCAAAACACCTACAAAACATTAATTAACAATCAGATAATTATAAATAACTGAATATATTCATTTCCAACATATTTGGTGAAGTTTAAAATTTTGAATTATTTTCACTTTGAATTAATTAATTTAAGAAATGGAGAAAATATCAAATAATTCAATAAATTCTGAAAATTGCAAGTAATATATACAAATTATCAGAAAGATAAATTCAACTCACTTCTGATGTTTTAAAACTCAATTGGGTGACTGATAAGGTGGTTTCCATACTTTGTTTTAAAACTCAATTGTGTTCTCTTGTTTTATTTTGTTTTCTCTTGTTTCCTTTTTGTGTTCTCTTGTTTTATTTTGTTTTCTATTATTTCTTTTATGTTTTCTATTGTTTTATTTTGTTTTCTCTTGTTTCCTTTTGTGTTCTCTTGTTTTATTTTGTTTTCTATTGTTTCCTTTATGTTTTCTATTGTTTCCTTTATGTTTTCTATAGTTTTCCGTTATGTTTTCCATTGTTTCCTTTATGTTTTCTATTGTTTCCTTTATGTTTTCTCTTGTTTTATTTTGTTTTCTATTGTTTCCTTTATGTTTTCTATTGTTTTCTCTTATTTCCTTTTTGTTTTCTCTTGTTTTATTTTGTTTCCTATTGTTTCCTTTATGTTTTCTATTGTTTTCCTTTATGTTTTCTATTGTTTTCCTTTATGTTTTCCATTGTTTCCTTTATGTTTTATATTATTTTATTTTGTTTTCCATTATATCCTTTATGTTTCAAATAATAACTCCACACATTTCAAATACATAACAAGGCACATTAAATTTATAATAAGTGCACATCAGACCAGTTGATCCATGCATATACATAGTTTCGTTGCATACAAGACAGACAAATATATACGTAGTATCAAACCTTTTGTTAAACCTTCAAGGGGGGACGTAGAACAAAACAATCGGTATCGCCATCATACTTCCCGACCGTGGCTCTTGAGTGCATATATGCATATCAAAAGAACGGTCGGACGTACGATGGCGAATCCGGATGATTTGTATTCGGTCGATGAACTGAATGATGTATCAAACCTTTTGGCAAACCTTAAAGGGGGATGTAGAACAAAACAACCGGTATCGCCATCATACTCCCCGATCGTGGCTCTTGAGTGCATATATACATATCAAAAGAACGGTCGGACGTATGATGGTGAATCCGGATGATTTGTATTCGGTCGATGAACTGAATGATGTATCAAACCTTTTGTCAAACCTTAAAGAGGGATGTAGAACAAAAAAATCGGTATCACCAGAGTACAGCCCAACCGTGGCTACTGAGTGCATATATGCATAGCAAATGCACGGTAGGACGTATGCTGGCGAATCCGGATGATTTGTATTTGGTCGATGAACTGACTGATGTATGAAGGTGGATATATATAGGGTCCTCTGGCTCACAAAGTGTTGTGCTAGGGTTTCGATCCAACGGTTAAGAAACACCACTGATCCAACGGCTCACAACAGCTCGAAAGAAACACACCGTACCCCTGATCGAACGGCTCACAACAGCTCGAAAGAAACACACCCCTGATCCAACGACTCACAAGCGCTTGAAAAAAACACACGATCCGTGTGATTCTTTCTGATGGGTCCCAACGAAACCGTAACCATTTAGTCCCGGTTGGTAAAACAAGCCGGGACTAAAGGGACGATCCATTTCCCAACAAAACCCGAACCATTTCGTCCCGGTTGGTAAAACAGGCCGGGACTAAAGGGTTTGTTTCTTCTCACTATATATATGTATACATTGCCACCATTGGCATAAACACATACAAACTCAGCACTCTCTCATGGCTTCTACCGTACCCACTCTAACCTTCCTCCAGGCGGAGGCACTTTCCGCCTCGAACTACCCCTGCCCGCCCGGCTACAGCGTTCCCGCCGGTTGGATGCTGAGCGCCGGAGGAGTGCCGGTCCCTCCTCTTCCTCAAGGTGTGGCGCGTCGGGCGGCCATCACGAACCACTACTACCACAAGCTCACGCCGGAGCAGCGGAGGAATCCCAGTTGCAATCCTGACTACCGCCCTACTTGGGACGCCTTCTTCATTAATCGGCGTGAGAGTGCGCTCGCCAGGTACGAGGAGAACTGCCCGCCTCCTTCGAACTTCAACGAGGCCGGTCGTTAGCTGTGGTGGGGCCGCAGACGGACTCTTCAGAGCGTCATGAACTACATCAGGGCCGGCGATAACCCCCGCCTGCACTACCCTCACGCCCAATCCCGGCGTCGTGATCCTCCGAGCGAATCCAGAGCACCGTCCGACGATAGTGACGATGACGGCGGCGACCACGACGACTACGAGTCGGAGTACTATAGGCCTAGGCAGGAGTATGACTAGCAGATCAGATCCAGTCTTGCCATTATGTAGATCTATGCTCTCCGTTTAGGTTTAGATCCACTCTTGCCATTATGTACTGCCTTTTTTATCTATCCAAGATGCATGTTTGTGTGCAATATACAGGGTGCTACAAATTCTAATATTAAAAACAGAAAAACAGACGCGCTAGCGCGCCGTAGTTTGCCGGAATACAAATTCTTTTATTAAAAACAGAAAACAAACGAACACTAGTCCTCGTCGTCGTCGTCGTCAGGGAACTCGTCGGTGACCTCCTCCGGGTCATCGTAGTCGCCGAACTCGTCGGTGACCTCCTCGTCGTCGTTGGAGGTGCATGATGGTATATCCGAGATATGCTCCCACCTCGGATCGTCGGAGGCCCAGACTTCACCGGCGTGGTCGGCCCAACGGAGCTCTTGCAGCGCCTTCGTCCTCGCCTCCCGAGCGGCATCTAACGCGAGGTGGCGTTCGAGGCGGCGCTTTGCCCGCTCAGCCGCGCGGGTCTGCCAGAGCTCCTCGTCGGCGCTCTCCTCCCCCGGATTGTTCCGGTAATACTCGTGGACGACGCGGTCGTCCCTGGCATCGACTAGGCTCTGAAACGCGCGGTGGCGGAGGTGGGGGTGGTCGGCGGCAGTGACGATCTGCGGCTTCGGCGCCCTGGCCTGCGCTTCCCAGACGGTGTGGCAGTCGTTGAAGTTCATCAGCGACCGCGGGCGGTTGAGGCGCCAGGCCGCCGCGTCCCAGGCGCGGGCGGCCTTCGCCGCTGTCGCAAAGTTGCCGAGGGGGATGCAGTCGTCCCGCAGCGGATATCTGCGTTGAACATTCTGTTCTGCCGTGCTCGGACGCTGCGGAAGCCAGTGGTGTTGTTCCTCCTCGGAGGCATTGTGGCGGCGCGACGGTGCGTGGAGAGGAGTGGGCGCGTGGAGAGGAGAAGACGCTCGAGGCGCGTCAGTTTATACCGCGCCCTCCTGGCCACGCGTCACAACTCTCGCGCCAAGCTTCACAACTCCCGCGCCACGTGTCACAACTCCCGCGTCACGCGGCACAACTCCTTCGTCAACATTGTCCGTGCTTCCAAGATGCATGTTTGTGTGCAATATGGGCTCATTATAACAAACTATGCCATGTGTTTGGCCATAACACCCGTCGTTTCAAACCGAAACCCTAGAATGTTAGAAGGAGATAGGAAGTTTTTGTGAACACTTTTTCAACAGAACTATGATCATGTATTCCACGTTTATTATTACACATCGCCAACAACATCCCTATCTAGTCTTCTGAATTTTCTTCGTGTAGAGATGGTCCATGAACCCTAGTCCCTTGCTTATGATATCTTCGGCCATAACCATGGAGCATCTTCATTATTTAACGGGATGGTTGGGTTAGCTTTCACTGTGAAGGGTGGAATTTCAACAAACTTATTATAATCTTCTGACATGTCTGTCTTGTCCTCGATTCCCACGATGTTTCTTTTCCCTGAAAGAATTATGTGACGCTTCGGCTCATCGTATGATGTATTTGTTTGCTTACTCTTTCTTTTTTTCGGTCTGGAGGACATGTCCTTCACATAGAAGACCTGAGCCACATCATTGGCTAGGACGAATGGTTCGTCATTGTAACTAATATTGTTGAGATCCACTTTTGTCATTCCGTAAAACGGGTCTACCTTTACCCCTTCTCCATTCAGGTTGACCCATTTGCACTTGAACAAAGGGACCTTAAAAGAAGGTCCATAGTCAAGTTCTCATATCTTTTCTGTGTAACCATAGTATGTGTCATTTTTTTCATTCTCTTTTGTTGTATCAAAGCGGACACCACTGTTTTGGTTGGTGCTCTTCTTATCTTGGGAAATCGTGTAAAATGTATTCCCATTTATCTCGTACCCTTGAAAACTCCCAATAGTCGAAAATGGTGACCCGGCCAACATGTACAGCTGATCTTCAACAGTGGTGTCATTTATAAGATGTGTTTGCAACCAACTTCCAAAAGTCTCCATGTGTTTGCGTTTAATCCATGAGTCATCCTTCCCCGGGTTTGTGGAGCGTACGATATTCTTGTGTTCCTCGAGATACGGAGCCACGAAGATGGAATTTTGTAGAACTGTGTAGTGTGCTTTAGTGAAAGAATGCCCGTCCCTGGGTATCATTGTTTTCTTTTCCAGAGTTCCTTTTCCCCTCAGTCTCCCCTCATGTCGCGATTTAGGAACACCAATCGTCTTAAGGTCAGGAATAAAGTCAACACAGAACCCAATGACCTCCTCTGTTCCATAGCCCTTCGAGATGCTTCCTTCTGGCCTAGCACGATTATGAACATATTTCTTCAAGACTCCCATGAACCTCTCAAAGGGGAACATATTGTGTCGAAATACCGGACCGAGAATATGAATCTCTTCACATAGGTGAACAAGGAGATGAGTCATAATGTTGAAGAAGGATGGTGGGAACACCAACTCAAAACTAACAAGACACTGGACCACATCCCTCTGTAATCTTGCCAGAATTTCTTGATCGATTACCTTCTGAGATATTGCCTTGAGGAATGCACATAGCTTCACAATGGTTACTCGAACATTTTCCGGTAGAAGCCCCCTCAATGCAATCGGAAGCAACTGCGTCATAATCACGTGGCAGTCATGAGACTTCAGGTTTTTGAATTTTTTCTCTGCCATGTTTATTATCCCCTTTATATTCGACGAGAAGCCAGACGGAACCTTGATACTGTAAAGGACTTCAAAAAATATTTCATTCTCTGCTTTGGTAAGAGCGTAGCTGCTTAAGTAATGGCGCCATGTATCTGTTGCTTGGGTCTTTCATACGTTGCTGGCCCTCCCGTGCTTCTGGCGTATCTTTTGACTTCACATACACGCCCAGGAAGCATTGCAGGTTGACGCAGAGATTCTTTGTCACATGCATCACGTCGATTGAAGAGCGGACCTCTAGAACTTTCCAATAGGGTAGCTCCCAAAATATAGATTTCTTCTTCCACATGGGTGCGCGCTTATCAGGACCGTTCGGAACAGGTTGGATGCCATCACCCTTCCCAAAGATTACTTTTAGGTCCTTGACCATATCGAATAAATCATTACCACTATAGAGGTCAGGCTTCTTCCGGGTATCGGCCTCACCTCTGAAATGATTCCCTCCTTTCTTTCTTACGGGATACTTGATCAGAAGAAATCTACGATGCCCCAGGTATACAACATTTTTACATTTATCCAAATAAACACTGTCAGTCTTATCTAAACAGTGTGTGCATGCATTGTATCCCTTGTTTGTATGTCCGGAAATGTTACTAAGAGCAGGCCAATCATTGATGGTTACGAAAAGCAACGCCCGTATGTAAAATGGCTTTTGTTCGTTCTCATCCCACACACGTACACCTGGTTTGCCCCACAATTGTAAGAGTTCTTCCACTAATGGCTTTAGATACACATCAATGTCCTTTCCAGGTTTCCTCGGGCCTTGGATGAGAACTGGCATCATAATGAACTTGCGCTTCATGCATAACCAAGTAGGAAGGTTGTACATACATAGAGTCACGGGCCAGGTGCTATGACTGGAGCTCTGCTCCCCAAAAGGATTAAAGCCATCTGTACTTAGACCAAACCATAAGTTTCTTGCCTCTCCTGTAAAGTCCGGGAAGTCTCTCTCGATCTTTTTCCACTGTGATCCATCGGCGGGGTGTCTCAACTTTTCGTCTTTCTTACGGTCTTCTTTGTGCCATCGCAACAACCTACCATGCTCTTTGTTTCTAAACAGACGTTTCAACCGTGGTATTATAGGAGCATACCATATCACCTTTGCAGGAACCCTCTTACGGGGGGGGGGGGGGGGCTCGCCGTCAACATCACCAGGGTCATCTGCTCTGATCTTATACCGCAGTGCAGTGCATACCGGACATTCATCCAAATTCTCGTACTTCTCACCGTGGTAGAGGATGCAGTCATTAATGCATGTACGTATCTTCTGCACATCTAATCCTAGAGGGCAGAGAGCTTTCTTTACTTCATACGTACTCTTAGGAAATTCGTTATCCTTTGGAAGCTTCGGCTTCATTAGTTGAAGTAAACTCTCAAATGCCTTGTCAGTCACACCGTTCTGTGCCTTCCATTTCAGCAACTCCAGTGTGGTACCGAGAATTTGGGTACAACAACTTTTTATGATCCTGTAACATGTTGTCCGGGTTCAACCTCTCCAATTCACTTTCACAGTCTTCCCTTGCATCAGCAATAACTCGGCCAAGATCATCATCGGGCTCTTCTAATGCACATTCTTGATCACCTTCTTCTTCTGCATTGTCTTCCATTGCAGTATCACCGTATTCAGGGAACAAAGGATCTTCTTCTTCTTCTTCATTGTCTTCCATCACAACCCTCTTTCTCCATGCTTGGTCCAGCAATTATAGCTGGACATGAAACCTCTCCGAAGTAGGTGGTCGTGAAGGACTCTCGAGGAAGAGTGCTCCCTGACGTTCCGACAATCAACACATGGGCAACACATAAAGCCATTATCTTTGTTCGCCTGAGCTACATCGAGAAATGCATTCAGGCCTGCCATATACTCGGAAGTGCGTCGGTCACCGTACATCCATCGCTGCCGTGCATCCATCTGCATCGTATAATTAAGTTTATCAAAAAACATTACAATAACATCTTCAATTACAGATGCCCCAGGTTGAAGAAATATAACTTTTTTATGTATCAATTACAGATGAAAAAGATAAGTTTGCTAACCTCGGTTGAAGATACCATTTTCTGTGAGCTAATGTTTGGCTCGGGTATTTCGTCGAACACCTCGTGTGCATAGTAAAATAACACACACTAGCACCCACCTCTCTCACTCCTCCAATCAAAAAAAAAGAGGAAAGGGGGCTGGGAGGCAGTATATATAGGGGAAAGGGGCCATTCGTCCCGGTTTGTGGAATGAACCGGGACCAATGCCCTTGCGCGTGTCGCGTGACGTGTGGCGAGCCATTGATCCTGTTTCATGCCACAAACCGGGACAAAATCGATCTAACGAACCGGGACCAATGCCCTCAGGCGAGCTGCCCCAGGCGTACAAACCGGGACCAATGCCTAGCATTTGTGCCGGATTTTAATGCAACCGGGATTAATGCCTTTTCTAGCCCTGGACCAAACGTGTTGTTTCCACTAGTGTATTGAACTGTTCCGGCCAGTTTCTATATATAGTACACGCATACATACCACGACGCTGGTTATATTACGTCCATCTAGTGTGCGCACGGGAATCGAAAATCTAGACAAAGCTAGTTGAGTCCAGCAAGGCATGGAACCGGAGTTCAACACAGCCAAGTTCTGCTTCGGACTCCGCAAGGGCTTCTGTGGTGGCAGCAGCCGGCCGAGCCTGCTCATCGTCGACCGCTCCGGCGTGTACTCCTCGGTTCGCCGCCGCTACATCCGCAGGACGCCCTACCACCGCTACCGCGCACTGGCCGCGGATCTTGCGCCAATCATCAAAGCCTACCGCTCGCTGCAAAAGCTCGGGATGAACAGCTGGAAGGAGCACGACGCGTGGACGAGGAAGGAGATCACGTGGTGGAAGCACATGCTAATGGACGTGTACTTGGGAAGCCGCGCCCGAAAAGCGCAAGGCGGGTGCCATTGAACGGTACTTCAGAGCGCGGTACCAGCGAGGGATGGTCCATCCTATTCTGGCGTTGGCAGTTGGCATCGTGGTCGGCAGCGATCTGTGGCGGCTTATGCTGCCCGGGGGAAGCTTCCAAGTCGGTTTTGATCTCCTGTGGCCGCTGACTTTCTTTTTTCTTGTGTGGATTGTAGTGGGCATGACCGAGCGATTTGTCACTATTAGCTGGTGCCTCTCCCGCTCGCAGATACACAACTTGCTACAATTTGAGTTGGCGAATAATTGACCAGAATTGGTGATGAAATTTTTTTAGTGCTAGGACCGGTAAGCCAGCGACGTCGAAGCGTATGTAGTAACTTCAGTTGGTTATAGTGGTCATGACCGAGCGATTTGTCACGGTCAGGTGGTCCCTCTCTCGCTCGCAGATACACGACGTGCTAGAATTTGAGTTGGCAAACTGACCATACTTGATGGGGCATCCTGTGGTACCCCCAAATGAATATGAGCCCTTGATTTTAGTCCATCTATTGCCCTACAGGATTTCACACTAGTGCAAAAAAACAAGACCAGTACAATTCATACTAGTCACAAAATTGTACCGCGCCATAGACGGGCCCCGGCCCAAGATGCAGAATGTTCAGCCCAACAGGAAATAGGTGGTTCACCGTGGAACCATAGAACCGAGCACACCGCATCGCAGACTGATCCCCTCATTCTCGCGCGCACATAATCGCCGCCGGTGTCAAGGAGGAGCGAGGGCGCCCGTTGCCCCGACAGTCCCGTGATGGCGAATGGGAGGGAGCTAGGCGTTCCCGACGCGTTTTGCGGCGTCGCCGGCTGTGGTCGAGCTCGTCGCGCGGGCAGAGCCCCAAAGGTAGCCCAAAGAGGCTCATTTCTAATCTTATCAATATTTCGACCTTCTCCAAATGATTGTCAAATTCTAGGGTTATCTTATATTGCACTAATATAGTGTCCTTGCATCAATATGGAGTCATTTCTCAAAACATAAACCACCTCTCTTCACACATGAGAGTTCATATTTTGAGATGTGAGATTTCACGAGTCGAGCAATCTAACAAAGCTAGTTGAGTCCAGCAAGCCATGGAGCCGGAGTTCAACACAGCCAAGTACTGCTTCGGACTCCGCAAGGGCTTCCGTGGTGGCAGCAGCCGGCCGAGCCTGCTCATCGGCGACCGCTCCGGCGTGTACTCCTCGGTTCGCCGCCGCTACATCCGCAGGACGCCCTACCACCGCTACCGCGCACTTGCCGCGGATCTTGCCCCAGTCGTCACAGCCTACCGCTCGCTGCAAAAGCTCGGGATGAGCCGCTGGAAAGAGGAGCACGACGCGTGGGTGACGAAGGAGATCGCGTGGTGGAAGCACAGGGTCAGATAGTTCAATCTCCAATAAGAGGATGCATATCATACCAGTGAAACAACAAGTCGGATGAACTAGAAAAATAGCACGTACCAAAAATAGAGTCGTGTGTACTCCAAGGAGCCTTAAGGGCACGTACACTGCGGAACGCTCACGCGGGCGCTTATGTGAAAAAAAGAATTTCGATAAAATCTGTTACTCCCTCCGTCCACTTTTATAAGCCATTTCAATTTTGTCCACATACATTCTAAAATGAGTGAATCTAGACTTATTTTGTATATAGATTCACTCATTTGACTATGTATGTGGTCAAAACTAAAATGGTATGTAATGTGCCCTATAAAAGTGGACGGAGGGAGTATCAAGTACAAACAGGCTCATACTGAATGAAAAAAGGGCTTGGGGACGGACGCCACATCTTCCGCCGACGCTTGTGCATATCCCAGGATCCACCGGGAACAGGACGCAACGGATGAGATTTTCTTCCCTAGCGCCTGCGTAAGAGCCCCCCGTTGTGCTCTAATGGTGGTCCCGTGCATGCATGGGATCAGTGATCCAGGTGATGATTTGAGCAGGAGAGCGCGGATAAGATGAGGTAGTTTGACTCGTATATTTTCTGGCCCCATTCTTGTAATTCTCCCTGATTTGTTTGTAGGGTTGATTATGTCGATCAACTTAACCAAAGTCGTTGGAGTTCATTTTGTCACTCACCTGAAACCCACATTTTACAAATTAATTAATGATGTTTACTCGATCAGCATATGTAGGCGTATATTTATTTTGTCAACTTGAAGTAATTAGTCCAGAAAAGCAACCTTGATGCTGAGAGGGTTAGCAACAGCCCTAGGGAACTCCACATGAGCACCGACCCGGAGCATGTGGGCAGAACAGTCGTAGAAAAGGCTAGAGGTTGAGTCCCGACGGGTCATTATTCTCCCAACCTATTACCAAATCAACAATTAGTCAGTAACTCAAGATTAGATGAGATTTGAAGGAAGTGGATTTGAGGTGAGTGATGGATGGGTAACCTTGAAGGTGAGGAGATGGAGAAGAAGGCGGAATGTGTCGCGGATGTTGTTACCGTTGAACTCCTTGAAGCTTTCGGCAGAGTCACCTCCCTGGCTCCCTTGTCCCTGGAGGCCCATAGTGGCGTCCGCTAGACGCTCCTCTAGACCTCGAAGACGATCAGATTGGAGCTGAGGAATCATAGGGTTGTGCGGTGAAGGGGGAAGGCCTGCGTGGTCTCTCTTGAAGCGATTGGGAGGGGCCATTTATAGCTGCCGGAGCAGGTCCTAGTTACCTTCGGGTGTCTTTTCTCTTTCTAAAAAAAAAAAAAAAATGAGCACAACACGGGGTACGATCCTTCCATTTATCAGAGTGCATGCCAGCCATGCATGTTACCGGCCGGGTGTACTCCGACGTACGTATGCACGCCCGTACATGCCTACCTTGTTTCACGTGAGCTAGGTCCTGCCACGAGGCCGTTACGAGCACTCATTCTCGGCCTTTATTTCTTTTTGTTTTTTTGCAAGGCCGGACCACGGTCTATGTCCGTATTTGCCAGCCTTTGCTTCGTGACCACGGGCTCGCCGGCCTCCACGGCGCCCGAGGTTTCTGCAGGAGGACCGGCGCAGCGGTCGGCTGCTCTGGGCGACGAGCAGCTAGACGCTGCCCTGCTAGATCGGGCCGCACCTAGCCCGGTGGCGCAGCCCACGGCGGGCACTGCAGGGGGTGGGCCAACGCCGGCTGCTGCTGCTCTGAGCGTTGAGTTGACCTCCGCTCGGGGGTCGGCCCAAGGCGGCATCGCGGCGGCCCAAGCTGGGCGCACGGCACGTTGTTTTACTGTGGTCGAGGGGGCATCTTCGTCACCGCCGCCCCCTTCCGCAGTGTCGACAACTTCTGTGGCGAACAACGCGTCGATTCGGCGTAGTGCTCGGCACGCCGTGGGGGCGGATGGTTCTTCAGCTACGGATGAAGATGCGCTCGCCAAGGCCATGCGTCGTAAAGCGGCGATGTTTTCTACGAATGTTGTGGGTACGTCCGCTAATCATAGCTCATTTATACCTTTTTCAACTTCCAAATTATCATGTTGTTTAGCTGATGTGGGAGTTAGTTTGGGTACAAATGAGAATGAAATTAATGTCTCGGCTAATGTATTGAAACACGTGGAATATGATCGCCTTCGGGTTGCTCCAAGTGGATCTACTATGCCGATTATCTCACCCATAGATGATGAGGAAGCGCATGCCATGATTGATGGACATCTTCTATCACATTTGGTGGGTGAGGTGACGGAGGTGGGTATGGATGAGGATGGGCTAGGATCTTTAATTGATCTGTATGCCTCAGGCCGTAAATCTAAATCTGCCAAGGACAAAAGAAATAAACTATCTCGTAAAAACGAGAAGGTAACAAAAACTCCATATGTTTCCCAATGAACGACATATTCGCTAATAGTAGAGGTCTAGGTGACTTGGCTAAGCACTTGAATTTTGCTCAGTATGTGGGAGATCATAGGTTGGAGTTTTTGGCTATTTCGGAAACGGGTAGAAGGGATTTTACACCGAGTGTTCTGGACCGTTTTTCAGGCGGTGTCCATTTCACTTGGCACTCTATCCCTCCTTGTGGAAGATCTGGCGGCATTCTGTTAGGCGTTAAATCAGATTCTATGGATGTGTTGGCATCCTCGGATGGTGACTTTCATATTAAGGCACATATCCGGAATAGAGCCGATAATTTCATATGGAGTTTGGTTGTCGTCTATGGTGCTGCCCAAGAAGAGCATAAAGCAGCATTCCTTCGCGAGTTGGTGAATCTGACAAATGATAACCCGTATCTTATGATTATAGGTGGGGATTTCAATATGTTAAGATTCCAACATGAAATAAGCAAAGGAAGATTCGATAGACATTGGCCTTTCTTGTTCAATGCGGTCATAGACAGCTTGGTCTTGAGAGAGGTCCATATGTCCGGGAGACAATTCACTTGGGCTAATAGCCTCCCGGAGCCGACATACGAAAAACTGGATCGAGTACTTATGACTACTGATTGGGAAGACAAATACCCATTGGTCACAGTACGAGCTCTAGAACGTATTGAATCTCTATCTGATCATGCACCCATTCTACTGTCTACTGGTACTTTAAGACAAACGGTGCAACCACAGTTCAAATTTGAATTGGGATGGTTGATGCGCGATGGTTTTGATGAACTAGTTAAAAAGGAATGGGCTAAACTAGTGGTTGGGAATACTCCGATCGGAAGATGGAACATTAGGATACAAAATGTTCGTAGATATCTTCGGGGTTGGGCTAGACATACTGCTGTGTAATCTAAAAAAAGAAAAAGAGCGCTTGTGCACCATTATTAACGAACTTGACCTTATAGCAGAAAGTAGTCTATTAAACCAGCAAGAAATTGAGCTAAAAAGCCAATCTAATGCGAAAGTAGCAAACTTGTTGCGTGAGGAAGAGATCAAATGGTACCAAAGATCAAAGGCTAAATTCATCTTAGAAGGAGACTCGAATACACGCTACTTTCATAATGTAGCCAATGGGCGACATAGAAAGAAGCGGATTAATTCTTTGGTACAGGATGAAGGCTTGATCGAAGGACAAGAACAGCTCAAGGCATATATCACAAAGTTCTATAAAGATTTGTTTGGGGCTCCGATGGATACTAATGTATCGAGGGATGAGTCGCGAACAAATGATATTCCCCAAGTATCTGTCGAGGAGAATGCCTTCCTTACTGCTCCCTTCACGGAAGAGGAGATTAAGAAGGCTATCTTTTTTATGGAACACAATAAGGCACCAGGACCGGATGGCTTTCCGGCAGAGTTTTACCAGCATTTCTGGGATATCATCAAGTATGATCTACTAGAATTATTTGGTTGCTTGCATGCGGGCCAGCTGGATCTGTTTCGTCTTAACTTTTGGGGTATCATTTTGTTGCCTAAGATTATCGAAGTAGAAAGGATTCAACAATACCGACCTATCTGCCTACTTAATGTTAGCTTCAAAATCTTTACGAAAGTTGCTACCATACTCTTGAATACGGTGGCTGATCATGTGGTGAAGCCTACACAAACTGCCTTTATGCAGGGTAGGAATATCCTTGATGGGGTCGTGGTTTTACACGAGACTATCCATGAGATGCACACCAAAAAGTTAAATGGAGTGATTTTCAAAATTGACTTTGAAAAGGCATATGATAAAGTTAATTGGTCGTTCCTACACCAAACTCTGAGAATGAAAGATTTCTCGGAAGAGTGGTGTGCCATGATTCTTAATTTTGTGTCTGGGGTCAGTGTTGCTGTTAAAATCAATGATGAGATAGGCAAATACTTCCAGACAAAAAAAGGATTGAGGCAAGGTGATCCATTTATCACCCATACTTTTTAATATTGTGGCGGATATGTTAGCGATCATGATTGAACGAGCAAAAGAAAGTGGCCTCATTGAAGGGGTGGTACCTCATCTTGTGGATGAGGGACTATCTATTCTTCAATATGCAGACGACACAATTCTTTTTATGGAACATGATCTCCAGAAAGCAACTAAAGTTAATTCTTTCAGCATTCGAACAATTGTCTGGATTAAAGATCATTTTTCAGAAGAGTGAATTGTTTTGCTTCGACGAAGCCCAGGAGGCAATTTCTCAATACTCCGAGCTTTTCGGATGTGAGTAAGGTCAGTTTCCTATTCATTATTTGGGTATCCCAATACATTATAGAAGACTGACTAATGCCGAATGGAAACACGTTGAAGAACGTTTGCAAACAAGGCTAGCGAGTTGGAAAGGAAAATTATTATCCCTAGGTGGAAGATTGGTACTCATTAATTCAGTCCTCACTAATATGGTACTGTATATGATATCATTCTTCCAATTACCCAAAGGAGTCTTGAAGAAGTTAGATTACTTCAGATCGAGATTTTTTTTGGCAAGGGGATAATAAAAAGAAAAAATATCGACTGGCAAGATGGGACGTGGTTTGCAGACCCAAAGATCAGGGTGGGATGGGGATTCATGACCTGAAGGTCAAAAACTCAGCACTTCTAGGTAAATGGCTATTTAAGCTGCTTACTGAAAATGGTGTTTGGCAAACTCTCCTGGAGAGAAAATACATCGGCACAAAAGCGTTATTACAGGTTGTTTGGAAACCAGGTGACTCGCATTTTTGGGCCGTCCTAATGGCGACAAAGAAGAATTTCTTTCGCTATGGGGTATTCAACATCAGGGATGGATCTCAGATATGGTTTTGGGAGGATCAATGGTTAGGAAATGCCACCCTCTGAGAACAGTATCCGGCCTTATACAATATTGTTCGTCACAAAGGTGATATGTTAGCTATTGTAATGCAAACGTTCCCACCAAATGTGTCGTTCAGGCGAGATCTTACCGGACCAAGACTTCTGTCTTGGAATGCCCTGGTTGATAGGTTGGCTGTGATCCAACTATCACAAGGCACCGATGAATTTCGATGGAGTTTAACTAAGGATGGAAAGTTCTCAGTTGACTCCTTGTATAGGGCGTTGGTACATTCAGATGTGCCGGTCGATAATAATAAAAAAAATATGGCGCATGAAGATACCTCTGAAGATGAAAATCTTTGCATGGTACCTTCGTAAAGGAGTCATATTAACTAAAGATAATCTTGTCAAGCACAATTGGCATGGAAGTACAAAGTGTGTCTCCTGTCCTATGGATGAGACGATAAAACACTTATTCTTCGAGTGCACCTTTGCGCGGTCTATATGGTCAGCTATCCAAATGGCTTCGAACTTATATCCTCCAACATCCATTGCAAATATTTTTGGCAATTGGTTGAATGGAATTGATCATAGGTTTAAAACTATGTTTAGTTTAGGAGCGTTAGCCGTAATATGGTCGCTCTGGCTGTGTAGAAATGACAAGATTTTTAATGATAAAAACTTCTCTCGTTTGCAGGTTCTATTCCGGTGCACAGGTATTCTCCGTTCGTGGTGCATATTACAACGGCGGAGTTTCGAGGCCTTTTTACGGAGGCCTGTGTACGGTTGGAAAGAGTGACGAGGGATATTTTTATCCCACATGGATGGCCGCTTGATTTACGGATTACAGCTCCATAGGCCACAATAGATTCTTCATCTTGATTGTAATCGATTTGTTGCGTTCTGATTCACTTTTTATTTTTTACTTTGTCGTCTGTGTGCATCATGTTATGCACAAGCGGGTGTAATACTTTCTCAAAAGTAATAAAGACCATTATAAAAAAAAGAGACATTCCCGGTGTCGCCGCCAAGCTCCCCTGATTAGCATAGCAGCATCATACTTCAACAACCCTAAACAATAACACCTCAACATGATACAAAGGGAAACACCATATAACATATACTCCCTCCGTCTCAAAATGAGTGTCATACAAACCGGTCAAAATGGATGTATGTAGTACTTAAATACATCTAGATACATCCATTCGGATGACAATTATTTTGAGACAATTGGGATTCATTTAGCAACCGATATTTATCTTCTGTTTGAACTCACTTGGTTTGGACCTGTGCACCTCTAGCAAAATTTCGGTTCCAAGGATCCGCCCGTACCTCTTCCGACGGGGTAAGAGTAACTTGTAGGTTCTACCCTACCGTGCTTTTACTGCTCTATTTAGCAAATGCATTGCAACTCAAGAACTTATATACATACTGGCTAGTAGTAGTCATCCTGGCCGGGCATGGACATGGGCATGGAGATGGATGGTCTGGAACGGCAACATCACACGCGGATGAAAGCAAGGAGAAGGAGAAGACAAAGACGACGAATTAAGGGCGCTAGGGCTGCCACAATCTAGCTCTGCAACGTCGAACACCCAAAGCGCGCGCCCTCCCGACTCGATGCCGCTAACGGCGAACGCGCCCGTTCGCTGCCTCCGCCGGCGACCGCGCGCGCCACGCCAGCCTTCGGCCCCGATATCCCTCGCGCGTTGTTTAGCTTGTCGTCACTGGACCCGGGAGCGCAACTATGCTCCTCAAAGGTGGCTAGGAGCGGCCAGCTCGTACGTAAAGGCTTCCCGATGCCTGCATTACCGGTCGTGGGCAGGGATCCAAGGGGTTCGGATGGCCGAAGGGGATTCAGCGCCGGCCACGGGGCAACATTGCCGTTCGCGGGCAGGGATCCAAGGGGTTCGGATGGCCGAAGGGGATTCAGCGCCGGCCACGGGGCAGTGTCGACCAGTCTCGATGCATCAAGCATAATCTTGACAAGTTCACAAGAGGTCGAATGGAACTTTAGAAACAACTATTGATACGTTGCAAACGTATCTATAATTTTTCATGTTCCATGCTTGCTTTCTAGCCAATACCTTTTGTTTTCCACATATTTTCATTCGTTTTCCGGATGTTTTCATAGACTAACCAATTAACAAGATGCCACAGGACGGTTGATATTTTCTTCTATTTTCCTATTTCAGAAAAGTTCTTAAAGAAATATACCCGAAAATGATTGAAAATCCACGGAAATCGTTTTTTTTTTACCCGGAACAAAGACGAAGTCCAAAGGAGGGACGGAGGGTGGCCAGGGAGCCCCTAGGCCGCGCCTGGTGGGACCTGGCTGCCCTGGCCAGCGCCTCTCGTCACCTCTTCGCCTATAAATTGCCTTTAACCCTAAACGTCTGGGGACGGAGTTATTTTCCACGAAACATACACGGAGGCACCGTCGCCTGAAAGTACAATCTAGGGCTTCTGCAGCCCTGTTCCGACACCTTTCCGGAGAGAGGAATTATCATCGGAGGTCTCTTCATCGCCATGATCGCCTTTGGACAGATGCGTGAGTAGTTCATCTCGAGACTATGAATCCATAGCAGTAGCTTGATGGTTGTTCTCTCCCTTATGCCTCTATTTTTAGAGTCTCGTGAGATGCCTCACATGATTGAGACCACCGTTATGTAAGTGTGCATGTTGTTTTGTGGCGATCCGATGAACCATGAGATTATGATTATTTTGCTCATGTCAATCTAAGATGCTTCACTTATATTTGTAGAGAGTTTTTTATGTTGTCTTGCAATGCTCTCCGGTGTTTATGATTACCTTGGCCACGTAGTTGTTTTCACCTCCAAATGAGGGTTTATATGATAGATAGTGGGTTCATGCCTCCCTTACATCGGTGCTCGAGTGAGAGAAAAGTAACAGATGGGGATGTGCTGAAAACAGTGGCGTTCCTGTCTACGGACGAGGACCACTGATTACATTGCGTATTGTTATCAGTGAATTTGTGTGTTGCACACAAAGCAATCACTTCATTGCTGCAACTTAATACCAGAGATATTTGTTGGATAGCTTTCTTGAGGCGCACTTTTAGATATGGATGCATGCTAGATAACTTTCTTGAGGTGGACTTTTAGATATGGATGCATGCTGCATAGAGGTCCATATGTTAGAACCCGTGAACTATATCTCATCATAATAGTATTGTTATATGTTCATGATTTCTCATTTGCTCGGCTATAATTTGTTCACCCAGTATGTTCTTTTTCTTTGGAGAGACATCACTAGTGAAACTATGGCACCCGGTCCTATTTTTCTCATTATTGCAACCTTCTTTAAAGCACTTTCACCATTGTTTCCTTGCTGATCTGTTTTTTACTTTCATAACTTCTCAATACACACTTAATTCTCTAGTTTTCAGCAAGACGGGAATAGTGAGAACCTTCTCGTAAGTTGGGGCCAAGAGAGAGTTTGTGTGTTAACGTTGTGTGTAGGTTCCACGTTTGTTGATTACGCGTGCAACAAGCAACCTTCTCCAAGACTTCGAAGTCCTACTAGATTGATAACCCCAATTCCTTAATCGGGGGGAAATTTCCGCTAGACTACATCATATCTTCCAATTGGGGCTACCCAACGGTCGTGTGATCACGTATGCATCAAGAATTTTTCTGGCGCCGCTGCCCTGGACTTCTAGCTTGTTGCAAGGGGAGTCTCACAGTTCCACTCTCTTTCTTTTGTTTTGTTCTTGCTTAGTTTAGTTTTGTTTAGTCTTGTTTTCTCTTTATCAAAAACCCCAAAAAAAATAGTTTTCTAGTTTCTAGTCTTTTACTTGATTTACTGGTTTTTTATATGGATGAACCTACTAGAACCTCTATGTTAATGGAGGCTAGAGAATTATATGTAAAGTATAGAGAATCAAAAGGGGGTAAAATCTTGAGAGGTATGTTAAAGAAGTTGAATGAGATTGCTCAACTTTTTCTTGAAGTTCATGATATAAATTCTTGCTCTAAACAACATGATAGACATTTCAAATTACAGTGTCGCTTTATTAATTATAAAGAGAGACTCCTTTCCTCACAAGGCGATACTCACATTTCGCAGGAGCCTATCGAAGAAGAAATTGCTAAAACTGGAAGCTCATTGGATGAAAAAGAGGAGGAGAGTGATGATCAAAAGGAGGAACAATGGAGTAGCTACCCATGCCTACCTTCTAATGAGACTAACTCTTTAACTCATATATTACTTGATTGCCCTCCATGATTACCAAAGGAGCATGAGTGTCATATTGATGAATGTGATGATCCTATGGGTTCTTATGAAATACCAACGTTTGATGAACTTGATACATTTTATAGAGGTAACTACCTCCAAGACTCAATCGAAAACGAAGAGAAACAACTTGATACTTTTCCTACTGCTATTTATGATAATCCTTGCTATTTTGATAAATCTTATGATACTCCTCTATTTGTTCCTACTATTGATATGCGTGATAATGAAGATTGTTGCTTAGAAAGTTTGTATGATAATAGTTTAGATGATGGTCCCGTGTTACTAGATAATATAAGTTATAATGCTATTGAAAGTGAGTTTGGAGAGGTCATGATTTTAGTTGATTTTGATCGTAGTATTTTGGAGCTTGATATGAATTATGTGTTTGTAGATCATGAAAAACATGCTTTGTGTGATAGTTATGCTGTCGAGTTTGTTCATGATGCTACTGAAAATTATTATGAGAGAGAAAAAGATGGTTGTAGAAATTTTCATGTTATTAAAACACCTCTCTTTATGTTGAAAGTTTTGAAATTATTCTTGTTTTACCTTCCTATGCTTGCTACTTTGAGCTTATTTGATTTATTTGTTTACAAGATTTCTATGCATAGGAAGTGGGTTAGACATAAATGTGTTTTATATTTTCTTCTCGATGCAAAATTTGCTTCAATTCTTAATTACTTCCTCCGTTCCAAAATGTAAGCCTTTTTAGCGAGCTAAAACAGTTTGCTAAAAGGGATTATATTTTGGAACGGAGGGAGTATTATGTAAGCATCTTTTTAAAATATTGAGCCTATCTTAATTTCTATAAAGAAATAGCTCTTGGGAGACAGCCCTTGTTATTTTTCTTTCAGTTTTCCCTTTTATTTTGGAAGTTGTTACCTCTCTAACAACCGCTCTTTATCATTTTTATTTTGTTTTTTTTGCCAAGACTAACCTCTAATAGAGAGTTAGTATGATTTGGGGAATTTGTTGTTTTCTGTCCACATTTTTGCGCTTCACCAAAAACCTCAGTTCTCTCATCCAGAACCCGAGGAATTTTTTGTATTTTCTGGGAACCTGCCCCAGTTTGTTATCTAACTTTAATTAGTTTCGAACTTTTTTATTTGAGCAAGAGAAGGTTGGCGAAAAAATTCATCTTTACCTTATGTTCAGTTTTGGCAGATTTCTGCGAATATTTGCGTTTGCCTCTTAATTTTTTATTTTGAGATTCTTTCGGGGGGAGAGTTTTAAAATAAGTTGTGAGAATAGCTAATGTTTTAAATTGAGTGTTAGACTTGTGTTGAAACTGAACCAAGTGGATTTTTTTATTTTGATGCAATGTTGCTAATAAAGATTATGAAAAGTTTTAGGTGGAGAAAGTTTTCATGTGTAGAGAGAAGGATGATATAAGCAGATGAAGGATGGACAAAAACTCAAACTTGAGGATGCCCATGTCACCTCAGGACATATCCAAGAAGTACAAGCGTCAAAACTTTGGGATGCCCAAGGCATCCTCTTCTTCATCAACAAAAATATCATGTTTCTTTCAAAATACTATATTTTTGTTGCTTCACATGATATGTGTTATTCTTTGAGCGCCATTTTATTTTGCTTTCAGTTTTTTTCTTGCTGTACTAAATGGTTGGATCATAACATATTTTAGTTTGGAGAGAGACACGCTCCATTTTTATTGTCTAGAACACTCTAGTTTTCACTCTTATCGTTTTGTCAATGTTTAGCTTTTGCTAGTACTACGTTTAGCTCTTGTTTTGCACTAGAATTTTGTTCAGATTTTGTTGGTTTGCTTCAGTTATATATGATTAGATCTCTGGTTTTTGATGATTATTTTCTTTGAGAGTTGTTTTCAAATAAGTTGCTTGGTGTTGGAGAAGAGTAAAAAATTTCATGCTTATAGTGGTGCAATAGGAAGCTTGTCTTGACTGTGGCTTAGATTTTGGCAAGTCATGTTAGATGTTTATTTAATTGTGTGCTTACTAGTATATGATGTATCATGACTAGTCTCAAATAATGTTGTTCTTACTGCTCTGTATATCTCTGCCAAAGGAAAATCAAATGAACGATTATTGTTTGGAGATACTTCAGATTTTTTTGGGGTAGTGCACAATGTTATGCCACTTTTGATGATTACCACACAAAAAATGTAAACAATGCCATTGCATATGGTTTCAGAAAAAGACAATGAAAACCTCCAAACTAGTTCTACCGCAAAGTAGTTATGAATTTCAAGTTTCAGGGGAAAAAAATAGTGGACAAACAAACAATCTGGTGAAGAGAATCAAACCTCAATGCGGAAGTTTCATATATGGGATGTCCTTCCCGCCCTAAGATATTTTTGGATCAATTACTGTTACCATGTTTTTTTTGAAAGATATTGTTACCATGTCAGTGTGGTCACCGTATTTCTCTGAAAATGCACCCCGGTAATGATCTCTGGAATATCTTTTGAACAAACAAGCTTCATATCTGAAATTTAGATTTTATCATAAGAAACTACTATACATGTATGTGCAGAATGATTTATGTTTTCGGCGCATTAACCAAGTGTCTTATTCTAGAGCCTATACCCCAAAACCGCATATGAGTTGGAATCGTAAAGAATTATTTCAGTTACGCTGACGGCAGCAAAAATATGATTGGATCGATACAGAAGCAACATGGCTTCGGCTGAGTTAAAATCTACACCCTAGTGGAATTTAATAGACTACTAACATGACAAACCATTACATGGAGTTTGTTAGCTCCAACAGCATGATTCTCCAGCCTGAAAATCGTAGATCTATAAAGGACTTGTTGATTCTATTTTACAACTAGGCAGATTTTACCTTGGACTTGCAGTCTCATTCTGTCAAGCATACTTCCTACATTTCGATTTGAATTTGTTGTTTCAGAGTATCATCCAAATAGAACTAAAGCAGATTGTAAACATATCTGGTAAGCATGCTCCCAAATTCTAACCACGTCACTGCTGCCATGGATGATGTAAGTGGCAATGGATGCTAGAACTATATATACACCACAACCACTATAGAAACTAGGTATGCAGCTACATAAACCTAATAACATGGCATACTTAATGATCTAAACTAACATAGCTTTCTCGTATTATCGTGTGAGGAGACACGCTGCATTTTATATCCCTGCTGAAGGAATACCTCTGCACCAAGCTGAATCACGACATCCAAACATGGGGGAAGCTCATCATTTGCAGCCACATGGTCGTTGGCGACGGTGACTCGGCGCTCTTCTGGGAGGACCGCTGGATAGATGGGAAGACGATCAGGGAACTAGCGCCGGACCTCCACGCGCTGGTTCCCAGGCGGCCCCGTAAACGGCGAACGGTGCGACAAGCGCTGGTTGAGCGCTGCTGGATCACGGATATCGGGGGTGCCCTTAGCCCCCTGGCTCTCTGGCAGTACGTCCAGCTCTGGATCAGGGTGCAGGACGTCCACCTGACGGACGTGCCCGATAGGATGTCTTGGCGTTGGACCACGGACGAGCAATACTCCTCTAGTTCCTGCTACAACAGCCTCTTCCTAGGCTCGATTGTGTCGAAACCTTGGAGGTTGACTTGGCGCTCGTGGGCCCCCCCTAGGGTGAAGTTCTTCATCTGGCTCGCTTGCTTGGACAGATGTTGGACGGGCGAGAGGTTGGCGCGCCGGGGGCTGCCCCATGCGGAGCGATGCCCGTTGTGCGACCAATCGGAAGAGACAATGTCACACCTACTGGTGGCCTGCCCCTTCTCGCGGACGCTGTGGCATGAAGTCCTATCTTGGATTCGATCCACGGCCCCTCCCCCCTTGGGTGATGGGGCATTCGTTGAGTGGTGGGCGCTCGCTTTGCGCGCCACCCCCCGTGCGCTTCGCAAGGGCACCTCGTCGTTGATTATGCTCACGGCCTGGTGGATCTGGAAGCACCGGAATGCGGCAGTCTTCGACGACTTGCGCCCCTCGGTGACACTACTCCTCGACACCATCAAAGCGGAGGCTAACGATTGGTCTAGGGCGGGGGCACGCGGCCTACGCCAGATCATCCCGCAGGGTACCTAGTTTGGTGTTGAGTTGTAATGTGTGGTGTGCCCTTTCTTGGGCTTGTACAAATTAACTCTCTTTTTCTATCAATGCATCGAAACGCAAGGCTTTTGTGTTTTCGCGAAAAAAAAAAATCATTTGCAGCCAGGCCAAGCCACTAACTGTCATGTAAAACACACGATACTCTGAAATGTATTTTCATGCACAATGGAGAGCCTGTAGTTCATAAGCATATACAACGGAAAATAAAAACACCTTTTAATACCATTCTAAGATGGCATCCTCCACATTGAAAGTTGGCATGAAGTAATGTATGCAATGCTTGTCGACTTAATCAATTGAAGTTTACTTGGATGAAATATTAAATGACAAAATACAGGAACGGAAAAAACATAGCACATCCAACCGTTGGATCACCCACTTACAGCTGGAAACAAATGGAACGCAGCCTCTGAACTTGCACCAAACAGATCCACAGCCAGTACACTTGAAAAAAAAATCAGGTTAGGAGAACTATCAAGTATGAACAGACAAAGAAGATGCACGATTCCAAAACTTACAAACCCAGTCCCGAAGGAAACCGCCCGGCGTCGTCCCATTTAGGCGACAAGCCTCCCTTTCCTCTACTTGGATTTCTATCTTGACATGCTCTTGTTAAAAAGAAAATTCCGTTGACTCGGGATAAGACCAAAGATAAGAACTGTTCATCAGTTGTTGATTGCACCTCAGCAACCTGAAAAAAAGGTTAAGCCATTTCAGAAACACGCAAATGTAATACAGGCATGCATCAACATATGTCCTCGCACCTTGGCGGTAGCCATATGCCCTGATTAGCTGTGCAATATAAAAATATCTGGTATAATTTTGATAGCCCTTTCTTTGCCTTTTCTAAATACGGGTCATATAAGTTTGCCTTCAAGACTTCTAAATGCTAAGAGAATGTAAACATGTTAAGTTACTGAAAGTGTTACAAAACAAGGTATGCATTTTAGAAAGTTGTATTTCCCCACCAACCATAGATTGATGGAGGATGAAAAATTTATAGGTAGGCCATCCTCAATTAAATAACTTTGTATAAATATATTTTATCATAAAACGTCCATGCGAAGTGAAAACCTATGTTGCAAACATTGAACTGACACTTGAGAAACGGCAACGATTAAACCTTTAAGCAGAAGATTCCCAAGAAGCTATTGTATGGATGAAAAATCTTAACATGCTGAAGATGTAATAATCTGATGTCGTGACCGAATTTCCATTTGAGAATGTACACATAAGTGAGCTGCAAAAAAAAAGTGAGGTTTGTTATCTTTATCTTGGAGCCTTGGCAAAAATATAATATGGAGTAAACGGTGCAGAGAAACAAAGCTACCCTTTGTAGGCTAAATTTATTTATGGTCCAAGTTGAGCTAACCTTGGTTGTTTTTGTCCAGGTGCCTTTGTACATGGAGAATATGAAAAGAAGTGGTGTTTAAAATTAACTTTAGGTAGACAATCAGAATGACGAATAAAACTGGGCTTAGCATTACATTAGTACTACCATGTCGTGAATAGGCAGTTATCTCCAGTGCTTTTAGTAGACTACGGAGAAGTATCTAAACATAAAACTATAAGCTCATCCATGTCTTGCTGATCTTCTCTAAGCATATTCTCCAAGTCCTTTTAGTAGACCTAATAATAATCAAACCACAGAAATAAACCAGTATGATACCCTACCTGGCTAGCTCAACTTGAGAATGAAGGTTTCTTTCAAAACAAGCTCTGTTTCGTCGCCACAAGATAGCCGAAGTATATGCCAACCCAAGTACCCAACCAAGAGAAAAGGTTCATCTATGCTTAGAGAGCCACCTGTCGATGTCCCAAAGAAGCTGACAATGCCAGATTCTCCTAAAGCATTTCATCAACAAGAAATAACTACTAGATTATCAGCATCTCGAAAAACTGTCTCACATCATATTACATGGTCCTGTTTATGTGATGCAAGGAATTGCTAGACCGAGCTTAATAGTTAATACCATTCAATATAAACCCAAACTTACTTCGGATATACAACAAATTTGGTTAATCAAAATTTAGATCATCAAAGGCACTTTCAACTGAACCAGAAGCTATTAGATTCACTATGATCACGTACAACATTTCCCTGCAAGATAATGAGAAATAAGGCAATACTAAAATACAATGCAATGCTTAGAATTTTTAGAATACCACATTGCATCATTACCTCTCAAATTTTGAGCATAATTTAACAATCCATCCTGCAAATTCTCTCTGAGAGCATCTTTCTCATTTATCTGAAGCACAGAAGGTGATGAAAATATCGTTAGAGCTAATGCTCAATAACTACAAGGTTTCTTACAGAATACAGTTAATCTGAAAAGCATGGGAAATAACTCATAAAATCCGCAGTAGGAACGCACTCATAAAAACATCATGTAAAGTACAGAAACACTTTCATACCATACAAGTAGAATTATAATCTAATTATTTGTATTTATTTAGAGAAGCATATAAACTAAGAGGATAAAGCTTATTTTGTTTTGCATATGCAGATTCTACTCCTTCGGCATAAAAGCCAATGCAGATTACACCACTGTTATTAATGTTTCTTATTGGAAATAAATAAGATGGCTAAATGAAAAATTGCTAATTATTTTTATATGATGGAAAGTAGATTGTAATACGACACTATTACAGATGGCACAAAAGTATTCGTGGGGCCAGAATGCACTAAAATTTTAAATAACAAAAGATGAAAAACAAATAAGTTTAGAAATCTTAACCATTTCAATAAACATAGGAAGAGGGAAGCCATACCTCCAAGATAAAACTAGTTATGAAACTGTGCAGACATATGTGCATGAGGGGCTAGTGAGCAGAAGATTAGATTCAGAGCCTATCGAGACACTAAGCAGACTAACTGGACTTAGTAGTGAAGTTGTTGAGATTCAGCAGCTGCTAAATAGCAAGGAGGATCAACTTTCTTGTACTGCCCCCTAGCTGGTATGATCGCCAGCATGAGGTTTCGATCTGACAAACTGTCGTGAGGAAGAAGAAACAGCAAAGGGGAAAGAGAGTGACGGGGAAATTCAGTTTCTATTCCTCAGTTTAGTGGAGATTCCCTTCAGGGTTACAGAACTGGCTTTAAGGCACCCACACCACCGCGGCACTCAGGCCCAACAATGCTCACAGCGCCACCATTGCAACAACTTACAAGGTGGCATCTCCTAGGTCTAAGGCATGATGGTGTGCGTGACAAGTGCCCCTGGAGAAAAAATGCCTTGACGCCAAGCAAGCACCAGAGGAAAGCGAGTCTTCATGACATCCCAGTCTTCCCAAGTAGCAGCATCAACAGTTGCAAAGTAGCAGAATTTCCCTTCTTGACGAGAGGATGGTCCAAAATGCACTACAGGAAAACATCCAGACGCCGACGGCAAAAGGTATGCCGACGGCTTTTAGTCGGGGCCGTCGGCATACAAGGTGGTATGCCGACGGCCAAAACAAAACCGTCGGCGTAGCTTTGGCCGTCGGCATATAGCACCTATGCCTACGGCTTTTCCGAACGGCTATGCCTACGGCCTTTCTGCGCGGCCGTCGGCATACCTTTGGCCGTCGGCTTACCTAGCTGTCAGCGTGGTCAGGGTGGACCCACCAAAAACTATGCCTACGGCCTTTTGGTTCGGCCGTCGGCATACCTTTGGCCGTCGGCTTAGCTAGATGCCAGTGTGGCTAGATTGGTCGCACCAAAAGCTATGCCGACGACCCCAATAAAAGGTCGTCGGCATAGGTTTTTTTCTTCTATTTCTCCATGTGTGCTTTGTTTTCGTCCATCGTGCAACATTTCCGTAAGACTATATCACATTATATGACAGTAAAAAATAGGATTTAGGATAAACTTGCACGAGAAAGCAAATATTTCCAATTGTACCCACCTCCAACGTCCCTCAAAGAGATAGACCGATAAGTCAGAATTTTCTCTAGCGGGTTTAGAGTTTCGCTAGAGAGGGTCTCCGGAGCGACTAAGTCCCACCAAATGCTAGTGAGTACGATACCATGTGTTTATAAGTGTGATTTGGGTTGTAGATGTCCAAAATTACCTTACCCTTTGTGTTAGGGCTTCACTGGCATAGTTTCTCTCTAGCTGATTTCAAGACTACTTAGAGCCGGGAACTCCCGGATCTGACGAACAGGGGGAATCTTGTTAAGAGTATGGGTAGAACATTGTCTTGGTGTTTATAGGGCCTAACCAAACACAGCCAACCAGTTAGTTCCACTTTGCTACCCCTACTGTCTCATGTATAGGGTATAGACCGATAAGTCGGACTTTTCTCCAGCGGGTCTAGGCTTTCGCCGCAGAGGGGCTCCGGAGCATCCGAGTACCACAAAATGCTAGTGATTGTCATACCATGTGTTTACAAGTGTGATTTAGGTTGTACATGACCAAGATTTCCTCACTCTTTGTGTTAAGGCTTCACCATCGTCGGCTTCTCTCTAGCGGGTTTCAGAACTACTTAGAGCCCTAAACTTTCGGATATGATGAACCGGGGGTAATCTTGTCAACGGTGTGGATACAACATTGTCTTGGATGTTCCTAGGGCCTAACCAAACACAAACAAGCAATTATTTCCACTTTGCTACCCCCTTCCGACTCACATAAAGGGGATAGACCATTAAGTCTCACTTTTCCCCAGCGGGCCTAGATTTTCGGCAGAGAGGGACTCTAGAATGTCTGAGTCACATCAAATGCTAGTGGTTGCCATACCATGTGTGCACAATTTTTATTTGAGTTGTAGATGTCCAATATTCACTCACTCTTTGTGTTACGGCTTCAACGGCATCAGCTTCTCCCTGGCTAGTTTTAGAACTACTTAGAGCTTGAAACAACCGGATCTTACGAACTGGGGGGAATCTTGTCAAGTGTGTGGGTTAAAATAATTCTTGTGTGTTCCTAAGGCCAAACTAAAAAACAACCAAGCAATTAGTTCCACTTTTCAACCCCCTTCCGACTCTCGTATAGAGGATAAACCGATAAGACGGACTTTTCTCCAGCGGGTCTTGTGTTTCGCCGGAGATGGATCCAAAGCGCGTGAGACCCACCAAATGCTAGTGGTTTCCATAACATATGTTTACAAATGTGGTTCAGGTTTTATATGTCCAAGATTCCCTCATTTTTTGTGCTAGGGCTTCACCGGCATAACTTCTCTCTAGCTGGTTTAGGACTACTTAGAGCCCAAAACTCTCGGATCTGACAAACTGGCAAGAATCTTGTTAAGAGTGTGGATATAACATTGTCTTTTGTGTTTCTAGGGCATAAACAAATACAACAAAGAAATTAGTTCCACTTAACTACCCCCTTCCGGCTCATGTATAGGGGATAGACCGATAACTCAGGCGTTTCTCCTACGAGGCTATGGTTTCTACGGAGAGGGTCTCCGGAGCGTTTCACTCCAAACAAATGCTAGTGGTTGCCATAACATATGTTTAAAAGTGTGATTTAGGTTGTATATACCCAAGATTCTCTCACTCTTGGTGTTAGGGCTTCACTGACATCGACTTCTCTCTAGCTCGTTTTAGGACTATTTAGAGCCCGAAACTCCCGAATCTGGCGAATCGGGGGAATCTTTTCAAGAGTAGGGGTAGAAAATTGTCTTGGGTGTTCCTAGGGCCTAACAAAATACAACCAATAAATTAGTTCCATTTTTCTACCCCCTTTTGACTCACGTATAGGGGGTAGACCGATAAGTCAGACTTTTCTCCAGCGGGTCTAGGTTTTCGGCAGAGAGGGGCTCCAGAATGTCTGAGTCCCGCCAAATTCTAGTGGTTGACATACCATGTGTTTAAAAATGTTATTTGGGTTGTATATACCCAAGATTCCCTCACTCTTTGTGTTAAGGCTTCACCTACATCGGCTTCTCTCTGACGGGTTTCAAGACTACTTAGAGCCCGAAACTTCAGGATCTGACAAATCGGGGGAGTCATTTCAAGAGTGTGGATAGAAAATTGACTTGGGTGTTCCTAAGGACAAAATAAACAAAACCAAGCACTTAATTCCACTTTGCTACCCCCTTCCAGCTGACTACTTAGAGTTCGAAACTCCCATATATGACGAAACATGGGGAATCTTGTCAAGAGTGTGGGTATACAATTTTATTGTGTGTTCGTACGGCCTAACCAAACAGAATTAAGCAATTAGTTCCATATTTCTACCCTCTTTTGGCTCACGTATAGGGGATAGACCGATAAGTCAGAGCTGCCGTTGGTCCAGCTGGCATCGTTTTCTTCCTCCAAAACCTAGATCTCAAATTGTTATGGTCTTCTGAACGTTGCCGATAAAGATGTGAATGTAGACTGAATTTCTCTGTTTCTCAGTTGCCATTGGCGATTTCCTAGTTGTAGCCTATCATATAATTGGTCGAGCGCCTCCAAAATCAAGCACTCAGCCGCCCTTTCCTCCAACCCCGCCACCCAAAATTCCATCGGCGGTTGACGGAGGGCTGGAGGAGCCACCCACCGTGTTGCCCGTCCAATTGGGAAGAACGGGCTGCACAGTGGACTTTCCGCTGGCCTAAATCACCTCCGGATCATGGTCATCCTCAGCCAGAGAGTGACAATCGCGATCCTCGGCATCCATCCTCGCCGTCAGACCTGCAAGTGCGCGTGCGGTCGCCGAGTCATGGAGGCGCGCACTCTCCTGTACTGCCATGGCCTGGTTGTCGAGTTACGCCCGCATCTGCTGCTGCGCGGTATGAATGTTTGTGACCACACCGTGTAGCAGTGCGAGGTTTGATGGAATCCGACCGAGAGCGTCATCAGCATGTACCGCCATCTCGCCTATCGCCTAGCTGGGTCTGCGTGGAGGGTTTGATGGATGCTCCAACTTCAAGCCAAGCCAACCGGAGCGGGGACTATAACAGGGATCACGGGTGAATATGCTAGTGGTAGATGGCTGCTTACTGCATTTCTCTATGGATGACTAGCTGGAGTCTGTCTCAGTTTAAGCTTCCAAAATGAGTGCATTAGTGCATCGATATTTCAGTGGAAAAGACTATTCCGATACATGCCCACCATTAAACGCATAGTTTAGGACTGCACATACCGCCGAGCACTTGCATAATCAGCGCCAAAACGCTTGGATAGCCTGCGAGGCATTTGATCGAACAACTAATGTGCCCAGTACCATGTCACATAGTATTACCTTCGGATATGCGTTAGCAGTCCACAGGCGCTGTCGTTGAAGGAATTCTATGCCGGCTATGTTGGTCCCTTGCCTTGGTCGCCGGCTGTTCCCTTCACGAGCCGCGCCCGTCGGATCGGCAGCACCCCTACTCCGCCATCCAGGTGAGCCCCAGGCTTGCTCCCACCAGAAGTAATATAGGTGTTCATTTTCAATTCATGCTTACTTTTCCTTCCCATGTGAGAACAAAAAATATATACATCTAGCAAGTTCTGCAGATTACTATGCAATATCAGCTGCAAAATATTCTGCCTAAGCGCCTGCTAATCCTGCCTTCCATATGCTAAATCTGATGAACATATTCGAACAAGTCAACTCTAGTAAAAATCATTTTGGTAATTAGTTAATTCCTGATGAACAAAAACCTATATAAGATTTCTCAGGAAGGGGCTACACAATCAATAAAGCTCATCTGACCACTAATCTATATAAAACATTGAATATCGAGTATAAGCTATGAATATAAATACCAATTTCTAAACTATAGAACGAAGCATATAATTCACTGTTGCACAAAAAATAACTGAAAAAGGAACTACGGAGAAGTATCTAAACATAAAACTATAAGCTCATCCATGTCTTCCTGATCTTCTCTAAGCATATTCTCCTTCAAGTCTTTTTAGTAGACCTAATAATAATTAAACCACAGGAATAAACCAGTATGATACCCTACCTGGCTACCTCAACTTGAGAATGAAGGTTTGTTTCAAAACAAGCTCTGTTTCGTCGCCACAAGATTGCCAAAGTATATGCCAACCTAAGTACCCAACCAAGAGAAAAGGTTCATCTATGCTTAGAGAGCCACCTGTCGATGTCCCAAAGAAGCTCACAATGCCAGAGAAATAACTACATATGTGCATGAGGGGCTAGTGAGTTGAAGATTAGATTCCGAGCCTATCGAGACACTAAGCAGACTAACTGGAGTTAGTAGTGAAGTTGTTGAGATTCAGCAGCTGCTAAATAGCAAGGAGGATCAACTTTCTTGTACTGCCCCCTAGCTGGTATGATCGCCAGCATGAGGTTTCGATCTGACAAACTGTCGTGAGGAAGAAGAAACAGCAAAGGGGAAAGAGAGTGATGGGGAAATTCAGTTTCTGTTCCTCAGTTTAATGGAGATTCCCTTCAGGATTACAACATTGGCTTTAAGGCACCCACACCACCGCTGGCACTCAGGCCCAACAATGCTCACAGCGCCACCATTGCAACATCTTACAAGGTGGCATCTCCTAGGTCTAAGGCATGATGGCGCGCGTGACAAGTGCCCCTGGAGAAGAAATGCCTTGACGCCAAGCAAGCACCACAGGAAAGCGAGTCTTCATAACATCCCAGTCTTCCCAAGTAGCTGCATCAACTAGGAGGTCCGTCCACTAAATCAGCACTTGCAAAGTAGCAGAATTTCCCTTCTTGACGAGAGGATGGTCCAAAATGCACCCCGGAATAATATCCAAAGTATCCAGAGCAGGCAGAATGGGCAATTCAGCAAACACTGTGTGAAGTCAGAGCGACAGTCTTTGAGCTGAGACACATGGAATACGAGGTGTACATGACTCCAATTTGTATGCCACCTTGCCGATACGCTCCAACACAGTTTTAAGGGCCAAAGAACTTGTACGCAGTTTTGGAAATGGGCGATTAACCACTGAAGCTTGAGCATGGAGTTGGGAGTTCCAGAAGTACACAATGACCAACCTGAAATTGCTTCTCGATTCTGTTTTTATCCACCTGCACTTTCATTCTATTTTGGGCTGTTGCCAGGTGCCTTTTGAACAGCTCATTGTGGTTCAAGCATTCTGTCAGCATATCAGGCACATGAGAGTCTGGATAGGACACCATATTAGGCATGGCACCGAAATGAGGATCATGCCCATACAACACCTTGAACGGAGAACATGCAATGGAATAGTGATGAGTAGAATTATACCAAACTTCCGCAAGAGGAAGCTAGCAGCGCCATTGTTTATGTGACTCTTGAACAGTGCAGTGGAGAAACATCTCCAGACTATGGTTGACCCTCCCGCTCTGGCCATCCGTTTGAGGATGATATGCCGTTGTAAACTTCAATTGGTCCCCAATTTCTCAAAGAGAAGGCTTTTAGAGTGGGATCGTAAGATGATGGTATGTGGCATCCCATGTAATTTGATGACAGAATCAACAAAAACACGGGCAACAGAATGAGCACTGAATGGATACTTTAGCGGAATGAAGTGGGTGTACTTTGTAAAGCAATCCGCCACCACCAAAATAGCATTTTCGCCGTCCGATATTGGTAAACCTTCGACGAAGTCCATGGTAATGTCTTGCCAGCACCTGTCGGAGTGGGCAGAGGTTGAAGAAGACCCTGTGGATGGGTATGGAGGTGCTTCGAATGTTGGCAGACATCACATCGGCGAACAAACTCTATCACGGTTGTTTTGTTACCAGCCCAAGCAAATAATTTCCTCACGCGCTGGTATGTAGCTTGCACACCGACATGTCCTCCCACAGCACTAGAGTGAAACGTCGTGATTACCCTTGTATGTATAGCTGAATTTGCGTGAAGCCAGACTCTACCGTGGAAATGAATCAGCCCTTGCTGCAGAGTTTATCCATGTTAGTCAGGACTAGCTAAAGCAAGGTGTGCCAGACGTTGTTGCGCATCAGGATCAGTGACACAAGAATTCACAACTTCATGTAGCCAAGTGGGTTGCACTTCACTGCTGGCTTGAATTGCCATCAAAGAACCCCCGCGAGATAATGAATTAAATGCCTGATTGCTGGTGCCCTTCTTGTAAATGATCTTGAACTGGAGTCCCATGAGGCGAGCCATTGCCTTGCGCTGTAATGGTGATTGGAGCGATTGATCGTCAAGGTACCATAAGCTGTGATGACATGTACAAATTATGAACTCACTACGCTTAAGGTACGAGCGCCATCGATCCACGGCCATGAGCAATGCCAGAAACTCCTTGCCATAAATAGACAGTTGTTGTTGTTGTTGTTGTTGTTGACTAAAGGGTTTGCTAAGAAAAGCAATGGGGTGCTGGTCTTGCATGAGGACCTCGCCAATTCCTAACTCACAGGCATCTGTCTCCACACCAAACTGTTTATTGGATCCGGAATCTGTAGCACTGGAGTACTAGTCATGGCATGTTCAGTTGCTTGTGTTTTCCAATCGAAGCTATTCTTCTTTACAAGTTGTGTGAGAGGTTTCGCAATCCAGCCATAATTCCTCACAAACTTGCGATAGTATCCGGTTAATCCCAAAATGCTACGTAATTCCGGCACTGTTATGGGCTGAGGCCAATTGATCATGGCTTGAGTCTTTTTTGGGTTAGTTGCCACTCCCGGCAGAAATGATATGACCTGGATATTCCAGGCTACTGCAGGCAAATGAGCACTTTCTCGGTTTAACGAAGAGCTACTGCTGACGAAGAAATTGAAGTACTTCACGAAAATGAGTAAGATGGTCCAACAGTGAAGAGCTATAAACAAGGATGTCGTCCATGAAGACAAGAACAGATTTGAGCAAGCAGGGGATCAACACAACATTCACAACACACTGAAAAGTTGCTGGGGCATTGCACAACTCAAACGGCATGACTCTGAAGTGGTAGTGTCCGTGATAAGTCTTAAACGCTGTCTTGTGCTCATCCTGGGTGCATCTGAATCTGATGATACCCAGCCCGTCAATCCAACTTGGAAAACTGAATGGCACCGGCAAGTTTATCCAACAGTTCTTCTATAAATGGCATGGGAAAAGTGTCCTTGACAGTGAGCTCATTTGGCCGGCGGTAATCAATAGAAACCCGCCATGTGCCGTCCTTCTTATGTACTAGAAGGACCGGAGAAGCATACGGGGGCATACTCTGCACAATAATTCCGGCTACCAGTATCTCCTTTACCTTGCAGTATATTTCATCTTTATGAGCAGGTGAGTAACGATATGGTCGTGCATTAAAAGGTGAAGCATCAGGTTTCAGAGGAATAGTGTGATCTTACTGCCGTTGTGGAGGTAACGTCATTAGTAAGGCAAAAACATCACTGATCTGATCAAGCAACAACTGAATTTCAGGTGGACATGTCGATTCACAATCAGCACTTGTCGGTTGGAGCACAGCCATAGCCCAAGTATTGTTACCCTTAGTCCACTTGACCAGTTGTTCAACTGGTACTCTGTGACTGAAGTGGCAGTAGGATGTTGCATGCCTTACAGAGTAATGTTCTTGTTCTTGTAAGAGAATGACAGAATTTTTTTGTTCCAATCAGTGAGCATTGGACTGTGTAATTTAAGCCAAATAGCCAAGCAATACCTAGACTAGCGTCATAAGCGCCTAAATCCATCACTCTCATTGAGATACTGAATGCCTCTCCTTGGTATCACCATTCCAAATCAGGGACCATCTTGTTACAGTGACTCAACTCTCCATAGCCACTTTAACTCCAATTGGAGTGGTCTCTGTTAGTAAAAGGAATTCTATCAAGCATAGCTGCATTGAGGAAGCTGTCAGTACTCCCAGAATCTATCAAAATGAGTAAGACCTGATTGCCCATCAGAGCTCACAGACAAAGGGAGTATGAAAAAACAGAGCCCACCATCGCATGATTCAGAACCTCTTCCGACAGTTGCTCCGGTGTCTCCTTCATGTGCACAACATTGAGTACAGCCCCAGGTTTCTTTGCGCACTGATGTGTGGGTTCGAATTTGTCACCGCACTTGAACCAGAGGCCATTCGCACGAGGATAATTGCATAACTGTGGTTCTTTTTAGAATTCACCATTACCCATTTTCAGAGCTGGGCGAGGAGCTTCAGGTCTGTGGAACAAACGGTCAGCACGAGTATGAACCTGAGCACGATGATTCGGTTGTTTCAGGTAATCCGACATTTGTAGCTGCACCTGAGCTAACAAATAAGCACACACCAACGTCTCAGGCACTGGAGATTCAACTGCACCCCTGAACTCCACTTCCAGGCAACGACTAAAGTGTGAGATGAAATGCTCTTCATAGTGAGTGTTGAGCATGGAAATTGAGTAAACCAGTTCTTCGAATGTGTACTGGTAGTCTTCCACAGTACCTTGCTGTTTCAAACAGAGCAATTCTTTCATGAATTTCCGGTGATCATCCCCGACAAAAGTTTCCTCCACTGCAGTGATAAATTGCGGCCAACTGTTGATCTCAAGACACAATTTGTAAGCCTGCCAACACAACGCTGCATGGCCATCGAGATGGAGAGTTCCGGTGGTGAGCCAGAGAGCAGGGTTGACGTTGAAACTGCGGAAATAATCCACATTGATCCTTCCAGACTCATGGATGGTTACGAGCAAAACCTCGACATAGACATCTTCGGCAACGGATTTCAGCCCACACGATCGCCCCAGGCTAGAATTGGTCGAGCGCCTCCAAAATCACGCACTCTGTAGCCCTTTCCTCCAACCCCGCCACCCAAAATTCCATTGCTGTCTGACGGAGGACTGCTAGAGCCGCCCGCCGTGTTGCCGGTCCAATTGGAAGGAATAGGCTGCAGCGTGGACTTTCTGCTGGCATCGATCACCTCCGGAACATGGTCATCTTCAGCCGGATACTGACACCCACGATTGTCGGCATCCATCCTAGCCGTCAGCGTTGCGAGTGTGTGTGCTGTCGCCGCGTCATGGAGGCGTGCACTCTCCTGGACTTACATGGCCTGGTTGTCGAGTTGTGCCCGGATCTGCTGCTGCGCCGTATGAATGTTGGCGACCATGCCGTGCAGCAGAACGATGCTGGATCATCAGCGTGCGCCACCATCTTGCCTATCGCATAGCTGGGTCTACTTGGAGGGCTTGAAGGATGCTCCAACTCCAAGCCGAGCCAACCGGAGCAAGGGTTATAACAGGGATCGCCGGTGAAGCTACTAGTGGTAAATCCCTGTTTTTTTGCCTTTCTCTGTCGATGACTAGCTGAAGGCTGTCTCAGTTTAAGCTTTCAAAATCAGTACATCAAAGATCAAACCCATAGTTTAGGACTGCACATACCACCGAGCACTTGGATAGCCTGCGAGGCATTTGATCGAACAACTAATGTGCCCAGTACCATGTCACATAGTATTACCTTCGGATATGCGTTAGCAGTCCACAGGCGTTGTCGTTGAAGAAATTCTATGCCGGCTACGTTGGTGCCTTGCCTTGGTCGCCGGCGGGCCTGTTCCCTTCACGAGCCGCGCGCCGTCGGATCGCCAGCACCCCTACTCCGCCACCCAGGTCAGCCCCAGGCTTGCTCCCACCAGCGCGCGTCGCCATGGTCTCCGCCGGGGCGCCACCCAGGTCTGGCCCGCAGTTGCTCCCGCCAGGCCTGCGCCGCCCCTGCTCGCACCGGCGTTGTGCTCGCCGTCTCTTCACCCCCTCCTTGCACTATCCCACTGCCTGTCCGTTAAGCGTCCACACGCCCTCCGTAGACCGTTAGGTGGTGATCCCGAATCTTAACGCCTACCCCTCCACTATAAAGAAAGCCTCGGCCCTCTCTCTCGCTCGCTCTCTGTTTCACGTTCACGCTGCTCCACCTCCACCCTCTCTCCCATCCTCGCTCCTCTCTGCCACCGTCTCCTCCACCCTCTCCACCTACGATGGTGGTCCTCACCTCGCCGACCGCCCCCCACCCTCTCACCGACAAGAAGGGCCGAGTGCTGGCCGAGGTGTCCTTCACTCAGGGAGAGACGAGCAACCGGTACGCCGTGCTGCCGAGGCACACGCGCAAGGAGGACAAGGCCGAGAGGAGGGCCAACGAGAGGGCCGCCAAGAACGCCGCCACTGCCTCAGCCAGCGGCTCCTCCGTCGACGCCACCGCCACCGTCTCCTCCCACACCGCCACCGGCTCCTCCGCGCGACGCGGACCACGCGGACGCCATGGAGATACCCCCGGGGAGCTTCAGGCCGAGGTCGCCATCCTCAACGGTGGCCGTCGGCGGGATCGCTGCCTCCTCTTTGTCTCGGCCATGCTTGTGGTGTCCGTCGGGTTCGCCGTCCTTCTCGTGGTGCTGAGAGCATTCTCCCGCCCCTGGTATGTACGATTCGTGAATGTTCTTGGCTTCTTGGATTCTTGGTTTCTTGCTTAGTTTCTTTCTTGGATTCTTGGTTCTTTCTGCAATCTTGCAGCTAATCTTTATTTCTTTGCTCCAATCTTGGTTTCTTGCAGACGGGCCGGGCTGGAGCGTGGCTGCCGTCCTGGCTAGGCGTTGACGACCTATACCTCCACCTGCAAGACGAATCGAGTAGCGACGGCATCCACACTAAACACTCCCCCGATTATGATCCAACAGTAGCTTTCTCTTTGTTTTTTGAGAATCCTGGGATAATCTTTTGATAACCCTGATCGAGAGTAGCAGTAGTTGTTATTGGCATAAACATGGGGTTTGCCAAGCTGAACGTTGTATTTCACCGCGGCACTTGTTTGTGCCTTCATTACGTACCTCTAACTAGCTAGTCGACGCATATTACTCGGAACTTCTTTTTTTCCGATAACGGGAACTTTATTACTCGGAACTATGTCTGTGAATGGGGTTTTTGTGCACTAGATGACGGTACTAGATCAATAGGCTGAACGATTGTTGATCCGACAACGTGATAACAAACGGTGATATGGGATTTTATCTCAATGGTCGTATGCATGCCAACTTTTTTTTAACGATTTTGCTAATCACCTGTCGAACGGTTACAATTGGGCATCATTCGAATGTATGTCTGTCTGTTCGCGGTTCGTGCTGACCGCAATTTCGAGAGGAGACGTGTTTGTGCGGTTGTCATTATCCGATTTTGTTACGGCAAGCGGGTTTTTCTTTCACATTGCCTTAATCCACCTTGTCTCCTTTTCTTCTCCATTTTCCGAAATTATTTCGATGTTCGTTTTGCGGAGATATGGTGGAGGCAGATGGGCGGTGGTGGAGGGGTGGTGGTAGGTGGCCGGTGAACGGAGACGAGCTCTTCGATAGGGAGGGGTAGAGACGGGATGGGTGCGGTTATGGTGTTTCTGGGGTTCTAGTTTCCGTCTTTCCTCCTTTTTTTGTTTCAGATTTTTGCCCCTTTCTCTCCCCCCCCCCCGATCATCGATGTATTCTTCGAAGGGGCATGTCCGTGTTGTAATTGATTCTGATCGGTAGGTTTGTGTGCGCTCCTCCCGGGGTAGAATTTTGTGTCGCCAGAAGAAGTAGTGGGGAGCCTGTGTGATTTCCCCCTGTTTCTTTAAGACATGCCCTGACTTAGATTTCATTGCCAAACAACAACTATTGTGTAGAGGTTTATGGTCCTTTATTCAACTTTATGTTCTTTTTCGTGTATTTTGATGTAAGTTTTTAGGAATCTAGTTGCTAGGAATACATCCAACTCCGAATGAGAGTTATAGCTTGTGCCTGACATCTTTGTCGTGGAAGCTTTCTGATAGACCAAGATTGATCTACACCTTTTCAGGTCGCATGCATGCATGAGATATCCACCATGAGTTAGGACATAGCTATTGCAAGCATTTCATTGACAAAACATTGAAATCTGATGTGACACGCCACAAGGAAGGCTTTTCTGTGGCGTCTAGGGAGACTCCGCTGGTATGTAATCAATATTAAAATACATATAGATGCCACCGCCAAAGCTGGTGCTGGAGCTTGTTGCAACACAGATTAGGCCACAATTTTTCCATATATTCTTGAAAATGGATAACAAAATACCAAGGATTTTCATTTAGGATAGGTATTACAAATTGAAAGCGCAAATGCGCTTAAATTCTTGTTTTCTGGGTGTTTGTTAACAACACAAGTATATATATTTATGTGTGTTGATATTTCAGGGTCATTTTGATTAAATTACCTATGGCGTGGTGTGATCTCCAAAAAGGTGAAAGAGATCTACAGGCTTAGGAGCTGCTGGAATTTATTCCAGGCCGGGGTCTCCGGTCTCCCAGACCGAAGTCTCCGGTGTGAAGAAATTCCTGTGAGAAGGCCGAGTTGTGCGAGTGGTGTCACCCGCTAGACTCCCTCCGGAGAGTGTGCGAAACTTCCGAGAGTCTCCGGTCCGCACCGAAGTCTCCGGGGTACAGGGGATGGAGTCTCCGGCCTTGAAGATTTTCCGCGCCAAGAGAAGTTGGTGTCACCCGCTGGCATCGGTCCGGAAACTGTCCGGAGACTCTCCGGAATCACCGATCCAGCAGTGCGGAGTTTCTGGCCTAGGAGAAGTCCGGATTCTGTCGCACCCTGATTTCTAGGGGATACTCACCGTACGAACTGGATAGCAGATGCTTGGATTATGGGGCATAACTGCTCCCACGTCCCAGCTTCCTGGTAGGCCTGCGCTTATGCGCGACAACACAAGCCCTGCTATTCCATCGTCGATGTAAACTATCCACTAGAGATCAAAGGCACTTCCGTCGACGTAGTTCAAACCATACACACATGGTACGTCAACGGCGTTGAACAACTGATATCACAACAGATCTCTACGACACAAAAGATTGAAATAAGTTGCAAATGGCTCTCATTAGAGCAGAGATAGCAAATACAATCATTCAGAGGGCACATGCCCCAACAATACATCATTACAATACAGCGGAAGCATTCAACATGTCTGAGTACAGACAAGAACCAAATAGGCCTAAGAGGCCGGAAACAAACAGACGGAGCCCATCCACGAAGTCTCGGATCCTGCCCGGGTCCGCTATCTACTCGTCAGCAGTCTCGTCAAACTTCACGTAGTTGCCACCATGTAGATCCTCGGAAACGTCGTTTGCGTAAACCACAGCCCCAAAGGGGTCAGTACATAAACGTACTGGCAAGCAAGACTCACAGTTCACCAAAGTGTAACCCGTCAACACCAAGCACAGATGCCTTGGGTTCAACGGAAGAAAGGGGATATAAAAGATGCTGCAACTGGCTGCGCTAACCAACTACAGAGATTCTACCACTTCCGGCTAACAGAAAGGAGATAAGATCGAGGATTGTAACCAACTGAAAGATAACTTCAAACAAACCCATCCTGGATCTCGCCCATTATCCAAAGAAGCAATCCGAGGATAACTCACACAGTTGTAATAAAGGTGAATCAAGTTATTGTGCCATCAACCTATTACTAGTCAAGTTATTAATCATTGGGTGTAACATGTTTGATCATTATGTTTAAGTTGTCCTGAGTACTTGTTAGCCAGTACTTTCACCAAGTAATCCATAACCGCGGAAAACACGGCTTCTCGAGAAGATTATCCCTGCAGGGTTGCACCAATTTGGCCGTACACTCATGAATATCCCGCCAGATGGGATGCCTCCCACCAAGCGGGGCACTCAACACAACCAACCATTCTTCACATCAAGCCCAAAGAACCTTGGGCGCACGGCTAATCGAGCCCAGAAGAAAATGGACCCTCATAGCACTCTAAGAACGTGTCCCCCTATATGCCGACTACAAAAGTTCCACCCTGGCCTGGGCTCGCAAAAACATGCATGCGGCAAATGAAACACAAGTTTAAATGGATTCCATATGCAAAGATTGCATATGGCAAACCCATGCATTAGAGTTGAATTAATTGTTCTACCACTAAGCATTAGGTGTAGTTGAGTTAGCATGATGCATGCATGATGAGGAACAATAAGATAACAAGTTTGAATGCAATTGGAATGATAGTTAACCATTTTAGAAAACATTAATAAGTTTAGAAATTATTGTGACTTAATGGTATTAAACAAGTAGTGGTTGTTATCAACAAGTTAAAGTGTGCAAAACAAATAACAAAGTTGATATTTGAAAAGGTTATCAAATTTTAGTTGGATTACATGTTTCACTTGTTGAAAAAGGGATTTCAAATAAATTATTTATGAATTAAACAAGTTTAAGCAAGAATTAAATGAATTTAATTCAAACATGAACTTATTTGAATTTTTATTTGTTCAAAACATTAAGTGAGATTCATATTTGAAATGTTTATACTTTTGTGGTTTGAAAACATATTTTATATGTCCCAAAGAATTTGTTTTGATCAAGTTATGAATTTAACAATATTAAATGATTTAAACAAGGTTTAAATCATTTAACCAATTTTAATTATTCAAAACATGAAACAAATTTTATATTTGGAAAGAGGGTTTAATTTTGCATGGAAAACATATTTCATTTGTGGAAATTGGATTTAAAATGAGCAAGTTATTATTTTGGCAATTTTAAATGCAATAAACAAGAAACAATTGTTTTCAGCAATTTAAATTATTCAAAACAGCAAACAAAATTTATATTTGGAAAGTACATGAAAATTTGATTGGAAAACATATTTAGTTTGTGAAATTTGGAATTTTTATGCTCAAGTTATGAATTTTGCAAGTTTAAGTGAATTTGACAAGTTTTCAAATATTGCACCAATTTAAAATATTCAAAACAGTAAACAAATTTTATATTTGGGTAGAACATTTAATTTGGTATTTAAAACATATAAAAAATGTTGGAATTGGAGTTAAAATGATTTATTTATGCAATTTAGAAGTTTGGGTGCAAATCTGCCACTTTTAGTTCATTAGGGACTTGGAAAATATATTTCAGGGGCATAGATTTAATCAACAGGGACCTATTGGTGATTACTGAGAAGGTGATGTTCTAAAACAAAGGAAATAAAAAGATTTGGGTAAATGGTGGGAGGGGGGACTTGAACCCCCAACCTCCTGCTGCTGCGCAAGGAACAGCACCACTGGGGTGTGCTTCGGGTTGTGACAGGATAGGAGCAGGGGCGTGAATAAGGTGTGTTTCCGCGGTGTACTGAATCTGAAAACGATTCAGGTAACTGAATCTCACGGGGCAGTCGTGGTCGACGTGCTGCTGCGGGTGGCTGTTCGCCGGAGAGGAGATAGGGAGGCGCGCCCGCGGGAGGGGGGCCGTGGTGCGCTGCGGGGTTAGAGGAGGTGAGGGAGGAGAGAAGAGATCGAGGGGAAGGCGAGGTGGGGTGCTCACCTCGATCCAGTCAGGTGGCGGTCGGGGCAGACAGGGAGACCGGCGGTGGAGGAGACGGACGGCGGCGGCGCAGCGTGGCCTCCCGGCCCGCGCCGAGGGCACAGGGGCGTAGAGGGCAGAGCGGCGGCTCCATTCCCGCCGCTGGCGCGGCCGGAGGGGGTACGGATCTCCGGCGATCACCGGTTGAAGAGGGACTCGGTGGTGAGGATGTTCAGGTTCAGTTATAGGTTCAGAGGAAGAACAGGGAGCAGGGGAAGGGAAAAAAAGAAGACGGCGGCGATGGAGGGGTAGCTATGGTCTAGGGTTTGAGTCTAGGGCAGAGGGAGGTGGTTTTTATGGGGCAGTGGGCAAGGTACGGCAGCAATCGCAGCGAGGGAGGTGGGATCGAGTGGAGGGGAAGCACTCGTACAGGTGACGTGAGGAAGATGACAGTGACAGGGGGTGAAAGGGTATTGGGCCAACAGGAAAAAGTTGGGCTTGGGAAGAAAAGAAAAGGGATGGGCTGCATGCCTCCCTCTCCTCTTTGTTATTTTTTGTTTGTTTTACTTTTTTTTTGTAGCAAAAGCAAGTGGAATCAAAACATGAGATTTTGGTTAGTAGAAAAATTTGAGAAAATTTTAGGGAAACTCCTTAGGCCACCTACTAACAGTTTGTAACTTTTAGTTGCAAAAATTTAAATGTTTGATTGTTGTTTAAAATTTAAACCAAATTGATTGAAATTTGCAATATTAGTTAATATTAGAAAACAAAGTATTTTTCAATAGGGTTTTCTTTAGGGTTTAAAAGTGATTTAAGGAATTCAAATTAGTGGTGCACTTCATGGATTCAAAAGTTTAATGATTTTGAGACATGGTTTGAGTTTGGAAGTGATTTGGAATTAATTGATTAAAGTGATTGATTGAATTAAGCAACAATTTAATAAGTGATCCAATATGAAATGAAATGGAACAATTTGGTTGTTTTCACTTGTTATTCTTATTCCAAAAGTTGTAACAGAACAAGTATGAAAACATTGTTTGAGTAAGGTTTAAATTTGAGTTGTGAAAACAGTGGAAAACAAATGCAACAATTTAGAAACAAAAGCAAACCACATGGAAACAATATGATGACATGATGCAAAACTTTAATAAACAAGAAATCAAACATTCTAAATGGTAGGTTTTCATACTTGGGTTGTTACAAAACGCCCCCCCTTGAAGGAATCGCGCCCCGAGATTCCTACTGAGAAAAGAAAAGGTCCGGAAACTTCTTGGGAAGATCTTCTTGAGCTGTGACACGTGAAACACATCGTGCACTTTGGATAGACGTCAGGAAATTTGGAAACCACCGGAACATTTCAAGTAAAGGGATAGGTATAGGTTTTGTATGGAGGTTGTATAGCTGGGTAGAATTTGATTCATTTGGAGAATAGACTATCTATAATAAGGGTGGAACAGAGTTATTGGCATCAATGCAACACCAAGAATGACATCAATGTCAGAATCAGCAACATGAGAGTAGCGAGGAATATGTGGCCTCCCATTAGAATTGGATTGTTCTTACTTATCTTGGAAGTCAACATTTGAGATCCCGGGGAGTGAACAGAGTTTTGATTGCTTGGTGGAATCAGAATTGGGTTGTATGTTGTGGAAAAGATTGTTGACACAAAGGAATGTGATTCTCCGGTATGAAATAACACTTTAGTTGGACAAGAGTTTACGAGGAAGTTTTGATTAGACGCCGGTAGAAGATCTGAAATGGAAAACAACAACAAGATTTCAACGGACGAAAAGAATGTTGATAAGAACAGGATATCAACATCGGGGAAAACGAGATCAAAACTCCTGAGGTACTACGGAAAAACCCATCCGGGCTTCTAAAGGATCAATATCTACTGCTTAAGGAATAGAGGATTTGCTTCCGGGGTTTACACGCCTCCGTTCTCAATCATGAGTAGGCAACATGATAAATCATGTCACAACCACCTCCATTCCTATGGTCTAGTAGATATAACCATCCTAGAGAAACCAGGATACGTGAAATCCTAACTTGAAAGTTTAGATGAGAAGGGAAAAATCAACGTTGCACTTCCTTACCAGAAAAGGGAGGGAGGGTGGGGAAAAGAAGAAAAAGAACAGAATTCCTACTCTCACGTTTCATTTTTCCTATATAGCTACAAAATAGTTTCTAGACTCAACTGCGACCAGTAAAAAGGGATCCTACAGGTAGACAGGCTCTGATACCATTTGTCGCACCCTGATTTCTAGGGGATACTCACCGTACGAACTGGATAGCAGATGCTTGGATTATGGGGCATAACTGCTCCCACGTCCCAGCTTCCTGGTAGGCCTGCGCTTATGCGCGACAACACAAGCCCTGCTATTCCATCGTCGATGTAAACTATCCACTAGAGATCAAAGGCACTTCCGTCGACGTACTTCAAACCATACACACATGGTACGTCAACAGCGTTGAACAACTGATATCACAACAGATCTCTACGACACAAAAGATTGAAATAAGTTGCAAATGGCTCTCATTAGAGCTGAGATAGCAAATACAATCATTCAGAGGGCACATGCCCCAACAATACATCATTACAATACAGCGGAAGCATTCAACATGTCTGAGTACAGACAAGAACCAAATAGGCCTAAGAGGCCGGAAACAAACAGACGGAGCCCATCCACGAAGTCTCGGATCCTGCCCGGGTCCGCTATCTACTCGTCAGCAGTCTCGTCAAACTTCACGTAGTTGCCACCATGTAGATCCTCGGAAACGTCGTCTGCGTAAACCACAGCCCCAAAGGGGTCAGTACATAAACGTACTGGCAAGCAAGACTCACAGTTCACCAAAGTGTAACCCGTCAACACCAAGCACAGATGCCTTGGGTTCAACGGAAGAAAGGGGATATAAAAGATGCTGCAACTGGCTGCGCTAACCAACTACAGAGATTCTACCACTTCCGGCTAACAGAAAGGAGATAAGATCGAGGATTGTAACCAACTGAAAGATAACTTCAAACAAACCCATCCTGGATCTCGCCCATTATCCAAAGAAGCAATCCGAGGATAACTCACACAGTTGTAATAAAGGTGAATCAAGTTATTGTGCCATCAACCTATTACTAGTCAAGTTATTAATCATTGGGTGTAACATGTTTGATCATTATGTTTAAGTTGTCCTGAGTACTTGTTAGCCAGTACTTTCACCAAGTAATCCATAACCGCGGAAAACACGGCTTCTCGAGAAGATTATCCCTGCAGGGTTGCACCAATTTGGCCGTACACTCATGAATATCCCGCCAGATGGGATGCCTCCCACCAAGCGGGGCACTCAACACAACCAACCATTCTTCGCATCAAGCCCAAAGAACCTTGGGCGCACGGCTAATCGAGCCCAGAAGAAAATGGACCCTCATAGCACTCTAAGAACGTGTCCCCCTATATGCCGACTACAAAAGTTCCACCCTGGCCTGGGCTCGCAAAAACATGCATGCGGCAAATGGAAAACATGAACTAAATGAGGCGATTTGGACGAGATGCGAATCAGGTCAAGTTGAGGGGGGCGCCCATACTCGCTTCCCAAATGCGGGTAGTGCGCTCATCATGGATCAGTATACAAGACCCTTTTCCTATTAGGGTCGACACTAGCAGGCTTCAAAACCTCTCATGGGCCTCCTGCCGGTGCCTTATCATCAAGTTATTATTTAACAATACCATTAGCATGATTGATTGATTAAACATCGAGCCCCCAGAACATAACAGAGATAGTAACAGAAAGTAACGGGTAACAGACTCGAGCAAAACAACCTAAGCATGCTAGTAAGACACTGGCTCAAACAATGGGTTGTAGGAAGGGAGATGAGGCAATATCAGGGTTAAGGGATTCATGTGATAGGTTCGTAACAGAACAACTACTACTAAGGCTAGCAGAAAAGAACAACGGAAAGTATCGGTAACCAATGTTGAAAGGAACACAGTGGTTCATGTGAGTGATAACTTGCCTGCAAAACCCAGTAGCCTGGTACTGAGCTAACTCCTTAGAAGGGGTGTCGTAAGTATCGTCGGTCTCAACGTCGTCGTGTATCCGAGAAGAAGCAAACAAACATTGCAGAAAGATAAACAATCAATATAATGGCATAGGTGCACAAACATGGGATGATGCATGTCATGTTAATAGATGCATCAAAGTAACTTGCTTGATATGAAACACAAGTTTAAATGGATTCCATATGCAAAGATTGCATATGGCAAACCCATGCATTAGAGTTGAATTAATTGTTCTACCACTAAGCATTAGGTGTAGTTGAGTTAGCATGATGCATGCATGATGAGGAACAATAAGATAACAAGTTTGAATGCAATTGGAATGATAGTTAACCATTTTAGAAAACATTAATAAGTTTAGAAATTATTGTGACTTAATGGTATTAAACAAGTAGTGGTTGTTATCAACAAGTTAAAGTGTGCAAAACAAATAACAAAGTTGATATTTGAAAAGGTTATCAAATTTTAGTTGGATTACATGTTTCACTTGTTGAAAAAGGGATTTCAAATAAATTATTTATGAATTAAACAAGTTTAAGCAAGAATTAAATGAATTTAATTCAAACATGAACTTATTTGAATTTTTATTTGTTCAAAACATTAAGTGAGATTCATATTTGAAATGTTTATACTTTTGTGGTTTGAAAACATATTTTATATGTCCCAAAGAATTTGTTTTGATCAAGTTATGAATTTAACAATATTAAATGATTTAAACAAGGTTTAAATCATTTAACCAATTTTAATTATTCAAAACATGAAACAAATTTTATATTTGGAAAGAGGGTTTAATTTTGCATGGAAAACATATTTCATTTGTGGAAATTGGATTTAAAATGAGCAAGTTATTATTTTGGCAATTTTAAATGCAATAAACAAGAAACAATTGTTTTCAGCAATTTAAATTATTCAAAACAGCAAACAAAATTTATATTTGGAAAGTACATGAAAATTTGATTGGAAAACATATTTATTTTGTGAAATTTGGAATTTTTATGCTCAAGTTATGAATTTTGCAAGTTTAAGTGAATTTGACAAGTTTTCAAATATTGCACCAATTTAAAATATTCAAAACAGTAAACAAATTTTATATTTGGGTAGAACATTTAATTTGGTATTGAAAACATATAAAAAATGTTGGAATTGGAGTTAAAATGATTTATTTATGCAATTTAGAAGTTTGGGTGCAAATCTGCCACTTTTAGTTCATTAGGGACTTGGAAAATATATTTCAGGGGCATAGATTTAATCAACAGGGACCTATTGGTGATTACTGAGAAGGTGATGTTCTAAAACAAAGGAAATAAAAAGATTTGGGTAAATGGTGGGAGGGGGGGACTTGAACCCCCAACCTCCTGCTGCTGCGCAAGGAACAGCACCACTGGGGTGTGCTTCGGGTTGTGACAGGATAGGAGCAGGGGCGTGAATAAGGTGTGTTTCCGCGGTGTACTGAATCTGAAAACGATTCAGGTAACTGAATCTCACGGGGCAGTCGTGGTCGACGGGCTGCTGCGGGTGGCTGTTCGCCGGAGAGGAGATAGGGAGGCGCGCCCGCGGGAGGGGGGCCGTGGTGCGCTGCGGGGTTAGAGGAGGTGAGGGAGGAGAGAAGAGATCGAGGGGAAGGCGAGGTGGGGTGCTCACCTCGAGCCAGTCAGGTGGCGGTCGGGGCAGACAGGGAGACCGGCGGTGGAGGAGACGGACGGCGGCGGCGCAGCGTGGCCTCCCGGCCCGCGCCGAGGGCACAGGGGCGTAGAGGGCAGAGCGGCGGCTCCATTCCCGCCGCTGGCGCAGCCGGAGGGGGTACGGAGCTCCGGCGATCACCGGTTGAAGAGGGACTCGGTGGTGAGGATGTTCAGGTTCAGTTATAGGTTCAGAGGAAGAACAGGGAGCAGGGGAAGGGAAAAAAAGAAGACGGCGGCGATGGAGGGGTAGCTATGGTCTAGGGTTTGAGTCTAGGGCAGAGGGAGGTGGTTTTTATGGGGCAGTGGGCAAGGTACGGCAGCAATCGCAGCGAGGGAGGTGGGATCGAGTGGAGGGGAAGCACTCGTACAGGTGACGTGAGGAAGATGACAGTGACAGGGGGTGAAAGGGTATTGGGCCAACAGGAAAAAGTTGGGCTTGGGAAGAAAAGAAAAGGGATGGGCTGCATGCCTCCCTCTCCTCTTTGTTATTTTTTGTTTGTTTTACTTTTTTTTTGTAGCAAAAGCAAGTGGAATCAAAACATGAGATTTTGGTTAGTAGAAAAATTTGAGAAAATTTTAGGGAAACTCCTTAGGCCACCTACTAACAGTTTGTAACTTTTAGTTGCAAAAATTTAAATGTTTGATTGTTGTTTAAAATTTAAACCAAATTGATTGAAATTTGCAATATTAGTTAATATTAGAAAACAAAGTATTTTTCAATAGGGTTTTCTTTAGGGTTTAAAAGTGATTTAAGGAATTCAAATTAGTGGTGCACTTCATGGATTCAAAAGTTTAATGATTTTGAGACATGGTTTGCGTTTGGAAGTGATTTGGAATTAATTGATTAAAGTGATTGATTGAATTAAGCAACAATTTAATAAGTGATCCAATATGAAATAAAATGGAACAATTTGGTTGTTTTCACTTGTTATTCTTATTCCAAAAGTTGTAACAGAACAAGTATGAAAACATTGTTTGAGTAAGGTTTAAATTTGAGTTGTGAAAACAGTGGAAAACAAATGCAACAATTTAGAAACAAAAGCAAACCACATGGAAACAATATGATGACATGATGCAAAACTTTAATAAACAAGAAATCAAACATTCTAAATGGTAGGTTTTCATACTTGGTCTGTTACAGATTCTTTCCAGACCGAGTCTCCGGTCCTCGCACCGGAGTCCCCGGTGTGATTTTCGCAGGATTGCTTGAAACGGCTAAATTTGGGGGATGGGGTATAAATACCCCTTCCCCTTCTTCTTCCTTGAGTCAGCTCGACCAGAAAAGATTCCCGCATTTCTAGAGCTCACACACCTTGCTAGATCGCCTAATACCTCCCACCAAAAGTGTTGATCTTCGAGGGATTGAATGAGAAGGCCCCGATCTACATCTTCACCAACTGGTTTTCCATTCCCCCCCCCCTCATCTGCTTGAGAGGAACTAGTCTAGGGTTTCCTTGTGTGGAAAACCTAGACCTCTTGCTACTCTTAGTGATTCTTGGTGCTGGTTGGGAGCCCCCAATTTGGTTGTGGGTGTGTGCCCCAAACTTATTTGTAAAGGACTCGATTCCCGCCTCAAATGGGATCAATAGCGGAAGGTGGACCAGGCCTTTGGGGCGGGGTTCATCGGAGAATAGGGTGAGGCCTTTGTGGTGCTGAGTAGGCCTTCGTGACGAAACTCACACCCCACTAAGGAGACATACTCCCTTAACAAGGAGGAACTCGGGAATACATCGTATCTCTGCGTGCTTCCGTTATCAGTTGCCTCGTTCCCCTCTCCTTTACTTTGTGCTTGTATTGTATTTCTCGTTGTTCTTGTCATATAGGTAAATTCACCTTAGTTGCATTATCTAGAGAATTCACCTTTGTGTCAAGCCTTAATTTGAAGAAAAAATAAAATTGGTTGTAGAACCTATTCACCACCCCCCCTCTAGGTGCCCATACTATCCGTTCAATTGGTATCGGAGCCTCGGCTCCTATTTTGGGCTTAACCGCCTAAGAGTTTAGTATGGACGGTGATACGGTAGTCACCGATTGCGCGGAACAAGTCACTATGGATGATCTCAAGGAACTGCAAAATTCCTTGACCTCGTCCATGGATGTCAAAATTGACGAGTTGTAAACTCTCTTGTTGCAACTCATGAAAGCCAAGGAACCAGAGTCATCCACTTCATCTCTTCCGGGCAAAATTTTGGACAACCTAAAAGTGACCCCCCTAAGAACACAACTTCTAAGGGGATGGAAGAGAAGGGAGATCACCACTTTGTCTAAGGACACTACTCTCCCGATCCTCCCATCCCACATCCTCATATAATCCCTAGAGGCGATCCTCCAAAAATTGATGCACATTCTTTGGTGATTGGCAATATTATATGAAAACTCACTTAAACTCTTCTTGTATTGAGCTTTGGAGGGTCACTCAATATGGATACAAGACTCATGACCCCAAGAACTTGACAAGAAGAGAAGGTGTAGATTGTCAACTCAACTACACCGCTTTGTCCATTATTTAACAAGCCGTGGGTCCAAACCACATGCATCATCTTTAACAATATTCCACCTCCAAAGAAACATGTGATGCTCTTACTGTCATGTTTGTGGGCAATGAAAGCATGAATAGGAATAGGTATGATACCTTGAGCAATGAGGCCAAAGGATTCTATGTGCACCATGGTGAGAACCATGAAGACATGTTCCGGAGGCTCGCGGGACTCTTGCCACCGCTTTCAATGGTGTTGGTACCACTCATATTGATTATGCTTGGATCAAGAGAAAGTACGTGAGTGCTCTCATGTCTTTTGGGCCCGTGGACTTGAAGAGTCTTCAAGGAAGACATGACTATACATTTATGACCTCAACTCAAGTAATGCAAGAGATTTTCTCCTTCCAAGTGCAAACAAAGAATGCTCTTGACAATCATGTTGTAGTCATGGAAATGCATAAAGGAGCCTCCATTGCTTTGAAGGCCAAGGTAGCGTTAAGCGAGGTTGATAATCATGAAGCTTGCATTGGGGACTTGGCCCCTTTGAAGGATCAAGAATATGACCCCGTGCTTAAGGATGTCATTGATCTTGCCGTGCAAATGTTTTGGAAGAATCCTCCCAAGGCCAAGGCATATGTTGAGGAGAAGACCAAGTCTAGGTATGGCAAGGAAGGGGCTCAAAAAGTGTGAGCTTGCTTCAATTGTCAAGTTAAGCATCATTTCATTGTGGAGTGTCCTTATGAAACTAGATAACATCATGGAGGGGATCTTATTCGCAAGGACAAGTCAAAGGTCGCTTACAAGAAACCTCTCTTCAAGAAGAAAACTTTAAACAAGAAGGCTCCTACAATGTGCTAGTGACTCAAGAAGAGTATGATTCCGGTGATGATGATGAAGAAGAATCCACAAGTGAAGTGGTCACTCTTGCTATTGCATCAACATCATCATCGTCATCTCTCTTTGAATCCCCCAATGAGAATATTCCTCAACCCTAGACCAATCTCTTCATGGCTCATGCCTTAGAGGTATCACCTTCTACTCTCTCTAAGACTTCAAATGAAATTAGTAACATTCCTAGTCCTAGAGTAAAAGATGAAATTGCCTCTTTGGACCATTTTATGGCTAATGTGCAAGGTGAGTCCAAGAAATACTTTGATATCCTCATGACCCAATTTGGGAGAGGCCCATGAGGCTCTTGAGAAGAAAGGTGAGACTAAAAGGAGGAATGCGGATGAAAAGGCACCCCTTGATGCTTGCGTTGGCGACAGAAATTCCTTGCTACACCTTGATGGTGTCAGGAATTCTTGCTGCTATGAATGGCGTGTTGGGAACCCCAAGAGGAGGGTTTGATGAGAAAGCGGTAAGAATTTCCCTCAGTTAAGAACCAAGGTTATCAATCTAGAAGGAGGAAGATGATCTCGGGAAGGTTGATGCCACTGACGGGCGTGATGGTGCCTCACCGGTGTCAGCAACAACGTGGAACCTGCACACAACACAACCAAAATACTTTGTCTCAACGGTACTGTGAGGTTGTCAATCTCACCGGTCTTGCTGAAAACAAAGATTAGACGTATAGTGTGGAAGATGGTGTATGCTTGCAATTAGTAAAGAAAGCAGGAAATTGTTGTGGTTTGTTTAACAGTGTGGAAAATGGACCGAGGTTCATAGGTTCACTAGTGGTGTCTCTCCATAAAGATAACATGCTGAAAGTGCAAACGCGCTTAAATCATCTTGTTTTGGTGTTTGTTAACAACACATGTATCCTTAAGTGTGTTGATATATTTCAGGGCCTAAACAAAATATTTGATGTGGTGGTATTGTGTTACAAAAAGGAGCAAAGCCTCTGGAATTTTCTCTGGTGGAGTTTACTCCAAGCCGGAGTCTCCGGTCTCCCAGACCGGAGTCTCCGGTGTCAAGGAATTCACCAGGATGATTTCTCTGGATCTCTGGTGTCGCCTGCAGTACCCAGACCGGAGACTTACCGGAGTCTCTGGTGTGGGTGTTTCCTCTCAAGAATTTTGCTAAGTCATTTCTGGTGTCGCCCGCGGTACCCAGACCGGAGACTTACCGGAGATACACCGGAGTCTCCGGTGTGGGTATTTCCTCTGATGAATTTGGCTAAGTCATAACTGGTGTCGCCTGCGGTCGGTCCGAAGACTTACCGGAGACTGTCCGGAGTCTCCGGTGCCAGTGTTCTTTGCTCTCGACTGACCCCAGACACTCCGTGAGCTCAAATGACTAAGTCAAGACTGGAGTCTCCGGTTCTCCAAGCTGGAGTCTCCGCACTGAAGTTTTTACTAGAGTTTCTCAAGGTGGTGAACTTGGTGTCGCCTGCGGTATCGACACCGGAGACAGTCCGGAGTTTCCGGTCAAGGGGGTCTGCGAAAATAGTCAGGCCGGAGTCTCCGGCCTTTACACCGGAGTCTCCGGTGTGAGTTTGGCAGAAAAGCTCCAATGGCTCCAAGACTTTATGAGGGGCATAAATACCCCCCTCCCCTCCACCTACCTTAGGTTCGCTCGTCCAGAATTGAAGTCACCATTGTTGGAGCTCCCCCACCTTGCTAGATCTCCCAATCCCTCCACCCAAAAGCCTTGATCTTTGGAGGATTGAAGGAGAAGGCCCCGATCTATGTCTTCACCAACCGGATTTCATTTCCTCTATCATTTGCTTGAGGGATCTTTGCCGAGGGTTTCCTCTTGTGGAGAACCTAGGCTTCTTGCTACTCTTGGTGATTTGTGAGTGTTGGGAGCCCCCAATTTGGTTGTGGTGTGTGCCCTAAACTTGTTTGTAAAGGACTCGATTCCCGCCTCAAAGGGGATCAATAGTGGAAGGTGAACTAGGCCTTTGTGGTGGAGTTCATCAGAGAATAGGGTGAGGCCTTTGTGACGTTGAGTAGGCCTTCGTGGCGAGTTCACACCCCTCCAACGAGACGTACTCCCTTAACAAGGAGGAACTCGGGAATACATCGTGTCTCCGCGTGCTTCCATCGGTTATCTCATTCCCTTATCTTTTACTTACTTGTACTTGTTGCATTAATTGTTGAACTAGTTGCATTAGTTTCTTTCCTTGTCATATAGGTAAATTCACCTTAGTTGCAGTATCTAGAGAATTTACCTTTGTGTCAAGCCTAATTGTGTAGAAAAATTAAAATTGGTTGTAGCACCTATTCACCCCTCTCTAGGTGCCCATACTTTACTTTCAATGGGTATTAGAGCATCGGCTCTTCTATCGGGCTGAACCGCCTAAGAGTTTAAGTATGGGTGAAGATTCAGATGCCGAAGGTTCCGTGGCAAGGGTATCCATGGATGATCTCAATGAGTTGAAAAATTCATTGACCTCATCCATAGACACCAAGATTGATGAGTTGCGTCAAGTATTGATGGAACTCCTCAAAGCCAAAGGGCCGGAGGTCGCCGACTCTACTCCTCCGGAAGTAACTCCGGAGGGCGCCAAAAAAGGGGTAGATGGTGATCCATCTAAAAATTCTTCCGCCGAAAACTCCACCAAAAAGGGTACGGATGGAGAGGGAGAATTTCACTCCGTCAAAGGACATTATTATCCCGATCCCCCCGTCCCTCATCCTCATATAATCCCTAGGGGAGATCCACCTAAAATTGATGCCTTTTCTTTTCCTGAATGGCAATATTACATGGAGACTCACTTGAACTCTTCTTGTATCGAGCTTTGGAGGGTCACTCGTGATGGATACAAACCTCATGACCCCAAGAACCTCACAAGAAGAGAAGCCGTAGATTGTCAACTCAACTACACCGCCTTGTCAATTCTTCAACAAGCCGTGTGTCCTAACCACATGCCGCATCTTCAACAATATTCCACCGCCGAGGAAACATGGGACACTCTTGTCGTCATGTTTGTGGGAAATGAGAGTATGCAAAGGAATAGATACGATGCCTTGACCAATGAGGCCAAAGGGTTCTATATGCATGATGGAGAGGACCATGTAGACATGTACCGAAGACTCAAGACTCTTGCCACCTCCTTCTAAAATGGTGGTGCCAAGTACATTGATGATGCTTGGATCAAGAGGAAGTACATGATTGCCCTAATGCCATTTGAGGGCACAGACTTGAAAAGCATTCAAGGAAGACATGATTTCTCTTCCATGACCTCAACTCAAGTGATGCAAGAAATGTGCTCCTATCAAGTGCAAACTAAGAATGCTCTTGACAACCGTGCTAGGGCCATTGGAATGAAGAAAGGGGCATCGGTTGCTTTGAAGGCCAAGGTTGTGTCAAGAGAGGTTGAGTATGAAGAAGAAGGAGATGAGGTGTTGCCTCCTTTTAAGGAACAAGACTATGATCCGTGCTAAAGGATCTTATTGCTCTCACCGTGCAAAAGTTTTGGAGTAATCCTCCCAAGGGCAAGAAATTTGTTGAGGAGAAGACCAAATCTCGCTATGGCAATGATGGGGCTCAAAAAGTGAGGTCTTGCTTCAATTGCCAAGATAAGCACCACTTGATTGCGGAGTGTCCCTATGAAAATAGAGAACTCCGTAGTGGCAAGCTCATTCGCAAGGACAAGTCCAAGGATGAGTACAAGAAACCTCATTTCAAGAAGAAACCATACAACAAAAAGGCTCCCACCAAGTTTGTGGTATTTACTCAAGAGGAGTATGATTCCGGGAGTGATGAAGAAGAAGAAACCACAAGTGAAGTGGCCGCTTTAGCTATTGATTCTACTCCATCATCTTCATCTCTCTTTGAATCCCCCAATGACAATCATCCTCAACGAAATGCCAAGTGCTTCATGGCTAAGGCCACGGAGGTATCACCTTCCTCCAACTCTAAGACCCCTAGTGAACTAGAACATCTTGCTAGTCTTAGAGTAGAAGATGAAAGGCTCTCCTTGGAACGTTTTATGTCTAACATGCAAGGGGAGACCAAGAAGTACTTTGAGAATCTCATGAGCCAATTGGGAGAGGCCCAAGAAGCTCTTGAGAAGAAAGGTGAGGTTGAAAGAAGGAATGCAGATGAAATTGCATCCCTCTCTATGACTCTTGAGGAAGAGCATGATCGTAGAGTCTCTCCAGAGGAGGAACTTGAATCTATTGAATTAACTCACAATGAACTTATATCTAACATCACTAAGGAACGTGACCTTTCTCTTGCTAAATATAAAAAGCTAAAAAGGATAAGGTTGAGTTTGGGGCTGGTCATGGTAAACTAACCGAGGAGTTTGAAAAGCTAACCAAGGCTCACAAAGCCTTGAAGAGCCAACACTCATCCCTCAAAGAGTTGCATGAACAACTTCAAACTCAACTTAATCAACTTAACAACCCTAGAACCTCTACTTATGCTTGTGATCATGCAAATATTATTGAGGAAAATGCTAGGTTGAAGGATGAGCTAGCAAGGCTCAAGGGAAAAGGCCCTCAAGTTGAGGAAGTTGTGATCTCTACCCCACAAGTGGTTGCCCCTAGATCTAATGTGGTTATTGCTAGACCACAATTGAGTGCTCCAAGGAAACAAGTGGACAAGCAAGGTCTTGGCTATGTAGCCAAGAAGAACAAGAGCAAGAAGACCAACAATGGTGCCTCGGGTGGTATTGTCATTAGGGACAACAGTACTCGTAGCACACCCGCACAAGCAAGCAATGTTGCCTCGAGTAGTAGTGTCATGAGGGACAACACTACTCGTAGCACCTCCGTGGGAACTAACAATCCAAACCATTTCTTATATGTTGATTATTATGGTGTTGTGCAAGCTAAATATGTTGGTCCTATTGAGGGTTTCATTGACTATACTATTTGGGTTCCAAAGACCCTTGTTGCTAACATGAAGGGAACCTCCTCGGGTCATAAATCTAGTCAATGATCTCTTGCAGGACTATGCTTCCGGTGGGACTAAATGGATAATTGAAAGTGGTTGCACTAGCCATATGACCGGAAGCAAAGAACTTGTGACGGAGTTGCGCCCAAATGACATACAAGCAACCGTCACCTATGGAGACTCGTCCTCGTCTAAGGTATCCGGATTAGGCAAGGTTGTGATTGCTCCCGATATCACTATCGCGAACGTCATGCGTGTCGAATCCCTTGGTTTCAATTTACTCTCCGTCCGCTCTCTTGGAAAGTTGGGTTTCTCCGTCTTTTTTTATGTTGATATTGTGGTCCTTATGAGGAGCAAGACTCTTGACGTCGCATACGTGGGACATATTGAAAATTAGTTGTTCGTGGTAGACTTTTCAAAGTCTACCAACTCTCAAGCAATTTGTCTTTTCGGAAAGGCGGATGTGGGATGGTTGTGGCATCGCCGCCTATCCCATGTTACCATGAGAACTTTGCAAAGTCTTCACAAAGGTGGACTTATTGTCGGACTAAAAGAAAATGTTTCCGTTTCAAAGGATCGCGTTTGTAGGTCGTGTGTTGAAGGAAAGATGCATGATATGGCGCACAAGGCCAAGACTATTATTTCATCAAATAGGATCTTGGAGCTTGTCCATGTTTATCTCTTTGGTGTCGTGCCCGAGGAAAGTCTTGGAGGCAAGAAATATTGCTTGGTGATTGTCGATGATTATTCAAGATACACTTGGGTATATTTCTTCAAGTGTAAGAGTGAGACTCAACAAACCATCATAGACTTCTCCAACCAAGTGAAACGTCAACCCAATGTGCAAATCATCGCTATTAGGAGTGATAATGGTTCGGAGTTCAAGAACTACACTTTGAATGAATTCCTTAGTGAAGAAGGCATTCGTCATCAATACTCCGCCACTTACACTCCTCAACAAAATGGTGTTGCCGAAAGGAAGAATCGCACTCTCTTGGATATGGCAAGGACCATGTTGGCGGAGTACACTTCTCCCCAATATTTATGGGCCGAGGCCATATCCACCGTATGCCACTCCTCCAACCGCCTCTACACCCGCAAGGGCTTGGACAAGACTCCATATGAGATCCTCACCGGCAACAAGCCTAACGTATCCTACTTCCGTGTATTCGGTTTTAAGTGCTTTTATTTGATCAAGGGTGTTAGGTTGTCTAAATTTCAATCCAAAACTATTGAGGGTATATTTGTTGGTTACGGTGCCGAATCACACACTTATAGAGTCTTTTACAAAGCCTCGTGGATTGTCATAGAATCTTGTAGTGTGGTTTTCGAGGAAAGTGATGGCTCCCAAGTGGCGCAATTTCATGTTTTCTAATGTAGATGTTGAAATACCTCAAGAAGCCATAGGAAGGATGGGTGTGGGATTTTTCCGCCCCATTGAGGGACACCTTATGGCGACTCGAGAAGGACTATGCTCTACTCAAGTGGATCCCTCCTCTACAATAGATGAACAAGCCAAGGAGCCAAGTAATTCACCTAACCAAGAACATGTTGAAGACCCTCCTCTTATTGACCAAGTTACTACGCAAGATGCAACCACTCCTATCATTCATGCTAGTCAAGGTCAAGGCCAAGATCAACCATCCTCTTCATCCTCTCCTCAAAGTGAAGCTAGTGTTGAAGATATTATTGATGATGATGATGATCAAGGCCAAATTGGTCAAGATGGGGACCCAAATGATCAAGATGATCAAGTGATCCCTCCTCTCAATAATGAGGAGATCGAAGCCCGTCGTGCTAGAAGGATAAGAAGAGCTTTGAAGCAAATTGATGCCCAATACAACAAGGTCTTGGAAGATATTCAAGCTAGAAGATCCACAAGAAGGCAATTGGCACATTTTAGTGAGCATCAAGCTCACATCTCTATGGTGGAACCAAAGAAAGTGTTTGAAGCTCTTGAGGACTCCAATTGGGTTGAAGCTATGCATGATGAGCTCAATAATTTTGAGCGCAACAAGGTTTGGAGATTAGTTGAGGAGCCCAAAGATTGCCACAATGTTATTGGAACTAAGTGGATTTTCAAGAACAAGCAAGATGATCATCGCATTGTCATAAGGAACAAGGCAATATTGGTTGCTCAAGGTTACACTCAAGTTGAAGGCACTGACTTTGATGAAACCTATGCACCCGTGGCCCGCCTTGAGTCCATCTGTATCCTCCTTGCTTATGCATCTCCGCATAATTTCAAATTGCAACAAATGGATGTCAAAAGTGCTTTCTTAAATGGTCCACTCAAAGAGGAAGTATATGTTAAGCAACCTCCGGGGTTCGTGAACCTCAACTTTCCTAACCATGTCTACAAGCTCGATAAGGCGCTCTATCAAATTAAACAAGCACCATGTGCGTGGTATGAGCACCTTAGAGAGTTGTTGGATGACCGTGGTTTTGAAGTTGGGAAGATCAACCCCACTCTCTTCACAAAGAGAGTGAAGGGAGATCTTTTCATATGCCAACTCTATGTGGACGATATTATCTTTGTCTCAACTAACCAAGCTTTCAATAATGAGTTCTCTAAGCTTATGACTGATAGGTTCGAGATGTCTATGATGGGTGAGCTTAAATTCTTCCTTGGCTTTGAGATCAAGCAATTGGCTCGTGGGACTTTCATTTATCAAGCCAAGTATACCCAAGACATGATCAAGAGGTTTAACTTCCAAAATGCAAAGATCAAGACATCTCCTATGCAAGTCAAGTGCCACCTATCACGTAATCCAAAGGGTAAAGATGTGGACCAAAAGTTGTATCGTTCTATGATTGGTTCTTTGCTTTACCTTTGTGCATCTAGGCCCGATATTGTTTTGAGTGTAGGTGTGTGTGCAAGGTATCAAGCGGCTCCGAAGGAAAGCCACTTAGTGGCGGTCCATAGGATCTTTCGTTATTTGGTTCATACCCCAAGGTTTTGTTTGTGGTACCCAAAGGGGGCACAATTTTCTCTCAAGGGCTACATGGATTCCGATTGGGCGGGTGATCAAGATGATAGGAAGTCTACTTCCGAGTCTTGCCAATTTCTTGGTAGGTATTTGGTGAGTTGGTCTTCCAAGAAGCAAAATTGCATATCTCTCTCCACCGCCGAAGCCGAGTATGTAGCTGCCGCAAGTGCTTGCACTCAATTGCTATGGATGAAGCAAACTATCAAGGAATATGACATTCATATGGATAAGGTGCCTCTTTTGTGTGATAATGAAAGTGCCATCAAGATCGCCTACAACCCCGTGCAACATACAAGAACGAAGCACACTGAGGTTCGCCATCATTTCATCTTAGACCATGTGGCAAGAGGTGATATTGTTCTATCTTATGTGCCCACCAAGGACAATCTTGCGGATATTTTCACGAAGCCACTCGACGATGCAAGATCTCATTCTTGAGGAATGAATTAAATGTCATTGATTCTAGGAGTTTGACTTGAGGATCTTGCACACACCCCTATAGATGAAACGTGTTTGGGTTTAGGTGTAGGCATGGACATAGGGGGGTGTTATCCTAACACATTGGGTTCTCCCTCCCCCCATTATGCCCAAAGCAAATTTCATTGTTATCTCTTTTTCTAATGTTGAATTGTGAGCTTCAATGTCGAGAATTGGCAATGTACCCAAGATATATCTTCGCGGTGACATACCATGATCTCTTACATGGTGGCTTAGGCAAACAACCTCTTTTTTTAAAGAGTTGGTTCTTATTTGGTAATATTTTGCTCTTTTGAGTGTTTTTGGCCATTTCGGATGATATACTCAAAAATTTGATGTTCATATGATTTCTAGTGTTTCTTGAGTATAAGATTCCTCCCTGTTGATTATTGTTCTTTCCCAGCCAAAAAACTCCCATTTAAACAAGTTTATTTGCCTCATACATGTCCTTTCCATCTTTTTGAGTTTTCTGGCGTGGGGTCCGGAGACTCCGATCTGCCTCACCGGAATCTTCGGCCAGTCCGGAGACTCCGGTGTTAAGATCGGAGACTCCGGTGTGGGGGTCCGCAGTATAAAAAGTGGGGGCTCGGGGAAGTTAGGGTTTTCATCCCCACTCCCCCCCCTCCCCCAATACATTGCTGCGCCGCCGCCGTCGCCAAGAGCTCCCCTCCGGCCAGTCCCCACCGCCGAAAACCTCCTCCCTCGCCTCTCCCATCCATGAGAGGCACCATGACAGGCCAGGGTGACCAGGGTACATCTCTCCCCTCCCCATTTTCTTGTTTTTGCATCTAGATCTAAGGACTAGGTGATTTGTTTTGGAGAGATGGTACTTGCTGCTGTTTAGCGTTCACCCTAGCATATTTTTTCCTTGTAAAAACTGATAGAAACAACTTAGAACTAGTTCTGTCAGATTCACTTAGCAGTTTTGACGCCCAATCCGGAGACTCCGGTTTGCCAGTCCGAAGACTCCGGTGTGAATCTCCCAAAACTGAATTCTGTCGTTTCTGTTTGGTTTCTGCACTCATCTTTGGACATGTATGCTCACTGTTTTGTTTTTCTTTCTGGTTTTGTGTATTGGCTGCGTGTGCTTTCAGGGAAAAGGACTAAGACAAAATCCTCCAACCCCAACAAGCGTGCCTATCGTACCCACACCCGCAACTATCATGTCACTGATGAAGCCACTGGCAGGGTTGGTCAGAGGAACACTTTTGCAACAGAGCAGCGTTAAAGAAAGAGAGCTAAGGCACGGTTGAGGAATGAGTTGGCCAAGAAGGCCAAGTATGACATGATACTTTCTGTCAAGTCTATGAGCAAGGAGTACAGGATCATGCGGGCCCATCCATTCTTCACCATGGCCCGTACTGCGGAGAGTTCCCATTACTGGAGGAGGGAGTCTGAGCTGATTCAGAGGGAGATTTTCTCTCAGTTCAAGCAGCCGGTGTGTCCTCAGAAAGTTCTTGACTTGGATGCACTTGACAGGTCTGAGTACTTTCAGGAGGCTCTGTGGATAACGAGGAAGCTTGGACTTGAGCATCTTGTTGGGATTCAGCAAGACTACAACATCTCGGTTCCCTTCAGTGTGCAGCAGTTCTTTGCCACTGTCACTTTTGGTGAAGATGAGGATGTCACTCTTACCTGGATGACCGGGTCCCTTCAGTGTGAGTCCTCTATCCGTAGGCCGGCTGATCTGCTGGGTTACCCTTGGGGTGACAATTGCGGAGCACGCATGCATATCCATGGTGTGGCTTATGATAAGAAGAGGATGGCACCGATGTATGAGAAGATTTCAAGTACTGGAACCGCTAAGGACCTCAAGACTGTTTACAACATTCTTCTCTGCCTCTTCCGCAACAACATTGCTCCCTAGGCGGGTAATGTGGGTGCTATTCGCAGTGGTGTGGTCAACCTTCTCTACCAGGCCTTCCGTTGTCACCATGCCGGTCCAGATTGTGAGGGGTATGAGATTGACGTCATGAACTTCATCAAAGAAGAAATGTACTCAGCTGTTATTGAGATCAAGAAGGTTCCAGTATATGCTCCTTATGTGATGAAGCTGATTCTTGATGAGGTTCCGGGCTTGGAGTGCAAGACTGAGCACTCTATTGGTACTCTTCAGGTTCTCGCACGCCGTGCTGACTCTGACACTCCCATGGGTGGGACTGAGGCTCCTTCTGGGTCCAGGAGAAAGAATGCAGATCCTCCCTCTCGCCATTCTAGCAAGGAGGAGACACAGGATGAGATGAAGAAGTTGTCTTGGTTTCAGCGCAACATTCTGTGCATGACAGTTCCAGTGCATAAGGAGAACCATGTGGCCTATAAGAAGAGGCGTGAGCTGAAGAAGATGATCTCCAAGCTGCAGGACCACACTGGGCTTGGAGCTACTCCTCCGATGGGTACTCCTCCCACTCCTCGCACCGCGTCCGTGACTATGTCTTATGAGAACTGGAACACTGACCAGTTTCCTTGGGGTGACTTTGAGGACGTCACCTCAGCTCCTTCCTCTTCGACCCACCGTGGCAAGGCCCCTATGACTGAGGAAGAGGAGAATGTTGAGGAACAGCCTGAGGATGATGAGGAGCTGGAGTTCTTCAACAGTGGTTCTGATGAGGAAGAGCAACAGGAACACGAAGAGGAAGACGAAGATGATGAGGGAGGAGCAACGGACACAGTCGATGATGAGGACCACGAGGATGATGACTGAGTCCTTGGGTTGTGTAGTGCTCTTTGCCCCTTTTTGGTGTCTCGATGCCAAAGGGGGAGAAGTAGCTTGTCTTCTCCGGTCTTTGCAAGGGTTACTTTGGTTTGATTTGCTTCGGAACACAAGTCTTTGAACTTGATTTCCCTTTTATGGCTTGTGTTCCCGTTATCTTAGTTGATTTGGTTTTCTAGTAAACAATGTATGTTATGTGTGTGATGAGACTACGTGGTGAAGCTATCTTTCATATTATGCTTATTATTGCTTTATCTGTTGTCTCTATGCATGTATGTATTATTCTTCACTAGTGGTTGATCTAGAGGGCTTTGTTTGTAAAATATAGGGGGAGCTCACATTGTGAGTACTCTATCTTTTATAAACATAGCCTAGCTGTGATTTTATTGCAAATATGTGTGTTGTCATCAAACACCAAAAAAGGGAAAATTGAAAGTGCAAACGCGCTTAAATCATCTTGTTTTGGTGTTCGTTAACAACACATGTATCCTTAAGTGTGTTGATGTGGTGGTATTGTGTTACAAAAAGGAGCAAAGCCTCTAGAATTTGCTCCGCTGGAGTTTACTCTAGGCCGGAGTCTCTGGTCTCCTAGACCGGAGTCTCCGGTGTGAAGTAATTCACCAGGATGATTTCTTTGGATCTCTGGTGTCGCCTGCGGTACCGAGACCGGAGACTTACCCGAGATACACCGGAGTCTCCGGTGTGGGTGTTTCCTCTCAATAATTTGACTAAGTCATTTCTGGTGTCGCCTGCGGTACCCAAACCGGAGACTTACCGGAGATACACCGGAGTCTCCGGTGTGGGTATTTCCTCTGATGAATTTGGCTAAGTCATAACTAGTGTCGCCTGCGGTACTCGGTCCGGAGACTTACCGGAGACTGTCCGGAGTCTCCGGTGTGCCAGTGTTCTTTGCTCTCGACTGACCCCAGACACTCCGTGAGCTCAAACGACTAAGTCAAGAATTTATGCACTGAAGTTTTTACTGGAGTTTCTCAAGGTGGTGAACTTGGTGTCGCCTGTGGTATCGACACCGGAGATTTACCGGAGACAGTCCGGAGTCTCCGGTCCAGGGGGTCTGCGAAAATACTCAGACCGGAGTCTCCGGCCTTTACACCGGAGTCTTCGGTGTGAGTTTGGCAGAAAAGCTCCAACGGCTCCAAGACTTTATGAGGGGTATAAATACCCCCTCCCCTCCACCTACCTTGGGTTAGCTCGTCCAGAATTGAAGTCACCATTGTTGGAGCTCCCCCACCTTGCTAGATCTCCCAATCCCTCCACCCAAAATCCTTGATCTTTGGAGGATTGAAGGAGAAGGCCCTGATCTATGTCTTCACCAACCGGATTTCATTTCCCCTCTCATTTGCTTGAGGGATCTTTGCCTAGGGTTTCCTCTTGTGGAGAACCTAGGCTTTTTGCTACTCTTGGTGATTTGTGAGTGTTGGGAGCCCCCAATTTGGTTGTGGGTGTGTGCCCCAAACTTGTTTGTAAAGGACTCGATTCCCGCCTCAAAGGGGATCAATAGTGAAGGTGAACTAGGCCTTTGTGGCGGAGTTCATCGGAGAATAGGGTGAGGCCTTTGTGACGTTGAGTAGGCCTTCGTGGCGAGTTCACACCCCGCCAACGAGACGTACTCCCTTAACAAGGAGGAACTCGGGAATACATCGTGTCTCCATGTGCTTCCATCGGTTATCTCGTTACCTTATCTTTTACTTACTTGTACTTGTTGCATTAATTGTTGAACTAGTTGCATTAGTTGCTTTCCTTGTCATATAGGTAAATTCACCTTAGTTGCACTATCTAGAGAATTTACCTTTGTGTCAAGCCTAATTGTGTAGAAAAATTAAAATTGGTCGTAGCACCTATTCACCCCTCTCTAGGTGCCCATACTTTACTTTCACATGCTGGGTGAAGAAATTACAGCTTGGCAATTGACAAATAAAGGTTGCACCGTAGTGCATATTATAACATGATGACTACTATGATATTTAGTGCGGGCATTACAACAAAATACATAGACCGAAATCCATCTGCATATATGACTAATAATCCACCCTCAGGTTATCATCCGAACCCCCTTAGGTATTAAGTTGCAAGCAACAGATAACTGCATTAAACAATGTGTGTAATGTAAGAAATGATTGTACGCGCGGGCACTCACACCGCTGTTTTCACCCTAGTGGCAACAACACATCCTCCCCCGTCACGTTTCTGTCACTCGAGCACAAGCGAAAAGGAGACATGAACTCACTATCTAGCATAAATACTCCCTCTTGGAGTCACTAGCAACTACTTGGCCAGAGAAACCACTAGCAACAGAAAGCATGCAAGATAACAAATAACATATGCAATAAAGACTATAATCAACTTGGCATAAGTTCAATTTTCATCGGATCCCAACAAACACATCATATAGAATTACATAAGATCAATCTCGATCATGATAGGAAGCTCACGAGATCTAAACATGGAGGCATATGAGGAGAAGACAACCATCTAGCTACTTCTATGGACTCGTAGTCCAAGGATGAACTACTCACGCATCACTCTGGAGGCAGGCATGCTGATGTAGAAGCCTCCGGTGATGATTTCCTCTCCGGCAGGGTGCCGGGAGACAGCTCCAGAACCCTCCTGATATAGGGTTGACGACGACGGCGGCTGCGGAACTTTTCGGGGATTTTTATAAGGTATTTAGGGTTTTCCATCCGGGGGGAATAAATAGGCGAAATGGCAAAGTCGATGGAGACCTGGGGGCCCCACACCCATAGCTGGCGCGACCAGGGGGAGGGTGCGCCACCCTATGTTGTGGCCCCCTGGTGCCCGTCTTCGACACTCCTTCGGTCTTCTGGATGATTCTGAGGAAAATAGGCACTTCGGGCTTTATGGGGTCCAATTCCGAGAATGTTTCCAGAACAACTTTTCTGAAACCAAAAACAACAGAAAACAGGGAAGTGGCACTTGGCATCTTGTTAATAGGTTAGTCCCGGAAAACGTATAAAAATGCTATAAATAAGGGAGAAAACATGTTGCAATTGGCATAATATGATCATGGAGCATCAGAAATTATAGTTACGTTGGAGACGTATCAAGCATCCCCAACCTTAGTTCCTACTCGTCCTCGAGTAGGTAAACGATAAAACATAATAATTTCTGAGGCGACATCCTAGTATCATAAACTTGATCATTATAATGTAAAAGCATATGTACGCTGAGATCATAGAACTTCAAACACAAACATGATAAATAGAACTTTAATAATAAAGCATAGCAATCACTTTGCATCATGAAGAGTATCTTAAATAAAGGATCATGGATAATAATGCAAAGAAAGATAAACGTTTGCTTCAGGTATAGAGAAAGCATGGCAAAGTGGTATTTCGCTAGTCCTTAAGAGTGGGACAAAACATAAATGCCAGAACACTTTCAAAGTTCATGAGGAAGACTAGAAAAATAATTTAAGAACAAATAATATCACATCATGAAGTAATTATTGATGTTTACGGGACAAATGCACGTAGAACTCAGAATGAAAAAAATGCTCTCTCAACTGTGCATAAAGTTAGAAGATGGAGACTCAACATAAAATAAAATAAAGGTCCTTCGCAGAGGGAAGAAGGGATCACTCATGTGCTAGAGCTTTTTATTTTATTAAACAGAGGTATTAAAAGTTTGACACTCCTCCCATCCATCTTTCACAAACCATGGCTAACCGAATCCTCGGGTTCCTACCAACAATCACATACCGTGGATGAGTGTCTATATTTTAGGATATGTGTATGTTAATGTCAACGATTAGTAAACAGACAATACAGTACTTCACAAGCCAACTGGATTCACAAGAGTGACTCCCATTGTGAAGGATGCAACTGGGGTAGAAGGTCATCCCTCTTTCTCTTTTGTTTACACAATTATGCTTTGACTGATAAATCAGGGGCAAAAATAGTGAAGAGAATTTGTTTGTATTGATTTGGGGCTGGGCACCCTACTGCCAGCTCTTCTATGATTTGGATAAGCGGGTGAAGCCACTAGTCCAGTGTGTGAAATCCAATCAACAAGTGAGATAAAGATTATCTATTGACGTCCTCATGAGCAAAAACAAGAACACAAACCAGGAGTAATTTTGAAAGTTTTAAAGGTAACACGTGAGCAATTTACTTGGAGTGGCAGTGAAATACCACATGTAGGTAGGTATGGTGTACACAATGGGAAAATTTTGGTTTTAAAGGAGTTGGGATGCACGAGTAGACTTCCATACTCTATACAGGTGAAGGCTAGCAAAAGACTGGGGGCGACAAATGAAGAGAGGATAAGAGCCATAATCATGCAAAGCGACATAAGCGTCATTAATTAAAGCATAAGCGGCATCACAAGTTCAAAAACTAAGTGGTCATGGAGGCTATTCGTGACTGGTTTTTAGTCATAAACATGGTGTGAGCATGCGCCAAGTCAACCAAATAAAACATTCGAAAGAGAATACCACAAATTGATGCTTTACTATGACAAGAACAACTCATGAATCTTTTAAGATATATTAAATACTCTCAGATATTTGAGGCTATTCATTCTACTCAATGACCACAAGTCTTTAAACTAAAATAACATTTAGCATGGCATGAAAAAGTTCTAGCCACAGTCTATACAAGCTTCTACTTGCACTGTTATAAATTCTACATCAAGCAACAGTTTCTTTTGCCAACAAGCACCATACAAGATATGTTTTAACAAAAATACTCTTTATTATACAGAAAGCAAACATGAGAGTACTCATATAACACTACTAAAACTAATAGCTCTGATAAGAGATGCATGCAAAACAGGAGCTAAATAAATGCAGGAGCCAGACAAAGATTAAGAATACAACGTATTCCCATGAAAAAGCGCAGCGTGTCACTCTCCAGTAAGAGAATGCTGGGGGTCCAACCAAGATTATTGGAAAAATAAAAACAAACTGAAATAAAAAAATAAAAGATGCTCCAAGTAAAGCACATAAGGTGTGACCGAATAAAAATATAGTTTCAGTAGAAGTGACCTGATAATTTGTTGATGAAGAAGGGGATGCCTTGGGAATTCCCAAGCTTAGACGCTTGAGTATTCTTGGAATTTGCTAGGATGTACCACCGGGGCATCCCCAAGCTTAAGCTTTTCATTCTTCTTGATCACATGATATCATCCTCTTCTCTTGACCCTTGAAAACTTCCTTCACACCAAATTTCTCACAGTCTTCATTAGCAACGTTAGTGCAATCGAAATAATAAATTATCATGGTTCAGTTTCAACACAAGCCTAACACTAAAAAACACATTAACTACAATCACAACTTATTTTAAAACTCTTTTTCTCAAAAGAACACTAAAAGAAAGAGATTAAGATGCAAATGCAATTATTGGCAGAAATCTTTCAAAACATGACAACAGGTAAAGATGATTTTTTTAAAATCTGATGTTCCTCAAATCAAAATATGGTCAACTAAGAAAAGTTGCGTATACAGACCAGGATTACGCACAAAAAAGCTCAGGCCATTTTGAATTTTCGGTTATTTTATACGTATTTAACAGTGTACAAAAAAAAAATCTGTTCCTGCGCAGAAAGCCGAAATATAGTCTCTACTTTCCACTAGAGGATTTACTTGGCTCAACAAAAACACAAAAGAAAATATACAACGGGGTTGCTAAGGAAATAGACAACACCCAAGTGCAAAGCACACAAAAGAAAACAAAGGAAAACTAATTGAAATCAGAGAAATAAAACGGGTTGTCTCCCGGTAGTGCTTTTCTTTAACGCCTTTCAGCTAGGCATAGAAAGAAACTCAAGTATTTTACAGTGAATAAGCATCAAAATTAAGCATCTGTAGAATTTTTAGATATCCCTTTATCAGCACTTTTAGGCACACTACTTTCATCAAATGGGTTTGAAGGAACAATCCAATCAAAATTCTTTTCTAGAGTTTCATGCATTCCTACCAATTTAAAGGGTATTGGTATTTTAATTTCCTTATCGTTGGCTTTACCCGGTGTGCTATTAACATCTACACATGAGCCTGACATCTCAAATCGATTAAAACCTTTTCTAGCCTCAACGGTAACATCACCAAATACTTTAAACAAAGTTTCTAGGATAAACTCTCTTTTTTCGCTATCTTAATGTTATCAAGGTTGAGGAACATTTGTTGTATTATGAGATTAAGGTTAAAAAACCTAGCGTCTAGCATACAAACTAGAGATGCTGCAGCAGTTTCATAATCTGGAGCAAGTTCAACTAAGGATCTATCCTCAAGTTCATCGTGCTTACTAACATAATTAAAGAATTCTCCAGTATTATCTTTCCCAATTATATCACCGCTACCTATTGGTACGTATTTCAAGGTAAACTTGAGTAGAATCATGATTAGAGATTAAACTAAGAGCAGAAAAGCAAAAATAACAGCCAGCAAATGAATAACAGCTATAAAGTAAACTAATTTTTTTGTGTTTTAATATAGAGAAGAAAAACAAGATAAAAATAAAAAACAAGACAATAAACAAAATAAAGAGGTTGAGAGTGAGCTACTCCCCTTTCCAGAAGACTTCTTCCTCCCCGGCAACGGCGCCAAAAGTTCCTTGATGCTTGTGTTGGCGACAGAACTTCCTTGCTACACCTTGATGGTGCCAGGAATTCTTGCTTCTATGAATGGCGTGTTGGGAACCCCAAGAGGATGGTTTGATGAGAAAGCGGTAAGAATTTCCCTCAGTTAAGAATCACGGTTATCAATCCAGTAGGAGGAATAGGATCTCGAGAAGGTTGATGCCACTAACGATGGTGATGGCACCTCACCCGTATCAGCAACAACGTGGAACCCGCACACAACACAACCAAGATACTTTGTCCCAACGGTACAGTGAGGTTGTCAATCTCACCGGTCTTGCTGAAAACAAAGATTAGACGTATAATGTGGAAGATGGTGTATGCTTGCAGTAAGTAAAGAAAGCAGGAAATTGTTGTTGTTTGTTTAACAGTGTGGAAAATGGACCGGGGTTCATAAGTTCACTAGTGGTGTCTCTCCATAAAGATAACATGCTGGGTGAACAAATTACAGATGGGTAATTGTCAAATAAAGGTTGCATCGTAGTGCACATTATAAAATGATGACTACTATGATATTTAGTGCGGGCATTACAACAAAATACGTATACCGAAATCCACCTGCATCTATGACTAATAATCCACCCTCAGGTTATCATGCGAACCACCTTAGGTATTAAGTTGCAAGCAACAGATAACTGCATTAAACAATGTGTGTAATGTAAGCAATGATTGTACACACGGGCACTCACACCGCTGTTTTCTCCCTTGTGGCAACAACACCTCCTCCCCCGTCATGTTTCTGTCACTCGAGCACAGGCGAAAAGGAGGCATGAACCCACTATCTAGCATAAATACTCCCTCTTGGAGTCACTAGGAACTACTTGGCTAGAGCAACCACTAGCAACGGAAAGCATGCAAGATCACAAATAACATATGCAGTAAATAGTATAATCAACTTGGCATAATTTCAATATTCATCGGATCCTGGCAAACACAGCATATAGAATTACATAAGATCAATCTCGATTCATGATAGGCAGCTCACGAGATCTAAACATGGAGGCATATGAGGAGAAGACAACCATCTAGCTACTACTATGGACCTGTAGTCCAAGGATGAACTACTCACGCATCACTCCGGAGGCAGGCATGGTGATGTAGAAGCCTCCGATGATGATTTCCTCTCCGACATGGTGCCGAGAGAAAGCTCCAGCTCCCCCTGATCTATGGTTGACGATGACGGCGGCTGCTGAACTTTTCGGGGACTTTTGATCGGGTGTATAGGGTTTTCCATCCGGGGGGAATAAATAGGCGAAAGGGCAAAGGCGGTGGAGGCCTGGGGGCCCCACACCCATAGCTGGCTCGGCAAGGGGGGAGGGCGCGCCACCCTATGGTGTGGCCCCCCTGATACGTCTCCAACGTATCTATAATTTCTGATGCTCCATGATCATATTATGCCAATTGCTACATGTTTTGTCCCTTATTTATAGCATTTTTATACGTTTTCCGGGGCTAACCTATTAACAAGATGCCAAGTGCCAGTTCCATGTTTTCTGCTGTTTTTGGTTTCAGAAAAGTTGTTCTAGAAACATTCTCGGAATTGGATCCCACAAATCCCGAAGTGCCTATTTTCCCCGGAAGCATCCAGAACACCGAAGGAGAGTCGAAGACGGGCACCAGGCGGGCCACACCATAGATGGTGCAGCCCCCTGGCCGCGCCAGCTATGGGTGTGGGGCCCCTAGGCCTCCACCGCCTTTGCCCTTTCGCCTATTTATTCCCCCCGGATGGAAAACCCTAAACACCTGATAAAAAATCCCCGAAAAGTTCCGCAACCGCCGTCATCGTCAACCCTAGATCAGGGGGGGTTCTCGAGCTGTCTCCGGACACCCTTCCGGAGAGGAAATTATCACCGGAGGCTTCTACATCACCATGCCTGCCTCTGGAGTGATGCGTGAGTAGTTCATCCTTGGACTGCGGGTCCATAGCAGTAGCTAGATGGTTGCCTTCTCCTCACATGCATCCATGTTTAGATCTCGTGAGCTGCCTATCATGATCGAGATTGATCTTATGTAATTCTATATGCTGTGTTTGCCAGGATCCGATGAATATTGAAATTATGCCAAGTTGATTATAGTATTTACTGCATATGTTATTTGTGATCTTGCATGATTTCCGTTGCGAGTGGTTGCTCTAGCCAAGTAGTTCCTAGTGACTCCAAGAGGGAGTATTTATGCTAGATAGTGGGTTCATGCCTCATTTTCGCCTGTGCTCGAGTGACAGAAACATGACGGGGGAGGAGGTGTTGTTGCCACAAGGGAGAAAACAGCGGTGTGAGTGCCCGTGTGTACAATCATTGTTTACATTACACACATTGTTTAATGCAGTTATCTGTTGCTTTCAACTTAATACCTAAGGAGGTTCGGATGATAACCTGAGGGTGGATTATTTGTCATAGATGTAGATGGATTTAGGTATATGTTTTTTGCTGTAATGCCAGCACTAAATATCATAGTAGTCATCATGTTATAATGTGCACTACGGTGCAACCTCTATTTGTCAATTGCCCAGCTGTAATTTGTTCACCCAGCATGTTATTTTTATGGAGAGACACCACCAGAAAACCTATGAACCCCGGTCCAATTTCCACACTATTAAACAAACCACAACAATTTCCTGTTTTCTTTACTGACTGCAAGCATACACCGTTTTACACACTATACGCCGAATCTTTGTTTTCAGCAAGACCGGTGAGATGGACAACCTCACTGTACCGTTGGGACAAAGTATTTTAGTTGTGTTGTGTGCAGGTTCCACGTTGTTGTTGACACCGGTGAGGCACCATCACTACCGTCAGTGGCATCAACCTTCCCGAGATCCTCTTCCTCCTAATGGATTGATAACCTTGGTTCTTAACTGAGGGAAATTCTTACTGCTGCACTCATCACACCCTCCTCTTTGGGTTCCCAACACGCCATCACAAGCATCAAGAATTTCTGGCACCATCAGGGCGTAGCACCCCCTGGTGCCTGTCTTCGACTCTCCTTCGGTCTTCTGGATGCTTTCCGGGGGAAATAGGCACTTCAGGCTTTGTGGGGTCCAATTCCGAGAATGTTTCCAGAACAACTTTTCTGAAACCAAAAACAGCGGAAAACAAGGAACTGACACTTGGCATCTTGTTAATAGGTTAGTCCCGGAAAATGTATAAAAATGCTATAAATAAGGGATAAAACATGTAGCAATTGTAATAATATGATCATGGAGCATCAGAAATTATAGATACGTTGGAGACGTATCACCCCTCTCGATGACTCTTGAGGAAGAGCATGAGGGCCGAGTTTCTCTTGAAGAGGAAGCTGAATCTATTGAAGAGTCTCATAATGAATTGGTTTCTAATATCACTAAAGAACATGACCTTGCTATTGCTAAATATAAAAAGGCTAAAAAGGAGAAGATTGAGTTTGGGGTTGGTCATGTAAACTAACCGAGCAGCTAGAGAGGCTCACCAAGGCTTACAAGGCCTTGGAGCATGAACACTCTACCCTCAAAGAGTCATTTTTTAAATTCAATGTGCCTAGTTCCTCTACTTCTACTTGTGATCATGCAAATATTATTGAGGAGAATACTAGGTTGAAGGAAGAGCTAGCAAGAATCAAGGGCAAGAGCCCGTGTGTTGAGAAGTTTGTGGCTTCTAAGACACAAGTTGCTCCAAAGCCACAAGTGGTTGCTCCTAAACCACAAGTGGGCAAGCCAGGTTTTAGCTATGTTTCCAAGAGCAAGAACAAGAAGAACAAGAACAAGGCCAAGCCCTCCCAAGCTAAGAAGAATTTTTTTGTGAGTGGTATTGTCATTAGGGACGACACTACTCGTAGCAACCACGCGGGAACTAACAATCCACATCATTTCTTATATGTTGATTATTATGGTGTTGTGCAAGCTAAATATGTTTTTCCTATTGAGGGCTTCATTTACTATTCTATTTGGGTTCCAAAGACCCTTGTTGCTAACATGAGGGGACCCTCCTCGGGTCCCTACTCTAGTTAATGATTTCTTGTAGGACTATGCTTCTGGTGGATCTAAATGGATAATTGATAGTGGATGCACTAGTCATATGACCGGAAGCAAAGAAATTGTGACGGAGTTGCGCCCAAATACAAATGATTCAATTGTCACTTATGGAGATAAGTCCAAGTCCAAGGTAACGGGGTACGGCAAGGTTGTGATTGCTCCGGATATCAATATTATTGATGTCATGCTTGTCGAATCCCTTGGTTTCAATTTACTTTCAGTTCGTTCTGTAGGAAAGATGGGTTTCTCCGTCTTCTTTGAACCTGACATTGTGGTCCTTTTGTGGAGCAAGACTCTAGACGTCGCATACATGGGACATGTCAAAAATGAGTTGTATGTGGTGGACTTTTTGAAGTCTACCAACTCTCAAGCGATGTGTCTTTTCGGAAAGGCGGATGTGGGATGGTTGTGGCATTGCCTCCTATCCCATGTCAATATGAGAACATCCTCAGCAAACAAACAACACGCCGACTGTGCCCTACAACAGGAACTCGACATACAAGAACACGCTGGCGTAGCACGTGTATTCCGATTGTGCCCTGCAACAGGCACTCGACATACCGATGGACGACGGCGAATCCATAAAACGCACTCGGCACACTTGGTATACTCGGCATACATACGAGCCACATGGCGGGGCTTTGCTATTTGACTGTTCCAAAACGGGGTTGTCTTTTCTCCGCGTGTCTATGTAACGGACACTCGGCAATAAATACGCGCGAAAGTTTTTCCACTTTTGCGCCCTTACGTTCAAATCTTTGCCGAGTGTCTTGATGGACAACACTCAGCAAAGACACGACATAGTTTTGGGGAGAAGTTTTCCCCTTCGCGCCAATGCTTCCCGCCCTACTATTCGAAGCTTTGCCGAGTGCCTTGGGAAACCACTCGACAAACACACGGCATAGTTTTGGGGAGAAGTTTTCCCCTTCGCGCCAACGCTTCCCGCCCTACTGTTCAAAGCTTTGCCGAGTGCCTTGATGGACAACACTCACATACCTAAGAAGCAATAGTGGTTCCCTCTTCTTTCTTTCCCCCTCTCCATTTCGCACATTTTTTATTTCCCGACACTTCTTCAGCCACACTACCCTATATACTACCCTTGGTTTGAGTGGGATACAGACACTCCGGAGCCCCTCTGTGGAGAAACCCTAGCCCCGCTGGAGAAAAAGACAGACTGCCGTTCTGGCCCCTCTACGTGAGCCGGAAGGGGGTAGCAAAGTGGAACTAGTTTCTTGGTTGTGTTATGTTAGGCCCAAGGAACACCCAAGACAATGGTAGGTCTCAACTCTTGGCAAGATTCCCCCCGTACCGTCAGATTCGGGAGTTTCAGGGTGTGAGCAGTCCTGGAACCCGGAAGAGAGAATCTGACGCCGGTGAAGACCTAACACAAAGAGTGATGGAATATTTGGCATCCAAGACCCATGACACACTCTTACACACATGAAAGTGCAAACGCGCTTAAATCATCTTATTTTGGTGTATGTTAACAACACATGTATCCTTAAGTGTGTTGATGTATTTCAGGGCTAAACAACATATTTGATATGGTGGTGTGGTGTTGCAAAAAGGGGAAATACACCAGGAATTCTAGCTGCTGGAGTTTTCTCCAGGCCGGAGTCTCCGGACTCTTAGACCGGAGTCTCCGGTGTGGAGATTTTACCCAGTGCCAAGTCTCTGGATTTTCTGGTGTCGCCCACTGCATCCATACCGGAGACTTACCGGAGACTGTCCAGAGTCTCCGATGTGGGAGCTTCCTCTGAAGAAACGGCTAAGGACTTTCTGGTGTCGCCTGCGGTACTCACACCAGAGTCTTACCGGAGACTGTCCGGAGTCTCCGGTGTGACTGGGTTCTGCTGGTTCCGCTCGACCCCAGACACTATCCAGGTCCAACCGCAACGTCAAGACCGGAGTCTCCGCAGTGAAGATTCCTGGAGCTTTTCCAAGTGTTGCACACTTGGTGTCGCCTGCTGCATCCAGTCCGGAGGGACACCGGAGACTGTCCGGAGTCTCCGGCCTGGTGGTTCCGCGGAAAGTTCAGACCGGAGTCTCCGGCCTTTACACCGGAGTCTCCGGTGTGAAATTGGCAGAAAAGCTCCAACGGCTCTTAGACTTTATGAGGGGTATAAATACCCCCTCCCCTCCACCTACCTTGAGTCAGCTCATCCAGAATTAAAGTCACCATTGTTGGAGCTCCCCCACCTTGCTAGATCTCCCAATCCATCCACCCAAAAGCCTTGATCTTTGGAGGATTGAAGGAGAAGCCCCCGATCTACGTCTTCACCAACCGGATTTAATTTCCCCTCTCATTTGCTTGAGGGATCTTTGCCTAGGGTTTCCTCTTGTGGAGAAACTAGGCTTCTTGCTACTCTTGGTGATTTATGAGTGTTGGGAGCCCCCAATTTGATTGTGGGTGTGTGCCCCAAACTTGTTTTTAAAGGACTCGATCCCCGCCTCAAAGGGGTTCAATAGTGGAAGGTGAACTAGGCCTTTGTGGAGGAGTTCATCGGTGAATAGGGTGAGGCCTTTGTGGTGTTGAGTAGGCCTTCGTGGCGAGCTCACACCCCTCCAACGAGACGTACTCCCTTAACAAGGAGGAACTCGGGAATACATCGTGTCTCCGCGTCCCCCATCGGTTACCTCGTTCCCTTATCCTTTACTCACTTGTACTTGTTGCATTAATTGTTGTACTTGTTGCATTAAGTGTTGTACTAGTTTCATTTATTGCTATCCTTGTCATATAGGTAAATTCACCTTAGTTGCACTATCTATAGAATTTACCTTTGTGTCAAGCCTAAATCGAAAGAAAATTAAAATTGGTCATAGCACCTATTCGCCCCCCCTCTAGGTGCCCATACTTTACTTTCAATTGGTATCAGAGCCTCGGCTCTTCTATTGGGCATAACCGCCTAAGAGTTTTAGTATGGCAGAAGAATCGGATACCGAATCGTCCAAGGCAAGGGTGTCCATGGATGATCTCAATGAGTTGAGAACCTCATTGACCTCATCCATAGACGCTAAATTTGATGAGTTGCGTCAAGTCTTGTCGCAACTCCTCAAAGCCAAAGGACCAGAGGTATCCGAGACTTCTCCTCCGGAAACCATTCCGGAGGGCGCTAAGATAGGGGTAGATGGTGATCCACATAAAAATGCTTCCGCCGAAAACTCCACCGAGAAGGGCACGGATGGAGAAGAAGAATATCATGTCGTAAAAGGACGATATTCTCTCGATCCACCTGTCCCTCATCCTTATATAATCCCTAGGGGAGATCCACCTAAAATTGATGCTTTTTCTTTTCGTGAATGGCAATACTACATGGAGACTCACTTGAACTCTTCTTGTATAGATCTTTGGAGGATCACTCGTGATGGATACAAGCCTCATGACCCCAAGAACCTCACAAGAAGAGAAGCCGTAGATTGTCAACTCAACTACACCGCTTTGTCCATTCTTCAACAAGCCGTGGGTCCTAACCACATGCCACATCTTCAAAAATATTCCACCGCCAAGGAAACATGGGACGCTCTTGTCATCATGTTTGTGGCCAATGAGAGCATGCAAAGGAATAGATATGATGCCTTGACCAATGAGGCCGAAGGTTTCTATATGCATGATGGAGAGGACCATGTCGACATGTACCAGAGACTCAAGACTCTTGCCACCGCCTTCTCAAATGTTGGTGCCAAGTACATTGATGATGCTTGGATCAAGAGGAAGTACATGATTGCTATAATGCCATTTGAGGGCGAGGATATGAAGAGCATTCAAGGAAGACATGATTTCTCTTCAATGACCTCAACTCAAGTGATGCAAGAAATGTGCTCATATCAAGTGCAAATGAAGAATGCTCTTGACAACCATGCTAGGGCCATTGGAATGCACAAAGGAGCATCCGTTTCTTTGAATGTCAAGGTTTTGTCAAGAGAGGTTGAGTATGAAGAAGAAGGAGAAGAAGCATTGCCTCCCTTGAAGGAACAAGACTATGATCTCGTGCTTAAGGATCTCATTGCCCTCACCGTGCAAAAGTTTTGGAAGAATCCTCCCAAGGGCAAGAAATTTGTTGAGGAGAAGACCAAGTCTCGCTATGGAAATGATGAGGCTCAAAAAGTGAGGTCTTGCTTCAATTGCCAAGACAAGCACCACTTCATTGCGGAGTGCCCCTATGAGAATAGAGAGCTCCATAGTGGCAAGCTTATTCGCAAGGACAAGTCCAAGGTTGCGTACAAGAAACCTTACTTCAAGAAGAAACCATTCAACAAGAGGTCTCCCACCAAGTTTGTGCTCTTGACTCAAGAGGAGTATGATTCCGGGAGTGATGGAGAAGAAGAAACCACAAGGGAAGTGGCCGCTCTAGCTATTGCTTCTATTCCATCATCTTCATCCCTCTTTGAATCCCCTAATGACGATCATCCTCAACGAAATGCCAAGTGCTTCATGGCTAAGGCCACGGAGGTATCACCTTCTTCCAACTCTAAGACCCCTAGTGAACTAGAACATCTTGCTAGTCTTATAGAAGAAGATGAAAGGGTCTCCTTGGAACTTTTTATGTCTAACATGCAAGGGAGACCAAGAAGTACTTTGAGTATCTCATGAGGCAATTGGGAGTGGCCCAAGAGGCTCTTGGGAAGAAAGGTGAGGCTGAGAGAAGGGATGCGGATGAAATTGCATCCCTCTCTATGACTCTTGAAGAAGAGCATGATGGTAGAGTTTCTGTAGAGGATGAACTTGAATCTGTTGAATTAACTCATAATGAAATTGTCTCTAACATCACTAAGGAACATGATCTTGCTATTGCTAAATATAAAAAGGCTAAAAAGGATAAAGTCGAGTTTGGGGTTGGTCATGGTAAACTAACCGAGGAGTTTCATAAGCTAACCAAAGCTCACAAAGTTTTGGGAAGCCAACACTCTTCCCTCAAAGAGTTGCATGAACAACTTCAAACTCAACTTAATCAACCTAACAACCCTAGCACCTCTACTTCTTCTTGTGATCATGCAAATATTATTGAGGAAAATGCTAGGTTGAAGGATGAGCTAGCAAGGCTCAAGGGCAAGGGCCCTCAAGTTGAGAAGGTTGTGATCCCTACCCCACAAGTGGTTGCCCCTAGCTCTAATTTGGTTATTGCTAGACCACAACTGAGTGCTCCAAGGAAACAAGTGGGCAAGCAAGGTCTTGGCTATGTAGCCAAGAAGAAGAACAAGAAGAATACCCAAAATGGTGCCTCGGGTGGTATTTTCATTAGGGACAACACTACTCGTAGCACACCCGCTCAAGTAAACGATGTTGCCTCGAGTAGTAGTGTCGTGAGGGACAACACTACTCGTAGCACCTCCGCGGGAACTAAAAATCCAAACCATTTCTTATATGTTGATTATTATGGTGTTGTGCAAGCTAAATATGTTGGTCCTATTGAGGGTTTCATTGACTATACTATTTGGGTTCCAAAGAACCTTGTTGCTAACATGAAGGGACCCTCCTCGGGTCCTAACTCTAGTCAATGATCTCTTGCAGGACTATGCTTCCGGTGGGACTAAATGGATAATTGATAGTGGATGCACTAGCCATATGACCGGAAGCAAAGAACTTGTGACGGAGTTGCGCCCAAATGACATACAAGCAACCGTTACTTATGGAGACTCGTCCTCGCCTAAGGTATCCGGGTTCGGCAAGGTTGTGGTGGCTCCCGATATATCGTGAACGTCATGCTTGTCGAATCCCTTGGTTACAATTTACTTTCTGTCCGCTCTCTTGGAAAGATGGGTTTCTCCGTCTTTTTTGATGTTGATATTGTGGTCCTTTTGAGGAGCAAGACTCTTGACGTTGCTTTCGTGGGACATGTTGAAAATGAGTTGTTTGTGGTGGACTTTTCGAAGTCTACCAACTCTCAAACAATGTGTCTTTTCGGAAAGGCAGACGTGGGATGGTGTGGCATCACCGCTTGTCCCATGTCAACATGAGAACTTTGCAAAGTCTTCACAAAGGTGGCCTTATTGTCGGACTAAAAGAAAATGTTTCTTTTTAAAGGATCGCGTTTGTAGGTCGTGTGTTGAAGGAAAGATGCATGATAAGGTGCACAAGGCCAAGACTATTATTTCATTAAAGAGGATCTTGGAGCTTCTCCATGTTGATCTCTTTGGTGCCGTGCCCGAAGCAAATCTTGGAGGCAAAAAGTATTGCTTGGTGATTGTCGATGATTATTCAAGATACACTTGGGTTTATTTCTTCAAGTGCAAGAGTGAGACTCAACAAACCATCATCGACTTCTCCAACCAAGTGCAACATCAACACAATGTGCAAATCATGGCTATTAGGAGTGATAATGGTTCGGAGTTCAAGAACTATACATTGAATGAATTCCTTAGCGAAGAAGGCATTCGTCATCAATACTCCGCCACTTACACTCCTCAACAAAATGGTGTTGCCGAAAGGAAGAATCGCACTCTCTTGGATATGGCAAGGGCCATGTTGGCGGAGTACACTTCTCCCCAATATTTATGGGCCGAGGCCGTATCCACCGCATGCCACTCCTCCAACCGCCTCTACATCCGCAAAGGCTTGGACATGACTCCATATGAGATCCTCACCGGAAACAAGCCCAACGTCTCCTACTTCCGTGTATTCGGTTGTAAGTGCTTCTATTTGATAAAGGGTGTTAGGTTGTCTAAATGTCAATCCAAAACTATTGAGGGTATATTTGTTGGTTATGGTGCCGAATCCCACACTTATAGAGTCTTTGACAAAGCCTCACGGATTGTCATAGAATCTTATAGTGTGGCTTTCAAGGAAAATGATGGCTCCCAAGTGGCGCAATTTCATGTTTCTAATGTAGATGTTGAAATACCTCAAGAAGCCATAGGAAGGTTGGGTGTGGGATTTTTCCGCCCCATTGAGGGACACCTTATGGCGACTCGAGAAGGACTATGCTCTACTCAAGTGGAGCCCTCCTCTACAATATAAGAACAAGCCAAGGAGCCAAGTATTACACCTAACCAAGAACATGTTCAAGACCCTCCTCTCATTGACCAAGACACAAGTCGTACCCACTCCTCTCACTAATGCGAGTCAAGGTCAAGGCCAAGATCTACCATCCTCTTCATGCTCTCCTCAAGTTGAAGCAAGTGTTGAAGATAGTGTTGATGATGATGATGATCAAGGCCAAGTTGGACAATATGGGGACCCAAATGATCAAGATGATCAAGTGATCCCTCCGCGCAATAATGCGGAGATCGAAGCCCGTCGTGTCAAAAGGATAAGAAGAGCTTTGAAGCATATTGATGCCCAAGGCAACAAGGTATTGGAGGATATTCAAGATAGAAGGGAAATTGGCACATTTTAGTGAGCATCAAGCTCATATCTCTATGGTGGAACCGAAGAAACTGTTTGAAGCTCTTGAGGACTCCGATTGGGTTGAAGCAATGCATGATGAGCTCAATAACTTTGAGCGCAAGAAAGTTTGGAGATTAGTTGAGAAGCCCAAATATTGCCACAATGTTATTGGCACTAAGTGGATTTTCAAGAACAAGCAAGATGAGCATGGAATTGTCATAAGGAACAAGGCTAGATTGGTTGCTCAAGGTTACACTCAAGTTGAAGGCATTGACTTTGATGAAACCTATGCACCCGTGGCTCGTCTTGAGTCCATCTGTATCCTCCTTGCTTATGCATCTTCTCATAATTTCAAATTGCAACAAATGGATGTGAAAAGTGCTTTCTTGAATGGTCCACTAAAGGAGGAGGTATATGTGAAGCAACCTCCGGGGTTCGAGAATCTCAACTTTCCTAACCATGTCTACAAACTTGACAAAGGTATGAGAACCTTGAGAATTGTTAGATGACCGTGGTTTCGAAGTTGGGAAGATCGACCCCACTCTCTTCACCAAGAGAGTAAAGGGAGAGCTTTTCATATGACAACTCTATGTGGACGATATTATCTTTGGCTCAACTAACCAAGCTTTCAATGATGAGTTCTCTAAGCTTATGACTGACAGGTTCGAGATGTCTATGATGGGTGAGCTTAAATTCTTCCTTGGCTTTGAGATCAAGCAATTGGCTCGTGGGACTTTCATTTCTCAAGCCAAGTATACCCAAGGCATGATCAATAGGTTTAACTTCCAAGATGCTAAAATCAAGACATCTCCTATGCAAGTCAAGTGCCACCTATCACGTAATCCAAGGGTAAAGATGTGGATCAAAAGTTGTATCATTCTATGATTGGTTCTTTGCTCTATCTTTGTGCATCTAGGCCCGATATCGTTTTGAGTGTAGGTGTGTGTGCAAGGTATCAAGCGGCTCCTAAGGATAGCCATTTGATGGTGGTCTAAAGGATCTTTCGTTATTTGGTTCATACCCCAAGATTTGGTTTGTGGTACCCAAAGGGGGCACAATTTTCTCTCAAGGGCTACACGGATTCCGATTGGGCGAGTGATCAAGATGATAGGAAGTCTACTTCCGGGGCTTGCCAATTTCTTGGTAGGTCCTTGGTGAGTTGGTCTTCCAAGAAGCAAAATTGCACATATCTCTCCACCGCCGAAGCCGAGTATGTAGCCGTCGCAAGTGCTTGCACTCAATTTCTATGGATGAGGAGAACTCTCAAGGAATATGGAGTTCATTTGGATAAGGTTCCTCTTTTGTGTGACAATGAAAGTGCCATCAAGATTGCATACAATCCCGTACAACATACAAGAACGAAGCACATTGAGATTCGCCATCATTTCATCCGAGACCATGTGGCAAGAGGGGATATTGCACTATCTTATATGCCCACCAAGGACAATCTTGCGGATATTTTCACGAAGCCACTTGATGATGCAAGATTCTTGTTCTTGAGGAATGAGCTAAATGTCATTGATTCTAGGTGTTTGACTTGAAGATCTTGCACACACCCCTATAGATGAAACGTTTTCGAGCGTAGGTGTAGGCATGGACATAGGGGGAGTGTTATCCTAATACATTGGGTTCTCCCTCCCCCCATTATGCCCAAAGAAAAAATTCGTTGTTATCTCTCTTTTTATAATGTTGAATTGTGAGCTTCAATGTTGAGTAATGTCAATGCCCCCAAGATATATCTTCGCGGTTGCATACCATGAACTCTTACATGGTGGCCTAGGCCACCAACCTCTTCTTTGAAGAGTTGGTTCTTAATTGTGGGTTTTGGCATTTTCGGATGATATACTCAAATTTGATTTCCAATTGTTTTCTAGTCTTTCTTGAGTATAAGATTCCCTCCCTGATGTTGTTTTTACCTTTCCTTGCCAAAACCTACCTTTTTAGACAAGTTTTATTGGTTCTTGCATATCATGTCCATTTGGGGGGTTTTTCTGGCGTAGGTGCGGAGACTCCGGTCTGCCACACCGGACTCTCCGGCCAGTGCGGAGACTCCGGTGTTAACACCGGAGACTCTGGTGTGGGGTTTCGCAGTATAAAAACTGGGGGCTGAGGGAAGTTAGGGTTTCATTCCCCACTTCCCCCACACCCGCAATACCTTGCGGCACCGCCGCCGTCGCCAGGAGCTTCCTCCCCGGCCGTTTCCCACCGCCGGGAACTGCCTCCCCCGCCTCCCCTTGCCTCTTCTGAGGGAGGCTCAATGACAGGCCAGGGTGACAAGGGTATAACATCTCCTCTCCCCATTTGTTTGTTTTTCCTGTAGATCTAAGGTCGAGGTATTTCTTTTGTGGAGAAATTGTACCTGTTGTTGGTAGCATCACTCTAAGTTGTTGAAACCTGGTAGAAACTGATAGAACCATCCTAGGAACTAGTTGTGTTAGATTCATATCTGCTGCTGACGCCCAGTCCGGAGACTCCGGTCTGCTGGACCGGAGACTCCGGTGTGAATCTCCCAGAACTGATTCTAAATGCTTCTGTTTTGATTCTGCACTTTTATTGGACATGTATGCTCATTTGGTTTTTCTCTGCTGTTGTGTTTCTGGTTTTGTGTGTGCTTTCAGGGAAAAGGTTGAAGTCAAAGGCCTCTAACCCCAACAAGCGTTCCTACCATGGTCATTACCGCAACTATCTCGTCACTGATGAAGCTACTGGTAAATTTGGCCAGAAGAACACCTTTGAGACTGAGACGCGCCAGAAAAAGAAGCATGAGGCTAGGCTGAGGGCTGAAGTGGCGAAGAAGGCCAAGTATGACAGGATCACCTCTGTGGTTTCCATGAGCAAGAAGGAGTACAGGATTATGCGGGCTCAACCTTTCTTCACCATGGCCCGCACAGCTGAGACTGCTTATTATTGGAGGAGGGAGTCTGAGTTGATCATGGAGGAGATATACTCCCGTTTCAGGCAGCCTGTATGTCCCCAGAAAGTTCTAGACTTAGAGGCTCTCGGCAGTTCTGTGTACTTTGCGGAGGCTATCTTGATCACGAAGAAACTGGGTCTTGAGCATCTTGTTGGCATCCAGCAGAACTACAATGTCTCTATCATTCAGCAGTTCTTTTCCACTGTCACTTTTGGTGAAGATGAGGATGTTACCTTGAAGTGGATGTCAGGGTCTATTGAGTGTGAGTCTTCTATGAGGCGCTTTTCTCGGATTCTTTGTTACCCTTGGGGAGAAGGGAATGGCCATCGTATGCATATTCATGGAGTGGCCTATGACAAGAGACGCATGGCTCCGATGTATGAGAAGATATCTAGCACCAGCACCGCTAAGGATCTCAGGAGAGTTTACAACATCTGTCTTCGCCTCTTCTGCTGCAACATTGCTCCCAAGGCCGGGAATGTGGATGCTATTCGTGGTGGTCTTGTGAACCTCCTCTACCAGGCCTTCAGTGTCACATTGCTGGTCCTGATGGAGAGGGTTTTGAGATTGATGTTATGCACTTCATCAAGGAGGAGATCATGAAAGTGCCCGTGTATGCTCCTTATGTGATGAAGCTCATTCTTGACCAGTTTGGTGGCTTGGCTACGGAGACTGAGCATCTAGTGGGTTCTCTCCAGATTCTGTCCTCTCACCTTCCTGATGTTGACACCCCCATGGGGGAAGCTGAGGCGCCTCCTCGCTCTAGGAGGAAGAATGCTGACCCTCCCACTCGCCGCTCTAGTAGGGAGGAGACTCAGGATGAGATGAAGAAGCTCTCTTGGTTCCAGCGCAACATTTTGTGCATGACAGTTGTAGTGCACAAGGAGAACCATGTGGCCTATAAGGAGAGGCGTGAGCTGAAGAAGATGATCTCCAAGTTGCATGACCACGCTGGACTTGGAGCTACTCCTCCTATGGGTACCCCTCCCACTACTCCACCTAATCCTCCCACCGCTTCTGTGACTATGTCATATGAAGAGTGGAACACTGATCAGTTCCCGTAGGGTGACTTTGAGGATGTCACCTCGGCTCCTTCTTCTTCGACCCACCGTGCCAGGGCCCCTGAGATTGAGGAAGAAGAACATGTTGAGGATCAGCCTGTGGATGATGAGGAGGACCTTGGTTTCTTCAACTCTGGTTCTGATGCTGAGGATGATGAGGGAGATGAAGAAGGAGATGATGATGATGAGGCAACGGACCCAGTGGATGATGAAGACGATGACTATGAGGATGATGACTGAGACCTTGGGATGTGTAGTGCTCTTTGCCCTTTTTGGTGTCTCGATGCCAAAGGGGGAGAAGTAGCTTTGTCTTCTCCGGGCGTTGCATGGGTGGCTTTGCTTTGCTTTTATTTGCTTCGGAACACAAGTCTTCGAACTTGATTTTCCTTTTATGGCTTGTGTTCCCGTTATCTTAGTTGCTTTGCTTTTCTAGTAAAGAATGGATGTTATGTGTGTGTGAGACCACGTGGTGAAGCTATCTTTTCATATCATTATCTATTATTGCTTTATCTATTGTCTCTATGCATGTATGTATTATTGTTCACTAGTGGTTGTTCAAGAGGGCTTTGTTTGTAAAATATAGGGGGAGCTCACATTGTGAGTGCTCTATCTTTTTCAAACATAGCCTAGCTGTGATTTTATTGCAAATATGTGTGTTTTCATCAAACACCGAAAAGGGGGAGATTGAAAGTGCAAACGCACTTAAATCATCTTGTTTTGGTGTTTGTTAACAACACATGTATCCTTAAGTGTGTTGATGTATTTCAGGGCTAAAGAACATATTTGATATGGTGGTGTGGTGTTGCAAAAAGGGGCAATACACCAGGAATTCTGGCTGCTGGAGTTTTCTCCAGGCCGGAGTCTCCGGACTCTCAGAATGGAGTCTCCGGTGTGGAGATTTTACCCAGTGCCAAGTCTCTGGATTTTCTGGTGTCGCCCACTGCATCCATACTGGAGACTGTCCGGAGTCTCCAGTGTGGGAGCTGCCTCTGAAGAAACGGCTAAGGACTTTCTGGTGTCGCCTGCGGTACTCACACCGGAGTCTTATCGGAGACTGTCCGGAGTCTCCGGTGTGACTGGGTTCTGCTGGTTCCGCTCGACCCCAGACACTCTCCAGGTCCAACCGCAACGCCAAGACCGGAGTCTCCGGTCCTCCAGAGCGGAGTCTCCGCACTGAATATTCCTGGAGTTTTTCCAAGTGTTGCACACTTGGTGTCGCCTGCTGCATCCAGTCCGGAGGGACACCGGAGACTGTCCGGAGTCTCCGTCCTGGTGGTTCTGCGGAAAGTTCAGACCGGAGTCTCCGGCCTATACAGCGGAGTCTCCGGTGTGAAGTTGGCAGAAAAGCTCCAACGGCTCTTAGACTTTATGAGGGGTATAAATAGCCCCTCCCCTCCACCTACCTTGAGTCAGCTCGTCTAGAATTAAAGTCACCATTGTTGGAGATCCCCCACCTTGCTAGATCTCCCAATCCATCCATCCAAAAGCATTGATCTTTGGAGGATTGAAGGAGAAGCCCCAGGTCTACGTCTTCACCAACCGGATTTCATTTCCCCTCTCATTTGCTTGAGGGATCTTTGCCTAGGGTTTCCGCTTGTGGAGAACCTAGGCTTCTTACTACTCTTGGTGATTTGTGAGTGTTGGGAGCCCCCAATTTGGTTGTGGGTGTGTGCCCCAAACTTGTTTGTAAAGGACTCGATCCCCGCCTCAAAGGGTTTCAATAGTGGAAGGTGAACTAGGCCTTTGTGGCAGAGTTCATCGGAGAATAGGGTGAGGCCTTTGTGGCGTTGAGTAGGCCTTCGTGGCGAGCTCACACCCCTCCAACGAGACGTACTCCCTTAACAAGGAGGAACTCGGGAATACATCGTGTCTCCGCGTCCCCCATCAGTTACCTCGTTCCCTTATCCTTTACTCACTTGTACTTGTTGCATTAATTGTTGTACTTGTTGCATTAAGTGTTGTACTAGTTGCATTTATTGCTATCCTTGTCATATAGGTAAATTCACCTTAGTTGCACTATCTAGAGAATTTACCTTTGTGTCAAGCCTAAATCGAAAGAAAAATTAAAATTGGTCGTAGCACCTATTCACCCCCTTATAGGTGCCCATACTTTACTTTCAACACATGGTATGGAAAACCCTTGGTTTTGGTGGGATTCATACGCTCTGGAGCCCCTCTCCGGAGAAACCCTAGCTCCGCCGGAGAAAAAGATGGAACTACCGTTCTGGCCCCTCTACGTGAGTCGGAAGGGGGTAGAAAAGTGGAACTAGTTGCTGGGTTGTGTTATGTTAGGCCCAAGGAACACCCAATACAATTGTAGGGCCCACGTCTTGCCAAGATTTCACCCGTACCATCAGATCCGGGAGTTTCAGGGTGTGAGTAGTCCTCGAACCCGAAAGAGAGAATACGACGCCGGTGAAGACCTAACACAAAGAGTGATGGAATCTTTGGCATCCAAGACCCATGACACACTCTAACACATATGGTATGGAAAACCCTTTGTTTTGGTGGGATTCAAACACTCTGGAGCCCCTCTCTGGAGAAACCCTAGCCCTGCTTGAGAAAAAGACGGAAACTATCGTTCTAGCCCCTCTACGTGAGCCGGAAGGGGGTATAAAAGTGGAACTAGTTGCTTGGTTGTGTTATGTTAGGCCCAAGGAACACCCAAGGCAATGGTAGGGCCCACCTCTTGGCAAGATTCCCTCCGTACCGTCAGATCCGGGAGATTCAGGGTGTGAGTAGTCCTGGAAACCGGAAGAGAGAATCCGACGCTGGTGGAGACCTAACACAAAGAGTGATGGAATGTTGGGTATCCAAGACCCATGACACACTCTAGCACACATGGTATGGCAAACCCTTGGTTTTTGTGGGATTCAGACGCTCCGGAGCCCCTCTCCGGAGAAAAAGATAGAACTGCTAGCCCGAAACTACGCGCAAACAGACTATTGGAGTGTCAGGATGGCACCTAAAACTTAAAACTTGGTATATGAACTAATACTAATTAATATATGATTATTTGTATATTTAAATAAATATCAAGGTGAAAGTAATTAAATATTGGCTTTACTTTGCCGAGTATGATTTCCGTAGACACTCGGAAAAACCGACGCCGACAATCTCTGCTTGGACTTTGCCGAGTGTCCCGACGTTTGGCAGTCGGCAAAGCCTTGTGCTCGGCACAAATATGGCGGGCAGAGTCGGGCACTTAGCCCAAATTTCCCCTGTTTTTTCCTCCATTCGTTCCATTCCTTGTCGCCCTCCGTCCCCGTCCGAGCCGCCACCCCCAGCGCTCCCACTCCGACGCCGACGCCCACCGAGCCGCCGCCACCCCGCCCCTCCGCGAGCTTCCTCCTCCGCGCTGGTAGCCTCCCCCTCCTCCACCTATGCATCTCCCCTCCGCGGCCCTTCACCTCTGGCTCCACCTCCCCCTCCTCGATCTGCCTCTCCCCCCCTCCAGTCGTCCACCAGCGTCCCCCTCCTCCTCCCTCCCCCACCGAGCCGCTGCCACCCCCTCCTCCCCGCCACCAGCCCCCCTCCTCCACAGCCTGCCTCCCTCTTCGGCTCCACCCTCCACCCTCTCCTCCAACTGCCTCTCTTCCCCTCCCCCCACCGAGCTCTGCTCCAGCCCCTCTCTCCTCCATCCATATAGCGGCACCAGGTCAGCTCCTCCGATCTGCCCCATTTTTTTTGAATTTTTTCAAATTTCCATAGTATTTAGGGCTGCTGTTAGGGTTAGGGATATTAATTACTAGGATGTTAGTTATAGGGATGTTAGTGTTGACTACTTCGACTACATCGAGCCTTGATGCGAATCTGAAGGCGTTGGTTCCGACTCAGCCTACTGCGGGCACATCCGTCTCTGCCGCGGAGCATGGCCCTCATGGGAACCGCACTGAAAAGCTGCACCGGGGGAAGGACTATTGTCCATACGTCCCTCCTCCGGCAAGAGTTATGCATCCTGGCCAAGCTGTGGTACAGTCTTCGATTCCAAATGATTTGAATTCTTTGGATACTGTTGATGTCTTTGGTACCAGTCTACGGATGGAATTGCCGCAATTTGATGGCACCAATCCGCGTTTATGGCAGGACAGATGTGAAGATTATTTTCAATTTTGGGCTGCACCGTCTCATCAGTGGATCAAGTATGCGGCGGCTAAGTTTGAAGGCCATGTTGCCCGTTGGTTAGAAGCTGCTCGCCGAATAATTCCTAATGCAACTTGGCTAGAGTTTTGTGCAGCTATTCTCGTGCGATTTGGGCGGAATCAACATCGCACACACCGTTACGCCATCTCATTCAGATTTCTCAGACGACCACTGTGCTTTATTATGTGGATCGTTTATGTGAGTTGTTCGATCAGTTGTCTGCATATGAAGTATTCGGTGCATTATACCACACGATTTATCGAGGGATTGAAACCAGCTATCAGGATGCCGGTAGCGATCCAGCAACCTGTTTATTTGGATGCCGCTATTGAATTGGAATTATTATATGAAGAGTTGCATGATGATTCGCCATTTGTGTCTGCTCCTTCCTCGCCTTCGTATCAGCAGACCGCACCTCGCTGTTGGAATGCCTTCTCCAAACCAATTGCCGCAAAACCTCCTGAGGAACGGAGAACTCCTATGACACATAAAACACCTGCTATGGATGATGGCAACAATTACACAATTACCGTAAGGCTAAGGGCCTCTGCTTCACGTGTGGTGAGAAGTGGCACTAGTGGAGAACATGTCATTAGCCCCGGTTGGGATGGGCCTTATGCCCCGGCTTCCCAACCGGGGTTGCCAAACCCGGGCTAAAGGCCCCCTTATGCCCCGGTGGGCTTACCAACTGGGGTAAAATGGGCTCCCACGTGGACTCTGCTCAGCGAGCAGGCCGACGCCCTTTTACCCCGGTTGGTAACACCAACCGGGGCAAAAGTTTTTTTTTTCTGTTTTCCTGTTCTCTGGAGAAGATTAGAAATTCTATTTTTTCTTCAAGTGCATTACTTCAAGTGCACTAATACTTTAAGTGCATTACTTCAAGTGCATTACTTCAAGTGCACTAATACTTCAAGTGCATTACTTCAAGTGCACTGAAAATTCAATGATCTTTCAAATAATAAACATTTATAGTAAGAAAGATGAAAAATTATCGAACAAAAACACAGATGAAAACCAACAAACACGATGACATAATTAAAACATAGTACGACATAAGCATAGAGCGACACAAACATACTACGCCTGTGCGTCGCAGGCAGGCTTGCCCGAGCTAGACTCGCCGGAGTTAGACTCGTTAGCCACGGAAGCGGAGGTGCTGTCAGACGAGCTATCCTGGCAGCAACGGGGGCGGAGTAGGGTGCCGTCGAAGATCTTCACCTCCAGCATGTTGTCCCCCGTATCGTCGTTGATGTACCTAAATGTGAGCATGTTTCCCACATCCAGGTTGTACATGCGCTGGAACTGCCCCACCCATGCCGCAGGTAGAGGTCATCGTCACGTCGCTGCAGGAACACGTGAACGGGCCCGTTGTGGCAGCCCTCCAACTGGAGGCTAAACCTAAAGGGCCCGCCGCGCTCGAGGAGGATCTCCGATATCTTCTGTGGCAGACGAAGCATGTTCTGCAGTGGGTGGAACAAGTGGACGTAGAACTCCGATAGCCGGAGACCGTCATCCTCTTCCTCCTCCTCCGCTGCAGCCTCCTCCGCCGCAGCAACAGCGCTGCACCTTGCACCGCGTGCTGTCCCCCGTGCTTCGCGTCCACGTCCACAAGCTGGAGGCGCCACTTCCTCCTCCTTGATGGCTACGCCACCACCACGTCCACGCGCTGCACGCGATCCACGTGGACGTCTGCCACGTGGTACGACTATGTTTTCTTCGACGGGGACGGTGCCGCGCCCACCGGCAACACGCGCACTGCGTCGCACGGGAGCTCTCGCCATGGCTACAAAAATGTATAACATCATAAGTTTGTCATAGTCGCACTAACTAATAGCATCAATTTCATCAATTCGCAATAATTGCATAAAATCTAATCAAAATATAGCTAATAGCTAATAGCATACAATTGCATAAAGCCTAATTTTTTCTCTAAGGTGTAAAACCTAAAATTCTCTTTAAGTCCAAAAATCTAAAAAGAAAAATATCTAAGTCTAAAACCAAGATTTTCCTAAGTCTAAGTCCTAAATTTTAAAAGTGAACTAACTAAATCTCTAAGTCTAAAACCTAAATCGCTAAGTGAACTAATTAATACTAAACTAACAATATAATTAAACTAATTAAAAAAATACAAGTACTATGCATGGATGAGGCCACGGCGGCGAGGTGGGGCGACCTCACCTCGAGGAGGAGGGCACGACGGCGAGGAGGAGGGCGTAGGAGGAGGCGAGGAGGCCGACGGCAAGGAGGAGGGCGCGGTCGGAGGCGTACGTGCGTGGGAGGAGGGCGCAGGCGGAGGAGCACGGGCGCAGGCACGGGCATAAAGGAGGCAGGGGAGCGGCAGCGAGGATCCCGGCGGCAGCGAAATCGGGCAGCCTCACGGCGTCGCTCTGGATTTCGGCGCCTCCGGGATTTAGCAAAACTGTTGGTTTGCCCCGGGCGGAGCAACCGCCCGGGGTTATATAGGTGGGGGCCTTTTGTCCCGGTTGGTAACATGAACCGGGGCAAAAGGGGGGAGGTGCGCGGGCGCACGATGGCTCGCCTCCCCCCTTTTGCCCCTCCTCCCGCCTTTTGCCCCGGTTCGGATTACCAACCGGGGCGAAAGGCCCAAAATTTCAGTTTTTTTTCTTCCTGCCGCCAATTTTTTTTACTGCCACGTTTCAAATACCATTTCCAATGGTTTTGAATTTGGATAAACTTCAATACGAAAAGTGTTTAAAATTACGTATACATTGCAAATACATTTTCTGTTTTAGAATATAATTATTCTAACTATTTAAACTAGAAACAATTTTTTATTTTTCAAACATTTTAAAAAACCTAGTTTACGAATGGTTTTGAATTTGGAGAAACTTTCAATATGAAAAGTGTTTAAAATTGCATAAACATTTTCTGTTTAAGAAAAATAATTATTCTACATATTTAAACTAGTAACAATTTTTAAATTTTCAAACATTTTAAAAAACCCTAGTTTACAAATGGTTTTGAGTTTGAAGAAAGTTTCTATATGAAAAGTGTTTAAAATTGCATAAACATTTCAAATATATTTTCCGTTTAAAATAATTATTATTCTAACAATTTAAACTAGTAACAATTTTTGAATTTTCAAACATTTTAGAAAACCTAGTTTATGAATGGTTTTGAATTTGGAGAAACTTTCTATATGAAAAGTGTTTAAAATTACATAAACATTTCAAATACATTTTTTGTTTTATTAAATAATTGTTCTAACTATTTAAACTAGTAACAATTTTTTTAATTTTCAAACATTTTAAAAACCTAGTTTATGAATGGTTTAAGAAGAGGAAGAGATCTGCAATGTTTTCACGTATGATATGGATAATCTACAATGTTTGATACATTATTACAAAATAGTCTAGCAATATTACATGAACCATGAAGGTTTAATACGTTATCACCAACTAGTGCCGCCATTGTTTACTTTTCTGTCGTAGCCATGGAACATCTTCATTACTTAACGCGATGCTTGGGTCAGTTTTCACTCTGAAGGGCGGAATTTCTTCAAAGTTATTATAATCTTATGACATGTCTGTCCTGTCTGCCACTCCCACAATGTTTTTTCCCTAAAAGAACTATGCGCCGCTTCGGCTTACCGCATGATGTATTAGAATTCTTTTATTTTCTTTTCCTCGGTTGAGTAGACATGTCCTTCAGATAGAAAACTTGAGCCACATCTTTGGCTAGGACGAACGGTTCGTTTCTGTACCCAAGATTGTCAAGATCCACCGTTGACATTCCGTACTGCTGGTCTACCTTTACTCTTGTCATCTTGACCCATTGGCACCGAAACAGAGGGACCTTAAAATTAGGTCCATAGTCAAGTTCCCATATCTCCTCTATGTAACCATAATATGTGTCCTTTCTCAAATTGTATCCAGTTGCATCGAAACGGACACCACTATTCTGGTTGGTGCTCTTTTTATCTTGTGCGATCGTGTAAAATGTATTTCATTTATCTCGTACCCTTGGAAAGTCAGTACATTCGAAGATAGTGACCTGACCAACAAGTAGAGCTTATCTCCAACAATGTTATTATTCATGAGTTTTGTCTGCAACCAGGCTCTGAAACTATCCATGTGTTCATCATTAATCAAGGATTCAGACAGCCCCGGGTTTTTGGACCGTATAATATTCTCGTGTTCCTAGATATAAGGAGACACCAAGGTGGACATTTGTAGAACTGTGTAGTGTGCTTTAGTGAAAGAATGTCCGTCCATAAATATCTTTGCTTTCCTTCCTAGCGTGCCTTTTCCACTCATTCTTCCCACATGCCGCGATTCGGGAACACCAATCGACTTAAGGTATGGAAGAAAGTCAACACAAAACTCAATTACCTCCTCTGTTCCATAACCCTTGGAGATGCTTCCTTCTGGCCTAGCACGGTTGTGAACATATTTCTTTAAGACTCCCATGAAGCTCTCAAAGGGGAACATATTGTGTAGAAACACAGGACCGAGAATGGTAATCTCTTTGACTAGGTGAACTAGGAGGTGTGTCATAATATTGAAGAAGGATGGTGGGTACACCAACTCGAAGCTGACAACACATTGGACCACATCTGTCTGTAACGTTGATAGACTTTCTGGATTGATTACCTTCTGAGAAATTGCATTGAGGAATGCGCATAACTTCACAATGGGTAGTCGAATATTTTCTGGTAGAATCCCCCTCAACGCAATCGTAAGCAATTGTGTCATCAACACGTGTCAGTCATGAGACTTGAGGTTTTGGAATTTTTTCTCCGCCACATTTATTATTCCATTTATATTCGATGAGAAGCCAGACGGGACCTTGATACTACTTAGTGCTTCAAAAAAAGATTTCCTTCTCTTCCTTGGTAAGAGCGTAGCTGGCAGGACCACCTTGAAATCGCTCAAGATTCTTGTTGTCTCGTCCTTCCGTGTGTTGCTGACCTGCCGTGCTTCAGATGTATCTTTTGACTTCCCGTACAAGCCAAAGAAGCCTAGTAGATTCACGCAGAGATTCTTCGTCAGGTGCATCACGTCGATCGCAGGGCGGACATCTAGGATTTTCCAATAGGGTAGATCCCAAAATATAGATTTCTTCTTCCACATGGGTGCGTGTCCGCCAGCTTCATTCGGAACAGCTTGTCTGCCCGGACCCTTTCCAAATATTATTTTCAAATCCTTCACCATATCAAATACATCATCGCCAGGTCGGAGGATAGGCGTCTCCCTGGTATCTGCCTCACCATTAAAATGCTTGCCAGCTTTTCTTAAGGGGTGCTTGCGCGGAAGAAAACGATGAAATCTGAGGTACACAACCTTCTTAAATTTATCCAGATATACACTTTTGGTGTCATTTAAACAGTGTGTGCATGCATTGTATCCCTTGTTTGTATGTCCAGAAATGTTACTAAGAGCATGCCAATCGTTGATGGTTACGAACAACAACGCTCGTAGGTTAAATTCTTTTTTTTCGTGCTCGTCCCACACATGTAAACCTTCTTCACGCCACAACTGTAAAAGTTCATCGACTAATGGCCTTAGATACACATCAATGTCGTTGCCCGGTTGTCTCGGGCCTTGGATCAACACTGGCATCATAATGAATTTCCTCTTCATGCACAACCAAGGAGGAACGGTTATAGATACATAGAGTTACAGGCCAGGTGCTATGGTTGCAACTCTGCTCACTAAATGGATTCATGCCATCTGTACTTATGCCATCTGTACTTAGACAAACCATAAGTTCCCTGCGTCACCTGCAAAGCGCGAGAACTTTCTCTCGATTTTTCTGCACTGCGACCCATCAGCGGGGTGTCTCAACATCTCGTCTTTCTTACGATCTTCCATGTGCCATCGCAAAAGTTTTGCATGCTCTTTGTTTATGAACAAACGTTTCAACCGTGATATTATAGGCGCATACCACATCATCTTTGCAGGAACCCTCTTCCTGGGGCGCTCACCCTCAACATCGCCAGGGTCGTTTGGTCTGATCTTATACCGCAATGCAGTGCATACCGGGCATTGTTCCAAATTCTCATACCTCTCACCGCGGTAGAGGATGCAGTCATTAATGCAGGCATGTATCTTCTCCACGTCTAATACTAGGGGCATACAAGCTTCTTTGCTTGGTATGTACTGTCGGGCAATTCATTGTTTCTAGGAAGCTGCTTCTTCACTATTTGCAGCAACTATGTAAATCCGCTGTCAGTCACACCGTTCTCGGCCTTCCATTGGAGCAATTCCAGTGTGCTGCCCAGCTTTTTCTGCCCGTCTTTGCAATTTGGATACAACAATGTTTTGTGATCCTTTAACATCTGGTCGAACTTCACCCTCGCCTTTTCAATCTCGCTTTCTGTCTTTGCATCGGTAATAGCCTGGCCAAGATCATCGATGGGCTCATCTGGTTCCCGGTCTTCTGCTTCCACTTCATCGTTATCTTCCATTCTAGTACCAGCACCGTATTCAGGGAACATGTCACGATAGTTGTCATCATTCTCTTCTTCTTCGTTGTCTTCCATCATAACCCCTCTTTCTTCGTGCTTGGTCCAACAATTATAGCCGGCATGAAACCGGATTGAAACAGGTGGAAGTGGATGACTCTGTGAGAAGAGTGTTCCTTCTGATTCCGACATACAGCACATGGACAACACATAAAATTATTCCGCTTGTTTGCCTGGGTCACCTCGAGAAAATAACCCACACCTTTCATGAACGCGGCAGAGCGTCGGTCAGCATACATCCATTGCCGGTTCATCTGCATTATATGATTATTAATTAGGAACTGTTACAGAACACGTTGAATAGAGAAATGACCAATGTTACATCGACAAATGAAAGGTTCAAGTTGGTACCTCGACCGAGGATGAAAGAAGGACGAGAAAGCTTATTTAATTAAGCGTGGTTTGGACAAATTAAATCTTGTTTGTTTTCTACGAGCTGAGATGGCTTTATTCTCCCGTGCATTTCATCGAACACCTCTTGTGCATAGGAGGGAAAAACAAGTGAGCACACACCACACAACTAGAATATGTCCTCCAAAGTGAGTGGCATGAGGAGAGGAGAGAGCTGGCATGGTTTATATAGTGTGTGTGGGGGGGGGGGGGTGCCCCGGTTGGTGGCTCCAACCGGGGCAAAAGACCCCCCCCCCCACGACGCGAGCTTCTCGTTGCGGGCCTTTAGCCCCGGTTTGTGGCTCAAACCGGGGCAAAAGACCCTCTATCACGCGCAATGCTCGCCCCGGCCCCACCTCTACAGCCGTTTGCACCGGGTGGTGGCCGAGCCGGGGCGAAAGGGGTGCTCGCCAATGAGCAGAAGCCCCGTTCTCCACTAGTGTGGTCTCATGATCATGTCTGTAAAAGTTCTGTGCAGTTACATATGGTGCAGGAAATGTCGGATTATCTCCATACTGAAGAACCGGTGTATTACGAGTGTGCTGATTCCCATACTGACACTTCTCAATAGTCTGTGACAATGTGTTTATCTGCTACCGCCATAGGCAGAATTCCTGATGAACAAACTCTGCAGTTGATTCAAGGGGTGTCTCTCTCAGTATTGGTAGATTCCGGCAGTACACATTACTCTATCAATTCAGCTTTGTGTGATAAGTTCCAAGGCAAAACAACAATGAAACCCACGTCAGTTAAGGTGGCCAATGGAGAATTCTTGTCGTGTGATACACAATTAATAGTTGCTGATTGGACAGTTAGTGGTCAAACATCCAGAACTACTTTTTGTTTTCTGTCGGTCATTACGATGCCATTGTGGGACTGGATTGTCTAGTACAACATAGTCCAATGGAGGTGAATTGGGCATAGAAATGGATGAAAATTCCCCACCATGGAAAAAGAGTTATAGTCGTTTGTGTGTGTGCAGGGATAGTTGCCTATACCTTGGTGGAGTTAGAAGAACCTGAATCCCCGCCTCTTGTCGTCCGGTCAGTATTAAATGAGTTTTCAGAGGTTTTTGCTGAACCAACAGGTTACCTCCATGTCGCACTCATGCTCAAGTCATTCCATTGACACCTCGTGCTAGACCTGTATCCAGACGGCCATATCACGCAGTACATTCTATGAAGGATGAAACTGAGAAGCAGATTAAAGAGTTGCTTGCCCAAGGGGTCATTCAACCAAGTAACATCCCCTTTTCATCTCCTGTACTGCTTGTCAAAAAGAAGGATCTGACATGGAGAATGGTGGTGGATTATCGACATCTCAATGCGCTTACAGTCAAAGGGAAATATCCATTACCTATCATTGATGAGCTATTAGATGAGTTGGCTGGTGCTTGTTATTTTTCAAAGTTAGATCTCCGTGCTGGTTATCATCAGATCCGGCTTGCTGATGGAGAAGAATTTAAAACTGCATTCTAGACTCGTAACGGTCATTTTGAGTTCAAGGTTATGGTGTTTGGATCATCTGGTGCAACTGGCACGTTCCAAAGCGCAATGAATACGACTCTTGCACCAGTTTTAAGAAAATGTGCTTTGATTTTCTTTGATGATATTTTTATTTACATCAAATCCTTGAATGAACATGTGCAAAACCTATGGCAAGTGCTTCAGTTACTGTTCCAAGAACACTGGCAGGTCAAGAGATCTAAATGTGCTTTTTCTCAAGATCGCATCGCATACATAGGGCATGTTGTGAGCAAAAGTGGAGTGTCTATTGATGATATTAAAATTATTGCTATTGAAAAATGGGCAGCTCCACAAAATCAAGGAAGTTCGAGGGTTCTTGTGAATTACTGGCTATTACAGGAAGTTTATCAGGCACTATGGTGTGATTATCAAACCACTCACTAACATGTTAAAAAGGGCAAGTATATGTGTGGATAAATGTGGATAATGAAGCCTTCCAACTACTGAAGAATGCTCTGGTTACTGCTCCCGCTCTAGCCTTGCCAAATTTCAGCATAATGTTTGTGTTGGAGACAGACGCCAGTGATAAGGGTATTGGCGTGGTATTGATGCAGGATAACCATCCTTTGGTCTATGTCAGCAAGGAACTTGGCCCCAAAACCAGCATTGTGTCTGTTTATGAAAAAGAATATCTGCTTATTCCGTAGGCAGTGGAACAATGGGGGCCGTATCTGCAAACCCAGGAGTTTATTATCAGAACCGATCATAAAAGTAACCTGAATGAGCAACGTTTACATACTGAGTAGCAACACAAGGCCTTAACAAAGTTAATGGTCCTTCGGTATAGCATTGTCTATAAAAAGGGATGTGAAAATGGTGCCGCGGATGCCTTGTCCAGACAGATCCATCTGTATTGCCATTTGTTCGTTGTTTCTTCTTTCCAACTAGTCTGGTTGTGGATGTTATTAACTCCTATTCTCAGGATCCTAAAGCTCAAGCTCTTTTGAGTAAATTGACCTTGTCTCCCGAGCATTCTGATGGTACTTATACCTTATCACAAGGGGTTTTGCGAGTGCATGGCAAAATTTGGGTTGGTGTTGTGCCTCTTCTCCATTCTAAGATCTTTGCTGCTTTTCACTCCAGCCCCCCTGGGAGGTCACTCTGGGTTCCCGGTAACGTATAAAAGAATTTGATCTCTGTTCCGTTGGGTGTGCATGAGGACTTATATCAAGCTCCGGGTGAAGTCATGCCCCTAATATGCCAGCAAGCTAAACCTGAACGTGTGAGACCCAGGGTTGTTGCAGCCATTGCCAATACCAAAGGGAGCTTGGAAGGTAATTACCATGGATTATGTTGAAGGAATGCCCTAGTCTGATTCGTTCAATTCTACAGTGGTTTTCGTCGATGCTTTCACCAAGTATGCCCACCTCGTTCCCCTTTGCCATCCTTATAGTGCTCAGATATTGCTAACGTATTCGTGGACACTGTTTATAAGTTGCACATTATGCCCATACAACTGGTTTCGGACAGGGCCATATATTCACGAGCAGGTTCTGGCTGGGAGTCTTTTCTCGTACTGGGACACAGTTTGTAATGAGTACTTCTTACCACCCTCAGTCTGACGGGCATACTGATGTAGCCCACCGTATTCCACCAAGCACAACATCGATACGCAACAAGGTGAACTCACTCCTACCTCCGTACGTTTCCGGTGACTTGGTGAACGGTGCTCTACCTCATGAAATACCCCTCTACATGCATAGGTGGGATCACCACATGGAGACCCAAGATGGTGCCCAAGATGCTCAAGAACACATCCAAGAAGGTGCGCATGAAGCTAGGAAGAACGTGGGTGAAGACGGCGTCAAGATCGGAGTTCCGAGGTGGAAGAACGGAGGGAAAAGGGGGCTCCCGGCCTCACCCTGGCCCCAGGCCGGGCTAGCCTGGCCCCAGGCCGGCCTCCTCATCCCACCCTGGCCCCAGGCCGGGCACCAGGCCGGGCACCAGCCCGAGGGGGCCGGCCTCCCACCCTGGCCCCAGGCCGGGCACCAGCCCGAGGGGGCCGGCCTCCCACCCTGGCCCCAGGCCGGGCACCAGGCCTCTGCGCCCCACCCTGGCTCCAGGCCGGGTTCCAGGCCGGCCAGGCCGGCTCCCAGGCCGGGGTGGCCCCGAAATGCACGGGAATTGACCGTTTTGGCACCGTTTCGACCCCCGTTTCGACCCCGACTATATAAAGGACTCCGGTGGCTAGATCTAGGGTTAGGAATAGTTTTGAGGGATGATTTGAGAACTTCGGGCTTTGCCCTTGTATCCCTCTTGTGAGGTGACTCCTCTTACGAGGCTACTCCTTAGATGTGTATCTAGGACCGTATCAAGATCTCTCCAAGGAGCTACTCTTTCACCTTGTGATTCTAGTATTGCTTGCCAACCTTCCCCTTTGGGCTTCTGTTGGATCGGTGGACCGACCGGTGAGAGAAATCGGTTTCATTTAGCATGTTGTTGACTTGGGTTCGCGATCCCTCGTAGGCTTCACGAGTTATCTTCCCCCTTTTGTGTTTCCGCGCGTTTGCCCTCGATTCCCCCTCTCGTGTTCATCGTGTTCATCACGTTCTTCGTGCGTTCTTCGTTCGTTCTTGTCGATTCGTGAAGATCGGGCCAACTTAGAGGTCAACACCTCATCATCTGGTATCCAGAGCTAGATTGACACGAATCTGACACCCCACCCCCTCCCCTACCACAAATTTTTCTTCTATCCACCATAAATTCGAAAATTTGACCAAAAATAGCCGAAAGGGATTTCGACCGATCTCTTGATTCGTTGAGTTTTTCGTGGTTTTGTTTCATAGATTTGTTGCCAAAAACCATTCCCCATCTTCCTATTCAGCCACAATTCTTGAATTTGTCCAAAAATTTTCTTGATTTGGGAGAAATTTCGAATTTGAGCAAAAATCGCAGAAAATTCCTGCTCTTCGATTCTTGGACAGATTTTGTATCTTGTTTTTCTTTGTCGTCGTTGCTCCGATTTGAGTGAGGCAAGTTCCTACGCGTCGCCATCGACATCGCCTACGCATCTACATCATCGAATCCACACGACATCGACATCCACCGGCTGCAAGTCCGAGATCATCCACCGCATAGGTATAACTTGCTTCCGCTTGAACTAACTCTTTCCTTTGTGTACCTTACCTACTTGGACTAGTTCTTTTGCACCGCTTGGCATCGCATTGTGGCACCGAGAGTGCGAGTTTTGCGCTTGTGAGAGACTAGCTACGAGTAGGCATTGGCATTTGGGAATCATCTCCGCATCATCATCCATCAAAAATCAAAAAAAAAAGAGAGGAGAAAGAGCAAAAGAAGCAAAAAGAGCCAAAAGAAGCAAAGATCGATGCCAATTGCTATCATTTGTAGGAACGCATAGCTTCGAGTTGCGAGAGAGAAGAGAGTGACCGGTTTCCACATTGCGAATCTTGTTGCCTCTTGTTAATTGCGGTTCGAGCTAGCGTCCTCCTTGCGTTGGTGTGGCATTGAGCTTAGTCTTCGATAGGTACATTTCGTCTCCGCTCGTCCATTGGCCGCACTAACCCCATTTATCACTTGTGTGTGTGTTTTTTCGTTTCCACCATAGCATTTTCCTCCACTAGGTTTGGTTTTCGTGCTAACTTTTCTTTGATTCTTCTCCACGTTTGACAACACACTTTTCTTTTGATTTGTCGTTTTCTCGCCACATTTCTAACCCATTGCCATCCACCCATAAGCCGTGTGTGTTTTGGAGCGTGTTTTTGGGATCGTTCGAACTCAAGTCACTTCATTCTTTTTGCTATCGGTTTCTCTTGGCTTGGTCCACTAGTTTCCAACATTTGCTAAAAGGTGAGGTTTGAGCTCTTAGGTCCTCACACTCTATATATACATTTGCGCTTGTGACTAACCATGTATAGCGAGAGCGGATCATATGGAGGCCATGATGAGTCCATGATGGACCACTACGACTACAACGAGCTAGACATGGACCTCCATTCCTACGAGAACGATGTGGTGGACGACCACTACTACGAGCACGACATCGTGGACGACCACTACTCCGAGCATGACATGGTGGATCACCACCACCACTACGACCACGACGTCGAGCTCTACACCGACTACTCCTCCCCGAGCATCATCGACATGGAGGAGTACCACAACCACCACGCCGACTTCGACTCCATGAGCTCCACCGACATGAACCACTACTACAACTACGACATCGCAAGCTTGGATGACGAGAGGGAGCCCTACTACACCGACAACGCATCCTCGAGCATGGCGGAGTTCTACACCGACAATGACTCCGACATGGACGAGCTCACCTACAAGCGCTTCCTCGCCAAGCTTCGTTTGTCAAGAAACTCCGATGGTTCATGCTCGCCACCACGGAACTTCAAGGAGAATGCCAAGGCCAAGACACGACAACGACCTTCAACCTCAAGATGGCGCAACGACAAGAAATCCGACAAGTTGGCAACGTCAAGATGGTCTCCTTCAACATCAAGACGGCGCCACAAGAAGGACATCATCGCGGCTCCATCAAGCGAGAAGGCCAAGAAGCCAAGGCATCCGAATGACTTGTGGAGTCATCCCACACATGAAGTGCGGGAGCGCCGCAAGCTTCGTCATCAACCACGCCATCATCACCAAGCTCATCACCAAGATCGCCGCCATGATCATCATCGACATATGGAAGAGAGTGGTACACCCACCTCACCGCATCTTCCACCACAAGCTCCGCGACGACATTGGTTTGAGCATCGCTCGCCATCACCACTACCTCGACCTTGACACCGACAAGGCCGTGGTGACCCACTTCAAGATCACCCTCTACGACCGGATATTCTTCATCATCCACCTTCTCCAAGCTCGACTCATGACATTGGTCTAAATGGCTTCATGGATGGTGCTCGCCCACATTCAAGGCTTCCAAGGCAAAATGTGTGTCACCACCACAATGACCACCAAGACCAAGGCCATTATCAAGAAGGTGCTCCCGACATAGCTTCTAGTGCATGCCTCCCTCAACTCCACCACAAAGACCACCGGCGCCATCCTCTCCATCATGATCGCCATCGCCAAACCAATGAGGATGACCCAATTGAGCTTCCACCGCCTATCTTTGATGAAGACCCAAATGAGATCCCTTCTCAACATCAAGCGAGTGCGAATGCTCCCTATGGCTTGTTTTTCCCCATCTTCGAGGAAGACCCCATTGAGCGCCACCATCGACAACAATCAAGTGGGATTGCTCAACATGCTACTTCACTTCCCATCTTTGATGAGGACCCCTATGAGCGCCCACTTCGACCACCACTAGGCACGGATGCTATGAGCCTACTTTCCCCTCTCCTTCAAGATGAAGACCTCTTATGCCCCATTTGCAAGGGCCATGGTCACATAATGTGGGATTGCCAAGGCGGTGACCAAGATGGTGCGTCAAATGGAGATGCCATCCATGATTCTTCTCCTACCATATTGGATGAAGCACCGCATCACCTTTACCACGGATTTCCATCGCATCATCAAGGCCATGAAGACAACGACTTGAGCGCCGTTGGCCTCAATGTTACAAGGTGCAAGGACCATAAGCGTCATCATCCATATGAGGAATGGGAGCCGCCACCTCATCTTAATCAAGATTGTGCTTTCTATTCGCACCCCACCTTCGACAAGGATCCTCCTCCTTCTTCATCACATGAGGCGAGATTCACTTCATCATCACCACTAAATCTACATCATGTGCGACATTCTTTGAGGATGAACAATGACCTCCATGATCAAGAGCATGAGCTTCCATCATCGCCACAAGCGCAACAACAACATCAAGAGTGCGAAGATATTCCTCCCATGACACAAGATCAACATCACCATATGCATGAGGAGACCACTCTACCACTCTATGATGAAGACGTTGATGCATGTGACATTGTCAATGAGGCTCATCCCTTGCCATCATCTCTAAGGCATTCTTCTTCTTCGTCTCCAATGACACAAGTGGCAACTCCGACCATCGACAAGAGAGCTCCCAATGCTACCAATGAGATGATCTTGGTTGCCAACAAAAATGGTGACCATGCATACATGAGTGAAGGCCAATACTATGCCTTGCACCAACTAGCTCTCAATTCCTTGGACATGCCGACCAATGGTGACGAAAGCGTCTATTGCAATGAGGCCGCAAACTCATCGCGAGTGTTGACACGAGTTCTTCAAGCCTATCCTCAAGATAAGGACCAACGATGCAACCTCTCTAGAGCCGGCGTCAATGGCCCATCTATCATTGATGGAGATAATGACGAATTGGGTGACACTCTCCGCTTGACTTCAAAGCATCTCATGCCAACCTCCACAAGGCCACGCTCAAGCCACCAATCTAGCCAAGGAAATCTTCATCATCATCATCATCGACCATTTGAGGATGCTACAAGGCATGGCTTACACTACCACATCACGGAAATGATGGAGCTTCCTTCGACACAAGCCATGACCCTACCTCCTCCTCCAAGAAAGCCACCCTTTCAACACTTGGAGATCAATCCAAGAGATGAGATGCTCGAGTCCTCCTCGCCACATGCTATGACACTACCGACTCCAAGCAATGCAACGACTTCGACAAACCCGCACACCTCTTGTGCCAAGACTATGGAGCCTTCTAGTGTCCCCTCTCAAGCTTCTAGTGAGATGAGTGGTGAGAGAGAGATCCACCATCACGTGAGTGAGAGCCACAAGCCCATAATGAGTGGAAAAAGCATGAGTGTTCGTAGAGGCCTCGCCTTGTTAGCCACCAAAAGTGAGATGAGAGTTGAGAGCAAAAACCCATTTGTGCTTATTGACACTAACGGCTTGCCAACTTTCTCTCCATCTTTGTTGTCTATTTTGCAGAGATTTGGTGACCCTATCAAGCATCCTCGACATCATCGCCTTCTCCACATACAAGGCTCTCCACATCGCATGAACATCGACACCGACTTGAAGGGTTGGAAGGAGCACTTTCCGCTCATCATGATCCACATGGAGATTGACAAGAGCTTCTACGACAAAGCATCCTCCATCCACATTCCTCAAGTCAAGATCTACACGGCGCGTCACAAGAACTTCGACATCAACGCCTTCGACGCCTACATTCCACATGTCAAGAGGTGCATGGAGTACGACAAGCACGTCAACGACAATGCCTTCTACGCCTACATACCACATGTCAAGATGTGCATGGAGTTCAACAAGCACCTCCACGACAACGACTTCTCCATCTACATCCCCTACGTCAAGATGTACTTGGAGTTCGACAAGCGCGTCAACGACAATGATCGCCACGACTACACTCTACCGCTTCCGCAAGCTCATCCTCATCCACCCATGGAGGATCATGTCAAGATCGTCATCGTCTTTGGACTACACCCTCCACGAGCATACCTTGGCATGATCTTCGATAAGAGGCTCAACTTCAACGACTACACCGCCTCGCAAGATCTTCCTCAACCATCCACGGGGGGCCATTTCATGATCTTCATCACCTTTGGACCGCCCCCACTACGAGCCTACCGTCACATGGACTTCGACAAGCGGCTCAACTTCAAAGACATCTCCGTCGTCAAGATTCCTTCTCCCGCTCACATATGGATGGAACGAGAGTCGAGGACGACTCTTTTTCAAGGGGGGAGATGATGTAGCCCACCGTATTCCACCAAGCACAACATCGATACACAACAAGGTGAACTCACTCCTACCTCCGTACGTTTCCGGTGACTTGGTGAACGGTGCTCTACCTCATGAAATACCCCTCTACATGCATAGGTGGGATCACCACATGGAGACCCAAGATGGTGCCCAAGATGCTAAAGAACACATCCAAGAAGGTGCGCATGAAGCTAGGAAGAACGTGGGTGAAGACGGCGTCAAGATCGGAGTTCCGAGGTGGAAGAACGGAGGGAAAAGGGGGCTCCCGGCCTCACCCTGGCCCCAGGCCGGGCTAGCCTGGCCCCAGGCTGGCCTACCCTGGCCCCAGGCCGGCCTCCTCATCCCACCCTGGCCCCAGGCCGGGCACCAGGCCGGGCACCAGCCCGACGGGGGCCGGCCTCCCACCCTGGCCCCAGGCCGGGCACCAGGCCGGGCACCAGCCCGAGGGGGCCGGCCTCCCACCCTGGTCCCAGGCCGGGCACCAGGCCTCTGCGCCCCACCCTGGCCCCAGGCCGGGTTCCAGGCCGGCCAGGCCGGCTCCCAGGCCGGGGTGGCCCCGAAATGCACGGGAATTGACCGTTTTGGCACCGTTTCGACCCCCGTTTCGACCCCGACTATATAAAGGACTCCGGTGGCTAGATCTAGGGTTAGGAATAGTTTTGAGGGATGATTTGAGAACTTCGGGCTTTGCCCTTGTATCCCTCTTGTGAGGTGACTCCTCTTACGAGGCTACTCCTTAGATGTGTATCTAGGACCGTATCAAGATCTCTCCAAGGAGCTACTCTTTCACCTTGTGATTCTAGTAGTGCTTGCCAACCTTCCCCTTTGGGCTTCTGTTGGATCGGTGGACCGACCTGTGAGAGAAATCGGTTTCATTTAGCGTGTTGTTGACTTGGGTTTGCGATCCCTCGTAGGCTTCACGAGTTATCTTCCCCCTTTTGTGTTTCCACGCGTTTGCCCTCGATTTCCCCTCGATTCCCCCTCTCGTGTTCATCGTGTTCATCGCGTTCTTCGTGCGTTCTTCGTTCGTTCTTATCGATTCGTGAAGATCGGGCCAACTTAGAGGTCAACACCTCATCACAAACGAAACGTGATAATCAACAAATTGAGTGCTATTTGCGATGTTTAATTTGTGCTCATCCCAAGAAGTGGAGCAAATGGTTTTCATTGTGCGAATTCTGGTACAATACTAATTGGCATTCGTCGCTGCGTAAGTCTCCATTTGACTTTCTATATGGGTATTCTCCTTGCTACTATGGCATATCAGAAGATGATGTTTTGGCTCCTGTGGATGTGCAAGAATCGTTAGCGTAGAGAGCTTTGATTTTCAGAATCAGTGCGACAGCATTTGGTGTGTGTAAAGCAACGTATGAAGCATCAAGCAGATAAAAACCGCACTGAGAGGCAGTTCGCCGTGGGGTACGAGTTTTTCTCAAACTCCAACCTTACGTGCAATCGTCTATCGTTCAGAGGATATCACACAAGCTTGCTTTTCGGTTCTTTGGTCCTTATACCATCATTCAGCGTGTGGAAGATGTGGCTTATCGTCTTCATTTACCGGATAGCAGCAAGATACATCCCGTGTTCCATGTGTCACAGTTGAAGAAGTTCATCCCTTCTACGTACCCGGTAAAATCTGAATTTCCATGTTCAAGCATCGATTGTGGCATATGTTCCCTTTGCTGTTTTGGACAGGCGTGCTGCCACTCGTGGTACACATGTCGTGGTGCAAGTTTTGGTGCAATGGAGCGATGCATCGCCGCAACGGCTACATGGGAAGATTTGGAAGCTCTTCGTCAAGCTTTTCCTCGTGCGCCGGTTTGGGGTCAAGCCGGTTTTCAAGAGAGGGAGATTGTCAACCATACCAACTATACACTGTCTTGCCGGTGGGCTGGACCAAGACAAGGTAGCTCTCGGAGATGGGCCGGCTGGGCCAAGCGAGAGGCCAAACCACGTTCGCAAATTACCGGGCCATTTGGCCGATCCGACGTGGATCGATAGCTATTAATAGTTTAATACCCGCTGGCTTGTAGCGTGGTGGTTTGGCTAGGAACGGAATATGAATGAAACTCGAACACGGCAATGGTGGTTGAGGGAGGAGCGGCGGAACGGCCACCATCCGTGAATTCCTACGCAATTTAGCAATTCTCTTTAGATGTAGCTCGTGCATCTCACACGACCTCCTCCTGCGACGGCGCAGGGGGAGCCGCGCGCCCAGGCGATCCCTCATCGGCGTCCACCTCGCCGGCAGCACGTCCACCGCACGAGGGCAGTTCAATTGGCGTGGTGGTCCTTCTCCTTGCACTTGAGGCACTTGGTATCTCCCGTGCAGTCCGTGGAGATATGCCCCGGCTTGGTGTGCATCGGAGAAGGCGCGCGCACCGGCGAGGGTATCGGCGGCGAACCGCTGCGCAGGACCTCGCAGTAGGAGCGGGTCGAGCCCTCCTCGTCGTCATCCAAAAAATCGCCGAGAGCCGGACAGAGAACCCATGGTCGGAGCAGCGGAAGGAGGGAGAGGTGGGTGGCCGCCGGGGCCAGGTGACCACAAGGGTGAGGCTAGGTGGACGCCGCCGTCGGAGTGGCAGACGGAGGTGGGCTGGGGGAGCTCGCGTTGGCTTTCGCGTTGGCTCGCATTATTTAGCCGAAAAAATATACATAAGTGAACGGGTTCGAATTACTCATGTGAGCACACCTTCTCTCTTGCAGATGTTCGTTGAGTTCATCGATGAGTCGACAGTACTCATCATATAAAACATGAGGAATCTGGCCGAAAATTCCCGAGTATTACGAACATGCTGGATTCCGAGTATGAGTTACGCATGATATGGTTCGGTGGAACCTAGCTATCTGATTCGAACCTGTGAGCAAGTCCGAGTTGGATTAGGCTCATAATGAACTGTTCCGGCCAGTTTCTACATATACACGCATACGACGCTGGTTACGACTGTCCATGAAAAAATCTAGCGCGCGCACGCGTATCGAAAATCTAGACAAAGCTAGTTGAGTCCAGCAAGCCATGGAACCGGAGTTCAACGCAGCCAAGTACTGGTTCGGACTCCGTAAGGGCTTCCGCGGTGGCAGCAGCCGGCCGAGCCTGCTCATCGTCGACCGCTCCGGCGTATACTCCTCGGTTCGCCGCCGCTACATCCGCAGGACGCCCTACTACCGCTACCGCGCACTGGCCGCGGATCTTGCCCCAGTCGTCAAAGCCTACCGCTCGCTACAAAAGCTCGGTATGAGCAGCTGGAAGGAGCACGATGCGTGGGCGACGAAGGAGATCGCCTGGTGGAAGCACAGGGTCATGGACGTGTACTGGGACGCCGCGCCCGAAAAGCGCAAGGCGGATGCCATCGAACGGTACTTCAGAGCGCGATACCAGCGAGGGATGGTCTACCCTATTCTGGCGATTGCAGTCGGCATTCTGGTCGCCGGTGATCTTTGGCGGCTAATGCTGCCGAGGGGGAGCTTCCAAGTCGGTTTTGATCTCGTGTGGCCGCTGGCCTTCTTTTTTCTTGTGTGGATTATAGTGGACATGACCGAGCGGTTTGTCACTATTACCTGGTCCCTCTCCCGCTCGCAGATACACAATGTGCTAGAATTTGAGTTGGCGAATAATTGACCAGAATTAGTGATGAATTTTCTTTAGTGCTAGGACATGTAAGCCAGCGACGTCGAAGTCTATCTGTGTATGTAGTAACTAATTCAGTTGGTTATAGTCACTACTGGAAAATCGAATTTCGCCGGCTAGCAACGTCTGTGCCGAGTGCCAAATCACGGGCCACTCGGCATAGTACCGTGTACGCCGACAACACGCCAAATAACACTCGGCATAATTTCACACTCAGCAAACATCTTGTACGCCGAGTGTGCCCTGCAGAGGACACTCGGCATAGCAGAAAACGTCGGCGTAGCACGTTTGTGCCGAGTGTCCTCTGCTGCGGGCACTCGGCATATAAATCGACCACGGCAAATCCGCAAAAGACACTCGGCGTAACAATTATACTCGGCATACGAGGGAGCCACGTGGCAGGCCGTGCATACATGTTACTATGCCGAGTGTACGGTGTATACACTCGGCAAACAGGTTGCCGAGGTGCCCGTGTTTGTACACTCGGCGAACTTTGTTTCGCCGAGCTGAACGACGCCGAGTGTCATATGCCGAGTGTGGCACTCGGCAAACTGTATGCCGAGTATTTTTCGTCCTTCGCCGAGTATTTCCGATACACGGCGTAGACTCCGTTTCCAGTAGTGAGTGGTCATGACCGAGCGATTTGTCACGGTCAGGTGGCCCCTCTCTGGCTCGCAGATACACGATGTGCTAGAATTTGAGTTGGCAAACTGACTTTACTTGATGGGGCATCCTGTGGTACCCCCAAATGAATATGAGCCCTTCATTTTAGAAAATCTATGGGCCTACAGGATTTTTTTTTGAACAAAGAGTGGGGTCAAAGACCCCAAGGCTGCATATTGATGAACATGTGGCAGGTACAAAGTTCACATAGGCCCTATACATCTCTTGCACTAAAGACCTCGAATTCGAAAAAAGGCCCTGTGAAGTTACACAAAATCCCCTGGAACTAAAAGAAGAAAAGCAATCAAGTCCAAGGGATCGTCGTCACCCTTCGCCGGCGCTCTCCAGGTGCGTGCGGCACCGAGAGCGGAGCACAGAGCTCTCGGACTCTCCCATCCGGAGAACAACCACCCACGCCTGCAATCGTGACGAGACCGGGGACAAACCACTTGGAATCGCCTCGAAGCCGAGATCCAGCGCGTGGTCGGAACTACCTCCGTCTTGGAGGAAGAAGATAGGCCTCCATCATGGCCCCAAATTGCAGCGGCAAAGAGCGCCACCGCGTGATTTTCTCGGAGTTTCAGCGTAGAATCGAACCACCAGACCTCGAATCTTGGAGAAGCACACGCAGACCACTCCCGCTCCTCGCCACCACGGCCATCAGCGAAAGCAGATGGTCATACCTTCCAATCTTCTCAACTTGGCAAGCGTCAAGCTCCAGAACCAGAGCTCCGCCTTCGAGCTTATGAGGGAACGAGGTCGCAACACCCTCCTCCTCCAGACTCAGCTCCAACCACCGGAGCTTCAGTCGGAAAAACGCGAGCAGAAGCACCTCGCAGATGCGGCTCGGGCGCATCTGGAGGCAAGACCTCATCGGCATCACGCCAACCAGAACCTGGAGAAGCAACGAAAGAGAGAAACAACTACACCTAAACCCTAATCTACTTCTATACAAAGCGGGCCGGTACCCTAAGGCATCACCACACCAATCAGCGCGAGCGCTAGCGGCGGGGATGACCGGAGCAAACCAGCGGCGACGGTGGACTCTCAAAGGGCTACTATAGCAGGGGAAAGAGAGGGAGGGGATAAGGCTTCGACCGCCTACAGGATTTCACATTAGTGCAAAAAACAAGACTAGTGCAATTCATACTAGTCACAAAATCATACCGCGCCATAGACGGACCCTGGCCCAAGATGCAAAATGTTCAGCCCAACAGGAAATAAGTGGTTCACCGTGGAACCCTAGAATCGAGCACACCACATCACAGACTGAATTCCCACTGCACTCACTCTCACGCGTACATAATCGCCGTCGGTGTCAAGGAGGAGCGAGGGCGCCCGTTGCCCCGACAGTTCCGTGATGGCGAATGGGAGGGAGCTAGGCGTTCGCGACGCGTTTTGCGGCGTCGCCGGCTATGGTTGAGCTCGTCGCACGGGCAGAGTCCGAGGGGGTTCAGGGTCACCTCACTACTTGTATTCTTAGTTGGACAGTTCGGATTACAGAGGAATCTCAGAAGAATTCATGAAATTTAGGAGAATCTAGAGGAAGAAGATGAACACACCAACACACAGAACACGCTACACGCGCCACGCCATGCCTCGGCCGAAGCCGCTGTTCCATTCCAGTTCCAAGCCCTGTCTCATTGTGGCCGCTCTGCTTGTATATATGTCTCTGTGCCTCCTCCGCATCCTGTTCGCGAGCAGGCCACGACCAAGATGGTGGCCCACAAGCTAGCCCATCTAGGGAGGTAGTTGACAATCCCCCCTCCACAAAATTCGGCTTGACCCTAAGACGATCCAATGTTAATGAAGTAGTCCTGGCCGGAGAAGCCTGGCCGAGGAAGACAACAATGTAGTGGTAGTAGCAGTAGGTCGGCGCTTCAACCATGATCTCTCCTTTAGCTACAGCTTACGCAAAAACACCGCAAAAACATAGAAGTGCCCAGATACCAGGGTCCCATGCCCGGTGCAAAAACTGTAGTTGAGTTATAATCCAGGTTGGAGCAAGAACATGGTTCAAACCTCCTGGATCCCATGAAATGAGCACTCGTGTAGTACACGTTAAGCTATCATCCTCCGGCCCTTCAATTTCCGATGTCATCAGCTTATGCCAGAACTGCACGATGTAGGTAATATGAAGATAGCGAACCCAAACTTCTGATTGATGATTGCTCAGTAATGGCATTGTCACATCAAGAGAATTCTCAACCTCTACATATTTCAGCACAATGTGGACCTGCCAGAAATGTTCTTGAGAGTTAGAACACTGTCAATAGTACTGGTTACCTCCCAGCTGAAGAACAATGCAACATGGATTTTCACATGACCACCAACTAGTTGCATTTGTAGCCAATTGCTCGAGGATATTGCACCATAAAGACCAGCGTACCTTGGAATTTGCCATTGAAAAAGTTGACAACCAAGATATGTTGTACCTTCAGTTACAATCTGGTCGCTGCTGGGATCAAAACTGTTTTGAGTTGCAAACTGAAGCCACGAGATTATGGGTACAACAGGACAGCTGAATAACCCCGGAATCTTCCATTGCATGAGAAGGTAAGATCTCTGAATAAAATGACTAGTGAGGACGCATGAATACACATCCACACACCCCCCCCCCCCTTGTACAACTCACATACGAGGGGCATGTCCCCTCTCTCTTTTTGGTTCGTATAATTCAGAAGTCTAGATGATTCCCCCCGCGTTGTTGCGGAACATTTGAAGAAAAAAAGTCAAGCTAAGAGATGTAAACCACGCTTATAAGCTATTTTAACTACAGTTTGCTTGAAAATCCATATAACAATAGAATAATCATCGCCTCAGCCTTTGGTTCTCTAACATTGTATAGGTTACATATTACCTCCGTCCCAGATTTATTAGAAAGTTGAACTAAATCCACGTCACTTAATTTTGGACGGACGGTGGCTGAAAAACAAACATGGGACTGACAGAGTACTTCATAAAGAAAGACAAAAGGAAAAGTCCTATTTATTTCATGCACAGAATAAATTATCTCTGCTAAGACGGAAGATAGCCGACAGCCTATTTTTTTTGCACATATGTGCGCTTCGAATGCGAAGCAAATTGATATTATGCACGTTCTGAGTTCATATGGAATATTTGCATTGAGGCAACGAAATGACTAAAGCATACTACATTCCTGTATAAATAAGAATTTATGTTTATTTTTCAGATCCATGAAATTAATATTGCATAATGAATGAAAGGGAAGTGAGTTCTTATGACTGCTGGTAGTAAATTTAACTGACCAATAGTCTGTGAGCAATACCTCGCAATCTTGTTGAATCTTCAAGCTGCAAGTCGGATTCTCATGGAATGGATCGGTTGCTACAAGCCAAGGAATAATAAATGTAAGACTGACCAATTGTCTTCCCACAATGTGATCACTATTTGAGAGATTCCATAGACCTGAAGAACTGTCGCTTGTCCTCGGTAATCTGATAAAAAATAGTGAATGAGCATCTAGTAAGATCTATCTATTAGCTCGAAAAAGCTAATATTTCCGAGTTTTCCAGCAGATCTGTCACAATAAAATATTGTTCGTAGTTTTAGACCATGAAGTAACATTTTTGAGAAGTCTCATCATATACAAAAGAAAGGGAAGGTTCCATAGTGGAAGATTAGCAGAATATAGTGGAAGCTGCGCACGCAGAACTCATCAATTATACACTGAACATCGAGTAAGGAAACAGAATGTGTACAACACAGTAACACTCACCTGAAGTTGTAAGGAAATAGTATTTTCCATCGGTGTTGTTGAAACCTTATTTCCCTCAGAATGTTATCTTTTGTATCCTTGGAAGATAGCTCAAGAGTCTTATGATTAACAAAATGTGGGTCAATGAACCCAAAATCATAGATTTGTCCTCATTTGCATTCGAGAATCTTCATTCTGCAATTATAATATAATGAGTGTACTATATATATATATGAATATGCAATGAACGAGGTGAGCTAGCTAGAGACTTAATTAGAGAAATAAGTACTTACAGACAATAGGCACCAATTAACGATAGATTTGTCGAGGGCCTGCTGCTGGAATAACTGAACCAATTCGGAAAATTGAATCAGAATCATTCCATCTCCATACCCGTGGTGCTCGTCTCTAACTGTGAGACATATCCAGTCCTGAGATTTCTGAGCGGCTTCCATATACCAATTATGCACTCTTCGCATTTTGGTTGGTAGATCATTTACCTCCTTGGGTTTGGCGAGAGGATTCTCGTGCTGCTATTTGTACGCACATTCAGCAGCGGGGAAGTAGTCTATTGTTTGCATATACTCAGCAATGGACAAACCCGCAGCAGCTTCCCTTTCTCCGTACAGTTATATAAACTCCGGATCAATTTTCTCGTCAGCATTAGTGCTCGGCCTCACCTGGGTATTGGAAATCACTTTGAGCGGGGAGATGGATATTTTTTTCTGCTCTCCGAGCTGGGCAACTGATTTCCCGCTTTTCGCGCTTGCGCTAGTACTCTTCGTCGACCGCACCATTTCCTGGTGTGACTTCAGAATAGAGCAGCCATCGTCAGATGACAGACTTGGCTCGGGTTGATGAAGAGTCTTCACCATTTTCCATGCTCGTTCTACATCTTCTTCGGTGTCGGGGAAATCTGCCTTTGTCGGCTCCTTCGGCATTGATTTCCACGCCTCGTATTCGTCCCTTGCGATTTTCTTGGTTTTCTCAGGAGTATAGTCGTAAGGTAACTTGGTTAACTCCTTTGGTACCTTCGGGAGGGGTGATCGTTGACGTTTGGGTGATCTTTTACGTTTCGGCAGAAACTTAGTGGGCGGAGAAGGCTGTCGCGGCGACGTAGGCGACCGCGCTGGAGACGGCATGCACGGCGTAGGCGACCGCAGTGGACACGGTAAGCACATCGGAGACGACCGCCCTGGAGACTGTTGCGCTAGAGAATGGCGAGGAGTCGATGACCTTGCCGTCTGATTTGGAAGCACAATGCATTCCTTTAGCCATAGAACGGTCAAATTCTTGGCTTCTCCGAGTTCAGTCACCACTCCGTCTTCACCATCAGAGAATTCAAGCTTCGCCCGCTCAAATCGTTGACAACTTCATCGACCCCAACAACAGCGTAGCCCCGTGGAACCGGAAGACTATGTTGAGTTGGTTCGTTGCCAATTGGTAAGACATAGCCGACCGCCGCCTTGATGGTTATATTGACGACCTTCACGTGGAGCTCACAAGTTGTCATCTCCGTGATATCATCCACCGGGTGCATCATCACCCTCGAGCTGCGTGGACGCAACGCTGCTTTTCCGATGATGAGAATGTGTAGCGTCGGTAGCATTGAATAATCGACCAACCGCTGCTATACTCCCTATCGAGCAAGTACATGTAGCGACGGACGTGCTCGTCCTCCTCTCTGATACACTGTTGTACCACCTCGTCAGGGGCCGGCTCTCTCCGCACCGACCATGGCCCACGCGATGGCCACCAAAGAATATCCGGGTCGACCACGTCACCCGGATTTCTCACCAAGCCGCGTGTCCCGGTACTAAGGACCTCCCAGTGCCAGCCCGGCGGGGCCCAGTCCCGGACATCGCCCGGCGGGTCCAACAGAGACATGAACTAAAAACAGGCCCGGACTAAGTAAATATTCCGTAATTAAGTAAAATACCTTAGTGTTTCTAACTTAGTAAAAAGTAGTAAATGGAGAAATATGACATAAATAAGATGAAAGTTAAACACAAAGGATCAAATTGGCCCTTCTCATATCTTGTGCTTGTTACGATGTAGTATACGAGATGGTGATCGAGAGAAGGATGAAGACAAGGGTTTCTGAACTTCGTTGAAACTAAACAAAATCACATATGTAAGTGTTTGTGAGATCCGGACAAAGTTGGACCATTTCGTGCACATACTTAACGGTGATATTCTTCAAAGCCCCGTCCAGGGCTATGAAAAATATCACCATTACATATATGCACCAAACGGTGCAACCCAGTTCTTCTGATCTCACTAACAATAATATTACAAATGCGACGTTCCTTAGTTCCAACCGAAACCCTCATCTTCATCCTTTCCCCGGATCACCACCGCCTATAGTACCTCTTAACGGGAACAAGGGTTTCTGAACTTTAGTAAGGAGTATGACTAGCAGATCAAATCGAGTCTTGCCGAGTAAAGTTGTGACTCGAACGGGACATAACAGATGTAGCATCACAGATTATCCATATCATGTGTGAAAACATTTAAGAAGAGGAAGTGATCTGCAATGTTTTCACACATGACTGGATAATCTGGAAGGATGTTATGCCCCGTTCGAGTCACAAGTTTATTATGAAAGAGTGGATCTGATCTGCTAGCCATACTCATGCCTATGCCTTGATGTGAAGTTGGACCATCACATTTTGTGCTTACTACGAGGTAGTACACGTGATGGTGATCCGGAGAAGGATGAAGACAAGGGTTTCTGGACATCTTTGAATCTAAACAAAATCATATATGTAATATAATGAGATCCGAACAAAGTTAGACCCTTTTGTGCACATCCATAACGGCGACATTCTTCATAACCCCGGACGGGATTTCTAAGGAATGGCACCATTACGAATGTCCACAAAAGGGTTCAACTTCGTTCGGATCTCACCAACCATATTACAAATGTGACGTTATTTAGTTCCAAAGAAATCCAGAAACCCTCATCTTCCTCCTTTCCTCGGATCACCACCGCCTGTAGTACCTCTTAACAGGAACAAGATGGTCATCGGGCCTTGATGTGAACTTGGACCTTCACATTTTGTGCTTGTTACGAGGTAAGTACACGTGATGGCGATGCAGGGGAAGGAAGGGATTCTGGACATCTTTGAAACTAAACAAAATCATATATGTAATAGTGAGATCCGAACAAAGTTAGAACCTTTTGTGCACATACATAATGGGGACATTCTTCATAACCCCGGAAGGGATTTCTGAGGAATATCACCATTACGAATGTGCACTAAAGGGTTCAACTTCATCCGGATCTCACGAACCATATTACATATGTGACATTATTTAGTTCCAAAGAAATCCAGAAACCCTCGCATTCGTTCCTTTCCCCGGATCACCACCGCCTGTAGTACCTCTTAACAGGAAAAAGATGGTCATCGGGCCTTGATGTGAAGTTGGACCTTCACATTTTGTGCTTGTTACGAGGTAAGTACACGTGATGGCGATGCGGGGGAAGGAAGGGTTTCTGGACATCTTTGAAACTAAACAAAATCATATTTGTAATAGTGAGATCCGGAAAAAATTAGACCCTTTTGTGCACATACATAATGGGGATATTCTTCATAACCCCGGAAGGGATTTCTGAGGAATGTCACCATTACGAATGTGCACTAAAGTGTTCAACTTCATCCGGATCTCACGAACCTGTGACATTATTTAGTTTCAAACAAATCCAGAAACCCTCGCATTCGTTCCTTTCCCCGGATCACCACCGCATGTAGTACCTCTTAACGGGAACAAGATGGTCATCGGTCTGTGTGCCTCATAACAGTTCCAAATTTCTATCACTAAGTAAAATAACTTGGTGAAATTTTTCTAACTTAGTGAAATTTTCTAACTTAGTGAAATTTTCTAACTTAGTGAAAATTTTCTAACTTAGTGAATTTTCTAACTTAGTGAAATTTTTCTAACTTAGTGAAATTTTCTAACTTAGTGAAATTATTCTAACTTAGTGAAATTTTCTAAAAATTCTTAAGTGAAATTCCTAACACTAAAAATTCCTAAGTGAAAATTCCTAACACTAAAAATTCCTAAGTAAAAAAATTTCTAACACTAAAATTTCTAATTTTTCTAACACCAAAATTTTCTAAGTACAAATAACTAAATTCTCTAAGACTAAAATTTCTAGTTTTTCTAACACTAAATTCTGACGTTTCTAACAGTCAAAAATTTCTAAAAACAAAAGCACACTAAACAAAAATTCTAACTTTTCTTACTAGCTAGGAGCGATCGGAGACGAGATCGGCGGCGAGGGGCGATGGGGTGAGCGGAGAGCGCTCGTCCACGGGCGCGGGCCGGCGTTGGCGTGGCAGCGAGCTCATCCACGGCGCGGGCGCGGTGGAGGCGGGCGGGCGCGGCGTGGGCGACGGGCGCGGGTGCGGGTGCAGGCGACGGCGCTCCTCCACTGGTCGACGGCGAGCTCCTCCACGGGCAACGACGACGCGGGCGTGGGCGCAGGAGACGTACGGGCAGCCTGGCGGCGTCGCGATCCAAATCCTGCGTGGGGAGTTATGATTTTGGGGACGAAGGCTGTCGATTTATATAGAGAGGGGCATCCGTCCCGGTTCGTAGCAACAACCGGGATGAAAGGGTCTTCCGTCCCGGTTTTTGCTACCAACCGGGACGGATGCCTCACACTTTTTTTCCGCAGCGGGCGGATGGGGCAGATGGAGCGCGCTCGTTGGTGGGGGCATCCGTCCTGGTTGTTTGCAAAAACCGGGACGAATGCCCTATTTTTAATTATTTCTTGTTTTCTTTTGTTTTATTTTGTTTTTTATTGTTTTCTTTATGTTTTTTATTGTTTTCCTTTATGTTTTCTATTGTTTTATTTTGTGTTTTTCTTGTTTCCTTTTTGTTTTCTCTTGTTTTCTATTGTTTCCTTTATGTTTTTTATTGTTTTCCTTTATGTTCTCTATTGTTTTCTCTTGTATTCTTTTTGCTTTCTCTTGTTTTATTTTGTTTTCTATTGTTTCCTTTATGTTTTCAATTGTTTTCATTTAGGTTTTCTATTGTTTTATTTTGTTTTCTCTTGTTTCCTTTTTGTTTTCTCTTGTTTTATTTATTTTCTACAGTTTCCTTTATGTTTTCTATTGTTTTCCTTTATGTTTTCTATTGTTTTATTTTGTTTTATATTATTACCTTTTTTTTTTCTATTGTTTCCTTTATGTTTTCCATTATTTCCTTTATGTTTTCTATTGTTTTATTTTGTTTTCCATTATATCCTTTATGTTCCAAATAATAACTCCACGCGTTTCAAATACAGAACAAGGTACGTTAAATTTATAATAAGTGCACATCAGACCAGTTGATCCATGCATATACATAGTTTCGTCGCATACAAGGCAGACAGATATATACGTAGTATCAAACCTTTTGTCAAACCTTCAAGGGGGGATTTAGAACAAAACAATCGGTATCGCCATCATACAGCCCGACCGTGGCTATTGAGTGCATATATGCATATCAAAAGAACGGTCGGACGTATGATGGCGAATGCGGGTGATTTGTATTCGGTCGATGAACTGAATGATGTATCAAACCTTTTGTCAAATCTTAAAGGGGGGATGTAGTGTCACGACCCTGGACCTAGAGATATACATACTGTTATGTGCTCCTAGCCATGGACTCACAAGGGCTTCAGTGTTACCAGCCCCGGCCGCAACAAACAACGGCAGGCAGACTGGATTCATCGGCACGTAGTCCGGATCTCCAGTCTACTACTCCTTGTATCCATTCTAGTCGTAACAAACTATGCATATCAAAGCGTCCACGAATCGAATGAAACTGAAGGAAACGGGACCAAAGCTATACAGAGATGCTATGTGTCTAGAAAGTGCAACAACAATCAAGGGTTACTGGGGTTACCTCGCCCCAGGCCGATCACATCGACAGGCCGGCTCGGACATGGATCATCGGCTCCACAACCCCTCGACTGCGACAACTATGCAGGCATAGACAAAACTGTATAACAATGAGCTCGAAACCAACAACCGATCAAAGCAGTACTCTAAACATGAAGCTTTATTAAACAGGTGTTACTAGAGTATAGCTTACAAACAGAGGTCACACGACCCAACATTACATCAGACAACGGAAGGAAAATTATGTTGCTAATCAACAAGAACCAAAAGGCCTAAGAGGCCGCAACATAAGGCGACGTCCCAGCCCATAGATTCCAGGCTGCTACCTGGGAACCCCAAACTACTCGTCGATGTCCACGTTGAATCACCACCGAAGTGAGAAACTCCACCTGGACCAAATTAAGCAAACCTGAGTACGGCAGGTACTCAACAAGACTTAGTTAACCTATTATATATCTGCTATCTTCAGAAAGGGTTTTAGGAAGGCTGATTTGCGTAAAGCAATCTTTGTTTTTCAAATCGAGGAAGAATAGCACATCTCATAGAATGGTTTTAAAACAGATGAGAAATCTAGTGAACTACTGATATCATCTTTTTATCCACCAACATCATTTCCCAGCCTTTCACTTGCTACAAGGATCACCCCTCTCGGCATCTCCGAGGAGGCACCCTTCAAACATTACCAACACCTTTTACGTCACGTTCAAGTTATCTATGGCCACGTGACATTCACCAAGTCGTCCTTAACCGTGGACACGGCTTTCCGAAAGATTTATCCCTGCAGGGTGGTACACTTTACCCACACGTACCATCCGACTCTTAATGCCAAGCTATTGGCACAATTCCGACGATGTGCCGGCAGAGTGTGGTTGGCTCCGACCTTTACCTTGCTCGACCCTATCCATGAGTCAACCCAAACAGGGCCACCCCATCAACAGGGAGTTGGCCACCTCCTGACGGCACCTGTTCTGTGAGTCGGGATCAAGATCCGTGTACGTCCATCACTTGTCCCGGTCACGCCCTAGGTTTTCTCCAAATCGTTTTCTGACTCACACGCAGATGGAAATAGCAAACTACGTGACTCATGGATGTGGCCAAACAAGTTAGTTAGTCGAGCGAGGTTCATTGGCTCGCGCGTGTGGTTGCACGCTCAGTCTTGATTTCCGCGGCGAGACCTTACTCCTAGGGTTGGCAAGTACAGGACAAAGAACCACTTCCCAAGTGGCCTCCCGTCCTCGCCTTAGTCAGGTTAACCACACAATGCTCATCTCACCACGTCATCATATCATACTAGGTTATCGCAGCTCTGATTCATCAACCGGATGGAGCAGAGGTAAACAAATATGTATGACTAAGCGAAGCAGATATGAGGCTCTGGCGACGCGCACAAGCAATTCTATGGCGGCTGGGAGCAGTGGATCAGGATATTGAGGCAATGCATCATATAGGTGAACTACGTCTAGTAGCATCAAATACTTTAGAATCGAATGCAAAGTACGAGAATCAAATGTTGTTGGAAAACATATATGAGCAGATAAGAGGTTATGCTTGCCTTGGTTATAAGAAAACCAGATAAAGATCTTCTGGAATAAGTGCTTGACTTGTCGGTTAGGATCAAGTATTCGTCATGGATTCGTTGGCCTTCACTTCGGAGTCACGTTCTACCGAGAGGGAAACAACACCGAAAGAGAAGAACAATCAACCATGGCATCGATGCAATGCGCAATATGTATGCATGAGCAAATTAATGCACTGAAATAAAGCCCTAAACATGTTCGTTGGGTTGCTAGGGTTCGTATGTCAGTTATGCATTTTTTACTGGAATTTGCCCGAAATGGACCCTGGAGGGGCAATTCGGACGATTAGGAGAGTACGTACCATTTAAAAGTCTCAAATGGGTTTGAAAACACCATAACTAGATTCCAATTGTCATTTTGAGCAATTTGATATATAACTTTTAATTTTCTAATTTTAGTGAATAAAAACTTATTTTTCTATTTTTAAATGATTAAACAACATTAAATAAATGCTCATTTTTGAACTTTGTCAAACATGTGTGAAAATGGCATATTTGGAAAGAGTACATTTTCCTGATCACTCCCATATTTTTACTTTATTTTTCTGAGCAATATTTTGGAAGATATTAATTAACCAAATTTATTCATTTTCTGGAATTTAATTAACAGGGGAAATATGACATCAGCACTACGTCACTATGACATCACCCTATTCTGATCTTCACAGGAGGACTCGAATCGGAGAATTTGGCGCGCGATGTTGGAATCCCTTGGCACCATTAGCTCCCCCTCGTTGAGAGGAACCTGGGGGTGGTGGCGGAACGACCAAACGGTCGCCGGAGCTTCACCGGCGGCGACCTTCCGCGGCGGCGGACGGTGGGGCACGACGGCCGGGAGATGCAGATGGGTAGGGAGCAAACGGAAAGTACCGGGATGCTCACCGGAACTCGTGGAAGGTGCTGGGGCAGACGAGAAGGCGAGGAGGCGACGAAGTTCGCCGGAATCATCCACGACGGTCGTCGGCCGGACGGAAGAACGACGACGAAATTCTCCTCCGTGCGGCCCTCTTAGCATCCACCCGTACTCGAGGAAGAGGAGGAAGGCGAGGCGGTTCCAACGGTGGCCTCGGCCCGTCGCGGTGTGGCCGGAGATGGCGGCGCCATGGAGGCCTATGAGGCAGTAGGGTTAGGGTTTGTTCACGGTAGGGGATACCGAGAGGGAGGGGATGCTGCGTGAGAGAGAGAAAAGGTCACAGCGTCTATTTTCCCCTATCCACTCGAAGAGAGAGGCAGGGAGGAGGAGGTGGCATCGACGGGGCATGGAGGCCACGTAGGTGCTTGTTCTGGTCTGAGGAAGAAGACAAAGCAACATTTCCGATAACCCCCTGTTTTTTCCAAAAATTACAACGAAGCCCTTCTGCCTTTAAAAACAGCAAGCCATTTGAATGTTTGAGGGCCTTTTTGCAATCAGAAAATTTGGCAAAAATACTTTTTGCAAAGCTTATGAAATTTCCAACAAAAACATGTTTTGCTTTGGTGAAATTGAGTTATTTTTCAACACAAAATTTTGGAAACCATCTAAAGTACTATTTGCGGTATTTTCTCAAACCAATGTAAATTCAAATTTTAAATTGGTTCAAACATGGTTTAAAGTTTTGTTTCATGCATGTATGAGATGAACACAACACCACACACTTTTGTTAGCAAATGTTGGGATGTTACAAATCTACCCCCCTTACGAGAATCTCGTCCCGAGATTCCCGAAGGAGAAGAAAGAAGGAACACCGGCCTTGAACGATCTTCTTCGAACCTTACGGTTCTCTTCTGATGAGGTGGATACGTAGCATCTTGAAGTATTGAACGAATACACCTAGGTAATAGGGAAACTCTTAGAATTTGATCTTCATGAAGATCGAGTATTTCATGGCTAACTCAGGACAAGAATGTTCGTAACGAACTTTTGAGTTAACAGGCATGAAACACATCAAGATAACAGAGCGAATAGGAGATGGTTTCAAGTTTGCGGACGATTGGTCTGGAAAGGATTTAGAATATGAGCTTTGCACAAGACTTTAAATCCTTTTCGAAAAGAAAGGTTGGACAACTTATGACATCGAGGGTTTCTTCAAACAGAATACCAAGAATGGAAAGATTGTATTGGATATCACCACGTAATATCCGTAGACGAGGGAAAACACGAGAAAACACTGTAATCGTGCGTCGGAGAAAATTTGATACACGATCATGTTCACTCTTCGGAGTGGACACAGGAGATGAAGAAACTTTCACTCCGTAAACATTTTGTCGAAATCTTTGTCAAAGATCCGGATGTTACTTCACGACAGAATATGAGTAACCAAAGGATGTTGAACACCGTAATGAAGGAGGAATTCTTGGTCACACCATAAGGATGAGTAACCAATGAGGATTGAAACACCGGAAGAAAATGAGGAATCTCTTTTCTATTGTGGGTTGGACGTAGCAATACATCTACCATATGGTTAAGATCCCATGGCTGAAGTAACTGACAACTTCACACAATGTGTGAGATGAACAGAACTTCAGGTACTAACAACTTGAAAAAAGGGAACTGATCAACGGCGGTTACGAAACACCAAGAGATGTTCTCGTGATGAACTTGTTTCCACTAAAACGAAGGTTTGGAGGATCAACGGAGTGATATTGGAAACATCAACTTCCAAGTTTTCCTTGATGTACTAGATAAAGACAACAGGCTCACGACAAGCCTTCTGTAGTTCATCAAGCGAAAGGGAAACTTTGGTTGGGAAGGACGGTGAGGAAAACTTGTTGGAATATGCTACACAAGAACTCTCACGGAGAGTGCCCGTTCTTACGGATTCAAAGGGATATATGACATTAGGCCTTCCGGCTAATTGTGTCAACCACAACATCAACCATGCCGGATTTCAATACCCTTGAGGAAACACCAACCATCGTTGCTGCTTGAGATTCAACTCTGGTTAGTGGGTTGAATAACTGAGACTCAACGTGTTTGATCGGAGAGATTTCACCGGTTACCAACGAGATACGTTTAATGGATTCTCAAGGTATGGACTACAATGTCACACTCAAAAATATGAGCGAGATTGCAGAACTCATGTATTAGCAACTTGCGAAAGACGGTTGCACCTACATGGACTACTTGCAAAATAATACATCGGAGTCCTGGTTGGGAAGATGATAACAAAGATGAAAAAGTTCTTAAACTTCTTCTCTTTCACGAGCGATCGGTCAGTGGCTTAGTGTGGATGCAAACTTCTTCAAGGAATGGAGGTAACAACCAACCATCTCAAGAATAGTCCACACATACATGACTGACTTGGGATTATTCCCGAAGGAACAAGAAAACTTTACTCGAATCCATGGCAACAACTTTCACCATAAGCACATGGACTGGAGTAAGCCAATTCAAACACCGAGAACACAACTTCGTGATGACACAAAGATGGTTCTCGAGAGTTTTCAACATTAGTGCCAAGTGTACAACCTGAACCTCTTACAACTTGGGGAAAATAGGGATGTCATCGATGGGCTCAATAACACCCTTACCAAAATACTCCAAGAAGAGGGATGCATATGATACATGAACAAAGCATATTATTGGTTGGAATGAAGGACTTGGAGGTGTACTCGGGCAAACACCATGAGTAAAACACCATAGAATTAGTCCTTGAATCAGATCTTGATTTGACGATAGCCCAACTCAAACCAAGAGGTAGAGTGATAGCATTTCCGCAAAGGAGGTACTATCCTGCTTCAACACGAGGAGAAATAGATATCCCTTATCAAAGGAACAAGTTGGGAAGAGTTCGTGTCTTTCAACTCTCCAAGTTGTTGTTTAAACTCAACCAACTAGTCCAGGGTATCCAGCAAGGTTTCTTGGAGGAAGGAGGGGTTCAAAGTACCCCTTGTTTAGACATCACGGTCAGGTGACAAACCTGGTGATACTTCTAGAAAGACAACCAGAATATCACAACCTACCGGTATGTCTCGGAGTTTGGAAGGAAACTTGCTTGTCAAAGCAACCGATATGATCTTGAGAGCTTCGGCATGAACCTAACTCTTTGACCAAGAAGGTACACTGGGATGACCGGATTTGGCAACACCGTCAACTTTTAGTAGATATCGGTTGACCAATAGTGCTAAGAAGGATACAGATGTTTTCTTAGATTTTTTTTAAAAGCAATAAGAATTGCTAGAAATATTTGGTACACACATCAGTACACACACCCAACCTTCTCGAGCATTTCAGCTTGGAGGATGGGGGAGTGGAGACGTGTAAGAGCATCACTTCATCAATAAGGCCACGAAACTGAACATAGCCTCTTGATATGTAAGAGTGTGATACTCAAAGGTAGAACAGAACGGAAGCTGGTAAAACTTCTTTAATCTGCGAATTACAAAACTTTGACCGGGTCCTAGAGATGAACGAGGTACTGGAGTTTGTTTCTCCTTACATTCAAGGGTGGAATCTTTTGACAGAAAACAAGAGCAAATGCATTGGAAGAATCCAACACACATATGCAACTTGTATTTCAAACAGTAGATGAGGTTTTGAAGCAAGCAAATAATAGGAACGTGCTCTTGGAAAATCCTGAGATCATGTTGGATGCACGGGGTAATACTCATATGTAGAACCCATGCCAAAAGGTTGGTATAGCTGAACCAGGAACGAAGATATGAGAAAAATAAAGAACACTCTTGTCGTGATCCATTTCGGTTCCAAAAGAAAGCCTATAGCTGTTGGAGTGGAGGTTACCTTGCCATCCTGAGGTAGAACAGATTCCTCAGGATCCAAAGAAACAGAAGTTGGGTTAAAGGTCAGCATCTTGTACTGATGGCATGAGCATCACATGGTTAAGAAACCACACGATCCAACTCTCCACAATTCAGCACATTCCGGGACCTTCGGTTCAATTCCAAGGTTAAAACATTGAGAAATTATAACTACTATGTTAGTGCCTTGAAGAACACTACGAGTAGCAATCACGAGATATCTTTCCAAGAATATAACAACAGCTCCGGAGGAACTTTGAGCAGAGAATAACGGACACATTCGAGATGCAAAGGAAATCTCGAGGTTCAGGATTTGGAGCTTTGGGAACATGTAAGAATGTGGAATCCATACAACTTTGAGAGATCATGGATGGAAGGGAAATCTCCCAGTCGAAGACATAACGGAATATGGAACACACACGACTCTAGAAACTTTAACACTAGGTCAACTTGGTTAAAAGACGTCATTGCCAAAGAAGGCACCTAGGTTTTGAATGACTAGAAGAGATAGCAAAAACTTTTCAAACCAAAGCAGGTAAGGATACCCCAGACTTAGAGCGATACCAGATACGGAGTAAAAAGAATCCTAAGAAGGTTTTTCACAATCCATTTCGAGTTTCAAAATAATTTTCATAAACTCTAGACTCGACATCGACCAAGCAGTAAGGTTTTCCTACAGGCAGTCCAGCTCTGATACCATGACTTGTCACGACCCCGGACCTAGAGATATACATATTGTTATGTGCTCCTAGCCATGGACTCACAAGAGCTTCGGGGTTACCAGCCCCGGCCGCAACAAACAACGGCAGGCAGACTGGATTCATCGGCACGTAGTCCGGATCCCCAGTGTAACATCCCTGTTTTTGCTACATTAGGGTGTTGGTGTGTTTTTGGCATCTCATACATGCATGAAAACATGGGTTAAAATTTTGCATTTTAAGATAACAAATGAGTTGACCAAAAACCACTTAAAGTGGTCACCCAAAATTTGTTCTAAAAATATTTTCATCTTTGGAAAACAAAATCATGGCAAGGTTGGAAATTTTACAAGCTTTCCAAATAATATTTTTTCTAATTTTTATTGTTGCAGAAAGGACCCCAATCTTTCAAATCCCTTCCCTTCTGAAACAGCAGAAGGACCTCCTTGTAATTTCTCCTGAAGCCAGGGGGTTTTTGTAAGTGTGCTTGTCTTCTTCGTTGAGACACAGGAAGCAGCTGCGTGGCTGCCATTGATGCCGCCTTTGCCACGTCCTTTCCCATCGACAGCGCCCGGATAAGCACACTAGCAGAGCACCCCGACCTCCTCTGTTGCCTCCCTCAGTCCTCTGCTCCCTCTCCCTCTCTGTAATTTTGCCTGCGAGGCCGAACCCTAGCTCCGGCGAGCTGCTTGGCGCCGTCGCCATGGGCCGTCCCTAGCCAAGCCGAGTAGTTCCTCAGATGCCCCTCGACGTATTCTACCTCCTCAGCGTGTTTGGAGAGCCGGGAGGAAGGGGAACCCGCGAATCGGGGCCATCTTCTCCAAGTCCGGCCGCCGCCGCGATTTGCGATTCCGGCAAGCCCCGTTGCCGCCTCGGCCGTCCGACCACTCCACGAGCTCCACCAGGTCGTGGTGAGCCTCCCGGACCCCTCTGTTTGCTCCCTCCCCCTCTATATCACCTGGACATCGTGCGACGCCGTGCGCCGCCGCCGATGGTGGTCACCGGAGTAGCTCCGGTGACCATTCGGTCCCATCCCCGCCACCCCTAGGTTCCCCTTGACGTCCTCTCTGTCGTGGTGTATTTTGTTTCAACGAATTTGATACGGATTGATCAATTGCTTGATCAACAGATGAATTCGCCTCCGCATGATCTCACAGTGACATCTTCGTGATGTCATAACTTCCTCTTTTTAGTAATACTATTAAATTCTAGAAAATGGTTTATTTGGTAAATTCAATAACTATTGAAATATTAATCAGAAAAATAAAATAAAAATATGGGAGTGATCAGAAAACTGTACTCTTTTCAAATATGTCATTTTCATATATATTTGACAAAGTTGTTTTTGGACCATTATTTAATGTTGTTTATTCTTTTAAAAATAGAAATAAGTTTTTAATCAATAAAATTAGAAAATTAAAGGTTATATACCATTTTGCTCAAAATGACAAATACAACCTATTCATGATGTTTTCAAACCCATTTGAGCAATGAAAATTGTACTCACTTCCAGAATCGCCGAAACCCCCTCCGGGGCCTATTTCGGGCTAATTTCAGTTTGCATATCTGCCATATGAACCCTAGCAACCCAACGGTCATGCTTAGGGCTTTATTTAAGTGCATTAACTTGCTCATGCATACATATTGCGCATTGCATCGATTCCATGGTTGATTGTTCTTCTTGTTTCGGTGTTTGTTCCCCCTCGGTAGAACGTGACCCCGAAGAGAAGGCCAGCAATCCAATGACGCATACTTGATCCTAACCGACAAGTCAAGCACTTATTCCTGAAGACTTTCTCTGGTTTTATTGAAGCAAGGCAAGCATAACCTCTTATCTGCCCATATATGATTTCGAAAGACTTTTCATTCTCGTACAATGCATTCGATTCCAATGTATCTTGTGTCAGTAGATAGAGTTATCCTATTTATTTGCATAACCCAGATATCATGATTCAATGCTCCTAGAAGACATAGGATTTGTTTGTGTGTATCGCCAGAGCCTCAAATATGCGATGCTTAGTCATACATGCATGTTATCTCTGCTCCATCCGGTTGATGAATCAGAGTTACGAAATAATCTAGTATGGCAGGAAGTAGTGGTAAGCTGAGAGATGTTTGATTAACATGACTTAAAGGTGTGGATGACGAGACCACAGAGGGTCTGTGGTGGTTGTCCCGTTCATGCCCCTAGGAGCGAGTTCTCGTCTTCGAGCCAAGAATGAGCGTGCATCCACACGGGGGATTGGATTCCCCTCGGTCTCAACTTGCCTAGTTTGTTCCATGAGTTGCCTAGTTCGGGCTTTCCATTTCGATTTGCGGGGATATCAAAACACTTTCAAAACTAGGATGTGGGGATGTATCGGCGCTCTGCGGGTAGGTAACCGTCGAGCATCGCGCACAACGATAGAGACCCGACAGGAGATGGCCACTCCCTATTGGCGGTCCATCTCTACTCGGAGCGACTCATGGAATAGGCGAAGCAAGGGAAAGATCGTGGTCAACCTTCATCTGCCGGCACTTCCCGGACTAGTGCTAATCATGTGGCATTAAGAGTTGGTTGGTACGTGTGGTTAAAGTTGTACACCCCTGCAGGGTTAAATCTTTTCGAAAAGCCGTGTCTGCGGTTAAAGACGACTTGGTGACGGATTCTGTGATCATAGACAACTTAAACGGAATGATTAAAACTTGTTGATAACGAATGAAGGATGCCTCCTCGGAGATGCCGAGAGGGGTTACCTTGTAGCATGAGTTACCGGAACAACTTGAGGAGGTGATCTTTGAAGCACGAGGTGCTGATATGTGTTGGTGGATTAAAAAGATGATGATATCAGTAGTTGAATAGCTTTCTCATCTGTTTTCAAAATACTCCATGAGACGTGCTACTCCTTCCTCAATTTGAAAACAAAGATGGCTTTACGCAAAATAACCTTCATAACTCTTTCTAAAAGAAGCAGATATATAATAGCTTAACTAAGTCTTGTTGAGTACCTCCCGTACTCATGTTTGCTTCAACTTGGTTCAGGTGGAGTTCCTCAGTTCGGTGGTGTTTCAACGTGGACATCGACGAGTAGTTTGGGGTTCCCAGGTAGCAGCCTGGAATCTATGGGCTGGGACGTCGCCTTATGTTGCGGCCTCTTAGGCCTTTTTGGTTCTTGTTGATTAGCAACATAATTTGCTTTCCGTTGTCTGATGTAATGTTGGGTCGTGTGACCTCTGCTTGTAAGCTATACTCTAGTAACACCTGTTTAATACAACTTCATGTCTAGAGTGTTGCTTTGATCGGTTGTTGGTTTCGAGCTCATTGTTATACAGTTTTGGCTATGCCTGCATAGTTGTCGCAGTCGAGGGGTTGTGGAGCCGATGATCCATGTCCGAGCCCTCCTGTCGATATGATCGCCTGGGGCGAGGTAACCCTAGTAACCCTCGATTGTTGTTGCACTTTATGGACACATAGCAGCTCTGTATAACTTTGGTCCCGTTCCTTCAGTTTCATCCGACTCGTGGACACTTGGGTATGCATAGTTGGTTATGACTAGCATGGATACAAGGAGTAGTAGACCGGGGATCCGGACTACGAGCCGATGAATCCGGTCTGCCTGCCGTTGTTTGTTGCGGCCGGGGCTGGTAACCCTGAAGCCCTTGTGAGTCCATGGCTAGGAGCACATAACAGTATGTATATCTCTGGGTCCGGGGTCTGACAAGTCTTGGTATCAGAGCAGGACTGCCTGTAGGAAAACCTTACTGCTTGGTCGATGTTGAGTCTAGTGTTTGTGAAAACTACTTTAAAACTTCAAATGATTGTGAAAACCTTCTTAGGATTATTTTTACTCCTTATCTGGTATCGCTCTAATTCTGGGTCTCCGTATCTGTTTTGAGTTGAAAAGGTGCTAGTTATTCAAAACCTAGGTGCCTTCTTTGGCAATGACGTTGTTATCCAAGTTGACCTAGTGTTAAAAAATTTCTAGGGTCGTGTGTGTTCCATGTTCTGTTATCTCTTAAACTGGGAGATTCCTTTCCATCCTAATCTCTCAAAGCTGTGTGGATTCCACATTCTTACGTGTTCTAAATTTCAAAATCCTGAACCTCGAGATTTCCTTTTCATCTCGAATGTGTCTGTTATCCTCTGCTCAAAGTTCTTCTGGAGCTATCGTTGTCTTTTGGAAGATAACTCGTGATCGCTACTCATAGTGTCCTTAAGGCACTAAGATAGTAGTTACTCCTCTCTTTAGGTTTTTAACCTTGGACTTGAACCGAAGGTCCCGGAATGTGCTGAATTGTGGTGAATTGAGTCATGTGGTCTCTTAACCATGTAATGCTCACGCTATCAGTACAGGATGCTGACCTTTAACCCAAGTTCTATTTCTTTGAATCCTGAGGAATCTGATCCACCTCGGGGTGGCTAGGTAATCTCAGCTCCAATAGCCATAGGTTTTCTCTAGGAATCAAAAGGATCACGACAGGAGTGTTCTTATGATTCTGATATCTTTGTTCTTGGTTCAGCTATAACAAACTTTTGGCATGGGTTCTACAAATGAGTATTACCCTGTGCAGTCAACGTGATCTTAGGAATTCTCCTGAGCATGTTTCCACCTCCCAGTTGCTCTCAAATCTCCATTCGTTGTTTTGGACAACAAGTTGCATATGTGTGTTGGATTCTTCCAATGCATTTTCTTTTGTTTCCCGTCAAAACCTTCCACCTTGGGATGTCAGGAGAAACAAACTCCAGTACCTCGTTCATCTTACGAACCAGGTCAAAGTTTTGTAATTCTCAGATTAAAGAAGTTTCATTAGCTTCTAATCTGTTCTACCTTCGAGAATCACACTCTTTCATGTCACGAGGTTGTGTTAAGTTTCATGGCCTTAATGATGAAGTGATGCTCTCACACATCTTCACCCCGCCTTCCTCCAAGCTTGAATGCTTGAGATGGATGGGTTTGTTCATCGACATGTGTATCTGTTATTCCTAGCAATCTTTATTGCTTTGAAAAATTTAAGAAACATCTGTATCCTTCTTAGCACTATTGGTCACCCGGTTCCTATTTAAAGTTGACCGTGTTACCAAATCCGTCCATGCCGGTGCACATTCTTGGTCAAAGAGCTAGGTTGATACCGATGCTCTCAAGATCATATCGTTTGCTTTGAAAAGCAAGGTTCCTTTTCTAACTTTAAGACATACCGGTAGGTTGTGATATTTTGGTTGTCTTTCCAGAAGTATCACCAGGTTGTCACCTGACCGTGATGTCTAATAAAGGGTAATTTGAACTACTCCTTTCTCCAAGAAAACTGTGCTGGATATCCTGGACTAGTTGGTTGAGCTTAAGCAACAACTTGGAGAGTTGAAAGACAAAAGCTTCACCTAACTTGATCCTTTGATAAGGGATGTTTAGTTCTCATGCTGTTGAAACAGGATAGTAGCTCCTTTGCGGAAATACTATCACTCTACCTCTTGATTTGATTTGGGCTATCGTCAAATCGAGAAAAGATCCAAGAACTATCTTGATGGTGTTTCACTCATGGTGTTGTGGCGAGTATACCTTCATGTCCTTTAATCTAACCAATATTTTCCCTTGTTCATGTATCATATGAGACCCTCTTCTTGGAGTGTTTTGATAAGTATGTTGTCGAGCCCATCGATGGCATTCCTAATTTCTCCAAGTTGCAAGAGGTTTATGTTGAACACTTGGCATTAATGTTGGTAACTCTCGAGAACCATCTTTGTGTCATCACGAAGTTTGTGTTCCGGGTGTTCGAAGTAACCTACTCCGATTCATGTCTTATGGTGAAAGTTGTCGCCCTGGATCCGAGTAAAGTTTTCTTGTTCCTCCAGGAATAATCTCAAGTCGGTCATGCACGTGTGGACTACTCTTGAGATGGTAGGTTGTCACCTCCACTCCTTAAATAAGTTCGCATCCACAAAAAGCCATTGGCTGATTGTCTAGTAAAGAGAAGAAGTCCAAAGCTTCGTTATCTTTACAATCGTTCTTCCCAACAAAGACTCTGCTGTGTTCCGTTGCAAGTAGTTCATGTAGTTGCAACCGTCTTTCACAAGTTGCTAATACATGAGTTCTGCAATCCTGCTCATCTTTTCGAGCTTGACATCATAGTCCATGTCTTGAGAATCTAGCATACGTATCTCGTTGGTAGCCGGTGCAATCCCGCTGATCAAACATACCGAGTCTGGGTTATCAACTCACTAACCAGAGCTGAATCTCAAGCAGCAACGATGGTTGGTGTTTTCTCAAGGATATTGAATTAGGTTCATTTGAAAATCCGGCATGGTTGATGTTGTGGTTGGCACAACTAGCCGGAAGGCCTAACTTTGTAATCCTTTAAATCCGTAATGACAACCACTCCCCGTGAGAATTCTTGTGTGGTTTATTCTAACAAGTTTCCTCTCCCCCTCCTTCCAAACCGGAGATCTACATTCACTTGATTACCTGTAGAAGGCTTGCATAAGCTTGATATTGGTATCAAGAACCTCCAGGAGAACCTGGAAGTTGATTCTTCCAATGTCTCCTTGTCAATCCTCCAAACCTTCCTTTCAATGGAAACAAGTTCCCAAGGAGAATCATCTCATGGTGTTTTGTAACCGCCCTTGATCAGTTCCCTATTTCAACTTGTTGGTACCTGAAGTTCTGTTTTTCTCACACATTGTGTGAATTTGTCAGTCACTTCAGCCATGAGGTCTTAACCATGTGGTAAACGTATTGCTACGTACAATCCACAATAGGAAAGAGACTCCCTACTTCTTTCCGGTCTTTCAATCCCTGTTGGTTACCCATCCTAACGGTGTGACCAAAAATTCCTCGTCAAATACGGTGTTCCAACATCCTGTGGTTACTCATATTCTGTCGTGAAGTAACATCCCGATCTTTCACAAAGATTTCGACAAAGTTTTGACGGAGTGAAAGTTCTGTTATCCTTCGTGTCCACTCCGAAGAATAAACATGATCTTGTATCAAATTTCTCTCCGACACACGATTACAGTGTTTTCTCGTGTTCTCCCTCGTCTGTGGATATTATGTCGTGGTATCCAAGACCATCCTTTTCATTCTGGTTTTCTGTTTGAAGAAACCTCGACGTCACAAGTTATCCATCCTTTCTTTTACAAAAGGATTTAAAGTCTTGTGCAAAGCTCATATTCTAAATCCTTTCAAGAACCATCGTCCACAAACTTGAAACCATCTTCTACTCACTCCGTTACCCTGATGTGTTTCATGCATGATAACTCAGCAGTTCTTTACGAACATTCTTGTCATGAGTTGTCCATGAGATACTCGATCTTCGTGAAGATCATTTCCTAAGAGTTTCCCTCTTACCTAAGGTGTGTCCGTGCAACACTTCAAGATGCTACGGATCAACCTCTTCGAGAAGAAAACCGTAAGGTTCGAGAAGATCATTCAGACCGGTGTTCCTTCTTTCTTCTCCTTCGAGAATCTCGGGACGAGATTCTTGTAAGGGGGGTAGATTTGTAACATCCCTGTTTTTGCTACATTAGGGTGTTGGTGTGTTTTTGGCATCTCATACATGCATGAAAACATGGGTTAAAATTTTGCATTTTAAGATAACAAATGAGTTGACCAAAAACCACTTAAAGTGGTCACCCAAAATTTGTTCTAAAAATGTTTTCATCTTTGGAAAACAAAATCATGGCAAGGTTGGAAATTTTACAAGCTTTCCAAATAATATTTTTGCTAATTTTTATTGTTGCAGAAAGGACCCCAATCTTTCAAATCCCTTCCCTTCTGAAACAGCAGAAGGACCTCCTTGTAATTTCTCTTGAAGCCAGGGGGTTTTTGTAAGTGTGCTTGTCTTCTTCGTTGAGACACAGGAAGCAGCTGCGTGGCTGCCATTGATGCCGCCTTTGCCACGTCCTTTCCCATCGACAGCGCCCGGATAAGCACACTAGCAGAGCACCCCGACCTCCTCTGTTGCCTCCCTCAGTCCTCTGCTCCCTCTCCCTCTCTGTAATTTTGCCTGCGAGGCCGAACCCTAGCTCCAGCGAGCTGCTTGGCGCCGTCGCCATGGGCCGTCCCTAGCCAAGCCGAGTAGTTCCTCAGATGCCCCTCGACGTATGCTACCTCCTCAGCGTGTTTGGAGAGCCGGGAGGAAGGGGAACCCGCGAATCGGGGCCATCATCTCCAAGTCCGGCCGCCTCCGCGATTTGCGATTCCGGCGAGCCCCGTTGCCGCCTCGGCCGTCCGACCACTCCACGAGCTCCACCAGGTCGTGGTGAGCCTCCCGGACCCCTCTGTTTGCTCCCTCCCCCTCTATATCACCTGGACATCGTGCGACGCCGTGCGCCGCCGCCGATGGTGGTCGCCGTAGTAGCTCCGATGACCATTCGGTCCCATCCCCGCCACCCCTAGGTTCCCCTTGACGTCCTCTCTATCGTGGTGTATTTTGTTTCAACGAATTTGATACGGATTGATCAATTGCTTGATCAACAGATGAATTCGCCTCCGCATGATGTCACAGTGACATCTTCGTGATGTCATAACTTCCTCTTTTTAGTAATACTATTAAATTCTAGAAAATGGTTTATTTGGTAAATTCAATAACTATTGAAATATTAATCAGAAAAATAAAATAAAAATATGGGAGTGATCAGAAAACTGTACCCTTTTCAAATATGTAATTTTCATATATATTTGACAAAGTTGTTTTTGGACCATTATTTAATGTTGTTTATTCTTTTAAAAATAGAAAATAAGTTTTTAATCAATAAAATTAGAAAATTAAAAGTTATATACCATTTTGCTCAAAATGACAAATACAACCTATTCATGATGTTTTCAAACCCATTTGAGCAATGAAAATTGTACTCACTTCCAGAATCGCCGAAACCCCCTCCGGGGCCTATTTCGGGCTAATTTCAGTAAATTGCATATCTGCCATATGAACCCTAGCAACCCAACGGTCATGCTTAGGGCTTTATTTAAGTGCATTAACTTGCTCATGCATACATATTGCGCATTGCATCGATGCCATGGTTGATTGTTCTTCTTGTTTCGGTGTTTGTTCCCCCTCGGTAGAACGTGACCCCGAAGAGAAGGCCAGCAATCCAATGACGAATACTTGATCCTAACCGGAGAGTCAAGCACTTATTCCTGAAGACTTTCTCTGGTTTTATTGAAGCAAGGCAAGCATAACCTCTTATCTGCCCATATATGATTTCGAAAGACTTTTCATTCTCGTACAATGCATTCGATTCCAATGTATCTTGTGTCAGTAGATAGAGTTATCCTATTTATTTGCATAACCCAGATATCATGATTCAATGCTCCTAGCAGACATAGGATTTGTTTGTGTGTATCGCCAGAGCCTCAAATATGCGATGCTTAGTCATACATGCATGTTATCTCTGCTCCATCCGGTTGATGAATCAGAGTTACGAAATAATCTAGTATGGCAGGAAGTAGTGGTAAGCTGAGAGATGTTTGATTAACATGACTTAAAGGTGTGGATGACGAGACCACAGAGGGTCTGTGGTGGTTGTCCCGTTCATGCCCCTAGGAGCGAGTTCTCGTCTTCGAGCCAAGAATGAGCGTGCATCCACACGGGGGATTGGATTCCCCTCGGTCTCAACTTGCCTAGTTTGTTCCATGAGTTGCGTAGTTCGGGCTTTCCATTTCGATTTGCGGGGATATCAAAACACTTTCAAAACTAGGATGTGGGGATGTATCGGCGCTCTGCGGGTAGGTAACCGTCGAGCATCTCGCACAACGATAGAGACCCGGCAGGAGATGGCCACTCCCTATTGGCGGTCCATCTCTACTCGGAGCGACTCATGGAATAGGCGAAGCAAGGGAAAGATCGTGGTCAACCTTCATCTGCCGGCACTTCCCGGACTAGTGCTAATCATGTGGCATTAAGAGTTGGTTGGTACGTGTGGTTAAAGTTGTACACCCCTGCAGGGTTAAATCTTTTCGAAAAGTCGTGTCTGCGGTTAAAGACGACTTGGTGACGGATTCTATGATCATAGACAACTTAAAAGGAATGATTAAAACTTGTTGATAACTGTCGAATCCCTGACTCGACAAGTCCCTTAGGTGACCCTATCGGGGTTCGATTAGGAGAAGTCATGGGCGCTGGTGAGATCGTCGGCTAGACAGAAGGCAAGATTTACCCAGGTTCGGGGCCCTCGTAGAGGTAAAACCCTTACTCCTGCCTCGTGTCGATCTGTATTGGATGATTAGATCGGTTACAGGTTGCTCGAATCGAGAGTAGATCTCGAGTTCCGAGGCTTTTTGGTCGTGCGGTATTGCTTGGTCCTCTCCCTGAGGGCTCTCCTGGCCTTATATAGATGGCCAGGTCTCGAGTCCTACCCGGAGAGGATTCAAACCCTAGCTTAAGTCGGTTACAAAACTACCTAACTTAACCCGCAAGATTGGTGCGGGTGGGCTTCTGGTAGGCCTTCTGGAATCTTCCAAGGGCGCCTCTTCTTGGGCCTTGACATTGGGCCTGAGAGGGGGTGTCCTTACCCGCAGGGTCCAAGATCTATGTCTTCGTCAGTAGCCCCCGAGCGTGTGCTCGATTGGGATTTATTTCCAGTCGGGTAGACGGTCAGACCTTTTTTGATCTCCTGGAAGTTTCAGCTCGACAGTTGTTGTCTACGAAGGGTGTGTTCCCTGTTTTGTGAATTAAAACGCTCGAGTATCGAGCAGCATAGGTGCCAGTTTTTGCGGCTATATTTGCATAAGGGTGTGACACAGTAGCTTGGCTCTCCCGAGAGATCAGGGCCAATTAATTGCGACTAGGGCAAAAACATTCCTGGCCTACACAGATTCGAGACCTCCGACTCGAACCCGATGAGGTGATTGTTGCGACTGGGCCGTTGTGGACTTATCGAGTCGAACTTAACCTATGAGGGTACCTGGCGCGTCCGCTAGGATTTTTCTTCGTGTTGTTGACACGAAACTATGCCGGAGGACGCAGCTTTCGAGTGCGATTCCAGGCCCAAAAGAGAGATCTTTCTGGGTCTTACCTTCGTATTCGAAGAATACGGCATCCAGATGTGCCTAGTCGGCTGAACAATCTAGGTTTTTATGATGTATAATTATCACGTGTAGGAGAGGTAGGTTTTTTCCACCCGATGAATTTGTTTGAACTCCATACGAAAGAAGTTTCGTGTTAGGAAAAACCAAGTCCGCATGAAAGAGTTTTCATGTTCGGGATGCTGTGCCCATACGAAAGAGTTTTCGTGCATAGGGTATCTTCCTCTCTGTTCGAAGAGGTCTTGCTTTATGAGCTGTTTATGGAAAAGTTGCTTTTATCCGAAGGAATTGATATTCGTACGAAGATAATTTCGCGTTTGAACTTCCAGTCGAAAAGATCTCAATTTTGAATGACGTCTGCCATGACGTCATGGCGCACTCCTCTTCTCCCGATGGGACGTGACGGAGTGGTAGCAGATGGTGGCCCACCTTGTCAGCTTTTTGACCGGGAAACGAGACGTCGCTCCCGTTTTTTACGCGAAACACGCAGTAAATGCGCACGATCTTCTGTTAAGATCGTGGCACGAAACAGCGCGGACCGCCGCTTCATTTCATCCTTACGCGTGGCAGCCGTAATAGTTGCCACGTAGCGCATCGTACGGCTGAGATTGCTTTGCCCCGTGTATAAATAGGGGTGTTAGCGCCGCAGTAAAATTTTCCCCGCTCTCTGTCTTCATCTTCTTCCTTGCGCCCATCTTCATCTTCCCAGTGCTCGAGCTCTTGCTGCAAACAATGGCTGGCGGAAAGAAGCGCGGCGCTGCCGTTTCTGCGTCCGGCGAACCTTCCGCGCAACCCGCGCCCCGCGCCGGCGACTGACGTTCTGCCAACACCACCGCAAAATGCATCAAGGAGATGCAGCGGGAGGGGTTGCTGCCGGCGGAGACGGAGAAGCGCGTCCGCCTCGGGAAAAAGGAAGAGGTACCTAATCCCCAGTCGAACGAGCGCGTGGTCTTTGTGGACCACGTGACTCGGGGCCTCTCTTTTCCCCTTCATCCCTTCTTCCTCGGGTTGCTGTGTGCCTATGGCATACAGCTTCACGATCTCCCCCCGAACGCGGTGCAGCACATCACGTGCTTCATCGTGTTCTGCGAGTGCTATCTAGGCATTCACCCGCACTGGGCGCTGTGGAAGGCGCTTTTCAAGGTCCGGATCTTCCGCGAGAAGTCGCGGGTGGAGTCCGAGCTCGGCGAACCGCTTCGCACCGGCGGCTTCGGGATCCAAGCTCGACAAGAAAGCAGCTACTTCAACATGCACTTCGTCGACTCCGCCCAAAGCTGGCGAAAAAGGTGGTTCTACGTCGTCGACAACAGCTCAGGTGGGATTGTAGAGTTCCACCCGTTCGCTGTTTTGACCAGGCGCAAGTCTTGGGGGCACAAGATGTCAGCCGAAGAAACCCAGACTGTTGCGCCTCTAATCGCGAGAGTAGCTGCTCTTCGAGATCAGACCGCGGGAGTTGTGCTCAACGGGATGCACTTGGTGAGCATCTTCTTGAAGCGCAGGATCCAGCCACTCCAACAGAGGCCATCCGCCATGTGGGAGCACCAGGGCTCGGAAGATCCCAGTCGAGTAAGCCGCGAGGAACTTTCGAATGTAGAATTCGAGAAGAAAATCGCAGGCATCACCCGACTGAAGGTGGGAGAGAAGTTCCCCGATTGCTCCGTTGAAGCTTTCGCCGCCTCGAATCCTCCCCCAGCCGAGGTTAGCCTCTTTCTCTTCTTTCGTTTTTGAGTTGTTCCTCTTTTCTCCGTTCAGAGTCTTAGTCGATAAGATTTTTCTTGTCTTCTTCTTGCATTTGCAGAGCCTAGCCATGGCGGACTGCTACCCGCCAACCACGGGGGAAGCCGCCTCAGAACAAGTGTCGAGCCATCAAGACGGCCCGATTGACACCAGCGTTGCCAATGCCTCTTCGAGTTCAGAGCACGATTCTTCGGATGACGCTGCGGACTCGAATGGCGCCCCGACGAAACGTCGTCGGGTAGATGAGGACGAAGCTACCTCCAAAGACAAATCTTTGGAAGCGTCGCCCGGTCAAGCTCCTATCCATGCGACTCCACTGCGCTCCCTGGCTCCTTCCCCTTCGAAGGAACGCGGACTTGCTGGATGACGACGAGGATGACGAGTAAGTGTTTTTCTCCTTAATCTTGGTCGAACATTTTCTGTGCTTCAATATCGATTGTTTCTATCTTTCGGTGCAGTCTACAGATGATCAGTCCTCGCAGGTATGCCGCGGCCGTTCCTCCCGAGAAGAGGAATAAGGGCAAGGATGCGGGTGAAACTCCCACCACGGGCACCGTCCAAAACTCCCCTAGAGCAGCCCCCGAAGTCGTGACAATGGTGCGTGAAGCTCCAAGCTTTGCCGCCAGGGCTTCTGCTTCTAAGGAAGTGACGGATAGCTCTGCGGATGCGCTGTCTCGCGCCTCTGGCCAGGTAAGCTTCGTCTTTCGTCTTGAAACCATAGTTTTATTTTTATCGGGTGCACGACAGTGCTCCCGATGGGAGTAGCCCCCAAGGCTGTAGTCGATCGCATGCGATCGGCCACAGGCTCAAAGTCTAGTTTAATTCCTCTTCATGCTTTTAATTTTTATCGGGTGCACGGCAGTGCTCCCGATGGGAGTAGCCCCCGAGGCTGTAGTCGATTGTAAATAATCGGGTACAGGCTCAAATTTGATCCTTTTAACTCTTCCGTCTTCGCGCTTTTGCAGTCACTCGTTGATTCTCTTGCGGCGATTGGTCGCCGCGTCGTTCTCGCTGAATCGGATTGCAAGTCTCTTCGAGCGGACCGCAACCGACTCCGGACTGAAAACGATCTTCTCAAGGGTGAGCTTTATCGTTTCCCTGTCTTCCACACTCCATTCATTCTAGAGTTTTTGACAAGCGTCTCTTTGCTGTTCGACTTGAATTTGCAGAATCCGAAAAGGTCAAATTCTCTGAACAGGTAACTGCTCGAGAAGCTGACTTGACGGCCATTCGACAAGAGCTAGAGACTTCCCGCATGCAGTCGGAAGACTTCAGTCGACAGCTTGCGGACGCGCGGAAGTCCTTGAAGGAGTTAGAGAAAACCGGCAGTAAGGCCGACAGCGAGCTTGTCGGGTTCCTCCGTCCCCTTGCTGAGCGCTTCGCGGGTAAGCTTGCTGGAATTTCGCGATTCTGATTCTTCACTTGGCTGTAGTTTGCTAAGTATTATTTTCTCCCTTCGCAGGTATTCTGGATGTTCCTCTAGAAATCCCTGGACTCCAGCGGGTGGATGTGGTAACCGATACGCTTGCCCAGCTTAAAAGGCACGCTGATGGAGTTTCTTCCATGGTCAGTGATGCTACCCAAGTGCTGGGGCAACTGTACGGTCGCCTCCTCGCCAACGCCACTCCTACACCTGCGCTCGATGATATGTTGAAGGTCTTCTCAGAAGGAAAGCTTCTGGATGCCTTTGCAGTCGCTCAATCGGAGGCTGGCGCGAAGACTGCGATCCAATTTGCTCTGGCGCACGGAGTCGAAGGGTTGGAGGAGGCTTACTCGTCCATTCCAGTCGATCCTTCCACGGGCAAAAAGGTACGGCTCTCTCGTTTTGGCGAGCAAGCCGCCATTCTTGCTCGGAAGCTTTCTGAGATTTTTGCTCGGAAGAAGGGAGGGTCGACTGCTGCTAGTGGGAGCACCAATGTAGCCTCGTAGTTTTTTTTTATTTCCTTCTTTGAATGTAATGAACCTTGGGATGTATTCCCGTACTTTTGTTGTCCTTGATCGAAGCATTTATCCTTTGGAGTTTTTATTCTTCCTGTTTGTACCTTTGTCTCCCGATGGGAGTAGCCCCCAAGCGTGTTTAGTCAGATGTGCGACTAGAAACCACTTGAGTAGGGCATCTCACTTCTTTCCTTGTGCTTCTTCCAGGCTACTGTGTTTGCCGCGGAAACTTCTGGTGGACGTGGTAATCCAGTAAATCCACTTGTGGCCGCCGTGGGCACTTTTGCTGGCCTTCGTGATAAGGTTCAGGAGGGTGAGCGTAGGCTGAAAGCTTTGCGCGGGGTGGCTGATGTGGCGATATCCAAACAGAAATTGGCGGCTGAGCGCGAGCAATTTCTGATGGACGAGCTATCTTCAGTTGCGAGGGAGTTGCTATGTAAGTGGTGCAGCCCCCGTGCATTTTTTCTCCTTTTGTATTCTTCAGCTGACTAAGTGCATCTGCCCTTCAGTTGTTAGACCGAATGACAGGGAGGAAAAGCAGTGGGTGGAAAACCACATTCACCAAGAGGCTAACAGCCAAAAACCTCATGCGAATAACTTCTGGTCTGATCGCACTCGAGGGTTTGTGATGGCTACCTTGAAATTCCGAGTGCTGCAGGCGAGAATTCTCGTGGGTTCTTTTCACGAGGTCTTGATCGCGATGAATGCAGCTTTTTATCCACTCGAAAGGGGTCCCGAAGACTGGAGCTATCTACTCAGGCTGTTTAGTCGGGAAGGGGAGATTCGCACGTGCGTACGCAAACAAATGACGTGCGGCGCGGTTGTGGCTCTCTCCTTTGTCCGAATATGGCATCCTGAGATAGATTTGAACTCCACAGCTCGGCGCCCAGATTATGCAATCGAGGACATCACACCTTTTTATGATGTTGTGCGCCCTGCAGCCGAGAAGATTATCCGAATGACCTCTGAAGAGGTAGATAGGGTCTTAGCGACTGAGAATGCTCAGCGTTTTGATTGATCTGTTGGATGTGAATATCCTGTAAACTGTTTATAGTTTGTAAAAATCGTTGTAAGGTGTGTAACCTTGTATTGGATGATATTTCTTTGGGATGCTAAGTTCTTAGGTGTAGCCCCCGTGTATGCGATGGGGTGTGTACCTGTGACTTTTAGCATGCAGTAAACAAGAAGCTTCGGGTAAATATGATGAGGAAATCATGTATTTTTATTGCAATGACTGAGAAGTCATGTATTCGAGCTACAAAATTGGCTAGTATAGCCTTATTGTTGTAGAAACAAGTAAACCTAGGGGTAGAATTTGCGGAGTTGTGCAATATTCCATGGATTGGAATAGATTCCTCCGGTCGCTGGATTTTTGAGCCTGTAGGCCCCTCCTGGGATAACTTCGTGTACAATGAAGGGTCCTTCCCAAGGTGGTTCGAGTTTGTGTCCTTCCTTCTGCTTTAGCCGCAATACTAAGTCACCTACCACGAATGACCTATGGCGTATGCGGCGGCTGTGATAGTTGCGTAGGGACTGTTGATAAACTGCGGATCTTGCGAGTGCGATGTCCCGCATTTCGTCGAGTGCATCCATATCTGCTGCGAGTGCTTTGTTGGAGGTTTCTTCGCTGTAGGCCACAACCCGTGGGGCGCTGAATCGAACTTCCTCGGGAAGGACTGCTTCCGCCCCGTATACCATAAAAAATGGTGTGTATTTTGTAGACCTGTTTGGGGTTGTCCGGAGGCTCCAGAGTACGGAGGGTAGCTCTGATGGAGGGATAATAACCCGGTAGGCCAACTCCAAGGTGTAACCCGGCCCAAGGGACATGGCGCAGGATCCGGCTAAGGATAATGAAACTTCTGGAAGGCCCAAAGTTTGTAGGCCTCGTAACCCGGATTGTGGGTTGCGGTAAGGAAAGCTAGGGTTTGTAAGCAGTGTCCGGGTAGGATTCCGGGTGCGCCTTGGAGGGCAAGCCAGGGGGTACGGGTGCTTTATAAACCGACCCCCAGGTCTAGTTGAGATAGAGATCTAAGAACCCTAGCAACATCGTGTGATATCGAGCATCAAGTGTAATCCCAGAGTTGAGTTATTATATCAAGATCGGAGACTCGGCGACTTTGATTGCCGGCTACCAGATCGAATTGCACCATGTTTTCCTCTGAGCTAAACCCTCTCCCAAATACCTGTGTCGTCTTGCCCCAAGATCAGTTACCCCAGGTAACATCTGCCGTGATTATCCCACGACAGTTGGCGCCCACCGTGGGGCCTGCGTCCAAAGGTGTTTACATCACGGGAGAAGCTCGGAAGGGCATGGAGAATCTTGTCATTGGCGAAATCTACATCGACCACGAAGGAGAAAAGATGGTGGACGATTCCGGCTGGGGGCCAGAGTCGGATCACCTCGAGTCCGGATCTATATTGACGATCGGCCGGATCAACATCTTCATCGGCACGGTACGAACGACTAATTTAAAAGGACAATATCATGTGCATACTACAGGAACTTCCAGCAGGAACGAGAAGACATTAAAGCAAGCGGCAAACTCGATTTCGTTGGCCGCGCCGGGACATCTCAGATGGGCGGAACAAGAGGTAACATGGAGTAGAAAAGACCATCCGGAGAAAATAGAGCGTCCAGGAGTCTTGGCATTGGTGGTTGCACCACAGGTTAATGGTTACGAATTGAAGAAGGTCCTGATGGACGGTGGAAGCAGCATCAACATCCTCTATTGGGAAACCTTCTTACGGATGAGTCTCAAAGAGTCTCAGTTACAAAAAAGTTCGACAATCTTTCATGGAATCGTGCCAGGTCACTCGGCGAGCCCCGAGGGAAGGATCACCTTGGAAGTTGCTTTTGGAGAATCGACGGATAATTATTGAATCGAGTGGCTCACGTTCGAGGTGGTCAAATTGCGCAGTCCTTACCACGCGCTGTTTGGGAGGCCGGCTTACGCACAATTCATGGCTAGGCCGTGCTACGTGTATTTGCAGCTGAAAATCCCGGGTCCTAAACGGACCATCACTATACATGGGAACCGGGATATAGCGGCCGAGTGCGACGAAGGAGATTCAGTTATGGCCGAGCAGGCATGCAGGAAGGAAGAGCTCGAATATTACCGGTCTCAAGTAAATCCGGACGATAGAACAGCCTTGAAAAAGCCGAATACCGAGGATGAGAGAGCAAAATTCAAGGCAGCGCAGGACACCAAGAAGATGGATTTTGTCGAAGGGGATTCCACTAAGCAGTTTACCATAGGGTCTAACTTGGGAAAAGAGCAGGAGGAAGCGCTCGTGGAGTTTATTCGTTCGAATGCAGATGTGTTTGCCTGGACACCTAGCGACATGCCGGGTATCCCTACAGAACTGGCTGAGCACAGCTTGCATGTGGATCCCAAGTCCAGGCCCGTGAAGCAAGGTTTGAGGAAAATGAATGAGGAAAGAAGGAAGGCTATAGGCGAAGAGATCGCTCGGCTATTGGCAGCCGGCTTTATCATGGAAGTATTTCACCCGGATTGGTTGGCTAACCCGGTTCTAGTGATGAAAAAGACTAATGAGTGGAGGATGTGCATTGATTTTACGAGTCTCAACAAACATTGCCCAAAGGATCCGTTCGCGCTACCAAGGATAGATCAGATTATAGACGCAGTAGCTGGAAGCGATCTGTTATGCTTTCTGGACGCATATTCCGGGTATCATCAAATTAAGCTCAAAAGGGAGGATTGGGAGAAAACATCATTCATAACCCCTTTTGGGGCCTTTTGTTATAAAACTATGACGTTTGGGTTGAAGAACGCTGGCGCAACTTACCAACGGTGTATTCAAAAGTGCTTTGAGGACCAAATCGGACGTAACGTCCATGCCTATGTGGATGATGTGGTCATCAAGACCAGGAAGGCGGAGACATTTATCGATGACCTAAAGGAGACGTTCAAAAACTTGAGGAGGTACCAGATGAAGCTTAACCCGACAAAGTGCGTGTTTGGAGTTCCAGCTGGGAAATTACTCGGCTTCATAGTTTCCGAGAGAGGAATCGAGGCAAACCCGGATAAAATCAAGGCCATCCAGAGTCTGAGAAAACCGGAAAATTTGAAGCATGTTCAAAAGCTCACGGGCTGCGTAGCAGCCTTGAGCCGATTCATATCCAGACTCGGAGAAAAAGCAATACCCTTGTACCGGCTCTTGCGGAAGTCGGATAAGTTCGTGTGGGATCAAGAGGCGGACGAGGCATTTGAGGCACTAAAGAAACAGTTATCTGAAGCACCAGTACTAGCGGCGCCGGGTCCTAAAGAGCCTATGTTACTATATGTGGCAGCTGGCCCCCGAGCCGTCAGTGCAGTAGTTGTTGTGGAACGCCAAGAGGATGGGAAAGGATACCCGGTTCAGAGGCCGGTTTATTACGTCACTGAGGTATTATCAGAAGCAAAGCAGCGCTATCCACATTGGCAAAAGTTGGTGTTCGGGGTCTTTATGGCCAGCCGGAAGTTGAAGCCGTATTTCCAAGAACATCCCATAACAGTGGTTAGTTCAATACCAATGTCGGATATCATCAGAAACTCGGACGCGACGGGAAGGATAGCCAAATGGGCGATAGAGATGGGGGATTATCACATCAACTACGAACCCAGGTCAGCAATCAAATCTCAAGCTTTAATTGATTTCGTTAACGACTGGACACATACAGGCATGACTACGACGGTTCCAAATTCCGAGTCGTGGATCATGCACTTCGATGGATCAAAGCAGTACGAGGGATCAGGAGCTGGGGTGGTGCTAACATCACCCAAAGGAGACAAATTGAGTTACGTACTACAAATTCACTTCGACTGTTCCAACAACGTGGCCGAGTATGAGGCCCTATTGCATGGCTTAAAGGTAGCCAAAGAGATGAACATCAAGAGGATACGATGCTTCGGAGATTCGGACCTTGTGGTACAGCAGGTGTCAGGAACGTGGGATAGAAGGGACGCAACTATGGCAGCATACCGCAGGGAAGTTGATAGGGTTGCAGGATGTTTTTCCGGGTATGAGGTGGAGCATATAGACAGAAGAAAGAATGAGGCAGCTGACGCCCTCGCCAGACTCGGCTCGCGCAGAGAGCCGGTTCCGCCTAATGTTTTCCTGGACGAATTATGGCGACCATCAGTTAAAATCGAGTCACAGGAGGAATTGGCAAATCAAGACCCGGATTCAGGATTCGTGGCCACTGTACGTACTATTCCCGAGTGGACAGAACCGTTTTTGGCCTACCTGTCACGAGGCGAGTTACCACAATAGGAGGTATTAGCAAGGCAAATTTTGAGGCGAGCAAAGGGATATTCTACCATCAATGGGGAATTGTACAAGAGAAGCGCAGCAGGAGTCTTTTTGCGCTGCGTAGCGCCGGAAGAAGGCAGACAGATTCTCAAGGAAATCCATGAAGGCGACTGTGGACATCATGCGTCCACAAGGTCTCTTGTGGCTAAAGCTTATCGACACGGGTTTTTCTGGCTCACGGCCCTAGCGGATGCGGAACGATTGGTAGCAAGGTGTGACGGATGTCAAAGGTACGCTCGCCAAACCCATGTGCCGGCTATGGAGTTGCGGACTATCCCGTTAACTTGGCCGTTTGCTGTCTGGGGTATGGATATGGTTGGCCCCTTTCATATGTCACCATGCAAGAAGACACATCTTTTGGTGGCTATTGATAAGTTTACCAAGTGGGTTGAGGTTATGCCAGTTACTAATTGCGAAGCAGCTACAGCAGTCAAGTTCCTGAAAAGGATTATCTACAGGTTCGGGTATCCCCACAGCATAATTACCGACAATGGAACCAACATGTCCCTTGGTGAGATGGAGAAGTTCTGTGGCAACAATGGAATCCGGCTCGATGTTGCATCAGTGGCTCATCCGCAGGCCAACGGACAAGTGGAGAGGGCAAACCAAGAATTGCTTCGCGGATTAAAACCACGATTGAGAGTTCCCTGTGTCAGGGCTGCTGGCGCATGGGTCGAAGAACTTCCTTCTGTGGTTTGGGGTATCAACACCACACCTAACAGATCCACTCAGATGACACCCTTCTTCATGGTCTATGGTGCGGAAGCAGTGTTACCGAGTGACATTATTCACGATTCACCGCGAGTATCAGCTTACGTCGAAGTAGATAACGAAAAAACCCGGCAGGACGCCGTAGATATGCTAGAAGAGCAAAGAGAACAAGCCTTGGAAAGATCAGCCATATATCAGCAAGATCTACGGAGGTATCATAGCCGGCGCGTGAAAACCCGGGTATTCCAGGAAGGAGACTTGGTTCTGCGCCTGGTACAGTCAAGCGAAGGAAAACACAAATTATCACCACCATGGGAAGGACCATTTATCATAAGCCGGAATCTGCACAACGGATCATATTACTTGATAGATGCAAGGGAAGAATCGGCTACAGTCAACGACACCGCACACACCACTTCATCTATGCAAGAAAGAGATAGACCATGGAACGTGGCTCAGCTACGTCCATATTATACTTAGTAAAGACTATATTGGCAAGTGGAATTGCACGATGTAATAGGCAGCAGGTTTTCAGACGCACTCTTTTCCTATCCAGGGTACCTTTGGGGACTGGACGGGTTTTTAATGAGGCGGCTTGCTGACCTAGATTTTTCATATCAAGTAAAGAGATGGTTATCAAGAAAAGAGATGGTTGTTATCAGGTTATGTACTCTCAGTACGACGTGTATATCTAGGTCTTGGGGGCTGGTTGCTTGAATAGCACAGTTACAAACTCAAAGACCCGGCCTTGATGCCTATGAGTTATAAGGGCCGATTACTTGCAAACGAGTACGGCTACAATCTTATAACCGGACAAAGAAGTCCAAATTTCTTGGCTATTCTTACTTAAGCTCGATGTGACTCGCATTAAAGTGGCATGATTAGTTCGCTTACGATGGCAGTTAGTCATGAAACCCGACGGGGATTGGCTGGCTACGTCTTCGTATGGATGTAACAACATGGTATCCACGCGAAAGCCGGCTTACAGTACAAGATAGTCAAAAGGGTCATCTAAACCACAAGTTATGCAGAGTACAAGGCTGAATAGCTGGAAACTCAACGACTATTAAGCATAACTTCAAAACCTATGTGAAACAACTCAGGGATCTTTGTGAAATTAGCAGTAGGCAGTTTGTTCTCTTTTCAGGATCAAGTATCCTAGACTCGGCGATCCGGGCTCAGTGGCTTGAAATCTTGAAAAGAGAAAAAGCGGCTTACTTGTATAATTGCAAAAACCCAAATATCCGAGTCTTGGGGACTTGGGGACTTCGAAGCAAAATCCGCTTGTCAATACCCATGAAACCCGGACATTGAGTTTTCACAAAAGGAACAGTAAATAAAACCAGATATCGAGAACAGATGAGCTTAATAATGGATAAACTTAAAAAGGCCGGAACAGGCATCAAGTATATCAAGGCCTTAGCGTGCATTACAAAATCCTGGTGAAAAAATATCAAAGGTGCACAGGCGCACCGCCCAAAATATGACTTTCAAAAAGTATGTTGACCGACTGGCGCTTAAGAAGAGGCATTAGAAACCACATATCACTCAGCGTTCATCTTAGCCTTCCCCTTGCCATCATTGGTGGTAGCAGCAGCACCCGGATCAGCGGTACAAGCCCCTGCAGGGGGCGGAACGACTGGTGTTGAGGTAGCAGGAGCAGAGTCGGCTTCAGCTTGCTTCTTGGCAGCCTCCGCCCTTATCGCAGCAGCTTCCTCCTTCCACCGGGCCAGCATGTCATACGGCTCAGGAAGATCCGACTTAATTACTTTACCGGCAGAATCATATGCTGGAACAAGTATATTAACGTCCAGCTCATCAGCAATTACGCTGGCCGGGTAACGGACCTCCTTCTGGATGGCCTGAAAATCCTTCACCGAAAACTTGGATCCGTCAAGCTTGAACTCTGGGAAGCCGCTCATAAGCCTTGCTAGCTCGAGCCTGGGGAGATAAGCCTTGGCAAGTGCAAGCCCCCGGGTCACTCCAACCCGGCAAGACGAGCGCTTCCAGTGTCGAATCCACTCGGGAACAGTGGATAAGGCGTCCAGCAGCCTCTTCAGATCAACATGTCCTCTACCCGGACACCGTAACTCATCAAGGATCCATCTGGTTCCGGCACATAGTTGCCGGATAGCGCTACTCATGATTTTCAGCTTGGCCATGTCATCTTCTTCCGGCATGGTTTCGTCCGGGCCTGAGGAAATGGAGACATAAGTCGGGAAACTGTTGCTATCTACCAAAAAGATAAACCGGAGGAGGAAACGTACCAAGTAAAGCACGATATGTGTCTGATATTTGGACGGAAAGGCTTGTTAGGTCATCTTCTGCCCGGTGAGCCCTTTTCCTATATTTTCTCATTATCAACTTATTCCTCCTAGACTCGGCCTCGGCTGCCTCACGTAAAGCTACCTCCTTTTCGATGAGCTTGGTGGCGCCCGCCAGTTTCTCCTCGGATTGAGTTACGAAAGCCTGCATGCATGCAAACAAAGGATCAGTTGGGTAGAGGAATAAGTTATCAGTCGCTTGTATAACAAAGTCCCAAGTAAATTATGAATCAATTCACTCGGAACTTGGGGACTGGATAAAGGCACAAGCAATATTAGTCGGATTTACCTCGTGTTTGGCTATCAAAGCTCCCAATATGTTCTCTTCATTAGACCTTAAAGTGCGAAGGGTTTCTAGCATCTGGGTAAAGGTCAGTTCCTCGGATCGAGCACCGGAAGAGCCGGCAGCTTGGTCGTCTGGTGGAGGGGCTCTCCCCGCCCTTGGAGTTGAGACCCGGACAGTTTGGGTGGCCGGGTTGGGAGGACTCATCCTTGTATCTAGAACTTCGATCTCCTCGTCCACTGGTTCTGATGAGGAAGGAGATCCGGCAGCTCGGGGAAGTGGATTGTTCAGAGGGCCTTGTTCCTGGTTATTCGCTGTATCATCGCCAGTCGCGGCGTCTGCATTGTCAGTCGGTTTCTCTGCCTGATGGTTATCTGCTTCTATATTTTCCGGGTCACTGACGACGGCTTGAGCGCTAAAAGAAGGATGGGAAAAAGCGGTCATCAGTGATGATGGTGGCTTGAGTGGAAATTTGTAGGCGTAAAAGGAAATCATGTAGCGTAAACTTACCCGGCGTTCACGGTGTAATCAGGCGGGAGCTCGCCGCTGGAAGCGGATGAGGTCGCCACGGGAACTACCAACGGGACCCGGAATTGCCCGGCGCATGGATGGTTAGGAGAAGGGTGGCGCTGGGGAGAGTCGGAAGGACGAGGCGGAGGAGCGCCGCCACGAGGAACAGAGGAAATAGAGATGCCCGGGTTAAGGGGATCTTCACCCGGGGAACTCCGAGTTACTCTGCGTTTGGCTGGGGAGGAGTCCTTCAAGCACGACGAATTTGATAGTTGATGGTTAAGTCGTCGCATGGTATCAAAGGAGTAAGGTTCAGAGGATAACGAGGAAAAAGGAACCTTGGATACGGCTCCGCTGGCTTTCCTTTTGGCTCCGACTGTTGTTTCTTGGTCTGATTCAGTTGCCTCCGGGTCATCCTCGTTGGCCTCGCCTTCGTCCTCCAGTCCTGCGAGTCGGATGTGTGTTAGGTGGAGAAAAGATAAACGAAAGGGAAGTAATACAAGTAAAGGTATACAGATCCTGTGCAAATACCTTCGCTACCATCAGCCGGCTCGTCCTCGTCTTCCGGGTCTCTGGAAGGGGGAAAGGGTTCAACTCTCCAGAAAGGGTCATCAGCCTAAGACAAAGGAATGGGAATAAGGGTTAGAAGCTGTATCGAGTCAAGATGCGGAAGTAAGTTATGGATATCAGGTATTACCGCTGGAGCCGGGTTGTCCCGAGTAAACGGGGGTAACCCGGTGATGCCCTTTATCACCTCCAGCTTCTCCGTTAAGAAGCCTTTGATGGTCTTGTTAGTATCGCCGGTTGCAAAGCTTTTGGTGGAGTATCGGAGCGTATCTGTGGTGTGCCCCGAGTACTCGCACATCAGTTTGGTGCGAACGGAGTTGGGTTGGATCCGGAAATCGACCCATGTTTTTATTAAATTGAGCCCGAGGAGGCCCTGGGCTGAGAGGATGGCTATCTTGGTTAGCAAGGGAAGGATTATCTCTCTGTCCGAATCTGATGCAAAGGCACTGAAAGACTCGGAGGGCTCGAGGGGGGTCTCTGAGTAACCCGGCAGCTTCTTTTCACTGTCAGGGGAGGTATCGCGGCAATAAAAGAAGGACAGTTGCCAGTGTTTGACGTGAGAGTGTAGGTTGAGGGTTGGCATCAGAGAATTCCTGCGGCGCTGGATGGATACCCCGCCACAGGTTAGGAGAGCTCCGTCGCCGCTTTCGCGGCACGGCTTGCATTGGAATAACTCAATGAAGAGAGTTAAATTCGGCGGCATGCACAAGTACGATTCGGAGAGAACAATGAAGTGGGTGATGTTCGACATAGAGTTAGGCCCTATGTCGAACATTCGGAGTCCATAGTGATCTAAGACCTCCCTAAAGAAAGGGTGACCCAGAGGACGGAATCCCCGGGTCACGTGCTCTACAAAGTAGATTACCTCGTTTTCTGTGGGAGTGGGCCGGGTCTCACTGCCCAGCGCCCTCCAGTGAATGTCCTTCTGAGAGGGGAGAGTTCCTAATTCGGCTAGCTCCTCCAACTTGGCTTTCGTAGCTGTGGAGCGCCCCCAGTTGGCGGATATGGTTTGGGTATTTCTCGCCTGAGTCGGTTGTTTTCCTTGTCGTTTGGGAGCCATAGGATCAACCTGCAAAGCAAAAGAAAAAGAGGCGTATCAAATAAGACCCGGGAGTGTTGCAGTATCCGAGTGTAAGGTGTCAAGAAAGTATGAAGTTGAGAATTATCCGGGTATCATGCTATGATGTGGAAATTACAAAGTATCCGGGTGTTGAGTGCAACTGTGGAAATTATAGGTCACTTACGTATGGAAAGGCATTTGGGGTCGATGGGTGGTTGCCCATGTATCTATTGCAAGTAAAGTAGCTGGAAAAAGAGGATTTTCCGGGTGTTAATGCAGAGAGCGGAAAATCGAGGAGGAGCGGATCTAGATGGGAAAGCTTGCGATCGATCTTACAGAGGCTTTGATGGTTAATATTGGTAGGGGATGAGTTGCGACTATATAGCAGGCGGTTAAAAGAGTTGGTGGATGTCGAATCAATCTAATTTGATGTAATCAGAAAAGTGGTTCACAGGTTGACCCAGATTCGATCCTGGTTGAAATTGGAAAAATTGCAAGGATAAGTTAGACAGATGTAAGAGGCTTACTCGAGAGATTGAGGTTTGGAAGCGACGGTGTTGGGCGGCGTGGCTCGAATGCCCCTTCACGATTCCTGGCGAGAGGAATGAAGGTGTGATGGCGGAACTTGGCGGCGGCGCGGGATGGCTTGAGGGCGAGCGCGGCTGGAAGCAACTTCGCTTTGATGATGTGCGCGAGCCCCTGGCGGCGGTGCTGCGAGGAAGCGAGGAGCAAGGAGAGAAAGGGGAAGTTGTGGCGTGGTGACGAATTTAGGGTTACCCTCTGAGTGTTATTTATAGAGTAAGGGTGAGCTTATCCCGATGGCCAGAAGCCGGAAATCATGGGGTGACGGTTGTTCACGTGGATTTTGCGAAATATGCGCCAAATATTGAGCAGGGCATCTGGATAAAAGAGAGAAGGAGGTTAACTCCGGGATATCAGGATTGATTATCGAGCATGGGATCCTGGGATTTTTATTATGATTTGGACCTGGAAATTTGAGTCAAAGTGTTCGGAGGAAAAATCCGGGTTATTGTATGGCTACCGAGGAGTGAGGCCTGGCTGAACATCAAAACATCTTAACCCGGCCTCTATATGCCCGTATGTTTGATATCTTTGAAGGGAATAGCAAGCGCTTCAAGTAGGATCCATGAAGCCCAAGCTATTCTGGGGACTACTGATGGAGGGATAATAACCCGGTAGGCCAACTCCAAGGTGTAACCCGGCCCAAGGGACATGGCGCAGGATCCGGCTAAGGATAATGAAACTTCTGGAAGGCCCAAAGTTTGTAGGCCTCGTAACCCGGATTGTGGGTTGCGGTAAGGAAAGCTAGGGTTTGTAAGCAGTGTCCGGGTAGGATTCCGGGTGCGCCTTGGAGGGCAAGCCAGGGGGTACGGGTGCTTTATAAACCGACCCCCAGGTCTAGTTGAGATAGAGATCTAAGAACCCTAGCAACATCGTGTGATATCGAGCATCAAGTGTAATCCCAGAGTTGAGTTATTATATCAAGATCGGAGACTCGGCGACTTTGATTGCCGGCTACCAGATCGAATTGCACCATGTTTTCCTCTGAGCTAAACCCTCTCCCAAATACCTGTGTCGTCTTGCCCCAAGATCAGTTACCCCAGGTAACATCTGCCGTGATTATCCCACGACAAGCTCCTCTGCCCAATGCCCTGCTGCGGGGTGCAGACGGTCGAGTAGTCGTTTCTTGATCCCAGCCGAGACTAAGCCGTTGGATCTTTCGACTTGTCCGTTCGTTTGCGGGTGGGCAACCGAAGCGAACTTGAAATTGATGCCTTTCTCTTCGCAGAACTGCTGTGTTTCCTTTGCCGTAAAGTTTGTGCCGTTATCTGTAATGATGTCGTGTGGCACACCAAATCTGCATATGATGGAATCAAGGAACTCCACGGCGCATTGGGCGCTAGCCGAAGTTACTGGTCTTGCCTCTATCCATTTGGTGAATTTGTCGACTGCGACCAGCAGATGTGTATATCCACCGGGTGTGGATCTGCGTAATGGTCCAACCATGTCTAGCCCCCATTGTGCAAAGGGCCAGGCGATGGGTATCATGTGCAACTCCGTGGCGGGTGCGTGCGGCTTTGGTGCGAATCGCTGGCAGGCGTCGCATCTATCGACCAGGTTTTTTGCATCGGTGGCTGCTGTAAGCCAGTAGAATCCTGCTCGAAAGGCTTTCCCCAATATCGCTTTCCAGCTAGCATGATGTCCGCAATCACCCTGATGTATGTCTCGAAGTAATTCCTTGCCGTCTTCAGGTCCGATGCAACGCTGAAGTATTCCCGAGATGCTTTGTTTGTATAATTCTCCGTTAACCACCCGAAAGGATTTGCTACGCCTGATTAGCTGTCGAGCCTCACGTGGATCGGCCGGGAGCTGTTTGTTTAGCAGGTAGTCGAGATATTTCTGCGTCCAGACTGGTTCGACCAGGAAAACCTGCCGTGATATGTTATGAGTAAGCTCGAGAAGCGCGATTTGCGGGCTGACCTCTGTTTCCATTGTTGCGGGTGGTTCTGCGGGTTTCTTCAGTTTGATTGATCTCTTAATCATCCGCTCGAAATATATCCCTGGCGGTATGGGTGTGTTCGTGGAACCCATGTTGGCCAGTCTGTCTGCTTCTTCGTTGCTAGATCTTGCAATGTGCTTTAGCTCGCACCCTTTAAAGCTTCCTTCGAGTAGGTTATACATGTCGCGATATGCAACCATGTTTTCGGCAATGGCGTCACATTCTTTCATTGTTTGCTGCACTATGAGGTTGGAATCGCCGTAGATCATTAATCGGGTAGCTCCACAGGCGATTGCCATTTTCATCCCGTGCAATAGTGCTTCATATTCTGCGTCATTGTTCGATGCTGGGTCATCGGGTGGAAAATCCAGTCGCGAGACGTACTGCAGTTTGTCTCCGCTAGGTGAGATGAGGACGATTCCTGCTCCTGCTCCTTCGTTTCTCTTGGATCCATCGAAGTACATTATCCAATTGCTCGTATACTCGGGTGGCCCGGGTGTTTGCAGCTCTGTCCATTCGCTGATGAATTCCACGAGAACTTGTGATTTTACTGCGTTGCGTCCAGCGTAGGTGATGTCCCAGGCGCCCAGCTCGATGCTCCACTTTGCTATTCTTCCGGATGCCATAGGGTTGTTCATGATTGTCCCGAGTGACGCATCATTAACCACTGTGATGGCGTGTTCCTGGAAATAATGTTTGAGCTTTCGAGCTGTGAGAACAACCCAGTATGCGAGCTTCTGATAGTGAGGGTAGCGTTGTTTGCATGGCGAAAGTACTTCGCTGATGTAATATATTGGTCTTTGAACTCCGTATGCTTTGCCGTCTTCAGGTCTTTCGACTACGATCGTTGTGCTGATGACCTGGTTTGTGGCGGCTAAGTATAGGAAAAGTGGCTCCCTTTCTTGCGGTGTCGCAAGGATGCGCCTGCTTTGCAAGGACCGCTTCAGATCTGCGAACACTTTTTTAGCTTCGGGCGTCCATTCGAATTTGTCCGTCTTCTTCAGTAATTTGTAGAAGGGTAGTGCCTGCTCTCCTAATCGTGCGATGAATCTGCTCAGGGCTGCTAGTCGTCCTACGAGCTGCTGTACTCCGCGTAGATTGGTTGGTTCCTTCATAGTCAATATGGCTTGTATTTTCTCCGGGTTGGCTTCGATGCCTCTGGCGGATACCAGGTACCCGAGAAGTTTGCCTGCGGGGACACCGAAAACGCATTTGGTCGGGTTGAGCTTGATCCGATATGCGTTAAGGGCGTCGAATGTTTCTTTAATATCCTCGAGGAGTGTGTCCTCCACTCGAGTTTTGATGACAATGTCGTCGACGTATACTTGTACGTTTTTGCCAATGAGATTGGCGAGACATCTTTGCATGCAGCGCTGATATGTTGCGCCTGCGTTCTTCAGCCCGAAGGGCATTGTAGTGTAGCAGTATACACCGTGTGGTGTGATGAAAGCCGTCTTCTCCTCGTCTTCCTTTTTCATGCGGATTTGATTATATCCTGAATAGGCGTCTAGAAAGGAGAGACGCTGGCAACCTGCCGTAGAGTCCACGATCTGGTCGATTCATGGTAGAGGAAAGTTGTCCTTGGGGCAGTGCTTATTTAGCGACGTGTAGTCGATGCATACCCGAAGGATATCCGTGTTTTTCTTGGGGACCAACACCGGGTTTGCTAACCAGGTGGATATTTTGATCTCTCTGATGAAGTTTGCGGCTAGCAATCTGTTTACTTCTTCTCCAAGCGCTTTCTGCTTAGGTTCTGAAAATTGTCGAGTCGTCTGTTTGATAGGTTTGGCGTCAGGAAAGACTTCGAGTGAGTGCTCGGCAAACTCCCTGGGTATTCCTGGCATATCTGAGGGCTGCCAGGCGAAAATCTCCCAGTACTCACGGAGGAGTTTGACGAGCGCGCCTTCCTATGCTGGAGAGAGGGTTGTGGAAACCATCGCCGTCTTCGCGGAGTCTGTCGGGTGTACTTGGTGCTTGCGAGTATCGATGTTGGCACTGAATTCCAGTTCGGGTGCGTTTTTCTTCGTGAGGGGCATAACGGAGTGGTCCGTTGTTTTTGCTAACTCTTGAAGTTCTTCTTGCATCCCGAAAGATTTTGCGATCTCATTAAATTCTATGTCGCACTTATCCGATTTCTGGAAGTCTCCGTCGATGGTGATCACACCGTATTCGCCAGGTAGCTTGAGCTTCAAGTATGCGTAATGTGGCACGGCCATGAATCTGGCGAACGCTGTTCGGCCAAGAATGGCGTGGTACTGTGAGGGCCAGTCGACGACTTCGAAGTCCAGGAATTCCCCTCTGTAGTTGCGTGGGGAGCCCAGTACAACTTCTAGGTTGATTGTTCCGAGTGGACGGATTGCTTTGCCCGGGACTATCCCGTGGAAGGATGTTTCTGATTCCCTTAGACCGTCCAGATTTTTGTTCATTCGACGGAGTGTATCCGCTTAGATGATGTTGATGTCGCTGCCACCGTCCATGAACACGCGGGCCAGGTCATAATTGCCAATTTGAGCTTGAATGACGAGGGCGGCGTGTCCCGGCCGATAGACTCGTGGCGGGTGGTCTTCTTTCGAGAACGTGATTGGCTGATCGGCCATCTTCAGGTACTCGGGCTTTGTCGGTGGCGTCTGCACTGCCATGCATATTTGTCTCGAGTTAGTCTTTTGAGCTCTGCGAGAGGGGCATACCTTCTGTATCATCCCGAGGAGCTGTCCGTGCGGAGTCGGGTATGTATTTGCTCCCGTGTTTTGTTGTGGTGGCGCTGGTAATGCGGCGAGCGCCATGTTTGGGTTGGCCGGTGGAGGTGGAGGCGGTGGTAGCTGGAATTGTTGTCCGCCTCCTGGTAGCGGTGGATAGTTTTGGGTGGAAGCGAATCTTTTCTTGGCGAGCGCGTCCGAGATTTCGATGAACTTTAGCAATCCTTGAGAAGGTGTGTTGCCTTAGTCTTGCCCGTGCGCTTGTCTGTGAACAGATGTAGCGAGCAGTACGCATCGAGGTCTTCCTCGGGTGATTTTTCTTCTACTTTTGGTTTCCACTCGCGACTTCCGCGACGACCGGAGTCGCGACTTCGCGTGAATTCTGCTGCCACTAATTCTTCTCTATCATCGTGGTCGTAATATTTTATTCTCTTCCTTCGTCCGTGGCGGTCGTCCTCGTGTGCAGGTGATGATCCTCTTTCGTTGCGTACTGCGTCTTCTCCATTGGCCCATTTTTCGGCTATGACCATGAGCTCCCCGATGGTTTTGGGCGCGGCTCTGCCGAGCTCTTCTCGAAACGCGGTTCTTCTTGCTCCTTTGGCGAAGGCCTCAATCGCCACTTCTTCAGAGATTGTCCCCGCGGTGTTCCTGAGCGTGTTCCACCGCTGGATGTACTCTCGGGTGGATTCACCGCTTTTCTGTTTGCAGGCTCGTAGTTCTTCGATTGTAGCCGGTCTCTTGTAGGTCGACTGGAAGTTTTTGCAGAAATCACGGTGCAAATCATCCCACGATGCGTAGCAAGATCGCGGTCTCCTCTCCAGCCAGCTGCGAGCTGCTCCGGCTAGGTGCAAATTGAGGTATTGCATGGCCGTGTTCTTGTTACCACATTGGCATTTCACTGCCGTGAGGTAGTCGCTCAACCATTGAGAGGGCTCGAGTGAGCCGTAGTACTTCGTCACTTCCGTGCTGAGCTTGAATCGCTTGGGTAGGGGCGCCTCGCGGATGCTACGGGCGAAACATAGTGCGCCGCAGGTTTCGTCATCCGAAGAGCCGGACGATGATCGATCGCGATATCTTGACGCCCTCGCTCTATCCACTTTGTTTTGCGCGATGTCTGATCGCGCGTCCCGTCCGGGTTGATCGCGATCGGAGTTCTTCCGTGGTTCCTTGCTTCGTTTGCGTGAACGGCTGCCGCGGTGTCGCGGGCTTTTATCTCTCGGGCTGTCGTCGCCGCTGCTTCGACTGTCATCACGGCGGCGGGCTTCTTTCCCTCGGCCACGACGTGGCGACTTGTCTTTTCTCGGGGAAGAGCTTCTGTGCCTGCGGGGCGTTTCCTTGTCCTTTTCCTTCTCCAGTCGCTCCTTCTCCAATTGTTCTTTGCGATCGTGAGAGGCGAGCCTCGCGGCCGCCAGCCCTAGACCTTTGCGAATGTGCTTGTATTGTTCCACCCGGGGATCGCTATCTGTTGGCTGATTCATCTGCATGTAGGTTGCTGCGGCTAGGATCGCAGCGGCTGGGGTTTGCGGGTAGACGTTGCCATCATCGTCGACCCTCATGAAAGAAGACGTAGTATACCTGTTGGTCCCAGCCATAGATTCGTGGTCCCTCGTCGACGCTGCGGGTCCCTTCCCCCTAGGTCGGGTACCGACTGAAGGTGCGTGAGATAGCTCGGCTCGACGTTGGCTTGATTCATCCGCCGGTCTCCTGCGACGGGCTAGATCCGCTCGGGCATCCTTGATGTTTGAGGCCGCCCTTACTAGGTGATAGTGGTAGGCGGTTAGGTCTTCCTGCGTGGCTCCCGCCGCAGGCGGCTGGCTCTTTCGCATGGATTCCTTGGCTCTTTTCCAGGCTTCCCGCGAAACGCCGATTATATCGCGCTCAGTCGCGCTATATTCAGTTTTCGAGGGCTGTTCCGACCGTGCCATGCAGACTTGGGCCAGTTGTGGTCCGTGTGCCCTAGGCGTAGATCGAAAAGCTCTCCGCACCCGAGAGGGTTCCTCTGTCGAGAGGGTGTGGTAGTCGACTGCGTTGTAGCGGATGGACTCGCCGCTTTTCCCTGTAGGGAAGCGCGAGTTGGCGGTTCCAGATTCGGTTTCAGATTCATCTGAGAAGTGGAGGATCCCGTCTCTGTTCGCCATGAAGTTGAAGCTCCCGAACGTCAGGGTGACGCTCTTTTCCAGTTCCTCGAACGCCGGGCGAGATTCCGGCGAGTGAGGCGTGACCACGACAGATCCGATCCGTATAGGATTGTTCGGAGCCGTAGTCGTTGGTTTCCAACGGGAGTTGGATGTCGATGAAGCCGAAGATGCCGGTGATCCAGCGCCCGCGATTCCCACAGACGGCGCCAATTGTCGAATCCCTGACTCGACAAGTCCCTTAGGTGACCCTATCGGGTTTCGATTAGGAGAAGTCATGGGCGCTGGTGAGATCGTCGGCTAGACAGAAGGCAAGATTTACCCAGGTTCGGGGCCCTCGTAGAGGTAAAACCCTTACTCCTGCCTCGTGTCGATCTGTATTGGATGATTAGATCGGTTACAGGTTGCTCGAATCGAGAGTAGATCTCGAGTTCCGAGGCTTTTTGGTCGTGCGGTATTGCTTGGTCCTCTCCCTGAGAGCTCTCCTGGCCTTATATAGATGGCCAGGTCTCGAGTCCTACCCGGAGAGGATTCAAACCCTAGCTTAAGTCGGTTACAAAACTACCTAACTTAACCCGCAAGATTGGTGCGGGTGGGCTTCTGGTAGGCCTTCTGGAGTCTTCCAAGGGCGCCTCTTCTTGGGCCTTGACATTGGGCCTGAGAGGGGGTGTCCTTACCCGCAGGGTCCAAGATCTATGTCTTCGTCAATAATGAATGAAGGATGCCTCCTCGGAGATGCCGAGAGGGGTTACCTTGTAGCATGAGTTACCGGAACAACTTGAGGAGGTGATCTTTGAAGCACGAGGTGCTGATATGAGTTGGTGGATTAAAAAGATGATGATATCAGTAGTTGAATAGCTTTCTCATCTGTTTTCAAAATACTCCATGAGACGTGCTACTCCTTCCTCAATTTGAAAACAAAGATGGCTTTACGCAAAATAACCTTCATAACTCTTTCTAAAAGAAGCAGATATATAATAGGTTAACTAAGTCTTGTTGAGTACCTCCCGTACTCATGTTTGCTTCAACTTGGTTCAGGTGGAGTTCCTCAGTTCGGTGGTGTTTCAACGTGGACATCGACGAGTAGTTTGGGGTTCCCAGGTAGCAGCCTGGAATCTATGGGCTGGGACGTCGCCTTATGTTGCGGCCTCTTAGGCCTTTTTGGTTCTTGTTGATTAGCAACATAATTTGCTTTCCGTTGTCTGATGTAATGTTGGGTCGTGTGACCTCTGCTTGTAAGCTATACTCTAGTAACACCTGTTTAATACAACTTCATGTCTAGAGTGTTGCTTTGATCGGTTGTTGGTTTCGAGCTCATTGTTATACAATTTTGGCTATGCCTGCATAGTTGTCGCAGTCGAGGGGTTGTGGAGCCGATGATCCATGTCTGAGCCCGCCTGTCGATATGATCGGCCTGGGGCGAGGTAACCCTAGTAACCCTCGATTGTTGTTGCACTTTCTGGACACATAGCAGCTCTGTATAACTTTGGTCCCGTTCCTTCAGTTTCATCCGACTCGTGGACGCTTGGGTATGCGTAGGTTGTTATGACTAGCATGGATACAAGGAGTAGTAGACCGGGGATCCGGACTACGAGCCGATGAATCCGGTCTGCCTGCCGTTGTTTGTTGCGGTCGGGGCTGGTAACCCTGAAGCCCTTGTGAGTCCATGGCTAGGAGCACATAACAGTATGTATATCTCTGGGTCCGGGGTCTGAGGTCTACTACTCCTTGTATCCATGCTAGTCATAACAAACTATGTATATCAAAGCGTCCACGAATCGAATGAAACTGAAGGAAACGGGACCAAGGCTATACAGAGATGCTATGTGTCTAGAAAGTGCAACAACAATCGAGGGTTACTGGGGTTACCTCGCCCCAGGCCGATCACATCGACAGGCGGGCTCGGACATGGATCATCGGCTCCACAACCCCTCGACTGCGACAACTATGCAGACATAGCCAAAACTGTATAACAATGAGCTCGAAACCAACAACCGATCAAAGCAGTACTCTAAACATGAAGCTTTATTAAACAGGTGTTACTAGAGTATAGCTTACAAACAGAGGTCACACGACCCAACATTACATCAGACAACGGAAGGCAAATTATGTTGCGAATCAACAAGAACCAAAAGGCCTAAGAGGCCGCAACATAAGGCGACGTCCCAGCCCATAGATTCCAGGCTGCTACCTGGGAACCCCAAACTACTCGTCGATGTCCACGTTGAATCACCACCGAAGTGAGAAACTCCACCTGGACCAAATTAAGAAAACCTGAGTACGGGAGGTACTCAACAAGACTTAGTTAACCTATTATATATCTGCTATCTTCAGAAAGGGTTTTATGAAGGCTGATTTGCGTAAAGCAATCTTTGTTTTTCAAATCGAGGAAGAATAGCACGTCTCATAGAATGGTTTTAAAACAGATGAGAAATCTACTGAACTACTGATATCATCTTTTTATCCACCAACATCATTTCCCAGCCTTTCACTTGCTACAAGGATCACCCCTCTCGGCATCTCCGAGGAGGCACCCTTCAAACATTACCAACACCTTTTACGTCACGTTCAAGTTATCTATGGCCACGTGACATTCACCAAGTCGTCCTTAACCGTGGACACGGCTTTCCGAAAGATTTATCCCTGCAGGGTGGTACACTTTACCCACACGTATCATCCGACTCTTAATGCCAAGCTATTGGCACAATTCCGACGATGTGCCGGCAGAGTGTGGTTGGCTCCGACCTTTACCTTGCTCGACCCTATCCATGAGTCAACCCAAACAGGGCCACCCCGTCAGCAGGGAGTTGGCCACCTCCTGACGGCACCTGTTCTGTGAGTCGGGATCAAGATCCGTATACGTCCATCACTTGTCCCGGTCACGCCCTAGGTTTTCTCCAAATCGTTTTCTGACTCACACGCAGATGGAAATAGCAAACTACGTGACTCATGGATGTGGCCAAACAAGTTAGTTAGTCGAGCAAGGTTCATTGGCTCGCGCGTGTGGTTGCACGCTCAGTCTTGGTTTCCGCGGCGAGACCTTACTCCTAGGGTTGGCAAGTACAGGACAAAGAACCACTTCCCAAGTGGCCTCCCGTCCTCGCCTTAGTCAGGTTAACCACACAATGCTCATCTCACCACGTCATGATATCATACTAGGTTATCGCAGCTCTGATTCATCAACCGGATGGAGCAGAGGTAAACAAATATGTATGACTAAGCGAAGCAGATATGAGGCTCTGGCGACGCGCACAAGCAATTCTATGGCGGCTAGGAGCAGTGGATCAGGATATTGAGGCAATGCATCATATAGGTGAACTACGTCTAGTAGCATCAAATACTTTAGAATCGAATGCAAAGTACGAGAATCAAATGTTGTTGGAAAACATATATGAGCAGATAAGAGGTTATGCTTGCCTTGGTTATAAGAAAACCAGATAAAGATCTTCTGGAATAAGTGCTTGACTTGTCGGTTAGGATCAAGTATTCGTCATGGATTCGTTGGCCTTCACTTCGGAGTCACGTTCTACCGAGAGGGAAACAACACCGAAAGAGAAGAACAATCAACCATGGCATCGATGAAATGCGCAATATGTATGCATGAGCAAATTAATGCACTGAAATAAAGCCCTAAACATGTTCGTTGGGTTGCTAGGGTTCGTATGTCAGTTATGCATTTTTACTGGAATTTGCCCGAAATGGACCCTGGAGGGGCAATTCGGACGATTAGGAGAGTACGTACCATTTAAAGGTCTCAAATGGGTTTGAAAACACCATAACTAGATTCCAATTGTCATTTTGAGCAATTTGATATATAACTTTTAATTTTCTAATTTTAGTGAATAAAAACTTATTTTTCTATTTTTAAATGATTAAACAACATTAAATAAATGCTCATTTTTGAACTTTGTCAAACATGTGTGAAAATGGCATATTTGGAAAGAGTACATTTTCCTGATCACTCCCATATTTTTACTTTATTTTTCTGAGCAATATTTTGGAAGATATTAATTAACCAAATTTATTCATTTTCTGGAATTTAATTAACACGGGAAATATGACATGAGCACTACGTCACTGTGACATCACCCTATTCTGATCTTCACAGGAGGACTCGAATCAGAGAATTTGGCGCGCGATGTTGGAATCCCTTGGCACCATTAGCTCCCCCTCGTCGAGAGGAACCTGGGGGTGGTGGCGGAACGACCAAACGGTCGTCGGAGCTTCGCCGGCGGCGACCTTCCGCGGCGGCGGACGGTGGGGCACGACGGCCGGGAGATGCAGATGGGTAGGGAACAAACGGAAAGTACTGGGATGTTCACCAGAACTCGTGGAAGGTGCTGGGGCAGACGAGAAGGCGAGGGGGCGACGGAGTTCGCCGGAATCATCCACGGCGGCCGTCGGCCGGACAGAAGAACGACGACGAAATTCTCCTCCGTGCGGCCCTCTTAGCACCCACCCGTACTCGAGGAAGAGGAGGAAGGCGAGGCGGTTCTAACGGTGGCCTCGGCCCGTCGCGGTGTGGCCGGAGATGGCGGCGCCATGGAGGCCGATGAGGCAGTAGGGTTAGGGTTTGTTCACGGTAGGGGATACCGAGAGGGAGGGGATGCTGCGTGAGAGAGAGAAAAGGTCACAGCGTCTATTTTCCCCTATCCACTCGAAGAGAGAGGCAAGGAGGAGGAGGTGGCATCGACGGGGCATGGAGGCCACACAGGTGCTTGTTCTGGTCTGAGGAAGAAGACAAAGCAACATTTCCGATAACCCCCTGTTTTTTTCCAAAAATTACAAAGAAGCCCTTCTGCCTTTAAAAACAACAAGCCATTTGAATGTTTGAGGGCCTTTTTGCAATCAGAAAATTTGGCAAAAATACTTTTTGCAAATCTTATGAAATTTCCAACAAAACCATGTTTTGCTTTGGTGAAATTGAATTATTTTTCAACACAAAATTTTGGAAACCATCTAAAGTACTATTTGTGGTATTTTCTCAAACCAATGTAAATTCAAATTTTAAATTGGTTCAAACATGGTTTAAAGTTTTGTTTCATGCATGTATGAGATGAACACAACACCACACACTTTTGTTAGCAAATGTTGGGATGTTACATGTAGAACAAAACAATCGGTATCGCCATCATACAGCCCGACCGTGGCTATTGAGTGCATATATGCATATCAAAAGAACGGTCGGAAGTATGATGGCGAATACGAATGATTTGTATTCGGTCGATGAACTGAATGATGTATCAAATCTTAAAGGGGGGATGTAGAAAAAAACAATCGGTATCGCCAGCATACAACCCTGCCGTGGCTACTGAGTGCATATATGCATACCAAATGCAAGGCGGGACGTATGCTGGCGAATCCGGATGATTTGTATTTGGTCGATGAACTGATGATGTATGGCAGTGGTCTATATATAGGTTCCTCTGGCTCACAAAGTGTTGTGCTAGGGTTTTGATCCAACGGTTAAGAAACACCCCTGATCCAACGGCTCACAACCGCTCGAAAGAAACACACCGTAGCCCTGATCGAACGGCTCACAATAGCTCGAAAGAAGCACACCCCTGATCCAACAACTCACAAGCGCTTGAAAGAAACACACGATCCGTGTGATTCTTTGTGATTGGTCCCAATGAAACCCTAACCATTTAGTCCCGGTTGGTAAAACAGGCCGGGACTAAAGTGACCATCTGTTTCCCAACGAAACCTGAACCATTTCGTCCCGGTTGGTAAAACAGGCCGGGACTAAAGGGATCTGTTTTCTTCTCACTATATATATGTATGCATTGACACCATTGGCATAAACACATATAAACTCACCACTCTCTCATGGCTTCTACCGTACCCACTCTAACCTTCGTCCAGACGGAGGCACTTTCCGCCTCGAACTACCCCTGCCCACCCAGCTACAGCGTTCCCGTCGGTTGGATGCTGAGCGCCGGAGGAGTGTCAGTCCCTCCTCTTCCTCAAGGTGTGGCGCGTCAGGCGGCCATCACGAACCACTACTACCACGAGCTCATGCCAGAGCAGCGGAGGAATCCCAGTTGGAATCCTGACCACCGCCCTACTTGGGACGCCTTCTTCATTAATCGGCGTTAGAGTGCGCTCGCCAGGTACGAGGAGAACGGCCCGCCTCCTTCGAATTTCAACGAGGCCGGTCGTCCGCTGTGGTGGGGCCGCGGACGGATTCTTCAGAGCGTCATGAACTACATCAGGGCCGGCGATAACCCCGCCTGCGCTACCCTCACGCCCAGTCTTGGCGTCGTGATCCTCCGAGGGAGTCCAGAGCACCGTCCGACGATAGTGACGATGACGGCGGCGACTACGACGACTACGAGTCGGAGTACTATAGGCCTAGGTAGGAGTATGACTAGCAGATCAGATCCAGTCTTGCCATTATGTAGATCTATGCTCTCCGTTTAGGTTTAGATCCACTCTTGCCATTATGTACTGGCTTTTTTATCTATCCAAGATGCATGTTTGTGTGCAATATGGGCGCGAGCGCCGGTGCGAAAAATTATTTTATTAAAAACAGAAAACAGACGCGCTAGCGCGCTGCAGTTCGCCTGAATACAAATTCTATTATTAAAAGCAGAAAACAGACGAACACTACTCCTCGTCGTCGTTGTTGGAGAACTCATCGGTGACCTCCTCCGGGTCATCGTCATAACTATCGTGCCCTCATGTCCACGCGTCACAACTCCCGCGCCACGCGGCACAACTCCTTCGTCAACATTGTTCGTGCTTCCAAGATGCATGTTTGTGTGCACCGTCGTTTCAAACCGAAACACTAGAATGTTAGAAGGAGATAGCAAGTTTTTGTGAACACTTTTTCAATAGAACTATGATCATGTATTCCACGTTTATTATTACACATCACCAACAACATCCCTATCTAGTCTTCTGAATTTTCTTCGTGTAAAGATGGTCCATGAACCCTTGTCCCTCGCTTATGATCGCTTCGGCCGTAACCATGGAGCATCTTCATTATTTAACGGGATGGTTGTGTCAGCTTTCACTGTGAAGGGTGGAATTTCAACAAACTTATTATAATCTTCTGAAATGTCTGTCGTGTCCTCGATTCCCACGATGTTTCTTTTGCCTGAAAGAACTATGTGACGCTTCGGCTCATCGTATGATGTACTTGTCCTTCACCTAGAAGACCTGGGCCACATCATTGGCTAGGACGAATGGTTCGTCATTGTAACCAATATTGTTGAGATCCACTGTTATCATTCCGTAAAGCGGGTCTACCTTTACCCCTTCTCCATTCAGGTTGACCCATTTGCACTTGAACAAAGGGACCTTAAAAGAAGGTTCATAGTCAAGTTCCCATATCTCCTCTATGTAACCATAGTATGTGTCATTTTTTTCCATTCTCGTTTGTTGTATCAAAGCGGAAACCACTGTTTTGGTTGGTGCTCTTCTTATCTTGGGCGATCATGTAAAATGTCTTCCCATTTATCTCATACCCTTGAAAACTCCCAATAGTCGAAGATGGTGACCCGACCAACATGTACAGCTGATCTTCAACACTGGTGTCATTGATAAGATGTGTTTGCAACCAACTTCTGAAAGTCTCCATGTGTTTGCGTTTAATCCATGAGTCATCCTTCCCTGGGTTTGTGGAGAGTACAATATACTTGTGTTCCTCAAAACACGGAGCCACGAAGATGGAATTTTGTAGAACTGTGTAGTGTGCTTTAGTGAAAGAATGCCCGTCCCTAGGTATCATTGTTTTCTTTCCCAGCGTTCCTTTTCCCCTCAGTCTCCCCTCATGCCACGATTCAGGAACACCAATCGTCTTAAGGTCAGGAATAAAGTCAACACATAACCCAGTGACCTCCTCTGTTCCATAGCCCTTCGAGATGCTTCCCTCTGGCCTAGCACGGTTATGAACATATTTCTTCAAGACTCCCATGAACCTCTCAAAGGGGAACATATTGTGTAGAAATACCGGACCGAGAATATGAATCTCTTCACATAGGTGAACCAGGAGATGAGTCATAATGTTGAAGAAGGATGGTGGGAACACCAACTCAAAACTAACAAGACACTGGACCACATCCCTCTGTAATCTTGCCAGAATTTCTTGATCGATTACCTTCTGAGATATTGCATTGAGGAATGCACATAGCTTCACAATGGGTACTCGAACATTTTCCGGTAGAAGCCCCCTCGATGCAATCGGAAGCAACTACGTCATAATCACGTGGCAGTCATGAGACTTCAGGTTTTGGAATTTTTTCTCTGCCATGTTTATTATCCCCTTTATATTCGACGAGAAGCCAGACAGAACTTTGATACTGTAAAGGACTTCAAAAAATATTTCCTTCTCTGCTTTAGTAAGAGCGTAGCTGCTTAAGTAATGGCGTCATGTATCCGTGTGCTTGTTGCTTGAGTCTTTCATACGTTGCTGGTCCTCCCGTGCTTTTGGCGTATCTTTTGACTTCCCATACACGCCCAGGAAGAATAGCAGGTTGACACAGAGATTCTTTGTCACATGCATCACGTCGATTGAAGAGCGGACCTCTAGAACTTTCTAATAGGGTAGCTCCCAAAATATAGATTTCTTCTTCCACATGGGTGCGCGCTTATCAGGGCCGTTCGGAACAGGTTGGCTGCCATCACCCTTCCCAAAGATTACTTTTAGGTACTTGACCATATCGAATAAATCATTACCACTACGGAGGTCAGGCTTGTTTCGGTTATCTGCCTCACCTCTGAAATGATTCCCGCTTTTCTTTCTTACGGGATGCTTGATCGGAAGGAAAAGCAACGCTCGTAGGTCAAATGGCTTTTGTTCGTTCTCATCCCACACACGTACACCTGGTTTGCCCCACAATTGTAAGAGTTCTTCCACTACTAGCCTTAGATACACATCAATGTCGTTGCCATGTTGCCTCGGACCTTGGATGAGAACTGACATCATAATGAACTTGCGCTTCATGCACAACCAAGGAGGAAGGTTGTACATACATAGAGTCACCGGCCAGGTGCTATGACTGGAGCTCTGCTCCCCAAAAGGATTAAAGCCATCTGTACTTAGACCAAATCATAAGTTTCTCGCCTCTCCTGTAAAGTCCGGGAAGACTCTCTCGATTTTCCTCCACTGCGATCCATCGGCGGGGTGTCTCAACTTTCCGTCTTTCTTACGGTCTTCTTTGTGCCATCGCAACAACCTAGCATGTTCTTTGTTTCTAAAGAGACGTTTCAACCGTGGTATTATAGGAGCATACCACATCAACTTTGCGGGAACCCTCTTACCGGGGGGGGGGGGGCTCGCCGTCAACATCACCAGGGTCATCTGCTCTAATCTTATACCGCAGTGCAGTGCATACCGGACATTCATCCAAATTCTCGTACTTCTCACCGCGGTAGAGGATGCAGTAATTAAGGCATGCATGTATCTTATACACATCTAATCTTAGAGGGCAGAGAGCTTTCTTTGCTTCGTACGTACTCTCAGGCAATTCGTTATCCTTTGGAAGCTTTGGCTTCATTAGTTGAAGTAAACTCTCAAATGCCTTGTCAGTCACACCGTTCTGTGCCTTCCATTTCAGCAACTTCAGTGTGGTACCGAGATTTGTGCTGCCATCTTCGCAATTTGGGTACAACAACTTTTTGTGATCCTGTAACATGTTGTCCAGTTTCAACCTCTCTAATTCACTTTCACAGTCTTCCCTTGCATCAGCAATAACTCGGCCAAGATCATCATCGGGCTCTTCTGATGCCCGTTCTTGATCACCTCCTTCTGCTGCATTGTCTCCCATTGCAGTATCACCGTATTCAGGGAACAAAGGATCTTCTTCTTCTTCTTTATTGTCTTCCATCACAACCCCTCTTTCTCCATGCTTGGTCCAGCAATTATAGCTGGGCATGAAACCTCTCCGAAGTAGGTGGCCGTGAAGGACTCTCGAGGAAGAGTGCTCCCTGACGTTCCGACACGACCATGACCCTGTGCTTCCACCGCGTGATCTCCTTCCTCGCGCCCGCGTCGTGCTCCTTCCATCTGCTTATCCCGAGCTTTTGCAGCAAGCGGTAGGCTTTGACGACCGGGACAAGATCCGTGGCCAGTGCACGGTAACGGTGGTGAGGCGTCTTGCGGATGTAGTGGCGGCGCACGGAGGAGAAGATGTCCGGTCGACCATGAGCAGGCTCGGCTCGCTGCTGCCACGGAAGCCTGCGATTTCTCGTCGCCGGACTCCAAACCTAAACTCCAGTATATCGAGCTCCCGCTACATGGCTAGCTGGTCGATCTGGACTTTTGTTTTAGATTTTTTGCATTGACCTCACCTACCGAGCGACGTACCTGCGTACTAGTATTATATAGCAAAAACTAGCCAGGATAGCTGCTAACTCGGACTCGGAGTTGATCTTCTGTTCATAAGCGTATCGGATAGTGCGCGGTTGGGGCTGGCCTTTTAGGTCCAGTGGCTCTTGCCGTCGTTGTATTCAGTTTCCTTATGGCTACACCGAATGAAAATATCGGCAGTTGGAACCCGCGAGGTCTTAATGCTATCGCTAGGCGTGATCTTCTAAGAGCAAGTACAATAAGCCCATGTAAGCGGGCTATAAGGAATTAAATAATATATTTATGCTTAGTTGGATGATAGAGAAGAAGAGAGAGAAGAGAAGCGGGCTGCAAGATAGTAGCCAGCTCTTGCACATGCTCATAGGCACTGTGAGAGTGTAATGTGGGCCATGTGTTGGCAAAATAGTGCATGCGTATAGTATACTATTGTACATGTTGGCTATAAGATGACATGGCAATGCCTTATAGCCAGCAACCGGCTCTATTATTAACCATGCTCTAAGAGACATTTTCCGGGATGAACGCTTATCATTGATTTGTGTTGAAGAGACAAAACTTGCTACGATCGATGATCAGCTTATCCTCAGATGTTGGGCCCTGGATTCGAGTTCTTCTCTCTGCCAGCTAACGGGACTAGGGGCGGAATCCTTGTCGCATGGCACACATCGGGCGTTGCCTTTCACTCTTTCGCCCTCTCGGTCCGTATCCGGCAGCGCTGTGAGCCTGTGACACGGCTCCGCCTTGGTGTCTTACCACGGTGTATGGCCCCTTCTTGTCTGCAGATCGGATGCTCTTCTTCTAGGAGCTCAACAGTTTCCGGGCCGGGCATCCGGGGCCATGGGCGTTGACAGGAGATTTTAATCTCATATATCAAGCAGAAGACAAAAACAACCAGCATCTGGATACACGATGGATGGCCCGCTTTCGGCGCTTCCTCGATGGTGTTGAGCTAGCTGAGTTGAACCTACATGGTCGTCGATACACGTGGAGTAATGAGCGTACTTTGGTGCGGCTGGATCGTTGGTTCTGTTCCGCTGACTGGGAGGAGAGGCACCCCAACTGTCTGCTGCGGGCTGGCTCTTCAGCGGCCTCAGTTCACTTCCCAATCATCCTGCATACCGACATCCAGGCACCACGCTGTCATCGCTTCCACTTTGGGCCCATCTGGCCCAAATTCGATGGGTACTTGCAGGTCATATCTGATGCCTGGGATGGGATGCACCGGCCGACCCGAATCCCCTACGAAGGTTGCACCTCACGTTGTCGCGTACTGCCAAGGCCTTGCAATCCTGGAGTGATCGACGCATTGGAAGCGTCCACAAGCAGTTGCTCTTGGCGAAAGAGCTAATCCTTCGAATTGATGTATCCCAAGAAACGTGGCGGCTGAATGATGTTGAGCATGCTTTCCGTAGCGAGCTAAAGATGAAGGTGCTTAGTCTCGCGTCCCTGGAACGGACTATTGCTCGTCATCGATCCAGGGTGATGTGGTTGGCGGAGGGTGACGCGAACACAAAGTATTTTCACATGCGTTCCCGGATCCGCCAACGCAGCAAGCACATTGTGGCGCTGTCCCATGAAGGTAGCATGGCTGTCGAGCATTTTTTTTTTTGAAATTTAAAACACTTATATTAAGCAAGCAAGCCGCCTCATTAAAAACCTTCCAGTCCCCTTAGGTACCCTGGTAAGGAAAAGAGTGCGTAAAAAACTTGCTGCCACAATCATAGCAATGATACATCGTTAGCTAGAGTGCTTACAAGAAAATCAGGTGGATCATCCTGCCAAGAAACTGACAGGAACCCCTCTACATTACTAGCTAATAAGTGTGCTGCTCCGTTTGCTTCTCTGTGGCAATGTGAGAAAATAACCGTGGAGAAATTGCGACATAACATGACACACTCCTCATAGATCGCCACAGCTGGACCAAGGTGATTTCCTCCATTGATCATTACTTCTATTACTTCCAAGCAATCCGAATTTACCTCAAGTCTGTTGCATCCCAATTGACCCGCCAAAATAAGGCCATCACGGAGAGCATAAGCTTCTGCAGTAGCTGGGTCAGAAACATAAGGAAGACCTCGACAGAAGGCCGCCAAGAACATCCCTCTATCATCACGAAGAATAGCACCCGAGCTCCCCGTGCCTGTGTCCACAGAAAAACCCGCATCAACATTTAACTTTACAAAGTTTTCTCTCGGTTTGAGCCAACCTGCCCTCGGTATATGGGGGTTCTTCTTCTTCGCCTTGAAAAAATTAAGGGCAAGCGCCGTTATTGCATGCGCTGATCTCGCGGTAGATTGCACCGTTTCCCCCTTTGTTGCTCGGCGCCGCTCCCACCAAATATACCAAATAGCTACAGCAACTAGTTCATTGCGGCCCACCTCAGAAATTAGTGGCGCTGTAGCATTGGTATCACGGAGTAGAGCTTCCAAGGCAGATTCGCCTTCAACCTCAACGTCACAGACTTGGTTTATAATATCCAGAACTCCCAGGTGGTTCCAAATCTCCTGTACTCTCGGGCATTGGAAGAACGCGTGCCTAATACTCTCGCACGCCGTCAAGCATAAAGTGCAATCAGAACTAGGCCGCATATGTCGGTTGGCCAGCACTCCATTACACGGGATAGCTCCATATAGAGATCTCCAATAATGGATTTTAATCTTTGCCGGAACACTGAGAGACCACAACGTTTTCCATATGGGAAGTGACGACGAAGTGCCGTAATCTCCCGTTCTTCTTAGCTTGATACCATGTTGATACTCCCACTCGAGGTGATAACAAGATTTCACCGAGAACGTCCCGGATTTTGTATGATGCCACCCAACGAAGTCATCAAACCTGCCCAATGCCAGGGGAATATGCAATATCCTTTGAGCATCGATTGGCCAAAAAATTTCCTTAATCAAGTCCTCATCCCAAACTCCGTTCTCCTCGTCAATCAATTCCGAAACATGAGTTAAGACAATGTTACCCCTTCTCATCGTGATCCTCCTGTTCGGACTTGAGGGGATCCAGGGATCCTCCCAGATTCTAGTACTCGATCCATCTCCAATTCTCCAAATATATCCTCTTTTAAAAGTTTGTATACCAGCCCATATGCTCTGCCATGTGAAAGAACTCCCCTTATTCAAAGGGCAATTAATAATATCTCCCGTAGGATAGTATTTTGCTTTTAACACTTGTGCACACAAAGAATCTGGGCATGATAACAATCTCCAACATTGCTTAGCAAGCATTGCTAGATTAAAACTTTGGAGGTCTCTAAAACCCATACCTCCCTTCCTCTTAGGAACACACATTTTCCACCACGCAAACCAATGCATATGTTTCTTCTGATCATCATCTCCCCACCAGAACTGGGACATTGCAGCGATTATCCCTTTAATGATCTGTTTAGGTAGCCTGAATACAGACATCGCATAAGCAGGAATAGCTTGAATGACAGCCTTAAGCAAAACTTCCTTACCACCGAAAGATAATTTCTTCTCTTTCCAACCGCTAAGAATTTTACACACTCTCTCAATAAGGTGTTTGAAACAATCAGCCCTGTCAACACCAACCATAGGAGGGAGACCGAGATATCTATCTGTCATTGCTTCAGTCATGATATTTAAAATAGAGCACACCTCCACTCTGGTATCAGTATCAGTGTTAGGGCTAAAGAAAATGCTCGACTTCGCATCACTCACCAATTGTCCCGAAGCTGAACAGTAATCCGACAGGGCACGCCTCAAAGATGCTGCGTTTCCACCATCCGCTCTCATTAAGATTAAAGAGTCATCCGCAAATAACAAATGAGATATTGCCGGAGCCATTCTGCACACTTTCACTCCCATAATATTCCCCATACTCTCCTCATATTTCAATAAACTGGTGAGTCCTTCAGCACATAGCAGAAACAGGTAAGGTGATAGTGGGTCTCCCTAACGGAGACCCCTAGTAGGATAAACAAAATCAGAGAAATCATTATTGAGGCGAATTTTGTACCTTACTGAGGAGACGCAAGCCATAACCAGATTAACCCACTCACCATCGAATCCCAGTCGTAAAAGAATACCTCTTAGAAAACTCCACTCAACCCTGTCATAAGCCTTGTGCATGTCCAATTTCACCGCACAGAAACCCTGTCTTCCCTCTCTCTTGTTCTTCAGATAATGGTATGATTCATAAGCCACCAATATGTTGTCAGTGATTAAGCGTCCAGGGATGAACGCACTTTGGGTAGGAGAGATGATATCAGGTAATAGTACTTTCAGCCTACTCGCAATGAGTTTCGAGATCACCTTGTAGACAACATTGCAAAGACTAATTGGACGGAACTGAGTAATGTACTCTGGCTTCTCAATTTTAGGAATCAAAACGATAGTAGTATCATTCCACCCCTCCGGAATTACCTTTGAGTTAACCGCTGCAAGAACCTCATCAGTCAGGTCCTCTCCAATAATATGCCAAAATCTTTTGTAGAAAACCGCGTGTAAACCATCAGGCCCTGGTGCTTTTAGGTCACCTATGTTGAACATTGCTTTTTTAACCTCCTCTCTCGTAAAAGGAGCCAGCAGAGCAAGGTTCATCTCATGTGAAACCGACGGCATAACTTTCTGTATAGTCTCCTCATCAGGGACCGCCACACCTGCAGAAAAAAGATCATGGAAATAGTCTCTTGTATGCGACATCATACGATCAGGTTCATCGATCACAGAACCCCCGTCCTCCTTCAGAATAGAAATATGATTTCTTTTTTTCCTGGCCGAAGCAAATCTATGGAAGAACGCTGTATTTTGGTCACCGTGTTGCAACCAATTCACCCGACCACGCTGCACCCAATATATCTCCTCTTGCTCCAATAGATTTTCCATCTTAAGCTGTACTTCCATTTGTTTTGCTGTTGCCTCGTCAGACAGAGGACCAGAAAGTATGTCATTTAGTTCCTTCTGGAGTTCGCGTAGTCTCTTCCTAGGCCCCTTAAGCACCTCTTTATCCCATGCATGTAAAGACTCATGTACGTACTTCGTGTGCGTGCTCACAGGTTCCGAGGCATGTAGCTGTTTTGCCCTGTCCCAAGCCGTCTGGATAATTGCTTCGACATTTTGCTCACAGAGCCACCTTGCTTCGAAACGTGGTGGGCTCGGAGTTCGCCTTAGGTTGACAGTACCCATATCCGTATTGATCAGAATCGGCCGGTGGTCAGATTTCCCATACTCCTCATTAACCAATACAGCTGCAGGGAACATGTCAGCCCACCTACTGTCGCAGACCCCTCTGTCTAAACGTTCGCGGATTTTTCCTCTTCTCCACGTGTAAACATCACCCGAAAAACCCATATCCTCTAAGTTGCATTCATTGATCGTGTCTCTGAAAGCCTGCATCAGCCGTTGGGGTCTCACAGCACCCCCCTCCTTCTCACTGGAATACATTATTTCATTGAAATCTCCCGCTAATAGCCACGGTAGATCCACAGCTGCATGCAATGATCTAACATACTCCCAAGTGAGATACTTATTTTCACTACTAGGTTCACCATACAAGCCAGTTAGACGCCATCCCATCTCACTGTGCTCGTTGATCCTCAGGTCGATGTAATTGTTAGTGATCTCAAAAGATGTTACCTCTATTTCTCTGTTCCAGAACATGACGAGTCCACCACTCCTCCCGTCACTTTCCGAAACCAGCATGTTATCGAACTTCAATCTAGAACGAAGGTTTTCCGCCTTAGCTTTACACAGATGTGCTTCAGACAGAAAAAGCACATCCGGATGTAACCGCCCCTGGAGCTCCAGGAGCGCACGAACTGCCGAGGACTTACGCATTCCCCGGCAGTTCCAGAATATGATTATCATTGCTCCCGGCGGCACCCCTCGAAGGAGCCCGCCGATTCTGAATTTGAGTTTGCTATCGAGTTTTCACTTGCACTTTTCTGCCTCTTTGCCTTCTCCTTAATAATATCCACTCTATCAAGTTGATCATTTGATCCTTGGGTATCCTCCCCAACTCCTTTATGATTAATTAGCATAGTATCCTCAGCCTCACCAACCCGCAGATTCTGTTTATCAGACATGAAATTAAGAGATCTTTTGGTCTGTTTGCCGCTATCTGACATGACAATGTCGGTATTTTTTATCGGACTGGATGCAGTATCGGTAAGATCATCATCTCTCTTGGAGTCTCCTACGAAATTATGCTCAGGGTGCTGTCTCCAATCATGAACTACCGGTGCCACTCTTCCCCTACCGCCAAATTCTCGGCCACCTCTACGTCCTCCACCTGTACCCATGCTCCTGCCCCCTCCGAAGCTCCTTCTTCCATACCATGTTATTGGATCCGCCTTCAAGAAATCGCCCCACTTTAACATGGAGGTGTCATGTTCCCCGGTACCGCATTCTAATGAAACATGGCCCAACATACCGCATACTCCACAAAATTTGGGAAATTTCTCGTACTGAATTTTGTAAAATTCTCGTTGCCCACCTCTAGAGACTGAGACAAATCTTGCCAATGGTACCCTTGTGTCAATACGAACCCTAGCTCTCACAAAATCGCCCATCCCATACAATGCAGTCTCCACCTTCGAGACCTTGCCAATTTTCTTTTCCACCAGGTTTTTGATAAGAGCATTGGATCGGTATCCCTCAGGTAGCTTATGAATTTGCACCCACGCTTCAAAGAAGTTCAGATCTACCGAACCAGGAGAGCACAAACCATCGTATGGTTCTATGGATACGGCGTTTTGCCTAAATAACCATGGCCCTTGTTCAGATACTCGGAGCCAATATCCAAGGCAATGACACTGAATTGAGAACAAATTCCACTCTAATGGCCTCATCTTTATCTCCTTCGCCGGACTCCAGGCGTTGATCATGTGTTGTTCAAAAGTCTGCGGACTAAACATGTTTGTGGTATGCACCCGGGCCAAAGCCATCCACTTCACTCCTTCGATCGGAGCGTCGTCTTGCTCTTCAAAGATCAAGTCATCCACCTCATCCTCCTCAAATCCCAGTCTCCCAAGCAGATCGCCAATATCCTCATCCTTCTGAGTCCCCGATCCGCTTCCCCTCGAGGAGCCAGGGGCCGTCGCCATCGCTGAACGAGAGAACGCCAAGCGGAGCACCCCGGACAGAAACCCCAACGCGCGAGATTGTATGATCCACGTGCGATCAGCGTAGAGAAGCAATCCCTATGAAGGATCAAGAAACCGAAGTAGGAACCAACACGACGAATAATCGGAACCGAAACCCTAGTCGCCTAGGTCTTGAAACCCTAGTCGCCTAGGTCTTTTTGAGCTAACCAGTTTGGCATGCATTGGGTCAGCTATTTTTTTTCCATACTAGTACTGGTACACTGCATGGCTGTCGAGCATAATGACAAAGAGGACATGTTGTATGGGTACTACAGCCGGCTGATTGGCACCGAGTTTTGCCGAGATCGCGGTGCTGATCTAAATTTTCTGGGGATGCCTACTCTTGATCTCCATGGCCTGGATGCGCCATTCTCCGCTGATGAACTATGGGCCGTTGTTAAAGATCTGCCGGCTGACAAGGCCCCGGGCCCAGATGGGTTCTCGGGACGCTTCTACCAAACTGCAAGCGGTCTACGGTCCGGACCCTATTCTGGATGAACAACCAAGCAACAAAATTGCACTTTGGGGGCCCAAGCTTGCCAAACAAGAGATCCCATTAGGTAATGGGTGGAACCAGCAAACTTAAGCAGATATGCGGAGGAGGCTGAGTACGTACTTCCCAAAGGAGGTGGAGCGCTAGGAAATGGAGTCCATGGCGTCTTGGTCCAAGCCAAAATCCCGGAGGATTTTCCACAATTTGTTGAACTGCACGAGGTGATTCAAGGCCCAAACTAAGATTAATTTGAGTGACCCAACCATTTTCGGTAAGAGCCTCACACATGATCAACTTTTCTGCTTGCAAAGGCGGAAAATATCTAGGGCAATGCCAACGGGGCACTGTCCAAGAAGCCATCTTGGGTTCACCGTTGACGCGATACTCCCCCACGCTACCACTGTTGGGTCCGGCTCCACGACGTCGTCGGGAAAGGTACTTTCCAATATTTCTTCGGACAAGTGTCACGACAGCTGATACCCAACACCAGGAGGTACGAGTACGACACCACCAGATCCGTCCAGAATTTCTAGAGCTATACAACTGTCATCCGCAGGAGTAGGATTAGTAGGCCGAGGCTCGAGGACATATGGGAATTTCGTCAAGTGTTTTTGCTTCGTTGCGGTTGATTAATATCCATTGCTTCGTGAAGTGTTGTGTGGGTGAACCTATGTTAATGCACCGCCCAACTAGGAGTAATACATACTTGTGATTATACCCCTCTCAAGCATCCGCAAATACAAGAAAGTAATTAAGATAAGACTAACCACAGCCTTAAACTCCAGGATTCTACTCTCCCTCGTGCATTGGTTTTCTAACGGGGGTTTAGTTTTCTGTCACTCCGTCAACCCCACAATTAGTACAAGTACACAATGCATACTCCTAGTCCCATAAAGGTGAATTATCATGTAGTGGACGTTCACATGACACTACTAGAAGAATAGCACCACAACTTAAATACCGAACAACAAGATATTACTTCAACATAACTTCACTACTAACATCATGACTTCTCCTATGTCCTCAAGAACTAAACGAACTACTCACAAGACATCATGTGGATCATAATTAGAGGTTATATAATGGATGATAACAATCTAGTCATAAAGTGCAAACACCGATAAATCTCACAAGCATCAACTACTAACAAGTAATCCACACGGGAGAGAGATCTAATGTAAAACAACGATAGAGGCCCCTAATTTTTACAGCGGGGTGACGGTGGATGATTAAGGTGATTGTGCTGGTGATGAGGATGATGATGACGATGATCCCGGTGAATCCCGGAGTGATGAAGGTGACGATGGCGATGATTTCCCCTCTCCGGAGAGGAATTTCCCTAGCCGATTTCTCTCTGTTGGAGAGCTTTTCTCTCTCGGGTGTTTTCCGCCCACAGGCGGTGGCGGAATAATTCTTCAATGATGGTCTGGGGCTTAGGATTCCCTGGGGGTCAAGTACGCGAAAGACCTCGACCAGAGGTGGGCTGGGGTGGCCACACCACCTGGCGGCGCGGCCAGGGGGAGGGCGCGCCACCCCATGGTGTGGGACCCTGGTGGCCCCCCTCTAGCTCTCCTTCTGGCTGGTGTGTTCGTCTGAACTTCTAAGATACCTCGGGTGTCCCTCTTCTTCTTCTGATATTCTGAAATATGTTATCTCGGCGGTGCTTTTTTCCATTAGATTTCTGGTCCCGGTGTTTATTCTCCAAAAATTATGAAGCATCCAAAATAAGATAAAATAACATAATTAATGCATCATAACGTGAAACATATCGATGAATAACAGAAAATAACAATATAAAATGGTGATGCAAAATGAACGTATCAACTCCCCCAAGCTTAGATCTCGCTTGTCCCCAAGCGAAACTGAACTCAGTAAACATGACCACGGGTTTATGGAGTGAGGTGTCGATAAATAAAATACGGACAAGAGGCATCAAATCTACAAAGAACAAGTCATTTTATACAGCAACTTCTTCTCATATAATCAAACTTGAAACAAGCAAAGGAACAATGATGGTGCAAAAAGTAAATCAAAATTGGTAAAGGCAAACTTCGTTCTTGGTTAGAGAACAATTAACAATGTACTCATCTTTCGACCAGAGTCTTTATACTAGAGCTATATTGCAGAGTTTATCATGCTCAATTATAACGGTCTCTTTGCAAACATTGGTAACTTCCTAAGTGGTATTCAAAAAGATAAAAGCATTTGTAGAAACAAGGAAGAATAATAAACACGATTGAGTAAATCAACATGGAGTCGGATGAATCACAAAAATTCAAATGCTTGCTTAAGACAGAAGGAAATGAGTTTACTGACTCAACATAAATGTAAAAGATAGGCCCTTCATAGAGGGAAGCATGGATCACTCATGTGTTAGACCTTTTATTTTAATAAACAGATGTATAAAATGCATGACACTCCTCCCATCCATCTTACACAAACCATGGCTAATTGTATCCTCGGGTGCCTGCCAACAATCACAAACCATGGAGGAGTGTCTAATTTTGAGAGGTGTATGATGGTGTCAACGAATGGTAAACAGAAAATACAGTACGTCACAAGCCAACTAGACTTCACAAGAGCGGCTCCCATATGAAGGACGCAACTGGTGTAGAAGGTCATCCCCCATTCTATTTTGTTTACACGATTATGCTTTGCTGATAAATCAGGGGCAAAAATAGTGAAGAGAATTTATGTATTAGTTTAGGGCTAGGCACCCCGTTGCCAGCTCTTCTAGCATTTGGATAAGCGGATGAAGTCACTAGTCCAGGTGTGTGAAATCCAATCAATAAGTGAGATAAAGATTCTCTGTTTACGTACTCATGAGCAAAAACAGGAACACAAAAGAGGAGTAATTTTGAAAGTTTTAAAGGTAACACATGGGCAATTTATTTGGAGTGGCAGTTAAATACCACGTGTAGGTAGGTATGGTGGACACAAATGGCAAGGTTTTGGGTTTCAAGGTTTGGATTGCACGAGAAGCATTCCCTCTCAGTACAGGTTTTTGGCTAGCAAGGCTGGGTAGCAAGCATAAGAACTGAAGTAAAACAAACAAAAACATATATGATAAAGCCAATCATGCAATCTTCCTTGAAGGTGCAAACAAACTTATTTGAGAATACTAAGCTTATGAGCTAACAAAGAAGAAAGATCATGGAATAATATATCTACATGCAACTCCCTCTTTTCTACTTAAGTCTCACATATTGTTGCTAATGACCAATTCTAAGTTTGCCAAAACCAACTAGATTATCTTGAAGCTCCAACATTGATGCCAATACTAATAACAAGATCAATCACATAACAAAAATTGCATACTAAAATAAAATAGAACAAGTAGATGATGAAACTTATCATTAATATTTCATTACGGCAACTCAAACCAAAGGATACAATGATAACCAACTAAGGAGTGACACTTCCATACTGCAAACCATAATGTATGATATTTTCCTCTACTCATGATAGGACTCTACTAAAAGGTAAAAAGGAGTGAAAGATAAAGGTGATACCACGACACTCCCTCAAGCTTGGAACAAGCCAAGGGAATGCCAATACCAATGACGAATCAATTCTTCGGTGGTGGTGATGCACTCTTCTCAAGCAAGGCGTGGAAACGTTGCAGCATCTCACGAAACATGTCGTTTTCCTCTTGAAGAATCTCTACCTCCATCCTTAAAGTTTGATAACGTTCACAGAACTCATGTGCAACACGAAGAGCTTCCTCTACTCCAGGGATGGGTCTGATTCCCGGGACTGATGGTCTTGGTTCCTGCATGCCACAAGAAGAAACACTTCCCTCGCTGCTTGCTGACATCCTCCTTGCTTCTTTCTTGACCCCTTGATCCATGCTCTTGCGCCTTGGATCTTGTGGATCATCCTTCATAGTCCCTTTCCCTTTGTTGTTGTTGGCATAAGCCATGGTGCTTCTAAAACTGAAAACAGACCCTGGCAGAAATAGCTCGAAACAGAAACACGACGAGAAAACGATATATGGACCTTGGGGGATCCGGGGGATTATATAGCAAAAATATGCGTAACGAAAGGAAAGTCCAGGTCGAAAACGAGTCGGAGAGGGGCTCTGGGGTGCCCACGCCATAGGCTGGCGCGGCCTAGTGTGGGCCCGCGCCAACTGGTGGTGTGGTGCCTCGGGTCACCTTCTCCAATCCCTCTTCGGCTCGGTATTTTTCATATTTTCCAAAAATCAATAATCTATAACTGAAAAGGTATTTCGCGAACTTTTTCTTAACAGAACTGTTACCTATTCCAAAACCGACTCTGTAGATTCTGGAATCTTCCTTCCGATGAATTTCTCCGGAGTCATTACTTGAATAACATCGACATCTTCATCATAGGAATCCCCAGAAATATAATTTTTGAGTCTTTGCCCATTTACCACTTGTGTGGTGTTATCCTTGAGGGAAGCAATTTTTATTGCCCCTCAACGATACAATTCTTCAATAATATAAGGTCCTTCCCATCGGGAGAGTAATTTTCCTGCAAAAAATCTGAGACGAGACCGATACAATAGAACTTTCTCACCAACATGAAACTCTCTTTTAAGGATTCTTTTATCATGCCATTGTTTAACTTTTTCTTTAAAGAGCTTGGCATTTTCATAAGCTTCACATCTCCATTCATCTAAATGATTCAGATCAAGCATTCTTTTCTTACCAGCAAGTTGAAAATCTTTATTTAATTCTTTCACTGCCCCATAAGCTTTGTGTTCTAATTCTAAAGGAAAATGAAAAGCTTTTCCATAAACCATTTTATAAGGAGACATACCCATAGGATTTTATAAGCAGTTCTATAAGCCCATAAAGCATCATTCAACTTATCTGACCAATTCTTCCTGGATTTATTAACAGTCTTTTGCAAGAAAGATTTAATTTCTCTATTTCATAATTCTACTTGTCCACTGGTTTGAGGAAGATCAGCTGAGGCAATTCTATGATTAACATCCTATTTAGCAAGTGTTTTTCTAAAACCACCATGAATAAAATGAGAACCTCCATCAGACATAAGATATCTAGGCACACCAAACCTAGGAAAATAACATCTTTAAGCATTTTTATCGAGGTTTCACCATCAACACTTTTAGTAGGTATAGCTTCTACCCATTTAGTAACATAATCAAGAGAAACAAGTATATGAGTATAGCCATTTGAAGGAGGAAAAGGACCCACAAAGTCAAATCCCCAACACTCAAAAGGTTCAATAGCAAGAGAATAACTCATAGGCATTTCATTTGACATTCATCGCAAGCTAAAATAAATTTACGTGCATCTTTAAAGAGAGTATGCCAATAGAAACGTGACTATAGAACCTTATGTGCGGTTCTATCTCCAGCGTGATGTCCTCCATAAGCACTACTATGGCACTTCTACAATATTTTTCACGTTGTTCATGATCTGGAACACATCTTCTCATAATACCATCTACTCCTTCTTTATACAAATGTGGGTCATCCCAAAAAATAATGCCTCAAATCATAGAAGAATTTTCTTCTTTGTGAGCTGTAAATGTTGGAGGCAAATACTTTGAAACAATAAGTTAGCGTAATCAGCATACCATGGACTATCTTGGGGTTTTACTTTTATTGCAGCCAATTGTTCATTTGGAAAACTATCATTAACATGAATAGGATCAAAAGTAATGTTTTCCAATCTAGACAAGTTATCAGCAACAGGATTTTCAGCACCCATCCTATCCACAATATGCAAATCAAATTCTTGTAAAAGCAACACCGATCTTATAAGCCTAGACTTAGCATCTTTCTTTTCCCTGAGGTATCTAATAGCAGCATGATTATTATGAATAATAACCTTTGAGTCAACAATATAAGGCCCAAACTTATCACATGAAAAAATTACAACCAAGAACTCTTTTTCAGTAGTAGCATAATTATTTTGAGCAGCATCAAGAGTCTTACTAGCATAATGAATAACATTCAACTTCTTATCTATGCGATGTCCAAGAACATCACCTACAGCAAAATCACTAACATCACACATAATTTCAAAAGGTAAATTCCAATCTGGCGGTTGCACAATAGGAGCAGTAGTTAAATCCTTCTTTAAAGTTTCAAATGCTTCCTTACAATCATCATAAAAATACAAATGTTACATCTTTTTGAAGAAGATTAGTAAGAGGCTTTGATATTTTAGAGAAATCTTTAATAAACCTCCTATAAAAGCAAGCATGACCAAGAACACTACGAATACCTTTAACATCCCTAGAAACATTGGCTCTCGTCTTAAAGTTAGTTCCCATTGACGACCAAAGGATTAATGGGAATAGCCGCTCTTTTATCAGATGCGAGGGCATTTTTTCTATGGCTTCCACTTTAGCTCTGTCAACTTCAATACCTCTTTCAGAAATTTTATGTCCAAGAAAAATTCCTTCATTAACCATAAAGTGGCATTTCTCCCAATTAAGAACAATATTAGTTTTCTCACATCTATGCAAAACTTTATCAAGGTTGTGCAAAAAATTATCAAAATAAGTTCCATAGACGGAGAAATCATCCATGAAAACTTCCACAATTTCTTCACAAAAACCATGAAAAATAGCAGACATGCATCTTCGAAAAGTAGTAGGAGCATTACACAAACCAAAATGCATACGTCTATAAGCATAAGTACCATAAGGACAAGTAAAGTTATTTTCTCTTGATCTTGTTTCCTAACAGCAATTTAAGAAAACCCAGAATAACCATCAAGAAAGCAAAAAATGAGTTTTCTTAGACAACCTCTCCAGCATTTGATCAATAAAGGGTAAAGTATAATGATCTTTATTAGTAACTTTATTAACCTTCCTATATTCAATGCACATTCTATAACCAACTACTACTCTTTGTGGAATGAGCTCATTGTTTTCATTAGGCATAATAGTCATTCCACCTTTCTTAGGGACACAGTGCACATGACTCACCCATCTACTATCAGCAATAAGAAAAATAATACCAGGATCGAGAAGTTTTAATACCTCATTTCTTACCACTTCCTTCATCTTAAGAATTAAACGGCATTGATATTCAACTACTGGCTTTGCATCAGGCTCAATATTAATAGCATGCTGACATATAGTAGGAGAAGTTCCCTTCAAATCATCAAGAGTATAACCAATAGCTCCACGGTGTTTCTTCTGAACTCCCAATAATCTTTCCTCTTCTTCACCTGAAAGTTTAGCACTAATAATCATAGGATATGTTTTCTTATCATCAATATAAGAATATTTAAGATCATCGGGCAAAGGTTTTAAATCAAAGACATGATCCTCTTTGGGTGGTAATGTTGTACCCAAGTCTTCCACAGGCAAATTATGTTTCAGTATCACTGGTTGACAAAGAAGAATATCGTCAATCTCATTTCTCTCTTCCATAAATACCTCACTCTCGTGGTCCTCCATATATTGCTGCAAAGCATTGTTAGGAGCAAGAGAAATATAACTAAGTTGTTCAACTTTAAAATTCTCATCAGAAAATTTCGATTCATAAGGTGCTCTAGAAAATTTGGAGAAATTGAACTCATAAGATTTTCCATCAAATTTAGTCAAAATCTTCTCTATTTTACAATCTATAATAGCACCACAAGTGTTAAAGAAAGGTCTATCAAAAATAATAGGAAAAGTCTTACTAGCATCCCTGCCAAGTACTAGAAAATCAGTGGGATATTTAGTTTTACCATATAAAACTTCCACATCTCTAACAATACCAATAGGAAAAACTGTTTCTCTATTAGCAAGTGATGCTGGCAAAGCATGTTGGGAACCCCAAGAGGAGGGTGTCATGAGCACAGCGGTAGGAATTTCCCCTCGGTTAAGAACCAAGGTTATCAATCCAGTAGGAGAAATAGGATCTTCGGAAGGTTGATGCCATTGACGGTGGTGATGGCGCCTCACCGGTGTCAGCAACAATGCAGAACCTGCACACAACACAACCAAAATACTTTGTCCCAGCGGTACAGTGAGGTTGTCAATCTCACCGGTCTTGCTGAAAACAAAGATAAGACGTATGGTGTGGAAAATGGTGTATGCTTGCAGTAAGTAAAGAAAAGCAGAAAATTTTAGAGTTTTGTTTAACAGTGTAGGAAAATGGACCGGGGTTCATAGGTTCACTAGTGGTGTCTCTCCATGAAAGATAGCATGCTGGGTGAACAAATTACAGCTGGGCAATTGAAAAATATAGGTTGCACCGTTGTACACATTCATGACATGATGACTACTATGATATTTAGTGCAGGCATTACAACGATATACATAGACCGTAATCAAACTGCATCTATGACTAATAATCCACCCTCAGGTTATTAAGTTGCAAGCAACAGATAATCTCATTAAGCAATATGTGTAATGTAAGCAATGATTGTACACGCGGGCACTCACACCGCTGTTTTCCCCCTAGTGGCAACATCACATCCTCCCCCGTCACATTTCTGTCACTCGAGCACAGGCGAAAAGGAGGCATGAACCCACTATCGAGCATAAATAGTCCCTCTGGGAGTCACTAGCAACGGAAAGCATGCAAGATCACAAATAACATATGCAATAAAGACTATAATCAACTTGGCATAAGTTCAATATTCATCGGATCCCAGCAAACACAGCACATAGAATTACATTAGAACAATCTCGATCATGTTTGTAGCAACTACTGCACCCCCTAGAAAGGTTAAAAAATGTTACCGATGTGGTCTTGCGGGTCATTGATCAAAGGCATGTACTGTGTCTATGTGCCAAATTTGTGAGGGGCCGGATCACGGAGATAGGCGATGTCATTTGTTGACAGCTCCGAAGCCAAAGATACAGGTTTATGGCTATGGTCACGAGGAGTTGATATTCTTCAAATTTCCTTGCACTGAAACTTACAAACCTAAGATGGAAAATCATCGGTTAGCCTCGATCATCGTTTCGGGTGGAGAGATGACAATTCCAGGGATTATTCGACAATTGCAGCGGTTGGTGCCGGCTGATGATTTTGTTTGGGATGTTGTTCGTATGGGCCATAATATTTTCCAAGTGGAATTCCCAAACAGTACTGAATTGGAGAGATTGAAAGTTTTTGGGAGATGTGTTGTCCCAAATAGCTCTTGTGAGATCACTGTTGATAGCTGGACAAGGGCTCCAGAACCTGCAGAGATGCTACCGGAGGTTTGGTTACGTGTGGAGGGAATTCCAAGTCCACATATAGGTGATTTTTTTGGCTCTTTGGGCAGTTGGGGATATGTTCGGCATGACTCTTGAGATCGATATGCCGTTTACTAGAAAACATGGAATTCTTCGAATCCATATTGGTTGCACTAATCATCGTAAAATCCCTAAACGTTTCCAGATGTTTATTAGGGATGGTTTCTATAGATTATCTTTTGAGGTTGAGGAGTCTGAACCTGTACCTACTACTGATGTGGACATGGTTGGTAGAGAGGGGGAGGATGATAGTGATGATGATTCAGATGGTCTCGGAGATGATTTCCAAGACAAGGTGAATGAACTCACAGGAAAAACGAAAGATTCTTCATCGGTTCCTAATCCAACAGAACCTACCAAGGCTAACAAGGGTGATGGTGGGGGGGAAGACAGTCACCTCTACAGTCAAGGTGGGGGTTTTGTTCTCTCCAACTGTTCGAGCATCTTTTGATCGTGCTAGGCAGGAGGTTTTGGCTCTGTTCTCATCGGCAGCTCCTATTAAAAATGACATGGTGGATGGTAATAAATCAGGGGATTTGTATTCTCAATTTGTTGGTGTGGAGGTGGACTCGGTACAGGTGCCTGATGTTGATTCGGAGGCTGATCATGTACTGGTCCAGCCCTTTTCTCGGCCTAAGGCAGCCACGGCAGAGATTATTCCTACTTCTGCGCTCACGGCAGAGCTCTTCTCTGCAGCACACACGGCAGAGAAATCTCCTGCCGTTGCACCCACGGCAGAGCCAGCGGCAGCATTTGTTGCGCCCATGGCACAGCCCGCGGCAGCCTTTCTGCACACTGCTGTACCCACGGCAGCAGTTGCTGTTCAACTCTCGGCAGACAAGACTCAAGCAGCGGCTGGGCTTACGGTGATCTCGGGTTTGGAAGTTGAGTCTGTGGCAGTGGGGTTGGGAGATGGGATTGATAAGGTAGGCTTAGTGCCTGCCTCGGCTATGGTTTATCATGCTCTTGCCACCGAGACAGAGAAGGTGTGCTCTCCTGAGGTAACTACGAATGAAAGTTCTTCGTTGGGGGTGTCTTCTGCTGTTTCTTCGAAAGTTAATTCTCTGGCTGTTGTAGTTTCGGTGGAGGACAAGGTGGGGGTTCAATGTTTGCATCAGACATGTGTGTCTTCTCCAGGGTCGACTAGGGATGATCTCCATAGCCCAAAGACTCCCATGCCAACATTTCCCTTCGGTGGTATTGTTAGCTCGGCTAATTTGGGATCCATGAGGTTGATCGAAGACTTTGGAGGTATTCTGGACGTGGCTACTTCGGGCGTACGTTCGAGTGACCGTATTCGTGCTCAACACAATGCGGATGACACACAGTTGGAGAGGGCTATGATGCTCGCGGCTAGGAGAGATTCTGGGGCAGGTATGAATTCCAATAAGAGTCTTTATATTTTGTCTCTTTCTGATAATGATATAGTTGATAGAGCTGCTAGTTTGGGAGTTTCTTTGGGGTCTACTGTTGCTATGAGGTGTGAGTCTGCTAGGTTGATAAAGGAAGGGGACTTAAATAGAACTATATCCATGCTTACTAATAATTTAGAGTCAAATTATGCTGGAGAGCCATGTAGTTTGATTTTTGATAAAGTTGCTAGTCTTTCTGAAGATCTAGTGGAGGAAGAGAGTTTTCCTGTTAGTGTTTCTCCTATTGATTTCGTGGTTGATTTGGAGAAAATAAAGAGAACAAGGAAAAAGAAAGATTACTCTATTTCAAACAAACGTAGAAGTGTTCGGATTAATTGTTTAAATAGCAAACAAGATGCATAATTTAAGTGGGTTGTTTTGGAATAGTGAGGGTTTTCGTGACCCAGGTAAACATCATTTTATTCAAGAGAGTATTAGGGAAAGAAAACTTGATTTTGTTGCTCTTTCGGAGACAGGAAGATCTCATTTTGCATCCTCGTTTCTTAATCACTTAGCTTCGGGCTTGGATTTCTCGTGGTTTTGTTTGCCACCGAGAGGTAGATCAGGGGGTATGCTTATTGGTATTAACTCTTTATCTATTGAGGTTAGGAATGTGGATGTGGGAGATTATTCTGTTAAACTTTATGTTAAGTCTAAGAGTGATGGTTTCGAGTGGGTTTTAGTTTCGGTTTATGGTGCTGCCGAAGATGAATTTAAACCACAATTCTTATCAGAACTTGTTCGTATATGTGAGAATGAAACACTACCTTTTTTGGTGGGTGGGGATTTTAATATCATACGAAAGCCTGAAGAGAAGAATAACGATAATTATAATCCTAGGTGGCCTGTTATGTTTAATGCCATTATTCATAGTTTGGATTTAAAAGAAATTGAGTTATCGGGTAGACAATTCACTTGGGCTAGCAGAAGAGCTAATACCACTTTTGAAAAGTTAGATAGAGTGCTCTCTTCTGTGGAGTGGGAGCATAAGTTTCCTCTTGCCACTGTTCAGGCCTTGGCTAGAAATGGTTCGGATCGCACGCCCTTGTTGTTAGATTTTGGTGCACGTGCTCATGTTGGTAACAAAGGAAATTTCTCTTTTGAGCTTTCGTGGCTTAGAATGGAAGGTTTCTATGATATGGTTGCTGCTGAGTGGGCGATTCCTACCAGAGGGGATTCGGCCATAGCCATTTGGCAGAATAAAATAAGGCATTTGCGCCGTTATCTAAAGGGTTGGGCAAAGAACCAAAGTGGCAAATATAGGATTGAAAGGGACAGACTTATTAAGATTATTGAGGAGTTAGATCTTAAGGCCGAGAGTGTCCACTTATCTTCGATGGAGAGGGATACTCTTCGTGAGGCCAATGATCGTCTTTGATTCCTTCGTAGAGATGAGGAAACAAAGTGGGCTCAACGTGCTAAAGTCAAGCATATTCAGGAGGGGGAGATAATACGAAATATTTTCATCTAATTGCCAATGGAAAACACCGTAGGAAATTGTTCTTCCAGCTTGAGCAGGAAGAGGGAACTATTGTTGGGGATGAAGACTTGAAAACTTACATTACTGAATATTACAAAAAATTATTTGGACCTTCGGATCCAAATAATATTTCCTTAGTGGAAAACCATATCAATGACATACCGCAATTAACTCGAGAGGAAAACGATATTCTCACTGCTGATTTCTTAGTGGAAGAAGTTTATGAGGCAATATCGCAAATGGAACCTAATAAGGCTCCGGGCCCCGATGGTTTTCCTGCTGAGTTTTTACAAATTGTTTTGGGAGGTTATTAAGTCTGATTTGATGGCCATGTTTCTAGATTTTAAGCAAGGTAATCTTCAGTTGTTCAAACTGAATTTTGGGGTTATTACTTTGCTTCCAAAGAAGGAAAATGTGGTTCAAATTCAGCAGTATAGGCCCATATGTCTTCTTAATGTCAGTTTCAAAATTTTCACTAAAGTGGGTACTAATCGTATTACCCAAATTGTGAATAAGGTGGTTAGACCATCTCAGTCGGCTTTTATGCCAGGGAGGAATATTTTGGAAGGAGTGGTAGTCCTAGATGAAACTATTCATGAGCTTAAGAGGAAGAAGTTAGATGGGGTTATTTTTAAAATTGATTTTGAAAAAGCATATGATAAGGTAAAATGGCCTTTTTTTAATCAAAGCTTTGCGTATGAAAGGTTTTGCGCAAGAGTGGTGTGACATGATCTTACAAATTTTTCAGGGAGGTAGTGTAGGCATTCGGGTGAATAATGATATAGGGCATTATTTCCAAACGAAAAAGGGTCTCAGACAAGGTGACCCTTTGTCTCCTATTCTCTTCAACATTGTTGCAGAGATGTTAGCCATTTTGATTAATAGGGCCAAGGAAAATGGACAAATAGGTGGTCTAATTCCTAATTTAGTTGAAGGAGGTTTGTCTATCCTTCAATATGCCGATGATACAGTTCTTTTTTAGAGCATGATTTGGAACATGCTCTAAATTTAAAATTAATCCTGTGTATCTTTGAGCAATTATCGGGACTCAAGATTAACTTTCATAAGAGTGAAATTTTATGTTTTGGAAAGGCTAAGGAAGTTGAGAACCAGTATAAACAAATTTTTGGCTGTGAATCTGGTTGTCTACCTTTCAAATATTTGGGCATTCCTATTCATCACAGAAAACTAATGAACTCTGAGTGGTACCCAGTAGAAAGTCGTTTTGAAGACAAACTTGGGTGCTGGAAAGGGAAATTATTATCATATGTGGATAGATTGATTCTTGTTAATTTTGTGTTAACAAGTTTACCCATGTTTATGCTCTCCTTTTTTGAGATCCCTATTGGCGTTCGTAAGAGATTGGACTTTTATAGATCACGTTTTTTCTGGCAGAGTGATGAGAATAAGAGGAAGTATAGATTAACAAAGTGGAATATTATTTGTAGACCGAAAGACTAGGGAGGTTTGGGTGTGAAAGTGCTAGAGTTAAAAAAATAAGTGTTTGTTAGCAAAATGGCTGTTCAAGATACTGAAGGGAGAGGGTGTCTGGCAGGAACTGTTGGTTAACAAATACTTACATAGCAAATCTTTAGCTCATGTTGAAGCACAACCAACAGATTCTCCATTTTGGAAAGGACTAATGAAAGTTAAGAAGGACTTCTTTAGTAGAGGGTCTTTTAAAATTGGAAATGGGGAAATAACTAGATTCTGGGAGGACACTTGGTTAGGTCCAACCCCTCTCTCGGATCAATATCCTCTCCTTTACCACATTGTCCAGTCCAAGAATGTGTCGGTTGCGGATGTGTTTCAGAATGCACCTCCGATTAATATATCCTTTCGTAGGACTCTAGTAGGAGCTACTTGGGATATGTGGTCCCATTTATGCTTACGATTGATGGATATCTCGTTGAACTCTGATATGGATAGTTTTCATTGGAACTTGACTCAGAGTGGTATGTTTTCAGTGAAGTCGATGTATGAGGACTTAATGAATGGGCATACAATTTTTCTCAAGACCTATTTATGGAAATTAAAAATCCCGCTAAAGATTAAAATTTTCATGTGGTTTCTAGATAAAAAAATATTGCTTACTAGAGATAAGTTAGCTAAAAAGGGTTGGAAGGGTGACACGCATTGTTCCTTTTGTGGGAATGAGGAGACTGCAGATCACTTATTTATTTTATGTCCTTTTGCTCAGCTGGTTTGGCGTGTGGTGTTTTGTAGGTATAATATTCCTCCCCCCTCCAACTTGACGAATATGTTTGGGAATTGGCTTAATGGGATCGATGCTAAGACAAATAATAGGATTACAATTGGTGCATCGTCCATTTGTTGGGCTATATGGTTATGTAGAAATAATGTGGTTTTTAACAGGAAGAATCATTTTCATGTATTACAGATTATTTCCTCGGCAGCGCATTGGATCCAGCTATGGGCTTTCCTGCTTCCTTCAGATCAGAGGAAGCTTATGGTGGATGGCTGCACTCGCCTCCTTATGGTGGCACAGGATTTTTTCTCCCGACATACTTGGCAGCCTACTAATAGGCTTTCGTAGTTTATATTTGTTTGGCTGTAAGTTTGAGGGAGAGCTTTCGTGCTTGTAAGGTTTAAACGGTTGTAACTCAGTACGTCACTCTGGATTTTAATAATTAATAAAGGTTGTGTGCATCTCTCGATGCAGAGGCCGGGGTCTTACCCCATTTCTAAAAAAAAGGTAGCTCACGAGATCTAAACATTGAGTCATAGGAGGAGAAGAAAACCATCTAGCTAGTGCTATGGACTCGTAGTCTAAGGCTGAACTACTCACGCGTCACTCCGGAGGCAGGCATGGTGATGAAGAGGCCTCCGGTGATGATCTCCTCTCCGGCAGGGTGCCGGGAGACAGCTTCAGAACCCCCCTGATCTACCGTTGACGACGACGGCGGCTGCAGAACTTTTCGGGGATATTTGATCAGGTACCTAGGGTTTTCCTTCGGAGGTGAATAAATAGGCGAAAGGGCAAAGGCGGTGGAGCCCTGGGGGCCTACACCACCCCTCGGCGTGGCCAAGGGGGGGCGCCGCCCTATGGTGTGGGCCCCCTGAGGCCCCCCCTCTAGGTCTCTTCGGGACTCCGTGGAACCTTTGGGAATTCTAAGACTTCCGGGCTTCGAATTTTCCAATTCCGAGAATATTTCCAGAACAACTTTTTCGAAACTAAAAACAGCAGAAAACAGGGAACTGGCTCTGTGGCATCTTGTCAATAGGTTAGTCCGGAAAATCGATAAAAATGACATAAAGAAGGGAGAAAATATATAGCAATTGGCATAATATCATCATGGAAAATAAAAAATTAAGATACGTTGGAGACGTATCAGCAAGCTGAATAACCACATCAATATCTTCAAGCTCACAAGAACCAATTTCATGCGTAATTTCTCTATAAAGCTCATAAGGTATGGCACTAGAACTAGCACCAATATCACATACACCATAATAGCAATAATCACCAATCTTAACAGAAAGCACATGAACACTAGTTTTCTTAGGTCTATGAGGATGGGAAACAATGTTAGAAGCATCCTCACAGAAGACAATGTGTTCATCCTCCACATTTCCAAAACAAGATCTTTTACTATTGCTACAGCAGGTTCAACCCGGTTGATTAAGCCGGTTGTGTTACTTATGACTACCAAACGTTCTCGAGCACACATGGGAATTTTGTCAAGTGATTTCGCTTCGTTACGGTTGATTAATATACATTGGTTCGTGAAGTGTTGTGTGGGTGAACCTATGGTAATGCACCTCCCAACTAGGACTAATACATACTTGTGATTATACCTCTCGCAAGCATCCGCAAATACAAGAAAGTAATTAAGATAAGACTAACCATAACCTTCAACTCCGGGATTCTACTCTCCCTCGTACATTAGTTTCCTAACGGGGGGTAGGTTTCTGTCACTCTGGCAACCCCACAATTAGTAGCCAAATACACAATGCATCCTCCTAGGCCCATAAAGGTGAAATATCATGTAGTCGACGTTCACATGACACCACTAGAAGAATAGCACCACAACTTAAATACCGAACAACTAGATATTACTTCAACATAACTTCATACTAACGTCATGACTTCTCCCATGTCCTCAAGAACTAGTTGAACTACTCACAAGACATCATGTGGATCATAATCAGAGGTGATATAATGGATGATAACAATCTGGTCATAAAGTGCAAACACCGATAAATCTCACAAGCATCAACTACTAACAAGTAATCCACACAGGGACAGAGATCTAATGTAAAACAACGATAGAGTCCCCTAATGTTACAACGGGATGACGGTGGATGATGAGGGTGATGGTGCTGGTGATGAGGATGATGATGATGATCCTGATGAAGCCCGGAGTGATGACGGTGACGATGGCGGTGATTTCCCCTCACCGGAGAGGAATTTCCCCGGCAGATTTCTCTCTGCTAGAGAGCTTTTCTCTCGGGTTTTTTTCCTCCCCAGGAGGGGGCAGAATAATTCTTCGATGATGGTCTGGGGCTTAGGGTTGCCTGGGGGTCAAGTACGCGAAAGACTTCGACCAGAGGTGGGCCAGGGTGGCCACACCACCTGGCGGCGCAGCCAGGGGAGGGCGCGCCACCCCATGGTGTGGGCCCCTGGTGGCCCCCCTCTGACTCCCCTTCTAGCTCGTGTCTTCCTCTTAACTTCTAAGATACCTCGGTGTCCCTCTTCTTCTGATCTTCTGAAATATGGTATCTCGACGGTATTTTTTCCATCAGATTTCTGGTCTCGGTGTTTATTCTCCAAAAAATATAAAACATGCAAAATAAGATAAAATAACATAAGTAATGCATCATAACATGAAACATATCGATGAATAACAGAAAATAACAATATAAAACAGTGATGCAAAATGGACGTATCACACACCTGCAAAGTCTCAAATCTCTATCTCTCCTACCTAAAAAAATAAGTGAGGTTCCCCGTTCCGCCAACTTTCGTTCGACCTGCGATTTCATAGTTGTAGCCAAAAAATAAACCACACTTGTAAAACCAGAGGAAAACAACTAACCCGTCTTCCATAGATCTCTCATTATCTCTCTCTCTTTTCCTGAACGCGGGTGCATGTCTTATGATGTTCAACACCAGATTCCGAGTCTCGTGTGTCTACCATTTCACCATCAAGACATCTTGAAAGTGAGTTGTACTCCATAAATATAATATCTATGTAATGTGATATAATGTTTGTGTCATCAGCCAATCGACGCCATCTGCGTGAATAAGGTGCATGTCACCCAAATGTGTGCTATTTTTTATATAAGAAAAACATCTTTCATTTCGGCGACAACGCGCGATATCAACTATTTTCATGTGGCTTTCTCCCTGACTGTCATCCTTTATAGTTTGGTGTCATTTCGTGTGCTCGCTTAAGCCACTTCCATTTACAGAAGCGGGGAAAGTATGGGGGTAGAATGTATTTTTAAACACATTCAAAATATAAAAAAAATCGGTATAAAACTTCCATTTATAGATGTTGATGTTTTATGTGCTCACGGACTTGTTGCGTGGAAAACCGATACTTTTTGGTCGTGTGTAAAATATTCAAAAAAATTGGTGCTAAAAAAGACTTTTCATTAAACTTCTTTTGTCTTTTTTCGTATACCATAAAAAGTGTCGGTTTTCGGGGAAACTCGACGTGGGCGCATGACATGTAGAGATGTACATTGAAATTTTTGTTCCAATTTTGTCGACATTTCAAAACATTGTTTTCAGTGGCAGGAGCATATTCACCCACGTTCCAGTCTGAATTTCCAGGAAAGTATAAGACAGTGTTTTTACAAGAAAAACATTACAAGTGATTGATGCAAGTAGAGAGCAAAGGGTGTGAACGCCCCGAGATCGGGCACTATGCAGATTTCAGCATTCCCGCCAAAATCCACATAATAACCGATTCCAGGTTGCCACTTGTGATAACATTAAAACAGTTCACGAATATTCCGCAACAACAACAGAAAAGATATAGACAAGACGACTCAAACGAGTCAAGGATACAACTGATACAATACAAAGATCCAAATAACAGCGGAAGAAACAACATAGTGTCCGACTACGGACAAGATACAAATTGGACTAAGAGTCCTGAAGATAACCGATGGCGTCCAATCCCTGCCCAGGCCAAGCCGGAGGGATTCCCAAGCTAACATCATCAGACTTCAAACCTGTTGACTGCAATGTGGAATATGCAGCCACGAAATGGATTCGTGGGTCAGTACGGTTAAGTACTGGCAAGTGGATAAACCATACTCACAAGATACCAGCGTAACCAATCATCACAAGATACAAATACTTTGGGTTCAACGGAAAGGAAAGGATTATTGCAAAGAAGCGGCAGCGGGCTACACTAACTAACTACAGAGACTCGCTACAACATCCGGCTAAAAGAAAGGGATAAGATAGCGTATCAGAACCAACTACAAGTACCCACCAAACAATACCCATCCAATGTTACCCCCTACTAAGGAAGCAACCCAAGGAAACTCACACGGTTGATTAAGGTGACATTCATTTTTATGGTGGAGGTAATCTATATTACTAGTCAAGTTATCATCGTTAAGTGTAAGTTGTCTGAGTACTTGTTAGCCAGCACTTTCACCAAGTCATCCATAACCGCGGACAACACGGCTTCTCGAGAAGATTTAACCCTGCAGGGATGCACCAATTTGGCCGTACACGTAAGAATAACCCGCCAGGCGGGGAGCAAACCCACCAAGCAGGCCACTCAACACAACCCAACTTTTCTTCGCATCAAGCCCAAAGAACCCCGTGCAATTGAGCGCACGGCTAATCAAGCCCCACGAAGAAAAGGGGACCCTCATAGCACTCTAAGAACGTGTCTCCCTAAATGCCGACTACAAAAGTTCCACCCTGGCGCCAAGGGTTCGCACCTGCATATGCATGCGGAAAATGGAAAACCCGAACTAAATGAGGCAATTTGGATGAGATGCGAATCGAATCAAAGTTGCGGGGGGCGCCCATACTCGCTTCCCACATGCGGTTAGTGCGCTCATCATGGATCGGAGGACAAGACCCTTTTCCTAATTAGGGTCGACACTAGCAGGCCTCAAAACCACGCCGGGCCTCCTGCCGGTGCCTTATCATCAAATTATTATTACCCAAAACATTAACATGTTGTTGATTAAGTTGAAACCCAACTATCAAACTAAACAGGTGATAAGACGGACAACAAGACTTGAGCGCAAACAACACTAAGCATGCAACTACGACACGAGGGCCAACGGGGTAAACAAACAACAGGTAATAGGAAGTGGAAGGAAGGCTATATCATGGTTTCAAGGTAAACATATGATAGGATCGAGACACAAGCATCGAATCATAAGGCTAGAATAAATGCAACGGGAAGAATCGGTAACAAGTGATGAAAGGCAGCCATGGGTAGCAAGTGAGTATACTTGCCTGGAATCCAGCAAGTAGAGGTACATCCGCAGAACTTGCCGTTGCTCACATCATCTCAGCGTCCTATCCGCGAAGAAGCAACGAACTAGAACAAACACCGGATGCAACAATTACTTCTACGGCAAAAGATCCAGCATGATCAATATATGGATGCATGACAATTAATTGATGCATCAAAGTAAACCAGTTGACATGGTAAACATATTTAAATGGGCCCATATGCAATTTGGATTGCATATGGAAAAGCCCATGAATTAATATTGAATTAAATGATCTACAAATAACCATCATGTGAAAGTTGATTGGAATGATGCATGGATGATGAAAACAATAAGAAAACAACAATAGCTTCAGTTTGATATGTTGTTTACCAAGTTTGGAATTTTATTTGTTAAGTTATGAACTTTGGCATTTTAAATGATTTAAACAAACATTTGTTGTTTTCACCAATTTTAAATGTTCAAAACAGATAAAAAAATTTATATCTGGAAAGAACACAAAATTTTAGATGGAATACATATTTCATTTGTTGAATTTGGATTTTAGATGAGCAAGTTATTAAATTGACAATTTTAAATGCATTAATTAAGAAATAGTTGTTTTCAGCAATTTAATTTATTCAAAATGGAAAACAAAGTTTATATTTGCAAAGTTCATGAAAAATGGGATGGAAAACATATTTTATTTGTTGAAATTGGATTTAAATTGAGCAAGTTATGAATTTCACCATTTAAATGATTTAATTAAAGCATTAAGTAATTGCATTAGTTTTATTTATCCAAAACAGAAAACAAATGTTATATTTGGAAAGAGCATGGAATTTTGGATGGAAAACATATTTTACATGTTGGAAAACAATTTTAAATGATTTAGTTAAGCATATTACCAATTTAAATGCATTAAATAAGAGGTGAAACAATTATTCAATTTAAAAGTTGCAAACCAGAACACAAAGTTGATATTCAAGTGTGGCATTTAATTTCGGATGGAATTCATGTTTTGAGTATTTAATTTGGAGCAACCATGTGAAAGTTATTAATTATGCCATTTAGTTAATCATTTTAAGGATTATTAAGTAACCTTAAATTTAATTGTCCAAATTGCAGAACAAAGGTGATAATCAGAAAGTTCATTAAATTTTGACTGAAAAACATATTTTACATTTTTATTTTGAGTTGTTTTTGCAATTTTTAGGGGCAAAAGAAAAATAGGGACCAAACTGTGATTTACAGGGACTTATAAGGAAAAAGGAACCACAGGGAGGCCCCTGGGATGTTTCTCACACAGTGCACCATGGCCCTGTGTCTCTGCCGTGCGGGGCCAGCGCCACAGTGGGCGTGTGGGAAGTGAGGTGGCACCTGGTGAGACGCAGACATGTGGGACCAGAGAGCCCGCGTGGAAAAATTGTAAAAAGGGGGCCTTTTGCGCCCCCGGGGATTCGACCCCGCGCCCCTGCGCTGTGCGGAACAGGTTCAGTACCACTGCGCTGCAGTGCGTTTGCTGACAGATAGTGTGTGCGCGCGGTTTTGAGGTGGGCTGGATACGCTAACTGAATTTTACACCAAAGTTCAGTTCGTCAGACGAACGAACGGGGCGGCGATGAACTCCGGTGGGGAAAACAGCGGCTGCAGTGGTGACTAGCGGCACGAAGGCACGCTCAGAGCAAAGGGGAGATACAGAGTAAGGGCCCAAAGGCGGATGGCTCACCGGAGCGCGCGAGGTTGTCGCAGTGGGCTCGGGGAAGGCCGACGGCGAAGCAGACGGCAGCAGCTGCGTGCCGTGGGAGGAGCTCGACGGCGCTGTCTCCCTGGGGTCTCCCAGTGCCCGGCGAGGAAGCGAGGGAGAAGATGGAGCCACCACGGCTTCATTCCCGTGCCTTGGAGGGTGAGACAACGACCACGGCGGCCACCCTGGGGGCTCTAATTCCCGGCCATGGAGGTCCTCTCCGGTTTCAGAAAGCTTCAGAAGAAAAAGGCAGAAGAGAAGAGGGGCTCCGAGAGGGGAAAATGGAGATGGCGGCGCGAGGAGACGGAGTAGGGCTAGGGTTCGCGAGGGGGGCTGATCGGGGTAGAAATAGGGGGAAGGAGGGGCAGGTGGGAGCTCGGTTCTGTCCTTTTCTCCCAGCGATGGCGTCATCGCCCGTACGGAGGTGGGGGAAGGAGGCCTCGGGCCGAAAGTTAGAAGGAGAAGGGGTATGGTGGGCTGGGGTTGGGCCTTGCTCGGCTGGGCTGCCAGGAGGTGGGAAAGGAGGGGTTGTAGGTGGGCTAGCCCACTTGGGCTGGCCTGCCTCCCCCTTTTGGGTTTTTGTTTTATTTTTTCTGTTTACATTTTTTTTGTAGGAAAGAAAGAGAGAGAGAAAAAGAATAAGGTGTTAGGGTTTTATTTTTTATGAAATAATTTTTATTGATTTACAAAACAGTAAAGTCAAAGCATGTTAACATTAATTTCAAAAAAATTGAAATTTCAATTTGATTTGAATTTGCTATTTGAATTTCAAATAGGGTTTCATAAGGATTTGATTTTTGAAATAACCAATTTTATTCAATAAACTCAACCAATTATGAAAACTTATTGAATTTAATTGTTTGCAAGATTTTAATTTTAAACCACATTTGGAACATGCCAAGTATGAATGATTTGATTTGAATTTTAACTGGAATTTACCATTAGGGTGTTAATAAAAAGGGGGTTTTATTAACAAGCATTTTAATTGATTCAAATTCAAAACTATTAAAAACATTTTGAGTTGTTTAGTTTGCAACTTTTAATTGGAAACTTTGGACATGTTTGAAAGTTTAAATTGGTTTGAACTTTTTAAGTTGTTTTGAAAACAGGGGCAATGCATATGATGCATGTGATGCAAAGCAAAAAGAAAAACAACCAAATCCTATTTGGGGGGAAATCCCCCGGGTGTTACAGACGACACCACTAACAAGGGATTGCGCCCTCGCAATCCACCCACTAACCCGGGAGGGGAAAGAAGTTCGACTATCGATTCTTCATGCTTCCAGTTGATCTCCTCGACACCACTAACAAGGGCTTCTCTACACCACTAACAAGAGATTCTAGCTCGGGTTGATGACGATCTTCTCCCACCAAGAATCTTCCGATGATCGAACCTATTAGGTTAACGGCTCAGAAAACGTCCACCCACGTAGGATCCTAAAACTTTGAAAGATTGAGAGGGAGAGAGACTCCAAAACAAATAAGATCGGAGGAGAAATAGAATAAAGATAAGGAGAAAACAAGAATCCTATTGAGATGTTTCCAAAACAGTTTTTGCACAAATAGTTTTTGACACTCTAGAAACAACGACCGTTAGCGAGGTTATCCTACAGGATTTGCGGACCCGTTGCTTTGATAACCATTCGTATCGAAACAACATCGGGAATCGGAAACCATGCTCTGATACCATTTGTGAACGCCCCGAGATCGGGCACTATGCAGATTTCAGCATTCCCGCCAAAATCCACATAATAACCGATTCCAGGTTGCCACTTGTGATAACATTACAACAGTTCACGAATATTCCGCAACAACAACTGAAAAGATATATACAAGACGACTCAAACGAGTCAAGGATACAACTGATACAATACAAAGATCCAAATAACAGCGGAAGAAACAACATAGTGTCCGACTACGGACAAGATACAAATTGGACTAAGAGTCCTGAAGATAACCGATGGCGTCCAATCCCTGCCCAGGCCAAGCCGGAGGGATTCCCAAGCTAACGTCGTCAGACTTCAAACCTGTTGACTGCAATGTGGAATATGCAGCCACGAAATGGATTCGTGGGTCAGTACGGTTAAGTACTGGCAAGTGGATAAACCATACTCACAAGATACCAGCGTAACCAATCATCACAAGATACAAATACTTTGGGTTCAACAGAAATGAAAGGATTATTGCAAAGAAGCGGCAGCGGGCTGCACTAACTAACTACAGAGACTCGCTACAACATCCGGCTAAAAGAAAGGGATAAGATAGCGTATCAGAACCAACTACAACTACCCACCAAACAATACCCATCCAATGTTACCCCCTACTAAGGAAGCAACCCAAGGAAACTCACACGGTTGATTAAGGTGACATTCATTTTTATGGTGGAGGTAATCTATATTACTAGTCAAGTTATCATCGTTAAGTGTAAGTTGTCTGAGTACTTGTTAGCCAGCACTTTCACAAAGTCATCCATAACCGCGGACAACACGGCTTCTCGAGAAGATTTAACCCTGCAGGGATGCACCAATTTGGCCGTACACGTAAGAATAACCCGCCTGGCGGGGAGTAAACCCACCAAGCAGGCCACTCAACACAACCCAACTCTTCTTCGCATCAAGCCCAAAGAACCCAGTGCAATTGAGCGCACGGCTAATCAAGCCCCACGAAGAAAATGGGACCCTCATAGCCCTCTAAGAACGTGTCACCCTAAATGCCGACTACAAAAGTTCCACCCTGGCGCCAAGGGTTCGCACCTGCATATGCATGCGGCAAATGGAAAACCCGAACTAAATGAGGCAATTTGGACGAGATGCGAATCGAATCAAAGTTGCAGGGGGCGCCCGTACTCGCTTCCCACATGCGGTTAGTGCGCTCATCATGGATCGGAGGACAAGACCCTTTTCCTAATTAGGGTCGACACTAGCAGGCCTCAAAACCACGTCGGGCCTCCTGCCGATGCCTTATCATCAAATTATTATTACCCAAAACATTAACATGTTGTTGATTAAGTTGAAACCCAACTATCAAACTAAACAGGTGATAAGACGGACAACAAGACTTGAGCGCAAACAACACTAAGCATGCAACTACGACACGGGGGCCAACGGGGTAAACAAACAACAGGTAATAAGAAGTGGAAGGAAGGCTATATCATGGTTGCAAGGTAAACATATGATAGGATCGAGACACAAGCATCGAATCATAAGGCTAGAATAAAGGCAACGGGAAGAATCGGTAACAAGTGATGAAAGGCGGCCATGGGTAGCAAGTGAGTATACTTGCCTGGAATCCAGCAAGTAGAGGTACATCCGCAGAACTTGTCGTTGCTCACATCATCTCAGCGTCCTATCCGCGAAGAAGCAACGAACTAGAACAAACACCGGATGCAACAATTACTTCTACGGCAAAAGATCCAGCATGATCAAGATATGGATGCATGACAATTAATTGATGCATCAAAGTAAACCAGTTGACATGGTAAACATATTTAAATGGGCCCATATGCAATTTGGATTGCATATGGAAAAGCCCATGAATTAATGTTGAATTAAATGATCTACAAATAACCATCATGTGAAAGTTGATTGGAATGATGCATGGATGATGAAAACAATAAGAAAACAACAATAGCTTCAGTTTGATATGTTGTTTACCAAGTTTGGAATTTTATTTGTTAAGTTATGAACTTTGGCATTTTAAATGATTTAAACAAAAATTTGTTGTTTTCACCAATTTTAAATGGTCAAAACAGATAACAAAATTTATATTTGGAAAGAACACAAAATTTTAGATGGAATACATATTTCATTTGTTGAATTTGGATTTTAGATGAGCAAGTTATTAAATTGACAATTTTAAATGCATTAATTAAGAAATAGTTGTTTTCAGCAATTTAATTTATTCAAAATGGAAAACAAAGTTTATATTTGCAAAGTTCATGAAAAATGGGATGGAAAACATATTTTATTTGTTGAAATTGGATTTTAATTGAGCAAGTTATGAATTTCACCATTTAAATAATTTAATTAAAGCATTAAGTAATTGCATTAGTTTTATTTATCCAAAACAGAAAACAAATGTTATATTTGGAAAGAGCATGGAACTTTGGATGGAAAACATATTTTACATGTTGGAAAACAATTTTAAATGATTTAGTTAAGCATATTACCAATTTAAATGCATTAAATAAGAGGTGAAACAATTATTCAATTTAAAGGTTGCAAACCAGAACACAAAGTTGATATTCAAGTGTGGCATTTAATTTTGGATGGAATTCATGTTTTGAGTATTTAATTTGGAGCAACCATGTTAAAGTTATTAATTATGCCATTTAGTTAATCATTTTAAGGATTATAAAGTAACCTTAAATTTAATTGTCCAAATTGCAGAACAAAGGTGATAATCAGAAAGTTCATTGAATTTTGACTGAAAAACATATTTTACATTTTTATTTTGAGTTGTTTTTGCAATTTTTAGGGGCAAAAGAAAAACAGGGACCAAACTGTGATTTACAGGGACTTATAAGGAAAAAGGAACCACAGGGAGGCCCCTGGGATGTTTCTCACACAGTGCACCTTGGCCCTGTGTCTCTGCCGTGCGGGGCCAGCGCCACAGTGGCGTGTGGGAAGTGAGGTGGCACCTGGTGAGACGCAGACATGTGGGACCAGGGAGCCCGCGTGGAAAAATTGTAAAAAGGGGGCCTTTTGCGTCCCCGGGGATTCGACCCCGCGCCCCTGCGCTGTGCGGAACAGGTTCAGTACCACTGCGCTGCAGTGCGTTTGCTGACAGATAGTGTGTGCGCGCGGTTTTGAGGTGGGCTGGATACGCTAACTGAATTTTACACCAAAGTTCAGTTCGTCAGACGAACGAACGAGACGGCGATGAACTCCGGTGGGGAAAACGGCGGCTGCAGTGGTGACTAGCGGCACGAAGGCACGCTCAGAGCAAAGGGGAGAGACAGAGTAAGGGCCCAAAGGCGGATGGCTCACCGGAGCGCGCGAGGTTGTCGCAGTGGGCTCGGGGAAGGCCGACGGCGAAGCAGACGGCAGCAGCTGCGTGCCGTGGGAGGAGCTCGACGGCGCTGTCTCCCTGGGGTCTCCCAGTGCCCGGCGAGGAAGCACGGGAGAAGATGGAGCCACCACGGCTTCATTCCCGTGCCTTGGAGGGTGAGACAACGACCACGGCGGCCGCCCTGGGGGCTCCAATTCCCGGCCATGGAGGTCCTCTCCGGTTTCAGAAAGCTTCAGACGAAAAAGGCAGAAGAGAAGAGGGGCTCCGAGAGGGGAAAATGGAGATGGCGGCGCGAGGAGACGGAGTAGGGCTAGGGTTCGCGAGGGGGGCTGATCGGGGTAGAAATAGGGGGAAGGAGGGGCAGGTGGGAGCTCGGTTCTGTCCTTTTCTCCCAGCGATGGCGTCATCGCCCGTACGGAGGTGGGGGAAGTAGGCCTCGGGCCGAAAGTTAGAAGGAGAAGGGGTATGGTGGGCTGGGGTTGGGCCTTGCTCGGCTGGGCTGCCAGGAGGTGGGAAAGGAGGGGTTGTAGGTGGGCTAGCCCACTTGGGCTGGCCTGCCTCCCCCTTTTGGGGTTTTTTTTCTGTTTACATTTTTTTTGTAGGAAAGAAAGAGAGAGAGAAAAAGAATAAGGTGTTAGGGTTTTATTTTTTATGAAATAATTTTTATTGATTTACAAAACAGTAAAGTCAAAGCATGTTAACATTAATTTCAAAAAATTTGAAATGTCAATTTGATTTGAATTTGCTATTTGAATTTCAAATAGGGTTTCATAAGAATTTTATTTTTGAAATAACCAATTTTATTCAATAAACTCAACCAATTATGAAAACTTATTGAATTTAATTATTTGCAAGATTTTAATTTTAAACCACATTTGGAACATGCCAAGTATGAATGATTTGATTTGAATTTGAACTGGAATTTACCATTAGGGTGTTAATAAAAAGGGGGTTTTATTAACAAGCATTTTAATTCATTCAAATTCAAAACTATTGAAAACATTTTGAGTTGTTTAGTTTGCAACTTTTAATTGGAAACTTTGGACATGTTTGAAAGTTTAAATTGGTTTGAACTTTTTAAGTTGTTTTGAAAACAGGGGAAATGCATATGATGCATGTGATGCAAAGAAAAAAGAAAAACAACCAAATCCTATTTGGGGGAAATCCCTTGGGTGTTACAGAAGGTTCCTGAATATTTTGTTTAGACTGATAGGGTTCCCGTCCCCGATTTTTCCATTGCAAGCAAGAAACCCCCGAGTTTTTACATCATCCACACTAGAGAGTGCAATCCCTATGCACAGGGGAACTGAACAGAGTTTAACGAAACAGGTAGAACTATACATTACTTATTCCGAAACATCAAGAGGTCCCAGAACTCATATTGAAGCGAGATCGCACTGGAGGCTGGGGGCGCTGGCAGAAGCGTGCTTGGACTTCTTCAGCGGGGTGTCGCCTTGCTACGGTGACCAGCAGGCAGCGTCCAAAGGCGAGGCTGGGCTAAGCACATAAGTTTTCTTGATGCTAGTCTCTCCTAGGCTAGCTGGCATCCAGGAGAAGAGCATGATGTCCAACAACGTGCTAGGTCTTGCTAGCCAGGAGCAGTGGTTTGAGCAACAGATTTGACAGCTCCTGGCATAACTAGTCTACCTGGAGGAGAGCTTGGGGCTTGAAGAGAAGTCTCATGCTCTATATCGAAAGCAACACCTTCCTCATAACCTGTTTGATATTTAGCCAAGAAATGTTATTGAAGACCATATCATTTCTAAATTTTCACATGTTCCACATTACTGCAGCATATACGGAATTGAGTGCAGAGTTTTTCTCGTTTGAAACCCATAATCTAGCTACTGATTCGAAGGATGAGCCAATACTTACTGCAAATCATATATAAACGATGGCCCAAATGTTTCTAGCAACTACACAATCGAACATGAGATGATTCACTGTTACTTTCTTAGAGCAAACCAGACATTCCTCAGGTTTAAGGATTTGCCTTTTCCTAAGGTTGCCTTTGGTCATGATTTTACCATGGGAGACCAACCATAGAAAACATGAACTCTAGGTGGAATATTAAGCTTCCAGATTGAAGGAATAAACACGGGCAAGACTCCCTTAAAGTTGACGACATGATACAGGGAGCTAGAGGAGTAGAGCCCTTTATTTTCTAGCTGCCATATTAGCGAGTCCCCTTCGTGTGAAAACTGAATTCCCTTAACTGTCTCTAGTACATCAATCCATTTTTTCCATGATACAGGGAGCTACAGGAGTACAGCCCTTTATTTTCTAGCTGCCATATTAGCGAGTCCCCTTCGTATGAAAACTGAATTCCCTTAACTGTCTCTAGTACATCAGTCCATTTGTTCCATGAGACACCCATTGAGATTTCTTCTAAAGGTGAGTTTTAGGTTTATACCATCCCAAGCATCTGCGAGGGTGATCCCTTGCTCATTGCAAACTATATAGACGTCCCAGAACAGGACAGCTAGAGGAGAATTACCAAACCAGATATCTTCCCAAAGCCTAATATTCAATCCATCTCCCACTGCCCATGTATATCCAAACCTGATGGTTTTTACAACCTCTAGGACTCCTTTCCAGAAACTTGGAGGGATTGGCTAGACTACAGGTGAAGATGTTTGGGGAGTTAATATTGTACTTGTGATCTATGATGGTTTTTCAAAGCTTTCCATCATCTTGTATATAGCGTTTGAGCCAAGACCCCAACATACAGTTGTTGATTTCTTTACCGCCCACCGAATCCTTCTTCATGCATACTAGGGCCCAATTAGCTAGATGGAGCTTTCTATTACCTTCAAAGTCACTCCAGAGGCAATGTGACATCTTTTTATTGATCAAGTCTAAAGCCCATTTTGGGAATTTGAAAAAGGAAAGCAGGTAGGCAGGGATGCTTGCCAGACAAGTTTTGATGAGTGTTATACGACCAGCATAGGAGAGAAGTTTACCCCTCCAGCCTGCCATTCTAGCTAGAATTTTATCTATGAGGGGCTGTATATCCTCTCTCCTAAGCTTATCATAGTGGAGGGGGTCCCTAAATATTTGATAGGGAAGGAGCCATTTCTACAAGCTAGGGTATCCGCAAAGGGTGCAGCCTCCTCGGCCTCCATTCCAATGAGGATTAAATCGTTTTTTGAGTGGTTGATTTTCATCGTTGAGACTTGTTCAAAACAGGACATGACTAGCTTTAGATTTGAAGCCTTCTCTAGGTTATTTTGTAAGAACAATTGTATCATCTACGTATTGGAGGCAAATGACACCTCCAGGCATCGCAACAGGGCATAGCCCCTGAATTAAGCTATTTTAAGCAGCTTTCCTCAATATCCTAGTAACTACACCTACTACCAAGTTAAAGAGGAGCGGGGACAGAGGGTCTCCTTGACGAAGGCCTTTCCCGAGCCTAAAAAAGGACCCTCTACCTGGTTGATTTTAATTCTCACTGAACCATTTCGAACCGTGTCCATAACAAATTTGATCCGGAGGAGATGGAACCTCTAATTCTAACGAGCTCTTCTAGGAAATCTAGGTTTACGTTATCAAAGGCTTTCTCTTAGTCTAATTTGAGGATCAACCCTTTCTATTTAGAGCTATGGACAGAGTGTAGTATCTCATGCGCAGTTACTACACTCTCTAAGATGAACCTCCCTTTCACAAAAGACGATTGGTTCCTAGAGACTATCCTATGAAGGATAGTGGAGAGATATTGGTAAGGACTTTAGTGAAGATCTTGAAGCTACAATTAAGGAGGCTGATTGGGCCAAACTTCTTCATAATTTGTGCATCTTGTTCTTTGGGAACAGAGTCAGAATTGCAAAGTTAAGTCTCTTAATATCTAGCTTACCATCATGGAAATACTGGAATGGGTTTAGAGAAGTCCTCCTTAATGAGTTCCCAGAAGTGCCGGTAAAAGATGAAAGAGACCCCATCAGGGCTTGGAGCCCCATCTGAATAGGAGTCAAAAACATCCTTTTTGACTTCAGTTTCAGAAAAAGGAGCCTAAAGCAGGTTGTTTTCCTCAACAGTGACCTTCTCATCCAGGGAAAAGAAATCTTTGCTTAGGCTACAACCTAATTTATCTTCTTTGGGTTTTATAGATATCAGTAGCTATTCTAATAATTTCATGGGTGTCAGTAGTCTCCCCATTAGGACCTTCTAGGGTGTGTATCAGAGTATTTCTCCTTTGTTGGTGTAACATCCACCTTTTTGTAATAAAAAGTTTGTGTGTTTGTGCTTGTGATCATGTCATGTCATGCATGCATTTTGAACCCCTGGTTGGTTTTAAAACAAGTGCATTAAAATTTAATACCGGAGTTTATTAAAATCACTTAAAAGTGCCAATTTAAATTGATGCTTTAAAATGGTGCAATTTTTGTCCAACAAAAATATGTTGAGGTTGCCTATGTGTTAAGGAACCTAAAAATATTTTTTTGTCAATTTTTACTAATTTCAGAAAGGTCCTCAAAATATGTTTTAAGTTGTTGTTTTAAAAAGGACAGGGACCTTTTTGCAGTTCTAGAGTTTCAAGGGGGGTTTTCGAAAATTTGGTTTTGTCATCTTCTTCCTCTGGACATGGCCAGTAGACGAGCAAGCTCCCTAAGTCGCCTTCCCCGCCACCTCCTGCTTCTCCTCTGCGAGGATAAGGGCCAGGAGAAGTGCCCCGGTTCCCCTCTATCCCCTCCTCACCTCGGTGCCTCTCCTCTCTGTCCCTCCCACCCGCAGAAACCCGAACCCTAACCGCCACCAATCGCCGCAGGTCGCCGGCGATACAGCCTCCCCCGCGCCTTTCCGAGCCCTCCATCGTCACCGCCGCATCCCCCTCCTTCGCCTCAAGCACGCAGGGCAGCCGAGGAGCCCCGACAGGCCTCAATTTTTCGCCGAAATCCGTCACGTCCGCCGCCGGAATTCTCCTCGTCGCCGGCGATTCCCGCCGCCCCGCGTGTCCCTGACCCCTCCATCCGCCTCACGGTAACCTCAGGAGCCCGCCGGTGCCTCCCCTTTTCTCCCTCCCCCTCCGCAACTCTCTGCCGCCACCGTCCGACAACCGCCGCCGTGCCGCAGCTCGCCGGCGAGCTCTCCGGCGACCAATCGGTCAGCCGCGAGCATCCCCGCACTCCCCATGATCTCCTCAACCTCGTGGGCTAGTTTGATTCGGAAATACCGCTCCAATTCGATGAATTGCATCGGTTCCGTGAGTTTTTGGCCCGGGGTGATGTCACAGTGACGTCATGCCTGCGTCACCTGCCCTGTTTCTGTTTATTTCTTTTAAACGAAAATTGATCTGCCACGTGGACCCCACGTGGACCCCACCTATAATTTAAATTACAGAAAATTAATTAAATTTGTAAATGCAATAACTTTTAATTGGCTAATCAGAAAAATGTGTTCAATATACCATTTTGTTCAGAAAAATACAATCTACATGTCTATGTAATTTGCACACATTTTTGACAAAGTTGAATTTTGAGAATTATTTAATTCATTTAAAATAAAGAAAATAATTTTTTATTCAAGAAAATTAGAAAATTACAAGTTATATGTCAAAATGCTTAGAATGACAAGTGCAACCTAGTTATGGTGTTCTCAACCCTATTTGAGCACTTTAACCTGTCGCACCTCTAGGTTTTGCCCGAATCGGCCTCCGAGGTCCATTTCGGGACTAAATTCACTAAAATTGTTTTCTTAACATATGAACCCTAGCAACCCATGAACCATGTTTAGGGCTTATCTTTAATGCATTCAAATGTTCATGCATACATATTGAGCATTGCATCGATGCCTGTTTTGAGTGTTGTTCTCTCTCTTTCCGGTGTTTGCTCTTATCGGTAGACCTCGAATCCGGAGAGAAGTTCGACACCCCTGTGGCCGAATACTTGGTCTAAACAACCAAGTCAAGCACTTATTCCTGAAGCTTTCTCTGGTTTTCTTGAAACAAGGCAAGCATAACCTCTTATCTGCCCATATATGTTTTCGAAATGTTTTCATTCTCGTACGATGCATGCTTTTACAAAGTATCTTGAGTCAGTAGATAGTGTTGTCCTATTTATCTGCATAAACCAGATATCATGATTCCATGCTCCTAGCAGACATAGGATTTGTTTGTGTGTATCGCCAGAGCCTCAAATATGCCATGCCTAGTCATACATGTCTGTTGATCTCTGCTCCATCTGGTTGATGAATCAGAGTTACGAAATGAATCTAGTATGACAGGATGACGTGGTAAGGTTTGAGATGTGTGCTTAATATGATTAAAGGCTTGGATGAGTTGCCACATGGGATGTGGTGATTTGCCTCGTTCATGCCCCTAGGAGCGAGTTCTCGCCTTTGAAGCCAAGACTGATCGTGCAACCACACGGGGATTGGATTCCCCTCGGTTTCAACTTGTCTAGTTTGTTCCATGAGTTGCCTAGTTCGGGAGTTCCATTTGGATTTGCGGGGATGTTAAAAACGTTTACAAAACTAGGACGTGGCGGTGTAACAGCCTGTGGCGAGACAGTAGTTGAAGCACCGCTCACAACGATAGAGACCCGGCAGGAGATGGCCACTCCCTATTGGCGGTCCATCTCTACTCGGAGCGACTCATGGAATAGGCGAAGCAAGGGAAAGATCGTGGTTAGCCACCCTCTGCCGGCACATCGTCGGAATTGTGCCAATAGCTTTGCATTAAGAGTCGGTTGATACGTGTGGGTAAAGTTGTACACCCCTGCAGGGTTTAATCTTTTTGAAAAGCCGTGTCCGCGGTTAAGGACAACTTGGTGACGGATTCTGAGATCATAGATAACTTGAACATGACGTAAAAGATGTTGGCAATGAATGTTTAGTTGCAAGAGGTGGTTCCGGTTATCATGTGATGGATGATGCTTCAAAGGTTCTGAAGGCAATACCCGAGGAAAGGGTGTTCTTTTAAAAGATTTGTGAAAAACTTCCCAGTCTCCCTCTATTCGAAACAAAGTTGGCTTTACGCAAAACAACCTTCATAAACCCTTTATGAACAAGCAGATATATAATAGGTTAGTTAAGTCTTGTTGAGTACCTCCCGTACTCATGTTTGCTTCAATTTGGTTCAGGTGGAGTTCCATACCTTTGGTGGTGTTTCAACGTGGACATCGACGGATAGTTTGGGGTTTCCCAGGTAGCAGCCTGGAATCTATGGGCTGGGACGTCGCCTTATGTTGCGGCCTCTTAGGCCTTTTTGGTTCTTGTTGAATATCAACATAATTTGCTTTCCGTTGTCTGATGTAATGTTGGGTCATGTGACCTCTGCTTGTAAGCTATACTCTAGTAACATCCGTTTAATAAAGCTTCATGTCTAGAGTGTTGCTTTGATCGATTGTTGGTTTCGAGCCCGTTGTTATACAGTTTTGGCTATGCCTGCATAGTTGTCGCAGTCGAGGGGTTGTGGAGCCGATGATCCATGTACGAGCCCGCCTGCCGATGTGATTCGTCCTGGGGCGAGGTAACCCCAGTAACCCTCGATTGTTGTTGCACTTTCTGGACACATAGCAGCTCTGTATAACTTTGGTCCCGTTCCTCGAATTTCATCCGACTCGTGGACGCTTGGGTATACATATCTGGTTATGACTAGCATGTACACAAGGAGTAGTAGATCGGGGATCCGGACTCGTGCCGATGAATCCGGTCTGCCTGCCGTTGTTTGTTGCGGCCGAGGCTGGTAACCCTGAAGCTCTTGTGAGTCCATTGCTAGGAGCACATGACAGTTTGTATATCTCTGGGTCCGGGGTCTGACAGTTGGTTTGCTACAACATGAAAATAAGTTGTATTCATGTCTCCCTCCTTAATATCCCTATCTCTAGCTCGTTGTTTAGCCTTAGTTTCCTATTTAAGCCAAAAAAATTGCATCTCTGCATTGATACACCTAAGAATGTCTTTCTCCTCTACTGACACCTCCTAAAATTCCGCCTTAATATCTAGCACATCATACTCACTCATGAGGGCAGCTTTATGCTTTCTGAGATCTGCTTTGATATTTTTACTACACCACTTGGTGACTCTCCTAAATTTCTTGAGCTTGAAATGCCACCTGCCTAAAGCATTTAATCCATTGGCAGGCTCAGAACAGATTTTTTTCTACGAAGGTTTTAAAATTTGTCCTAAGAAGCCACCATTTCTCAAATTTATAGCTGGCAGGTGGGGGCCTATAAGAGATTCCAGAGTACCAAAGGATTGGAGTGTGGTCACTCCCTAATCTGGGTAAAGCCTAACTAGAGGCCAAAGGGAAGATGTCCTCTAGCTCAGTGTTGCAAAAAGTCATATCTACCACTGACATTATTGAATTGGGATGGTTATTTGTCCAGATGTACTTTCTGTTGGGCCGTTTTATTTCTAAAAGCCCCCAGATTTCCACCCAGGCATTAAACTTCTAACACTACTTGTGATCAATAATGCCATTGCACTTAACTATTTGAAACCCAACCAGATTAAAGCCCCCAACTAATAGGGGGCATGTAGTTTCTAGAAGTATGGAGTGCGGCTCGGAAATAAAGGCCTCTTTACCTTCCTCATAGGGAGAGCCGCAAACAGAGACTACAATCAGCAAAGTTCTCTTAGTCTTATAGAGCAGGCGGCAAGTAATGGAAAAATCTCTATTTTCCAAGAAACAATATAAAAAATGTCACGGTCAACACCAACAAGAATTCCACCTACAGACTAGGGACTTAAGAAAAGAATGAGAAAGTGATTCCTTTTTCGTTTCTTGGAAACAAACTATGGTAGCATGCACACGATGAATAGTATAAGCTATAAGTGTTTTCCTACAGGGGGGGGGCAGTGATGCCTCTAATGTAGGGTTCCAAGAATGGGGTGTTCCAGATTTTTTTTTGAGTGACTGCTGAATTTGTTTTTTAGGAACGGTTCCTGAATATTCAGGAGGCTTAAACGAGTGCAGCAGTCGCTCCGCTCTGGGGCGACTGGGGCGGCGACGAAACCCTAGCCGCCCACCACCCCCCTCCTCCCCCTCCCTCCCTTGCCGCCACCAGAGGCACCCGCCGGGAAGCTGGCGCGCGGCTGCCAAGGACGGTGGCGGCAGGGATCTCGCTGCTCTGCCTCTCCGGCGGAGAGCTTTCGGCATCTGAGGCGGCAGCCTCGGTTGGTGCGGGCGGCGTCGGCCCTGGCGGCGGGGGGCGCCCGTCGATGCTGGTGTCCGTTCTCGTGTCCGCGCGGGCGGTGCAGGGACAGTGGTGCGGGGTCACGGCGCGGGGCCACCCCGTTGGCTCTGGTCGCCAGATCTGAAGACGGCCGCCACAAATCGTGAAGAACCCACCCTGCTAGCTCTGGTGGTCATCATGCCACCCTTGGAGTTTGGCTGGGTGGCTGGGTTGGGGGCCCTGTACTGGGAGAAATCCCTGGCCAGCGGGTGTGGGCACGCCGTCGACGACGTTCTGAACGCCGGCCCCCTCCTTGGAGGCGACGACGAGGTACATCCCCCTCCCCTCATCCCCTGTGCCCGGGTGAAAACCCTAAATCCGTTGGGGATTGGGTGGTGGCGGCGCTATTGCGTCGCGCCCTTCTTGGAGGCGCCGCCTTGGGCCATGGGAAGGCGGCTGTTCTTGGTGGTTCTTGGCGCGCCTGGAGCGGTGGTCTCTCTATGGTGAAGTGCATCGTGGGTTCGTTCTGGATGCTCCCCTACGTCTGTCTCGCCCTCTACAGGTGGTGCTCGCCGGCGGGATGGCGCCCTCAGCCTGGGCGATAGGGGAAAGGGTCCCCTCTCCGACGGCAATGCATTGTTAGATGGGTCGGTGCCAGCGGCTTGGGTGAGCCCTGGCCTCCCACGACTGTTCTCTTGCCATTCTCTTGCCGTGTCTTCGGCGAGTGTTCTCGGCCTAAAGCTTGCGTCTTGTCGGCTCGGCGGCGCCGGCGGCGACGTTTGGTAGCTCGCGTGCAGGGCTGTCCGTGCTGGGCTCTCCTCTCCTGCAAAGCTTCTGCCTTGTGTTAGCGTGCTCTAGGGTGAGCTGCTCTACCCTCTGACGGTGCGGCGCCTTCCGATCCAGGGCGAGAAGAATGGGGTCTTCTTCGAAGGTATAGGTGATTGACATGGCGACGAAGAAGAGCAGCGGGGTCATGAAGGCGGGATCTTCCTAGTGGTGGTGCTCCTCGACGTTTCTCCTTGGTGGTGTCCGTGTCGACTGGCGTTGGATCCGAAGAGCAAGCTGTGTTTCTTTGTTTCATCTTTCTTGTTCTTTGTTTCCTGTAAGCTGATCATTCAGCATAATATCTGTAATTGCCGCGGAAACTCCGGGGTTTTGTTAATTCAAAGCCGGGCATTCTTGCCTTTTATCTAAAAAAAAAAAAACGAGTGCAGCAGTCAAATATAACGTTCAGTTGGGCAAGGCCCATGTTCCCTGTGAGAAAAGGTTAAAGCCCACGGCCATCGGATGAACCGTACTCCTACCTACTCTACTGACCCGTTCCATTTCCATTCCACTCCCGCACACACCCTTCGCCGCCGGCGCTCCGTCGCCAGATCCCACCCTCCGGCGGCGCTCCGTCGCCAGATCCCACCCTCCGGCGGCGCTCCGTCCCCTCTTCTGTACGGGCATCTTTCGGAGTCCTGTTTCTACTCCGTTCCCTGGTCGCATTTTGGGACCATCGATTCCGATTCCTGCTCGTTGACGCACACAAACTTCTCGATCTGAATCCGGAGAGGATTCAGTGTTGTGGATGCCGACGGCTCTATTTAATCGCCGCCGCGAGCCAGCATTATCTGCTCGCCGCTACTCGATTCGTCGCGCCGGTGGAGGTAGCTCACTCATGGCCAGGACCGCGACGGGTCGCCGGCGGCGTCCGAGAGGCGACGACCGGATCAGCGCCCTCTCCGAGGATCTCCTCCTTTTGGTGCTGCGCCGGCTCGACATACGGACGGCGGTCGGCGCCACGGCACTCTCCAGGCGCTGGGCTTGCCTCCGCGGTGAGCTCCCCGTCCTCGACTTCAGTGTCGACACGATGCTCCCGCCGCGCTACCATCGTTGGATTCAGCTCCACGGCGCCGTCGGGAAAGCTCGTTCTCAGTACGACTTGCGTCAAGTGTCACGAGAGCTCATGCCCAACATCAGGAGGTACGAGCACCGAGCCATGCGCTCCTTGACCAGGTCCGTCAAGAGCTTCTTGGACGTCCGCCGGAGGAGGATCAGTAGGCTGACGCTAGAGTTCTTCGTCACACACAGCACCGCCTGCATAAATCAGCTCATCGAGGAGGCCATCGATGTTTGCCGGCTGGATGAGCTGCAAGTTGTTGCTAAGCCGATTTTTTGGCGGCGCGCGGTGCACACCTTTGCCAGCCATGGCCTCTGCAAGGATCCCAGCGCGTCACGCCTGCAAAGCCTCAAGCTTGGAGGCTGCGTGCTCCCGCCACTGCTCGAGTACAGCTCGCTCACTAGGCTCGTCCTGCAGGACATACCGGAATCGACACCTGTGGCAGCCTACCAGGCGGTTTTCACCTCGTGCCAGCAGCTGCAGGTGCTGCATCTCATCTCCTGTCGGTGTAGCGGCGGGGTGATATTCGTGGATGCCCCCATGTCGAAAATCAGGGAGCTCGTTGTGGACGACTGCAGATTCAGACGGTTACGTCTGAGGTCTCTCCCCAATCTCGAGAGCCTAGCCTCCCTGGGACCGAGAGTGTTCCTCGACTCCCCTTCATTCCACTGTCTCAGGAAATTTAACCTCACCGAGTGCCTCGGCGTAACAATGCAAGGATTTCGCCAATACCTGAAGCGAAACCTGAAGATAGACCATGAGTCGCTTCTTGAAAACATCTCAGAGGTAACGCATCTGATTGTCCGGATCAGTGGGCCTGACAGATGGATCGTGCCGTCCAGATCATCCCCATCGACAACGTTGCTGCCTAACCTAAGGCGGTTGCTTGTCGCCGACGTACCTTCGTCCTGGGACGTCTCATGGCCTCGCCTCCTACTCGAGACGGCGCCTTCCCTGGAGGTGCTCCACGTCCACATTGCCACTTGCACAGAAGATGAGCCTGGTGACGAGATACTCTGGAAACCAACCATGCTTCGGCACCATCACTTGGAGGAGTTTATGATGGTTGGTTATGAGGGAACAGAGAGGCAGATTTACCTTGTCAAGTTTGTCATGGGAGTATGCACATCCTTGCGCCAGGTCTCCATCTTCAAGAACGGGCATGCTCGGAACAAGGGGCACTGGGACTGGGAGTTGGTGACGCAGCAACACTTGTGGACTGACGAGGAGAAGAAACACACACTGAAGCACGTCATGGATGAAGTTTATTCTTTGTCAGCTGCCGCTCCGGTTCAACTGGTTTTTGGCTGAGTTTTCTCACGTTTGTGCTTGACCTGCAACCATCTAGTAATGCACATGCTTCTTTATATTTAGCTAGCACTAAGCCTGTTTGTTGCTGCGAAAAACCATACAAAAGGATAAGTAATGGCTGAGGTCATGAGGATTCTTGGAAGAGCGTTGGGGTCATGGGAGTTTAATACGGTTCCTGCAGAAAAAAAAGATGGCGGAAAGACAGGGATTCTTGGAAGAGCGTTGCGGTCATGGGAGTTTAAATCATTTGTAAGTTCTTAGTCACACTTATATTATCGTATAAGTAATAGGGATGATTATAGCTAAGTCATTTGCAAGTTGTTGGTCCCATATATATTTTTCGTGTATAAGTAATAGTGATGGGAGAGTGAACTTACCATCAACTCCAAACTTTGTACTAAGTAGGATTCAATGTAATTAATTTCTTGCAGTCAAATATTGTGCTTCTTACTTGTTGTTTTTCCGTGCTAAATAGCGCACTGTCTGCATTATCCATTCACAAGCTATGTACCTCTGCTCCGCAGCTCAGCTTATGTGCCTTGTGAGTTCGTCTTGACTTCTTTTACTCAATTTTCAAATTGATATTTACTTGTGTACCAAATTTGGTCTATAAGTGTAAGGTTTGTCATATGATTTCTTTTATCAATGCACAGCTGATTATCATACAAAATCTTCTCAATGCATCTATTTTTTTGAGGCTTTCACCAACACTTAGTATTTTCTATCATTTCAAATACTATAGCCATCAGATCGAATACGTTGTGTTTAGATATTTCTGTTGCAATTCCCTTCTTTCAGGTCCTAATCCCTCTCTGTACTCTCTACCCTATGCCTCCAAGCTCTTTCTTGACGCCTTACCATATCCCGCCTCCTCAAGCCTGTGCACTGTCCAGGAGGCCTGTGCCATGCTTCGAGTCCATAACCACCTCACTCTCCCTCCACGGAAAGTTGGAAACTGCACTGGCTCCTGTCCCAGGGACGTGTTCATGTTGTTCACTGAGATGCCAGAGCCCAGAGCACTCTCTGCCTCAGTTCTGTGCTTATTGCATCTCTGCAAGTGCAACTTATAATTCCGTGTTTGTCATATATATATTTTTTTGGATTAAGCAGTCCAGTTATATGTTTTTGTCAAGCTATTTGACCTCCCTATGTTTAGCGCCTTCTCTAATCACCTAAGGCCTTGTTTACTAGTGGTGTATTTTCATTCCCTAGGGGATTTTGCTTTCATCATATTCCCACAAATACTCTTCCCTCCTAATAAACTAGCATGGGGTAGAGTTTTTCATCTAGGAAAAAATGAGGTGGTTAGTAGGGAATATCTAGGGATTATCCTCTTCAAACTTGGAGTAGTAAACGGACTATTGGGGATTTTCCGGGATCCGGGATAATCCCCTCCAATCCCCTAGAATACACTAGAAGTAAACAAGGCCTAACAGTTCTACGAGGAGCACGTTTTGATCTCCTATATTTTCAGAGTTTTGTTCTACCAAAACTGGCGTCTTTTATCTATTGAAATTGCATACATGTGCAATATTAGTGTCATTCTGTGTATCTTTACTTTGGCTGATCCTTCGTTCTACTTTACATTAGTCCTTTGGGCGTTAATACATGACATTCACTAGTCTTCCACATTTCTAACGTTGTTGACAACAGTCTTTAGGGATAAAGTAATTGGAGTCATGAACTGGATTTGATGCCTGGTTCAAACTAGTAATTGGAGTCATGAACATGGATTTGATGTCTGGTTCAAACTAGTAATTGGAATCATGAACATGGATTTGATATCCGGTTCAAACTAGTTTTCAAGATGAAGCTATCTGTTTCTACTGTTGCTGATCAGAACGGCGAACCTATTGTGAATATTATTAAGTCAGCTGCCAAATCTGAAGAGAGCAACCTCTCGTCATTGAATAAGGAAGATCGATTTGTTCGCTCAGAAGGTTGTATTGATTTCACTGATCTTCAATTTTCGTTATACATGGGCATTGCCTTTCTCCATATATGAGAATCTGTGTTCTGCGTTTCTGCTTATGACAGTCCACTTTGGTCACCATTTGGATGAGAACATGTTGCTGAATCAGCAGGCCGCGTTACACCAGTATTGTGCACGCAAGCTAGATAACTCAGTTCCTGATCAAGGTCTTTATTTCTTTTATCTTCCTAGTTATCTAACTATATATCAAATGTCCTTTGAATCTATCATTTATCACTGTTTTGTTTTGAAATTCCCGTCAACGTATAAATCTATGGGATATGGTATAACATTATTATGCTCCACTTGAAAATTGGAAAATATGTAGTCCTTTGCTCTCTCACGTTACCATTTTCTAAAGAAATGTTGGGTCACCATTTGCTGTGAGGTAATTGTTCATTGGAAGGTTAGTTTCAATAATATTGAAGCTGGATCATAAGTTTTTATCAACCAACTGTGTTGTCTTGAAGTCAGAGCCACAGAATGACCTTGGTTAGGCTGCAAAACATCTTCGGTTGGAAACTGACATGCTAAATATTCATGTATGTTCCCATCTTTTTTTTTGTGAAAACGCAAGACCTTTGCTTTTCATTATATTGGATAGAATGAGTTTGTTACAATCCTCCTAGGAGGCGGGTTACAGTCAGGATTACACGGAATCAGTGAACATCCCAGGTCTGGGGTAACATGGCTTGTAGGCCTAGAGCTCCAGCTCGTGTCCAGAGGGCGGCCTCGTCTCTGATCCTAACAACCAAGGCATTCGTGGAGGGGATGACACCGTTGAAGTCATTGCGATGTTTCCATAGCATCCAAGGGATGAGCAGCGTCGTGGTTACGAGGCCCTTATGCATGGGCTTTGGGGTGCACTGCCTCGCCGCATACCACCAGTTCGTCATGGAGGCCTCATTGTCCGGCACGCGGCAAGTAAGGCGTAGCCAAGACAAGATCTCGTGCCAGACTTGCTTGGAGAACAGGCACTCGAGGAACAGATATGATGAATCGATTCCGGTGCCTTGTCGCAAAGCGGCCAGCGTGGTGGGTGTGGCAATCCTCTTCGGGCAAGGCGGTCGGCGGTCCAGCAGAGGCCAAGGCTGGCGAGCCAGTGGAAGAACCTCATGCGAGGTGGTGCCCAAGCCCTGTGAGTTTCTTTTTTCGAGGATATTCAATTGCATACCTGATTTTTATAGAAGGAAAGAGTTGGTACAATTTAGACACCGACAACAATCGCTACAAGCAACCTTGCTGTCGAGACACACTCCACTCTACTCCTAGATGACTATTCACGCAGCAGTGCTCCAACTCCTGCGCCAGCCTGGAGCCCTGTGAGTTTCCAATCGTGGCAGGAGGTGGAGCCGTGGAAAGTAGCCCTGTAGGCAGATTTTGCAGAGTAGGCACCATCTGTGGCCCACTCCCATCGCAGGCGGTCCGGCTCGGTGGTGAGGGTAGTGTGCTCGATCACCTGCCAGAGCATCAGGTACTGGCCTATCTCCTCGATGCCCAGGATGCCATGGATGTCACAGGCCCAGTGATGTAAATGCAGGCTGTCTGCCACGGTCCGGATTTTGTGGCGTCTTTTAGGGACGAGGCGTGCAGGTGTGGCGCGATTTCGGAGCTCTTGCTCGGGAGAGGAGGGGAAACAGGCTGAGAATATAATTATCCTTTGTTTAGATAGGGTTGATGCTATCAAATTCCATTTCATTTCAGATCAAGTTGACTGACTTAAAATCTTAAATGTCATCCTTGTTCATATAATTATGTTTATAATTGTGGTCCATTAAGTCCACCTTCCTACATGCAATTTTTTAAGGATACGTCGTGGGAGACGTATCGGTTTCATAGAAGAAGGGGCCGACGGCAAGAACGCACTCCACCTAATTACAAAAGGGACTACTCACGACACGTCCAGCTATCCACCTGGCGCAGACTACCCCTAAAGAGGCCCATGGAACACCACAGTGAGGCCTCCGCCTCAACCAACCGAAGGACCTGTTCCACCGAAGATTGCTGTCCTCCGAAAACCACAGCATTACGGTGCCTCCAAAGACACCAGCAGGTCAAGTTGATAGCCGTCCACATGTTCTTCTTGTCCTGGCCTGTCAGCGAGCACAGTGGCAACCAACCCGCGAGCCTCTCCTGTTGAGTCGGGGTCGGCAAAGATAGGCCCCACCGACCTACTAGCGTGGCCCACACCTGTTTGGCAAGGACCCAGGAGCAGATGGTTCAGATCTTCACCCTGTTGGTCACAGAAAGGGCACGAGGCCGGGTGTGGCAACCCCTACGGCTGAGCTTGTCTGCCGTCCAACACCTGTCCCGCAAGGCCAGCCACGGAAAGAATTTGCATTTGTTCGGCGCTTTGGAGCACCACACCTGCTTCGTCCCAGCGAGGCCCTCCGAACCCGCGAAGAAAGCCCTATACGCAGAGCGGGCTGAGTCCTACATGCATTTTGTTGCTTAGAGCTGTCAATAATCTACCTTCCGTTAGACACTTCTATTTCTAACACTTCTATTTTACTACTCCCAACTGCTTCTAGACCTATGAACTCTTTTTAAATATAGATTTTTCTACAACCTTGAGGCTTATTTACTGATTACGTCGTGTTGTAATTATACCCTTGCATAGTAAATGTGCAGGTTCTCAATGGTAAATGAAGGTTTCTCACTTACTGCCAGAAAAAATGGTGATGTTTGTGAATAATGAAGGGATGTATTACCCGGTACTTTATGTACCTGAAACTAGAATAAATTGTACTTACAGTTGGAGGATTAGTTGATTTTGGTAGTACTTCCTTATGCCTTTGTGACTAGCTATACTGCTTACATTTAATCGTTATTAAATATTGTGTCTTAACTTTCTTAACTTTATTTTTCAGAAATATACAATACTCTACACTTATACTTTCTTTTAATAGGCTGCGGGTGCCCTTGTTGTTGTGGCCGTACCAGAAGGTTTCCCAGCTGTAGTAACAACGTGAGTTTCCGTACAAATAGTTTATAGATTTCCAGTATAGTGCCAAGTTAAGCATTTTATTGGATTCAGTTGATATATCAGTATGAAGTGTCTGATTTCAATTCAGTTAATGTGGGGTATAATTAATATTTCCAAATTTACGAACTTTTGTTATGTTATGATGTTTCTTTCAGTTAATTAAAGTAAAGCTTGAAATTGAGTCATGTTAAAATGGGAAGTGCGAGAACTGAGTGCTAGCTCAGTGGCTAGAGGCCGCGAGTGCACGCCAAGCCACCCGGGTTCAAGTCCCAGCTACGGCTGTGTGCGCTCAGTTGCGAGAATAAACTTCATATGAAGCGCTTTTTGAATATCATATTAAAGCGATGAACACATCCGGTCACGTTTTTTTTTTTAAATGGGAAGTGCTAGTTTGGAAGTTTGAAAGAGTGTATGGAACGCCTTGTAAATCATGTTTGAACAATTGCGGAGTAGCTAAGCATTGGGGTTTTATACATTGTAATACAACGCGGTCGCTTTGTCTCTATTAGCCAGGTACTGAACTTCATTTCCTTGTGTATGTTGCGAAATTTCTACTGCTTGCCACAGAATTAGTCATTTCTACCTGACTAACTTTGGGAGGGAGAGAATCGGTTATGTGCAGCCTTGACTCTGGTTTTTTTTTTTTTTTTTTTTTTTTTTTTTTTTTTTTTTTTTTGAAATAGAAGCCCTTAGGCCGTAGGCTTTGCATTAAAGCGATGCACACATCCGGTCTTATATTGAAAAGGAATAAAGTGTTAGAGAGTTTGAAATCCCGTACAAGTAATGGATCACTTAAGGTGGCCGTAAAGATTAACCACAAGAAAATTACAGCTTTATGCATTAAGACGTCTAGCATTAAGCCACCCATCCTATCTGTAGATAGCCCGAACGACCGCCCGAAAGAGTGCCATCAGTCGAGCACATCCGGTATTTATAAGTTCTGTTGATGAGCCAGACTCGCCGGAGTAAGACTTGTGAGCCTCGGAAGCGGAGGTGCTGTCAGATAAGCTATCCTGGCAGCAACGGGGGCGGAGTAGGGTGCCGTTGAACATCTTCACCTCCAGCACGTCGTCCACCATGTCGTCGTTGATGTACCTGAATGTGAGCATGTTGCCCACATCCAGGTTGTACATGCGCTGGAACTGCCCTCACCCATGGCGCAGGTAGAGGTCATCGTCACGTCGCTGCAGGAACACGTGAACGGGCCTGTTGTGGCAGCCCTCCAACTGGAGGCTGAACCTAAAGGGCCCGTTGCGCTCGAGGAGGATCTCCGATATACGATGTGGAAGACGAAGCCTGTTCCACAGTGGGGGCAACAGGTGGACGTAGAATTCTGGTAGCCGCAAACCGTCCTCCTCCTCCTCCTTCTCCGCCGCCGCAGCCTCCTCCACCGCAGCGACAACGCCACGCTGTGCACCGCGTGCTGCCCCCCTGCTCCGCGTCCACGCCTACTGAAAGCTCATGATCCCTCTAATGATTTTGGTGATGATGATAACACGGATATATCCTATCTAACAATGTTGTTTAGACTGTGCAGCTAATATCTCAGGTGATCATCTTAATATACTCATCAAAAGATCAAAGAGAAGAACTATATTCTGGAATTACTGCCACCGGATTTTTCAGATCGCAGGCCGGAAATTCGGGAACTTAAAAGGGCGGATTATCCGGCCCCCTCACCGGAAATTTCCGGCACCCTTCCTGGCACTCTCGAAAACGACTAAGTTCTTTTCTGCCCGCGCACAGATGCCAGGGCGGAAATTTGCCCCGGAAATTTCCGGTGCAAAAATCCGGCCCTCTGGGACTTAGCAAAAATTGGATCATTACAAGTTGCCCGCGCACAGAGATGGGGGCGGAATTTCTGCCCGGAAATTTCCGGGCCCGGATTTTTCAATTATCCGCCCCCCGGATATTTCAATATTCCGGTCGTCAAGTCCTTAGCAGAAATTTGCTAAGAAGGATTCTTCATCGGTCGATGCCCGCGTACAGAAGGTGGGGCGGAAATTTGCCCCGGAAATTTCCGGAGCAAATATCCGGCCCCTGGTCCTTAGCAATTTTTCATCAACCAGTTGTTGCCTGCGCACAGAGATGGGGGCGGAATATTGGGGCGGAATTTTCCGCCCCCGGATATTTCAAATATCCGCCCCCCAGAGAATTCAAATTTCCGGCCAAGACACACCGGAAATTTCCGGCCTTTACTCCGGAATATTCCGGTCCCGCAGGACTGCAACGGTCAGATTTTGGAGGAGCCTATAAATAGCTGTCTTCTTCCTCTAGATAGGTAGCTCGTCCATTCCTCTCTCTCCTCCATTGTTGTAGAGCTCAAAACGCCCCGATCTCCCTCCTCCTCCAACCAAACTCGATGCCCTTCAAGGATCTCATGGAGGAGGACTAGATCTACCTTTCCACCTAGCCAAAACGTGTGTACCCACACCACAACTCTTGGGATCTTGTAATCTCTTGGTTGCCTTGACATCCAAGGGAAACCCTAGTGCTTGTAGCTTCCACCTTGTAGCAAGAAGCTTCGATTGTTGAGAGCCTCCATCTCACTTGTGGAGTAGCCTCAACCCCTTGTAAAGGTTTGGTCAACGCCTTCAAGTCGACCTCATAGTGGAAACGAGAATCTCCCTCACCGGAGAAGCTCAAGGAGAACAAGGTGTGCACATCCGTGCTATTGAGGAGCGCCTAGGTGGCTCCCCACCTCTCCAACGTAGACGTACTTCTTTCAAGAAGGAACTACGGGAAACATATCCTTGTCTCCGTGTTTTTCACTTGTTGTTTTCTTGTACCATTCCTTTCTTTCCGCTGCTACTTGCTTCATACTACCTAGGGTGTTCATACTACCTAGGGTGTTCACTTAGTTGCACATTTAGGTAATCAAGCATTTACTTTATTAAAGCCCCCATTAAAAGTGAAAAAGAAGTAAAATTTGTAGGTCACCTATTCACCCCGCCTCTAGTTGACCATATTGCACTTTCAATTGGTATCAGAGCCTCGGCTCTTTTATCGGGTTTAACCGCCTAAGAGTAATCATGGTCAACGGGGATGATCCCGAATCTTCTAAGGAGGAGCTCTCCAAAATGGCCGACACTATAGCCAACCTAGAGACAACGGTTTGTACCATTCAAACCCAATTGTCCAAGGTTAGCTCTAGTGTGGGCTCGGAGGTTTCCTCCATCAAGAAGATGTTGGAGAACATGATGGGTAGAACCAAGGGGCCGTCTCACTCTCCCCATGTCACCGATGAGGATAGTTCGGATGAGGAAACAAATCCGGATATTTCCGAAATCGAAGAAAACATTGCCAAAGCTAAGGCTAAAGCCGCACAAAAGGCTAAAGCCAAAGCTAAGGAGAGTGACGGTGGCTCCAAGTCTCAAACGGCTAATGGTTCGGGGTCCAATTCAAAAGTTCCACCACCACAAAACTATGATTCTATCCACCCAATCGTTTCCATGCCACACATCCTTAATGTTGGAGTTCCACCCATCCTTAACACTAACGAATTTTCCTCTTGGAAGTTTGAAATGGAATCTCACATTTCAGGATCGTGTACGGCATTGTGGAGAAGCGTGATCCATGGATTTCATCCTCATGACCCAAGCAACTTGACTCCAAGGGAGGATGTTGAATCTCAACTCAACAAAACTGCTCTTGTTATTATCCAGAAGGCTCTCCCAAGGGAGCATCTCACTCACATCCGCGGTTGCAAGACCGCCAAGGAAGCTTGGGACAAACTTGATACCTTGTTTCAAGGAAATGCTAGTATTCAGTCTTCCAAGTATGATGTGGCCATTGACAACTCCGAGAACTTCGTTATGCAAGAGGATGAGACTCCTGAAGAGCTCTATAGACGAGTTGTCACTCTCGCCAATCAACTGAGAGACTTTGGCAAGGAAGAGATCACCGATGAATGGATAAAGAGGAAGTTTGTCAAGGCTATCACACCCTTCGAGAAGAATCTCGCCACTAGTATCCGGACAAGAGCGGACTACAATACTCTCAACTCCATTGGTGTTCTTAGTGAGTTCATCGCAATCTCTCTCTCACACAAGAGTGCGGATGATGCTCTAGCTCGCTCTAGAGGGATAGGAAAGTCTCCCAACCTTGCATTGAAGTCAAAGGCAATGGCTCGGGTTGATGAAAGTGAAGAAGATGATGATGAAGACTATGAAGATACTTACACGGGAGCTCACAAGTGCATTGCCCTTGCTATGCATGGATATTGGAAGAGATGGGAAGCTCACAAGACCGGATCTCCAAGGCCTCCACGAAACAAGAACTACAAGAAGAAGGGGGAGCGACCAAGGACGTGCTACAATTGTGGTAGCGCTAACCACTTCGTGAAGGAGTGCCCCTTTGAGCCAAGAGAAGAAAACGAAGGCAAGCTCATTCGCAAGAACAAGACCAAGCCTCCTCAAAACAAGAACTTTGCAAGGAAGGTGCCAAGAGCTCTCTACGTTCAAGAAGGGGCGGTTCTTGAGACTTACATCTCCGGAGATGAAGGAGAAGATGAGGTAGTTAGAGTTTCTCACATCGCCAAGGCCACCGCATCATCACCTTCGATCTCTCTATTCGAATCCCCCAATGAGAATGTGGCTACCCGACCTACATGTCTTATGGCAAAAGCCACTTCGGTATGCTCTCCCAACTCCAAGACCATTGTCACTAACCCTCCTTCGTTATTGGATTGTGTTGAAAATGCTTGTGAGGAGGATATTGAGTCTAATGAGTTAAGCATATGGCTATCTAGCCTTAAGGGTGAGACTAAGGAAAAGGTGAACTCCCTTTTGAGGCAAATTGATGAGGCTAACTCTCTTGTTGATGAAAAGGAGGAGATCATCACGACCTTAGAAAGCCATGGAGGTCACACTTGCAATGAGCAAGAGCTTGAAAAAGCTCTTGATAATGAGCGTTCCATTCGTGCCTCACTTGAGGAGAAATTGTCTTGTCTTGAAGAAAACTTTGCCATAAGTGTCTCTAAGCTTAGGAAGAAAAATGCTCAATCTCTTGCCTTAACTAAAACTCTTGAACATGAAGAATTAAAGCTAGGAATTGCTCATGAGGAACTTGGTACTCGTTATGAAAAACTTGAAAAGGAGTTCATGTCTCTTAAGGAAATTCATGACAAGTTAACCAAATCTCGTGACAATCTTCTAGCTCAACAATCAAACAAGCAAGTTGTATCCACTTCACTTTCTAGCTTGAATGTCTTGCCTAGCAATGCTTGTAGTACAACTAATCTTGTAGGAAATGAGAAGAGTTCCCATGAGATTGCTTCTCAACGTGCCAACAATGGAAAGGAGGGACTTGGCTATATAGCCAAGTCAAAGAAGAAGTACAAGAAGAAGAACAAGAAGAGAGTCACCTCCTCCTCACAAGAAGTAAGATTTGTGAAAGAGGGAGAGGTGACCAAAGGGAAGGAGACCAACACCATTGTGGGTGGTGAGACCTCTAGGGGGAGCACCACTCACAATAACTTTGCCGGGAAATATAATCCATCTTATGTTCTTATGAAGTCTAGAGATGGTCATGTATATGCTAAATATGTTGGTACTTCTTATGGTGACGATTATCATTGGAGTATTTGGGTTCCTAAGACCCTTGTCGCTAACATGAGAGGACCCATTCAAAGATGGGTCCCTAAATCAAGAAACTAAATGTGATCGATGCGTCTAACTTCTCTTGAACCCTTGCATGCGTACCTTCACTATATGTGCTATCTAGTCTAGATGTAGGCATGGACATAGGGGGAGCGTAGTTCAACTCATGAACAAACACTCCACCTATCATGCGTAAAACAATCAAAACGTCATGCATATCTAGTCAATTTGTGACTTATTGTGCTTAAAACGTGAGTGATACTCTTGAGTCCAAGATACATCTTCGCGGCTCCTTGGTGTCACTCAAACACGGTGGCTCCGGCCACCAACTTTTTCCTTTGAATTTGTTGTTTTGATGTTTTCCTCGTGTTTGTTCGGTTATTTGTGTTTTCCGTTTTTGGAGGCTCACGATTTGTTTCATCTTCCACCAAAAACTCGGATGGCGTGGGAACACCGGAAATTCCGGCCTAGGGCCCGGAATATTCCGGCCCTCAGACATTTGTCCCAGAAATTTCGCCCCTATCCGATGTGCCCGCTCGCAGAAGGCACCCCGGACATTTGGTGCGGAAATTTCCGGGGTAAATTTCTGGGGCCCGGAATATTCCGTGCCTTAAGTCCCGGAAATTTCCGGGGTTCGAAAATGGACTCGAATAATCCCCCAAATATCCCGCGTGCCTGCTCACAGAGGGCACACCGGATATTTGGGCGGAATATTCCGGCCCAAATTTCCGGACCCCGGAATATCCGTTTTAGTACCGGAATTTTCCGGTGTGGCTGGTCTGGGGCTATATAAGGACGCCGGGAGGGAGCAGTTCCAGACCGTTTCCCTCCCCTCGCCTCCACTTGCCTCCAGCCGCCACCGCCACGTCCGAGACTTCCGGGAGGCTCCCTTCGCCTCCCCTCCTCATCCTCTACTCAACTCTTGCGGATCAAGAGACCGCACGCCCTTTCCTGCCATGGATCCCGGTATGTGTATGTTTTCTCCGCAAGTTTGGGTGGATTTGATGCTTTGTTCTCCTATCTAGTGCCCTTCTTGACCTAGCATGATTATTTGTTCACACACGTATTACATATTCTCCAGGATTCATTCTTGTAATAGTTTCCTCGTTCTAGATCCATTATAGGTATGATTCAGATCTGGATTCGAAAATCCCGCAGGCCGGAAATTTCCGCCCCAGGACCGGAATTTCCGCACCCCGGAAATTTCCCCTGAGGCCGGAATTTCCGTCCCCCGGAATTTCCGCATCCATGACCGGAATTTCCGGCCTATACTGAATCTTGAACAGAGTTCACTTTATTCCACTTCCACAACTCGTGAGCCCCCATTTTTTATTTTTGTTTGGTTTTCTTTGCATCTTTTTCTGCCTTCCTCGCAGATGGTTCAAGCTCTAGGCCCGGAAAGCTGCCCAGTACCCGCAAGCGCCTCCGCCACCTGACAGAAAATGAAGAGGGGATGTTTGTTGAGGATAATGAGACTCGCCGGCGTGCGCGGGATGCTGAGAGAGATTATGAGCGTCAACGTGATGCTGAAAGGGCTGCCCGCAAGGCCGGCAGACAGCAAGGCAAGGCCACTCTCAACGTGGGCACCATGTCAATTCTGGAGTTCAAGGCATGGAGGGCCAAGGCATGGTACACAGAGGGTCCTCAGGTTCCCACCATTGATTCATGCTTTTGGCATGTTGAGCAGGAGACCCTATTCAAGCAGGTGTACACTGTGATGAGCAAGCCCGTGTGCCCCATGAAGGTGATCAACTTTGCTCATCTGGCTGCCAACCCCGCCTACTTCAACAACTCTGTTCAGCTAGCTGAGGTTCTTGGTCTGCGTCCGCTCATGGAGACTAGGTGCTCCTTCAATACCACATTCATTCAGCAGTTCTATGCCACACTTGTCATTGATGATTCTGAAGAAATTGGGATGTCCTGGATGTCTGGCCCTCACTTGCTCACAGCCAACTTCCATGACTTTGCTTCTGAGCTTGGGTATCCTTTTTCTGGCCTCAACACTCCCCAGGGTCACCGCATGCATATTCATGGGGTTGAGTATGAGAAGAACAAGCTGGCTGAGTTGTATGGCTCCACAGGTGTGATTGGCTCGGCTAAAGGACTGTATCCTATATATGACATTCTGCTGCGCATGTTCCGGGAGTCTATTGCCCCAAGTGGTGGTAATAATGATGCTATTCGTGGTGGCTTGGTCAACCTCATGCACCACGCCTTCTTGACCTTCACTGAGAGCGACATGACTGACATGGAGGCCCACAAGATTGATGTGATGGATTTCATCTTCCATGAGCTCCACTTTGCTCTCTTCCACCGCAAAGTGCCTCCATATGCTCCCTATATTATGAAGCTCATCAAGGCCCGCTATCCCGCAGCTCTTCGTGAGGACCTTGAGCTTGACTGTGAGGAGCACAAGGACGTCACCCTGTACAAGAAGGCTGCCCACACTCAGCAGGCTGCACATGATGTTGGTGCCACAGGTCAAGGCCACCAGGATCCTCGCATGCGTCCCCCTCCTCCTGGCAAGAAGAAGCGCTCCTGGCTTGTTCGCGCAATTGAAAAGGTGATGTGCATGAATGTGTGCCTCCACAAGGAGAACTACAGCGCCTATGTGGAGCGCCACTGCATCCTCCAGAATCAGCATCACATCATGACTGCTCTTGGTGCCCCCAATGCGCCACCACTTCCTCCTCCCAGGATTGCCTACAAGAACTGGAACAACCGCGACGTTGACTGGGACATCGGTGTGGATGATGATGAGGACATGGAGGACGTCACCGAGGATGAAGCAGAAGAGGAAGAGGAGGACACCCAGGCCTAGAGTTTGCCCCATGGGACGTAGCTCTCTCTTTTCTCTTTTTGGTATCCTGATGCCAAAGGGGGAGAAGATCTAGATGATCGCGGGCATTTGCTTGGCAGGGTTTCGTTCTTCATTTGCCGTTTTTTTTATCATTTCGTGCGTCTTTTCGAACTTCGTTCTATCGTACTCGTTATTCGTTGGTGAACTATTATTATTAGGAGGCATGTCTCCTATATATGCTATCTGTGATGTTTTCGTATCTTGCATTGTTAGTTTACTTTCCCGCAAATACCCGTGTTGTCATCATTCACCAAAAAGGGGGAGATTGAAAGCTCATGACCCCTCTAATGATTTTGGTGATGATGATAACACGGATATATCCTATCTAACAATGTTGTTTAGACTGTGCAGCTAATATCTCAGGTGATCATCTTTATATACTCATCAAAAGATCAAAGAGAAGAACTATATTCTGGAATTACTGCCACCGGATTTTTCAGATCGCAGGCCGGAAATTTCGGAACTTAAAAGGGCGGATTATCCGGCCCCCTCATCGGAAATTTCCGGCCCCCTTCCTGGCACTCTCGAAAACGACTAAGTTCTTTTCTGCCCGCGCACAGATGCCAGGGCGGAAATTTGCCCCGGAAATTTCCGGTGCAAAAATCCGGCCCTCTGGGACTTAGCAAAAATTGGACCATTACAAGTTGCCCGCGCACAGAGATGGGGGCGAAATTTCTGCCCGGAAATTTCCGGGCCCGGATTTTTCAATTATCCGCCCCCCGGATATTTCAATATTCCGGTCGTCAAGTCCTTAGCAGAAATTTGCTAAGAAGGATTCTTCATCGGTCGATGCCCGCGCACAGAAGGTGGGGCGGAAATTTGCCCCGGAAATTTCCGGAGCAAATATCCGGCCCCTGGTCCTTAGCAATTTTTCATCAACCAGTTGTTGCCTACGCACAGAGATGGGGGCGGAATATTGGGGCGGAATTTTCCGCCCCCGGATATTTCAAACATCCGCCCCCCCGGAGAATTCAAATTTCCGGCCAAGACACACCGGAAATTTCCGGCCTTTACTCCGGAATATTCTGGTCCCGCAGGACTGCAACGGTCAGATTTTGGAGGAGCCTATAAATAGCTGTCTTCTTCCTCTAGATAGGTAGCTCGTCCATTCCTCTCTCTCCTCCATTGTTGTAGAGCTCAAAACGCCCCGATCTCCCTCCTCCTCCAACCAAACTCGATGCCCTTCAAAGATCTCATGGAGGAGGACTAGATCTACCTTTCCACCAAGCCAAAACGTGTGTACCCACACCACAACTCTTGGGATCTTGTAATCTCTTGGTTGCTTTGACATCCAAGGGAAACCCTAGTGCTTGTAGCTTCCACCTTGTAGCAAGAAGCTTCGATTGTTGAGAGCCTCCATCTCACTTGTGGAGTAGCCTCAACCCCTTGTAAAGGTTTGGTCAACGCCTTCAAGTCGACCTCATAGTGGAAACGAGAATCTCCCTCACCGGAGAAGCTCAAGGAGAACAAGGTGTGCACATCCGTGCTATTGAGGAGCGCCTAGGTGGCTCCCCACCTCTCCAACGTATACGTACTTCTTTCAAGAAGGAACTACGGGAAACATATCCTTGTGTCCGTGTTTTTCACTTGTTGTTTTCTTGTACCATTCCTTTATTTCCGCTGCTACTTGCTTCATACTACCTAGGGTGTTCACTTAGTTGCACATTTAGGTAATCAAGCATTTACTTTATTAAAGCCCCCATTAAAAGTGAAAAAGAAGTAAAATTTGTAGGTCACCTATTCACCCCCCCTCTAGTTGACCATATTGCACTTTCACCTACGTCCACGAGCTGGAGGCGCCGCTTCCTCCTCCTTGATGGCTACGCCACCACCATGTCCACACGATTCACGTGGACGTCCACCACGTGGTACGACTGTGTTTTCTTCGACGGGAACGGCGCCGCGCCCACCGGCAACACGCGCACTGCGTCGCAGGGGAGCTCTCGCCATGGCTACAAAAATTTATAACATCATAAGTTGCAACCTCTAACTAATAGCATCCATTTCATCAATTCGCAACAATTGTATAAAATCTAATCAAATATAGCTAATAGCATCTCATCAAAATTGCTGCAAATTTCATCAATTTCCTCCCAACCTCCAACTAATTTTTTTTCTACAAGTGAACTAAACCTAAGTTTTTCTCTAAGGTATAAAACCTAAAATTCTCTTTAAGTCCAAAAACCTAAAAAAAAATCTCTAAGTCCAAAACCTAAAATTTTCTAAGTCCAAGATCTAAATTTTTTCCTCTAAACCTCTAACTATTTTTTTTCTCTCTAAGTGATCTAATACCTAAACTATGACAAAATAACTAACACTAATTAATACTAAACTAACAATGTAATTAAACTAATTAACAAAACAAAAATACAAGTGTGGAGGAGGCCATGGCGGCGAGGAGGGGCGACCTCACCTCGAGGAGGAGGGCGCGGGAGGAGGCGAGGAGGCCGGCGGCGATCGATCTCGAGCGGAGGCGTACGTGCGCGAGGAGGGGCTTGGCGCGGAGGAGCACGGGCGACGCAGGAACGGAGGAGCACGGGCGCGGGCATAGAGGAGGCGAGGAGCGGCGGCGAAATGGGGTAGCCTCACGGCGTCGCTCTGTATTTCGGCGCCTCCGAGACTTAGCGAAACTGCTGGTTTGCCCCGGGCGGAGCAACCGCCCGGGGTTATATAGGTGTGGGCCTTTTACCCCGGTTGGTAACACGAACCGGGGCAAAAGGGGGGGGAGGTGAGCCATCGTTTGCCCGCGCACCTCCCTCCCTTTTGCCCCGGTTCGTGTTACCAACCTGGGCAAAAGACCCAAAATTTCAGTTTTTTTTTCTTCCTGCCGCCATTTTTTTCACTGCCACGTTTCAAATACTATTTCAAATACTTTTTCAAATACATTTCAAATGGTTTTGAATTTGGAGAAACTTTCAGCATGAAAAGTGTTTAAAATTGCGTAAACATTTCAAATAATTTTTCTATTTTAGAAAATGATTATTCTAACTATTTAAACTAGTAACAATTTTTGAATTTTCAAACATTTTAAAAAACCTAGTTTATGAATGGTTTTGAATTTGGAGAAACTTTCAATATGAAAAGTGTTTAAAATTGCATAAACATTTCAAATACATTTTCTGTTAAAAAATATTCTAACTATTTAAACTAGTAACAATTTTTGAATTTCCAAACATTAAAAAAAACCTAGTTTACGAATGGTTTTGAATTTGGAGAAACTTTCTATATGAAAAATGTTTAAAACTGCATAAACATTTCAAATACATTTTCTGTTTTAAAAAATAATTATTCTTACTATTTAAACAGGAAGAAGAAGAGGAAGAGATCTGCAATGTTTTCACACATGATATGGATAATCTGCAATGTTTGATACATTATTACAAGTCTAGCAATGTTACATGAACCATGAAGGTTTAATACGTTATCACCAACTAGTGCCGCGATTGTTTACTTTTCTGTCGTAGCCATGGAGCATCTTCATTATTTAACGTGATGCTTGGGTCAGTTTTCACTCTAAAAGGCGGAATTTCTTCAAAGTTATTATAATCTTCTGACATGTCTGTCATGTCCTCTACTCCCACAATGTTTCTTTTCCCTGAAAGAACTATGTGCCGTTTTGGCTCACCGCATGATGTACTAGAATTATTATTTTTTTCGTTTCCTCGGTCGGGTAGACATTTTCTTCACATAAAAAACTTGAGCCACATCTTTGGTTAGGAGGAATGGTTCGTTTCTGTACCCAAGATTGTTGAGATCCACTTTTGTCATTCCGTACTGTTGGTCTACCTTTACTCTTGTCATATTGACCCATTGGTACCGAAACAGAGGAACCTTAAAATTAGGTCCATAGTCAAGTTCCCATATCTCCTCTATGTAACCATAATATGTGTCCTTTTTTCCCATTGTATCCGGTTGCATCGAATCAGACACCACTATTCTGGTTGGTGCTCTTTTTATCTTGTACGATTGTTTAAAATGTATTCCCATTTCTCTCGTACCCTTGAAAAGTCAGTACAGTCGAAGATGGTGACCTGGCCAACAAGTAGAGCTGATCTCCAACAATGTTGTTATTCATGAGTTTTGTCTGCAACCAGGCGCCGAAACTATCCATGTGTTCATCATTAATCAAGGATTCATACAGCCCCGGGTTTTTGGACCGTATAATATTCTTGTGTTCCTCGATATAAGGAGCCACCAAGGTGGACATTTGTAGAACTGTGTAATGTGCTTTAGTGAAAAAATGTTCGTCCATAAATATCTTTGCTTTCCTTCCTAGCGTGCCTTTTCCACTCATTCTTCCCTCATGTCGTGATTCGGGAACTCCAAACGACTTAAGGTATGGAAGAAAGTCAACACAAAACTCAATTACCTTGGAGATGCTTCCTTCTGGCCTAGCACGGTTGTGAACATATTTCTTTAAGACTCCCATGAACCTCTCAAAGGGGAACATATTGTGTAGAAACACAGGACCGAGAATGGTAATCTCTTTGACTAGGTGAACTAGGAGGTGTGTCATAATATTGAAGAAGGATGGTGGGTACACCAACTCAAAGTTGACAAGACATTGGACCACATCTGTCTGTAACGCTGATAGACTTTATGGATTGATTACCTTCTGAGAAATTGCATTGAGGAATGCGCATAACTTCGCAATGGGTAGTCGAACATTTTCTGATAGAAACCCCCTCAACGCAATCGGAAGCAATTATGTCATCGACACGTGGCAGTCATGAGACTTCAGGTTTTGGATTTTTTTCTCCGCCATATTTATTATTCCCTTTATATTCGACGAGAAGCCAGACGGGGCCTTGATACTACTTAGTGCTTCAAAAAAAGATTTCCTTCTCTTCCTTGGTAAGAGCGTAGCTGGCAGGACCACCTTGAAACCGCTCAGGATTCTTGCCGTCTCGTCCTTTCGTGTGTTGTTGGTCCTGCCGTGCTTCAGATGTATCTTTTGACTTCCCATACAAGCCAAAGAAGCCTAGCATATTCACGCAGAGATTCTTCGTCAGGTGCATCACGTCGATCGCATAGCGGACATCTAGGATTTTCCAATAGGGTAGATCCCAAAATATATATTTCTTCTTCCACATGGGTGCGTGTCCGTCCATCAGCGTCATTCGGAACATCTTGTCTGCTCGGACCCTTTCCAAAGATTACTTTCAAATCCTTCACCATATCAAATACATCATCACCAGGTCGGAGGATAGGCGTCTCCCGGGTATTTGCCTCACTATTGAAATGCTTGCCAGCTTTTCTTAACGGGTGCTTGCGCGGAAGAAAACGACGATACCCGAGTGAAAGTGCATGGTGCCTCCATATGTGGTTTTGGTAATTAATGACAATCCTTATGGACTAATGTTTGCATTGAGTTATCCTTGTAGATCTTGTCCATAGGAAATAATGGAGTTCATGTGTTGAACTCTATTAGCTCTCTTGATGGCCATTGTTATATTCAAGGATTTATATGAAGAATGGTCATGGTTTGAGTTGAGCTTATTGCTAGTGTGTCTTGAAGAAAAGTATTAGGTTATCCTTCATGGTTATCTCCAAGACATCATCATTTGAAGTGAGAAGAAAAGATACAAGGTTGATCAAACTAGCGATCAACACACAAATCTACAAGATGTACCAAGTGGGATTGTGTATCTCATGGTATGGTAAGGAATTGTCAATATAGCTTTGTGATCTAACCCATATATGTGTGTGTGGCATCTCTATGTGTGGTTAGGTATCTTTCCATGTGCATGAACAAAAAGGAATATTTCATATAGCCCATGGTCTATGTCATCGTCAAGCGGTGTTCGTCACCTAGCTTGACGTGGAAGCTCAAGTGAAGCATCTAGAAGAAATCCTATGCTTGATGCTTTCCACCATTTTGGATTTTGTGGTCTCGTGAAGATTTTCCATTAAGGGTCTCTCCCATAATGGTGTATGGGGGAGCTATCCTCTCCATAGTGGTGTATGGGGAGCAACTTGCAAGTCTTCATCAAGCGGAGCATGTGCTAGCAAGCACGATCAAGAAAGATGATCCAACTTGAGAGAGTCAAGATCGTCATCATCTAGCTCAATTGGATTGCGCAAGGCAAAGGTATGACTTATATAGAGTTTCTATTTTACCGGTCTCATTATGCTATACGGGAGACCGGATTATACGATAGATAACCGTACTATCAAGAGGGGCTCTTGAATGCATATCTATCGTAGAGAGCTCAAACCTTTGCATACTTGGAATCATCCTTCTTGGTTCTTATTTGGGTTTTCTCCATGTAAGGTTTTAGAGCTTGTCATGTTCTTCATGTCAAGCTCAAGTTCATCAAAAATGGATTTCATATGAAAACTTATCGCATTTTTGTTGTTGGGGGTTTCTACCGGTTGTCCTTTATTGATAGGCCAAACCTTTCATCATTTGGTTTTATATTACCATTTTGTAATATGATGTTTCTCTTCACATTATTTTAGTTCTCGTCGTTGCGATTTCAACGAGCCCAAGAACATCGAAAACGGAGTCCGGATGCAAAAGTTACGACCGTTTTCATATCGTGTGTTCTGCAGTTTTTTCAAGCACCAGAGGTTCCAGTGCTAGCTCCGCCGAAAACCCTTTCGGGATGATGTTGGCGGAACCTCCGGAGGTTCTGGTGCCTAGGGCAGTTTTTCAGCCCTTTTGGTGTTCTAACTCATCCGGGGGGCGGAGGTTCCGGTGGTTTCACCGGAGGTTCCGCCCCTGCGCAATTTTGCCCCCAACGGTTGGATATTTGGGTGACCTATTTAAGGGACTTTTTCCCCAATGGTTCCCTAACCTTTTGGGAAAGTTTTGACCTCCATTGTTGACCTCCAATTTTTTTTATCTCTTAGTCTCTCCAATGATTCTTGCTTCCACTTGAGGGAAAAGAGAGATGAGATCTAGATCTACCACTTCACCAATCAATCACTCCTCTTTGTGAGGGGAACCTATTGGATCTAGATCTAGGGATTCATTTGTTGTTTTCCTTGTTCTTCTTCCTTCCTCCCTCCATATCATTAGTTGCTTTGGTGGGATTTGGGAGAGAAGTTCTTGACCACTTTGTGTGTTCTTGCCATTGCATTAGGTGCATCGGTTTGAGTTCCTCACGAGATTCGTGAAAGAGAAGTTCCTGAGCTTGTTACTCTTGGGTGCTTGGTCACCGGAGATATTGTTCCTCTTGGGTGTATTGAGCACCCTAGACGGTTAGTGCTTGGGGCTTTCACCTTGTTGCAAGAATCTTCGTTGAGAGCCTCTAATTGAGTTGTGGAGATAGCCTCAACCCCGTGTACGGTTTGGTCAACGCATTCAAGTCGACCTCATAGTGGAAAAGAGCATCTCCCTCACCGGAGAAGCTCAAGGAGAATAAGGTGTGCACATCTGTGGTATTGAGGAGCGCCTAGGTGGCTCCCCACCTCTCCAACGAAGACGTACTTCCCTTGGAAAGGAACTTCGGTAATCACATCGGTGTCTCCTTGTGCTTCGGTTATTTCTATACTCTACCTCGTTACTTATGCATTTAACTTTGTGATAGCCATCGTGCTTGAAGTCATATATATTGCTATCACATAGTTGTATATCTTGCCTAGCATATCTTGTTGGTGCACATAGGTAAACCTAGCTTGTGTAGGTTTTGTGCTTGATAAATTAAACGCTAGTTTTATTCCATATTTACTCAAGCCTAAACCGTAATTATTCACTACCAGAAATATGGTGATACACGACGTTCCATTTTCGTCACTAAATCATCGCTATATTTCATCTATGACGATCTTATGACGAAAAACAAATCGTTGAAAACCGAGCGTTAGAAATGATCAATAATGACCATTTTTTTAGATCGTCATGGACGTCCACGACGATTTTGGACCGTCATAAAATTATGACGATCCAAAATCGTCAAGAGCAGTATGGCCAGGCCACATCAGCTCCAACGTGGCTAGTCTGCCGTGGAAACACTAAGACGAAACCAAATCGTCATGGAAGGAAATCGGCCCAGTCCATTTCAGTGATCTTCATGGGCCTAGCCCAACACTTTAGCCTTTTTCTTTTCTGGTCCATGGCCTTTTGTGGTACATTTTCCTTTTGGGTCTTGGCCTTTTTAGCACTTACTTTCGGGTCTTTTTAATTTTTGGGCCTTGGACATTTTAATGAAACAATTCAATTTTATTCAGCCTACTTAAGAGGGCAGGTATCATTCATTCGTATCTTCCAATTAGGGCTTTGTTTGGGCCAGGCAATTGGCTTCTTTCGATCCAATACTTTTTCCTCATGGAATTTTAGGTATAGAATTACAGTGCTCATTTTTTCTACCCCTTCTTTTTGTCCAGTATGCATTCTCAAGCAATAACTAGAATCAATCGATTACATCATATAAAACATAGATCATTCGATACAATCAAACACATTATAGCAAGCTCTAAAAGTGACTAATCAATACAATAACAGAATAAAAAATGTCCTCAAACTTCTTCAGCATGGAGCTCCTTCGATAGAATGAATTTCTTCAGCCTGGAACTCCTGTAAATGAGGGAACAGCCACATGTTTAGACAATATAGGCAACGACATGAGCACAAAGAAATATGTAAATATTGAATGTATGGTTCAAATCACTTAACAAGCAACCAGAAGCAATCCTAATCACAAAGGAGTTCATACGACTGATGGATCAATGCAACTGATCAATCCAACGATGGATTTCAACTGATCAAGCCAATGCAACGAAGAAGCTAAGCAGGTAAGGTGGTTCCTTGATATGATCATTTCCCAGCAATACTCATACGGAACCTAAGATCATCCACTAATTAAGATAGGAGAGATTATATTACGAGAATCTTAGCAAGCACAAATGAATCAACTAATAACTAGTATAAAGAGATAGTTATTTAACAAGGCCTAACATCAAGACACAAGCAGCAGTTATACTTGTACAGATAAAAACACAACAACCAAGAGAACAGGTTAAGGTGTCACAAGTCAGGCCTTACCACGATGTACATCACAGGATACTGAACTATAACAGGATGGATGGGATTGTTCTAGCACTTCCTGGTGTACATCACCACCAGCTTCTCTACTCCAGTATTCCAGCTTCTTTGACAGACCGAAACAAGGATATAATACTAACATGTTAATTTCTAGACCACATGTGTACAGAAATAGTAGTAAAACCAAAGGAGGCATAAGTATCAATGAATACTCTATTGTTAAAACCAAATTGTACAATTAATCATTTTCCTATGGAACTTAGGCAATTACTGTGAGTTGGCAGCTAAACCAAAAATCAAAAAACAAAGAGAACTACTATCCAATAACAAGGAGAAATATGACCAAACTAATAACCATCAACCATAGATCACATACACGTAGTGTTTATCCTCAACAAGATCAATTCAGGAGTTAACCATAACCACAAAAGCCAGTGGCTCACCTAATAAGCCTAACTAGTATCATTCACAACAACAATCATTTTTGCAATCACTAGAATCCTGCAACATTTGTATAAGTGAAGGCTTTCTATACTAGAAAGCTCCAAATCATAGATGGAGACAAAACTACCTTCCCTGGCGATGGAACATATAGGAGTACTCCCTTCGCTAAACTCCCGTAGCTACATGCCATGGAAGGTGCCCTCTACTTGCCCTAGATGGCGGCACATACTCAAAAACCGCGCTTTGATGAGCTCGTTGCAGCTAGCATTTCGGGTCAATAACGGCAATAGAAAATTCTCTATTAGTGATAATTGAAAACAAACAGTGTAGGTAATTAACAGCAAGCTATAAAAGTGAGTCAGGGAAAAATTGTTAAGTTGTTAGCTCTAGCCAGCATGCAAAAAACATTTAAGCAAGGTGATGGTGGTCTCACAAACAAATCAGTAGAAGAACTAGGTGACAGTGAACATCAAGTGCATAGAGCCTGCAATGTTACTTTATGCAATTACAGATATTGACGGTGACCTCAGAAACAAAGGGGTAGAAGAAGCAACTATGTTATCTTAGATATGTTATTATTCAATACAAGAGTATTTGACAAAACAACTGTTGCGTGTAAATTACACAAAGATGCTGCCATGGTTCCATGAGTTTCATAGACAGTGACCTCACAAACAAATGAATATTTGAGCAAACAGCTTGCAAGCAACAGGACAGAATAGAACATGATAACACAGGTGAGGAGAGAGCATGTGTGGGTGCGTCTGTACCTCGAGCATGTAGGTGACGGTCTTGAATCCCCTCTGCGGGTGGTCGGGGAATCCGGCGAACTTGGAGACTGAAACGACCACGAGGAATCGTTGGGTCAGAAAATAAAATGGACGGATAGAGTCATAACTATGTGAACCGAATCGAAGAAACTAAAAAGGAGATCGATTTATACATGAGAACTCGTCGAGCATGAGGAAGGGGTCCAGGTTACGGAGCTCGTGCCTGCAAGATTCAGTTAGAAACAGAGGTCAAAGCGGGCCGTCGGAAAAATCAAGAGTTCGATTCACAGAGAAGAGATGGAAATTATGCGTGCATGTCGATGCCACGCCTGACGGTGGATTCCTGCCCCTCGGACTGGGCCTCGGGAGCGGCTTCTTGACAACTAGCTTGGGGTTCTGGAACGACGCCGTGGGCGGGGCAGAGGAGGCGACGAGCTCTTCCTCTGTGCTGCAAGCCGCGTCAGGAAAGGGAGGGAGAGGAATCCGCGTCGGGAAAAGGATGGAGAGGGATCTGCCCCGGGAAAGAGGAGAGGATTGTCGCGGCCACTAGCGAGATGGACGGGAGGGTGGATAGGGGCCGCCGTCGGTCACGAAGGAGCCGGGGGAGGTGGGGATCTGGCTCGGGACGGGAGGGGGAAAATGAGGGATCTGGCTCGGGGCGGCGCAAGAAGGGAAATGAGGGGGTGTAGGCTGGAGAGAGAGAGGGGCCTTAGGGTTTAGACAGGGCTGGAAACTTTAAGACCGCGCTCGTTTATGAAAAATTCCCGCCCCGCGTTTCTTACTTCAGTCACTTCTCCACCTAGACTGGCTACACCTGGGACCTGTATCCTCATGGCCCCACCAAACACTGTCCAGTTAGGTGGTATGGTGGTAACATAAGTACTTATGATGATATAATATTTTTTAAATAGTTCCTTTTATCATCTAAATGGACAAAAACTACAAGATATAAATATAATTAATAGTTTCTTGCCAAATGCTCGGAGGGAGGGAGTATAATTTTCACAAAAATGTTTTATTATAATAATGTGACTTTAATTAAGTAATTTTCGTCGTCCATCTCATAACATTTTCCATTTTCGGAGTGTTAAAAAAGTTTTTATTTCTCGTACCCAAACATGCATATTGGAACAATGAACAATCTTGCCGAAGAAAGTTTAATTTTTCTCTGAATAAAAATACCATTTTCCCTTTTCGGAGTGTCAAAAATGGGGTTTTTGTGAAGCACCTACAAAAATTATGTTCCAAAATTGCACCAAATAAAATTACAAAGATATTATACCACATTTTATGTTGAAATAATCAAATTAAAACCTCCCGATAGCTTAAAATACACCTCTTTTGAAAAGGACAAATTTCTACCGATTCAGCTAGAAACGGGTCAAAATTGAACTACAGGTGCGTCGTAGTTTGGTCATGATTTTTTGTAAAAATCATTTTTAGCTACACAAGTACCTATTTCAATAGAGATGTGGCAAGATTTTATCAATATTCAACTCCTAGCTACGAACGGTCATGCCCGCCGTCTTGACTTTTTCCTGAAACCGACATAGAAAATTCCAGAAAATTCAAAAAAATTCAAAATAATGCAAGACTGCAAATGAGCATGGCATATTTAGAGGTTTCAATCACATCTTGCCTTGAAATTAATTAACTTGAGTGTGTTGGACAATTGTAGAATTATCTCAATATGACATAAATCCACTATCTATCTATTAGCTTAATGGCTATTCCGAGCATGTTCACCATGTTATAGTTTCATTTCTGCTCTAAATTAAGATGCTTATGTTATTAATTGGCATGGGCTGAATTTGGGATAAGAATCTCACGAACTTTTGAATGAACACAATTATTTCTATTGCACTTAACAAACATGACCCATTAATGGGAGCTAAAAGTTTTGTGCTTGACAAGGATTTTGGTTGGGAGTTCGCTAACACGTGCATCACGTGAAAAGCTTTCAACATTGCACAAAGAAATTTTATATTTAGTTGATGTCATGTGCTTTTGTTTTTGGACTCCTACCATGCCGAAATGAAATAGAGGAATAGTATGTTTTGATGAGTAAGTATATATGACTAGAGAAATTGCATTGGGCTGCTAACCCAAGCCATGCTTGATCATGGTGGAAATTTACTTACAGCTAGAGTGGACTCTACAAACACATCCTATAATAAAATAAGAAGCTATGCATATAGTGAATGAAATAAAAAAGGATGATGAGTCTACTCCGTTTGTTCATCTTGTTATTGTGACATGGGCTGGTTTCTATGTCATGGGGAAAGAGGTACCTCTTTGCAATTCTCTATGATGTCATTAATACTTATTATGATTGTACAAAGCTTATTAGGAATCTTAGTTGAGTAATCATGGAGTAGGTTTTCACACTCATGGGGCATTAGACATTCAACCAACACCTAGTCAACCACATTACTTCAACATTCATAAATTAAGATGCTAATGATAAAGGGGCAATGAGAGTCTTAGCCCAATGGATGCCACATTACAATTAGTAATTTAAGCTGAATAGTTTGGAAACTAAATGAGACTTGATCATGTTTTACGTCTACTCATTTATCTTTCTCCAAATTAAAGAGTATAATTCGATTGTCCAACATACAATGGTTATTTGCTTTCAAAAGTATGGGGTGTTTGCTAGAGCTTCGAATATGTTATCCTTATGTGTATGAGTTCTATTCATTCATCTTGCATTATAACTGAACATGATGATTATACAATGCCCGTATTTATTTATCAACCATAAGTCCATTGATGCATGTAATGATCTATGTCCTTATTTACTCGAGGACGAGCAAAGGTTTAAGCTTGGGGGAGTTGATACGTGCATTTTATATCATCATTTATACCCTCCATATAGGAATTATTGGGATGTTTTATCAATGTTATGTCATTGTTTTGCATGTTTGAGATGATTTTATGGGACTTTCCTACAAAGTCCCTATTTTTGGTATTTAATTTCTGGGTGTCAGAAAACACCTGTTTTCATGTTTTTGATGTTTCAGGAGCTACAGGTATCCAAATTGGGAAAGGAAAGAAACCCTGTCAGTTTTTCTTCCGGAGAAAGGCCGTGGGCACAAGACACAAAGGAGGAGGGCCAGGAGGCCCAAAAGGGGGTAGCCCACGTGGCCAGATTCCCTGGCCGCGTGTGGGGCCCCCAAATGGGCCCACATCACCTCCTCCCCGAGGTCTTTTTGCTGACGACTCCGTCTTCCCCGAAAACGAACACCCTAATTTTCCCGAGACGAGACGGAGCTGCCAGGGCGGCGAAACTCTCAAAACTCTCCACGGGGGAGACAGATCCTGCTGCTCCGGAGCTCCGGAGAAGGGGGAAATCATCCCCATCTTCATCCCCATCTCCTCCTTGGCGTGGGAGGAGGCATCTCCATCACCATCCTCACCAGCACCTGCATCTCCACCATCACCATCACCGTGATCCACTCCGTTCCCCTCATAGTTTGATCATTGCTACACCCTAGATACGTGTTATTGTACTCCGTTGCATGTTTGGGATTGAGTACTTGTCATTATTTGGTGGTGGATCCATTGTTTCAGATTGTGTTGTACCACATATGTCACCATACATGATCATGTTTGCACGTTGTGAGTAGTTCCCGCATGTTCCTGAGGGCATAGGATGAATTGGCAATGATTGGTTACATAAGATGAGTTGTTATTTGGTCTAGTATTTATCTTTTAAGTGATTCTATGATGGTGTTGTACGAACGTCGACTGTACAACACTTCACCTACATGGGCTCATAGGAGAACACCGTAGTGTAGTGACGTGATGATGTCTTTAGGTGACAGGAACTTGAGACAGAGTCGTTGAATTGCATTATGAGGGTACTTGTATCGGGGACCTTAGAGCATAAGGCTATGGTGGGACATCATGACTTAATAATTCTCGTGCTGTCATTTAATTGGCCACGTGATCCATCATAAGGGGTGATAGTTTATTTATTTATCTATTCCTATTTGTGGCTCCGTCTGAAGAAGATTAAAACTAGACAAGATATACAAACATGTTATGCAATGAATCACTATGCCAGCTAAATCCTTGCAGCCATCGGGAACGTTTTCCACATATAAGACACAAACACACACTTGAGCTTGTCCTCTTGTGCATTAGAGGATTGGGCTTTGTCTCTCATTGAGACCTACTACTTGCTGCAATTTACTTTCCGCATTTTACTTTACTTGCACTACACAATTAAAACACAAAAACACATGTTGCTTTTATTATTCCTTTGCTATTCTACTTACCAGTTCCTTCTGCTCCTCGTGGGTTCGACAACCTTTCTAATTCGAAAAGTACTACAATTGATCTCCTGCACTTGGGATCCATCACCCCCTCCGCCTTTTTTCCTTCAAATCCTAGATCACTATAGGATCCAGCCACATAACATTCCACCAAACTCCGTACTTTACTTAGCCAGCTTCCAGGCCCTTTTCGAGGGTTACTCCTGGATTTCTGGTAGTATTTTTCGGGGTAAAACGCAACCCCTCTGAGTGCGCCCTCCCGACTTGCGGGACCATCTCCTTTACCCTTCGTAGGTTTAGGGAAGATTGGTTGCCGACAATCAGAACATACGAGTCCGTCAAAGTTTGGACGGGCTCATTCTTTTATCATGCGGATGTCCCGTTTCCTGGAAAGGAAACGGGCATTCCACCTTTTGTCAGTTCCGTGGCCACTCCCCAAGACAATTGGGCGGTGGACGCGGTCCGGACTCTGCCTCCAGATCTGATGAGGATCAAGAGGCGAATTACCAAACTTGTTTCCGCCACTCCTCCACTGACCGACATGGATACCGTCATGTGCTGGCTTGGAAGGCGGATACAGCCTTTGGCTTACCGCGGAAAATGGCTTATGTGTGAATACACGTGCCCGGATGACGCGATGAGGGCGACAAACAAGGCTTTGTCGAAAAAGGACTTCAAGAAGCGTTTAAACCAGCTGGTTTCTACTCGTGATCAGTAAAAGGAGAGCCGGCAAATGTACCACGCTGGAAACCCAGCTCCAAACACGCGTCGCACATCCAACAGTCAAAATAGCCTTTGGAGCTAATCTCCACGCACCCGGATATAAATAGCCATCTCGGGGCCTCCGGATTTTCTGACGCATCTTCTTCTTCCTCGAGCTCATAGCGCCCTAGTACCAGAAACCAGAGCCCGAGCACGGGAGTGAGCTCAGAGAGCCTAGCCCCCGAGCCTCTCCCCGGAAAAAAAATCATCGGAGGATCCAGTTCGCAACTGCACCGCCCAAGAATGGAAACTGGAGATTCTCCCCGTGCCTCCGACTGGGCGAGCGCCGCCGTGAACATCGGTGATATAATCAACGACCTTTACCCCCTTCTTGAATCCTCGATCTACACTGCGGCGACTGCGCTGGAGGGGGCCGCCACCGAGCCGGCCCTTGGGGATCTGCCTAACGTGGCCAGGAACGCGCCGCCGTCAACATCGACTGCTCCTCCTCCGCCTCCCTTCTTCGAACTCGCGGAGGAAAACGCTACTCACGGCGGCGAGGAGGTCGCCGCTTCCGCCGCCGCCGGTGGTGAAGACGAAGGGGAGGAAAACGCCGGGAATTGGAGCCACTGTAACGTGGTTCCTTCCCTTGTTTCGGCTTTGGAGAAGGAGGGGTTCATGGTAAAAGACAAATGGCGGTACAACGAGGACGACATCGAGCCGTCCCCGCAACCCGGCGAGCGGGTTCTCCTAGCGTCTCAAGTCAATAGAGGTATGGGATTTCCCCCCTCCGCCTTTTTCCTTCAAATCCTAGATCACTATAGGATCCAGCCACACAACATTCCACCAAACTCCGTACTTTACTTAGCCAGCTTCCAGGCCCTTTTCGAGGGTTACTTAGGGATAGAACCCCGCCTGGATTTCTGGTAGTATTTTTTCGGGGTAAAACGCAACCCCTCTGAGTGCGCCCTCCCACCTTGCGGGACCATCTCCTTTACCCTTCGTAGGTTTAGGGAAGATTGGTTTCCGACAATCAGAACATCCGAGTCCGTCAAAGTTTGGACGGGCTCATTCTTTTATCATGCTGATGTCCCGTTTCCTGGAAAGGAAACGGGCATTCCACCTTTTGTCAATTCCGTGGCCACTCCCCAAGACAATTGGGCGGTGGACGCGGTCCAGACTCTGCCTCCAGATCTGATGAGGATCAAGAGGCGAATTGCCAAACTTGTTTCCGACACTCCTCCACTGACCGGCATGGATACCGTCCTGTGCTGGCTCGGAAGGCAGATCCAGCCTTTGGCTTACCACGTTTAATGGCTTATGTGTGAATACACGTGCCCGGATGACGTGATGAGGGCGACAAACAAGGCTTTGTCGAAAAAGGACATCAAGAAGCCTTTAAACCAGCTGGTTTCTACTCGTGATCAGTAAAAGGATAGCCGGAAAATGTACCACGCTGGAAACCCAGCTCCAAACACGTGTCGCACATCCAACAGTAAAAATAGCCGTTGGAGCTAATCTCCGCGCACCCGGCTATAAATAGCCATCTCGGGGCCTCCGGATTTTCTTCTGCAACTTCTTCTTCCTCGATCTCATAGCGCCCTAGCACCAGCAACCAGAGCCCGAGCACGAGAGTGAGCGCAGAGAGCCTAGCCCCCGAGCCTCTCCCCGAAAAAAATCATCGGAGGATCCAGTTCGCGACTGCACCGCCCAAGAATGGCGACCGGAGATTCTCCCCGTGCCTCCGACTGGGCGAGCGCCGCCGTGAACATCGATGATATAATCAACGACCTTGACCCCCTTCTCGACTCCTCGATCTGCACTGCGGCGACTGCGCTGGAGGGGGCCGCCACCGAGCCGTCCCTCGGGGATCTTCCTAACGTGGCCAGGAACGCGTCGTCGTCAACATCGACTGCTCCTCCTCCGCCTCCCTTCTCCGAGATCGTGGAGGAAAACGCTACTCACGGCGGCGAGAAGGTTGCCGCTTCCGCCGCCGCCGGTGGTGAAGACGAAGGGGAGGAAAACGCCGGGAATTGGAGCCACTGTAATGTGGTTCCTTCCATAGTTTCGGCTTTGGAGAAGGAGGGGTTCATGGTAAAAGACAAATGGCGGTACAACAAGGACGACATCGAGCCATCCCCGCAACCCGGCGAGAGGGTTCTCCTAGCCTCTCATGTGAATAGAGGTATGGGATTCCCCCCTCTGCCTTTTCCTTCAAATCCTAGATCACTATAGGATCCAGCCACACAACCTTACACCAAACTCCGTACTTTACTTAGCCAGCTTCCAGGCCCTTTTCGAGGGTTACTTAGGGATAGAACCCCGCCTGGATTTCTGGTAGTATTTTTCGGGGTAAAACGCAACCCCTCTGAGTGCGCCCTCCCGCCCTGAGGGACCATCTCCTTTACCCTTCGTAGGTTTAGGGAAGATTGGTTGCCGAAAATTAGAACATCCGAGTCTGTCAAAGTTTGGACGGGCTCATTCTTTTATCATGCGGATGTCCCGTTTCCTGGAAAGGAAACGGGCATTCCACCTTTTGTCAATTCCGTGGCCACTCCCCAAGACAATTGGGCGGTGGACGCGGTCCAGACTCTGCATCCAGATCTGATGAGGATCAAGAGGCAAATTGCCAAACTTGTTTCCGACACTCCTCCACTGACCGGCATGGATACTGTCCTGTGCTGGCTCGGAAGGCGGATTCAGCCTTTGGCTTACCGCGGAAAATGGCTTATGTGTGAATACACGTGCCCGGATGACGTGATGAGGGCGACAAACAAGGCTTTGTCGAAAAAGGACTTCAAGAAGCCTTTAAACCAGCTGGTTTCTACTCGTGATCTGTAAAAGGATAGCCGGCAAATGTACCACGCTGGAAACCCAACTCCAAACACGCGTCGCACATCCAACAGTCAAAATAGCCGTTGGAGCTAATCTCCGCGCACCCGGCTATAAATAGCCATCTCGGGGCCTCCGGATTTTCTTCCGCAACTTCTTCTTCCTCGATCTCATAGCGCCCTAGCACCAGCAACCAGAGCCCGAGCACGAGAGTGAGCGCAGAGAGCCTAGCCCCCGACCCTCTCCCCAAAAAAAAATCATCGGAGGATCCAGTTCGCGACTGCACCGCCCAAGAATGGCGACCGGAGATTCTCCCCGTGCCTCCGACTGGGCGAGCGCCGCCGTGAACATCGATGATATAATCAACGACCTTGACCCCCTTCTCGACTCCTCGATCTGCACTACGGCGACTGCGCTGGAGGGGTCCGCCACCGAGCCGGCCCTCGGGGATCTGCCTAACGTGGCCAGGAACGCGTCGTCGTCAACATCGACTGCTCCTCCTCCGCCTCCCTTCTCCGAGCTCGTGGAGGAAAATGCTACTCACGGCGGCGAGAAGGTCGGCGCTTCCGCCGCCGCCGGTGGTGAAGACGAAGGGGAGGAAAACGCCGGGAATTGGAGCCACTGTAATGTGATTCCTTCCGTAGTTTCGGCTTTGGAGAAGGAGGGGTTTATGGTAAAAGACAAATGGCGGTACAACGAGGACGACATCGAGCCATCCCCGCAACCCGGCGAGAGGGTTCTCCTAGCCTCTCATGTCAATAGAGGTATGGGATTTCCCCCCTCCGACTTTTCCTTCAAATCCTAGATCACTATAGGATCCAGCCACACAACCTTCCACCAAACTCCGTACTTTACTTAGCCAGCTTCCAGGCCCTTTTCGAGGGTTACTTAGGGATAGAACCCCGCCTGGATTTCTGGTAGTATTTTTCGGGGTAAAACGCAACCCCTCTAAGTGCGCCCTCCCGCCTTGCGGGACCATCTCCTTTACCCTTCCTAGGTTTAGGGAAGATTGGTTGCCGAAAATTGGAACATCCGAGTCTGTCAAAGTTTGGACGGGCTCATTCTTTTATCATGCGGATGTCCCGTTTCTTGGAAAGGAAACGGGCATTCCACCTTTTGTCAATTCCGTGGCCACTCCCCAAGACAATTGGGCGGTGGACGCGGTCCAGACTCTGCCTCCAGATCTGATGAGGATCAAGACGCGAATTGCCAAACTTGTTTCCGACACTCCTCCACTGACCGGCATGGATACCGTCCTGTGCTGGCTTGGAAGGCGGATCCAGCATCTGGCTTACCGCGGAAAATGGCTTATGTGTGAATACACATGCCCGGATGACGTGATGAGGGCGACAAACAAGGCTTTGTCGAAAAAGGACTTCAAGAAGCGTTTAAACCAGCTGGTTTCTACTCGTGATCAGTAAAAGGAGAGCCGGAAAATGTACCACGCTGGAAACCCAGCTCCAAACACGCGTCGCACATCCAACAGTCAAAATAGCCGTTGGAGCTAATCTCCACGCACCCGGCTATAAATAGCCATCTCGGGGCCTCCAGATTTTCTTCCGCAACTTCTTCTTCCTCGATCTCATAGCGCCCTAGCACCAGCAACCAGAGCCCGAGCACGATAGTGAGCGCAGAGAGCCTAGCCCCCGAGCCTCTCCCCGGAAAAAATAATCGGAGGATCCAGTTCGCGACTGCATCGCCCAAGAATGGCAACCGGAGATTCTCCCCGTGCCTCCGACTGGGCGAGCGCCGCCGTGAACATCGATGATATAATCAATGACCTTGACCCCCTTCTCGACTCCTCGATCTGCACTGCGGCGACTGCGCTGGAGGGGGCCGCCACCGAGCCGGCCCTCGGGTATCTGCCTAACGTGGCCAGGAACGCGCCCCCGTCAACGTCGACTGCTCCTCCTCCGCCTCCCTTCTCCGAGCTCGTGGAGGAAAACGCTACTCACGGCGGCGAGGAGGTCGCCGCTTCCGCCGCCTCCGGTGGTGAAGACGAAGGGGAGGAAAACGCCGGGAATTGGAGCCACTGTAATGTGGTTCCTTCCATTGTTTCGGCTTTGGAGAAGGAGGGGTTCATGGTAAAAGACAAATGGCGGTACAACGAGGACGACATCGAGCCGTCCCCGCAACCCGGCGAGCGGGTTCTCCTAGCCTCTCATGTCAATAGAGGTATGGGATTTCCCCCTCCGCCTTTTCCTTCAAATCCTAGATCATTATAGGATCCAGCCACACAACCTTCCACCAAACTCCGTACTTTACTTAGCCAGCTTCGAGGCCCTTTTCGAGGGTTACTTAGGGATAGAACCCCGCCTGGATTTCTGGTAGTATTTTTTCGGGGTAAAACACAACCCCTCTGAGAGTGCCCTCCCGACTTGCGGGACCATCTCCTTTACCCTTCGTAGGTTTAGGGAAGATTGGTTGCCGACAATTAGAACATCCGAGTCCGTCAAAGTTTGGACGGGCTCATTCTTTTATCATGCGGATGTCCCGTTTCCTGGAAAGGAAACGAGCATTCCACCTTTTGTCAATTCCGTGGCCACTCCCCAAGACAATTGGGCAGTGGACGCGGTCCAGACTCTGCATCCAGATCTGATGAGGATCAAGAGGCGAATTGCCAAACTTGTTTCCGCCACTCCTCCACTGAACGGCATGGATACCGTCCTGTGCTGGCTCGGAAGGCATGTCCAGCCTTTGGCTTACCGCGGAAAATGGCTTATGTGTGAATACACGTGCCCGGATGACGCGATGAGGGAGAGAAACAAGGCTTTGTCGAAAAAGGACTTCAAGAAGCATTTAAACCAGATGGTTTCTACTCGTGATTAGTAAAAGGAGAGCCGACAAATCTACCACGCTGGAAACCCAGCTCCAAAAGTATAGTTCTATCTCTTTGGGAATTTTCTTGAGTCTTCTTCTTCTCGGATTCTTTTCCTTACCCGGGCTTTGTTTCTGTCCACAGTTTCTCGATCTTCTTGAGGCTGAGATTGCTACCGACACTGAGTTGGACACGCTTCGTGCCAACTTCTAGTTGGGAGGATGGAAGCGCAAGAAGCCATCCACCACCCCGGGTGTCATCGATCTTGACGGCGTTGCCGTCTCTACCTCCAGGAAAAAACCAGGGTTTTTTCCTTTCTATGCTTTTTACTGCATGTTTTTTGTTTCTCAGAATCTCATTTCTCCGAATTTCTTTTCCGTTTCCTTTCTATCCTTGCCCCTACCACTTTGAAGGGAAAGGGCCGGAAGAAGCACAAGGCTGCTGCTCACAGAGGAGCAAAGCCGTCTCCCGCCAGTGCGCTAGACACTCCAACAGCGGCTGGGGAAGAAAACTCGGCTGTCAGGGAAGAACAATATCCCTTGCAGTCCAGCCAACCCATTGCATCCGACTCGGATGCGAGGGAAAGGGCGGTGCCGGATGAGGGTGGACCTTCAAACATCTCGAAGGAGGAGCCCATCCCAAATTTTGACAGCGAGTTCAAGGTAAAGCAAGAAGACTGTTTCGAAGAACACAGATATATTCATCCGTGGGCGAAAAAACACTTTGCTCGCGCTCCCTTAATCCGTCCTTGGACTTATAGTTAGGAATAATTACGTGTTCTCGCCTCGCCAGGTCATACAAGACGGCCTTTGCCATGTCGGAATTACCTTCGCAGAGTATGCCAAGGAATTTTCCAAGAATCTGGCGAGCTTGCAGAAAATGAGCCAGGTAAATACCAGACAAATGTATTCTTTTTGACTTAATGCTTTTCTCTTATGCCTACTTATTTTACGACTTAAGCGACTTTTCCATTATCTTTATTTCGGAAAACGGCCGAGACCATTAACATGGAAGTTTTCAACAAGCTTACCATAAAGAACAAGGAGGTTAAAACTCTCCTTAGCATTCTTGACGAAAAAGACTCAAAATTGGCCTCTGTTCAGCAACAGCTGAAGGATTCAGCAGGTAAATACTTTTAATATTCATGTTGTTATTTTATGAAATTTTTCTAAGTCATTTTCCGAGTTTCAAACTCTTCATTTTCCCTGCTTTTCAGTTTCTTTGGCGAAAGCCAAACAAATTGATGAAGATGCTGGCAACACCGAGAACCTCCTAAAGGAAAACTTGGAGCTTTACAAGATGACTGTAAAGCTTCAGAAAGACTTAGAGGCCAGCCAACTGGCTGTTCGGATTGCCGAGTCCCGTGCATCTTCTCAAGCTGAGAAAGATGCAGCGACTATCTGGGACTTGGAGAATGCTCTCAACCAACTCCTTGAAAAAGGAGTTGAGATGGACAAGATTCTCGGGAAGTTTGAGCTCCTTTTACTGCGTTTTCTCCATATACTTTTTACAGTATGTTTCTTTTCTCCTTCTCTGTTTTCTAACTTTTCCTTGTTATTTTGAATATAAGGGAATCCCTTGCTTACCCGGATTGACAGAATCCGGGCTTTCGGGAAAATATTATCCGACTTCAAGACTGCGGGGATGCTGATTGTGAACAAGTACAGTCCCGACAAAGCGGAAGAATTATCGGAAGTAAGCAAGCTTCCAGAGGAAATTGTAGAGGTGGCAAACCAGAAAGAATCCTGGTTCCGCTCTGCTGCTCGCTGTGGTGCGCGCATGGCCCTTGGGCTGATGCGTATGCATTATACCACCGCGAAATCCTGGCGTGTTGCGACCGGTATCCCTCAAGGGTACACGGAAGCGCAGAGAGCCGACAGTTTTTAGTCTGTCAAGGGGCATGCCACCAAGATAGCTCAAATGGTGTCAATCTCGACCTTCTACGCGGAGGAAGAGATTCCGACAAATCCTGAGAACCCCAGCGACAGCAACGAGGAGGACTCGGATTCTGAGGAGGCCGCCTAATTTCTTGAGTAGCTGTTTCCAGAACAAATAGAAGCATTACTATTCTTCCAATGCAATATCAATTGTAATGGGTATCTATCTTTTTGTATAAACAAGTATTCCCCCTTTTGCAGTAAAATTTAAGTCTTTGCAAGTTTTCTGGGTCTTAATTCCTATTCCTTCTAAGTTCTCTGGCTTATATGTTTTGATTGTCCTTGGGGTTGAAATGGCTCAATAGTACTTAATCATCATGCCGAGTGACTCGGTTCAAACCTATCAGTCGAAACTCGGAAACATGGATTGTACTTAGTCATTTTTACTTACTAATTCTAGTGACCCAACACACAAACGATCAGATAATACTTAGGAAAAAGTAAGGAATTTTGAAAAAGTATGAAACTCAGGCACGCATGCACAATCTGGGTTTCCTTAAGCCTCCTTAGGCTACAAAATCATTCAGTTTTATAACTCCGAGCACGCAGGCAAAGTTTGGGTTAACATTGAAGCAATTTGAAAGATCATTGGGAAATAGATAAGACGGTACTATGCTTTGAACAATAACAACAAGGCAGACAAAAAATGCATGAATTCCGGCAACTTTATTTCATGATCTCAAAGATGTTTACATAGAATTTGAACTAAGTGTAAAAGGGATGTAACTGCTGGATGCTCCAGGCCCTCTTTATCTCTCCAGTTCTACATCTATCTTTCTTTTTCTCTTGCGATTCGGATTTTTAGGATCATCTTCCGTATCTCGAATATCTACAAGGTAATAAGATCCATTTTTCATAGCATTGCTGATGACAAATGGTCCTTCCCAAATTGGGGCTAATTTGTGCTTCCTTCCTGCACCAATCTTAGCACCAAGTCACCTTATTTGAAAGAACGGTGTTTGATTTTCCAACTATGGTAACTTCATAATCCTTGCTGATAAATGGTGGATCTTTGTAGCACAAGCTCTCATTCTTCTTCTAAGAGATCGATGACATCCTGTCGTGCGTTTTCGGCATCCGAGTCTTCATATGATAGCACTCTTGGGCTATCATGGAGCATGTCTGTGGGAAGCATTGCTTCTGCTCCATAAACCAGGAAAAATGGAGTTTGCCATGTTGATCTATTTGGCGTCGTTCGAATACTCCAAAGCACAGAAAGTAATTCTTCTACCCATGCTCCAGCTGCTCTATGAAGAGGAGATTAGAGTCTTGGGCGTATTCCCTGCAGGATAGAACTATTCATTCGTTCAACCTGTCCATTGGATTGTGGGTGTGCCACAGATGCAAGATCTAGGCGAATTCTCGTTTGTCGGCAATATTTTTTCAACTCTCCAATAAAAAAATTTGTCCCGTTATCAGTGATTATGCTGTGTGGAACACCGTATCTCATGACTATGTCAATGACGAAATTTCTGGCAGTCACACCGTCAAGTTTTTTGATGGGTTTCACCTCCACCCACTTGGTGTACTTATCTACTGCAACTAGTAGATGTGTAAGTACGCCTCTTGCAGTTTTGAATGGTCCCATCATATATAGCCCCAGACTACAAATGGCCATGTTATGGGGATAGTTTTGAGTGCTTGAGCTGGCATATTCGTCTGCTTGGCATAATACTGACATCCGTCACATGTGTTTACTATGTGCTCTGCATCTGCCTTGGCTGTTTCCCAGAAAAACCCTGCACATAATGCTTTTTTGACTATGCTTTTTGATTGAGCATGATGTCCGCAATCTCCTGCATGGATTTCCTGCAGAATTTCTCTTCCTTCTTCTGGCGAAATACATCGCTGAAAAATTCCGATAGTACTGCGTTTATACAGGCAACCGATGATTACCGTGTATCCTTTGCATCGGCGTTATATCTTCCTTCGCAAGATTTCATCTGCTCCATCCGGTAACTTCTGATCGACTAAGAAGTTTAAGTATGGAATTGTCCAATCTGGGTTAACTAGCAAAAATTCTATTGATCTGGAAACGAGAGGATAATCAACATCTCCGCCTTTTATTGATGGTTCGTGCAAATGTTGGACAAACACGCCAGGTAGTAGGGTTTTCACTCTTTCCGAGCCCATGCGGGCTAATGCATCCGAGTTCCAATTATCTTCCCTTTTAATATGGAGTACCTCAAATCGTAGGAAGCAAATGGCAAACTCGTCCACTGTTCTCCGATATTCGGCCATAATGGGGCTTTTGTCATCCCATGTTTGGTTTAGCTGATGCTGCACCAAATCCAAGTCGCCATAACAAAGTATACGCTTGACGCCTATCTCCTTTGCAATATGCAAGCCATGAAGCAAAGATTCGTATTCTGCCACGTTGTTGCTGGCGTTGAAGTGTATTTGTAATACGTACTCCATTATGTCACCTTTTGGAGATTTAAGCACTACACCAGCTCCAGCGCCTTCTTTCATTTTGGATCCGTCAAAATGCATGATCCAATATTCCGACTCCGGCATTGGTGTATTTTCCATTGCTTCTGTCCAATCAGCAACGAAATATGCCAACACCTGGGATTTAATTGCTGTCCGGGGTTGGTACTTAATGTCGAACGCAGCTAGCTCAATGCCCCATTTGGCGACTCGGCTTGTTGCGTCCGCATTGTTGATGATATCCCCTAGTGGTGCTTTGCTTACCACTGTTACGGAATGTCCTTAGAAATAATGACGGAGTTTTCAAGATGCAAAAAACACGCCATATGCCAGTTTTTGATTATGTGGATACCTTTGTTTTGATTCGAAGAATACCTCGCTGACATAATACACCAGATGTTAATATGGTACACTTTGTTCATCTTTCCGTCTTTCCACGATTATCACCGTGCTGATAACCCTGTTTGTTGCTGTAACATACAGGAACATGGGTTCTTCGTATTTTGGGGATGCCAAAATCGGAGCTTTCATCAAGGTTTCTTTTAGCTGGGTTAATGCTTTGTCCACCTCTTCAGTCCTTTCAAACTTGTCAGATTTCTTAAACAATTTGTATAATGGCAGAGCTTTATCACCTAGCTGGCTTATAAACCTGCTAACAACGGCTGAGAACCCGTCAGTCTTTGGACATATTTTAGGCACGTAGGCCTTGTGATGTTTAATATTTCCTTGATCTTTTCCGGGTTTACTTCTATTCCTCTGTGGGAAACGATAAAACCCAGAAGCTTTCCTGAGGGAACCCTGAATATGCACTTTAATTGATTCAACTTCATCTTGTAAGTGAGCAAGTTTTTGAAGGTTTCTCATAGATCTTCAAAGAGTGTATCATTTTCCTTGGAAACTACGGCAATGTCATCCACGTAAACATGGACGTTTTTACCGATTTGACTATGCAAGCATCTTTGCATGCAACACTGGTAGGTTGCGCCGGCGTTCTTCAAGCCAAAAGGCATGGTTATGTAATAGTATGTTCCATACAAGGTTATGAAGGAAATTTTTATTTGGTCTTCCTCCTTCATACGTATTTGATGGTACCCGGAATAAGCATCCAAAAGCATAAAAGGTCAGAGCCAGCAGTGGCATCTATTATTTGATCGATTCACGGTAACGCGAACCTATCTTTTGGACACAATTTGTTCAAGCCGGTGTAATCTATACACATCCTAAGAACAATACTATCTTTCTTCGGGACTAATACTGGGTTCAGAGACCAATCAGTATGTATAACTTCCCGGATAAAATCAGTTGCTAAAAGCCGTATGATTTCCTTTCCTATAGCCTTCCGTCTTCTTCCATCAAAACGATGAAGACCTTGTTTGACGGTTTTTGATCCTGGAATTACTTTGACTTGGTGCTCAGCAAGTTCCCTGGGCACACCTGGCATATCAGCAGCACACCATGCAAAAATGTCCCAGTTCTCACGTAGGAACTTGATGAGCGTGTCTTCCTATTTGTCAGTCATCCCGGTTCTCACTATGAAATTATTTGTCGGATCTTTGGTATCTAGGATAACCTGTCTTGTATTCTCCCAGGCTTTTAAAACTATCTGCCGGTTTCTGGATGTCTTTTCCTGCCGGCATTTCTGTCGACGATAGTTCTTTAGCTAGCTCCTTCAATTTTTCCTTCCAAATCACCTGTTCGGCGCAAAGGGCATTTCTTTTCTCCAGCTCGTTCGCGAATTTGTAATCTCCAGCTATGGTGATTACTCCTACTTTTGGGCATGACATCTTCACCTTGTTATAGATATAACATGATCTTACCATGAACTTGGCGAAAGACGGACGTCCGAATATTGCGTGATAAACACTCTCGAACGGCACCACCTCGAATGAGATCTTTTCCTGGCAGAAGTGTTCTCTTTTTACGAAGGTTACGTCTAGGAAAATTTCTCCTAGGGATTGTGCTTGTCTGCCAGGAGAAATACCATGAAAACGTATGTTACCGTCCCTGAACTGGGTCTCGGAGATGTGTAGCTGCTTCAATGTACTAAGGTACATGAGGTTGATACTAGATCCTCCATCCATCAACACTCTTTTGAGCCTAGTGTTATGAACAATAGGGCTTACGGCCAAAGCATGCGTGCCGGGTTCTGGGGTGTTTCCGGGATGATGTGACTGAGCCTAGGTAATTGGCATATTTGAATACTTCAAGTACTTTAGTTGTTATGTGGGATGATGCTTTTCTGCTTCTTCCGCAGGATTAGTTTCTTCTGTGTTATCAGCGACCTCGGATTTCACCATACCAATAAAGTGAGATTTGATTGCAGGCATCTCCGGAGAGGCGACAATTTCAGCACTGTTTTGGCGATTTGAGCAGAATCCGGTATCATAGTTTTCCTCAATTGGGTATAGGGCGGGTGGGATAAATTTGCTTCCACCACAGAATCCCATTGGCTCTATAGTTAATTTGATAAATATATTTGCAGATCCAATTGGCAAAATGCAGGAACTTACCAGGTGATTCCGTGCTGGCATGTACGATCCGTTGTCGAGGAAGCGCCCGACATCACCATCGAATTTCAGGCTTCCGACAGTTATGGTACTGCCGATTCCGCAGATTATTCCCGATCGAAACGTAACTCCTGACGCCGCATTCCCCACGGTGGGAGCCAAGTATCGAGACATTGTAGTAAGGATCATACACAGGGGTTCCATGAGCCTACTAGTAGAAACCTGGGGGGACGTGGTAGTACGACAAACGAAAACACCAAGTTTACCCAGGTTCGGTACGACGCAACTAGGCGGCGTTCCTACTCCTACAATCTCACTAAATCAGGGCTGAAGCCTGAAGTATACAAAGTACAATGTGAGTATGGTTTCGCTAACTCGGCGAGGATCAACTTACCGACGAGTTGGCTTATAGCTAATTGTTGTCTATCTTGTCTCCCGTCCGGCTGTATATAGATAGTCGGATTAGGGCTTACAGAAAGGAAACCTAGAAGACTGCGGAAAGTATCTAACTTGGAAAGTAAGGAATCCGTCTTCTCCTCCAAGCCGCACCACTTTGGGACGTGGTCTGGGTTCTTCTAGAATCCGGCTTCCTGCGCATCAACTTACTGGGCCGCCCGATGGACTATGATCCATTACCAACCGGCCACCCTGGTAATCCGGCTCTTTAGGCCAATGCCGGACATACCCCTAATCGGTATATATCCGACAGCTGGCATGAACCGCGGGATCATACCCAAGCTTTGACCTTGCACTCTTCTTGATCACATATATCAGCCTCTTCTCTTGAACCTTAAAAATTTCCTTCACACCACACTCAAAGAGTAATTCGCTTTAGAGGGTTAGTGAAACAATAAAAAATCCATGGGTTCTGTATGGGAACAAGTGCTATTGATAATTGTAAACATTAGCTACATCCACTGATGTTTCGTGCGTGAAGCAAAGAAATCAGCTTGACATCGTAAAAGAGCAAATGCAAGAAAAATGGCAGAATCTGTCAAAACCAGAACGGTCTGTAAAGACGATTTTTTCGGGGAACTTATGATGCTCAGGTCGAAAAACTTAAGGAATTCAAAAGTTGCGGAATTAGCTGAGGAATAAGAACAAAAAAATTTAGGTCATTCTGATTTTCCTGTGAATTATATGATTTTTTACGATGGATAGTAGAAATATGTATCATGCGCAGAAATCCAAAACCAACTCCAATTCTGGTCAGAAAATTTACTTGGCACAACTAAAACATGGAAATAAAGATACAAAGGAGTTGCTACATAAGTATACAACCCCTTGATTCAAAGAAAACAGAGAAAAACAAAGGAAAAATAAAACTATGGGTTATCTCCCAAGAAGTTCTTTTCTTTAACGCCTTTTAGCTAGGCCCAGAAAAGTGGAATCAAGTGTTTTCAAGCGAAGAAGCATCCAAATTGTTACGAGGATTACATTTACCTTTCTTACCCTTATTCTTACTTTTAGGGAACTGATGGTCTCAGCATGGTTTGTGAGTAAAAGTCATGGTACCTTTCCCCATATCAATAGTCGCTCCTAATAGCTTCAACAGAGATCTTCCAAGGGTAATTTGGCCCTCTCCTACACATTCAATAACAAGATAATCAGTGGAGACCATTCTTCCTAAGATTTTTTTAAATATGCCCTCAGCTATCCCAATGGGAAATATAGTGGTGTTATTAATGAGACGTATTTCTTCTCCTCCCTCATCTCCAAGTATTCAAAGATTCATAATTTTCTTTAGGCATAAGACAAAATTCAAACATAATATCACAGCGAGCATGAAACTTTTCACCATTAATAGTAACCTTCACAGTAGGGATTATATTTGAGGCTTCAGAGTTTATTGGAACATGATCAAGGTGTTCACGAATCCGATTTTGTCCTTCACTTAAGCAAGAAACATGCGACTAGCATAAATACTTGCAAAGGCTTTATCAGAGCTACTAGGTGAGTTGTAGGTTGCAATTAATTTTTGTATGGCATTAAAAACTTTATCTCCATCACAATGAAGGAAACCTCCTCCTACCACAGTATCCAAAGCACATCTATAGTAAAGAACAAGACCAAGATAAAAGCTATGCAGAAACAGTCCTAGAGTCATTTTAGGTTCAATTTTGCAATAGGAATAGAAAACTCTAGACAAAGCTTCCTTGAAACTCTCATCATTCCCTTGTTTGAAAGTAAAGATCATTTTCTCACGTGACAAGGTAACAGGAACAGGAGTACTCATTTTAACCAGACTAAAAACAGGAATAAAACTACAGCTAGAATAAGAACTATTTTTTGTATGTTTTTGATAAAGAGAAGAAAACAAGAAAAAAATAAAATAAACTAAGCAAAACTAAAACAAAGTAAAGAGATTGGAAGTGAGAGACTCCCCTTGCAGAAATTATCTTCCTCCCGGAAACGGCGCCAGAAAACTTTGTTGATGACTGACGTTGGTAAACCCCAAGTGCAAGGTGTGAAGAGTGCAGTAGCAAGTTTTCTTTCAGAAAAGAAACCAAGGTTGAATCGACCAGTAGAAGGACAAGCAATCTCTGAAGGTTGATGCAGTTGAGATGGCAGGGCATGATGGTGCAGATCTTGCACTCGTTGGGATAGCCCAAGAGGAGGGTGTGATGAGCACAACAGTAGGATTTCCCCCCTTAGTTAAGAACCAAGGTTATCAATCCAGTAGGAGAAAGAGGACATTCAGAAGGTTGATGCCACTGACGGTGGTGATGGCGCTTCACCGGTGTCAGCAACAACGTGGAACCTTCACACAACACAACCAAAATACTTTTCCCCAACAGTACAGTGAGGTTGTCAATCTCACCGGTCTTGCTGAGAACAAAGATTAGACGTATAGTGTGGAAAATGATGTATGCTTGCAGTAAGTAAAGAAAACATGAAATTTTTGTGGTTTGTTTAATAGTATGGAAAATGGAACGGGGTTAATAATTTCACTAGTGGTGTATCTCCATAAAAGATACCATGTGGGTGAACAAATTACAGCTGGGCAATTGGAAAATAGAGGTTGCACTGTAGTGCACAATATGACATGAAGATTACTATGATATTTAGTGCGGGCATTACAACAAGATACATAGACCGACATCCATCTGCATCTATGACTAATAATCCACCCTCAGGTTATCATCAGAACCCCCTTAGGTATTAAGTTGCAAGCAATAGATAAGTGCATTAAACAAAGTGTGTAATTTAAGCAATGATTATGCACGCGGGAACTCTCACCGATGTTTTCTCCCTAATGGCAACAGCACATCCCCCCTTCATGTTTCTGTCACTCGAGCAAGGCGGTGTGGAAGCATGAACCCACTATAGAGCATAAATACTCCCTCTTGGAGTCACTAGCAACTACTTAGCCAGAGCAACCACTAGCAACGGAAAGCATGCAAGATCACAAATAGCATATGCAAATAAAGACTATAATCAACTTGGCATAAGTTCAATATTCATCGGATCCCAGCAAACACAACACATAGAGTTACATAAGATCAATCTCGATCATGATAGGCAGCTCATGAGATCTAAACGTGGAGGCATATGAGGAGAAGACAACCATCTAGCTGCAGCTACGAACCCGAAGTCCAAGGATGAACTACTCTCACATCACTCCGGAGGCAGGCATGGTGATGTAGAAGCCTCCGGTGATGATCTCATCTCCAGCAGGGTGCCGGAAACAGGTTCAGCACCCCCCTGATCTAGGGTTGACGGTGACGGCGGCCGCGGAACTTTTCGGGGACTTTTGACCAGGTGCTTAGGGTTTTCCACCCCGGGGGCTTAAATAGGTGAAAGGGCAAAGGGAGAAAACAAGTAGCAATTGGCAAAATATGATCATGGAGCATCATAAATTATAGATACGTTGGAGACATATCAAGCATCCCCAATCTTAGTTCCTACTCGTCCTCGAGTAGGTAAACGATAAAATAATAATTTCTGAGGTGACATGCTACTAACATAAACTTGATCAATCTAATGTAAAAGCATATGCATGCTAAGATCATAAAACTTTAAACACATGCATGATAAATAAAACTTTAATAATAAAGCATAGCAATTACTTTGCCTCACGAAGAGTAACTCAAATAAAGTATCATGAATAATAATGCAAAGAAAGGTAAACGTTTGTTTCAGGTATTGAGAAAGCATGGAAAGTGATATTTCGCTAGTCCTTAAGAGTGGGGCAAAACATAAATGCCAGGACACCTTCAAAGTTCATGAGGAAGACTAGAACAAATAGTTTAAGAACAAATAATATCACATCATGAAGTAATTATTGATGTTTATGGGACAAATGCACATAGAACTCAGAATGGCAAAAATGCTCTCTCAGCTGTGCGTAAAGTTAGAAGATGGAGACTCAACATAAAAGTAAAAGAAAGGCCCTTCGTAGAGGGAAGCAGGGATCACTCATGTGCTAGAGCTTTTATTTTATTAAACAGAGGTATTAAAAGTTTGACACTCCTCCCATCCATCTTTCACAAACCATGGCTAACCGAATCCTCGGGTGCCTGCCAACAATCACATACCGTGGAGGAGTATCTATATTTTTTCGAGATGTATGCTAATGTCAACGAATGGTAAACAGAAAATACAGTACGTCACAAGCCAACTGGATTCACAAGAGTGGCTCCCATGGTGAAGGACGCAACTGTAGAAGGTCATCCCTCTTTCTCTTTTGTTTACACAACTGATAAATCAGGAGCAAAAATAGTGAAGAGAATTTGTTTGCATTAATTTGGGGCTGGGCACCCCGCTGCCAGCTGTTCTATCATTTGGATAAGGGGATGAAGCCACTAGTCTAGGGTGTGAAATCCAATCAACAAGTGAGATAAAGATTCTCTATTTACGTCCTCATGAGCAAAAACAGGAACATAAAGCATGAGTAATTTTGAAGGTCTTAAAGGTAACACATGAGCAATTTACTTTGGAATGGCAGTTAAATACCACATGTAGGTAGGTATGGTGGACACAATGGGAAAAATTTGGTTTAAGGTAGTTTGGATGCACGAGTAGAGCTCATACTCAGTACAGGTGGAGGCTAGCAAAAGACTGGGAGTGATAAATCAAGAGAGCATAAGAGCCATAATCATGCATAGCGACATAAGCATCATTAATTAAAACATAAGCAGTATCACAAGTTCAAAAACTAAGTGGTCATGGAGGCTATTCGTGACTGGTTTGTAGTCATAACATGGTGTGAGCATGCGCCAAGTCAACCTAATAAAACATTCGAAAGAGAATACCATATATTGATGCTTTACTATGACAAGAAGAACTCATGAATCTTCCAATACATATTAAACACTCTCAGCTATTTGAGGCCAATCATGATACTCAATAACCACAAGGCCTTAAAACTACAATAACATTTAGCATTGCATGAAAAATTCCTAGCCACAGTCTATACAAGCTTTTACTAGACCTGTTATAAATTCTACTTCAAGCAACAGTTTTCTTTCTCCCAACAAGCACCATACAAAACATGCTTTAACAAAAATACTCTTTATGATACAGCAAGAAAACATGAGAGTACTCACATAACACTACTAAAACTAAAAACTCTAATAAGAGATGCATGCAAAACAGGAGCTAAATAAATGCAGCAGCTAGACATAGATTAAGAATACAACGTATTCTCATGAAAAAGCGGAGTATGTCACTCTCCAATAAAAGAATGCTGAGGTCCAACCAAGCTTATTGGAAAAGTAAAAACAAACTTAAAGAAAACACAAAAACAAACTGAAAAAAATAAAAGACACTCCAAGTAAAGCACATAAGATGCGACCGAATAAAAATATAGTTTCACTAGAAGTGACCTGATAATTTGTTGATGAAGAAGGGGATGCCTTGGGCATCCACAAGCTTAGACGCTTGAGTCTTCTTGAAATTTGCTTGGATGTACCACCGGGGCATCCCCAAGCTTAGGCTTTTCACTCTTCTTGATCAAATCACATCATCCTCTTCTCTTGACCCTTGAAAACTTCCTTCACACCTAAATTCTCACAATCTTCATTAGCAACGTTAGTGCAATTGAAATAATAAATTCACATGGTTCAGTTTCAACACAAGTCTAACACTCAAAAACAGATTAGCTACTGTCACAACTTCTTTTAAAACTTTTTTCTCAAAAGAACACCAAAAGAAAGAGATTAAGATGCAAATGCGATAAATGGCAGAAATCTTTCAAAACAGAACAGCAGGTAAAAATCGATTTTTTCTAAAATCTTATGTTGCTCAAATAAGAAAGTGGTCTTCTAAAAACAGTTGCGTATATAAATCAGGATTAAGCACAAAAAATCTCATGTCATTTTTAATTTTCTGTTATTTTTAACGGAATTAACAGTGGACAGCAGAAATCTGTTTCCTGCGCAGAAATCCGAAATATAGGCTCAACTTTCCACTAGAGGCTTTACTTGGATCAACAAAAACTCAAAAGAAAAGATACAGCGGGGTTGCCCAGGAAGTATACAACACCCAGGTGCAAAGCACACCAAAGAAAACGAAAGAAAACGGGTTGAAAACAGCGAAATAAAACGGGTTGTCTCCCGGTAGCGCTTTTCTTTAACGCCTTTCAGCTAGGCATAAAAGAGCAACTCAAGTATTTTCAAATGAAGAAGCATCAGAATTGTTACGGGGCTTACGTTTACCTTTCTTACCCTTATTCTTTTTAGGGAACTTATGGTCCAAGCATGATTTCGGAGTGGACTCTACAATATTTTACAAAATCAAATGTTTATTGATTTTAACTTAGATTATGATTCTTGAATTGATAATACCATATGATGTACAATTATCAACATTAGATTATTATGAGTGGACTCTACAGTATTTTTCTATGTATAGTTGCAACTCAATGTTATACATTGTTGATTCCAAGTTATTGGATAAAATTCGTTCGACTTAGTGAGATTTCAAACGATGGTATAATAATCCATTCCGAGACGCTTGAATTATAAAATGCTATCACAGAACCGTGTTAACATAAATCCAATTCCTAACAAATCTAGACACAAGTTTATCACAAGTTGATAAGATCAAAAGGTGAAACACAAAATTCTAAGTTACCACATGCGTAGTGTGAGTAATACCGGAATTCCATAGGTGTTATGTCATCATACTAAATAGAGTATTAATTGACTCTATTGCAAGTGCGAGAATATTAGAGATATTCCCTACAGACAATAATATTTAGTTATTATTCTATCTGCAAGTTCAGAACTAAGTTTATGTCATCATGCTACAACCGCTATAACACTTGAAAAGTGAGTTTGTAAAGGAAAATCTTTGTGCGGGTGTGAAGACAGAAACAAACAAGAGTTCATAATCTTGTCTCTAAGATTAGCTTATGGTTTGTGACATGATCATATTTTCCTGATCATGGACTTGGTTAAAAGTCTAGCAGAACATAAAAGTTTATTGTTACAGTAACAGTAGTACTGAACCAACCCAAGTGCATGTTTTTGCTAAAAGATACTAAAAAATCATAATGTATTTTAGAAAATACATATTAAGTTGTCGTTGACTATAATTCCTATACTATGAGAATATCTAGTGACCGCACAATCAAAATTTATACTTTGGATCTGATTAGCCATCTTATCGTAACTGAGGATCATAATGGTGATATCTAGGTATGACCTAGAAAGTGTAATGGAACTGAGATCGTTCAAGACTAGTACTTAATTCCTCTAGACAATAGAGAATTACATTCTTTGTCCCCCCTCAGTATCATCGATGATATATCATTTGGCCATACACGGTCTGATTTATCACAACGTCATCGGGGATATGAATGAGAAAAAAGAACGACATGAGTAAACGAGTTTTATGTGTTATGATCAAAGAGGTTGATCAGACAAGATCCCATAGTCTCGCCTCGTGATATCATTAATATAGTAAATTTAAGGAAATATGTGCAATGAGTAACTTATAAGGTTTTCTCATTCTCCAGGAACACGCAGGAGCCCTCATGGACGTCCACGGTCCCGCTGTTGGTTATTGTTCGGTAAGTTGGCGAATATGTCCGTGTGTTATATCGAGAATTTATGGGTCACTAACGTGTGACACCTTTAATTGAGATAATAAATGTGTTGTTATTGGTTTTGCAAATGTTCGATGCCGTTACGATGTCACATAAACAAATCCGGTGTCAATCGGAGTGGTTTCGGGGAAGTTACTATGAGAGAAAAAATATGCCGGTGTTAGGTAGAATTTATATGAGAGATAACGGAGGGCATGAGATGTCCCGAGATGTTAGAAGTGTGTTTCTAACATCGTTAGATAATATCAATGGTTTTATCTATAGGGCTCAAGTGGTTCCGGAGGAGTTTCAGGGGCTTTCCATATAAAGAAGAACTATCGGGAGGGGGCATATTTCCCCCTCATGGCCGAACCCTATTTTAGGGGGATGCCAGGTGGGCCCATGTGTCTTCACAAGTTGGTACTCATCGTTCTGGGTTTTTTCCTGATTTTAATGGAGAGAAAAGGAGAAAAATAAAAAGGGGAAAAGAAAATAGTAAGGGAGAGGGAGGTAGAATTGGACTCCACCCCCCAATCCGAATTGAGCTTGAAGGAAGGGGTGCGGCCACCTCCTCCGAGATCAACTAGGACTTCTACCTATCTATGGAAAGTCTCCTCCTCACTCCCACTATATAAAGCACCCCAAGGCTCAAAGCAAAATACATAATTGGCTCTCAAGCCTCTCCCTCTCTCTCTCTCTCTCTCTCTCTCTCTCTCTCTAGTAGAATTACACGATCCAATTAGAACTCCTCTACTTAGATTAGAGCCTCTTCTAATGGGGTTTTGAGGTGTCCTCTCCCGATTAGACCTAGCTCTAGTTCTAATTTTCTCTCATGTGTTGAGAACTTCCAGTTTCATAATTAGCTCTAATCACAGTTGATTAAAGCTACCAATTAGCAACGTCGGAAGGTTTTCTCTCTTCGTAAGTACCGAGTCCTGGAGGACGGGGTGCTAACGGGTTGACACGAGCGTACGCGTGCACACCATAAGAGGGATTAAACTTGTGATTCTTGACGAGGGAGGACTTAGCGACATCCTTACAACTTGTCCTAGTTATGAGGATCTATGGTTGTTCAGAACTCTTCTACGACTACATCGAATCCGCTGCCCGGTGAGTCGTGATCCTGATCCTCACACGTATGGGCATGCCTCGTTATCTCTATAGTGATCTTGGCGGACTACGTAGGGCAACATTTCTAAATTATGCAGCATAGACCAGCACTAAGTGCTTGCACACATACGGTGCTTGACGTCGAGTCACGGTCTTTGATCCAGCAGTGGTTGCGGAAGTAGATCTCATGGGAAGAATTCTCCTGGCACGGCGGTGGGCTGAAGAAGGAGAAGTCTCACGTGCATAGCCTAGACTTGGGGCCATGCACCGGGAGAGAGAGAGAGATAGTGGGTAGAAGGGAAAACCTCGACCGACTATTTATTGGGATTTAATCTCAAAAATTGCTTTAAAAAATAGCCCTATGCCCCTCCTTATAAAGGATTAGGAGGGTTGCACCTCCCTTTAGCTCCCCCATGTGGGACTAAAGGAGAGGAGAAGGGGGAGGAGAGAAATAGATAGTGGGTGGAGGGGAAAACTTTGCCCGACTATTTATTGGGATTTAATGTCAAAAATTGCTTTAAAAAATAGCCATATTCCCCTCCTTATAAAGGATCCGGAGGGGTGCAACTCCCTTTAGCTCCCCCATGTGGGACTAAAGGAGAGGAGGAGGGGGAGGGGCAATCTCCACCCCTCCCTTAGCCGCATGGGCCTTAAGGGCCCATATGAGGGTGGGGGTGCAAACTCCCCTTTGTGAGCTTCTTCTTATTCCTCCTTTTTTTTTCTTTTTCTTTTTAATTAATTATTTAAATTCATACATTAATAAATATATTTTAATTTATTTTATATATTAAATTAATATATAAATATATTTAATTCATAGTAAATATATTTAATTAGTCTGACTTCGGAACACCTTCCGGATCACCCCGAACTCCTTCGGTCCTCTTCAGAACCATACCGATGTTTTTCCCATTCTCCAGAACCCTTCTGGTTTTTGTCATTCTTTATTCTAATAATTCCGATGTCTCCTATAACGATCTCTAAGTGTCATAAACCCCTTAAGTTTGTTACCCATGGTTCGGGAACACTATGGTCATGATCGAGAACACTCTCTGATCAATGATCAATAGCGGGATTTGGATGCCCATAATGAGCCCTCTGGATTCCATGAATAAATATCGCTGAACCATAAACACAGTGTCCTATTCCTTTTATTACATAGATACACATCTTGTCTGAGATATGATCATTGACATCTCCATGTCATGTTCAATCTCGTTACCAACAAGAACTGTTTTACTCGTTACCGTGATATATTACATCCCCATGACCTAGTCATACGCTGCAGCTTTATGGATGTAATCTCACCGAGTGAGCCTAGAGTATCTCTCCGGCAGGTGGATGAAAAATTCCGATCTCGATACACACGCCTCAAGATATCTTTGGAATGCCTAATATACACATTGACAATCACCATTTTATGTTGTGACGTTGATGTAATCAAAGCAACCTCCAAGACACTAATTAAATATGATCTCATGGTCTAAGGATCTAGGTACTATATCTTGTGAATATTGAACGATGAATATTGTGGGACGATCAGGTTGCAATACTTATATTGGGTATGTCCATAATCTCATTCATTCAATAAAATGACATCATTGTAAATTGACATAAATGTCACATGATAGTGAAACACTCGATCATCAATTGCCCAATAAACTAGTTAGTATAGAGGCTCACTAGGTACTCTGGTTCTTTATATACCACACATGTATTAAATTCCTATTAATACAATTGTAGCATGACATAAAATTTATTATAAACTTAATGAGATACCATTAATAAAAATCACAATTTATTTTCCTGTAGGGAATATCTCCTTTAGGCCCATGGTGGTCAGCTGAATCGGGAGAGGTGGGAGATTGTGGGGGGCATGGTCGCCGGCGGCGAGCCGTTTCAAGTAAATCTTATTTTTGTGGCATCACGTAAATAAAAAAATTATGTCATGTAAATATATTTTTTATGTTCTACTCGACATAAGGAATATGACAAAATTTACGTGACATAAAAATCATGTATGGTTGCAAAGATACAGGGTGGGTGTAGAACTATTCTACACCCGGATATCAAATAGCGCGAGCCTATGTATAACTCCTATTATATACTCTGGGTGTACATACAGCCATATTCAATATACCTCATATACGAGGGTTTTATACCTCTATATATGATCGTCGATGTTCTCTGTGGTGAAATTTGTTTCTTTTTGTTTCTCCGGGATGTATGTTCAAAATATGTTATGTACATAGCTATTAACATGTAATTAGGTGCAAGAATGTGTCAGTTGAAAATGTGATCACTAATACAAAAATGCTCTGACAGAAATTGGTGACGGGTGATATTAGCATCCCTATCTACAAGTAAATATTCGATATGGCTGTTAATTGTGACCGTCTAAATTGCTCTTAGAGCCGGTTAAAGAGTGGAACCGGCTCAACGGTTGTCAATTTTACCCGACTCTAAAATTATTAGTTATAGAAATAGAATTAAGCCATCTGAGGGGTTTCTTCCGAGTCGGCATTTTTTTTTGGTGCGCCAGTTTTAGGTAGTCTTGGATTCCTGCCGCCACCGGAGGTCTCATTATCAAGACACCGGGAGGGAAGAGGGTGCAGCACAACCAGGTTAGGAAGGGGCCGCCGGTGGGGGTTCCTTTTTTTTTCCTTGTGACCCTGTCGCCCCGTAGGTAATTTTCTTGTCGACATGTATTGCTTCCAACTCAGCCCCTACCTTTACATCCGACTGTTATGGTGTTATAGTGGACGAATCATGATAGACATCAAGAGGAGGATGTTCCCACGATGGTTTGCATCACAGAATCCTGATAGACATCAAGTTGATCAGCATAGACAAAACAACTTGTGGACCTATTCTAGGCCAATGTAGAGAGATTTCGTGGTCTGCTCATCAAAGTTACGTCATGTGCCCACCAAAGTTATGCTGGATTGGCCAGTATACCTATACCTCATAAGCCCGCTAATTAAAGCTATATAATCAAATCATTAGCCATATTTCGTAGCAAAGAGATCGTTAGACTTTGGGTGGAGCTCGAGCTCTTTTTAACTAAAGTGGGATAGCGTGTGTGCATATTTTGTACTCGTTGTCAGCTAGAGATGGAAGGGAAAACCAACTTTGCGAGACAAGTTAGCTATATATATATATATGTCAATGATGCTTGGCACATGATGTGCCCACTAAAATTATATAAGCAAAACATTATTAGCCATATTTCGTAGAAAAAAGTAGTTAGGCCTCGCGTGGAGCTCAAGTTATTTTCAACATAAGCAAGTATTTATGTCAGCGGCTGCGTACATTGGATTGTGAGGTTGACGGTTGGCTAGCTGCCTACATCGCACCGTGCAGTGAACTTATGCGAGGTAACAGCTAGTATGCCTACACATGGAAATTTTCTACCCGTTCTCAATTAGAGAAGAGAAGCCCACTTTTGCTAGCCAAATTAGAAATGTCAACTCCCTTCGATTGGCCGGCCTAGTTTGGTGACCTTTTTTAATGTACTACGTATGTGATGCCTGATGCGCCCAGCCAAATTAAGTTACATAAGCAACTCATTGGTACTAGATCGTGCCAAACACTGATTAAGCACGCACCAGAGCGACCTGTGCGTGATCAGAGAGAGCGATAATGATGGAAGCGACGGCGGTGAGCTTGGCGAGGTCGGTGCTGCAAGGCGTGCTGAGCAGCGCTGGCTCCGCCGTCGCCGACGAGGTTGCAAGTCTCCTGGGCGTGCCCAGGGAGGTGGAGTTCATCCGCAGCGAGCTGGAGATGATGCAGTCGTTTCTGCTGGTGGCCTCCACGCGCCCCGACCCCGCTGCGCGCAACGACACGGTGCGAACGTGGGTGAAGCAGGTGCGCGACCTTGCCTACGACGTCGAGGACTGCCTCTTCGACTTCTCCCTCTACTCCGCCACCGCCGCCTCCCGGTGGTCGTCGTGCCTACCGGGAGCCCTGGCCGAGCGCCACAGGATCGCCCAGCGGATCCGGGACCTCAAGTCCAGCGTGGAGGACCTCAACCGGCGTAACCTGCGGTACCACGTCGTCCTCGACCCGCCACGCGGCGCCGGCGAGGTTGACGTGCAGGAGCAGCAGGAGCAGCAACAGGACGCCGAGCTCGCGTTCCACGAGTTGGACATCATCGGGCGAAGTAAACAGAAGGAAGATCTGATCAAGGAGCTGATCACAGTCGGCGACGGGGCCTTGGGCGTGGTGTCGGTATGGGGCATGGGCGGCATGGGCAAGTCCTCGCTGGTTAGCATGGTGCGCAACGACCCGAAGCTCCTCGACGCGAATGACTATGGCGCGTGGGTCACCGTGCCGCACCCGCTCGACAGCACTGACGAGTTCATGCGGCAGCTCAGGAAGGGGCTGGGGCTCGGAGAGGCGGCGCTAGCACCGGCGCAGGACAAGCGTTACATGATCGTAGTGGACGACCTGCTAACGAAGGAAGAGTGGGATCAGATATGGCCAAAACTCTCCAGCTTCCAGAACACCAAGGGAAGTCGTATCATCGTCACCACGCGGCGGGAGGACGTCGCCCAGTACTGCGCCGGCAGCGTCCGGGAGGAAAATCGCCATGTCTACGAGCTCAAGAAACTTGGGGACGAGGAGTCCATGAGTTTATTATGCAGCAAGGTGAACCCCTTAAATATTACTCACAATTTATTTTTCCAAAACATCGATTCTAGAGCATTGCATGGCACTACTAACTCCCAAACTTGCATCTCGACGATTACTTGTGTGCAGCTCTAGAAACTGAATCACAACTTGAATACTCCCTCCATTCGGAATTAAATGACTTGTGTTTGTCTAAATATATACGTACGAATGTATCAACAAGTCATCTAATTCCGAACGGAGAGAGTACATTATAAAAAGTTATTCGTTTTGTACCTTGTACGTTTGTTTGAGGTGAGGTGGACGGAGACCCGGATCCTTTTCGCCGACTCACGGCCAAGCTTAAGCGCACGGCCCGCAAGCTCATGAGTTGGAGTGATAGGAAGATAGGGTGTATTAGGTTGCAACTCATGACCGCGAGGGAGGTGGTTCTTCGGTTGGACATCGCCATGGAATCTCGCCCGCTCTCCCACGACGAGCGACTCCTCCGGGCTCGCCTCAAGCAGACATATCTGGGGCTCGCATCGCTGGAGCGCACGATGGCTCGCCAGCGAGCCAAGATTGCCTGCCTCAGAGACGGGGATGCGAACACGGCCTTTTTCCACCAGCACGCGGCCCACCGCCGGCAGAAGAACATGATCCACAGCCTTCAGGTGGATGGCACGGTTGTCTCGGACCACGCCGCCATGGCGGAGGCCACGTTCACCCACTTTGAGAACCTTCTGGATTCCTCTGCTGACCGTGAATTCTCACTCGACTTGGACTTCTTAGGCACCCATGCCGAAGATCTGTCTGAGTTAGAGGCCCCCTTCACGAAGAACGAGGTCTGGGAGGTTGTCAGGCGACTCCCCCACGGGAAGGCGCCGGGCCCTGACGGGTTCACGGCTGAGTTTCTCCAACATTGTTGGGGGACGGTGAGAGGCGACTTTATGGCCGCCTTTGACAAGCTTTTCACGATGTGCGGGCGCGGATTCCAGGGGTTGAACCAAGCTTTGGTTATCCTGCTGCCCAAACGTCCGGACGCGGCCGCCCTCGGGGACTACCGCCCGATTAGCCTGATACACATCTTCGCCAAGCCGGTGGCGAAGACTCTCGCGGTAAGACTGGCGCCCCGGATGGGGGGCATGGTGGACAATAACCAATGCGCCTTCATTCGGAAGCGGTGCATCCACGATAACTTCATGTTGGTGCAGCAAACCGCCAGGCTCCTTCACAGGCTCAAGGAGCCGAGGGTGATGCTGAAGTTGGACATTGCCCGGGCATTCGACTCAGTCTCCTGGGGATTCTTATTTGAGATCCTATGGAAGCTGGGTTTCGGGCCTAGGTTTCGCGAGCTGATCGCGATACTACTTGCCACGGCGAGTACCAGGGTGATGCTCAATGGGGAGCCAGGTCCACCCATTTGGCACAGGCGGGGCTTGAGACAGGGTGACCCCCTCTCGCCTACCTTATTCGTATTAGTGATGAACACGATGAACAGGGTGTTGGCCCGGGCCGTCGAATTTGGTATTCTTCGACGCCTTGCTCGACGGGAGCTCGCTACGTCGATGTCGCTTTATGCCGACGACGTGGTTATCTTCTGCCACCCAGATGAGACGGAGCTGCGCATCATCCGCGCAATCCTCGAGCTCTTTGGGCATGCATCAGGACTCCATACCAACTTTGCGAAATGCTCCGTATCTCCCATAGCATGTTCAGAGGCGGAGGCCGCTGGGGCAGCGGTGGTAATGGAGTGCCCTCTGGCACCCTTCCCTGTCAAATACCTAGGCATCCCCTATCTATTGGGAGGCTCTCAGGTGAGGCACTACAGCCTATGGTGAACCGACTGGCCGACAAGCTGCCAACCTGGAAGGCATCCTTGATGCCCAGGGCTGGCCGCTTGGCGCTCATTCGCTCGGTACTCGCACCGATCCCACTTCACCAGCTCATAGTACTAAGCCTCAACAAGAAAGTGCTGAAGCAGGTGAATAAGATCCTCCGCGGATTCCTTTGGGCGGGGAGGCTGGATGCCAATGGCGGTCACTGCCACGTCAACTGGTCTAGGGTGTGTTGCCCGCTACAGCTAGGAGGGCTGGGTATCCCGGATATGGCCCGCACCTCTATTAGCCTCAGGGTGCGATGGTTGTGGCGGCTGCGCACCGACCCCTTACGACCGTGGCGCGGGCTAGATATGCAGTTCTCCAAGGAGGAAAGGCAGATCTTCGACGCATCCACCTACATGGTCGTTGGCGACGGGACCTCTGCCCTTTTCTGGGAGGACAGGTGGCTGGACGGGAGGACGATTAAGGAACTAGAGCCGGAACTGTTTGCGCTGATCCCTAGACGCCGCCGAAAACACCGCACGGTGCAGCAAGCGCTGGTGGAGCGCAGCTGGATTGCTGACATCACAGGTGCCCTGAGCCCCCTGGCTCTCTGGCAATACGTCCAACTCTGGGCGAGGCTCAGGGACGTGCACCTGTCTACAGCACCGGATGAACTCATCTGGCGCTGGACCACGGACGCCCGTTACTCCTCCCGTTCCTGCTACAAGGCCCTCTTCGAAGGCTCGATACCTTGTGAGTCGTGGAGATTGATCTGGAGGACTTGGGCGCCTCCGAGGGTGAGGTTCTCCATCTGGCTGGCCTGCCAAGATAGATGTTGGACGGGTGAGCGGCTGGCGAGGCGAGGCCTGCCGCATGCGGCGCGTTGCCCGCTGTGTGACCAGTCCGAGGAGACCATGGCGCATATACTCACTGGATGCGTCTTCTCTAGGACGATATGGCATGAGGTGATGTCTTGGATACGATCTACGGTTGCCCCCCCCCCCCCCGCGGGTGAGGGTGCCTTCGAAGATTGGTGGTCCTTGGCGCTACGTACCTCTCCTAGCGCCCTTCGTAAGGGCACATCATCGCTGATCATGCTAACAGCGTGGTGGATCTGGAAGCACCGGAATGCCGCGATCTTCGACAACGCTCAACCCTCGGTGACCTTGCTGTTCGACACTATCAAGGCGGAAGCGCTTGAGTGGGCGAACGCGGGTGCTCGTGGCCTTCGCCAACTACTCCCCTAGTTAGATGGTCTTGGGTCGAGTTGTACAGCGTGGGTTTGGCCCTTCGATGGGCTTGTACATCTAACTCTCTTTTTCTATCAATGCATCGAAACGCAAAGCTTTTGCGTTTTCGCGAAAAACGTTTGTTTGAGGAAACATTGACTCCCTCCGTCCTAAGAAGGTGGCATATAATTGTTTTTTAAAAAAACTCATCTTTTTCTAATTCTGAACAAGTATATCAAAATACGAAGATTTACAATACCAAAATAATAGCAACACGTCCAACATAAGATATACTTTTCATATTTTATTTATTCAGTATTGTACTCACTCCTATATATTATTATTTATTTATTTGGCCAAACTTAGAAAGTTAGAAAAAAAAATTGTACCAAATTCATATGCAACATCTCTGGACATGTTGGAAGCATAACCCTGTTTTTGTTTTCTTATTTCCTTGGGAAAGCTTGGTGGCCTGAAGAACTGAAAGAAAACACAATAACAAACTGAACTCCCAGAGTTGAACTTTGATATAGATGTAGAAAATCCAAAATGATAAAGTTCTAGAACTTCGAAATATAATTTCTATAATCTAAGAGATGGAAAGGGGCTCGACATTACTTGGATAAATATTTTGGATCTCGCCTTATTTCATCATTTTATCATAACTAGTTGATTTGCACGTGCAACGCACGTCTCCATAACACATCAAAGTTTATTTGAATGCGCTAGTATTCTTAGTTTTTGTTATATTTTAACTCAAGACCCTAAATTTGATCCTAAAGTTGTGCATATTTCTCAAATCGAGTTCATTTCATGCATGCTGTAGTAGCCATGATATGGAAAATTAAGTAAAGTCAATCCCTATACAATCTCTTTCAAACATAAAAAATTTCTCCCAATCCAGATTGAATAACATAATTTTAAGACCGATAACATAAAGCTCTAAGCCTTTTAATACCGTCTCTCTTGACAACTACAACAAGTGAAAACAAATTTGACATGTACTCAGGGTCCGTTTGGGAGTTTAGTTTTTTTTTAAGTATTTTGAGAATACTTCAGTTTCTAAAAATACCAAAGTATTAAATACTTTAAGGTGTTTGGCATCAATGAATAACGCGTTTTTATATACTTCAGTATTGCAAAAAACTGTACTAATTTTGAAGTATGTAAAAAAGAGGTTCAAACCTCTTTTTCTAAAACTGGAGTATTTGTTTGCCAAGCAGGTAAATACTTTATTATTTGAATACTTCGGTTTTAGAAAAACTTTGTTGCCAAACTATGCCTGTCTGTTTCGGTTTTTATTTTCTCTCTCTTCTAAAATACACTAAAATACAAGGCGTCTTTTAATTTCGTTGGTCAATGACGTCTAACTTTGACCATGATTTGTCCTTAATATATGTCCACATAAATAGTATAATGATATTTGGAATGATAAAAATTTACAACCAAACATACACCACAGTTCATATTTTCTCTGAGAAGGTGTGAGAAGGTTCAAACAACCGTAGTCCCTTCCCCCTTCCATGTTTGAAGAGCATCAAACTTTTCATATGTATTTTTTCTTCACTGAACATTTCGTATCTTTCTTGACATTTGGTGTATTCTTCGGTCAATGATTTTTCACCTACTTTCATATTGGCCACCGTTCCTAATACCTTATCCACGTTAGCATAAAAACATCGACCAACAAATTTAGATTTTCACAAGAATACTCCAAACTCAATAAAGGTTGCCGGCCGAAACACACGAAGTGTCTAATTCATAATTCTAAAGTTGATTACAACTTGTCGTACGTATGGCTTATACAGTAGCGGACCAACTTGAAAAGAAAGAAAGATAATAACCTACGAACATAAATATTTTTACAAAATAAACACACTCCAAAACTACGTAGTGTCTCAACGTGAATTGCCCTCATTTTTCCCCTTCATGTGCAGCGGCCCCGTCTAGCTTCTTTCAAGGACACCACTTATGAGACCCAAAAAAATGTATATTCCTTACATGGAAATAAGAGAAGTAATAACGTGAATCTGATATTGATTGCTTGCCATTTGAACCAGAAAATTATCGTATCTAATTTTAATTGAAATAAGTAGTTATTTTCTGCATTACATCACTGATGATTAGGAGCGAAAAGGTGAAAAACAAACGATGTTTTCTTGCAGCTGGACTCCATCTCCTGCACGTACTTTACTATTCGCATGCAGCTACATGCATCAGTGTTGATCGTGAGTTTTTTCATGCACGTGCCATGTTGCATCTTGCACGTACAGAAACTCATATGACACATAATTTCAGAAAAAAAAGACACATTATTGCCATTTTCTCCTCCTGATGGTTATTATTTGTCACGCTGCCACGTTAATAAACTACATGCCCACCGGATGCTGGAATCAATTTCTTTTCTATGGACCACTATTCCAGGGAGTACTAAGATGGATTGATTTTTATGCATGGCGTGTTTCTATGGGAAGAGATGCCTGCACCCATCTGTGCGTCCGTGTTACGTGGCCATCATCTAGCCTGCGCGTGTTTTGTGAGAAAACTGAAGTCCAAATAAAGAAATTATACAGCCCGTACAAATCGCTTCTAGTCATCTTCTTCTTCCTCTACCTTCCGAAGGCGAGGTGGAGTCATGGAGAGGATGTTGAGTCGGCGAGAGGAGGTTGCGTCCGCATCGGAGAGCTTATCAGGTCGATGTCGATCAGGCCGAGGTGTCCTCGTTCAGCCTTAGGTAGAGGTGTTCTTTAATTTCCTTTTCTATAAGAGGAGTAGTAAACAGATACGATGCCTGATTGCACTACACTTTTTTCTTTGCCAGGGGCTAAATCGTGTTGAGTTTTGCTCAACATTAGAACAATCAGGTACCTTGGTTGTAGGCAATTGGACGCGTCAGATTACTTGTATCTACGAAGTTTGCTCTTTTATAAGTAGTTTAGAAAAATGTTTTCCGTTCCTCTAGGTACTATGCATTTTGAACCATGGTTGCGGTATTAAGCGCCCATGACAATTTAAATGAACATCACATTAGATCGTCGCCCCAATGTACAAGAATTTATAGAGACTTACATTTCTCAAATTAATCTACACATATAGAAATTTCCGCATTAATCTAGGGAGAAATGTCATGTTTTGGCATATTCTAGTTGGACCATGTTTACGATATATCAGAAATGGAAATAACAACAAAAGTTTACACCACTTATTTTGGTGTCACGATGTTATAACATCTAGATTAGTTATGGAAAAATACATGCTAAACAAGATTATAGAAGTGAGGATTCGCAAAAAGTATTAGAAGAACAACAATCCAACCTGGCTGAACTACATTGATGAGCTCCATAGCATTTTTATAATTTTTGAAGTACTATATATTTAATGCAGTCCTTACATGCCACCATATTTGTGGCGTCATGAATACCACTTTCGGTAGGATGACCCGAGTTGTTACACGTAAGAGTTCATATCTTGGTTCTCACTTCTACATTTTTTTGGAAGGGGGAAGTCTAAAACTTTGCTTCAATTGATGCACATAGCCTTAGGCACCTCACATTCACATTTACACATATATAGTCTCTATTACATAAATGAACTCGTTGGAGCATCTGCCATGGACACTTAAAACAACACAGGAATATGACTATTGAGGTTGATACTCAACAAAAAGGTCATTGCATGTTCCTTATAACAATAGAAAATATGCAAGTTCCAAGTTGACATCAGTTAAACTTCCAACAAAACAAAATAGTAGCATTGACAATATCAAGCCCGATATACTACGTTGGGCATCGTGTACTTCCATAATATATGTGGAGTATTATTTATTCTTTTTTATGTGATGCATCATATTTTGTAGAATAAGTTCACAGTAATTAAGATGTGAACTGTATTTATGCTGCATCAGAATGGAATTAGCCTGTTCTCGGTGAGCTTAGACGACAACCATATTCATCAAGTAAATGATTGTACACATGTATGAGTATATGTTCCTTCTGATCCCATACAACATAGATGAATTAGTTATATCACATTCTAATTCTTGGGATGTTTGAGATCTCAAAAGTAAGTTCTATTCAATAAAGTGATATAAAAATTCATGCATTTTGTATACTCTGCATATACATTGTTTTTGTAAATAAAGGGTGTATTTAAAAAAAAAACCAAAGCCCCAATGAGATTTTCTTCATGCTACTCATAGTGATCTGTCTCAGAATAATTAAAGAGGTATATTGATAATAACAACAATAATAATAATAATAATAGGTATTATAGATCGGATCCAATTTGGGGGAACAATATGAATGTGTGTGTGTGTGTTTGTGTGAGTGAGTGAGAGAGAGAGAGAGAGAGAGAGCACTGCACCGGCGTGAGATTTTTCTTACTACTGACGGGGAAGTCATAGTCCAGTCTTATTTGTTACCACCTGTGTGTTTTTGGATGTGTCAGTAGTGTAAAAAACAGTTGTGGTGTTGCAATCCACGCCAGTAGTAAAATTAGGCCAGTGGCGTGGTCTGGCTACATGATGTCAGTAATGATTTTTCAAAAAAAAAAAGGCTCCGGTTGGTGCCATTACTGGTTTGTATCACATAACAATATAGTAGCTCCTAATCAAGAAGTTCATCTTATAATCCATAGAACATAACATATACAACATTCATTACAACCATGTTCATCTCATACATAATCAGCTACTCTCAATGTTCACTTTTATAATCCATTTAAATTTTGACCACATACATTCTGAAATGAGTGAATTTAGACTCATTTTGTACATAGATTTACTCATTTTACTATGTATGTGGTCAAAATTGAAACGGTAAGTAATGTGCCTTATAAAACTTGACGGAGGGAGTAACATAATCAAGAGGTTCATCTTATAATCCATAGAACATAATATTAGATAGCAATAGATATCATTACTAGTTATATACATAGCTACTCCTAATCCTCATGGTCAAGATCGTGAGAGTCGGGAGTATCGGGCGACGAGTATAGGAAGTATGTATACCGTTCACCATATTCTAGATAGAACATGCAACTCGTCATGACTTTCATCTCGTATCAATCTACAAATATTATCCATTAGCATCCATCAAAATATGTTCGCCCATCCGCATTGGTGACAAGAATTTTGTTCACCTTAGTTGGCATTATTAGCTTCATTAGAGTGACCTCGATCATCTGAGGGTAATCATCAATGAGAACATTGACATGCTCCAAGAAATCACATCTCACTCTACAAGGGATGTAATGAAAAGAACAAGAATCCTACATTCATTTTAGGGTTGAAACAAATTTGAACATTTAAGACAAAACATGCATGTCATATAAAAACGCATCATTCTGTTTCGAATATTCTCTTGTAGAACAACGCCAAATCTCTTATTTTTGCACTCATAATAGCTACAACGATCACAATTGTCCTTTTCCTACGGTAGTTAATTGCAGAATTTAGATAAAAAATAAGTAAATAAAATAAACATTATGTACATATAAACAACTATGTCAAACTTAATTGATTGTTAAATCATCATATACACTACTTGTAAATCAACCAAACCAACTACACAACTTGTAAATCAACAAAATCTATGAATTACACTAGATAGATTATCCAAATCAACCTAAATTTATGTAGCAACAACTATACTACTTGTAAATCAACTAAATAAACTATATTTTTTCATATCAATAAAATCTAATAACTACACTACATTAATATAAATCTTCTAACTTATACAACACTAACGAAAAACAAGATAAGAAAAGGGAGAGGCTCACCGGCCGGGGAGGAGGCGCATCGACATCAGTGGGGGAGGCGGCGATGAGGGTGACTGTAGGCGCCGGAGGCAGTAGAAGATAGTGTTGTGGGTGGGCGAGGCGACGCCGGCGGGGGGTCGGGTCAGTAGGACGAAGGTGATAGGAGGGAGTGGAGGACGCGGAGGCGACGACGACATGGGGTGGCATCGGTGGGGACAACAGTGAGAGAAGGGGGAGGAGGATGCGGAGGTGGTGGCGGAGGTGCAAGGAATAGAAGTCTCTAGATTCAGGGTAGGAGGGTGCGGTTGCACTGGATTATATCTGCCAATGGGACTACTAGCATGGTATACCACTCACACTAGAGGTACTTATTTACCTCTGGCGATGCTCTATAACTTTGACGTCCGTGATATTTTTACTGGGTACGCAAAGGGGTCGCATATACCCGTAGTGATTTTTTGCTACTTTCACGCTGGTGGCATTAATCAAGCCCTGTCGTGGTAAGTTCTCGACACCACTGGTATTATTTTTAATATGGTCCCATTTTACCATCGGCATGTATCTATGGTGACCCGCCACTGTTATAGTTGCTTCTATAAGCAGTTTCCTCATAGAGAGAGGGAGGGAGGGAGGGCGAGAGAGAGAGAGAGAGACTAGTATGTGTATAAAGAATATAATGGTTAATTAACTCGAAAAACTAAAATTGAGTTCTACTCTGTCAGCCCCAGATACATGGCCTACAAACTTAGTAAAACAAATTGTTTCCTAAGTTTACCAAGTATATCTAAGAAAAAAAAGATGATCTACTATACAAATCAAATCAATAGGAATAGATCCATACATTTTTTTCATAATGTGTTCAATAAATTTTATAGTATTTTTCCCCTCTACATATTTGATCAAACTTATAAAACACTCATTTTTTTTACTAAATTTGTACGGAGGGAATAACTTGCAAGGCAGTCTGGAAGATATTATGGGATTTTAAGCCGATTAATGTAATACAAGAACTATTATTGCCTCCAACCCGTTGAAATCAAAATTTATTCAAAGTGGTTGTTACTATCAACATATGAAAAAGAACCATTTGAACATTCCAATTGAACGATTATGACATGTGCTCGACGATAGAGAAAAATTTAACGTATAGGTCTCTAATATCCCCACTTATATTTTTCATAAGACCTAAATAACGTCTGACTAAATACCATCACGATCCCCTCCTGTAGTTTTTCATTTACTTAATGTTTTCTTGAGAATACTCAATAATATAGCATTCCATCATATGTAGGTCTATAAAACAAATACCTTGCCTCGGGAAATGGAGTATGAAGCAAGCCTTATTTTGAAGAGATGTTGTGGCCTCCCACTTGCCATCTCCACAATAGGGGGGCTCCTAGCCAACAGACCCAAGACAAGCATGGAATGGAGGAAGTTGCATGAACACCTCGGAGCAGAGCTGGAGTCTGATCTCCGGAACATCAGCAAAGTGATCGCCTCAAGTTACGATGGCTTGCCATATCACTTGAAATCAATTTTCTTGTACCTCAGTATCTTCCCGGAGAACCATGAGATTAGAAGCACCCGTCTGCTGAGGCGGTGGATGGCAGAGGGCTACGTTGCAATGAACATTGATATGCCCGTGGAGGAAGTAGGAGAGCGTTTATACAATGAGCTTATAAATAGAAGCATGATCCAGCCCTCCAAGAAGAAGATTATACCTAGCTTGAGAGTTGGGCGTTGTCGTATTCATAGTATGGTGCGGAAGATCATCTTGTCCAAGGCTGTTGAGGAAAACCAACTCTTTCTCATTGAGAAACCATGCAATAAGGTTCCACGAAGCAAGATACGCCACCTGGTAATAACCAGATGGAAGAGGGAGAAGAAGCTGGAAAACATAAAGTTCTCATACATTCGATCGTTGACGGTTTTTGGAGATTGCCCCGTTTCTCTCATCTCTCCTAAACTGCGGTTGCTTCGAGTGCTAGACCTAGAAGACACAACCAATCTGAAGAATGAAGACCTTAGGCACATAGGTGATCTGCCACACCTAAGCTACCTTTCTTTGAGAGGAACACCGATTTCGAAGCTTCCATCTTCTCTGCGGAACCTTCGGTGCCTAGAGACGTTAGACATCCAAGACACAGAAGTGAAATGGCTTCCTCACGGAATTGTCAAACTTGAGAAGCTACGTTATCTTCTTGCTGGTGTCAAGTTCTCGAGAGATCTACTACAAAAGGTGGCACAACTAGAGATGGATAACAAAAACAACCTTTTGGGTAAAATGGACTCCTTTCTTAACTACAACTGTAGTCACTATCACAAGGTTTCCAATATGGACCAACTTAGTGTAAAGTCCCCCACAGGTATTGATAAGCTAAGGAACTTGCATATGTTGGGTGTATTCAAGGTTAGTCAGGGAAGTGTAGCAAGAAAGCTCGAGCAACTGACGGACCTGCAAAGTCTAGGAATAACAGTCACGGGTCTCACTGAGAAATGTAGTCAAGAGTTGTGCCAATCTATAGGGAAGCTAGACCGATTGCAAAAGCTTGAGGTGCGATCTCGTTCCCTTGATTTTCTTGATAAAATGGATATGACAGCAACAAAGCATCTAGCTTCACTCAAGCTATTAGGTGATATATCCTTGTTTCCTACAACATGGATCACTTCGCTCCATGATCTGATCAAGGTGAAGCTGGTAGGGACAAACCTGGAGCAAGGACATGTCGACATCCTTGGGGCCTTGCACAATGTCGCTTTCCTTGGCTTGTGGGAGAAATCCTACAAAGGAGAGTCATTGCGTTTCAGTACTAGTAAATTCCTGAAGCTCAAATTCCTTGACATTGATGGACTTGAGAAGGTTCAGAGGGTGAGGATAAAAAAAGGTGCAATGCCTGAGCTTGAGCAACTCTGGGTGAACGACTGCAAAGCGCTGCGTGACAGTGGTGATGGCTTGTCTGGAGTACCCTGTCTAGAGAAATTGAATGAACTTCTTGTAAAGAAATGCGGCAACAAGGAGAAACTGATGGAGATACTGCAATTACAGGTTGGTCAACACAGCCGGCGCCCTAAGTTCCTCATAGGCAAGTCCATTGTACCGACAAGTTCAAAGCCAAGCACAAGTGCGGCAGCGAAGGAATGAGGATTTTTTGATATATATTTGTGGTTTTCTGTATGTAATTTCTGTAAGCTATGTGTTACTAATATTTGTTTATCCTGGGCTAGAACTACATGAAAGGATCTGAACTTTAATCGAAAAGTGAGATCGTTGGAGAAATGAAGCGCGAAGTGTGTTTTCAAATATCGGATTTGAATTTAGTGCATCTATTCAGCACCACTGAGCGTCATCCAGAAAAAACTATTTCCGGAACTCTCTAAACCTGTTATCCGGGACGCTAGTTTAGCGTGTCTACTAGAGTTGATCTAGGGAAAACGCCTTATATATGTGGAACTCTGAGATCCAAACGCGACGAGGGGCTCTCATGCCGGCGGTCGATTTCATGGCAAGGAGGCTTGACTCCGGCGCCGAACTTTTATTGCAGACGTCACTTACAATTCCTACCATCGATTTTCAGTTCCCCCGGTCGATGTGCGGTTCTAGTGCTCGCGGCCGGATGGAGGAGTCGGCGCTGCTGCGGAACCCCCACGAGCACCTGGTTGCATGCACAGCTTTGAACTGAAAGTCTGAAACCAACCTACCTAGCTCGCTCCGTGCTGGTTCGCTCGTGCTTGGTCGTTTGAAGCTTAAACTGAGCCCAAACTATAGCTAGCTAGGTACCTGCCCAAACTATAGATAGCTAGTCTGCAATTTATCTCCAGATGAGATAATCGGGACGTATGGTAGAGCCAAGTTGGGAGGAGGCCGGAAGAAAAAGAAAGTTTGCAGTACTTTTTAAGTACTGTACTTTGTTCTAGCACGACCGTTGCATACCGTAAAAACGTTTTCAGCCCTTATACGGAATCTAGGACGCTCTTATACCCTCCGCGGTCGCGTTGTACCTTCCTAGCGGCCACCTGTCACCTGCGAAGGAGCTCTCATGGTCAACGGCATCATCGCCGTACCAGCCAATAGTTTTTTTTTCCTCTTTTGAGAACCACCCTACCGCATCAATACAGTCAGCCCAGGCCCACTGCTGTGCAACATAGTCCTGTCACCGCAATCACCCAGCAGCCCAATAAGCCAGCAGGTCGTGACTCGTTGTTTGTCTTCGTGTCGTCCCATACAAGCCCAATAAGCCCAATAAGCCCATGTACCGTCCAGGCTTATCTGGGCTAGGATTAAATTTGTAACGGCTAGAGCATTCCATGTTTTAGTCTCCCTTCGTAGCGGGCTGCAAGGCATTCGAATTTGGATGTGCTAGCAGATTTCATCACCAGGGCCTAGTGCTGCGGCGTCACATCTACTGCCTTTTTATATGGGTTGCCTGCGTCAAAGTCGACTGAGAAATTCTAAAGTCTCAGTCGATGACGTGGAAGGTGGTCTACGCGCGCTGCACTTTGCGTTCTGTCTTTTTTGTCTTTTGCTTTGTGTCTGTCGTGTCCCTCTTTCTAGCCTTCTTTGTCTTCTGGCTTGTTTTCTGTGGGATTTCCTGTCTATCTGGGGCTTAGTTGTGAGTCAGCGATTCCAGCTGCTTCTAGTAGAGGTACCTCCTTGCGCAAGAAAGAAAAGGTACCAGAAACATGGATGCTATGATTGCTCCGTAGGTGAGTTTTTGGAAATTTAAAAATTCACATACAAAAACTGAATCAAATTGCTTTTTGTCTCCCGTCAAAAATAAGTACAAACTTTTAACTTTTATTTATAGTTTCAGAGTGGTGGCTTTATGGACTTGCTTACTGGACCAATGGGTGATGAGGTAACAAACAAAAACATAACCAAAAGACAGTTGGTATATCTTTCCTTTGTGTATTCTACATTTAAGTCTCTGGTATGCATAAGACATCGTTGTTTTTAATGTAAAATGCAGAACAAAATGTTTATGATCACGGGCAGGAGTGAGTATGTGCATAACAATGAAGAGGATAGTGATGGTGCACATGGTGATGCTTCAGAGAAGAACACAGATAAAAATGCCACTGAGTTGCACTGTGACCAACATTCAGAAAGTGATGATGACAGTGGATATAAATACAATGATACATGGATTAATGATCCATGGTCAGGTCAAGAATGTGTGAAAACTTGTGATGAGGAGGAAGTTGCGGGGCAGGATAATTCGGATGAAGAAATCTTGCAAACTGATGATGTTCAAGCAGAAGCTGTTGGTAGCATCTCTGATCAAGCAGAAGTTGTTGGAGAAACTGAAGCAGAAACCTTGAAAACTGATGATGTTGAACTGTCTCAGGAAGATATCGAGATTTTTATTGAGAATGATAGTGTGACTGCTGCTCAAACTTCTATTCAGGAGGTCCGCAGCCATCATGTGCCTCATGTTGGTCAAGTGTTTCAAACACATGAGGCTGCATTTGAGTTCTATAATACATACTCTGAAATCTGTGGCTTTTCAGCAAAGAGGGCATGCAATTATCACTGCAGGAATGCTAACAAAAATAATGTAGTGACGAGATACACGTTCAAATGCAACCGTCCAGGCAAAATTGTTGATGAAGAAGTCATTGAGGATAGAAGGAACAAAAGAGAACTCAAAAGGCAGGAGAATAAGAGGAAGAAGTTGCAGGAGAAAGGAGAAATAGAGCCTTTGCAACAGCCTGTTCAGCCTCCAAAGAAAAGAAGGAGAAACAAGATAGAAATTACAAACTGCCACGCAGAAATGATTGTCACCCTGAGAGAAGAAAAATGGATTGTCACAAGTCTACACATGCAGCAAAATCATGAGTTGTCCCCGCATGAAGAATCAAGGTTTTTGAGGTCGCACAAGCAAATGACAGATGAGGAAAAATTGTTCATTCGAACTTTCAACTCAGTTAAGCTGCCAACAAGGAAAGTTTTAGCAATACTTTCTTACTTCAGAGGTGGATGTTTGAAGGCTGTGCCATATACTAAGAAGTTTGTGAGCAACTTTAGAACATCAATTAGAAAAGAGAGCCGTTTGAATGACATGATGCAAGCACTGGAATATTTCAAGAAAAAACAAGCAGAAGACCCAAGGTTCTAATACACATTCAAGGTGGACAAGTGTAACACTGTTGAAAATATTTTTTGGTCCGATGCATCAAGCAGAAGAATGTATGAGATGTACGGCGACTGTATCAACTTTGACACCACTTTTAAGACAAACAGATACAACATGCCCTTTTCTCCATTTGTTGGGGTGACAGGGCATGGAGACAATTGTCTATCAGCTTTGACACCACTTTCAAATGGATGTTTGATACTTTTTTGCACTGTATGTTCGGGAAGGCTCCAAAAACAATCATCACGGACCAAGATGTATCTATGAGTATAGCTATCCCTGCTGTCTTTAAGGATTCGGTACATAGGAACTTCCTTTTCCATGTTGTGAAGAAAGCAGAAGAAACACATGGAAGAAGTTTTGCAAAGATTCCTAACTTACACAATGAATTCAAAGATACTATACATTTTTCCTTGACTGTGGCTGAGTTTGAAGCGTCATGGAGAGAGATGCTAGAGAAATATGAAGTAAGCAAGCTAAAGTATTTCATGGCAATGTGGAAATTTAGGGAGAAGTTCGTTCCTGTTTACTTCAAAAACGACTTCTTTCCCTTCATTCACTCTACATCAAGAAGTGACGGCACAAATGCCATTTTTAAGGACAATGTTGGATCTACATTCAGTATTAGCAGTTTTCTTTGTGAATTTGAGAACATAGTAGAGACTATAGAAGAAAATGAGAAAGAACAAGATTCGATCACTAGAACAATCATCCCAACATATTGGTGCGGAAATGATATGGAGGTGCAAGCTGGGAAAATATATAACAGGAAGATATTCTATAGGTTCCAGAAGCAACTGAAGTTTGTGTCTAAGCTACATTTGCAAGAGATTGAAAGAAATCTTAGATATGAAGTATATAAAACTAGCTTGGCTGCTTCAAGATATTACACGATAAGACGATATGTAGTTCTTGTCGACATACAAAGACAAGATTTCAGCTGCATTTGCGCAAAGTTCAACAAAGATGGTATCCTATGTTCACATGCTTTAAGGGTTCTTGTCCATCTAAACATTGCAGAAATTCCCGAGAAATATTTTATAGATCGATGGAAACCAAGGGATAAGAAGGATCTCAGAGATTTGCAATACAATGTCCCATTGGATTTGACAGTAGAATGTGGCCAGCTGAGGTACATTGTGTTGTCCAAAGTTAGTCTCAATGTAGCATCAGATGGGGCTAAAAGCAATGAGAAGTATATGTTTGTGACTCATCAGGTTAAGAGAATCGCAGAAAGGCTTGATGAGATGACAGTAGCCGAGGAGAAAAGTAAAGAGACAGTAAACCTTATGGTTCCTGATGTGCAAACTGAATATGGCCACCTAAATGATCCTAACATTGTGAAATCTAAGGGCAGACCATCTGTTGCAAGCAAGAAAAAAGTGGATGGCAGGTTCAAGACATTTGCAGAACAGGGGTTCACAAGGAACTTGATAACATGCAGCCACTGTGGTTCCAATGAGCATAACATACAGACATGCACTAATCTGCACTTGGATCCATCCATGTTTCATAAGAAAAAGAAGGCAAAAAAGAAAGATAAGGGTATGCATTGTCTTCATTTTTTTATTGAGATACTATATTTGCACTTTCAATCTAATTTCAATTTCTTGTCATCATGTAACAACTTACAAAAATTCAGGTGACAAGCAAGGAGGGGTTGCAAAATGAAGCACGAGACAAAGAGTGATAACCTAAAAAGAACAGTACTGCATGAAGAAGCTGCGAAAATGAGAGAACCTACATGTTTTCTTGCTGGATATAAAAAGGGTTGTCCTTTGGTTTTGCTGTCATTTGATATCTTAGAGACAATGACAATTGCAACCTCTATTTTGTATAGCCCTGAAAAAATCATAAGAGATAGTTGTATTAATGCGAAGATCATTTATTATGTAATATGGTTTGTATGAAGACAAAATTAAAGAGGAAGTTATATGCACTACCTGTTGTTTCTTGAGGCTTGTTGTGCTTGCTAGCTAGTTTGACTGTATCATGTTATTCTGTGGTTTTACTTGATTTATATGAAATTCTCCAAACAAAAGTTTTTTTCAATGAGAATACCATACTTCCACTCGATTGTATTGAAGTTGAAGCGAAAAAAATATAAATATTCTAGTTGCACATTTCTCCTTAAAAAATGGGCAAGTGTCATTTGTAAAAATACCAAGCTGAAGATTGTTTCCATGTTTTTCAACAGAAAAAGTGCAACTTGGTTTGGGAGAAAGGAAAATAATGGAGATAGTTGCATGTTTCTCAACAGAAACGTGCAACTTGGGTTGCAAAACACAGAAATGATCGTAGCTAGTTGCATATTTCTTAGAATTAAAAGTGCAACTCAATTTCTTGTAAAAAACGCAACAGCTAGATGCACATTTCTAAGGAGGAAGGTGCAAATAGTTCCAAAAAATAGGTGACACAAGTTGTACATGACTCAAAACATAAAAACCAGTGCAAGTCGCTTAGCAACATAAAAAAATCATAGGTAGTTGCACATTACTATAGAGAAACGTGCAACTCCCTCTGATTTTATGTGCTGAAGCTAGTTGCAGATTTTTCAAATAGAAAAAAGTAAACGAGAAATGGTACAAACATCATCTATATATGAAATGCTAGAAGGTATTGCACATGTCAGCTCGGAGTGTTGTGTTGCTGCGAACAAACTCAGTACAAAAGTTTAACTTGTTCAATCAGTAGACATGAACATTTGCTTCCTAAAAAAGGTACTAGAACTTTCCATTCTATTAACACCGCAAAATTCAGAACAAAACAAAAATAAGAAGTAGCTGATCTCGAACGCCTGCCAATTCACTGTCACTGCTTTTTTTGTACAAAGATCGAAACAAAGTAAGCTGGCTGTTTCTTTCTTCACATCTGCTTCGCATATCTCCCATGAACTTGAGAAAAAAGGTTGAAAAGAAATTACTGAATTTGAGTAGCAACTACTTAATTGATTAAATTGTAGGTGACACTTGCATTTATTGAAAAAATAGAAGTAATAGAAAACAGGTAAAATAATTTGAAAGGGGAGATTGAATATGAATCATACAGTAGATTGAAATGCTCTAACCAAATTCTTCATTTCATCCAGGGTGTTATACTTGCAGAACATTAGATCATTTCCTATTTGGATGCGGAAGTTTGGGATATCTTTTGCCGAGTATGCTCCCATCAGTGGACTCCTCGGTGAAAAAAGTTCGATATTCTTTATCGCATAGATTCCACAATCGTGTCTGTTTTTGTAGAAAAACGACAAGTCATAAATCAAAAGTAGCGTAGTTTGGAAAAAGAGTTGGGAATAGAAGGATTCAAAAAATTACCCATTAACTTGTTGTGGCACGTTTGAGTAGATGATATCAAACTTTGAGAAATCAATATTCTTGTCAGCACATTCATTCCATATTTCTTTGAAATTTTTAATCTACAAAGACAGAAATAAATAGTTGACTAGATATCGCACGGAACAAAATTAAAAGTTTCATAAAAATGAATTCATGAAGTATGAAATTGTAGTAAGACTGTAGGAAAAATACCATCATGTTGTCAACTGTCCTGTGCAAAGCAGAATCTTTGGCAAACAACGAGTCGAGGAAAAAGAACTTTTTATCACTGATATCAACGGTGAATAGGAACCAATGGAGGTTATACAAAGATGGGAAGTGAAGCTGTTATGATCAAAAGAAAAACATGCAGCATTATTATTGTTTAATCCAGGCTGTGAAAGGTCACAAACAACAGAAACTAGTGAGTACGAAGTGAAAACTATACATACTAATTCAGTCAAATGCAGTTTTTTTTAGCTTTGTTGGTTCCCAGAAAAGCTTTGATGGCTAGATGCCTCTTATATAGCCTCCTTTCTTCGTTGTTCCAAGTTTCCAGAAAGTATTCCTATATAGAATTTGCAATCACACAACAGAAATAAATCAAAATGAACAAGTAACCTAGCATAAGTGTAGACAAAAAATAACAGACATTCTTACACTTGAAGTGTGAAAAAATGTGTGTATGTTTGAGTCTTTGGGGTGTCTATCTCGAAATAGCTTGCGGCAATACATGTTAATCACCCATGCTTCAACCTCGCCCTTTCGCTTCACCTAATTCCCAAATATATCAAAAGTGACCTTCATGTTGTCAAACTCAATAGCCATCTTGCTGTTTTAAAAAAAAGTGGAAGTGTTGTAAAATGACAATCCAAGTCAAATTAAGTGAGAGAGAAAATAATTGATAAGAAAAGATAGTTAGGAAAGCAGAACAGAAATGTACTTACTATTTGTGTTCCGGTGTGTTTGCGAGGCGAACAATAGCATCAAAGTATTTTGTTTGTTCAGCTTTTGGCGCCAAGCTGCTCACAACAATGTCGTATGGCGATGAGACATATTTGCTTGGTGCCACCATACGTCTTGGAGGAAATGGTTTTGTATAGGAAATCCCTAAATCAATTGTACCATAGCTCACCCCAGCTGTCAAATTTGTCTCATTATAAATCCTATCTTCTGCTTCGGTTGTGTTCGTTCGGATTGGTGTCAGTTGGTTGTTCCCGATGCGCACAGCTTCTTCATTGTTGTAGTGGCTGGAAGGAGGACTTGCTACTTTTTCTCTTAGAATCATAACCTCTAGAGATTCCTGTGAGCTCTATTGAATTTATAAGCATTATTAAATTCACGCAAAATCCCAAGCAAAAAAACTAGACACTAGAAAATTAATAGAAGTAATTATAGGACATTGTGAAATAGAAAAAACAACACATACAATGTCTATGACTTGTTTTCCTGTTCGTCTTATCGGTGAAGCTGGAGATCCATTAGAGTTCAACCGTTGTGGTGAATCTGGAGAACCCAACATGTTCTCCCTTTGTGATGAATCTGGATTACCAACAGAATTTTCTCTTTGTTCAGAATCAACATCCCTAACAGAAGTTTTTTGCAACTTAGAAGCTTCAAATAGCTCAGCTTCTTTTTCAGTTCTCTCCGTGATCCTAATGTTTCTTAAGACCTAGTAATGAAAACAAATTAGTCATTCATGTATATATTCTTTAGATATGAATAAGTCCCTTTTTGCATAGTCTGCAAGCTTGTTTACCTGGTTTCTTGGGCTTGCAAGAAAACTCTGCATGAAAGGTATTGAAGGGACACCATCATCAATCTACAAAAAACAAAAATGCTGAAATCTTCAGTGCAACTATCTCCAAAATAAAAAGAACCAAATGAATTTTCAGAATTTACAATGTACTACATAGCATGTTCCCCAATTCTCAAGAAGGGAGGTGCAACTAGCTTCAGTAAAAACCAAAATCAGTGAATTTCCAGAACTGTGTAGAGAAGAATGAGCAACTAGGTTTGGATCAAAAAATCTGGAGCAAGTTGCACATTTCTCAAGGAAAAATATGCAACTAGGTCCAGTGAAAAAAACGAAAGAATTTGCATAATTCTGAAACATAAAAGTGCAACTTGCTTTTGTAAATGATGAAATTGCGGAAGCAGGTTGCACATTTTCCGAGAGAAAATGTGCAACTTTCTTTATTAATAGACAAATCGATGAGTTTTCAGATTTCTCTAGAGAAAAGATGCAACTAGGTTTGGTGTAAAACAGTCTGGAGCTAGTTGCACATTTGTGAAGAAAAAATTGCAACTAGGTTCAGTACAAAAAACTGAAAAAAAAATGTAGTTGCATAATTCTCAAAGAGAAAAGTGCAACTTGCTTTTGTACAATAATTTACCAAACACAACTTGCACAATTTTCAACAGAAAGACGCAACTAGCTTCAGTAAAAATCAATCACTGAGTTTTTAATGAATTCTCTAGAGAAAAGGTTGAACTAGCTTGGGAGGGGGAGTCCGGAGCAAGTTGCAGACTTCTCAAGGGGAAAAATGCAACTAGGTTTGGGGGAAAAAGGTCCGGAGCAACTTGTACATTTCTCAGGGAAAAAGATGGAACTATGTTCAGTGCAAAAACTTCAAATGCATTTGCACAATTCTCAAGGAGAAAAGTGCAACTTGCTTTCGGACAATAACTTACCAAACACAAGTTGCACAATCCGGAGCAAGTTGCAGACTTCTCGATGAAAAAAATGCAACTAGCTTCAGTGAAAAAAAATCCCGAATGAAGTTGCATAATTCTAAACAAATAAAGTGCAACTTGCTTTTGGACAAAGTATAAATGGAAAAAACAAATTGCACATTTTCCGCAGAGAACATTGCAACTAAATTAAGTAAAAACCAATCGTTAAGTTTTAAGAATTCTAATGAGAAAAGTTGCAACTCTACTTTGGAAGAGAAAAGTGCCGCAAAAAAGTTGCACATTTCAGAGGGACAAAGATGCAACTAGATTCAGTGAAAACAAACCAAATGAAGTTGCATAATTCTCAAGATAAAATGTGCAACTTCCTTCCGCAAAAATGAATGTCAAAGCAATTTGCCCATTTTCCAAAACAGGAAAAGTGCAACTAGTTTCAGAAACAAAACAACCGAGTGAAAGTAAGTTGCATAATCCTCAAGAGAAAGGTGCAACTAACTTTGAGGTTAAAATGGCAAGTCAAGTTGCAGGTTTCTGTTGATAAAAAGTGCAACTAGCTTGAGTAAAAAAAACAGCAGGAACTTGTAGAATGCTCTTCACAAAGATGTGCAGGAAAATCACCTTGGGTGCAGAAATCTATGCATATTTGTACGAAAGCTAGGATATAAATCAAGCATACATTGACCATGTCTAAGATTTGTGTTCGATATCCACGACTATAGTTCGTACAGTTGTCCCCAGAATATACAGGTAAAATCTCACAAGAAAATAATTAAGTAGAATATCTACTTGAAAAGTTATAGCACAACAAGTGGGTACCTCATAATCATCTATTGTCATGTCTTCAAGTTTTTCATATGTTGCGTTTGATGTGTTGCTTCGTTCTCTTGACAGTGAACTCAATTCTGAATTGTTGGCACAAGCGGCAAACATGTTCTGCAGATTAATGCGTGGAATTAACTCGTTGTCACTCCCATGGTGTCTCTGACCACATTGTATAGAACTGCTGCTTGCGTAGATGGAATAATCTGAGGATACTTTGCCTTCAAAAAATAAATAGCAGTGGACAGAAAATAAGCTTATCTGTATTAATAGAATAGAAGAAAAAAGGGGGAAAACATTATGTAGACAGATATTACAGTATATGTGATTAACTCACCCAAGTTTTCATTGGCATTGAACATAGCATGAGTTCTTCTGGGGGTGGTATTTTGTGTATCAGAGATTGGTTCCTGCCTCTTGGTAATGCTTGTGTCTACATTAGATTGAATTGCAGAAATTAAAGATCATGCAAAAAGAAATAAAAACTCCTTGTTTCGCCTATACATGTGCACACAAAAAAAGTAAATAGAAAAAATAATCATGAAGGGAGAACAACCTCTGGATGTTTGTCCATCACATTGTCCCTCAGGAATATCCGGATCTTCATTCAACATATGATTTAAACTAGCACTATTTGCGCCTGAAGCTTGCACGTCTTCTTCCATTCGATTCATTTGACCCTAGAACAAAAAAATAGTTCAGAGAAAAGGTAATGGACGCAAAATTTGGAAAACCACATACCTATAAAAGATTATAACAATTAAACCCAAGACATTGTAAAAAGAGATGTTTAAGATTAAATAGCTGATGTTTTTTGTAATTTACCTTGCTTTTGTCAAGACACTCAAATTCTGGTTGTTTGCTCTTTTCTTTTATATTAAGCATGCACAATGCACTACTGACAAGTTGAAGTCTAGTATCCACTTCGGTCGTGTGAAGAGAAATTGATGTAGCCGTAGAAATTGAGTTCTTCATATTTGCATCTCTGTCGTCTGGCTGAACTATTCTTGCCATAATCTGCGACAATTATTGGAGCATGACTTGTTTTAGATAGAATATACTACACAAAATTTCAGGACAAAAATGTTTCGCTGAACTATGCAAAATCTGATATAGTTGGAGATTTGGGAAAAGGTAAGCAAGAAGATCAACCTCACCTGTATCTGCAATTTTTTCAGTATCTTCAGATGTCGCTTTAGCCTTCCCTTGTAATTTCTCGCCGAGGTTTGTAGCTTCCTCTGGTTGCTTAATGATAGGTGAAGTAGTCTCAGAATTTTGACTAGCAAAATTTATATTTGCATCCTCCTTGTGAAGTAGTTCATCATCTGTGTAAGTAGAAAAAATAAAACAACTAGATCAACTAGCAGAAATAATTTCAAATTTGAGCATTTTGTACATAAAAGAACAGAAAATATATATGTCAAAAAATGCAAGAATAAGGTGAAAGAATTACCTTTCTTTCCGTCTATGGTGTTACTGTCGTCATTTGATGTTACTTTTATGGTGCTGTCAGACCCATTCACAATTCCATTTGACTTGCTTTCATCCTCATGTGAGCAGATTAATTTTCTGTACTTTGTGAACTGCTTGAAATACATTTATTTTCAATCAAGCATTCAAGCACATTTAATACAAGTCCATGTGCCTTTGAACAGTTTCTGAATGTTTCATCGTTAGTGTACTCTTCGAAAATCAAGCATATTTTCTGTTTTACCTGCTCAGAGTCGTACGTTCGTGTTAGCACAGAGATATATTACTGAATAGAACACACAGAAAGTGTTCACTAAATAAATATACATGAGAAATGGATAAAATAAAACCAACCTTATCATTGAAAGCATAATTCTGAAATGAATCAATGCACTGCCTCATATGATCAAGACAGAAATTGCTTTTTGGAAAAATGTTTGATGTCACTTGGGCATAACATGTTTCAGTTATATGCTTGATCTATAAAAAAACAAGCAAGTGGGACATTTTTAAAATCATGTAGAGAGGGTGGTTCATTTATTGATCGTTATTAAAAAACACAAAATCTTACACGCAACTTTCCGTAGAAGTTGTCTTCATCCATATCTTGACTGATATAGTGCTTAATCATGTCACCCTTCCAAACATATATTCTTGGTATAGTTGTTTTTATTTTAATTGTACCATAGTCTAAGAAATCCAAGTATCGAACTTGGGAATCATAGTGAAACAAACACATAAATAAAAATAAAAACACCATGGTTATGTTGAAAAATAACAGAACATTGATTTGTTACTAACCGCAAAGTAGTAGTTGCAAATTGCCAAAGTAGATGATGATGCCTGATACTTCTTTATGTAGAAAAAATTTGACTCCTGAACAAACTTGCCCAAATTGAATGTCTTGATCTTGTCAACATCAATTAGAGCACCAAGATAAGCTGATCTAGCTTTCGTGCTTGAGGTTGGACAGAAAAAACATGCAAGATCTACTGTCATAAAGCACCTTAGTAACTCGTCATTGTTCTCGCATTGCTTCTTCAGTATCTTATCGCCAAAAAACTTGATGGAGGGCATTTCTGTTAATACAAATAACATCAGGAACTCAGTTGTTGTTGTCTTGGTTTCAGGAGGTACAAGTTCACCTTTGGTTGGGATCCCAAGTACATGACCAACCGACTCAATGTTCAACTCAATGAACTTTTTGCCAAAAGCCATATCTTGATTTTGAACATCCACATGGTCAGCCAACCACTGAACAAAAGACCAAGGCACAAAACCGCCGTCCAAATGCAGTAGATCCCAAAATCTATCTCCCTCAAGAAATTTCTTTGTTCATCATCAAAACACTTCATGACTTCAACAAAGTAACTTGCATTGTATCTACTTTTTGGTACAGAAATTTCTTTATCAACAACTTGTCTGCCTTGTCTACGATCACGTGTTATTTTCTGGAAAAATAAAAAATGTAAAAAGTTAGAAACCAACAGAGGAGGAACTTGCATGGTGGCTAGCTGTTTCATAAAATTGAAACTAAACAAGGACCATGAAAATTATAGGATTCCGTAGTGATGCGCAACTCACCATCTTCTTCATTTTCGGCAATTTTCTTACTCCACGAGTCCGCTTTAAGCTCCTTCTAACCTGAAATTTAAAATTATACATAAACTGCCATTAAATATACGTCAACTTGGAGGCTATCTATTATTGTAGAGTGAGCTTGATATAGCATTTCTGAATTGTAAGAGATCAGATTTGCTAATATGACTAAGTAATTCCGCAAATAGTACTAAGTCGTGCCTCTATTTCCATAACTAGTAGAAGGTACTGCTACTACAAAACACACTGCTACACACACAGGGCACAACTTGTAGATCAATCAGTATTCCACGGATGGATCGTGGACCAAACGAACAAGCACTGGACTATGTATTATTTAAACAACAGCATGACAGCACAAAAAGAACAGAGTACATTTTTTGATGCTTCATATCTTTTGAATTTTCATTACTGCAACACTAAAAAAAATGTGAAAAAGCCTTCTTCCAATTGTTGGTTCCCCCACTGCACAAATACATGTGTGCTCCATGCTATCAAAAAAAAGAAAAAGGAAAAATATAGGAAAAGAAAAGCCTGAACTCACAATTGTGTTGTGCATTGTATTAACTGCCTCAAGTAAAACTATCTCATCTTCTGATTTAGAACCGTCCTATAAAAAAATGTATAGGTTAGAACAAACAAAAATTAAACATATGAACAAATAAAAAATAAAATAAACCAACAAGAATTACCTCTTCATTACTGTCATACTGGGGATTAGTCTTCTCCATGTCCTACCTGAAAAAACATAAAACAACAACAACAACAACAATCTCTATAAGCAACCATTCTTTTGCCTTATTAAAACCATCTACAAACAACCATGAATCAATGTTTTCTCGATGGCATTTAAAATCTTCCAAAAAACATACATACAAACTACAAAAAGTCTTGAGGATTAGTACTAGCTGAATTGAAAAAATGTAAAATGCACAAGAGTTTCAGATGCTAGTTCGCTGCAGCAGTTTACTCGCATCAGCCTCCCACTCTGTCACCATGGATATTGGTACAACGCTGAGCCCGGCGCGGGAGAGTGGCGCGCTCGCACGGTTAGCAGCATCGCTCAGTTTCTTGAATCAACTATGGCTAATCACAAAAATGTTGGTGTGACCTTGAAACAAGCAAGATAGAACTATATGCATTTAATTACCGCACCAAAACAAAACATGATTTGCAGGAAAGCACCTCACTATTTTAGACCTCAACTTCCTCATTTGCAGCAAGCAAAAAAATAGTACTAAGTTTGTTGGGGCATCGACAAAACTTAGTACTACTATCCACGTAGCTACAAGCATATAGGCAAAGCATAGTAAGCTAGAAACTCCAGAAAATTCAGACACACTGACAGAAATTTCAGTTCGCCAACTGCAGAACCACAAAAACAGAACAGATAACAGGCTACAGATGCATCAATCCTTCACACATAGCGCAGATCTTGCTATATCCTTCGCACAAAAATATACACAGACCTAGAACCAATGATTCTCACCGAATAGAAAAGGTCAAACCGGATCAAAACACAAACAAAAAGACATGAATCTCCCTAATGAAATGCTACTAATAGTCGAATCGATTCTGTGTATTTGAGACCCCCCACGCTAGTAAACGTCCTACCTCAAACCCTAGCTTGAATCCAAAACGCACAAACAGAAGAAACTCGATCGATTCGTCAACCTAACCGTCGAATAGAACTGGGGAAAAGTTCCAGAAGCAGAACACACATCACCTTGAGAAGGCGGAGTTTCAGAACTGGGGGGAGAGTCGCCTCCGGCGAAGCAAGAGACAGAAGTCGCCTCCCGCCGTAGAGCTCGCCTCCCGCCGTGTAGCTCGCCTCACCAGCTTCCCCTTTGGCACATGTCCCCTTCTCTTCTCGAATGAAACGAGGAAGCGGTCGGAACTCGGGACTTCGCAGCCACACAAATCAGACACGGGATAAGGCGCCCCAGAAAAATAGAAACGGTTGGGAGCACGAATCACAGCGCAGAAACGGACGGCTGACAATGTTGACTGAGACTTAACGAAATCTCAGTTGACTGAGGTTTAGCAAATCCGTTTTTATATAGAGGGCATCGGACAAAAATACTACTGATCTGCAAGGCACAACGATCATGCAAAGATGGCCTGGCCACTACGCCAGACACAGACACCGTCCGACATGGTCATCGACACATGTTTCGCGCTGTCTGTTGGTAAGTGGTAACGATCTAGATTTATAGGTACATTTATCTTCATAATATATTTTGTGCGTTGCGTAAGATGGAAAAAATTAAATTCCTACACACGACCCCGCAGCCCTGCGTGATGGACGCCATCTATAGGGAGTTAACGTTGTACGCTGGCTGCGGCGTGCACGCCCCAATTCATCGAAGGGCAGATCGGCATCGTGAACGGTGGGAGTGTGAGGGGCTAAGACTCGGAGCCATGGGATTGCGCTGACGTGGGGAAGGTCGAGTCACTGGTAGAAAATAGGCCTATAGTCCCGGTTCGCCAGGGCCAGTAGTCCCGGCCGCGCAACCGGGACAACCTCTACGCGACTAAAGACCCCCCCCCCCCCTTTAGCCGCGCCTCTTACGAACCGCGGCTAAAGGCCCGGCCACGTGGGCGGGTGGTAGAGCCGGGGGCGGAGGACCTTTAGTCCCGGTTGGCCACATGAACCGGGACTAAACTTTATTTTGTAATTTCTTTAATTCATTTGGGTTTCTAATTATTTTTCACACCAATTTTTCTCTCCCTTTTTTTCACTCCCTTTTTTTTCAGAATTTGTTTTATTTGCTTAGTGTCTAACTACAATTATCTCTAGTCAAATTACTTACTCGTGGTCAAACTTCCCGCTCGGTCACCCATCCTCCCACTACTCTAGCACTAGCACGCTTAACTTCCGAGTTCCATCCCGTCCCGAATCCAAGTGTTTCGCACGCATGTATGTGATAGTAGTATCATATCAATCTTATTAACATGTTGGTCCATGCCACATTTCTTTATTGTTTGAATTTCAAATAAATCTTTTAATAAACAAAAGTAATGATGTAATTAATAATTTTGAATAAATAAATAAACATTAACTTTTTAATTTGTATTATTTCTAAAAATACTATTAATATATCAAAATATTCAGAAAATAAAACTAATTCATTTTTAAATTTTAAAAAATACAAATAATATATCAAAAAATTAAGAAAAATAATACTAATTCATTTTAAAATCTTAAAAATACAAATAATATATCAAAAAATTAAGAAAAATAATACTAATTCATTTTAAAATCTTAAAAATACAAATAATATATCAAAAATTTAAGAAAAATAATACTAATTCATTTTAAAATCTTAAAAATACAAATAATATATCAAAAAATTAAGAAAAATAATACTAATTCATTTTAAAATCTTAAAAATACAAATAATATATCAAAAAATTAAGAAAAATAATACTAATTCATTTTAAAATCTTAAAAAGACCAGTAGGCTCTTCTATTATTTTTAGAATGAGTTCAAAAATGTATTTTGAAATAAATCCAACTGGATGAGTTTGGTATTGACTAGATATATGTTTTCCTGACTTAGATTAATTTTTGGTGAACAGATATATAGAAACTGTAGTTTTTCTGTTTTGTTTTCTTGATGTGTTTTTGTTTGTTTTCTTGATGTGTTTTTGTTTGTTTGTTTTGAAATGTGTGTTTGACATAATATAGAAATAGTATAGCTAGGAATTAATATAGAAATAATATCCATTACACTTTGCAACACTTTGCAAATTTTTCCAAGTCATTTAAAACTAGGAAACAAAAATAGTTTTATGAACAACAAAAGACAAATGATAAATCACAAGTAAAATACGAGTAGAGACATCACAATCATGAATAGAACACAATCATATCACATTCATAACATAGAGTCTTACGATCACACATAACACAAACATAAGTCTCACAATACAAGCTATGCTTCAAGAGCTACATACTAAGATATCCATTACATACTAAGATATCCATTACATGCATATATCGAACGCATACATCTATGGCTCCGACAGCGAGTTGAACCTGGAGCAATGCTTGGTTTGGCCATTGACCTGGCCGAAATCACTAATTCGTTTAGAAAGTACTCCTGCCAACACTCCAACACCGGTCCAGGGGTCGGGGCACCCGAGCCAACACAAGGATTTCTCACCTGCAAAGTCCGTGCAGCACGACGGCGACGAAGATGAGAACCCGAATGACTACCTCGTCGACGATCCTTACGAGGGGCGCCCGGCCTGGATGATCTTGATCAACTTCTCTTGCCAGCGGAGGAAGCGGATAAATATCGATGCACAAAGCGTCTTTTCTCTTCTCAAGAGCCGGCAGTCCCCGAGCAAGAAGTCATCAGCCAGGATGCCCTCAAAGAGGCGGTAGCGGATGTATTTCATAAGACTCAGCCTAACATCAAGTATGCACGGAAAAGAACTAAGAAGGCTCCTGCCGTTGCATCGATGAGCCAACCGGTGGAGGGGACCAAGTCTAAGCCGCAGACAGGACGTGTATTGGATAGGATACCCATAACCGACTGGCATCAGATCCATGAGATGGGGAAACCGATGCTTCCGCCGAGGTTGGTCGCCTTGCTGACAGGTGATATGTGTAGCGTCCATGACGGTGTACTATATATGGAGGAGGTGCTTCTCAAAGAGAAAAATCCAACGCTGCCGGTTTTGGTCGCGAAGGTGCCATCTACGGCGGGATTTGTCACTGAAGGCAACGCAAACAAGATCATCATTAGATTTGACGACATTTTCCGGATGTTCCACATGAAAGCACTCCACTCGTCAATCGTCCGTCTGTTTACGCTCAGCTTGGCGCATCAGCTATCCGTAGAGAATGTCAGAAACATCGGGCTAGCAGACCCCTACTACATGCACGAGATGTACTTGAACAACCCCAAGGGTAGGGCAAAAGCGACAAAGTACCTCGAACAAGTGTTGCTCACTAACCATATGAACAAGAGGATCACCCTCGTGCCCTACTTTCCTGAGTAAGTTATATTTCCCATCTTTACATAAGTTCGCGCATATACAATTTTTGAGGATTATATATATGGACTCTCCTGTTTTGCGCAGAAACAAATACGGCACCCTCATCATGCTCTACCCGAGAGACGCGCACGCAGTATATCTCGACTCCGGGAGTACGATGAAGGAGAAGAACTACACCCTCATCAAGTCTGTTCTCAATGATGCTATGGATGGCTACATCAGGGGGGAAGGATTCTGCGACAGGACGAAACAAATTAAAGGAAAATATGTGTTCAGACACAGAACAGAGTTTCCCTGCCCCAAGCAGGCGCCAGGCGGCCAAATGGAGGCATGGTACCTCATCCAACACATGACGGAGATCGTGAAGGACCAACATAGTCTGCAATACATGTCTGCTGTGGACAAATGGTCTCGCAGCATGGTGGAATGGTCTGATGCTGAGTACAGACAAAACTTTGGTCGCATCCAGCGCAAGATCTGCACAATCATCTATAAGGATGTAGTAACTTCAGGATCTAGCTTCCACTGGAACGGTACCCCACCATCTAACAATGAGTTGCGACAATATGTGCTAGAGCAGACTGACGAGAGACCATTCAACTCGTTAGAAGGTGCTCTTCCGTTCCCGCCGGAGAAGAAACAGAAGATCACAACATCGAGGAAGAAATGATCGACGGTATGTATTCGATTCGTTACGAATTGCTCCTAATAAGAACTTGTGATTTCCTTTGCCGGTCTAATGCTTTTATCTTGGTCTACAGAGAGATGAAGAAGTGGACGGCGCGCTGGCCCTAGCGAAAGATCGCAAGCGGAGGCGGAAGCTAAAGTGGAGGCGGACCGTATATCTAGCTAGTCTTCTTTGCGATTGATCTCTATATCGCGCGTACGTTGCATAGATATGTAGTAGTCATACCTTTGTAATCGTTGAACTAATTAGATGGCTATATTTTGGGTTCGAAATCTTCCGACATATTATTGAGATCAATGTGTTGTATTCGTACTTATGAGAATTGGATATGGATGCATATGTATAGATGTGTTAATATCGTTATCGATGTGTTAAATTCGTTATGGATGGATGCATATGTATCTATGATTTATCGATGTGCTATCAGTGATTTATATGTGTGAAAGTTTATAAATTATAGAATTTGAATGTATTTGGACCTGGGAATATATACAAAATCAGAATATATAAACTGTTATAACAAAAAAAAAAGAAAAAATACAAACCTGTGAAACCTACCACTGGCGAACACAGTACCTACCGCTGGCGAACTATACCACTGGCGAACAACAGAGCTACCTCTGGCGAACATAGCGCTGGCGAACAGAGTCTTGTTCGCCAGCAGTAACCTGCACTACCGCTGGCGAACTGGTGTTCGCCAGCGGTAACCTGCTACCACTGGCGAACACAAGTTCGCCAGCGGTAGCTGATATTTGTTCGTCACTGGTAGCCCTTTCCCTACTAGTGACTCGTAGGAAACGTATGCATCTATGGCTGCATACTTGACGTTGGTCCAGTCCAGTGGGGTCTTCTCTCAATACCTATGATTCCTGGAGGGGAAACGAGACTTCATGGTTTCGTAGCCCTCGTGGATGAAGGCAGTTGCCATGGGAGCCATCCCGGTCTTGTGCCCGTACAAATCATCAAAATGGATAAGGTCCTGAAGATCAATGTAGTGATCTTCAGGTATCACAATACCCAAGCGCATCAACTTCTGACGGTCTTGAGTGATGTCAACACTGGAGAAGTCATACCCCTTGTTGACAAGAAAATCAACAAGTGCCGGAGAATGCTTTGAACTACTGCAACAACAAAAAATTGATACGTGTTAGATATGTTGCAACACATGTATTCTTCAGATGCAACAAACAAATCGAAGATGCAAGATTGTACGTGTGCGTTACCTTGACCATTGGAAGACCAAAACGGCCTCCTTGAACGTAATTTGGATGACGGCAACATCCCGTTGATCTGCCGTATACTCTAGATCAAGCCCGAAGAACCGGTGTCCATCGGGAGAGGAGAAATAAAGATCGGTCAAGTGCGCAAGAGCACCGGGGAGCCTCTCGCAATTGTCGGTGTAGCACACGTCGAGACTCTTGCCGCATGGTGTGGCCACACCATATCTCTTCCAAACTTCAGCCATGGTGCTTGGTGGAGGAAGATCGAAGAGAGGGAAGAGAAGAGAAGAGAGAAGAAGAAACAGAGACTCGGGTGCGCACTGTAGAAATGGCGCCCTTCTGCCTCTCGCTCGCGAAATAAAACCGCTGCGCGGGAGGCGAGCAGTTTGTATCTTTAGTCCCGGGTGGCCAGGCCAACCGGGACTAAAGGCTGGGAGGCCAGCAGACTGGACCATTAGTCCCGGGTGGCCAGGCCAACCGGAATTAATTCCCTCCACGCGCCTCCACGCGCTTCCCAACCCACGACGCATGACCTTCTGTCGCGGGTCTCCTCCCGACCCGGGACTAAAACCCCTTTAGTCACGGGGCGCGAAGTTTGGGGACTGATGGGGGCGTATGGAAGGCCTTTTTTCTACCAGTGAGTACATGGGATATTTCGGCCCATTTCACCACAAGACCAATTGGATATGGAGAAAAGCATCCCCTAGGGATAGTTGGACTGGTGTGTGATCGGACTGCCAAAAATGGTCACATTAAACGGTCTGATGGTTGAAACGTAGAGGTCGGGAGAGAGCTCTATGGTGTGCCAGTTTTAAAATCGCTAATCTTATTACTTGATCGATCTCTTTGCAATTTTGAACATGAGAATGCACCTATTAATGACTTACATGTGGCTAATTATCCTACCACTAATGCTGTTGCTAGACCTGTTCGTGATGTTGTGCAGGTGCTCAAACCAGTTCTACAAGCACTCATGAAAAATTAGTACAAGAAGACAATGAAGCTAAACACAAGATGGATTTCCCAGCAGGATTTTTACCAGGATCCGCAAGGTACACCTTCCGTTCGAAAATAGATGACTTTCATTTTTCCAAACATGCATTTATGTAGACCTACATTTGTCCAAACATGCATTTATGTAGACTGCATGTTTGGACAAATGGAAGTCATCTATTTTGGAATGGAAAAAGTGTCTACATACATGCATGTTTGGACAAATGGAAGTCATATATTTTGGAACGGAGGGAGTATTAGCCGGATCGGTTCCCTGACCGAACTGCTCCCTCAACACCGATCGGGTGGTCACCCAGTGTGCACATGCCATGCCTACACAGCCGCATGCACGGTTCTCTCCAGAAATTTTTGCCCCACGGATTCTCTGCGGAAGTTCGGACCAAAGACAATAGCACCTCCATGTAGTCCACCACACTAACGGCCACAAGATCTCTTGTGCCAGCTGACCGGTCAGCGTCAGCATGTCAGCAGCCCGCCCGCAGTAGCTGACAGCAACAGGGAAGCAGATACTTTGTGACGCGCGCCCGTGCTCATCAACATGTGGCATCTGTTTCTCGGGCAGCCATTCGCGCCTCTGATACGTTGCAAACGTATCTACTTTTCCAACCTTTTTCTTATTAATTTCCCTCATATTTGCATGATTTGGATCAAACTAACACGGACTAACACTGTTTTCAGCAGAATTACCCTTGGTGTTTGGTTTTGTGCAGAAAATCCAACTTTTTCAAAAAGTTTACGGAAAATTATTTCTCTGCGGAAAACTCCCCGGAGCCAGAAGGGCAACCAGAGGGGAGGCACTGGCCCCCCAGGGGGTGGTGGCCATGGCCCCCACTGGCCATGCCTGGTACCGCCCCTAGGGTCCCCTTTGGCCATATTACTCCTTCGTCGCCAAATACTCCGAGACCCCGAAGCATTTTCCAAAAAACAATCCGCGGCGCTGCCGAGACCCGAAACTCTAGTTCAGGAGACAGAAGTTCCTGTTCTAGCACCCCGCCGAGATGGAGATTCGAGGGGTTTCGTCTCCATCACCTCTCCATCTACTCTTCGTGATTCCCCCTTTGATGTGTGAGTTCTCTGCTGTGGGTAGAGGGGATGGTAGGGATTGGATGAGACTCATCATGTAATAGATCATGCGATTATTAGGGCTTGATGCATAGTATCCACTAGTGTTGTTTGTTATCGTTGTTGCAAGTTGGAGTGTTTAATGCTTGTCACTAGGGCTCGAGTGTCATGATTTCACATATGAACATCTTATGTTTTCATGGATATAATTGTTGTTTTGGACCATATCTACTAGTTGTATACACTTATTATTGTCCAGAACCTGAGACTCCAAGTTGACATGGTTGGAATATCGGACGGGATGGACTTTAGTGCGAAGATTACATGTTTTCACCGTATGTTAATGCTTTGCTCTGGTGCAGAACAAGTATCTTAATTACCATTAGTTCCTTTTTGGCCCCGTAGCAACGGGATGGTGGGACAAAAGATATCGTGCAAGTTCTTATTGCAAGCACGTACGACAATTCTCCAAAAACATGCATATGGTAGTTTGTGATTTGGATACTCTCTTTTATATTTGTTCTGCCCTTTGTTACCTATATTACATGGTCAATCTCATTCATGCAAAACCTATACAACCATCCATATGACTATGGTATTTTTAGCACTGCTTATTTTGTTTTCATTCGCTGTTACTATTGCTACTACTATTTTCCTGCTACTATTACTATTAAACTACTATGTTGTTATATCACTGTTAATACTAATAAATTGTGTGAGGGCAAGATACTTTTCAGGTTCAATTTAATCGACAACTCAATTGTTAAGGCTTATTGAACGAATAGTATGGACACCTAGAGGGGGGGGGGGTGAATGGGTGCTACGACCAATTTCAATTTTTCTTCAAATTAAGGCTTGACACAAAGGTAAATTCTCTAGATTATGCAACTAAAGTGAATTTACTTATATGACAAGAACAACAATAAACACAATACAATCACAAAGTAAAGGAGAGGGAACAAGGTAACCGATAACGGAAGCACGCGGAGAAATGACGTATTCCTGAGTTCCTCCTTGTTAAGGGAGTACGTTTCGTTGGAGGGGTTTGAGTTTCGCCACAAAGGCCTACTCAACGCCATAAAGGCCTCACCCTATTCTCTGATGAACAACGCCACAAATGCCTAGTCCACCTTCCATTATTGATCCCCTTTGAGGCGAGAATCGAATTCTTTACAACAATCCTGGGGCACACACCCACAACCAAATTGGGGCCTCCAAAAAATCACCAAGAATCCAAGAGTAGAAATGGTGGTCTAGGTTCTCCACAAGGAAACCCTAGACTCAAATCCCTCAAGTTAATGAGGGGGAAATGAAGAACGACTTGATGAAGATGTAGATCAGGGCCTTCTCCTTCAAACCTCCAAAGATCAACGAGTTTGGGTGGAGGGATTAGGAGAAATCCAGAATTTGGTGAGCTCAATAAATGAACATTAATGGTTTGGACAAACTAGCTCACTTGAGGAAGAAGGAGGGGCATTTATACCCCCTCCATAAATGTGGCCGATGGAGCAGGAATCTTCTACAGGAAATTCCGGTTCAAAATTGAACCGGATATTTCATTTTGCTTTTCTCCTTCAGATCTGGAGTCGAGCAGCAGTTTCAATCCCCCCTTATTGGTGTTAGATGACAATACTAAGATTTGCAATGAATAAATCGAAAAGAAAAACCATATTTGTGAAAGAGTTGGAAATTGCTCCCCCTACAAGTATGCATACTTTAATTTGCCTAGGCATGCAAATACAACTTTAAAGGAGAGTGATTTCCAACAAAAACACCAACATGAAAAGAGAGACAATAACAACTATATTGAGGCAAGAGTTGAATACTTTACCTTGTACAATGAACATATATGAAGATAATACCAGTGCACAATAGATGATAACGTAAATATAGATCGATAACCAGCTAGGTCCACAATAACATAGTCTCACACATAGACATAAGGACATAGTTCAACACGAGAAAGCAAATAGTTCGAAAACGATAACATAAATGGACACAAGCAATAAAAGAATGGTAGACGAACATGCTTGTGCCTGAACCCATGCAAATCTCGTAGACCTAAGAGATTACTTCTTCCCCTTTGGTATCGAGACACCAAAAAGGGAGGAGTGATGCTAATGTCCCAATGACAAGCTAAGCATCGGATTTCTCTGAGGAATCTCCAGCTGACGTCTCAGAGTCACCCTCGGCATTCCTCTCCAGGTCTTCATCCACATCCTCATCACCATTAAGATCAATAGGAGCACTGGACGAAGCAACAGTGAAACGAAGAGCCTCATCACCATCATTAAGATCCACATCCTCATCATCATTAAGATCAATAAGAACCACCTAGAACATCACGATTACATATCACAACAGCTAAACTACTTTGAAGAAATATTAAAGATACGGCTCTTACTTACCCTGGCGGTGTGACGAACGACTGCTTCACCGGACTCCACAGTTGCAAAGCTTGGCTTCCGACCTCCACTAACACGGCGTCGGCCCCGCCCACGATCTCCAACTCTGCGGAGTTCATCTCGATGACGAGATCCCCCGCGCCAAAATTTAGGAGCGGTCAACAGAGTAGAGCAGGGGAGCAAGCGTCGATGGAGGCGTAGTGGGGCGGCGGATTTCACTCTCCTAAAATGGACCGCGCTAGTGAGGAGGGAGGAGGGAGAGCTTAACCAAAAATGGAAAAAAGATACACAAAAATGGCTTCCTCGGATCCTCGAGAGGGGGGCCAAGGAGTCGTGTATGATGGAGGGAGCAGAAATAAAGAGAAATCGACGAGTATAGGGGACCACGTGTAAGGCTAACGATCTAATTAAACTAATTCCTCTAGCAATGAACTTCACGGTTAGCCACACCAGACAACAACCGACGGCGTCAGGTCATTCGACCACCCCACGTGGAGCATAAATACTGTACAAAATGAATGGCATAAACCCAATTAGGCAAACTTTAGAGACACTATACTAATACATGTGAAAGTCAGTGACACAGTCGTAATAACATTCAGACCGTCCGAGTCAGCTTTACCATGCAACGTTGCGCGCGAGACCTGCCCGTCCATCCGGCTGTATATTTGGTCCGACCCTAATTCAAAGGAACTTTTGCGGCTATATTTTAAACAAGACTGCCACATTACTTATTTCAGACGGGCCTTCGGTCTATCCTTCTCTAGCCCACTATAATATCCGAGGCGGGCCATTTTCTCACCCGCCTATGCAATTATGGGAGGCGCGTATTTTTTTTACTCGCCTCCGATCGGCGAATATCTGAGCCGGGCTTTTCTTTAGAGACGGCTTATCTGCACATACCGGCTGAGGGATAGCGTTTCTGAGCCTGTTCTTTTTTTTCACGGGTAAACCCGTCTCTAGTAAGGGTCTCTAATACTCAGTTTTCTACTAGTGAGGGTCCCCTCATGTTAGCAACAAGGGTCTTTGAAACCCAAATAGTATAGTCAATGAAACCGTCAAGAGGACCAACATATTTAGCTTGCACAACACCATAAAAATCAACATATAAGAAATGATAAGGATTGTTAGTTCCCGCATGGTTGCTACGAGTAGTGTCGTCCCTAATGACAATAACACTCGCACCAACATTCTTCTTAGCTTCTGCGGGTTTGACCTTGTTCTTGTTCTTCTTCTTCTTGTTCTTTTTCTTGGCGACATAGCCAAGACCTTACTTACCCACTTGTGGCTTCGGAGCAACCATTTGTGGCTTTGGAGCTACCTTCTCAACACTAGGGCCCTTGCCCTTAATTCTTGCTAGCTCTTCCTTCAACTTAGCATTCTCCTCAATAATATTTGCATGATCACAAGAAGAAGTAGAGGAACTAGGCACATTGAATTGATTGAGTTGAGTTTGAAGTTGGTCATGTGACTCTTTGAGGGTAGAGTGTTCACTCCCCAAGGCCTTGTGAGCCTTGGTGAGCTTCTATGATTCCTCGGTTAGTTTATCATGACCAACCCCAAACTCAACCTTCTCCTTTTTAGCATTTTTATACTTGGCAATAGCATGGTCACGTTCTTTAGTGATGTTAGAAATTAATTCATTATGAGACTCTTCAATGGATTCAAGCTCCTCCTCAAGAGAGACTCGACCCTCATGCTCTTCCTCAAGAGTCATAGAGAGAGATGCCTTTTCATCGGCATTTCTCCTTTCAATCTCACCTTTCTTCTCAAGAGCATCATGAGCCTCTCCCAATTGTCTCATGAGGAGATCAAAGTACCTCTTGGTCTCACCTTACACGTTATACATAAAACATTCCAAAGAGCCAATTTAATCTTCTATACTAAGACTAGCAATGTTATTCATTTCATTTGGAGTCTTAGAGGTGGTAGAAGATGATACCTCCGAGGCCTTAGGCATGAAGCACTTGGCGGAAGGTTGAGGAAGATTCTCATTAGGGGATTCAAAGAGAGATGAAGATGATGATATTAATACAAAAGCTAGAGCGGCCATTTCACTTGTGGATTCTTCTTCTTCTTCATGATCGGAATCATACTCTTCTTGAGTCACAAGCACAAACTTTGTAGGAGCCTTCTTGTTGAAGGGTTTCTTTTTGAAGTGAGGTTTCTTGTAAGAGACCTTTGAACGATCCTTGCGAATAAAATCTCCTCCATGATGCTCTCTATTCTCATAAGGGCACTCCGCAATGAAATGATGCTTGTCTTGACAATTAAAGCAAGCTCTCACTTTTTGAGTACCTTCCTTGTCATAGCTTGACTTGGTCATCTCCTCCACATATGCCTTGGCCTTGGGAGGATTCTTCCAAAACCTTTGCACGGAAAGAGCAATGACATCCTTAAGGACGGGATCATACTCTTGATCTTTCAAGGGGGCAATTATTCAATGGACCCTTCATGATGATCAAGCATCTTGGTCACCAGCTTGGCCTTCAAAGCAACAAAGGCTCCTTTGTACATTCCAATAGCATGTGCACGATTGTTAAGAGCATTATTTGTTTGCACTTGAAAGGGCCACATTTCTTGCATCACTTGAGTTGAGGTCATGGATGGATAGTCATGTCTTCCTTGAAGACTCTTCAAGTCCGAGGGCTCAAATGGCATAAGAGCATTCACGTACTTTCTCTTGATCCAAGCATCATCAATATGAGTGGCATCAACACCATTGAAAGCAGTGGCAAGAGTCTTGAGCCTCCGGTACATGTCTTCATGGTTCTCACCACCATGCATATAGAATCCTTCGGCCTCATTGCTCAAGGTATCATACATATTCGTCTTCATGCTTTCATTTCCCGCAAACATGACGATAAGAGCATCCCATGTTTCTTTGGTGGTGGTGGAATATTGTTAAAGATGATGCATGTGGTTTGGACTCACGGCTTGTTGAATCATAGACAAGGCGGTGTAGTTGAGTTGATAATCTGCGGCTTCTCTTCTTCTCAAGTTCTTGGGGTCATGAGGCTTGTATCCATCTTGAGTGACCCTCTCAATACAAGAAGATTTCAAGTGAGTTTTCATATAATGTTTCCATTGATCAAAAGTATGTGCATCAATTTTAGGAGGATCGCCACTAGGAATTATATGTGGATGAGGGATGGGAGGATCGGGAGAGTATCATCCTTTGAAATTGTAGTAATCTACCTTATCTCCTATTTCCATAGAAGTGGAGTCTTTAGGGGGACCACTTTTAGTTGGTTCACCATTATCCCCATCTTTAGCTCCCCCCGTTAGTTATACCGAAGGAGATGAAACGGAAGTCTCCGGTTCCTTGGCTTTCATGAGTTGCAACAAGAGATCTCACAACTCGGAAATTTTGACATCCATGGATGAGGTTAAGGAATTTTGCAACTTCTTGAGATAATCCATAGTGACTTGTGCCACGGAATCGGTGACTACCGTATCATCGGCCATACTAAAACTCTTAGGCGGTCAAGGCCAAAATAAGAGCCAAGGCTCTGATACCAATTGAACTGATAGTATGGGCACCTAGAGGGGGGGTGAATAGGTCCTACGACCAATTTTTTTTTAAATTAAGGCTTGACACACAAGTAAATTCTCTAAATTATGCAGCTAAGGTGAATTTACCTATATGACAAGAACAACAATAAACACAATACAAGCACAAAGTAAACGAGGTAACCGATAACGGAAGCACGCGGAGACACGATGTATTCCTGAGTTCCTCCTTGTTAAGGGAGTACATCCCATTGGAGGGTGTCAGTTTCACTATGAAGGCCTACTCAACGCCACAAAGGCCTCACCCTAGTCTCTGATGAACAATGCCACAAAGGCCTAGTACACCTTCCACTATTGCTTCCCTTTGAGGCAGGAATCAAATCCTTTACAACAACATTGGGGCACACACCCAGAACCAAATTGGGGGCTCCCAACAATCACCAAGAATCCAAGAGTAGCAATGGTGGTCTAAGTTCTCCACAAGGAAACCGTAAACTCTAATACCTCAAGTGAATAAAGGGAAAATGAAGAACGGCTTGGTGAAGATGTAGATCGAGGCCATCTCCTTTAATCCTCCAAATTTCTACGAGTTTGGGTGGAGAAATTGGGAGAAATTTCGGATTTGGTGATCTCAATAAATGCACATTAATGGCTTGGACGAACTAGCGCACTTGGAGAAGAAGGAGGGGTATTTATACTCCCTCCATAAATGTGGCCGTAGGAGCAGGAATCATGTACTGGAAATTCTGGTTCAAACTTGAACCATATATTCCGGTTTGCTTTTCTCCTTCAGATCTAGATTCGAGTAGTAGTTCACTTCTATCGGAATATACGGTTTCTTCAAAAAATCCGGTTGAAACTTCTGGTTCACTTCTATCCCGAACAGACATCCCAACCGGAAATTTCGGTTGTCCTGGAAATATCCGGTTGGAAATTTCCGGTCGATCTCTGCGTCTCCAGTTTCTAGTCCTTAGCAGATTTTGCGCTCAAACTTCCCCAACCGGAATACCCGGTTGTGCCAGAAATTTCCGGGTGAAATTTCCGGCTAACTTCTGTGCCAAAACTGGGCTGAGATTTTCCCAACCGGAAATTCCGGTTGCATATGAAATTTCTTGTTGAAATATCCGGTTGACACCAGTACTCATTTTGGCTGATCTAACTTCACCCCTTTTCGGTGTTCGAGGCGGATGATCAAATAGACACTTACACCACTTAGCACCTTGATAAATAATATCGTTAGTATTGTCAACTAACACCCAAAACTATAGAGAAAAGAAAATGCACTTTCACATAAACATTCTTTGGCCCCACTTGTGTCGAATCAATAAATCGAGTTATATTTACCCTCGAAGACTGTTACGATCCTCTACACTTGTGGATTATCATCCTCCAAATGTATACATAGACCGAGAAAATATACCGATGGCACTGTTTGTTGGTGTTTGTCGGCATCTAGAGATGAACCATCTAGTCTGCAAGATGCACTGAAAAATCAAATTGTGTTGGCTTACAATGCTGAAAGACAAAAAAGTCCTAACAACGATAACCAATATAGCCAACATATACTACTATGTGGATATAAAGTAACAGAGGGAATCGATATTCATATCCTTGAAGACCGAAACACGGGGATTATGCTCCCGCCAAGCGTTGTTAAGGAATACAACGTAGCTGACCTCAAGATCGTGTAGTCGTACCAGCGACTAGTGCCACAAACGGCGGCACCTCATAACTCTACACACATACGGTGAAGATAACGACTCCCAAACTCCAATCCAGCAAAGCATCAGAAGTTGGAGATTTGGACCGAAGATCCGACAGCATGGCGACGTGCAAATGGTGGGGAAAACCATCTACTCATGCGCAACTCCAATAGCAGAACCACGGTCTAGATGAGAGAGAGAGAGAGAGAGAGAGAGAGAGAGAGAGAGAGAGAGAGAGAGAGAGAGAGAGAGAGAACTGGGTTTCTTTGGGAGAAGGGGGATCACGTAGCCATGTGAGACTAATCCCACATGATTCGGCCGGCCAAGGGGCAGCCTTCGGCACCTAGTGGGCCCCATGTGGCCAGCCCACTAGGGCGGTTGGCTCCTCTCTCATTTTCCCTTCTTGGGTCTCCCTTTCGAGTGAGGCCCATTTAAGGTGGGCTGCCTTTAAAAATTAAATAAATAATTTATTTAATTATTAATTACCTTAAATAATATTAAATATATATTATTTGATTTCTCTTGCTTTGAAACACCTTTCATAGCCCTCCGATCACCATCGGATAAATCCCGGAACGATTTTGGTTTGCTTCTCTATTTTATTTTTGGTGTCAAATCAAACATAAGCATCGTCTACCCTTAAGTGTGTCACCTTATAGTTCAGGATCACTACAGACATGATCGAGGAACTTCTCCGATCAATGACCAACAACGGGATCTGGAAACCCATGATAGCCCCTGTGCGTACCACGATTATCTTCGTCACTTGAACCATAAACGTCGAGTCCTCACTCCTCATACCATGCAATACTTAGTCTGTCCAAGATTTGATCTCCGATATCTCCATACCTAGTTCAATATCGTTACTGACAAACACATTTACTCATTCCGGTGACATTGCATCCTTGTGGCCTAGTCACATGCTTGCTATCTTAATTGATACAATCTCACCGAGTGGTCCCAGGATATCTATCCATCACTTAAATTGGCAAATCCCGCTCTCGATGCATACGCCTCAAATTATCCCTTCGAAAACCTGAGAGACACCTTTATGATCAACCTATTACGATGTGACGATTGATGCAGTCAAGGAAACCTCCGGAGATAGTGATTAAATATGATATCACAGTCGAAGGTTTGGGTACTACATTTTCATGTTATCATAATGTTTAACTTTGTGACTAGATCTCATTGTGATACATATATATATTGGGTGTGTGTCCATCACATCCTTCATCTAATGATATGACTCCCTTGTCAATTGACATAAATGTCAATGATCAGTAAAGTAGAGAGTATTAGGGACCTGGTTTGTTTAAATACCACACATGTATCAATATTTCGGCTTAATACAATTATAGGATGGTATAAAACATATTATAAATACTTGAGATATGATAATAAGAACATCTTTACTAAATTGCCTCTAGGGCATATCTCCTTCAAATTGGAGAGGAACTTTTTATTTAGAAACACGGTACAAATGCAAGAGCTCACATATACGTGCATACACTCACCACTATGAACGCACACACGCACATCCTATCCCTATGAGCACATCCGAGAGACTGAGCCAGCGAATCGGTCTTAAGATTGATGAAGTCACCACATGCGTCTCGCTATCGACGGGAACGTGGCCTCCCACTGAAAGCATATTGCGCCTATATGCAACACACATGTGTCTAACCCGAGGTTTGAACTATGGTGGGTTGGGGGTACAACCACCTTCTAACCATCCAACCACGGGTTGGTTCGCAATTGGAGAGAAGCTATGAATGATGAGTATGATGCGCTCATGAAAAGTCAAACCTGGAGGTTGGTTCCACAATGGCATGGTACAAATATTATTGATTGTCGTTGGATTTATAAAATCAAAAGAAAGGCAGATGGAACAATTGACAAATATAATTCTAGACTAGTTGTGAATGGTTTTAAGCAACATTATGGCATTGACTATGAAGACACTTTCAGTCTAGTTGTCAAAACTGTAACTGCTCATCTTGTCTTGGCAATTTCCGTTTCAAGGGGATGGAGCTTGCGATATTGGACATGAAGAATGCGACAATCACCAGGCTATGAAGTTAGGTTGCGACCAAGTTATGGTTGCAAACTTTACAAGGCTTTATACAGAATGAAACATACACCTAGAGTATGGTATTCCAGCTTAAGCTCTCAGCTGATAAGCTATTGTTTTCTTGCCTCCAAATCAGATACATCTTTGTTCATTTATCATAGTCCAATATCATCATCTTCATGCTTATTTTATGTGGATGATATCATGGTTGCTAGCTCTTCACAAGTTGCAACGGATGCATTGCTGAAGGAATTGAGCAAGGAATTTGCGTTGAAAGATATTGGGGGTCTTCATTTCTTTCTTGGAATTGAAGTTAAGAAAGTTAACAGTGGATTACTTCTGAGTGAAACAAAATATGCTCGAGATGCTATTGCACGCATTGGTATGGAGAACTGCAAGGGCTCACCCACTCCTTTGTCGTCCTCAGAAAAAATTGCAGGAAATGAAGAAGAATTGTTGGGACCAGATGATAGTACAAAATAGAAAAGCATGGTGGGTGCATTACAGTGTCACTGTCCACTTGCTCCCACTACAGTGCAGTGGACAGCTGCTAATCGCATTATGAGATATGTCAAGCATACAACTGGTATTGGTCTAACATTTATAAAGTCAAATTCTACACTAGTAAGTGATTTTTAGATGTAGATTGGGTAGGTTGCGTAGATGATCAAAGACGGGTGGTTTTGCTATGTTTTTTTTTGATCGAATCTTATTTCTTGGAGTGCGAAGAAGCAAGCCACAATATCTAGGTCCAACACTTAAGCCATATACAAGTCTCTGGAAAATGGCACGACTGAAGTGATATGGGTTCAATTATTACTTGAAGAACCTGGTGTTAGGTTGAGTCAATCGCCGTGTTTATGGTGCGATAATCTAGAGGCGACATATTTATTAGCAAATATAGTGTTTCATGGAAGAGGAAACATATTGAGGTATCCGAGTAGTACCGTTGGTCATATTCTTGGCACTGCATAGTGCATACCGTAAAAATGTTTTGAGGCATTGTACCGAATCTGCTAGGGACGCTCTTGCACCGTAAAAATGTTTTGAGGCATTGTACCGAATCTGCTAGGGACGCTAGCTCTTATACCGTAAAAATATTTTGAGGCATTGCACCTTCCCAGCGGCTAGCAGTCACCTGCAGAGGGGCTGTCATGGTCAATGTCCTCATCGCCGTAGTGGCCTAAAGTTTTTTTTTTAGCACCACGAGCCAAAAGTAATCTACCGCATCAATACCACCAGCCCTGGCCCACTGCAGGGCAACATTTCTCTTTTTGAGAAACAACCGCAGGGCAACGTAGTCGTGACTCAATTTGGCAACGGGGACACTAACCACCGGTTATTGGCTAACCATAACCATCCCCATGTAAGAAAATCTTCTCCATCCCCATCCCCATTAACTGTCACGGGGACAACTATTCTCCCATCCCCGTCCCTATCGGGTTATCGGATAACCATCGGATAACCATATCCAAGAACCTCCAATGTAGCCGATAACACTATCTAAGAAAATTTTGACAACACTTCCCAGAAAGTCGAGTAAATAAATGACAGCAATACAGATAGAGAAAAAAGGCACAATAAAATGATGGAAGTTCACACATAACATCAAATTGTCACACAACCACAAATAGAACAGGTTCAGATGTGCTAGCAAGTGACGGCGGGGCGGATGGGGCGACCGGAGAGAGAGTTTCGTGGCGGACAGAGAGAGAATTTAGTGGCTGCCAGGGCGTGTGTGCGGGCGTGCGGCGGCTGGGCAGGCCGGAGAGGGACGACGAGGCGAGCGTGGCGGACGCGGAGGGACGGATGGGGCGACCGGAGAGATGAGGCAACTAGGGACGTGGGGAGGAGGTGTTCCATACGCACAGACGCGGGCGTGCGGCGGCTGGGCAGGGGAGTGGAGAGGGAAGAGGGGAAACCACTAGGGGGTTTAGGGTTTCTCTTGCTATATATACATCACTAGTAGAGATTAGCTTATAGCAGCATATTCTACCACAGGCGAACAGGAAAACCTGTGCGCCTGGGTTAATTAGCGCAGGCGAATAGCTGGCCTGTGCGCCTGGGGTAAGCCTGTTACCCCAGGCGAACAGAAACCGGAAGCGCCTGGGGTAAAGTGTGGCAGGGCCAACCACGGCCGACCCTGGCACGCTTCCTTTACCGCAGGCGAATAGTTTCCTTGTTCGCCTGCGGTATAACTGATACCACAGGCGAGTAATTACCGAAGCGCCTGGGGTAAAAAGTGGACTGGGGTAGCTCCCTTTAGCGCAGACGCACAGGAACGTTGTTCGCCTGGGACAAAGAATAGCCTGGGGTAGCACCACTTAGCGCAGGCGCTTCCCGTAGCATATTCGCCTGGGGTAATATTTGTCCCCAATATAAGTGCGGCCAGCCACCCACCACCACCCCTATCCACCCCACTCACTCACTCACTATCCAAACTCGAGCCATTAGTGCTCCTAGCTCAATCCCCCACACCCCTCCACCATTTTTAGCTAATTTAACCAATCATGTTTGCTATATTTTAGCTAGTATGCTACCCCACTTTCCCTCTTCCAAATCTCTCCACTAGATCTACTAACCGGACACTAGATCTCACCACAAATGCACCATTAGCTAATTCTAGATCTATCAATCTCTTATCGGGAGTCTCTTCGGTGATCTTCGACGTCGTCATCGCGTCTATATATTTTGCATTGTGTGTCATCTTAATAGGTGTGTGGGATTGGTCGGTGGATGAGAATTCGTTCTCTTTTTCTTTTTATTGTGTTGCCATGAGGATGAGTTGCCAATGTTTTGCCGAAATGTTGATTCATTTCCTTTTCGGCAAATTTCTGGCGCTCCGCGTTACACCTTTTGTAGGAAGGTCATGCCGAATTTTTCCGTGAAAACCGGATCTAGCTAATGAAACCTCTCTCTCTTGCATTTTGTAGCAATGGTCATTGCGATGAGGACAAGCGTGGTGCATAGGTACGTGCGACGCGCGACGGCCGAGATGCATCGAAACAACCGCACCGAGATAGAGTGTCCGTGTCGGAAATGCAAGCTGGGGTCTTTGTTCAAACCAGATTCTGGTAATGTGGAGAAGCACCTGCTCAGGTATAGTTTCATGGAGGGCCACACTAAGTGGATGGATGACGATGAAGACGATGATAACGTCGAGACCAATTGGGCGGCGACATGTGAAGATGATCAGGAGGAGTCTGAACATGGCAATGGAGAGGACGAAGAGGCGGCTGTCGACGGAGACGACTATAATGAAGAAGAAGGGAGTCATGGTGATCAGCAACATGCAGACGAGGACATGAACACTCCGCTAACTTCAGTCGTGCGGGACCCTCATGTTCAAGATCTTCTTCTCAAGAACACGTCGACCGACGCTAGACGTAAATCTAAGATCACGCAACTAGAGATAGACTCTGCAACTCCGTTGTATGACGCAAGTCGCGGGACGGAGGAGTCACGCTTGAGAGTAGCTCTGGATCTTCTTGAGATGAAGGCAAAACACGGATGGACCGACACAAGCATGGACGATCTTCTGCGATACCTGAAGACGCACTTACCTGAAGGGAACACATGTGCTAGTAGTCTACAGGAGGCCAAGAAAATCGTGTGCCCCCTTGATTTACCGCACACAAAATACCACGCTTGCGTCCGTGACTGCATAATTTACCGTAACGAGCACGCGGACCAGATCAAATGTCCGGTGTGCGGTGCTGATCGTTACAAGAGGGGGACGAAGAAAGCTCCTAGGAAAGTTGTGTGGTACTTTCCACTCATTCCCCGTCTGCAGCGGTACTTCGTGGACCCCAAGGAAGCAAAGCTCATGCGCTGGCACGAGGACAGAAAGAAGGCGGTGCTGAGCGATCCAGAACGTGTTGAAAAACCAGTGCTAACACACCCTTCGGATGCACGTCAGTGGAAAGCATTAGACGCATTCGATGAGGAATTCGGGAACGACCCAAGGAACATCAGGCTTGGTGCGAGCACCGACGGTCTCAATCCGTTTGGCAATCAGAGCAGCAAACATAGCACCTGGCCCGTGTTTGTATGGATGTACAACCTCCCCCCGTGGTTGTGTCTGAAGAGGAAGTACATACACATGAGTATGCTGATTCAAGGGCCGACCCAGCCAGGGAGCGATATCAACCTGTATCTCGAGTTATTGAAGGAGGAGCTAGACACGTTGTGGGAGGAAGGGGTAGAAACATGGGACGCCTTCAAAGAAGAAACTTTTCGTATGAGAGCCGCACTGATCACGACGGTGCAGGACTATCTCGGATACGGATATATTGCGTGTCAGGTGTGCCATGGACACAAGGCTTGTGTTAGGTGCATGGAATTTACCCCGTTTCTACAGCTACACAAGGATCCCGGATCTTCTAAAACCGTATACATGAGGCATCGAATGTGGCTACCACTAAACGACCCGTGGAGAAAGCGCGGAGACCTGTTCAACGGTAAAGATGAGCTCGGTCTACCTCCACGCAAGAGAAGAGGAGAAGAGATCGATACTCTATTGAAGAATTGGAAAACGTGTCCTCCGTCGGGAAAGGTACAAAAGCGGAAGCGAGGAGAGAAAAAGTGTCCTCCGCCAGAAGGACCGCTCTTGGGGGTATGGAAAAGGAGGTCCGTGTTTTGGGACTTGCGGTACTGGCCAATCCTCGGAGTGCCTCACTGCCTTGATGTCATGCATATCACGAAGAATGTGTGTGAGAGCTTGCTTGGCACCCTGTTCAACATGCCAGATAGGACCAAAGACGGGCCAAAATCAAGATACGACCTGATGGCCCTGAATATCAGGAGCGAGCTTCACTTACCGCCTTCTACGCGTGAACAGACGGAGGAGGACGAGGATGGGGTGGAGGAGATGGACGACCGCAAGCGGAAAACGGCTAAGAAACACCAAACTCACCGCCTGAAACCCTCTTGCTTCACTCTAAGCCCCGATGAGCTCGCGCAAGTATTCACATGCCTCCTCGGAGTGAAATTTCCCTTAGGTTACGCGGGGCTGATAAGCAGATACCTAGACGCGGAGAAAAAAATCTTCAGCGGGATGAAGTCTCATGACTGTCACGTGATGATGACGCAGATACTTCCGGTTGCAATCAGAGGGATAATGGAACCGCACGTCCGTCAAACGCTCACTGGCCTTTGTAACTTTTTTGATGTCATCACTCGGAAGTCGATAAGCGTGAAGAAACTCGGAAGGCTGCAGGAAGAGATCGTCACCATCCTATGCGAGCTTGAGATGTATTTCCCACCTGCCTTCTTTGATATTATGGTACATCTCTTGGTCCATATCGTGGACGATATCACCAATCTTGGGCCGGCATTCTTGCACAACATGATGGCGTTAGAAAGAATGAACGGGATCATAAAATCATTCGTTCGTAATAGGGCACACCCGGATGGAAGCATCGTTCAGGGATTTCTCACCGAAGAATGCATCTCTTTCTGCAAGAATTTCCTAGGCGATGAGAAGCCAGCTGTTGGTTTGCCCGCAAACAAGCACCTTGACAGGTTCATGGGGGTAGGCCACAACACTGGCAAAAGGGTAATGGACGCGGACTCCTGTGGTCGGAGAGCCGACTTTGAAAGGGCCCACCTAGTAGTGTTACAACACATCGACGATGTCGACCCTTGGATAGAAGAGCACAAAACCGCGATAAAAAACAGTGCTCGCAGGCCGATGACGGAAGATGAGATATTTAGAGCACACAACTCCTCTTTCGCGACATGGTTCAAGAAGCAGATTGATGCCGATCCCCCGCCAATGACATGTGAGAAAGATAAAATTGTATTGGCCTTGTCATATGGCCCCGCGCCCAATCTGATGACTTATCAAGCATACGACATCAATGGGTACACATTCTACACGGAGGAAAGAGACAAAAGTAGCGACTATCAAAACTCGTCTATAACGATGGAATCTTACACGGGCGAAGAGGTTAGAAGGTACTACGGAAAGATCGAGGAAATTTGGGAGCTTGACTACGTTGGGGTAAAGGTGCCGATGTTCCATGTCAGATGGGCTACAAACGTCACAAAAGAAGACGAATATTTCACCACTATGTCGATGTCTGAAGCCAACAAACCCAAGTCCAAGAACCCCACCGCGCAAAATGAGCCCTGGGTATTGGCTAAGCACGTGGAGCAATGCTTCTTCATAACCGACCCGGCAAAGCCTAGTCGTGTTGTCGTAAGGAGAGGAAAAAGGGCCCTCGTCGGAATGGATGGAGTCGCCGATGAGAAGGACTTCGACGGCTTAGTCGGAGACCCGATGATGGAAGAACACGGTGAAGACGATGCACCATACACCACAAGAAGAAGCAGGACCACACTACCTAGGGCAGGTCTTCCATTCACAAGAAGAAGTCACAATATGGCGGTCACATATTCAACATCGACCAAGAAAGGCAAGACTAATATTGTGACGAAAGGTTGAGAGAGGGAAATACTCGCGATATAACATGCTAATAGCTATATGTACAATGTGTTTTTAGAGAGAAACACTTGCGGTATCTCGCTAAACCAATCTATTTACGCTCGATGCGACATTAATTTTGTTTGCACATGTTAACTTTCATATGTATGTATTTTTTAAGTGAAAACCAACGTGGGGGAGCCACATATTATAGCATTCGTATTGCTCGATGTGTCCAGGCCGCGGGGCTGGGTAATTTAGAAAATATTAGCACAGGCGCATCATCTAGAAAACGCGCCTGGGGTAAACTTTACCACAGGCGCTTTTCACAGGACATGCTCCTGGGGTAATGCCATGTGGGACCGCGCAAACCTAAATCCTACGAAACTTAGCGGAGGCGCATTGTCTACGTAACGCGCCTGCGGTAAGGATCTGAGGGGCCGCGCATAACAAGGCATCGAGCCAAGCACATTAGAACCGGTTTGTATCACAAACCGGTTCAAAAGGGTCTGTCCCCTGGGCCCCCCCACCTGCAGCAAATGGCCGCAGGCCTTTAGGACCGGTTGGTAGCACAAACCGGTCCTAAAGGCCATGAGGCCATTTGCGACAGGGTGTGGGGCCCAGTGGACAGCTCCTTTTCGAACCGGTTTGTATTAGAAACCGGTGCTAATGTTCTTCTTTAGTATTCTAAGTGACCGGATCTCACCCGCACCCACACGAACCCACACGCCGCCGCCGTCGCCAGTGTCGAGAGGAGCAGAGCAGGTCGTCGCCCACTCCGTCGTCGCCCACTCCGTCGTCGTCGTCGTCGTTGATCCAGGTCAGCCCCTCTCCCTCCCATCCCCCCTCCAATAACGCCCGCGACTCGTTGATGCTCGCCGTGATAGCCGCATGAACTCCATCTGCCGCGCCACGGAATCCCCGCAGCGCCCAATGCCCTGCTGCACGACCTGCTCCGCGGGCGCCTGCATGCGAGCGATATGACCTCGATTGCCATGGAGCGCTCTGCAATTTTTGAAGGAATCGTTGGCTTGATCTGATACCAAATTGTCACACCCCGTGGCTGCCGTTGTGCATTTTTTTAGACTAAAAGGGGCTGCCCCCTGAAATCACGAACAGCAAATAGTTTTAGCAGGTTCCTTACAAACGGCAACACCACTTGTAGTGCATTATATCTCTAGGATTCGTTTCGTTTGTACTGCTGTCAATTGCCTTATTATACTACTAGAGGTTCCATTTCGTTTGTACTGTTGGAAGTATCACCTAAACTCTCCGACAGGTTCCATTTCGTTTGTACTGCTGTCAATATATTGCCTTATTATAGTACTAGAGGTAGGTGCTGCCATTTGTCTTTGTTTTGTGATAGCTATGCTCCTCTAACCTCTATGTGTGCACTTTCTTAATTTAAAAGAACATGGCTTGCGGCGTATGTCGGTCCCGATGTGCCGAAGGACGATTCAGTGGGAGTTCTTTTATGCTTCAGCTCCACGACGGTGACGTTGATTCGTTGGTAATAAACAATTCTTTTTATGTTAACTTGTTCTTTCGTTTTACTATCTAGCTTGAGACTTGTGTTTATTAACAAAATATTCTTTATATTTCTTTTTTAGATTCTACCATGCAATATTCGCGACGAATTCAACGAGTTAGTTGACAGTCGTGAGGTGAATTTCAATGTTCACGGGACCACCTACATTCTTCGAGTGAAAAAAGAAAGAACGAAGACCTACTTCTGCGGGCAAGCATTGCAGGCTCTCATCGCCACGTACAATTTAAGCGGAGGTGATTACATTCACTTCTCTATGGAAGGACCGCAACCTCGCATCAAAATTGTGTATATGGGCGGGATTGCGAACGAGGATGGCGGGAGTGAGGAGGAAACTGAGAACACCGAGGATATGGACACTGAGGATGATATGGACGAGGAGGACCCATGGAAACATGTGGTTGTTGCTCAAAGAGCGAATCTTAGCGAGATTGAGAAGGACCGTGTCCTTCAGAAACTTGCCGAGATAGATAGCTACATCGGCTTCCCTTTCGTGCATCGCATCACCAACACGAACATCTCCAATGGACATGTCATGGTATGTTTCTTAACACTTTCTTATTCGTATAGTTGCTTATGTTCTTAACACTTTCTTATCCGGTATTTGACATTGTGCTTTTATTCTTTCTTGGAATTGTGTGTTGTAGAAAATACCTTTGGCGGTAGCGGACAGTGCTGGCATGGAGCATATGGGTACCATTGGAGTACGCCGTGGAGAATCAGGACCTGTCACCGTAGTTCCGATCACGCGGGATAATGCTGATGGTCGGGTCATCCTCAACTCTCAAGCATGGAGGCGGTTCCATTCCGCAAGAGGTGGTATGGAGGCTGGACGAGCTATTCTGATCACCATGAGGAATAGTGACGTCTCCAACTTGGACATGATGATGGTCATCCACTACATCACCCCGCTAGATCGATAGATGACGAGTTTGTTCAAATTAGAACAAATAATTATTTCCATCTCACTAGCTAACTCTTGGATTTATTAGTAGCATGGATCTTTTCGAGACTATGTAATTTTGTCAAACTATGTGTGGTGATGATCGAGACTATGTGTTGATGATCGAAAATATTTATGTTATATAACTTAATTGTGTCATTTTGCTGTTATTCTGTCAGCTTGATACTTTTTCTGTCATTTTCCTGTAATTCTGTTATTTTGGTTTTCTCTTATTTTTTGATACAGCAAAACTATAGCCCAGGCGAACAGTAGAAGGTACCCCAGGCGCATCTGTACCCCAGGCGCACAGCTCTTGTTCGCCTCAGGTAAGTGTTTTACCCCAGGCGCACGAGTACTATTCGCCTGGGGTATGCGTACTTACCACAGGCGCATTGTTGTATTCGCCTGGGGTAATCCATTACCGCTGGCGATACGGTCCCAGGCGAACCAGAATGCGCCTGTGGTAGGCATTTTCCGTTCGCCTGGGGTAAGCTTTTCCCTAGTAGTGCATGTCTCTATTTCTCTCTGCTATTCTGGTCCCACATGTCATGTGGTCTAGCGGGTACCGGGTATCTCGGGTATGGATAGTGGTGTACCAGACCCGTCACCACTATAACCGCTGGGGAATGTTTTGACACTGATAAGAGCCCCACGGGGAGTAATATGCAACCAAAACCATCCCCTAATAGGTGAATTAACCACCGGTTATCGGGGAACGGGGCCCCGTTGCCAAATTGAGTCGTGACACCGTAATCACCCAGCAGCTCGTGATTCTGCAAATCCTATTTGCCGCCCGCGGGCCGTCAAACTTCGTCGTGCCGCGTGAAGACGGGCGTTAGTGGGATCCGGGAGCGAATCTCGGATTTCTTTCTTTGTGATCCTTTTCTCAGTTTTTTTGTTCAATCTTTTTCCGTTTTATGTTTTTTTGTGTTCATTTTTCTGTTTATTTTTGTTTAAATTTATTCTTGTCCAATTAATTTACTGAAAAGGGGAAGATTGTTAAATGCGCCGGTCCAACAATGTCACCCCGCAGGAGAAGGGAGCAAAGTGCCGCTGCGGGCGGTATCTATGAGTCCCATACAAAGCCCATGTGCCGTCCAACCTGGAAACACTTTGAGATCCCATACAAAGCCCATGTGTTGTCCAGGGCCAGGGCGATCTCGAAGAGGAGTGACCGGAACCGCGCGGCGGGCGGCTCGGCGTTGAAGCTGTCAAGAGAGCATGTTGCCAAGGTTGCTTTCGGCGCGCTGGGAACGTCATGGCCATGCCGGACATTTTCTTTCCGCCAACAGAAACTTGCATTGCTGCGTCGCGTCACCTGCCTAAGGTACCCGTGGCCGACGCCGATGAGGCCGAGGTGCTCGGGGGCGACGGAGAAGGCCAGGACGCTCGGGAAGAGGAACCGCCGTGGCCACGCGATGGCCGGCGTGGCGTTTAAGCTGTCACGAGAGCCCATCGCCGAGGATGCTTCCGGCGCGTGGGGAACGTCATGGCCATGCTTAGAAAAGCAACTCGCATCGCTCGTCTCCGGCAACGTCGCCGCGCGGCCCAGCACCGCCACCGTCCTTCTCTCCGGCAACGTCGCCGCGTGGCTAGCACCGCCACCGTCCTCCGCGAGATCGTGTCCTTCGCCAACCTGCCTTCCCAGAGTACGGAGGAGCCCGCAACCTAGCGTCGGTTTTCGGCGGGTGTGAACGTGCTGCCGCGGCGAAGCGTCGGCAACCTCCGTGTCCCGTGTCAGCTCGCATCGGCTAGAGGCCGTGATACTAGGATATGTGGACTGGAACCATGGGTTTAACCCGTGGGCTTAACCAATTTGAGCACTATCGGCCCCAATCCACACCGCACCACCCCAGTTCGTTTTATGTGTAAACCCGCACCACACTGCTCCATTTTATTGCTCAAACCATTCTAACCCAGTCCAAAAGGAATCAACCAGGACCCGCACCAAAAAGCCCAGACAAGGCCGCACCATTCCCAGCGTCCGTCCCTCCAGGCTTCTCTGGGCTAGTACTAGACTGTTTTTTTTTCAGGTAGGGCTAGTACTAGATTTGTAAACGGCCGAGCTGCAAGGCATTGAAATTTCGATGGGCCTAGCAGATTTCATCACCGTGGCCTGCTACTGCGGCGCCCGTGTGCCAGGCTCTGCGCCTTGTGCAACTCGCGTGGCATCTACGGCATTTTTCTACGGAGGGCGGCCGCATCGGAAGATCTGTTAACTACAGTTACCCAAAAAATAAACATCCTGCAAGGCACTAGGAGCAGGGCAAGATGTCATGGCCACTACACAAGGGCACGGCACCGCCCGACCATGTACGGCAGGACGTCGCACCGCGCGCCCAGTTGATGGCCTGTCGCGCGTCAGCCTCCTCAGCATAGAGAGGCAAGTCGATGGAAGAACCTGTGAGCCAGGAAAGCCAAACCGGCGACATGCGGCCTGCCTATACCAGCGGGTGACTGTGACCATCGTGTAAACTAGTGTGCGCTGCCAATAAAATACACATTCTTTCGCTCTCATGAAATCCAGTGTACACTCTCGAATATTATTTTTTGGGACCATGCCAGTTGTCATTGACAATGTACCTTTGTCTGCTTATTATTTTTCTGCATAAAATTTGTGGTCTCTACTACACAAACTCGGCATTCCGATTTTTCATGAACAATGTTCAAGAGTGCATGCCATGAGAAAAGTTTGTTACCGCATCCGGGCCTCCGCCGTAGTGGAGCAACCTTGTAAAAACTCAGGACACGTAGCGGTGGAGAATGGTCAATGTAGACCAGAATACACCAACGTATCCCTCTTCAAGGATTACCATCTCAGAGAAGTTAGCGCCGACATGGGCCAGGACATAATCCCAACTCCGGCTAGATAGAGATCGGGGAGGAAAACTCACAAGTTTCTCCGCGGAGTTGTATCCAGCTGAGCTTCATGAGACGGAGTTGGAACCGGAGAACACAAATACGTTATGACATCATCCCTTTCGCAGGCCACTGCCGTCGTAGAGAAACCCTAATCACACTAGACCTAATGCTCGACGCTTCACATCATCTTCAACTCCTCGACGCCACTCTGAGAAAGGACAATGGCCTGGGGAGAACTCAAGTTCCATTATTTTAATCGCCGTCGATACCCCGACTTCAACGGTAAAAAACTATTCAAATACCATACGAGACACATAACAGACATGTAGATCCGGGGTTCCCATACCCCCCCCCCCCCCGCCATAGTAAGAGACGGTGGTAGTGGGCAGCGGTCCCGCGATCACACCGACGGTTGCCTCCTAGCCACCTCTAGACCGCTAAGCACATCAAAACGCTTTGCACCACTACCACAAATAGTAATTTTGAATTTATAAGAGCAAATAGAGCTTATCTATGATGTAAGGACAATTGTTTGGGCCTCATAGAGTGAGCCATTTGAGGGCCGTCATGATGTGAGAGTGTCTACTTCTTCTCTTATTTGTCTACAGGGCTAGACATTTAAATTAAGATTCTGTCAATGCTCCTAGTCCCAAGCTTAGACGCTGCAGTAAAAGGTCTCTTCTACGCCATCGCCTCGGTCTCCCCTTATTGAAACATTTGTTGTACATTGTATGTTGTCACGTGTGTGATGAACACGAACATTAGTTGCGCATATTCTTGACTTGTAGAAGTAGCTTAGGATGGTTAAGATGCTAACCATCATAGTCTTTTCTTCCTTCTCAAGTTCTTTCGGCTGTAACCGTGTGATGTAAATCCTTGAGCCGGTTTAGCTCCTATATAAACAGGTAGGTGCCCCGAGTCCAAGGGTACATATGGTATCAGAGCCAGAGGTCTTGAGTTCAAGACCCTGCTCACGCAGTTTAAAAAAAAAACAAAAGAAAAAAGATTCTGCGACCTGCACCAAACCCATGCTAAGGACTAAAATAGCCTTGACGTGAGGGGAAGTGTTAGATATAAATACAATGCTAGTCCCTTTCCATCAGTTCATACTTTTGGGATAACTGGCTAGTGCAACAATTCTATACCCCTCCCATCCCTCGTATGTCTAGTGAGCTCGTCAGCGGCAAGAGGAGTGGAGACCCGTCTGTTTCAATATTCTGGTTCATAGTTTTTCTTTTCTTGGCGACATCGACTTGGTAATGGCGATGATGCCATGCTGCAATAAGGTCTCTCTAGCTCCTCCTTACCTCGACTACGTACCGTCCGATGCTAAAAGAACATGCAAGAGTGTGTGTCCCTAGATCTGTTGGCTCTCGGGATCTTGGCAGTTAGTGTGTCTACCAAGGAGAACTATTGGCTGCTATTGGTGAGGCGAGTTTGGCATCTTCTTCCCTGTTTTTCCAAGGCATGGTCCAGTTTTTTTCAACTCTCTGGATTGGTGGTGGATAGATTACTAATCTGTACTGCGTGGGGTGATGATCCAACCGATGTTTCCTCAACTATTTGTAGATCTCATCTCAAGCTACGAGTGGCTATTGCATTCTTTAAGGCCTGGTATGGTGAGGGCGTTTACGGGTCTCCCTTTTCCTTAATGTTTGTTCAGTGCAATTTTCCATCTTCGACGTGTGACATGTAGAGGAGGAGAAGAAGAACGCTACTACTCCTCCATATTAGATGACTCTCAACTAGATGTATCTAGTAGTAAAATATGTCTAGATACATCTATACGAGAGTCATCTAATATGGAACGGAGGGAGTATTATTTTCAATAAATTTTTACGGTCGTTCTGGGTCGGTCTTTCCATAACTAGCTATAACAGTTTGAGCTACAAGAACCCAATTTCTCGCTCCTGCCTGCTCCAATGTGTGCCGAATTCACCGCTGAACAATTTTTCTGCAAGCGGGTTCAAACAAAATTATGCAAGGACATGAACCGGCTCCCTATAGCCAAAGAAAGAGATGCCTTTCTGAGACACCATTGTGAACTGCGAATAGTGGTCTTCACGAAAATTATAGAATCTCTAATTGCAACATCCCCAATGGCCAATGCACGCTTTCTATGAAAGTACACATTGTTCCAAATTGTACGAGCACCAGCTGTTCTCAACCCCAGCTGTTCCACTCAACGGAAGATCTTTGTGGATTAGGAGAAAGAGATTGAGCAACCACCTTTACACCAGGATAGACGCTTGCCATTTAGAAACTGGCACCTGATTGTGCAAGGTCTGGGTTTTTCTGTAGCATTAATTGCGATATAACATGCAAAAATAAAATAAAATGAGAACTTTTTGGCTGAAAAACAGCCAATATTTTTTTTTTTGCAGCCAACTTTAGAAATTGTGACTACAACCTTTTTCTGTAAACTATAATTTACATGATTGTAAACTTTCAGGTGGAGAGACATGAATCATGATAAACTTTGGTGTACACATGTGGCTCCAAAACTACTTCCATGGGGTCATAATACTTCCAGGTTTTACTAAAAAAGGAGGGGGGGGGGGGGGGGGAGTAATGCTCGTATGTGTGGTTTGTTAAATGTTTAATTATTGTTCGAAATATCAAGCTAGTGTTAGGAAGGCATGTATTAGATCTTTAGAGCAACAGCCAAATTTTTACACGGTTAGGCACCAGATATTATGTTCTGCAAAGCAATCTTTTCAAAAAAAAAAGCAATCTTTTCAAAAAAAAAAAAAGCAATCTTTTCAATGTCAGCCAACTTTCGAAATTTGATTAGAACCTTTCGCTGTAAAATATAATTTACATTATTGCAATCTTTTAGGTGGAAACATGAAAACTCTATGGTTTACTTGTGTATCTCCAAAACTACTTCAATTAATGGGATTATATATATATAATACCTCTAGGTTTTACAGAAAATCACAGAAAAATAATGCTCTATCGTGTGTTTTGTTAAATGGTCAGTTAATGTTCTAAGTATCCAGTGTAGAAAGGCTAGCTTGTAGTAGATCTTTAGACCAACAGCTAAATTTCTACACGGTTAGCGCCAGATATTATGTTCGGCAAAGCAACAAAGACCGGTGCAGTTTCTGTCTCACAAGCTGGCCATGCGAGAGATAAGGTTATCGCTCACCATGGACCATGCATAGGAAAACACCAAGTTTAGGCTTCACGTACACTTGACAAGCTTTGCCTGCATTCGATCGTCCAGCTTACACTACCCCATCATGTTACCGTTGTGACGATGCAACGCCTTGCATGGGACAATAAGTTCATACATCAACACGCATGCCAATATGTTCTCGTGAAAGAAAGCTCATCATGACTCGTGGCATATTCCCGAATAATGCAGCATTTCAAGAGCTTTCCGTCATCAAAGCCGTCCAATTTTGAGGACCATGCACAGCTAGGAGCGCTTGTCCACTGGCTCGTCGACGTACCCCTCACTAAAAATCGGGACAATACTGCCCATGCATGCATATGCATGCACGTGAACACGAGCACGCGTCGCCAAATATCACTCACGTTACGTTGTTCTACCTGCGTGTACGTGCCAGATCTCACGCACTGTCTCATCTCCTATATAAACACACAGTAGCAAGCTTGCTTGAACCACACAGCAGCTAGCTTAACACTGAAGTAGTAACAAGCCATGGCCAGCGCAATGTTGCTCCCGGTGCTCATCTCCTTCCTCATCCTGCCCTTCTCCGCCCTCGCCCTCACCCAGGACTTCTGCGTCGCCGACCTGTCCTGCGCCGACACCCCGGCGGGATACCCCTGCAAGAAGAGCGTCAGCGCCGGGGACTTCGCCTACCACGGCCTCGCCGCCGCCGGCAACACCAGCAACATCATCAATGCCGCCGTGACGCCGGCCTTCGTCGGCCAGTTCCCCGGAGTGAACGGCCTCGGCATCTCCGCGGCCAGGCTCGACATCGCCGTCGGCGGCGTCGTGCCGCTGCACACCCACCCGGCCGCCTCCGAGCTCCTCTTCGTCACCAAGGGCACCATCCTGGCGGGCTTCATCAGCTCCGGGGCCAACGTCCCCTACACGAAGACCCTCTACCCGGGGGACATCATGGTGTTCCCCCAGGGCCTGCTCCACTACCAGTACAACGGCGGCAGCACGCCGGCGGTTGCCCTCGTTGCCTTCGGCGGCCCCAACCCAGGCCTCCAGATCACCGACTTCGCGCTCTTCGCCAACAACCTGCCGTCCCCGGTCGTGGAGAAGGTCACCTTCTTGGACGACGCAACCGTGAAGAAGCTCAAGTCCGTGCTCGGAGGCAGCGGCTAGTTATGCAGTACCTTCTCAGCAAACCAAGGTCGTACGTCGTCGTCTCGGATTAGTCTACATGCGTATGTGCGTGTACCTGTCATGTCGGATTAGTTTGCATCCGTAGTAAACGTTTAATTGTTCATGTCCATTCCATTTAAATTGGTTCAAATAATTCCTCGAGGTTCCATTGTAATTTGCTGCAACAGCACACAATTAATCACTCGTTGAGTTTATGTGATTTTTCTGTATGTTATGCCCACTGGTTAATTAGTTGGTTGGACAAGTCTCCATTTGGCGATGAAGTGGTTTAAGATACTCCGTCCGTTCAGTTTTACAAGACACACTACTCACTATTTCAGTTTTAACCACATACATAGTAAAATGAGTGAATTTATACATAAAATGAGTCTAAATTCATTCATTCTAGAATGTAAAATTTTCTTATAAAGTGAACGGAGGGAGTAGATAGCTTTTTAGATACGATACCTACGTGTAGCACCGAGCACCAATGTGCATGTTTAAAAAAATCGTAAATGACATTTCTGGCTCTAGAAAATCTGAAAAAAAAGGGCATACAGCTATCCAGTATGTGCACCACAAGTTTTCTTTCTAAAGGGTGTATTGTGGGTTACACATACACCAGAAGGAGAAATTTGGGGATAAAAGAGTTCTGTATTCCCTTATATAGCCAAAAATTGTTGTTTTTCTATAGCCTAAAATAGATTTTTTTTTCACTGAAGCTTTGCACAAATGTACAGAGCATGCCTCTATAATATCAAATGTTCTTGTCGTGTCTTCGTTCATGGACAGCGGGAGTGTTGCCACCCCCTTTGCAGATTCGGCAAAGGGCAGTAGGAAGTTCAGATCTATTTCATGAATCGACCTAGGACTAGCACGACACAGTGGTTTTATACAGTTTCAGGCTACATGAAGGTGTAAAACCCTACGTCATGTCTTGCTTGTCAGTGTGTCTTCCTGATGGGGTGATGGTTGCTAAGGAAGGGCCAATTCATGGTTGAAATCTTTGGCTGTGGACCGCTGCATATCCGCTTTCCCCACCATCATGCCTTGTCTGGTGCTTGGTTTAGTAGTAACGCGCCATCCGAAGGGGCCTCCGGTAGATCAACACACATTGAGTTTGTGATGAGTTAACTTGCCGTCCATCGACCTTGGTGTCCAGATCGTACATGCGTCCAGCGCGTTTTAACCAATTTCGCCGGTAGAATGAGAAGAGGTTGCCATAGTTGAAATTAGAAGCATCCAGGAGAGAAACCACACGACATATCTCGAAAATACACCAAACTCTAGCCTCCGGAAGGTGTCCGGAGGGGGAATTCGCAGCAGGGAATCCATCTCCATCAACTACTTCATCGTGAAAGGTCTCCACATCGATATCCATTGCCATCATCTTCATCTACATCTACGTGATAGCATATTCATCCCATCTCGTTGTAATTCTAGAACTTTAGTTGCGGATTTACGCATGTATTCGTTCATATATTCATACTTCATTTGCCATACAATTCCCATGATGTTTATTGCCTTTATGTGTGAGTAGTTCCACTAGTTCTTGGGGAGATGGAAAACCCTAGCACTACCATGGATTGAAATAAAGATGCTTTGTTTTCTATTGAATATTTTGTGGTAACAATCTCCATGCTATTGTGAGTTGTGCACCTCATAATATATTGCCTTATGGTCATGATGTGATTGTTTGTATTGGTTTGAGGCAGACTGGCGAGTAAGTATAACAAGATAGAACGTTGCTTCTCCTTTTTGCCAATCTTCAGCATGGGATCAACAAACAACTCACAAACAGATACCACATATGTGGGGAGACCCGTAATCACTAGTGCCAGTAGGCGTATCGCGTATTATCTGGGCTACGTAGTGGTTGTGAGTAGTGTGTTAACCGAGGAAGTCAGACACACTAATACACGGAGCTCTGCCCTCACAAAGTATTTACAGGAAAACATAACTCCTAATCAATCCAGAATATGCTAGTGGTAGAACCATACTTCGTGAGAACGCCTTTAGCCCCATTGCAGTTCCAATCACTTTCATCATCCATTATTCGTCTATGTTCATTTTACTTTTAGTTTATTTTTTATCTTTTAATCAAGCCATTATTATTATTCCGTCAACACTTGTTTAGACTTGCAGGAAATTCAGAAAAAAACACAAAAAGAAGTAGATGATCAAAGCTAATCGCATGAAACCATTTCTATAGCTCCACCGTGGTTCGATACTCTTATTTCGAAACTAGCTACATCAATCCTGTGCACTTGCAGGCATCAGGTAGAAAACAAGAAATTTACTTGGAATGGCGATAAAATATCATGCATAGGTAGATATGGTGTACACATTGGAATAACTTTGGTTTAAGGGAGTGGATGCACGAGTAGAGCTCATACTCAGTACATGTGAAGGCTAGCAAGAGACTAGGAGCGACCAACTAAGAGAGCAATAACGGCTATAATCATGCATAGCGACAAAACATCATTGATCAAAACATAAAGTTATATTAAGAGTCTAAAAATAAAAGATCATCAAGGCTAAAGGTAACTTTATGTATTGACATAACATGGTGTGAGTATGCGCCGAGCCAATACAAATAAATCTGTAAATGAGAATACCACAATAACATGCTTCATCATGATAAAGAGACATAGTTAAAATCTGTCACTGGAGCGTGACTAAAAGGAGGCATGAACCCACTATCGAGCATAAATACCCCCTCTTGGAGTCACTAGCATCTACTTGGCCAGAGCATCTACTAACAACGGAGAGCATGCAAGATCATAAATAACATACACATGAAAAGAACTTGATAGATTGATAATCAAGAGACATAGCATTCAATATTCAGCATATCCCAGCAAAGACAACATGTAGCATTACATAAGATGATCTTGATCATGTAGGCAGCTCACAAAATCTAAACATGAGGCATAAAGAGGAGAGAACAACCATCTAGCTACTGCTATGGACCCGTAGTCCAAGGATGAACTACTCACGCATCATTCCGGAGGCGGGCATGGTGGTGTAGAGCCCTCCGGTGATGATTCCCCCTCCCAGAAGGGTACCGGGGAGAGCTCCAGAACCCTCCCGAACTAGGGTTGACGATGACGGCGGCCTCAGATGTTTTTCGTGGAAAAAGGCTATGTTTTTAGGGTTAACATCCCGTGGGGTATAAATAGGCGAAAGGGCAACGTCGGTGGGCGGCCAGGGGGCCCACAACTCCCCATGGCGCACCCAGGGGGCGCGCCACCCTAAGCTGTGGGGCCCCTGTGGCCCCCCTCCGGGTCTCCTTCGGACTCTGTGTGCGCGGCAGATTTCTAAGACCCTCGGCTTTTGAATCGTCCAATTACGAGAATATTTCCACAACAACTTTTCTGAAACCAAAAATAGCAGAAAAAAGGAACTGGCTCTGTGGCATCTTGTCAATAGGTTAGTCCCAGAAAATCGATAAAAATGACATAAAGTGTATAACAAACATGTAGCAAATAGCATGAAAACAACATGGAACAGCAGAAATTATGGATACATTTATGACGTATCAGGGAGTTGGGCGTTTCGTTTGCGCGCGCAGCCCCACCTTTAGTCCCAGTTGGTGGCTCAAACCGGGACTAAAAGATATTTAGTCCCGGGCCAAGCCACCACCCGGGGCTAAAGGGGTGGGGTTTGGGCGTTTTGTTTGCACGTGCAGTCCCCTTCCCCCCATTTAGCCCCAGTTGGTGGTTGGGACCGGGGCAAAGCCGTGTTTTTCGATTTTTTTTTTCTCCCCCGTTTTTTAAACTTATCAAATATTTCAAATATCTAGTTTTTGCATTATTTCGAATTTGGAAAAATTCAATATGAAAAGTGTTTCAAATTGCATTTATAAATCACATTTTACTGTTTTCAAAAATAATTTGTCTAAATAATTAAACTAGTAACAATTTTTGAATTTTCATATATATGAATTGACTTTTCGTGCATTGTTTCGAATTTGACAAAACTTTTAATATGAAAGGTATTTCAAATTGCATAAATAGTCCAAATACATTTTCTGTTCAAAAATAATTATTCTAACTATTCAAACTAGCAATAATTATTTTAATAAAAAACCATTTTCTATTTCTAAGTGTCAAAAATGGTTTTTTTGTAAAGGACCTACCACAAATATGTTGCAAAACTCGGGAGCTGCATTTTTTGAATGTACTATACCATGTTATATGCATAAATAAACATTTTTTTCCTAAGAAAACGTTTCCATCCACCTCTTTTTTTAAAAAAACACAAGATTCTGCCGATTCAGATGGAAACGGGTCAAATTTGAGCTACAAGTGCCTCGTAATTTGCTCATGACTTTTTTGGCAAAAATCATTTTAGGTACACAACTAACTATTTCATCATGGATACACCAAGAGTTTCTCAATATTCAAACCCTAGCTACGAACGACAATTCCCGTTGTCTTGACTTTTTCCTAAACCGGCTAAGAAAATTCCAGAAAAAAAAATGACGCAAGACCTTCGTGTGGTGTCATTATATATGTCATAGTATCCACTAAGAATAATAAACTTGGAATACGACATTTATGTTGAAAATGTGTTCACAAAAAATAATATCTCCTCCGAACATTTTAGGGTTTCGGTTCAAATGACGGGTGTTATGGCCAAATCCATCGCATAATTTGTTTTAATGTGCCCATATTTGACACAAACATGCATCTTGGAAGCACGGACAATGTTGACGGAGGAAATTTTCCTTTTTACTGAATAAAAAAACATTTTCCATTTTCCGAGTGTCAAAAATGGGTTTTTTTTGTGAAGGACCTACAACAAATATGTTGCAAAACTCGGGAGCTTTATTTTTTTAATATACTAGACCATGTTATATGCACAAATAAACAATTCATTTTGTAAGAAAAGGTTTCCATCCACCTCTTTTGAAAAACACAAGTTTTTGCCGATTAAGGTGGAAACAGGTCAAATTTGAACTACAAGTGCCTCGTGATTTACTCATGATTTTTTGCAAAAATCATTTTTAGGTACACAACTATCTATTTCATCACAGATACACCAAAAGTTTTCAATATTCAACCCCTAGTTGCGAACGACAATGTCCGTCCTGTTGACTTTTTCCTTAATCCGGCTGAGAAAATTCCAAAAAATTCAAAAAAGATTTCCAAAATGAAGCAAGACCTTCGCGTGGTGTGATTATATATGTCCTAGTATCCACCAAAAATAATAAACCTGGAATACGACAGTTGTGTTGAAAATATGTTCACAAAAAAGAGCTATCTCCTCCGAACATTCTAGGGTTTCGGTCCAAATGATGGGTGTTATGGCCAAATCCATGGCATAGTTTGTTTTAATGTGCCTATATCTAAAGATAACATCCTTGCATGTGTTGGACCTCTTCTCACAGTGCTTAGAATTGTGGTCGTACGATCGAGGCACTCAGCGCTTCCTAGCCGTCCGATCTGCCTGCTTGATTCTTGCTTTTTCCTTGCCACGCGCTCTGAATTATACCAGTCTCGCTTCTTGTGGTCCTGACCACGGTTGGACCCACAGGGCGGTCTCAGCCGGCTTTATATTTCACGTCGGTCTCTGGCTGAAGGAAGGGTTCCCACGGCTCGCGCGCTAGCGAGTCCTGATTGGCCGGGCTAGTTTTACCCTCACGGAGCGCGGAAGAGCCACTGCTCATGGGCCCTTGGATTTCCTGGCCCGCTTGTCCGTGAATAGGGTGTTCATTCTATGTGTGGGGATTTTCCCCGTCTATTGACCTATCCGGGGGGGGGGAATATCGGGCGCGGCCTGTTTCGTCTTTTTGCCTCTTTCGTCCTCGATGCCCGGCTCGCCGTACCGCCGTGGCGGACCATGGCTCGACGCCGGGTACGTCTACAACGTCGTTGGGTCACCGATGCCCTCCGCGAGGAGTCCCTTATCCACCCCTCTTCCTGCTCTCCTTCCTTCCCCTTCACTTTCTCCATCGCCTCTCATCTGGCTCCCGCCCCCGCCCCCGCCGCCGTGGTGTGCTCCCGTCCTCGCCACCGTGGTGAAGCAATAACCCTTCCATCCGGTCCTACCCGAGCTAGATCGATGGCGCTGAAGGGAGCTAACGGTGGTTGAGCTGAGCTGCGACGGGAATAAGCCGTCCCCTTTTCTTCCCCCTTTCTTCCCCTTTGTGGGTATCTCTGTGTTGTTTTGCCGCCTAATCGCTGGATTTGTCTCTGTAGTTGTTGTTGAAGCATCCCTTTTGGTTGGATCCGGTGCACCACGGGATTGGAGGCTTCAAGTTCATCCCTTTTGCTTGGATCCAGTGCACCACGGAATTGGAGGCTTAAGGTTCGTGGCCTCTCAATTGTGCTGCGTTTGCGAACTGTTTTGTTGTCACTGCTTGCTCCACTCCTAGAGGCTTACGTTTTATTGGAATTTTGTTTCTGTAGGTCCGAACAAGTTCTCTCTCGGATTCTTCCTGTTCGTTTTTGCCCCGTAGTTTTCGTTTGTCCGCAGGTGAGTAGTCGTATTTGTCATTTTTTGTTGTCATCTGCATGTTTTCTACCCGTTTTCATATTTTCCTAATGATTTCCTTTGGCAGGAGGGAGTATCCGGTCGCTTCTCTGCAGCTGGTTTCTTCCACTTGTTAGTTGGTTGTTATCTATCAGGTATGGATCTTGTTGTGTTGTTGTGGATGCTTTACTTTCTAGGTGTGTTAGTTCTGTGATGCATATGTTATAATTATTCAGTGATGCATATGTTAATTCTAGGTGTGTTTGAAAAAGTAAATGAGCATTAGTTAGTCCTATCCAGATTTCGCCTTCTCTGATTCTAGGTGTGTTTTTTCGAGTGATGCATATGTTAATTCTAGGTGTGTTCGAAAAAGTAAATGAGCATTAGTTAGTCCTATCCAGATTTTGCCTTCTCTTGTTACCAGGATATCATGTGTTTCCTATTTTATAAGTAGATCAAATGGTTATAATTGATTTCTGTCTGTTGCAGGGGTGATACTTCTTGGATTCGATGGTTTCTTAGTTAGTCCTATCCATATTTTGGCCTTTTCTTATTACCAGAGTATCATGTGCTTCCTCTGTTATAAGTAGATCAAATCGTTGTATCTGATTTCTTCCTGCATCACTGAAGAATTTATATCACAGAGACGATGTTCTCTTGTACTTTTTTTCAAGACCTTTGATAGATGATGTGCTTCCTATTCTATAAGTAGATCAAATGGTTGTAGTTTGTTTCTTCCTTACCTGCATCACTGAATAATTTATATCACTGAGGTGGTGTGATCTTATCCTTTTTTTCAAGACCTTTGATCCTTTTTTCAAGACATTTGACAGAAAAGCTGAGCTTTAGTTGGTCCAGATTTTGCCTTCTCGTATAACCAAGATATCATGTGCTTCCTGTTGTATAGGTAGATCAACTGGTGGTCAGAGATGTCCTATTTGTTTTTGTATGCATTCGAATAGAGTCTACGTGTTCGGAATTTGGTCAGTTAACTGATGGTAAACTTCATGTAACTGATGATCGCATGTTTCAGCTTGAATCCCAATAGTCTGATGAACACAATAAGTTTCTTTGATTCGCTCTTATGTTCCCATTTTATTGGTCATATACTCGTGTTTGTGCCTTTTTAGTGAACTTCAGTCTCCCACTCTGTGGTACATAGCCATGTTAAACCCATGTTCTCTCTCCCTGTATTTGTTGATTGTTAATTGATTTACTGGACTTAGTTCTTGGTTTGCATATTTGGTTTCTGCCTGCATCGCTGAATAATTTAGATGAATTATATGGGTTCTTAGTTAGTTCTAGCCAGATTTTGCCTTTTCTTATTACCAAAGTATCATGTGCTTCCGGTTGTAGTTGATTTCTGCTAGCATTACCTAAAATAATGTATAACACAGAGGCGATGTTTTCTTATCATTTTTTTCAAGACCTTTGGTAGAAAGGTTGAGCTTTATTTGGTTATACCCAGCCTTTTCTTCTTACTGTTGCTAAGATATAAGTCGTTGATTTCTGCTTTGTTATAGTCTAGATCGAATCATTTGTTCTGGCTCATTTGTCGGAAGGTGGTTGGTTAGATATGCCCTATTTGTTTTTATATGCATGCTTTGAGATATTTTGTATGTTTCCCTAACAATGTCCTTTGTCAGGAAGCTGCATCAAGACAGTTATCTCCAGTTGGTTGTTTTTGGTTATTAGTTGGTTATTCTCTGTCAGGTATGGATCTTGCTTTGCAGTTGTGGATGCTTTATTTTCTAGGCGTGTTTGTATATATTATTATCCTTGTGGGTGTGTGGTTCGACATGCTCTGTGATCTATATATGTTTAATGGTGTTTCTGTCCTGGTTTTATTTCTTATGTTGGGTGATAAATTTTCCAGTTTTTTTGGTGCCACAGGATGTTCATTGTTTATTTATTTTATCTCCATTTGTTGGAAGTTGTTGCGTACCTATGTGGATTGCCCTTCCATTCGTGCGTGAGTGAGGTGACTGATGATGGCGATGTCCTCGGAGGGGTTGAGCTTGAGGTCCATATTGCGAGGAGCGCCGATTGTTTCGAGTGTCGTTTTTTCTGGGCATGTGTTTCTGCTAGCATGTCGTCCCCTCATGACCAGGCTACTTTGCAGGCCGTTTGTCATCCTGGGAAGAAGCTTTCGAGCACCATGCACGTCAGCTACACGCAAAGCTATCTGCATTAGTCAAGGATAAAACCCCAATCCTACCCATCTCTCGGAACCAAGCGAAAGTCAATCCTATACAAGAAACCACCAACATGAAGGTATAATTATCCAATCATCTCCATATCCTAGCTTCACATTGGCCAATGTTTTGACTGCTCTTTGTTCCTAAATCAGACGTGCGCTGATGCTCGCCTCTTGGCTCCATCTGGTTCTGCCGAGTCCTCCATGTCAAGATTATCTGCACTCGTTAAGGAAAAAACCCCAGTCCTTCACATATCTCGGAACCAAGCAAAAGTCCATATGACAGAAGAAACGACCGACACAAAAGTATAATTCTCCAATCATTGTACATATCTTAACTTCACATCTGCTCTAATTTTTAATGTGCTCTGTGCCTGAAATCGGAAGTGCGCGGATGAACACCTCTTGGCTCCATCTGGTTCTACCCAGCTACCTCCAAATGTTGTAAACGAGGTTGGCCGAAGCTTAAACCTGAGCATGAAATTTGTTACCAGAAAGTTGTTTCCTGTCTTAAAACATCTTATAGCTCATACTAATATTGTCCTAAACAAAATTCAAGCACTGGACTTTCACTGGATTACCTCTTCATGCGTTGCCGGACAGCCCCGAGCACCCTCCCCTTGCATTGAGGATCTTTAGGAACCTACCTTTTGGAGTACGCCTCTCTACACGTTAAGTGTTTGTTTTAGTTCATTTTTCATGGTTGTTTCCTGATGTGACCTGCATGGATATGTGCTCCCTTCCAAGCAGAACCTGGTCCGTTGCCTGTCCCTGAACCTGCTGTCGCTGCCTTTAATCGGAAGAAACGCAAGTTAATCGTCGATTCACGACGTCCTCAGTCTCAGGTTGTCGCTCTGCCTAGCCTTTTCTCATCCTTAAAAGATATGTCTGCTGTTGTTACTGACTACACAGATGGGACTGCCTATGTTGATCCAGTTCATATTAATGTATGCTTTACTCATGTATATTTTACTTCCCAAGTGTATTTCGTTCTTCTTCTATTTGATTTCAATCTTGGAGCACCTTTACATAGACTTCATATTTCGATGTTTGTTTTTCTAGCATCTTGCTTACTGCTACTTCTAGACTGGAAGTACCTTGCCGTCTCTCTCGACACCGCGTTCTGTCAGCAGGACAGTTGCTTTAAGGTGGTACCGCCCAGCTATAGTCTCCCATGCAAATCTGAATTATATACAAACTTCTTACACGAGGATGTTAGTACTCACCTGCACCTTTATTATGGTTATCTTGCAGCAAAGAAATTATCCCACTCTATTCTAAAGTCCGTAAGCCTTTGTTCCAAGCTGGTGAAGATAAAGACAAAGGAGCTGACGCCGCAGACAAATTATTGTGGAATACTGGAGACCATGGTGAAACGAATGAGGAGATGGCGCCGTAGACCATACAAGTGCATAACTCTAGTTTCACATTAGCTGAGAAGTTTGCATTCAGAATCCATGAGTTGCTACGGTTACTGCCTTCTTGCAAATTCTCCTCTTGCGTCTTTTTGGACATTTCTGATGGATGCAACCCTTGGTTTGGCTTCTTGATTACAGAGATGACTACATGCTATTTTACTTTCATTTGTAGTGTCAGTCTAATGCCGCTGGTCACCACCTTACATGTTGTGAATTTTGCTGAGATGGTATTGACATGTGATTCATTTGGTTACATTCTTTAGTTCCCGTGCCTGACTGCATACATCGCTTTGCAGGATTATTTTGTTCGGCCTGTAAATATAATCCATCGGTGCTACTTTGCTGATGACCATGATCGGTTTACTTTTGGATGTTCATACTGCTTGAAGCGGGGTGCAAGCCTCTTTCTGCTCGAGCAGTCGAGCTGATGAGTCCCATCTTATTATCCAAACCTTATGATGCAACTGCACTGCCTGCAAGAATCATCGATCCTTAGACTAGACCTCCATAGAATGTGGATGTCACTTCTGTCAGATATGTTTTGTAAATATACTTATGACACTATGTAGTGTTTCATGAAACAGAATTGCTTTCATCCTTCGTGTTGCTATTACCATTATCTGCTATCATTATCACAATCTCTATGTGCCACTGCTATTTCATACATAGATTTATAGTTCCTGCCTTAGAACACCAACCATCTACTTATTAGTGTGTATAATACATTGAGGATTGCAGGCAAAATAGTTTGTAATTGGCATGTGGCGCGCGGCAAGCCGCGCTTTCGAATCTAGTTCCACACAAACATGCATCTTGGAAGCACAGACAATATTGACGGAGAAAGTTTTCCTTTTTATTGAATAAAAAAACTATTTTCCATTTTTCGAGTGTCAGAAATGGGTTTTTTGTGAAGGACCTACCATAAATATGTTGCAAAACTCGGGAGCTGCATTTTTTGAATATACTAGACCATCTTATATGAATAAATAAACAATTTGTTTCCTAATAAAAGGTTTCCATCCAGCTCTTTTGAAAAACATAAGTTTCTGCCGATTCAGGTGGAAACGGGTCAAATTTGAACTACAAGTGCCTTGTAATTTGCTCATGATTTTTGGAAAATATCGTGTTTAGGTATACAACTACCTATTTCATACACCAAGAGTTTATCTATATTCAACCCCTAGCTACGAACGATAATGCCCGCTGTCTTGACTTTTTCCTGAAACCGGCTGAGAAAATTTCAGAAAATTCAAAAAAACCCAAAATGACGCAAGACCTTCGTCTGGTGTCATTATATATGTCCTAGTATCCACCAAAAATAATCGGAAAAAGTTGCATCAAACCTTTATGTCGGAGGTAGAACAAAACAATCGGTATCGCCAGCATACAGCCCTACGGTGGCTCGTGAGTGCATATATGCATATCAAATGCACGGTAGGACATATGCTGGCGAATCCGAATGATTTGTATCTAGTCGATGAACTAAAAGATGTATGCAAGGAATCCAAGAGGAGGGCTATATATAGGGTTGTGTGGATCACAAACTGATTGTACTAGTTTCGATCCGACGGCTCACAAGCGCTCGAAAGAAACACACATCTGATCCAACAGCTCACAAGCGCTCGACGGAAACACAACCCTGATCCAATGGCTCACAAGAGCTTGAAATAAACACACCCCTGATCCAACGGCTCACAAGCGCTCGAAAGAAAGACAACCCTGATCCAACGGCTCACAAGAGTTCGAAAGAAACACACCCCTGATCCAACGGCTCACATGCGATCGAAAGGAACACACAATCCGTGTGATTCTTCCTGATTGGTGGGATTCATACGCTCGAGAATCCCTCTCCGACGAAACCCTAACCATTTAGTCTCGGTTGGTAAAACTGGCCGGGACGAGAACCCCTCTCCAGCGAAACCCTAACCATGAAATACAATATTACATAGTCGACTCATAATATTACATGAACCATGAAGGTTTAATACATTATTACATAGTAGACTCATAATATTACATGAACCATGAAGGTTTAATACATTACGTCCCCAACTAGTGCTGCCATTGTTTTATTTTCTGTCGTAGCCACTGAGCATCTTCATTATTTAACTGGATGCTTGGGTCAGTTTTCACTCAAAGTTATTATAATCTTCTGACATGCTTGTCCTCCACTCCCAAGGTGTTTCTTTTCCCTGAAAAAACTATGTGGCGCTTCGGCTCGTTGCATGATATATTCGTTTTCTTATATTTTCTTTTATTCGAGACATGTCCTTCACATAGAAAACCCGAGCCACATCTTTGGCTAGGACGAATAGTTCTTCTCTGTACCCAAGATTGTTGAGATCCCCTGTTTTCATTCCGTACTACTGGTCTACCTTTATCCCGCCTGCTGTCATCTTCACCCACTGGCGCCGAAACAGAGGGACCTTAAAATTAGGTCCATAGTCAAGTTCTTATATATCCTCTATGTAACCATAATATGTCTCCTTTTGCCCATTGTATCCCGTTGCATCGAAACGGACACCACTGGTTTGGTTGATGCTCTTTTTATCTTGGACGATCGTGTAAAATGTATTCCCATTTATCTCATACCCTTGGAAAGTCAGTATAGTCAAAGATGGTGAACTGACCAATAAGTAAAGTTGATCTCCAAATCTGGTGTTATTTATGAGTTCTATCTGCAACCAGCCGCTGAAAGTCGCCATGTGTTCAAGATTAATCAAGGCGCCAGACTGCCCCGGGTTTTTGGACTGTATAATATTCGTGTGTTCCTCGATATAATGTACACCAAGGTGGACATTTGTAGAACTGTGTAGTGTGCTTTAGTGGAAGAATGCCCGTCCATACATATCATTGATTTCCTTCTTAGCATGCCTTTTTTCACTCATTCTCCCCTCATGCCGCGATTTGGGAACACCAATCGACTTAAGGTCAGGAATAAAGTCAACACAAAACTCAATGACTCTCCTCTGTTCCATAACCATTGGAGATGCTTCCTTCTGGCCTAGTACGGTTATGAACATATTTCTTAAGACTCCCATGAACCTCTCAAAGGGGAACATATTGTGTAGAAACAGAGGACCGAGAATGGTAATCTCTTTGACTAGGTGAACTAGGAGGTGCGTCATAATATTGAAGAAGGATCGTGGGAACACCAACTAGAAGCTGACAAGACATTGGACCATATCTGTCCGTAACGCTGGTAGACTTTCTGGATCGATTACCTTCTAAGAAATTGCATTGATGAATACACATAGCTTCACAATGGGTAGTTGAACATTCTCCGGTAGAATCCCCCTCAATGCAACCAGAAGCAATTGTGTCATCAGCACGTGGCAGTCATGAGACTTTAGGTTTTGGAAATTTTCTTCGCCATATTTATTATTCCCTTTATATTCGACGAGAAACCAGACGGGACCTTGATACTACTTAGTACTTCAAAAATGATTTCCTTCTCTTCTTTGGAAGAACGTAGCTGGCAAGACCACTTTGAAACTGCTCAAGATTCATGGCGTCTTGTACTTCCATGTGTTGCTGGTCCTGCTGTGCTTGAGATGTATCTTTTGACTTCCCATACAAGCCAAAGAATCCTAGCAAATTCATGCAAAGATTCTTCGTCGGGTGCATCACGTCGATCGCAGAGCGGACATCTAGGACTTACCAATAGGGTAGATCCCAAAATATGGATTTCTTCTTCCGCATTGGTGCGTGTCCGTCAGTGTCATTTGGAACAGGTTGTTTGCCAGTACCCTTTCCAAAGATTACTTTCAAATCCTTCACCATATCAAATACATCATCCCCAGGTTGGAGGATAGACGTCTCCCGGGTATCTGCCTCACGATTGAAATGCTTGCCCTTTTTTACTTAAGGGATGCTTGCGCGGAAGAAAACGACGATACCCCAGGTACACAACCTTCTTACATTTATCCAGATATAGACTTTCAGTATCATATAAACAGTGTGTGCATGCATTATATCCCTTGTTTGTATGTCCAGAAATGTTACTAAGAGCAGGCCAATCGTTGATGGTTACGAACAGCAATGCTCATAGGTCAAATTCCTTTTTCTTGTGTTCATCCCATACACAGACACCTTCTTCGTCCCATAACTGTAAAAGTTCATCAACTAATGGTCTTAGGTACACATCAATATCGTTGTCGCGTTGCTTTGGGCCTTGGATGAGCACTGGCATCATAATGAACTTACGCTTCATGCACAACCAAGGAGGAAGGTTATAGATACATAGAGTCACTTGCCATGTGATATGGCTGCAGCTCTACACACTAAATGGATTCATGCCATATGTACTTAGACCAAACCATAAGTTCCTTGAATCACCTGCAAAGCGCGGGAACTTTCTCAAGATTTTCTCCACTGCGACCCATCAGCGGGGTGTCTCAACATCTCGTCTTTCTTACGGTCTTCCATGTGCCATCGCAATAGCTTGGCATGCTCTTTGTTTCTGAACAAATGTTTTAGTCGTGGTATTATTGGAGCATATCACATCACCTTTGCAGGAACCCTCTTCCTGGGGCGCTCACCCTCAACATCGCCAGGGTCGTCTCGTCTGATCTTATACCGCAATGCAGTGCAGACAGGGTATGCTTCCAAATCCTCGTACTGCTCACCGCAGTAGAGGATGTAGTCATTAATACAGGCATGTATCTTCTCCACTTCTAATACTAGGGGGCAGGCTGCTTGGTATGCACTGTCGGGAAATTCATTCTTTCTTGGAAGTTGCTTCTTCATTATTTGCAGCAACTTAGTAAATCCGGTATCAGTCACACCGTTCTCTGTCTTCCAATGCAGCAATTCCAGTGTGCTACCCAGCTTTTTCTGTCTCTCTACAAAATTTGGATACAACAATGTTTTCTGATCCTTTAACATCTGGTCGAACGTCACCCTCACCTTTTCAATTTCGCATTCTTCCTTTGCATCCGTAATGGCCTGGCCAAGATCATCGATGGGCTCATCTGGTTCCCGGTCTTCTGCTTCTTCTTCACCATTTTCTTCCATTCCAGTACCAGTATCGTATTCATGGAACATATCATGATAGTTGTCATCATTCTCTTCTTCTTCTTCTTCGTTGTCTTCCATCATAACCCCTTTTTCTCCGTGCTTGGTCCAACAATTATAGGCGGGCATAAAACCGGACTGAAACAGTTTGATGTGGAGGACTCTGTGGGAAGAGCGTTCCTTCTGATTCTCTTCTTCTTCTTCTCCGCTTGTTGCATGGGCCACATCAAGAAAATAACCCACGCCTTTCATGAACTCGGGGGAGCGTCAGTCAGCATACATCCAATGTCGGTTCATCTGCATTATATAATTATTATCAAAAACATTACAAAACATCGTGATTACAGAAATGACCACTGTACATCGACATATGAAAGAATAAAGTTGGAACGTCAACGGAGGAGGAAAGAATGAGGAGAAAGCTTAATTAATTGTGGATCAGACAACTTAAACCATGTTTGTTTTATGTGAGCTGAAGTGACATCGTGCTCCCGGGCATTTCATTGAACACCTTGTATGCATAGGAAGGGAAAAAATTAGACAGGAACCGGGGCTAAAGGTTGCTGCCTTTGCCCAGGAAACTTCTAGTTCCAGTTCCAGACACGAACCGGGTCTGAAGGCACCTCTAGTTCCGGTTCCAGACACGAACCGATTCTAAAGGCCCCCACTTGGCTTCTGTACACGGCCCCGACTGCTGGAGCACATTCTTTAGCCTGAGTTCGTAGCGGACCCTGGGACTAAAGATGATTTTTTGGACTGAACAAAAGGTGTATTCTCTACTAGTGAGCCCTCGCCCACTGCGCAAGGGCACCTCGTCGTTAATAATGCTGACGACATGGTCAAGGCTGGACACGAGCCGGACCGAGCCGAGCTCGGGGCGAGCCGAAAAAAGCTCGTCATTTTCGGGCCGAGTCTGGCTCGGCTCGCCTGCTCCCGCGAGCTAGAAAAGAAGGCTCGGCCCGAGCTTCCTCTTAGCTCGGTGCAGCTCGCCGAGCTTTCGAGCCCAACAGTTCTGGGTGGATGACATGTGGGTCCATCACCCTCGGCAGTCATGGCGCGGGAGTGTGCCCGGGAAAACAAGAGGAGAGAGCTGCGTGGCGGAGTAGCCAGGGTGCTGGGGACCAAGCCCGCAATAGAGGAGGGTGGAGGAGCAGTCCGGAAGCGCGGCATGTCGGCGTGCAACGCGAAGGAAGGTGATAGTCGATGGCATGGTGAGCGTGGAGATAATGGAGGCAGCGCTGCCAGCATGCTCTTGACGAAAGAAGGAACGGCGGCCAGGTGGAAGACCTAAAACTTGACTGCTCACTGCATCGTGCTCTATTCGTGGACATGAACACCTCGTTAATGGGCTGAAAGTGCCAGAATATGGTACGAAATTCAGCGAGCCAATCGGGTTGACCGAGCCGATCCTGGCTCAGCCCGAGGTACTTTCGGTCCAATATACACTAGCACAAACAGGGCCAACCATCCCGGTTGGTAAGCCTCATTTGTCCCGGTTGTGCAACCGGGATGGGCCAGCCGGGACAAATGGCCCAAAGCCATTCGTCCCGGTTGTACCAGCACCCGGGATGCCCGGGAGTGGCCCATGTGGCTGCGCACGCGGCATTTTGGCAGGGACTATTCGTCTCGGTTCTTCCCACGAACCGGGATGAATGCCCCTTCTGCCGCGGCAGAATTTTTATTTTTTGTGTTTATTGTTTTCCTTTTAATGTTTTGTGATCCCCACAGATCTCCCGGTGGCCCCTCCCCGGACCTCCCGGATCCCATGAGAAGAGAGGAGCCCCGGTGGCCCCTCTCCGAGTCCCAGGAGAAGAGAGGAGCCTGGTGGCCCTTCCTCAGACATCCCAGATCCCACGAGAAGAGAGGATCCCCGGTGGCCCCTCCCCGGACCTCCTGGATCCCACGAGAAGAGAGGAGACTCGGTGGCCCTTCCCCGGACCTCCCGGATTCCACGAGTGAATAAGTAATGCATATATATAGCAAAAGAAGGAACACTTATATTACAGAATCAAAGTAAATCGAGCATATTACATGACCGATGGATGAATTACAAAATAGAGTTCATTCCCAAGCGTTATAGTACTCTCCATTTACATTTAGAACCTCTGCATCTAAGAAGCCCGCAATTTTCTCCTGAATTGGTCGTATGCGGTCCCTTGGTAGAATACCGTCCCAGAGCCGTTCGATCTAATATAAAGAAGAGTGGTCAATATATATTAATGAAATTAAGTATCTAAAATAGATGGTAATAAGAAAAATTGACGACTGGCGTACATGAAGTTTGTTGAAATCTCTGCCCTTGGGACAGGTCGTTTGACGAATGAACTCGCGGACGTAGTATCCACACAAGTGATTCCCGTCTCCCTGTTGCAAGCACTTTACGAGAACATGGTTTCAATAAAAATAATAAACAACCAGCCATGATAATGTTATCGAAACTAGAATCAAGGAGATGCACGGATCTAGATAGTAGTACTTACTTGCACAATTTCAAATGTAAGCTCTGATTTCCATTCACCCCTGGACTTTTTTGTGAACCTCTTCCAAGCGCTGCTCGGGAAAGAAAAAGAATAAAAAGAGTTAGTAATTACTTGATATCCGAAAATGAAACAAAGTAGTCGATATAGTGCCATATATAAAGATTGAAATTACCGCTGGATCATTTCCTGCATGTCCGCCCAGAGCTCAAGGGGTTTACGTTTTGGGTCCATTACCAGTACTTTTTCTTTGTCAACTTGGAAGATTAGCAGGATATAGTGGAAGCTACGCACGCATAGCTCATCAATTATACACTAAACATCGAGTAAAGAAAACAGAATGTGTACAACACAGTAACACTCACTCGAAGTTGTAAGGAAATAGTATTTCTCTTCAGTGTTCTTGAAACCTTATTGCCTTTAGAAGGTGATCTTCTGTATCCTTGGGAGATAGCTCAAGAGTCTTATGATTAACAAAATATGGGTCAATGAACCCAATATCATAGATTTGTCGTCTTTTGCATTCGAGAATCTTCATTCTGTAATTATAATATAATGAGTGTACTATATATATGAATGCAATGAACAAGGTGAGCTAGCTAGAGACTTAATTAGAGAAATAAGTACTTACAGACAATAGGCACTAACGATAGATTTGTCGAGGGCCTTCTGCTGGAATAACTGAAACAATTCCTCAAATTGAATCAGAACCAGTCCATCTCCATACCCGTAGTGCTCGTCTCTAACTCCGACCACTATCCATTCCTGAGATTTTCGAGCGGCTTCCATATACCAATTATGCATTCTTCGCATTTTGGTTGATAGATTCTTAACCTCCTTGGATTTGAAGAGAGAATTCCCGTGCCGGTATTTGTACGCACATTCAGAAGTGGGGAAGTTCTCTACTGTTTGCATATACTCAGCAATGGACAAACCCGCAGCTGCTGCCCCTGGTCCGTACAGTTCTATAAACTCTGGATCAATTTGCTCGTCAGCATTAGTGCTTGGCCCCACCTGGGTATTGGAAATCACTTTGAGCGGGGAGGTGGATTGTTTTTTCTGCTCTCCGAGCGGGGGAACTGATTTCCCGCTTTTTGCGCTTGTGCTACTACACTTCGTCGACCGCACCATTTCCTGGTGTGACTTCAGAATACAGCGGTCATAGTCAGATGACAGCCTCGGCTCGGGTTGATGAAGAGTCTTCACCATTTTCCACGCTCGTTCTACATCTTCTTTGGTTTCGGGGAAATCTGCTTTTTTCTGCTCCTTCGGCTTCGATTTCCACGCCTCATATTCGTCCCTTGCGATTTCCTGGGTTTGCTCAGGAGTATAGTCATAAGGTAACTTGGGTAACTCCTTTGGTACCTTCGGGAGGGGCGACCGTTGACGTTAGGGTGATCTTTTATGACTCCGCGGAAACTTAGTGGGCGGAGAAGGCTGACGCGGCGGCGCAGACGAACGCGCTGGAGACGGCATGCACGGCGTAGGCGACCGCGCTGGAGACGAAATGCATGGGGGAGACGACCGCGCTGGAGACGGCATGCACGTCGGAGACTTTTGCGCTGGAGAATGGTGAGGAGTCGATGACCTTGTCGTCTGATTTGGAAGCACAATGTGTTCCTTTAGCCATAGAACGGTCAACTTCTTGGCTTCTCCGAGTTCAGTCACCTCTCCGTCTTCACCTTCAGGGAATTCAAGCTTCACCCGCTCAAATCCGTTGACAACTTCATCGACCCTAACAACAGCGTAGCCCCATGGAACCGGAAGACTATGGTGAGTTGGTTCGTTGCCAATTGGTAAGGCATAGCCGACCGCCGCCTTGATGGTTATGTTGACGACCTTCACGTGGAGCTCCCAAGTTGTCATCTCTGTGATATCATCCACCGGGTGCATCATCGGCGGTGCATCATCACCCTGCAGCTTCGTGGATGCAACGCTGCTTTCCGATGAGAATGTGCGGCGCCGGGAGCATCGGCTTCACCTTCTATGACGTGTCGTACGCCGATAGTACCTGGCTTCTGGCTAAGTGTGTCAATTTGCTCCTGCTGCTTTAGTGCTATGTCCTGCGCCCGCTTTATCTTTTCTTCAAGTTGACGCCTCCAGTTTTCCTGACTCGCTGCTTCAGCTGCCTCCTCGTCCTTTTTCCGCTGACAGCTTCTATCAGGATATTTCTTTTTTCTCTCGTCAAACCCAATACTCCACGGAACACCGCCTATTGTGGTTCGTGTACGCCCTACGTGTTCCTCATTATTGAGGGCACCTGTGAGCTCGTCGTTCTCTCTGTCTGGCACGAACCTCCCCTCTTTAGCATTCTTTATTGCGTTTCTAAGATCTCCGATGGGTAGAGGATTCTCTTTACGCCTTTGATTATAGATGCAGTTTCCTTCTTCGTCCAACTTTCCCCATGCCCGTAGAGCCAGGACCTTGACCGCTCGACCCACATGAATGGCTCGGGAGTGATCCCCTTCTCAAGCAGGTCGTTCTCCCATTTCTCCCACTTGGGCAGGGAACCCTTGTAGCCAGTTTGCCCCATAATATGGTGATATACCTTTTTGGTGGCGTTTTTCTGATTTGTTGATGACCTTGTCTTCGCAACATCTGACAGCTTGTACTTCACAAAATCTTCCCATAAGGGTTTTATTTTCTCATACCCTTGAGTGAAATTCGGAGTCTTAGCTTTCTTGATAAAGTTAAGGTGCAATCTTTTCTTCGAGTTGCTGAATTGCTGGGCCATCTTTTTGAGAGTACACGCCTTGACCTTTTTCACTAACTCAAGTTTCTTTTTATTAGCATCGGCTTCACCATTTACCTGCTCATTCTCATCCGCTCATTCTCCTCCACCTGCGGCGTCGTAAGGTGAAATTACACATGATCTTTCTGAAAAGATTATCTTTGGCTATGTTGCTGACAAATGAAATTCCTTGTCTCTGCGGATCTTTTTTGCTCATTCCACTCTTAAACAGTGATCGGGATGTGATCCCTAACTAGCACTCCGCATTGTTTTACAAATTTTTGGGCAACATCAACGGGAAGCTCGGGTGTGCCGTCTACTCTGCTTGTTTCGATCCTTTATCTTTATGTCTCTTTCAACCTCTTTGTTGCGCCTCGTTTAGTCTTTTTTCCGGTTGATACACTTGAACCGGATGGCTAAAATAATAAAGAGTGTTAATACATGTATATAGACAACGGATGCTTCATTAATTAACATATCTATATGCACCTTGGAGCCGGTGTTTGTAATTTGTACGGCTCCACCGGAGCCGTCGGCTTGTCCCTCACCGGAGACGTCTCTTCGGGTCAGCTCCGGATCTTCCTCATCGGAGTTGTTCATCCACTGGCTCACATCGGGCTCTCCCTCGGGCACGCGGATTAAACCCGCGAGCAAGTTTTCCGCATCTTCGTCTCTTGGTTCCATAGTTTTCTGCAAATACACAAAATTCCCTAAGTTTTCCGCATCTTCGTCTCTTGGTTCCATACTAAAAATACAAAGTGGTAGCAAAATTACGTAAGTTAAATACACTAAGTCAAAAACATGAAAAATTACCAAAAGTTTTACACTACGTATAATTTGATTCTACACTAAGTCAACATACTACAAAAAAAAATCTTAAGTCAAATACACTAAGTCATTTTTCTAAAAATTCTTATTTTTTTACTCTTAAACAAATTACTCAAAATTTTAATATTTTACACTACACTAATGCCCTGTTTGGTTGCATAGAATTGGGCATGGAATTAAAGAATCTGGAATTGAGCCCCTAATTCTTGTGTTTGGTTGTACTAGGAATTTGCATATGGAAACCAGGCCCAATTCCGAGCGGTACCCGCGCCGCGTGCGAAACGAGCCGAAAACTTTCCGAGCGCCGGAGGTGCGATATCCCGCAGAATCAAGCGAAGCGGTATCGCGTCGTTTCCTTCCCCGAGCCATGTGCCTCGAGCCAGCGACGGACGAGGCAGGAGCTCGTCGCCGGCGGCCCGACCAGGTGAGCATCCATCTCTAGCCCTTCCTCCTCTTCCCCGCCCGCCTTCTCCTCGCCGCCTCCCTCTCCCACCCCGCCCTAGCCCTGGCCGGCCCGTCCCCGCAGAAGCCGAACCCTAGATCGGGGATGGAACCGCCGGCGGCCATGGAAGCGAGCGAGCTGACCCCGCCGCCGGTCCGTCCAACCCCCACGTATGCTCGCTCGCTGACCCGGCCGCTCGCACGGCTCGTCCGTCCTCGCTGACCCCGTCGCTCGTCCGCCCTCGCTGACCCCGCCGCCCGTCCGCCCTCGCTGACCCCGCCGCCGTCCGGCATCCGCATCCTCCCTCGCCGAACCAACGGCCACCCCGTGGTCTGACCTCGCCGCCGCACGCCCGCACGGCAGCCCACACCCGTGTTCGGACCCCTGCTCACTCGCCTCACTGTTCGCAGCAGGGCTCCCACGAGCACGAGCCTGCACGGCTGAACCACACCGGTGCTCTGTTCTGCTACTTTTTGCAGGCGAAAATTTGCATCGCAGTGGTACTGAGCCCAATTCACCACGATTTTGAAACCGATTTACTTGGCAGCAGTGCTACCGATCCCAATTCACCAATTCACCATAGAATAGTGCTTTGTTCTTGTGTCTATTTATGCATGTATGCCTATTCTAGTTCATTTATGCATGTATGCCTATTTTATGCTTAGGTTGTGTTTGATTTAAAATGTATGTGCTATGCTTGCTTATATGCGTGTTCATCATGTCTAATCAAGAGTTGGCCGATTACGTTTCCGAAGAGAATAGAAGAAGAAAAAGAAGAAGGCTAGTGTTGACAAAGATGTATTTTGAGGTGTCTATGCTTACTTTAGCTTATGTTAGTACTCAAAGGGCACCGAGGGATCTAGGAGCCTTCAGTGAGTTTGAGGAGAAGGTTGCATATAGGAAGTATGTATTGAAAAAAACATACAATGGGTCGGAGACAAGATGCTATATGAGCTACGGTTAACCAAAAGAAATTTCCATAATATTTGTGCTATGTTGCGTGAGAAGTGTGGTCTCAAAGATAGCAAGTTTGTCACAGTAGAAGAAAATGTTGCTATGTTCTTACAAGTTGCTGGGCATGGAACTAAAATGAGAATGATTAGGTTTGAGCGGTCTTTAGAGACCACTAGCAGACACTTCAAAAATGTGTTAGCTGCTATCTTATCTCTAACCGGAGAGTTCATCAAGCTCCCTGAGCCTTCTGCTACTCCTCCGGATGATTACAAATGGAAGTGGTTCCCCAATGCACTTGGAGCTCTAGATGGCTGTCATATTCCTGTGTTTGTTCCGGTGGCTGACAAAGGGAGATATAGGAACAGAAAACAAGAAATCACCACTAACATGTTATGTGTGGTTGATTGGAACATGAAATTTCTCTATGTTCTACCTGGTTGGGAGGGCTCGGTATCCGACTCGCGCGCATTGAAAGATGCTATGAGAATTGACCGCCAAGATGCATTTGTTGTACCACAGGGTACCACTTTTTCTCTTGGCTTTCTTTTTCTCATATGTAATTCATAACTAACTTATTTGCTTGACATATAGGTAAGTAATACCTAGTTGATGATGGGTACACAAATGGACCGGGATTTCTATCTCCATTCCGATCCACTAGGTACCACTTGAAAGAATGGGTTGCAAGTAATCAACGACCCCAAACTGCGAAGGAGTTGTACAATTTGCGGCATGCTCGTGCTAGAAACGTAGTGGAGAGATGTTTTGGGTTGTTGAAGAAAAAATGGGCCATCCTCCGTTCTTGTTCTTTCTTTGGCATAGATGACCAGGTAATACATGTTGTGTGTTAACAATGAAATAATTAATATGCAACACCAAATGCTAACTATGAACAAAAAATTTGCAGATTCGAATTATTAATGCGTGTTGTGTGTTACACAACTATGCAAGGGATGCACAACATATGAGGGATGATCTATTGCTGCAGGAGGTCGACACTAAACTAGCAGCTATGAATCCCGAACCTGTAGATGATGTAGCTTTCATTAGAAGTGTGCAGCAAAGCGATGCATGGAACATGTTTAGGCAGGACTTTGCTCACGAGATGTTTGATGAGTACCTTGTGACGCATGCTGAACTAGCAATGGAGTAGATAAATAGCGTTGGCGGAGTAGCAATGGAGTACGCTTTTGTGTGATGCTACCTCTTTTGTGTGATGGTACCCTAGCGTGGTGTCTTTTGTGTGGTATCTTGTACATGCATCATCTATGAACTAATATATACATATGTTTTTACCATCTACAATTTGCTCTTTATCCTTATTTTTTTATGTGGGTGACACGTAGAATCATGGCTGAAGCAAAAGGCAAGAAACCCAGAAGGACTTACCTTCAGTGGACTCCTGAGATGGACACTGCATTATTGGCCATGCTTGTTGAGCATCACAACAGGGGTGACCATGCTCAAAACGGTTGGAAGCCGCATGTGTACAATGCTTGCATAAAGCATGTGAAGGAGACATGTGATGTTGTCATCAACAAGGACAAAATAATAGCAAGAATTAAGACATTTGACAAAGTATGATATCATTAGCAAGATGCTTGCTCAGAGTGGCTTTGGATGGGATTGGGAAAATAACATGGTGATGGTTGAAAGTGATGAAGTGTGGCTTCGATATGTGGAGGTACAAAACACTTCCATTTTATGATCTTTTTTCTTTTGCAACTTGAACATCATCTCTAATATATGTGTGTCTTATGTAGGCAAACAATGATGTAGCTTTCTACAGGAACAAGGAAGTGAAGAATTGGAAAGCTATATCTACTATATATTCAAAAGACCATGCGACAGGTGCAGGTGCAAAGACAGGAGCCGAGTGTGCTCTACCACAATCCTCATCAGTTGCTCAGGTTGGGGATGATGATGAAGAAACTCCTGAGCGGCCCAAGAAGAGGCCACGCACTGCTGATGCTATCCTTAGCATGGCGGGAGAGCTGAGATGCACCTTTGACGAGGCTTTGAAGACAACAGATGCAAAAAAAGGTGACTCCTCCATCTGAAATCCTTGGTGCACTAAGGGAGATACCTGGTTTGGAGGGTGATGATCTGCTGAGAGCTTATGGAAAGCTCACAGCCAATGAGCGCACCTTTGAGTCACTCATGGCACTGCCCCTGGACATGAGGAAGCCATGGCTCTTGACCTTGCCTTCCCTTTGTAAGACTTAATATTTACGTACTTTGTAAGACTTAAACTACTCGCTTTCTGCTAGTTGTAAGACATAAACTACGTGCTTTGTCCTATTTGTAAGACAAAAACTACCCGCTTTGTGCTATGTGTTGGATACATATTTATCATTCATGTTATATTGTTCAAATTCCAAAAAAATTCAGTTCTACAAGATGTACATCCAAACAGGATTTGGAATTCCATTCCAGCCTTGATTCTACGGACGAATACCATGCGCAACCAAACAGCAAAACTGGAATTCCATTGAAATCGTTGATTTGGTATTCCATTGCCAATTCAATTCCGCGGCGAATTCTGCGCAACCAAACAGAGCATAAGCTAAATTACTAAAAATTGAACTAGTGGTACTAAAATCTCCTAAGTTAAATACACAAAAAATTACCAAAAGTTTTACGCTTAAGTATAATTTGATTCTACACTAAGTCAAAATACTACAAAAAAACTAATTCTTAAGTCAAATTTCCTAAGTCAAATTTCTAAAAATTCTTATTTTTTTTACACTTAGACAAATTACTGAAAATTCTAATATTTTACACTAAGTCAAATTACACTAAGTTAAATTACTAAAAAATAAACTAGTGGTATTAAAATTCCCTAAGTTAAATACACAAAAATTACCAAATGTTTTACACTAAGTATAATTTGATTCTATACTAAGTTAAAACACTACAAAAATAAAAATTCTTAACTCAAATTACCTAAGTCAAATTTCTAAAAATTCTTATTTTTTTACACTTAGACAAATTACTGAAAATTCTAAGTAAAATCCCGGAGTCAAGTATTTCTAAGTAAAATTTTCTACACTAATGTTTCTAACACTAAGTCAAAATTTTCAAATGTTTCTAACACAAAAAATTCTAATGTCTCTAACACAAAAATTCCTAATGTTTTCTAACACTAACACTAAAATTCCTAAGTCAAATTTTCTACACTAATGTTTCTAACACTAGTCAAATACCTAATGAATTTTCCTAAGTCAAATACCTATTGAATTTTTCCTAAGTCAAATTAATGAATTTTGCTAAGTCAAATTTTCCTAAGTAAAATTTTCCTAAGTCAAATACCTAATGTTTCTAATACTAGTCATGTACCAAATGAAAACAGTAAAAAAAAAGTAAAAACAAAAGCAGTAAAAAAAGTTCTTCGTTTCCTTACAGACAGGGGCGATCGATCGACGGCGCCCACGTACGGCAGGGGCAAGGGGCGAGGGGCGAGGGGCGCGGTGCAGGGAGGGAAGTCGTGCGCGGCGACCATAGCGAGGGGCGAGGACGGGAGCTCCTCCATGCGAGCTCGGATGAGGGGAGGCGCAGGGATGGCGAGCACGTGCAGCGGAGGTGCTTCCTCCACGGGCGCTCCTCTGCACGGCGACGATGCTCCGACGCTCCTCCATGGGCAGCAGCTCCTCCACTTCGGACGGCGACGACGTGGGCGCGGGCAGCAGACTGGCAGCGTCCAAATCCCTGCTCGCGAGATGTGTTTTCGGGGAGGAATGGGATGCGCTTAAGTACTAAGGGACATCCGTCCCGGTAGCTAGAAACAACCGGGATGAAAGGGTCATCCGTCCCGGTTGTTTCTACAAACCGGGATGTATACTCCTTAATTTTTTTACAGCGTGGGGGGGGGGGGGGGGGGGTCCGTCCCGGTTGTTGGAAAAACCGGGACTAATGCCCTATTTTTAATTATTTTTAAGTTGAAAATTTGTTACTACATTTTTTCCAAAACTCCTATAGAACATTAAATAACAATCAAAAAAATATAAAGAAGATAGAAAAACATTTAGAAAATTATAAACTAACTGAATATATTACCTTCAAACATATTTGGTGAAGTTCAAAATTTTGAATTATTTGCATTTGAGTTAATTCGTTTAAGAAATGGAGAAAATATGAAATAATTCAATAAATTCTGAAAATTGCAAGTTATATATCAAAATCATCAGAAAGATAAATTCAACTCACTTATGATGTTTTAAAACTCATTTGGGCGCCTGATAAGGTGGACTTTTCTCCAGCGGGCCTAGGTTTTCGCCGCGGAGGGGCTCCGGAGCGTCGGGATTTCACCAAAAACTAGGTGTTAGCATACCAAGTGTTTACATGTGTTCTTACGGTTTTACATGCCAAATATTCACTAACCCTTTGTTCTTCACCGGCATCGATTCCTCTCTCCGAGTCATACAATCGGAGGTAGAACAAAACAAGCGGTATCGCCATCATACTCCCCGACCGTGGCTCTTGAGTGCATATATGCATATCAAAAGAATGGTCAGACGTATGATGACGAATCCGGATGATTTGTATTCGGTCGATGAACTGAATGATGTATCAAACCTTCAAGGGGGATGTTGAAGAAAACAATCGGTATCGCCAGCATACAGGCCCACCATGGCTACTGAGTGCATATATGGATACCAAATGCACGGTAGGACGTATGTTGGCGAATCCGGATGATTTGTATTCGGTCGATGAACTGACTGATGTATGAAGGGAATCCGAGAGGTGGGCTATATATAGGGTTCTCTGGCTCACAAAGTGTTGTGCTAGGGTTTTGATCCAACGGTTAAGAAACATCCCTGATCCAACGGCTCACAACTGCTTGAAAGAAACACACCGTACCCCTGATCGAACGGCTCACAACAGCTCGGAAGAAACACACCCCTGATCCAATGACTCAGAAACGCTTGAAAGAAACACACGATCCGTGTGATTCTTTCTGATTGGTCCCAACAAAACCCTAATCATTTAGTCCCGGTTGGTAAAACAGGCCGGGACTAAAGGGACGATCCGTTTCCTAACGAAACCCGAACCATTTCATCCCGGTTGGTAAAACATGCCAGGACTAAAGGGTATGTTTCTTCTCACTATATATTTGTATGCATTGCCACCATTGGCATAAACACATATAAACTCACCACTCTCTCGTGGCTTCTGCTGTACCCACTCTAACCGAACTACCCTGCCCGCCCGGCTACAACGTCCCCGCCGGTTGGATGCTGAGCGCCGGAGGAGTGCCGGTCCCTCCTCAATGTGTGGCGCGTCGGGCGGCCATCACGAACAACTACTAGCACGAGCTCACATCGGAGCAGCGGAGGAATCCTAGTTGGAATCCCGACTATCGCCCTACTTGGGATGCCTTCTTCATTAATCGGCGTGAGAGTGCGCTCGCCAGGTACGAGGAGAACGGCCCGCCTCCTTCGAACTTCAACGAGGCCGGTCGTCAGCTGTGGTGGGGTCGCGGACGGACTCTTCAGAGCGTCATGAACTACATCAGGGCCAGCGATAACCCTCGCCTGTGCTACCCTCACGCCCAGTCCTGGCGTCGTGATCCTCCGAGGGAGTCCAGAGCACCGTCCGACGATAGTGACGATGACGGTGGCGACTACGACGACTACGAGTCGGAGTACTATAGGCCTAGGCAGGAGTATGACTAGCAGATTAGATCCAGTCTTGCCATTATGTACTGCCTTGCTTATCTAGATCTATGCTCTCCGTTTAGGTTTAGATCCACTCTTGCCATTATGTACTGTCTTGTTTATCTATCCAAGATGCATGTGTGTGTGCAATATGGGCGCGAGCGCAGTGCAACATCAAATACAGAAGCTCTATAAAAAAAGAAATAGGGTGCTACAAATTCTTTTATTAAAAAACGAAAACAGACGCGCTAGCGCGCCACAGTTCGCCGGAATACAAATTCTTTTATTAAAAATAGAAAAATAGACGAACACTACTCCTGGTCGTCGTTGTCGGAGAACTCGTCGGTGACCTCCTCCGGGTCATCATCGTCGGTGACCTCCTCATCGTTGTCGGAGGTGCATGATGGTATGTCCGAGATATGCCCCCACCTCGGATCGTCGGAGGCCCAGACTTCGTCGGCATGGTCGGCCCGGCGGAGCTTTTGCGGCACCTTCGTCCTCGCCTCCCGAGCGGCATCTAACGTGAGGTGGCGTTCGAGGCGGCGCTACGCCCGCTCAGCCGTGCGGGTCTGCCAGAGCTCCTCGTCGGCGCTCTACTCCTCTGGATTGTTACGGTAATACTCGCGGACGACGCGGTCGTCCCTGGCGTCGACTAGGCCCTGAAACGCGCGGTGGCGGAGGTGGGGGTGGTCGGCGGTAGTGACGATCTGCGGCTTCGGCGCCCTGGCCTCCGCTTCCCAGAGGGTGTGGCAGTTGTTGAAGTTCATCAGCGACCGCGGGCGGTTGAGGCGCCAGGCCACCGCGTCCCAGGCCCGGGCGGCCTCCGCCGTCGTTGCAAAGGAGCCAAGGGGGATGCGGTCGTCCCCGCAGCGGATATCCGCGCTGAACATTCCGTTCTGCCGTGCTCGGACGCCGCGGAAGCCGGTGGTGCTCTTCCTCCTCGGAGGCATGCTGGCGGCGCGACAGTGCATGGAGAGGAATGAGCGCGTGGAGAGGAGAAAACGCTCGAGGCGCGGCAGTTATACCGCGCGCTCCTGGCCACGCGTCACAACTCTCCCGCCACGCGGCACAACTCTCGCGCCACGCATCCACGCGGCACAACTCCCACGCCACGCGGCATAACTCCCGCGCCACGTGGCACAACTCCTTGAACATTGTGCGTGCTTCCAAGATGCATGTTTGTGTGCAATATGGTCTCATTATAACAAACTATGCCATGTGTTTGGCCATAACACCCGTCGTTTCAATCGAAACCCTAGAATGTTAGGAGGAGATAGCAAGTTTTTGTGAACACTTTTTCAACATAACCGTCATATTCCAAGTTTATTATTTTTTGTGGATACCAGGACATGTAATGACACCACGCGAAGGTCTCGCGTTATTGAGGGTTTTTTTGAATTTCTGGAATTTTCTCAGCCCGTTTTACGAGAAAGTCAAGGCGGAGGGCATGACTGTTCGTAGCTAGAGGTTGTATATTCAGCAACTCACTGTGCATCTCTATTGAAATAGGTAGTTGAGTACCTAAAAAGGATTTTTGCCAAAATTCATGAGCAAATTACGAGGCACCTATAGTTCAAATCTGTCCCGTTTCCAGCTGAATCGGCAGAAACTTGTGATTTTCAAAAGAGGTGCATGGAAATATTTTCTTAGACAACAAATTGTTTATTTGTGGAAATCACATGTCGTAGCATGTTTAAAAAATTAAGCCCCCAAGTTTTGCAACATGTCTGTGATAGGTCCTTCACAAAAAAAAACCATTTTCTGACACTCCGAAAATGGAAAATGGTTTTTTTATTCAGGTAAAAATAATCTTCCTTCGTCAACATTGTCCGTGCTTCCAAGATGCATGTTTGTGTGCAATATGGGATCATTATAACAAACTATGCCATGTGTTTGGCCATAACACCCGTCGTTTCAACCGAAACCCTAGAATGTTAGGAGGAGATGGCAAGTTTTTGTGAACACTTTTTTAACTGAACTGTTGTATTCCAAGTTTATTATTTTTGGTGGATACTAGGACATATGTAATGACACCACGCGAAGGTCTCGCGTTATTTAAGGTTTTTTTTTGAATTTTCTTGAATTTTCTCAGCCTGTTTTACGAGAAAGTCAAGACGGAGGGCATAACCAATCGTAGCTAGGGGTTGTATATTCAGAAACTAACTGTTGATCTCTATTGAAATAGGTAGTTGAGTACCTAAAAATGATTTTTTCCAAAATTCACGAGCAAATTACGAGGGACCTATAGTTCAAATTTGTCTCTTTTCCAACTGAATCGACAGAAACTTGTGATTTTCAAAATAGATGCATAGAAATATTTTCTTAGACAACAAATTGTTTATTTGTGCATATGACATGTCCTAGCATGTTTAAAAAATTAATCCCCCAAGTTTTGCAACATGTCTGTGGTAGGTCCTTCACAAAAAACCCATTTCTGACACTCCAAAAGTGGGAAATGGTTTTTTTATTCACGTAAAAAAAAACTTCCTTCGTCAACATTGTCCGTGCTTGCAAGATGCATGTTTGTGTGCAACATGGGCTCATTATAACAAAATATGCCATGTGTTTGGCCATAACACCCGTCGTTTCAACCGAAACCCTAGAATGTTATGAGGATATAACAAGTTTTTGTGAACACTTTTTCAACAGAACTATGCCATGTATTCTACGTTTATTATTACACATCACTAACAACATCTCTATCTAGTCTTCTGAATTTTCTTTGTGTAGAGATGTTCCATGAACATTACATAGATTTACACATTACATAGATTTACATCAAAGGTTGGATACATTATTACACATCACTTGTTTTCTAAAATGCCTTGGATGCCATGAACCCTTCTTCGCATATGTCCCTTGCTTATGATCGCTTTGGCCGTACCCATGGATCATCTTCATTATTTAACAGGATGGTTGGGTCAGCTTTCACTGTGAAGGGTGGAATTTCAAAAACTTATTAAAATCTTCTGACATGTCTGTCTTGTCCTCAATTCCCACGATGTTTCTTTTCCCTGAAAGAACTATGTGACGCTTCGGCTCATCGTATGATGTATTTGTTTGCTTCTTTTTTTTTCTCTTTTTCGGTCTGGAGGGCATGTCCTTCACATAGAAGACCTGAGTGAAGGGGTCGTTGCACAGAAAATAAAAAATTTCCTACGCGAGAGACACCCGAAAGGCCAAGATCTAATCTAGGAGACGAAGTGCAACGGGAAAAGAGATGGTTAAGGAGAACATATACCCTCGAAGACACAAAGTGTTACGAGATCAAATCTCGTTGTTGGTGTAGTCGTACTCATACCCATCCCGATAGCGAGAAGATGTGCACCGCAATCCGGCGGTGCCTCCGTGATCGGTCACACGTACGGTTGATGACGACCTCCGTTCCCTCGATCCAGCGGGGCACGGAAGTAGAGGATCCCTCGGAACTCCAGCAGCACGACGACGTGGTGGTGGTGAAGAATCCCACGGTCAGGGCTTCGCCAAGCCGAAAACCATGGAATGGAGCAGCGGGTGGAGGGGAAATGAGGTGGGCAAGTGTGTGAGAGAGAGGGAGCTCATGCCCTCTATCTATAGGAGAGGGGGGAGGCAGCCCAAGGGGGGTGCAGCCAGCCCCATGGTGTGCCCCCACCTCTTCCTTCATCATGTGAGTGGACACTCCACTCACACCCACTCATTTTCCCTTAAAACTCCACTTTAGAAAATCAAGAGTTTTTCTTTAATAAATAAATAAAACATTTTTATTTCTTTATTTCAGAATTTGTTAATTCTATTAACAAACTTTTTCATATAGCACCTCGAATCATTTGTTAATTCTATTAACAACCATTCAACGAAAAACCCCTTGAACTATTTCAATTTTCCCCGAAACAATTTCGGTGCTGCCCAAAATATTCTTCGATATTCCGTATCCTCTCAAGTGCGTCATCGAACCTTAAATGTGTCACCCTACGGTTCGTGAATAAGATAGACATGATCGAGACTCCTCTCCGATCAATAATCAACAGCGGGATCTGGAGATCCGTGATGACTCATATATATTCAATGATGACTCTCATGATCGTGTGAACCATCAACGTCGTGAACTATTCCCTTTGTCTCGCGATATTTTACTTGTCCGAGATTCGATCATTGGTATCAACCACACCTTGTTCAATCTCGTTACCAACAAGTACTCTTTTCTCGTTTCCGTGATATGACATCCTTGTGATCATATCACGTGCTTGCAAGCGGTGTCGATGTGATATCACTGAGAGGGCCCAGAGTATATCTCTCCATCATTTGGATGGACAAATCCCACTCTTGATCCATGAGCCTCAACTAATACTTTCCGAATACCCAACGACACCTTTATAGTCACCCTGTTACGGTGTGACGTTTGATGACATCAAAGCACCCTTCCGGTATCAGTGATTGACATGATCTCATGGTCTAAGGAATAAGTTACTTCGTATGTTGGATATAACAATGTAAACCTAATGACTTGATCGCATTGCTATATTCACTTCGGGTATATGTTCATCACATTATTCTTCTAATGATATGACCCCGTTATTAACAACATCCAATGTTCATGATCAGGAAACCTTGATCATCTATTAATCAACGAGCTAGTTAAAAGAGAGGCTTTACTAGGAACCATTGTTTGTTTATTAAACACACATGTATCAACATTTTCAGTTAATACAATTCTAGCATGAGAAATAAACATTTATCATAAACAAGGAATAAGATAATAACCACTTTATTATTGCCTCTCGGGCATATTCCCTTCACTTAGCCACATCATTGGCTAGGACGAATGGTTCGTCATTGTAACAAATATTGTTGAGATCCACTGTTCTCATTCCGTAAAGCGGATCTACCTTTACCCCTTCTCCATTCAGGTTGCCCCATTTGAACTTGAACAAAGGGACCTTAAAAGAAGGTCCATAGTCAAGTTCCCATATCTCCTCTATGTAACCATAGTATGCGTCATTTTTTCCATTCTCGTTTGTTGTATCAAATCGGATACCACTGTTTTGGTTGGTGCTCTTTTTATCTTGGGCGATCGTGTAAAATATATTCCCATTCATCTCGTACCCTTGAAAACTCCCAATAGTCGAAGATGGTGACCCGTCCAACATGTACAACTGATCTTCAACAGTGGTGTCATTTATGAGATATGTTTGCAACCAACTTCCGAAAGTCTCCATGTGTTTGCATTTAATCCATGAGTCATCCTTCCCCGGGTTTGTGGAGCGTACAATATTCTTGTGTTCCTCGAGATACGGAGCCACGAAGGTGGAATTTTGTTGAACTGTGTAGTGTGCTTTAGTGAAAGAATGCTTGTCCCTGGGTATCATTGTTTTCTTTCCCAGCGTTTCTTTTCCCCTCAGTCTCCCCTCATGCCGCGATTCAGGAACACCAATCGTCTTAAGGTTAGGAATAAAGTCAACACAGAACCCAATGACCTCCTCTGTTCTATAGCCCTTCGAGATACTTCCTTTCGGCCTAGCACGGTAATGAACATATTTTTTCAAGACTCCCATGAACCTCTCAAAGGGGAACATATTGTGTAGAAATACCGGACCGAGAATATGAATCTCTTCACATAGGTGAACCAGGAGATGAGTCATAATGTTGAAGAAGGATGGTCTGAACACCAACTCAAAACTAACAAGACACTGGACCACATCCCTGTGTAATCTTGCCAAAATTTCTGGAGAGATTACCTTCTGAGATATTGCGTCGAGGAATGCACATACCTTCACAATGGGTACTCAAACATTTTCCGGTAGAAACCCCCTCAATGCAATCGGAAGCAACTGCGTCATAATCACGTGGCAGTCATGAGACTTCAGGTTTTGGAATTTTTTCTCTGCCATGTTTATTATCCCCTTTATATTCGACGAGAAGCCATACGGCACCTTGATACCATAAAGGACTTCAAAAAATATTTCCTTCTCTGCTTTGGTAAGAGCTTAGCTGCTTAAGTAATGGTGCCTTGTATCCGTGTGTTTGTTGCTTGGGTCTTTCATACGTTGCTGGTCCTCCCGTGCTTCTGGCGTATCTTTTGACTTTCCATACACGCCCAGGAAGCATAGCAGGTTCACGCAGAGATTCTTTGTCACGTGCATCACGTCGATTGAAGAGCGGACCTCTAGAACTTTACAATGGGGTGGCTCCCAAAATATAAATTTCTTGTTCCACATGGGTGCGCGCCTATCAGGGCTGTTCGGAATAGGTTGGCTGCCATCACCCTTCCCACACTAGTGGAAACAACCCCTTTCGTCCAGGGGGCCAGGGGGCATCTGTCCCGGTTGCACCAAAATCCGGGACAAGTGCTGTGCATTGGTCCCGGTTCGTGCGCCCGAGGCAGCAGAAACCACCTGGGGGCATCTGTCCCGGTTCGTGGGGAGCCAATGGTCCCGGTTCGTGGCACGACCCGGGACCAATCCCTAGCCACATGCCACGTGGCACGCGCATGTGCATTGGTCCCGGATCATTCCCCAAACCGGGACCAATGTCCCTTCCCCTACAAATGCGGCCTCACAGCCCCCATCCCTTTTTTTTTGCTTGGGGGAGTGAGAGAGAGAGGTGTGGGTGATAGTGTGTATTGTACCTCGTGGCGCGGGAGTCCTGCCGCGTGGCGCGGAAGTTGTGACGCGTGACCACGAATTCGCGGTATAAACTGCCGCGCCTTGAGCGTCTTCTCCACTCCACGCACCGTCGTGCCACCACCATGCCTCCGAGGAGGAACAACACTACCGGTTTCCGCGGCGTCCGATCATGGCAGAACGGAATGTTCACCGCGACTATCCGCTGCGGGGACGACCGCATCCCCCTCGGCTCCTTTGCGACGGCGTCGGAGGCCGCCCGCGCTTGGGACGCGGCGGCCTGGCGCCTCAGCCGCCCGCGGTCGTTGATGAACTTCAACGACTGCCACACCCTCTGGGAAGCGGAGGCTAGGGCGCCGACGCCGCAGATCGTCACTGCCGCCGACCACCGCCACCTCAGGCACCACGCGTTTCAGGGCCTCGTCGGCGCCAGAGACGACCGCGTGGTCCGCGAGTATTACCGGAACAATCCGGGTGAGGAGAGCGCCGACGAGGAGCTATGGCAGACCCGCGCGGCTGAGCGGGCGGAGTGGCGCCTCGAACGCCACCTCGAGTTAGATGCCGCTCGGGAGGCGAGGACGAAGGCGCTGCAAGAGCTCCGTCGGGCCGACCACGTCGGCGAAGTCTGGGCCTCCGACGATCCGAGGTGGGGGCCTATGTCGTACATACCATCATGCACCTCCGACGACGACGAGGAGGTCACCGACGATGACGACGAGGACGAGGAGTAGCGCGCTAGCGCGTCTGTTTTCTGTTGGCTGTTTAATAAAATAATTTGTTGTATTCCGGGAAACAACGGCACGCTAGCTCGTCTGTTTTCTGTTTTCCGTGTGATTTTTCCTGATTAGTTGGATTCAGACGACTAATGGCATTTCGATAGACGTTAAAAAGAGAGGGACATGCATTTCGGTAGATAAACAAGGCACAGTACACATAATGGCAAGATTGGATCTAAATCTAAACGGAGAGCATAGATCTAAATAAACAAGGCAGTACATAATGGCCAGAGTGCATCGATCTACTAACTAGTCATACTCCTGCCTAGGCCTATAATACTCCGACTCGTAGTCGTCGTAGTCGCCGCCGTCGTCGTCACTATCGTCTGACGGTGCTCTGCACTCCCTCGGAGGATCACGACTCCAGGACTGGGCGTGAGGGTAGCGCAGGCGGGGGATATAGCCGGCCCTGATGTAGTCCATGACGCTCTGTAGAGTCCGGCCGTACCACCATAGCCGACGACCGGCCTCGTGAAAGTTCCCAGGAGGCAGACCGTCCTCCTCATACCTGGCGAGCGCCCTCTCACGCCGATTGATGAAGAAGGCATCCCAAGTATGTTGGTTATCGGGATGCCAACTGGGTTTTCTCCGCTGCTCCGGCGTGAGCTCGTGGTAGAAGTGGTTCGTGATGGCCGCCCGACGCGCCACACCTTGAGGAAGAGGAGGGACCGGCACTCCTCCAGCGCTCAGCATCCAACCGGCAGGAACGTTGTAGCCGCACGGGCAGGGGTAGTTCGAGGCGGAAAGTTCCTCCTCCTGGATGAATGTTAGAGTGGGTACGGTAGAAGCCATGAGAGAGTGGTGAGTTTGTATGTGTTTATGCCAATTGTGTGGCAATGCATACATATATATAGCAAGAAGAAACCATATATCCCTTTAGTCCCGGTTGGGGACACCAACCGGGACTAAATTGTTCGTGTTTCGTTGGGCCAATCAGATAGAATCACACGGATCGTGTGTTTCTTTCAAACGCTTGTGAGTCGTTGGATCCGGGGTGTGTTTCTTTCGAGCTGTTGTGAGCCGTTCGATCAGGGCTACGGTGTGTTCCTTTCGAGCTCTTGTGAGCCGTTGGATTAGGGTGTTTCTTAACCGTTGGATCAAAACCCTAGCACAACACTTTGTGAGCCAGAGGACCCTATATATAGCCCACCTTCATACACCAGTCAGTTCATCGACCAAATACAAAACATCCGGATTCGCCATCATACGTCCTTCCGTGCATTTGGTATGCATATATGCACCGAGTAGCCACGGTGGGGTTGTATGATGGCGATACCGATTGTTTTGTTCTACATCCCCCTTTAAGGTTTTATACATCATATATTCAGTTCATCGACCAAATACAAAACATCCGGATTCGCCATCATACGTCATGCCGTGCATTTGGTATGCATATTGCACCCAGTAGCCACGGTAGGGCTGTATGATGGTGATACCGATTGTTTTGTTCTACACCCCCTCTTTAACACATCAATCAGTGCTTGGGTCAGTGTTCACTTTGAGCTCGGAGTGGGTAGTAATGTGCAACTGTTCGGGCGGTTGTTAGCCGTTGGATCTAGCACTTTATGAATCAGAGGACCCTATGTATAGCCCACCTTCATACACCGGTCAGTTCATCGACCAAATACAAAACAACAGAATTCGCCAGCATACGTTATGCCGTGCATTTGGTATGTATATATGCACTTAGCAACCAGAAAACAGATTTGAACGTAAATAGTAAAATAGTTAATAGTTTGAATAATTATTTAGGTAAACAGAAAACGGATTTAATTTAGGTAAATTCAAGCAATTTTCATGTTGAAATTTTTTCAAATTCGAAAGTATATAGAAGTTATTCATGTGTATATTCAAACAATATTCAAATTTTGGCGCTAAAACATTTGGCGCGCCCTGCCAAAAAAAGCATCTGGACGGTGGCCTTTCGTCCCGGTTGCTGCCACCAACCGGGACTAAAGGGGCCTTTCGTCCCGGTTCTTGCCACCACCCGGGACGGATGGCCATGAATATATACACGTCACTGTCCCGGATGGCCACAGAACCGCGCCCAGGGACGAACCGACGCCGCCAGGCTGCCCATTTTTTCCGCCGCCGCACTCCGCCGCCGCGCCGCCACTGCCCCCCTCACGCGCCGCCCTACCTCCGCCGCCGCACTCCTCCGTCCCGCTGCCCCCTCGATCCCACGGCCCCGCGAGCCGCCCCTCGATCCCGTCGTCGCGCCGCCGCCAGCCCTCGAGCGCCGCCCCTCGAGCCGCCAGCCCGCTCGCGCCTCGCCCCTCGATCCCGTCGCGCCGCGCCGCCACCCCTCGATCCCGTCGCGCCGCCGCCCCCTTGATCCCCGTCGGGTCCTCCGCCAGCCCGCGAAACGCCGCCCCCTCGATCCCGTCGGGCCTCCACTGCCCCGCCGCCGCTACCCCCCGCCGGCCGCCGCCGCGCCCCCTTGCCGCCGCTGCCCCGCGCCGGCCGCCGCTCTAGAGGAGGTAAGGCCGTGCCTCCATCTCACCCTAACTAGGGATTTTTCCCTTTTTTTTACTTATTTGTTGTTTTTGTTTTTAGTTATTTATTACTGTTAGAAATGTTAGAATCATTAGTTATGAATATTAGAAATTTTAGATTAGACTTAGGAATTTTAGATTTGTTACAATTGACATAGGAAATGTTAGGAAATTTAAAAATGTTAGGAAATTTCAAAATGTTAGAAAATTTTACTAAATTAGTGTTAGAAATTTAAGAATGCATGTTAGGAATGTTAGAAAATTTAACGACGTGAGCTATGACTACCCGTATCTATGGATGCGTATTATCATACGTTTAAATATTTCATGAATATGTTGCTCTTTTTGTGTAGTATCTATAAGCAATTTTGATGAAAATAATTGATCATTAGTTATTATCTATAAGCAATTTTGATGAAATGGATCTCAAACATATAATTACTCTTTATGTATAGTATGGAGCCAAGAGACGAAGATGCCGAAAACTTTCTCGAGGATTTCATCCGCGGGGCCGACGTAGATACCGATATGAGCCAGTGGATGAACAACTCCGGTGAGGGAGATCCGGAGCTCACACAGGGAGACGACTCCGGTGAGGGAGAAGCCGACGGCTCCGTTATGGGCGTAACCGACGGCTCCGATATGGGAGCAGCCGACGGCTCCGGTGGAGCCGTACAAATTACAAACACCGGCTCCGAGGTGCATATATAGATATGTTAATTAATGAAGCATCCGTTGTCTATATACATGTATTAACAGTCTTTATATTTTTAGCCATCCGGTTCAAGCATATCAACCGGAAAAAAGACTAAACGAGGCGCAACAAAGAAGTTGAAAGATACAGAAAGATATAGGATCGACACGATCGCAGCAGACGGCGCACCCGAGCTTCCCGCTGATGTTGCCCAAAAATTTGTGAAGCAATGTGGAGTGCTAGTTAGGGATCACATCCCGATCACTGTTCATGAGTGGAATAAGCCAAAAGATCCGCGGAAACAAGGAATTTCATATGTCAGCAAAATAGCCAAAGATCGTCTTTTCTCGAAGATTTTGGCTAATTTCAACTTACCCTTGCCGGAGGTGGACGAGAATGAAGCGGCTGTGGATGAGGCCGATGTTACTAAAATGAAAATTGAGATACGGGAAAAGGTCAAGGCGTGGACCCCGAAAAAGATGGCCGAGCAATTCAAAAACTGGAAGAAAAGATTGAACCTTGACTATGTTAATAAGAACAAGACTCCAGATTTCACTCAAGGGTATGAGAAAATAAAACCCATATGGGCAGATTTCGTGAAGTACAAGTTGTCGGAAAATAATCCTATACGACCTAGACGTGAACGACCCTACCGTGGACCCAATCCAACACGAACCACGTGGCTAGCACAAGTTTCGGTTAAGCAAAATCCCGCGTGATAACAAGCTTTGGAAGGTGGGTTAAAAAATCCTACGGTGATGGGTTGGGTCCACGGCAGGGTCGTTCACGTCTAGGTCGTATAGGATTATTTTCCCAAGTTGTCAGAGAATAAACTGGAAAGGACAAAAACAAATGAGAAAAACACCGCAAAAAGGTATATCGCCATGTTATGAGGCAAGGTGGCTACAAGGGTTCCAGTCCCAAGTGGGAGCAATGGGAGAACGACCTGATTAAGCTGGGGATCACTCCCGAGCCGTTCTTCTGGGTCGAGCGGACAAGGTCATGGTTCTACGGGCATGGGGGCACGTTGGACGCCGAAGGAAATGCAATCTATAACCTAAGGCATAAAGAGAGTCCTCTACCCATAGAAAAGCTGAGAACCGCAGTAAAGGACGTTAAAGAGGGGAAGTTCGTGCCAGATAGAGAGAACGACGAGATCACACGCGCCCTCGGGAATAAGGAACACGGAGGGCGTACACGAGGCATAAAAGGCACTCCTCCGTGGAGTATTGCGTTCGACTCCACCAAAAAGTTATACCCCGATAGAAGCCGTCAACGTAGAAAGGACACGGAGGCAGCTGAAGCAGAGAATCAGGCAAACTGGAGGCGTCAACTTGAAGAACAGATAAAGCTGACGCAGGATGTAGCAAAGAAGCAGCAGGACCAAATTAACACACTTAGCCAGCATATAGTGTCTACCGGCGCATCAATACACATGGTAGAAGTTGAAGTCGAGGCTACCGACGCCGCACATTCTCATCGCAAAAGCAGCGTTGCGTCCACGCAGCTACCGGGTGATGATGCACCGCCGATGATTCACCCGGTGGATGATATCACGGAGTTGACAACCTGTGAGCTCCACGTGAAGGTCGTCAATATAACCATCAAGGCGGGGGCCGGCTATGTCTTACCAATTGGCAACGAACCAACTCACCATAGTCTTCCGGTTCCACGGGGCTACGCTGTTGTTGGGGTCGATGAAGTTGTCAACGGATTCGAGCGGGTAAAGCTTGATTTCCCTGTAGGTGAAGACGAAGAGTTGACTGAACTCGGAGAAGCCAAGAACTTGACCGTTTTATGGCTAAAGGAATGCATTGTGCTCCCAAATCAGACGGCAAAGTCATCGAGTCCTCGCCATTCTCCAGCGCAAAAGTCTCTGGCACGGTCGTTTTCGCGATGCATGCCGTCTCCGGCGCGGTCGCCTATGCCGTGCACGTCTCCAGCGCGGTCGCCTACCACTAGTGGAAGCAACCCTTCTCGTCCGGGGGGCAGGGGGCATCTGTCCCAGTTGCACCAAAATCCGGGACAAGTGCCATGCATTGGTCCCGGTTCGTGTGCCCGAGGCAGCAGAAACCACCTAGGGGCATCTGTCCCGGTTCGTGGGGAGCCAATGGTCCCGGTTCGTGGCACGACCCGGGACCAATCCCTAGCCACAGGCCACGTGGCACGTGCATGGGCATTGGTCCCGGATCATTCCCCAAACCGGGACCAATGTCCCTTCCCCTACAAATGCGGCCACAGCCCCCATCTCTTTATTTTTTGCTTGGGGGAGTGAGAGAGAGGTGTGGGTGGTAGTGTGTATTGTACCGCGTGGCGCGGGATTCCTGCCGTGTGGCGCGGGAGTTGTGACGCGTGGCCACGAATGTGCGGTATAAACTGCCGCGCCTCGAGCATCTTCTCCACTCCACGCACCGTCGTGCCACCACCATGCCTCCGAGGAGGAACAACACTACCGGTTTCCGCGGCGTCCGATCACGGCAGAACGGAATGTTCACCGCGACTATCCGCTGCGGGGACGACCGCATCCCCCTCGGCTCCTTTGCGACGGCGTCGGAGGCCGGACGCGCTTGGGACGCGGCGGCCTGGCGCCTCAACCGCCCGCGGTCGTTGATGAACTTTAACGACTACCACACCCTCTGGGAAGCGGAGGCCAGGGCGCCGACGCCGCAGATCGTCACTGCCGCCGACCACCGCCACCTCAGGCACCGCGCGTTTCAGGGCCTAGTCGACGCCAGGGATGACCGCGTGGTCCGCGAGTATTACCGGAACAATCCGGGTGAGGAGAGCGCCGACGAGGAGCTATGGCAGACCCGCGCGGCTGAGCGGGCGGAGCGGCGCCTCGAACGTCACCTCGAGTTAGATGCCGCTCGGGAGGCGAGGACGAAGGCGCTGCAAGAGCTCCATCGGGCCGACCACGCTGGCGAAGTCTGGGCCTCCGACGATCCGAGGTGGGGGCCTATCTCGGACATACCATCATGCACCTCCGACGACGAGGACGAGGACGAGGAGTAGCGCGCTAGCGCGTCTGTTTTCTGTTGGCTGTTTAATAAAATAATTTGTTGTATTCCGGGAAACAGCGGCGCGCTAGCTCGTCTGTTTTTTGTTTTCCGTGTGATTTTTCCTGATTGGTTGGATTCAGACGACTAATGGCATTTCGATAGACGTTAAAAAGAGGGGGACATGCATTTCGATAGATAAACAAGGCACAATACACATAATGACAAGATTGGATCTAAATCTAAACGGAGAGCGTAGATCTAAATAAACAAGGCAGTACATAATGGCCAGAGTGCATCGATCTACTAACTAGTCATACTCCTGCCTAGGCCTATAGTACTCCGACTCGTAGTCGTCGTAGTCGCCGCTGTCGTCGTCACTATCGTCTGACGGTGCTCTGCACTCCCTCGGAGGATCACGACTCCAGGACTGGGCGCGAGGGTAGCGCAGGCGGGGGATATCGCCGGCCTCTGATGTAGTCCATGACGCTCTGTAGAGTCCGGCCGTTCCACCATAGCCGACCACCGGCCTCGTGAAAGTTCCCAGGAGGCAGACCGTCCTCTTCATACCTGGTGAGCGCCCTCTCACGCTGATTGATGAAGAAGGCATCCCAAGTATGCTGGTTATCGGGATGCCAACTGGGATTCCTCCGCTGCTCCGGCGTGAGCTCGTGGTAGTAGTGGTTTGTGATGGCCGCCCGACGCGCCACACCTTGAGGAAGAGGAGGGACCGGCACTCCTCCGGCGCTCAGCATCCAACCGGCGGGAACGTTGTAGCCGCACGGGCAGGGGTAGTTCGAGGCGGAAAGTGCCTCCGCCTGGATGAATGTTAGAGTGGGTACGGTAGAAGCCATGAGAGAGTGGTGAGTTTGTATGTGTTTATGCCAATGGTGTGGCAATGCATACATATATATAGCGAGAAGAAAACATCCCTGTAGTCCCGGTTGGGGACACCAACCGGGACTAAATGGGTTAGGGTTTCATTGGGAAACCATCCCTTTAGTCCCGGTTGGGGACACCAACCGGGACTAAATGGGAATTAGGGTTTCGTTTGGACCAATCAGATAGAATCACACGGATCGTGTGTTTCTTTCAAGCGTTTGTGAGTCGTTGGATCTGGGGTGTGTTTTTTTCAAGCTCTTGTGAGGCGTTCGATCAGGGTACGGTGTGTTTCTTTCGAGCTGTTGTGAGCCGTTGGATGAGGTGGTTTCTTAACCGTTGGATCAAAACTCTAGCACAACACTTTGTGAGCCAGAGGACCCTATATATAGCCCACCTTCATACATCGGTCAGTTCATCGAGCAAATACAAAATATCTGGATTCGCCATCATACGTCATGCCGTGCATTTGGTATGCATATTGCACCCAGTAGCCACGGTGGGGCTGTATGATGGCGATAGCGATTGTTTTCTTCTGCATCCCCCTTTAAGGTTTGATACATCATATATTCAGTTCGCAGAGCAAATACAAAACATCCGGATTCGCCATCATGCATACGTCCTGCCGTGCATTTGGTATGCATATTGCACCGACTAGCCACGGTAGGGCTGTATGATGGTGATACAGATTGTTTTGTTCTACACCCCTTTAACACATTCATCCATGCATGCTTGGGTCAATGTTCACTTTGAGCTCGGGTAGTAATGTGCAACGATTTGCTTGGTTGTGTTAGGGTGGTGCGTGGCACGGGAGTTGTGACGCGTGGCGCGGGAGTTGTGATGCGTGCGTGGCCAGGAGGGCGCGGTATAAACTGTCGCGCCTCGAGCGCGTCTTCTCCTCTCCACGCACCGTCGCGCTTCCACCATGCCTCCGAGGAGGAACATCACCACCGGCTTCCGCGGCGTCCGAGCACGGCAGAACGGAATGTTTAGCGCAGATATCCGCTGGGGGGGACGACCGCATCCCCCTCGGTGACGAGGAGGTCACCGACGAGTTCGACGACGACGATGACCGAAGTAGTGTTCGTCTGTTTTCTCTTTTTAATAAAAGAATTTGTATTCCGTCGACACTGCGGCGCGGTAGCGCGTCTGTTTTCTGTTTAATGTAATTGTTACTAATTTTAAAACAATATAAGATATTTATATTTAAATTAAGTGCAAATAGTGAAATAGTTAATAGTTTGAATAGTTAGAATAATTATTTAGGTAAACAGAAAACGGATTTGAATTAGTTATGCAAATTCAAGCAATTTTCATGTTGAAATTTTTTTCAAATTCGAAAGTATATAGAAGTTATTCATGTGCATATTCAAGATATTCAAATTTTGGCGCTAAACCATTTGGCGCGCCCGGCCCAAAAGTACTTCTGGTCCCGGCCCGTGCGACCAGCCGGGACGGAAGCGTCTTTTCGTCCCGGTTGGTGCCACCAACCGGGACGAAAGGGGCATTTGTCCCGGTTATTGCCACCAACCGGGACGGATGGGCAGTGGATATATACACGTTACCTTCCCTCCTCAGTTCCAGACCGCGCGCAGGGACGAAATCGACGCCGCCAGGCTGCCCAATTTTTCCGTCCCCCCGCGCCGCCCCTCGCCCCCGTCGTCGTCCCCCTCTGCGGCGCCGCCCCTCGCTCCCGTTGCGCCGCGCTTTGTCTCGCGCGCCGCCGCCGGCCCGTCTTCGCTTCCGTCGCGCTGCCCTCCGTCTCGTGCGCCGCCCTCAGTCCTGAGCGCGCCGCCGCCGGCCCGCGAGAGCCGCCCTCGCTCCCCGTCGAGCCGCCGCCAGCCCGCGCGCACCCGCCCTCGAACCCGTCGCGCCGCCTTCGTCCCCGCGCGCCCCGCCCTCGATCCCGTCTCGCGCCGGGCTCCACCGCCCCGCGCCGCCGGCCCGCCGCTACCCCGAGAGGAGGTAAGGCCTGCCTCCATCTCGCCCTAACCCGGGGCCTTTTTTGTTTTTTCCCTTTTTTTAACTTAATTACTGTTTTTCCTAGTTATTTAGTAGTGTTACAAATGTTAGAATTATTAGTTATGAATGTTAGAAATTTCAGATTAGACTTAGGAATTTTAGATTTGTTTAGAATTGATATAGGAAATTTAAGAATGTTACAAATGTTATGAATGTTAGAAAATTTAATTAAGTTAGTGTTATAAATTTAAAAATGTTAGAATTATTAGTTATGAATGTTAGAAATTTTAGATTAGACTTAGAAATTTTAGATTTGTTTAGAATTGATATATTAAATTTAAGAATGTTACAAATGTTATGAATGTTAGAAAATTTAATTCAGTTAGTGTTATAAATTTAAGAATGCTAGAAATGTTATCGTACGTTTAAATATTTCATGAATATGTTGCTCTTTTTGTGTATTATCTATAAGCAATTTTGATGAAAATAATTGATCATTAGTTAATTATTATGTATAAGCAATTTTAATGAAATGGATCTGAAATATATAGTTACTCTTTTTGTATAGTATGGAGCCAAGAGACGAAGATGCCGAAAATATGATCGAGGGATTAATCCGCGGGCCCGACGTAGAGACCGATGTGAGCCAGTGGATGAACAACTCTGGTGAGGGAGATCCGGAGCTCACCCAGAGAGACGACTCCGATGAGGGAGAAGCCGACGGCTCCGATATGGGAGCAGCCGACGGCTCCGGTGGAACCATACAAATTACAAAAACCGACTCCGAGTTGCATATATAGATATGTTAATTAATGAAGCATCCGTTGTGTATATACATGTATTAACAGTCTTTATATTTTTAGTCATCCGGTTCAAGCATATCAACCGGAAAAAAGACTAAACGAGGCGCAACAAAGAAGTTGAAAGATACAGAAAGATATAGGATCGACACGATCGCAGCAGACGGCGCACCCGAGCTTCCCGCTGATGTTGCCCAAAAATTTGTGAAGCAATGTGGAGTGCTAGTTAGGGATCACATCCCGATCACTGTTCATGAGTGGACTAAGCCAAAAGATCCGCGAAAACAAGGAATTTCATATGTCAGCAAAATAGCCAAAGATCATCTTTTCTCGAAGATTTTGGCTAATTTCAACTTACCCTTGCCGAAGGTGGACGAGAATGAAGCGGCTGTGAATGAGGCCGATGTTACTAAAATGAAAATTGAGATACGGGAAAAGGTCAAGGCGTGGACCCTGAGAAAGATGGCCGATCAATTAAAAACTGGAAGAAAAGATTGAACCTTGACTATGTTAAGAAGAACAAGACTCCAGATTTCACTCAAGGGTATGAGAAAATAAAACACATATGGGCAGATTTCGTGAAGTACAAACTGTCAGAGAATAAGCTGGAAAGGACAAAAACAAATAAGAAAAACACCGCCAAAAAGGTATATCACCATGTTATGGGGCAAGGTGGCTACAAGGGTTCCAGTCCCAAGTGGGAGCAATGGGAGAACGACCTGATTAAGCCGGAGATCACTCCCGAGCCGTTCTTGTGGGTCGAGCGGACAAGGTCATGGTTCTACGGGCATGGGGGCACGTTGGACGCCGAAGGAAATGCAATCTATAACCAAAGGCATAAAGAGAGTCCTCTACCCATAGAAAAGCTGAGAACCGCAATAAAGGACGTTAAAGAGGGGAAGTTTGTGCCAGATAGAGAGAACGACGAGCTCACACGCGCCCTCGGGAATAAGGAACACGGAGGGCGTACACGAGGCATAAAAGGCACTCCTCCGTGGAGTATTGCGTTCGACTCCACCAAAAAGTTATACCCCGATAGAAGCCGTCAACATAGAAAGGACGCGGAGGCAGCTGAAGCAGAGACTCAGGCAAACTGGAGGCGTCAACTTGAAGAACAGATAAAGCTGACGCATGATGTAGCAAAGAAGCAGCAGGAACAAATTAACACACTTAGCCAGCAGATAGTGTCTACTGGCGCATCAGTACACATGGTAGAAGTTGAAGTCGAGGCTACCGACGCCGCACATTCTCATCGCAAAAGCAGCGTTGCGTCCATGCAGCTACCGGGTGATGATGCACCGCCGATGATTCACCCGGTGGATGAGATCACGGAGATGACAACCTGTGAGCTCCACGTGAAGGTCGTCAATATAACCATCAAGGCGGCGGCCGGCTATGTCTTACCAATTGGCAACGAACCAACTCACCATAGTCTTCCGGTTCCACGGGGCTACGCTGTTGTTGGGGTCGATGAAGTTGTCAACGGATTCGAGCGGGTAAAGCTTGATTTTCCTGAAGGTGAAGACGAAGAGTTGACTGAACTCGGAGAAGCCAAGAACTTGACCGTTCTATGGCTAAAGGAATGCATTGTGCTCCCAAATCAGACGGCAAAGCCATCGAATCCTTGCCTTTCTCCAGCGCAAAAGTCTCCAGCACGGTCGTCTTCGCAATGCATGCCGTCTCCGGCGCGGTCGCCTACGCCGTGCACGTCTCCAGCGCGGTCGCCTACGCCGCCGCGTCAGCCTTCTCCGCCCACTAAGTTTCTGCCGAAACGTAAAATATCACCGAAACGTCAACGGTCACCCCTCCCGAAGGTACCAAAGGAGGTACCCAAGTTACCTTACGACTATACTCCCGAGGAAACCCAGAAAATCGCAAAGGACGAATACGAGGCGTGGAAATCGAAGCGGAAGGAGAAGCAAAAGGCAGATTTCCCCGAGACCGAAGAAGAGATAGAACGAGCTTGGAAAATGGTGAAGACTCTTCATCAACCCGAGCCGAGTCTGTCATCTGACTATGACCGCTCTATTCTGAAGTGACACCAGGAAATGGTGCGGTCAACGAAGAGTAGTAGCGCAAGCGGGAAAAGGGGAAAATCAGTTGCTCAGCTCGGAGAGCAGAAAAAACAATCCACGTCCCCGCTCAAAGTGATTTCCAATACCCAGGTGGGGCCGAGCACTAATATTGCTGATGAGCAAATTGATCCGGAGTTTATAACACTGTACGCAGACAAGGCAGCTGATGCGGGTTTGTCCATTGCTGAGTATATGCAAACAGTAAACTACTTCCCCGCAGCTGAATGTGCATACAAATACGAGTACGGGAAGCCTCTTGTCAAACCCGAGGAGATAAAGGATCTACCAACGAAAATGCGAAGAGTGCATAGTTGGTATATGGAAGCCGTTGATCAATCTATGGACTGGATATGTCTCAACATTAAGGACGAGCACTATGGAAATGGAAATGGATATGTTATGATTCAATTTCACGAATTGTTTCAGTTATACCAGCAGCAGGCCCTCGACAAATCTGTCCTTAGTGCCTATTGTCTGTAAGCACTTATTTCTCTAGCTCACCTCATTCAATTGCATATTCATATATATATATATATATATATATATATATATATATATATATATATATATATATATATATAGTACACTCATATATTATAATTGCAGAATGAAGATTCTCGAATGCAAAAGAGGTGGAATCTATGATATTGGGTTCATTGATCCAAATATTGTTTATGAAAAGACTCTTCAGCTATCTCCCAAGGATACAGAAAATAATATTCTGAGGGCAATAATATTTAACCAACACCGACGGGAAATACTATTTCCTTACAACTTCGGGTTAGTGTGTTACTCTGTTGTAAACATTATGTTTTCCTTACTCGATGTTCACTGTATAATTGATGAGTTCTGCGTGCGCAGCTTCCACTATATTCTGCTAATCTTCCAAATTGACAAAGGAAAAGTAATGGTAATGGACCCAAAACGTAAACCCCTCTCGATGTGGGCTGACATGCAGGAAATGATCCAGCGGTAATTTCAATCTTTATTAATTTCAGTATATCGACTACTTTGTTTCATTTTCGGATATCAAGTAATTACTAACTCTTTTTATTCTTTTTCTTTCTCGGGTAGTGTTTGGAAGAGGTTCATAAAGAAGTCTCCCGGTGAATGGAAAAAAGCTTACATTTGATGTTGTGCAAGTAAGTACTATCTAGATCCGTGCGCATCTCCTTGATTCTAGTGTCGATACCATTATCATGGCTGGTTGATTATTATTTTGATTGAAACAATGTTCTCGTAAAGTGCTTGCAACAAGGAGACGGGAATAACTTGTGTGGATACTACGTTTGCGAGTTCATTCGTCAGACGACATGTCCCAAGGGCAGAAATTTAAACCAACTTCATGTACGTTAGTCGTCAATTCTTCTTATTACTATCTATTTTAGTTACTTAGTTTCATATATATATATATATATATATATATATATATATATATATATATTGACCACTCTTCTTTATATTAGATCGAACGGCTTCAGGACGGTCTTCTACCAAGGGACCGCATACGAGCAATTCAGGAGGAAATTGCGGGCTTCTTAGATGCAGAGGTCATAAACGTAGATGGAGAGTACTATATCTCCGGTTGGAACTTAATTTGATTTTGTAATACACTCCATCGGTCATGTAATATGCTCGATATACTTTGCTTCCGTGATATAAGTGTTCCTTATTCTGCTTTATATACTTATTCACTCCTGCGATCCGGGAGCTCCGGGGAGACCGAGGCTCCTCTCTTCTCGTGGGACCCGGGAGGTCCGGGGAGGGGCCGCCATGAGGTCTGGGGGTCCCAAAAAACGCAAATCGTAGAATTTCTGCCGCGGCAGAGAAAAGGGCAAAAGCCCTGCCGCGGCAGAAGGGGCATGCATCCCGGGTCTTATTGAGAACCGGGACTAATAGCCCTGGCCAGGTTCCAGCGCACGGGCCACGTGGTCAGCCCCATTTGTCCCGGGTCCTGGCACAACCGGGACCAATGGGGGAGGGGTATTTGTCCTGGATGACAAATGGGGCCTACGAACCGGGACTAATGCCCCTGTTTCCACTAGTGTACGCCGCCGCGTCAGCCTTCTCCGCCCACTAAGTTTCTGCCGAAACGTAAAATATCACCGAAACGTCAACGGTCACCCCTCCCGAAGGTACCAAAGGAGGTACCCAAGTTACCTTACGACTATACTCCCGAGGAAACCCAGAAAATCGCAAAGGACGAATACGAGGCGTGGAAATCGAAGCGGAAGGAGAAGCAAAAGGCAGATTTCCCCGAGACCGAAGAAGAGATAGAACGAGCTTGGAAAATGGTGAAGACTCTTCATCAACCCGAGCCGAGTCTGTCATCTGACTATGACCGCTCTATTCTGAAGTCACACCAGGAAATGGTGCGGTCGACGAAGAGTAGTAGCGCAAGCGGAAAAAGGGGAAAATCAGTTGATCAGCTCGGAGAGCAGAAAAAACAATCCACGTCCCCGCTCAAAGTGATTTCCAATACCCAGGTGGGGCCGAGCACTAATATTGCTGACGAGCAAATTGATCCGGAGTTTATAACACTGTACGCAGACAAGGCAGTTGATGCGGGTTTGTCCATTGATGAGTATATGCAAATAGTAGACTACTTCCCCGAAACTGAATGTGTGTACAAATACCAGTACGGGAAGCCTCTCGTCAAACCCGAGGAGATAAAGGACCTACCAACGAAAATACGAAGAGTGCATAGTTGGTATATGGAAGCCGTTGAGAAATCTATGGACTGGATATGTCTCAACGTTAAGGACGAGCACTATGGGGATGGAAATGGATTGGTTATGATTCAATTTGACGAATTGTTTCAGTTATACCAGCAGCAGGCCCTCGACAAAGCTGTCCTTAGTGCATATTGTTTGTAAGCACTTATTTCTCTAGCTCACCTCATTCATTTGCATATTCATATATATACATATATATAGATATATATATATAGTACACTCATATATTATAATTGCATAATGAAGATTCTCGAATGTAAAAGAGGTGGAATCTATGATATTGGGTTCATTGACCCAAATATTGTTTATGAAAAGACTCTTCAGCTATCTGCCAAGGATACAGAAAATAATGTTCTGAGGGCAATAATGTTTAACCAACACCGACGGGAAATACTATTTCCTTACAACTTCGGGTTAGTGTTACTCCGTTCTAAACATTCTGTTTTCCTTACTCCGTGTTCACTGTATAATTGATGAGTTCTGCGTGCGCAGCTTCCACTATATTCTGCTAATCTTCCAAGTTGACAAAGGAAAAGTAATGGTAATGGATCCAAAACGTAAACCCCTAGCGACGTGGGCTGACATGCAGGAAATGATCTAGCGGTAATTTCAATCTTTATTAATTTCAGTATTTATATATGGCACTATATCGACTACTTTGTTTCATTTTCGGATATCAAGTAATTACTAACTCTTTTTATTCTTTTTCTTTCTCGGGTAGCGTTTGGAAGAGGTTCATAAAGAAGTCTCCCGGTGAATGGAAACCAAAGTTTACATTTGATGTTGCGCAAGTAAGTACTATCTAGATCCGCGCGCATCTCCTTGATTCTAGTGTCGATACCATTATCATGGCTGGTTGATTATTATTTTGATTGAAACCATATTCTCATAAAGTGCTTGCAACAAGGAGACGGGAATCACTTGTGTGGATACTACGTTTGCGAGTTCATTCGTCAGACGACATGTCCCAAGGGCAGAAATTTAAAGCAACTTCATGTACGTTAGTCGTCAATTCTTCTTATTACCATCTATTTTAGTTACTTAGTTTCATATATATATATATATATATATATATATATATATATATATATATATATTGAGACCACTCTTCTTTATATTAGATCGAACGGCTTCGGGACGGTCTTCTACCAAGGGACCGCATACGAGCAATTCAGGAGGAAATTGCGGGCTTCTTAGATGCAGAGGTCCTAAATGTACATGGAGAGTACTATACCCCCGGTTGGAACTGAATTTGATTTTGTAATACACTCCATCGGTCATGTAATATGCTCGATATACTTTGCTTCCGTAATATAAGTGTACGTTCCGATCCTATTCTGCTTTATATACTTATTCACTCGTGGGATCCGGGAGCTCCGGGGAGGGTCCACCGAGGCTCTTCTCTTCTCGTGGGACCCGGGAGGTCCGGGGAAGGGCCACCGGGGCACCTCTCTTCTCATGGGATCCGGGAGGTCCGGGGAGGGGCCGCCGGGAGGTCTGGGGGTCGCAAAACGCAAATCGTAAAATTTCTGCCGCGGCAAAAGGGGCATGGGTCCCGGGTCGTATTGAGAACCGGGACTAATAGCCCTGTCTAGGTTCCAGCTCACGGGCCACGTGGTCAGCCCCATTCGTCCCGGGTCCTGGCACAACCGGGACCAATGGGGGAGGGGTATTTGTCCCGGATGCCCCATCCCGGTTGCACAACCGGGACAAATGGGGCTTACGAACCGGGACTAATGCCCCTGTTTCCACTAGTGCCAAAGATTACTTTTAGATCTTTGACCATATCAAATACATCATTACCACTACAGAGGTTAGGTTTCTTCCGGGTATTTGCCTCACGTCTGAAATGCTTCCCTCCTTTCTTTCTTACGGGATGCTTGATCGGAAGAAATCTACGATGCCCCAGGTATACAACCTTCTTACATTTATCCAAATAAACACTGTCAGTCTTATCTAAACAGTGTGTGCATGCATTGTATCACTGGTTTGTATGTCCAGAAATATTACTAAGAGGAGGCCAATCATTGATGGTTACGAAAAGCAACGTCCGTAGGTCAAATTGCTTTTGTTCGTTCTCATCCCACACACGTACACCTGGTTTGCCCCACAATCGTAAGAGTTTTTCCACTAATGGACTTAGATACACATCAATGTCGTTGCCAGGTTGCCTCGGGCCTTGGATGAGCACTGGCATCATAATGAACTTGCGCTTCATGCACAACAAAGGAGGAAGGTTGTAGATACATAGAGTCACGGGCAGGTGCTATGACTGGAGCTCTGCTCCCCAAAAGGATTAAAGCCATCTGTACTTAGACCAAACCATAAGTTTCTTGCCTCTCCTGTAAAGTCCGGGGTGTCTCAACTTTCCGTCTTTCTTACGGTCTTTGTTGTGCCATCGCAAAAACCTAGCATGCTCTTTGTTTCTAAACAGACGTTTCAACCGTGGTATTATAGGAGCATACCAAATCACCTTTGCAGGAACCCTCTTACGGGGGGGCTCGCCGTCAACATCACCAGGGTCATCTGGTCTGATCTTATACCGCAGTGCAGTGCATACCGGACATTCATCCAAATTCTCATACTTCTCACCGCGGTAGAGGATGCAGTCAGTACTGCATGCATGTATCTTCTGCACATCTAATCCTAGAGGGCAGAGAGATTTCTTTGCTTCGTACGTACTCTCAGACAATTCGTTATCCTTTGGAAGTTTCGGCTTCATTAGTTGAAGTAAACTCTCAAATGCCTTGTCAGTCACACCGTTCTGTGCCTTCCATTTCAGCAACTCCAGTGTGATACCGAGCTTTGTGCTACCATCTTCGCAATTTGGGTACAACAACTTTTTGTGATCCTGTAACATGTTGTCCAGCTTCAACCTCTCCAATTCAGTTTCACAGTCTTCCCTTGCATCAGCAATAACTCGGCCAAGATCATCATCGGGCTCTTCTGATGCCCGTTATTGATCACCTCCTTCTTCTGCATTGTCTTCCATTGCAGTATCACCGTATTCAGGGAACAAAGGATCATCTTCTTCTTCATTGTCTTCCATCACAGCCTCTCTTTCTCCATGTTTGGTCCAACAATTTTAGCTGGGCATGAAACCTCTCCGAAGTAGGTGGCCGTGAAGGACTCTCGAGGAAGAATGCTCCCCGACGTTCCGACAATCAACACATGGGCAACACATAAAGCCATTATCTTTGTTCGTCTGATCTACAACGAGAAATTCATTCAGGCCTGCCATATACTCGGAAGTGCGTCGGTCACCGTACATCCATCGTTGCCGTGCATCCATCTGCATCGTATAATTAAGTTTATAAAAAAACATTACAATAACATCTTCCATAGAGAAATGACCACAGCACATCGACAAATATAATTTTTTTGTATCAATTACTGATGAAAAAGATAAGTTTGCTAACCTCGGTCGAAGATACCATTTTCTGTGAGCTTATGTGTGGCTCGGGTATTTCGCCGAACACCTCATGTGCATAGTAAAAGAACACACACTAACACCCACCTCTCTCACTCCTCCAAGAAAAAAAAACAGAGGGAAGGGGGGCTGGGAGACAGTATATGTAGGGGAAGTGGGTCATTCGTCCCGGTTTGTGACATGAACCGGGACCAATGCCCTTGCGCGTGCCACGTGGCGTGTGGCGAGGCATTGGTCCCGGTTCATGCCACAAACCGGGACAAATGCCAGCTAAAAAACCGGGACCAATGCTCTCAAACGATTTCTGCTGCCCCAGCCGCAAAAACCGGGACCAATGCATCCCGGATTTTTGTGCAACCGGGAATAATGCCGTTTTTAGCTCGAAATGAAATGTGTGGTTTCTACTAGTGATAATGAGCTCGACTCGGTCAGACTTCTTGGCGGGCCGAGCCCAACTCACTCCGAGCGTGGCAAAGCTCGGGCCGAGCCCAAGTGACCGAGCTGGATGTCCAGCGTGAGGCGTGGTGGATTTCGAAACACCAGAATGAGGTTATCTTCGACAACGAGCGTCCTTCATGTCCTCCCTACTCGACTTGATCAGGGCCGAGGCGCGGGAATGGGCGGACGCAGGCGCCCAGGGCCTTTGTCAACTTCTCGCCTAGTTTAGTTTTTTGGTTTTTATCTCTCGAAATAGGCTTTCGCCCCGCTTTATAAATAAAGCAACCGCCAACAAGTCATACAAGGTATCCGATACAACAACTCAGAACACACACGACACAACGGCTGGGGCAACAGCACAATAAAGCCCTGAAGAACGGGGAAGCAAAAAGGTGGCGGGAGGGGGGTGGTGTGGGTAGAAAAGACTAGAGATGCTAAGGGGGGAGCGCCTCACGGTGGCACCGAGGCGGCGATGCGTCGCGCCGCAGCTAGCAGACCGTCGATGTAGCCGTCGAGCCGCGACCTGTCCCGCTGTCTACATAACGGGTACCACTGCTGCAAAAAAAGCCAGGCATTTGAACAAGGAGTCAGTAGCCCGCCGCAGGAAAATCTTCTCAATCACAGGGTGTACTCCTTTCTTGGGCTTGTAAATAAAATCTTCTTTTCTATCCATGCATCGCAATGTATTTTGCATTTTACAGAAAAAAAAATTGTGGACCATGCACAGCTAAACTCTTGTCTACTGGCTCCACAACTTACCTTTCCCGAGAAAAACCATGGCAGCGCCCATGCATGCACGTGAACACAAGCACGCCTCTTGCCAAATATCTTTCACGTTATATTGTTGTACCTGCGGACGTGCCAGCTGCTCGAACTGTCTCCTCTCCACGCCTATATAAACACCCCTCAAGAACGCATACAGTAGCAAACTTGAACCACACAGCACCTAGCCATGGCCAGCGCAATGGTTCTCCCCATCCTCCTCTCCTTCCTTATCCTGCCATTCTCCGCCCTTGCCCTGACCCAGGACTTCTGCGTTGCCGACCTGTCCTGCCCCGACACCCCGGCGGGATACCCCTGCAAGGGGAGCGTCAGCTCCGGGGACTTCGCTTACCACGGCCTCGCCACCGCTGGCAACACCAGCAACATCATCAATGCCGCCGTGACGCCGGCCTTCGTCGGCCAGTTCCCCGGCGTGAACGGCCTCGGCATCTCCGCCGCGAGGCTCGACATCGCCGTGGGCGGCGTCGTGCCCCTGCACACCCACCCGGCTGCCTCCGAGCTCCTGTTCGTCACCCAGGGCACCATCCTGGCGGGCTTCATCAGCTCCGGGGCCAACGTCCCCTACACCAAGACTCTCTACGCCGGCGACATCATGGTGTTCCCCCAGGGCCTGCTCCACTACCAGTATAACGGCGGCAGCACGCCCGCGGTCGCGCTCGTCGCCTTCGGCGGCCCCAACCCAGGTCTCCAGATCACCGACTTCGCTCTCTTCGCCAACAACCTGCCGTCCCCCGTCGTCGAGAAGGTCACCTTCTTGGACGACGCCACTGTGAAGAAGCTCAAGTCCGTGCTCGGTGGCAGCGGCTAGTCATGCACTAGCTAGCTTCTCATAAAGCAAAAGCTCAACGTCGTCGCGTCATCGTGTCGGATTATTTTGCATGCATATGTGCGTGTGCCTGCCATTTGAACTCTCCTTTCCAAGTTGCATTTAATTGTTCATGTCGATTTCATTTTAATTGGTTCAAGTAATTCCTTGAGGTTCCATTGTAATTTGTTGTAACGACACACAATTGATCACTCGTTCAGTTTAATTATCTGTTTAATTTGTGTATGTTATAGTATATGGCCACTGGTTATTTGGTTGGACAAGGCTCTCCATTTGGCGACGCAGTGGATTAAAATAGATAGCTTTTCAGATAACCTTATCTTCTTTCAGAACGGGTATTATGGACCATTAAAAAATGGAAATTCGTTCATCTTCAATCTAATTTCTCAAAGGTACATGATTCCGAAAATAGTTTTCTCTTATAAACAGTTTCGGCGAATATAAATATCAGAATAACACAACAAATTGTTCAAAATTACTCAACTACTTAACTAATGTGGAGTGCTCCGGAAAGAGGCACCGACAACTACACATCTAGGGTTTGTCGACTCCCATCATACTCCATCCAGCAGTGATTTTACATTATATTGTGTCTATTTAAATTTTTATTTCCATTCATCATGTCCACATATACGAGAGGGGAGTCTATGACACTAGTCCATCAATCGTTATGGTCTGACCTAGAAAATACTTGGGGTTTAGCGTGATCTGGTTGATGGCGCTATTTAAAGCATTGATGGCATAACATTTAACATAGTCATCTGAGGCTCGGAGTGTCTGTGGACGAATAATCGCATGGCTAGCCATAGGGCTAGTACTCAACATGAGTTTTTGTGAGGGACGTAGAAGTGAAAATCAAGTGTATTTACTCTGATTCGCCCCCTCTTCGTGGAATTAAAGGCCTACTCATGCTTGTATGTGTCTCAAGATCTTGTCTAAATAATTATAATGTCTCTGGTCCAAAAGACATTGTGCTCACATGAGCCAGTTGTCATACATGGACCTGGGCAAAGAGTCTCTTATAGGAGGCATGGGGTGGGGGTGGAGGGAGGTTACAATTATGTCTTCCTGGTCAGTATCCCCCTGATAATGGGAAATAGTTCTAGGCTTATCTCTATTAATGAAGGAACTTGTTCTTCCTTTGCTTGCATATTTCTGTTGGAATTTTGGCCCAGATTTAACCAGCTCATTTAATATTCCAGAAATTCCTAATAAATCCTAGAGGCCCACTTGGCCCATTCATGCAAGGCAAGGGGTGGGACAAAACTTTAGTCCCACATTGCTAGTTGAAAGAGAGTTGGAGCAGCTTATAAGGGGAGGTTTTCACACTCCTTGTAAAAGAGAAAAGAATAGGAGGGAATAGGAGCTGAACACACGCGCGCTCCTCCTCCTCCTCCAACGCCGCCGCTCGCCTCGTCACGACGCGGGTTGCGGGAATGCCTCGAGCCGAGAGAGATACGCACAACAGATACACTGCCTTCTCGTTTCCAGAGTCTTGCGCCACCGCTCAAATCTTCCCCATCCTGGCCTGCGGCGTGCACCGCCGGTTGGGACAGTAGACCTCCGAAACTGCCCTACTTCGAGTCCTGTACGGGAGAAGGGCGATAAGGTTTTTGGGGAGCGCTCTGCGCGACTACTGGCTTCTTCATCACGGACGACAACGACATCTTCCCGAACGACGACTTCTTCCCGGAAGTCGACGATCTCTTCGACGATATGGGCGACAACGTCAACAACGGCCCCGCTGCTGCACCAGTTCTTGTCCAGTATGTGCTCATGTCTTCTCTGTTCATTCTCATGTTTCAGATCCTACTAGAGTTCCTAGTTCTAGCGCTTGGAGTAGATTTGTTTTCCCTAGATTCTAGACTATGCATGCCTTTAGCCTACTCTCTGGAAATTCAGATGATTAAACTATGCATGCCTTTTGTCTACTCTCTGAAAATTCAAATGACTAGTTTGACTATTGCAATTGTAGTTTTGTTTTACCTACTATTTCTATTAATTAAATTAAGTGGTAAATTGCTCATATTTCCAACAATCCAAAAACCTTATTATAGGCAATTTACCCCAACTGGCTTTGTTGCGTCTATGAGGCCACCTGTATTTGAGGGCGCCAATTATAAGAGATGGCGCGTGAGAGCAGTTCTCTGGTTCCAATCCATGAACTGCTATGATGCCACTCTTGGCAAGCCTACGGGTGATCTCGACCCTCAACAAGAGGCAAACTATGAGAAAATGAATACCCTCTTTAAGCTTGCTCTGATCAGTGTTCTTGGAGATAACATTGTTGATGTTTATGCGTCATTTGACAATGGTAAGGATATGTGGGATGCACTTGAGGCAAAATTTGGTACCTCAGATGCTGGCACTGAACTGTATGTCATGGAACAATTCTATGACTACAGGATGACTGGTGAGCGCTCCGTGGTTGAGCAAGCTCATGAGATTTAGTCACTCGCCAAAGAACTTGAGCACTTCACTTGTGTGTTACCGGACAAGTTTATTGCCGGAGGTATCATTGCCAAACTTCCTTCCTTATGGAGGAGCTTTGCTACGTCTCTAAAGCACAAGAGACATGAGTTTTCTGTCTCGAATCTCATTGGGACTCTTGATGTCGAAGAAAAGGCAAGAGCAAAGGACACACGTGCTCGAGGTGCTGATGGAAGTTCTAGTGCCAACTTGGTACAGAAGAGAAACTTCCAAACCCACAAGTTCAGGAACAAGAACAAGTTTGAGGGTAATGGAAAGTTTGATGTGAAGAACAAGACATCACATTCTACCAACTTCAAGAAGAAGTATGAGAAGAAGAAAGGAGTCTGCCATGTTTGCGGTGATCCTGAACACTGGCTCCCAACTGCCCGAATCGCTTTGACAAGCGTCAACATGGGAAAGGCGGCAAGACCGTCAATGTTGTCATTGGTGATACTGAGATGAAGGACGCGGGGTACGGTATATTTCCTACTGTTCTTTCAGTATGTCATTCTCCTGATTGGTGGATTGATGCGGGTGCCAATGTACATGTATGTTCTGATATTTCCATGTTCTCTTCTTATCAGGCAGCAGGAACTTCTTCCGTGCTGATGGGCAACGGCTCACATGCTTCTGTTCGTGGTGTCGGTACGGTCGATCTGAAGTTCTCTTCAGGGAAGACTGTACGACTGAAGAACGTGAATTATGTGCCCTTTATAAATAAGAATCTTGTTAGCGGTTCTCTTCTGTGTAGAGATGGCTACAAGCTTGTCTTTGAGTCAAATAAATTTGTAGTGTCCAAGTTTGGAACCTTTGTTGGTAAAGGATATGAATGTGGTGGTTTGTTTCGCTTATCTTTGACTGATGTCTGTAATAACGTTGTAAATCATGTTTGCAACAATGAATCAAATTTATGGCATTCACGTCTTTGTCACATCAGTTTTAGCTGCATGACACGACTATCCAAATTGATCTTAATTCCCCACTTCACACCTATTAAGGGTTCTAAGTACCGAGTGTGTGTGCAAGCAAAGCAACCTCGCAAGTCCCATAAAACTGCAGAGGCGAGAAATCTGGCACCACTAGAACTCATACATTCTGATCTCTGTGAAATGAATGGTGTGTTAACAAAAGGTGGAAAGAAATATTTCATGACGTTAATTGATGACTCTACCAGATATTGTCATGTGTATCTTCTGAAATCAAAAGATGAAGCTTTGAGTTTCTTCAAGATCTATAAAGCTGAAGCAGAAAACCAACTTGATCAAAAGATTAAGAGGCTAAGGTCTGATAGGGGTGGAGAGTACTTTTCCAACGAGTTTGATTCGTTTTGTGCGGAACATGGTATAATTCATGAGAGGAGGCCTCCCTATTCACCTAAGTCAAATGGGGTGGCTGAAAGAAAGAACCGTACTCTAACAGATTTGGTTAACGCCATGTTATATACATCGGGCCTTTCCAAGGCATGGTGGGGGAGGCTATTATGACTGTGTGTCATGTCCTAAACCGAGATCCTACAAAAGACAAAGAGATAACGCCATTTGAGGAATGGGAGAAGAAAAGATTAAAACTCTCTTACCTACGACCTTGGGGTTGTTTGGCGTTAGTCAATATTCCATTCCCTAAGAAGCGCAAGGTTGGACCAAACACCGTGGGTGTGTTTTTCTCGGATATGCTTTTCATAGCATTGGCTATAGATTCTTGGTCATAAAATCCGATGTGTCTAATATGCGTGTTGGTACAATTATGGAGTCAAATGATGCGTCTTTCTTTGAGGACATTTTTCCTATGAAGGATATGTCTACCTCATCACACCAGGAGATGCCTAATTCATCAAGTCAAGAATTAGTCCCTTCTCCTGAACCTACCATTTCAATGGAACACGGTGAAAATCCTATGGAGGACAACAGTGAAACTCCTAAAAGAAGCAAGAGAGAGAGGACTGCAAAGTCCTTTGGTGATGATTTCATTGTATACCTCGTGGATGATACTCCCAGTTCTATTTCAGAGGCCTATGCATCTTCAGATGCTGACTACTGGAAGGAAGCCGTCCGTAGTGAAATGGATTCCATTTTGGCTAATGGAACTTGGGAAATCACTGATCGTCCTTACGGGTGCAAACCTGTAGGATGCAAGTGGGTGTTCAAGAAGAAGCTCAGGCCTGATGGTACTATTGAGAAGTACAAGGCACGGCTTGTGGCCAAGGGTTATACTCAAAAGGAAGGTGAAGATTTCTTTGATACTTACTCACCTGTAGCACGCCTTACCACCATTCGATTACTACTTTCGCTGTCTGCTTCACATGGTCTTCTCGTTCATCAAATGGATGTTAAGACCGCTTTCCTAAATGGAGAGTTGGAAGAGGAAATTTACATGGACCCGCCAGATGGATTTGTGGAAATGGTCAGGAAGGAAAGGTGTGCAAATTGCTAAAATCTTTATATGGCCTTAAACAAGCGCCGAAGCAGTGGCATGAGAAGTTCGAAAGAACTTTGACTGCTGCAGGTTTTGCTGTAAATGAAGCTGACAAATGCGTGTACTATCGCCATGGTGGGGGAGAAGGAGTCATTCTTTGTTTGTATGTTGATGACATACTAATCTTTGGAACTAACCTCAAAGTGATTGAAGAGGTCAAGATTTTCCTGTCTCACTGTTTTGAGATGAAAGATCTAGGAGTGGCTGATGTTATCCTTAACATCAAGTTACTGATAGATGACAATGGTAGGATAACACTACTTCAATCTCACTATGTGGAGAAGATCTTGAGTCGTTTTGGGTATAGCGACTGCAAGCCTTCACCAACTCCATATGATCCTAGTGTGCTACTTCGTAAAAACAGAAGAATTGCAAAGGATCAACTTAGATACTCTCAGATTATTGGCTCGCTTATGTATTTAACTAGCGCTACGGGGCCTGACATCGCATATGCTGTGAGCAAACTTAGCCGATTTGTTTCAAATCCGGGCGATGATCATTGAAGCGCTCTTGAGAGAATCATGCGCTATTTGAAAGTCACTGCGAGCTATGGGATTCACTATTCTGGGTACCCAAGGGTACTTGAGGGTTATAGTGATTCAAATTGGATATCTGACGCTGATGAGATAAAGGCCACGAGTGGATATGTATTTACACTTGGTGGTGGCGCTGTTTCTTGGAAGTCTTGCAAGCAGACCATCTTAACGAGGTCAACTATGGAAGCAGAACTCACAGCATTGGACACAACCACTGTTGAAGCAGAGTGGCTGAGACAGCTCTTGATGGACTTACCTGTGGTTGAAAAACCTATACCCGCTATCCCGATGAACTGTGATAATCAAACTGTGATAATCAAAGTAAACAATTCTAAGGACAATATGAAGTCATCAAGACATGTGAAGAGGAGACTAAAATTTGTCAGAAAAATGAGAAATTCCGGAGTTATTGCATTGGATTATATCCATACATCTAAAAATTTGGCAGACCCGTTCACAAAGGGTCTATCGCGTAACGTGATAGATAATGCATCGAAGGAGATGGGTATGAGACCCACAATATAAGTTGTTCACTGTGGCAACCCACTCTATGTGATCGGAGATCCCGTGAATTAGAATTGGGAGACAAGTTGTTGATCAACTGAGAGGAGAGTATCCCTACCTTTTATACCACTGCATGAAGACGCAATACTGTCCTACTCTGCAAGGCCGGTTGATGTTTATCTTAATGTGTTCTAAGTGGCTTATTTAAGCAGAGATGTTGTCCTGCAGAACATCTTTTGAAGAACACACCTATATGAGTCTGAATGTCAAATGTCGCAGTCCATGAGAGTTGGGTGCTCTCTAATAAACTCATGAAAGGTCAAGGAGTATGACGCATAAGCTCCACCCGCGGGGAAGTCCTGTGGCAGCCTAGTATCGGTCAAGGTTTTGTGTGAAACTAGATTCGCAGAAAACTTGCAGTTCAAGGCGCAGTCCACTGTCCAAGTTGCTTACTAGTGTAACATAGAGTTCTAGGTGGAAGTTCAACTTCACAGTCTCCACTGAAGCATCGGTATATAAAACAATGTTTTGGAACCAAAGGCAAATTTCGTGTGCCTCTGGGATCTGGTGGGGGATTGTTGGAATTTTGACCTAGATTTGACCTGCCCATTTAATATTCCAGAAATTCCTAATAATCCTAGAGGCCCACTTGGCCCATTCATGCAAGGCAAGGGGTGGGACAAAACTTTAGTCCCACATTGCTAGTTGAAGGAGAGTTGGAGCAGCTTATAAGGGGATGTTTTCACACTCCTTGTAAAAGAGAAAAGAATAGGAGGGAATAGGAGCTGGACACACGCGCGCTCCTCCTCCGACGACGCCGCCACGACGCGCCGCGGGTTGCGGGAATGCCTCGAGCCGAGAGCCTCTCTCTCTTTATTTTGCCACACGCATGAATTAGAATTATGAACAGACGCAAGAACCGGAGGTCGCTCCTCTCCAGAGATACGCACAACAGATACACTCAAGTCTTCCCCATCCTGGCCTGCGGCGCGCACCGCCGGTCGGGACAGTAGTCCTCCGAAACTGTGCTACTTCGAGTCCTGTACGGGAGAAGGGCGATAAGGTTTTTGGGGAGCGCTCTGCGCGACTACTGGCTTCTTCATCACGGACGACAACGACATCTTCCCGAACGACGACTTCTTCCCGGAAGTCGATGATCTCTTCGACGATATGGGCGACAACGTCAACAACGGCCCCACTGCTGCACCAGTTCCTGTCCAGTATGTGCTCATGTCTTCTCTGTTCATTCTCATGTTTCAGATCCTACTAGAGTTCCTAGTTCTAGCGTTTGGAGTAGATTTGTTTTCCCCAGATTCTAGACTATGCATGCCTTTAGCCTACTCTCTAGAAATTCAGATGATTAAACTATGCATGCCTTTTGTCTACTCTCTTGAAAATTCAAATGACTAGTTTGACTATTGCAATTGTAGTTTTGTTTTACCTACTGTTTCTATTAATTAAATTAAGTGGTAAATTGCTCATATTTCCAACAGTTTCTCTCTTGGATCCTTGGCTCGCTCTTTGCTTGGCGACATGTTGCTATGCTCACGCCTGGACATAGAGAAAGAAGTCTCCTAGCAATGATGTTGTTTTCACAAAAAGAAGCTTCTCTCTCTACTCAAGGTTATCAGCCAAAGAACGATGAGCTTTTTATGGTGGCATGTAGCTAAGTTATGAAGGTGAGGAAGGAGTTGATTACCCAAAATGGGTAGTGACGGAATCTACTGGTTGGGCGTCTTGCACCTTATAATGTTTATATTTTTGTCATTGGTGTTTGTTTATTGTTAAACTTGTTGTTTCTGATGGTATGGGATATGTGCATCTATGTTATGCAGAGGTCGTGTGTGAAGTATTTTGCTTGTACTGGCTTGATGTGACTTTTGAGTTAATCAAAACCCCCTTTATCTAATAAACAGTATATCAACAAGAGAATAAACACACATAAACGAAGGCATTCTCCTTTTTCTATGACTTTTCGATAAGTTGGTTATTACATGTGCCACATGAGCATGTGGTGCTTAAGTTAGTATACTTATTGTCGGTTTTCTACGTCAATCAATTTGTATGGTAGTATGAGACTAATAAGGTTGCGTTTGGTAGCAAAGTATTTGTTTTTTCAAGAATACGACAGTTTTCAAAATTACTAGAGTTTACGATTCTTTGTTTTGTTTGGCTATGAGTAAAAACTGTGGTAATAATACTGAATTACTGCTCAAACCGTTGTTTTTTAAGTATTGAAGAAACAACCTAGGGCTCCTTTTTGTCTGTAAGAGATAGCTAGAATATTGTGGTATCATGTGCCAGGGCGTTGCAATACTATGGTTTTCTAATACTTTGGTTTCTTGTATACTTTGCTGCCAAACTAAGACTAAATTATTGTGCAGCACAAAAGGGACAAAGCGATATTTACGCGTTGTGGCCCCCAGATGGGCATGTGCAATGGAGTCCCAATCCCAATTCTTGGTGCTACCAATTGGTTAATTATGAGAGTGAGTATTCTCAAGGTGTTGTTATGCGTGTGTTTTATGTTATTCTGTATGGATGTCTTATGCTATAGTCCTTTCTTAATGCATTATATCTTAGTGTGATATCCTACGCGGTGATGAACTATAAGACACAACATTTCTGATGTATTGTTTCTTAAGTTTCTTGAGAGTAGTATGCAAGTATACTTACATTTAATGATTTTGGCCTTATCGTTGTGTGTGATTGGGCTAGCAAGTTTTTTTCCTATGATTTCGTGCAATAGGAGTTATAGTCCCCTTATTGTGATAATGATGTGACCAGTAGTGGCTCTACATTGCGAAGTCGCCGCGACATGGCAGTTTCAAGGTCCTATAGTGTTTCTTGCTTTAACTCTGTCTTGGACCTTGGGGTAGGCACATATATTTTAAGTTCTAACGGGCCACCTTGGTCGCATGTCTCATCCTATCTTCGGAGAGCTCCTTTTTATTTAGAAAATCTTGGGGAAGCTCCTATTCAGCGCTCTTAGGCCTTCCGTAATGGACGTACCTTAGCGCGGGATCATAGGCAATGTGCTTACATGGCACCTTATTTAATGATGAAAGAGACGGTAGTTGTACCGTATCTTATATAAGGCCTTCCTTAATGGGAGTATCTTAGCGCGGTATCATAGACAATTTGCTTATGTGGCACCACATTTAATAAAGAAAGAGAGTGTAGTTGTATCTTATATATATAACATACGGCTCTAGCACGCGATCATATGCAAAAAAAAAAATTATTAGCCCAATCACAAACAAGTATTAGTCCCAAATCATTTAATACAATTTTTTTTTAGATACAATCTCTAAGAAACAATGAGTTAAGATAGTTGTTTCTTACATTGTAGTCGTACCTAGGATAGCACACTAGGATACAATGCATTACAGAAGGTCTAAGGCCTTTCGTAACGGTATCATAGGCATATTGCTCATGTGGGACTGTATTAATTGAAGAAAGAGAGTGATGTTTTATCTTATTTAGCATACGGCTCTTGCACGAGATCATAGGCAAAAAAATATGACTAGACCAATCAAATGCAAACAAGAGGGCAAATTCATTAAATACTAGTCCACTAAGATACAACACTTAAGGCCTTCCGTAATGGGGTATCTTAGCGCGGGATCATAGGCAATTTGCTTATGTGGCACCCTATTTAATGATGAAAGAGATTATAGTTGTTCTTGCACGAGATCATAGGAAAAAAATATTGATAGGTCAATCACAAACAAGTATTAGGCCAACATCATTAAATGCTACTTGGTTTAAAAACAACATACAAGATATAAAGCAATAGGGTGGTAGTTTCTTACACTTTTCTTCTACTAGGATATCGCGCTAAGATACAGTCCCTTACGGAAGGCCTGGAACTACGCATTATGATGGTTGTATCTTATAATACAACAATACCTAGGATACCGTGCTAAGAAGATATACATTATGGAAGGCCTAAGATACTACTCTTGCCCGAGATCATAGACAAAAAGATGTTAGACCAACAAGCAAGTATTAAGCCAAAATTATTAAATGCTACTTGACTTAGATACAACAAATAAGATATGATGCATTAGCCTTCCATAATGCTCCAACTCGGTTGTATCTTAGTCACTGCCACGTAAGACAAAATCTAGCGTGTACAGGTCATTAAAGAAGGGAGAGATGATTGTTATATGTAATGGGAGAACCGGCTCTTGTCCTGCAAGGCTAGAAACACATTAATTGTCTGATCTCATGTGGCTACGTCTGTGCAATATGCCCTAATCTCCTGTACAGTTGTGGCCTTGTTAGGTATTCCCTCCATCCGCGAAAGACTGTACTTCTACGTTTTTTAAGACAAATTAAGCATTTTGCAAAGAAACCCTCTTTCGCGCATTCACGCTGCTCCACCATCCAAAACATGCCGCTTTGATTCCCACTGGTTATTAGGCATGCTTGGATTGGAGGCTAGAACGACGGCCATCTAGGATTGGACCCGGGAATTTACGTTGGCCAGGTTTTAATTTAGTCTTTATGAGTTACGAGGTCTAGATGGAGGGGCTAAATGCAAATTTATCGTACACAACCCAGATGTATAGTATTTTCCGGAAAATTTGTGGAGTCTAGACATGCAGTTTTATGCGGACGAAGGGAGTACAAAAGTTCCTAGAATAAATTAAATATGACATAAATGATGGGGTAAAGCACCACAATTACCTTGCTGAAGAGGCAATAAGAAACGGCTCTAACAAATGCGCATTACAGGTGGCCATTTCTTACATTTTTCTTCTACCTACTATAACGCTCTAAGATACAATGCATTACGGAAGGTCTTAGAGCTCCTTTGCGTCTGTACCCTCTCAGTTGAAGCCATTGGTAGTGGGCCTAGACCATATACTGTTTTACCGGTTCACCTTGAAAAGCTACCTAGCTTTCTACGGGAGATATTAGAGAAATGGAACGTCTGCTTAGAAACAGGACATGCCCAGATCGACTAACAAATCAATCTTGCATTTTCAGTGAAAACTAGATTGTGATATGATTATGAAATAATAATAAAATCTGACGATTTCAAAATTTTGGTGAAATGAAAAAATATGTTCAAAGATTTTTTTTAAAATGTTCATGAATTTAAATTGTCTCAAAGTTTAAAAAAGTTCACGAATTTAAAAGATGTTCCTGAATTTCAAAAATTGTCAAACCAAAATGTCTCGAATAAAAAAATATCGTGAATTTGAAAAATTATTCACGACTTGGAAACATAAATGTTAACCCGTTCGAAATCTGAATTTTTTAAATTTAACCTTTTCAAATCGAAACTTTTTCAAATTCCATACTTTTATTAGTTTGAACATTTTTTCAAAAAGAAAGAAAATCAAATAAAGGAAAATATATATAGGAAAATAAATCTAAAAAGGGGAAAACCCTATGAAAAACAAACAAAACATAAAACCTAGTAAAACCGGAAAAGTCAAATGAGAAGGTTCTAGGACCTTCTAAATCTAGGAAAAACCAAACCTACAAATTCTCTACTAGGCCGGTCTGCTCAAGAAAACTAACGTTAGAGAGAGGTGCGCGTTGAGGCGCTACAGTGCGCCTTAAGCGGCAAATAGGAAACACCCTATCTTAGCGTGTTTCCATGGTCCTACAAGGCCTCGGGGAATGGCTAATTTGTGCTCGGGCTACAAATGTCTTTTGATGTGTTTTGTAGGCTGTAGCTCATTATTTTTAACATTTTAAAAACAAAATTTAAAGTTTTATAAAAATCTGAAAAAAATAGTTTCATATAGCCAAAAATATATTCTACAAGTGGGCAAAATCTTAATCCAAAATTTATTATATAGTTCGCCACATAAAAAGGACTAATTTAGATCTTGTGAGTGAGCCCTGAACCTCCAAATCTTGTCAGAATTTAATCTTGTTACGTCGCCTAAAAGAAAAATAATTTTGGATTGAAATTTTGCACAATTATACAAAATGGTATTGGCTACAACCCAACTTATTTTTAGAATTTTTCAATCTTTAAAATATTATTTTAAACAATTCAAATATAGGGCTACATGTAGCCCAGCTTTTTTCATATTTGTACAACGATGGTGAAGTTGGACTAAAGTACTCGTACTCAATCCGGTACTGGATGAACCCAAGAAGGAGGAACTTGAGTAATGGACGCTGCAGGTTATATGTACTCACAGAATCGACCAATAATATGCCAACTCGAATTGAAAAAGAAAACTAATCGTCATCGAAGACCATATCGCGTTCCCACACTTTATCCACTCCGTCGTCTTCGTCCTCGCGGTCCGTGACCTCGACGTAGCCCTTTTCTGCGAACTGCCGGAGCACCCTCTCCTTGTACTCCATCTTGATGTCCTGAATCACCTCCACGCTCTCCGCCGCCCGGGCAAATATCTCCAGGGCTTCCGCGCCGCGCGGCCCCATCCGAGCCAACAGGTCGACGCCGGGGGGACGGAAGGGCGTCCTCTCGAGGGCCATCGCGTACTCGATCTGCTCCTGCGTCAGCCGCCTCTTCGGCCGCTGCACCTGCGGCGACGGCGCCGGCGAAGGGTCCATCTATTGCGGCGGAATTCGAGCGATCGAATCGACGCAAGTAGCAAGTGGGGGTTGCCTCGACTCTGGAGTGTACAGTGGCAATCGCACCTGGTACATTATGCCCCGCTGCAATAATGTGGTGCCGTGGTCTGGATCCATCTCAGACTCTGGTTCGCGTCCCGGTGAGACCGAGTCCGGCTCGAAAATGTGCCTGTCTTCGAACCGTGATCGGGCATCCTCAATTATTTGTTTCATTTTACGTTTGCGATGACCAGAGACGTATTATTCTGACCGAGCTGTAGATAAATGATGAGCACACATGCACACGAAAGCACGTGTATACAGTACTTCTTTATTCTTTGGAGTGACGGCCTAAGAGAACAACTTACAACGGAGGGGAGGCGATTCCATGGGAGAGAGCTCCGAAACGTTTTCCTCTTAGGGTTTCGAGTAGCAGGGCGGCGTGGAGGCGATTCCAACTCCGACGCAAGATCGCTAGGGTTTCCGACTGCTGGCACCGATTCCTCGCGCGGAGCTTCGCTGCTGTTGCTCCTGAGTTCGGGGTGATCAAGGGGGGACCCCTGCGTCCCTGCCCACCCTTGGCTTAGGGTTTCGGACGAGCGACGCGGAGGGTAGAGGCCATGGCTGACCAGGGGTCGAGCCAGGAGAGCAAGAAGGAGGGGGGATCCAAGTTGGAAGATCTGATGGGCAAGTTGCACCTCACGGATAAGGAGAAATCAAAGCTAATCATCGACGATGAGGTTGAGGAAGAGGATGGGAAGATGATCGCGCTCATAGGGAAGGTTTTGTTCAAGAAATCCTTCCATGTTAGTACGATCGCGGAAGCGTTACGTCCGGCGTGGGGGAACCCAAGGGGGCTCTCCTTTCGTCCAGTGGGAGACAATGTCTTCGTGGCTCAGCTTGAGCAGATCAGAGATAGGGATCGGATCCTGGAAGGGGGTCCTTGGGCTGTGGGGAAGCATTGTGTGGTGCTAGAGGTGTTCAACATCAAAGCTAGGCCGTCTGAGTTATGTTTTGATAGGATCAGAGTGTGGGTACGCATAATCAATCTGCCTTTCAATATGCTCTGCCCACCATGGCCGTCAAGGATAGCTGGCTTGGTTGGGGAGGTGATCAAAATTGATGCTGATGCAAAGGGCTATGCTTGGGGCGAGAGCCTACGGGCTCGTGTTTGGATTAACGTGAGGGAACCTCTGATGAGATGTGTGCAGCTTGAGTCGGCGAAGACCAAGAAGGCCGAGTTGTTCGACATCCAGTACGAGAATCTACCGTATTTCTGTTTCTCGTGTGGTAAGATAGGCCATGCGGAGTTGACATGCTTGGTCCCGGCGGGGAGAGATGAGCAAGGAAGACCCCCCTATAGTGAGACACTCAGGTACACGCCCCTTCGTCGAGGATGGGGCGGTGGATCGGGAGGTCACGGGGGTGGTGTTGACACGAGCTGGGAGAGGAAACCTCCGGAGGAGGATGATGATGTTGAGAAGGGGGTGGAGGTGAACTCACCCGCTAAGAATAAATCTTCGTTTGGCCAGCCCGCCGGTTTCCAGTTTGGGTCGAGGGGGAGAGGCAGCTACGGACGAGGAGGAGGGGAGCGAGGCAGGGCTCAGAGGGATGTTTATCGCAAGGTAAATATGAATGAAGGATATGCCTCGGCTCCAAAGAAGGGCCAGCTATTGTTGCAGGATCAGGAGACACTTAATAAAAAGAGGCAAAATGAGGAGACCGCATCAATTGGATCGAACAATGATAGCCGTGGGTCGAAGAAAAGCAAGGCAGTAATGGATGACGATGCTATTTTGGCGGAGGCTGAGAACCAGCCCCGCCTGGATCAATGAGTTGCAAAATATGGAACTGTCGCGGGCTTGGGAACCAGGCGACAGCCCTAGAACTCCACAATATGGTGCGAGTGGAAGCGCCCGCGTTGTTATTTCTTTGTGAGACAAAAATCAGTGGTGATCGTGTGAGAGAGTTAACTGCTCGACTAGGGTTTCATGGTTGTTTCCCGGTTAGTAGCAATGGTCTAAGTGGGGGCTTGGCCCTGTTTTGGTCAAAGGAGGTGGAAGTTTCGTTGAATACTTATTCTGATCAGCATATTGATGTGACAGTGAAGAACATCGGGGGCGATCAGAACGTGTGGCGTTTCACTGGCTTTTACGCTAAGGCTAAAAGGAGTGAAAGGGCCAGGAGCTGGGAGTTGTTAAGGTGGTTGCGCGGGCAGAGTGATGTGCCGTGGCTATGTGGAGGAGATTTTAATGAAATTTTGCATGGTTCTGAATATTTTGGAGCGAATGATCGTGCAGAATGGCAGATGGAGGGTTTTAGGCAGGCAGTGGATTTCTGCGGTTTTTCTGACCTCGGTTACCAAGGCGTACCGTATACGTGGGATAACATGCAAGATGGCGATGCAAACGTGAAGGTGAGACTCGATCGTTTCCTCGCTGATCCGAAGATGATGGCTCTTTATGCTGGAAGTTTTGTGAAGCACTTGCCTACACCACGATCAGATCATGTGATGCTAGTGGCGAAAATTAGGAGGCTAGTGGATATGGAGGATAATCATGGCCCGCGACCGTTTATGTATGAAGATGCTTGGCGGCGGGAGGAGACGTACCCCCAGACAGTCCTAGAGGGGTGGCGTAAGGGGGCGGGCGCGCAAGGACTCTTGGGTCTAAACGATGCCTTGTCAGGTATGCAAGTTTGCCTCTCCGATTGGAAGAGGAGAAAGTTTGGGGATGTGAGAAGGAAAATAAAGAAGATAAGAAGAGAATTCGAGGAGGAGAAGAAGAATTCGCTGTTTAGAGGCCCCTCTAGACGAGAGAAAGAGTTGGGTAGACAGCTAGCAGAGCTACTCCTTCGGGAGGAGATCATGGCTAAGCAACGCTCGAGGGTGGACTGGCTAAAAGAAGGTGATCGGAATACTAAGTTTTTCCACGCCCGGGCTTCGAAGAGAAAAAACCGTAACCGTATTGCCGTCCTTCATGCAGCGGATGGTAGATTGTGTGAGAGTAAAGAGGATGTCCAAGCTGAGATACAGAACTTCTATACTAATTTGTATACGGCACAGGGACATGTTGATATCGATCGGGTCCTGCATCATGTGGAGCCCCGAGTTACGAGTGAGATGAACCAGCGTATTATGCGACCGTTTACCGCTGACGAGGTGAAGGTGGCGTTATTCTGTATGGGGCCATCGAAAGCACCTGGAGTGGACTGCTTTAACGCCGGTTTCTATCAGCACCATTGGGAGCTGATTGGAGGAGATGTAACTGCGGCTGTTCTTGAGTTCCTGAATGGTGGTTTTATGCCTGCAGCTATCAACAAGACGACTATTGTCCTTATTCCGAAGGTAAAAAACCCGCAAAACATCACTCAATACAGACCGATCTCTCTTTGCAATGTCATCTATAAGATATGCTCAAAGGTTTTATCTAATCGATTACGTGAGATTTTGGATGAGATCATTGCAGAAGAGCAAAGTGCCTTCGTCCCTGGACGCCTCATAACAGATAATGTGCTTACTGCTTATGAATGTGTTCATTCGATGAGAAAGAGGAGAGGGAAGCAGGGCTGGTGTGCGGTTAAGCTAGACATGATGAAAGCTTATGATCGCGTTGAATGGCAATATCTTCAAGGCATTATGCAACAGTTGGGTTTCGATGAGGGGTGGATCTCTCTTGTGATGAAGTGTGTGTCATCAGTGAGTTTCCAAGTCAAAGTAAATGGTGATTTGCTTCCAGCCTTTACTCCCTCGAGAGGTATTCGTCAGGGAGACCCTATATCCCCGTATCTATTCCTACTTTGTGGTGAAGGGCTCTCTAGTATGCTGAAAAACTATGACGGGGGCTGGATTGACCGCGGTATTCGAGTAAGTACGCGAGCCCCATGGATTACACATTTGCTTTTTGCATATGATTGCCTTGTTTTCATGAAGGCAGACTCGAGGAGTGCATCACGGCTAAATGATATCCTGCATGATTATAGTATGGGCTCGGGCCAATGTATCAATAAGCAGAAGAGTTCAATTTTCTTTAGCCCGAATTGTGGCGCGTCCGTAAGGAGGGGGATCCGTGTGGCAACTCAAATCCAAAGAGAAGCCTTGTCGGAGAAATACCTGGGCCTCCCTACGGCTAATGGAAGAGTAACAAATGAGCAGCTGGAATATATCTTTGAGAGATCGAGGTCCAAAGTGGAAGGATGGTGTGAGAAATTCATGTCTTGTGCAGCAAAGGAGACCCTACTAAAGTCTGTTGTCCAAGCCCTACCGACCTATTCTATGAGTTGTTTCAAACTCACAAAAGGTTTATGTAAAAAGATCACGACAGTAATGTCAAAGTATTGGTGGGCTGGTTCTTTAGACAAGAGAGGGATGCACTGGCAGAGTTGGGACAAGATGGCGGTGCCCAAAAGACAAGGGGGTTTAGGCTTCCGTGATCTCGAGGTTTTCAACGATGCAATGTTAGCGAAACAAGCATGGCGACTGCTGGAATTTCCTGATAGTCTTTGTGCTAGAGTGTTGAAAGGACGATACTACCATGATGGTGAGTTCTTGGCAGCAGGGTGCCCCTCGGGCGCTTCGGCTACGTGGAGGGCAATCATGCAAGGGAGGGAGATGCTCAAGCAAGGCTTGATCCGTCGGGTTGGCGACGGGAGAACTACTGAAATATGGCATGATCGGTGGATAGCTGGTACGGATACGATGAAGCCCATGGGGCGTTTGGATGAGGAACCGGTTCAGCTTGTGTCGGACCTGATTTGTGAGCACACGGGAAGCTGGAAGGAGAACCTGATCCGTAAAGTTTTTATGGCTCCGGATGCAGGTGCTATTCTGAGCATACCACGGCCAAGACGGGCAGGAGACGACGTTTGGGCGTGGGCATGGGAGCGAACGGGTTTGTTCTCGGTCCGGTCTGCCTACCGAACAACTGTCGAGCGGAGAGTTGCGATGGCGGAGGAGAGCTCGTGCTCGTTGGGCAAGGAGCGTGTTTGGAAGTCACTGTGGAAGCTGAACGTGCTCCCGAAGATCCGCATCTTCTGGTGGCGTGTCCTCAAGAACCTGCTGCCATGCTACCAAGAGATGGCAAGACGACACGTTCGCGAGAAGGGTGACTGTCCGTTGTGTGGTAGAGAGGAGGAGTCGCTATACCATTGCCTGATCACATGTGATCACGCCAAGCGTTTCTTGGCAGCCGCAGAGAATGCGTTTGAGGTCAAGATGCCTCACCTACACCCACTGACATGGGCGGAGGACCTCCTGGATCCAGACATAGTGGCAAAGAAGGATGCAGGGGTGCTGATTACGGTACTATGGGCAGTGTGGCATAGCAGGAATAAGTTTACACATGGCGAAGAAGTGTTCCAGCCTCTCAAATCCATGCAGATCATAGACGACATTGTGCGCTCTTTAGAAATTCCGCCTAATCCTAAAGTGAGGGCGAAACCTACTGAGCAGAAGTGGGCGCGACCACCGGAGGGGTGGATTAAAGCAAATACAGATGCAGCTGTTGATGTGCAGAAGCTTACGGGTGGTGCAGGATGTGTGGCACGAGACAGCACGGGCGAGTTCGTTTTTGCTCGGGGTAGAAGTTATAAGGGGGTGTCGGACCCGGAGTCGTTGGAGATGATAGCATGCCGTGATGGTATGCTGGCTGCCGTAGCAATAGGGATCCCCAAGCTGATGATCGAAACTGACTGCGCAAACATCAAGGCCTTGTGGGACTCAAGGTTAGGGGAAAGATCACCTAGCTTCCATATTTTAAGTGAGATGAAGGAATTAGCTAAGAATTTTCAGGGGTTTGAGCTTCGTTGCGTTAGCCGTACATGCAATATGGCAGCCCATTTTGCGGCCAAAGAAGCGTGCTTGTCTGAGTATGATTACAGTGTAACCCCTGTTTTCCTGGCTGCGCGTGTGCAGCTAGAGAAACTCTATTTGGTGCAATAAAGTTAAATTATGAGTTGTCAAAAAAAAAAAAACTTACAACGGAGGGGAGTATACTTTTTACCGCCACGTTTCGTCCATAGATTTATTTGTGCCCGTCTTACTAAAAATGTTTGGTGAAATAAACCTTGTTTCCATCCTATTTGAGTGCCCGATTTAAGACACTCAACGAACCTTCTTTGTGGAAAGTGTTTTGTGCTTCTAACAGTTAGAAAAAATCGAAAACATTATTTATGAGTTTCAAAAATTCCGACAAAAAAATTCAAGATGTAGTAAATAGTGTATCGTGCAAATTTTCAACTTCAAATATAAAATGTTATGGGCTACACTAAAATGACAAAACATGCTAAAATTTAGAAATTTGAAATAGGTATATTCAGATCCACATATTTTCTATTTTGTGTACCCCAAAAGACAAAGTATTTGTAATTGATTTTTTACACCCTTGGCAACATCTCGATTTATTTTCATGATTTTTTGAAACTCATAAATAGTTTTCTTGATTTTATTTCTAATTGGCAGGAGCAGTGCACCAAATCCCCACCGCCTTCTTTCTCTCTCTTTTATTTTATTTTATTTATTTTCCCGTTCTACTCTGAATCTTTGTGACCCTTTTCCTCTCTCCACTTTTTCTCCTTTCGATGGTTTTTCTCGTTATCATCAATCATCGTTATTATATATTTATTATATATTTAATCTCTCACTCGGATGTGGTGTTCCATCAAATATTGTGAAAAAAAAATTGGGATCAGGATACCATGCTTCTTCTTTGTAGAAGAACATGATGGCATCCCGTAACTTCTCACGATACCAATGTATTTGACCATGATATCCTAAATTTTATTGTATTGGTGTATCGTTCGCCAAATGAATAGATAGCATGAAAACTGAAGGGGTTCGTAGCAGAATAAAGAAAATCCTACTAACAAAATGTCAAAAACTTGTCAGGGTCTATCTATTAGTAATGCAGTAACGATTGATGTTTCGGTGACATACTCTTATAGACCGAAAAGCGGGGATTACGCTCCCGAACATGCGTTGTTGAGGAAGACGACGTAGCCGACCTCAAGGCCATGTAGAACTTGGCGTGTCGGTCACGACCCTGGTGCAACGACGATGGTCCTAGCGCCGCAAATGCGGCGCCTCCGAGTACTCGCACACTTGCGGTGCTTGACGACAACTCCCAGTACTCCGATCCGGGAGAGGTTGCACAAGTAGATCTCCTGGACGAAATTCCCGCAGCACGATGGCTTGTCGAGGTGATGTGATCTCTCACATGCATAGCCCTAACTTGGGACCACACCCTGATACGTCTATTTTGCATCACTAATTTATATGTTAATTCTCCCTTATTCATTGATATGTTTCATATTAGAGTGCAATACTTATGTTATTTTATTGTTTTATGTGTGTTTTACAGTTTTCCAAAATTAATTATTAGAGGGGGTATGTTTCGGATGTGAGAAAAGTGAAGAAAAATCAGAAAAGGGAGTTTCACAAGAAATCACCGGGGGATCCCAAAGGAGACCTGGAGGGGAGCTAGGGGCCCACCAGGTGACCCCGAGGCGCTAAAGGGGATACATAGTAGAATAACAAGAAAAAATCCTACTCAAGATAACCAAAAACAAGTCGGGATTTATGCAGATATGAAGTAACGGAGAAAATCGGAGATCATACCCTTGAAGACCGACAGAGGGGATTACGCTCCCACACAAGCGTTGACGATGGAGTCGTACAAAGCCGATCTCAAGGTCGTGTAGTCGATGGCGATGCGACTCTAGCACCAAAGTATGGTGTCTCCCAGGGATTACACACGCACGGTGTAACAGATAGCTCCCGAAACTCCGATAAAGGAAAAAAGCGGAGGTAGAGAGATGGACGAGAGAGAACTCTACACGGCGGTGGGTGTAGGGTGGAGAGAACCTCGACTCTAGCGCAGCTCCAAAATAGGAATCACGGGATGACAGGAGGGAGAGAGAAATTGTGTGGGAAAAAGAGAGGGGGTGCCTCTTGTTTATATAGGAGGAGGGAGGGGAGGGATTCCCCTTGGCTTAGCCATGTGGGACTAATACCCACATGGTAGCTGGCCAAGGAGGGGCAATCCGCACCCCCTAATGGTCCCAAAAGGGCCCATCCGGATTGCTCTCTCATCTCTCTCCATTTCCCCTTTTCCCTAACAGGTTTCTTTTGCCTATTAAGACTCATTCATGAAAAAATGGGTTTATTAATTAAATAAATTATATTTAATTATTAATTACACTAATTAATAATAAATGTACATTATTTAATTTATTTCAACACCGAAACACCTTTCGTTGCCCTCCGATCTCCATCAGATGAATCCCAGAGGGCTCTGTCCTCTTTTGTTTCTTCAGTGATAAATCACTTTTTCATGGGTCACCCTACGGTTCGAGATCACTACATACATGACCTAGATCCCTCTTCGGTCAATGAACCAAGTGGGACCTGGAATCCCCCCTCGATCCCTGTGCAATCTATGATTATCTTCGTCGTTGAGCGTTAAACGGAAGTTTCTGTTACCCTCTGTCATTGATACTTGGTTTGTACGAGACTCGTTATCTGTTATCTCCATGCCTAGTACGATCTCGTTACCGACAAACTTATCTACTCATTACCACGATGTTTCATCCCCATGACATAGTCGCATTCTTGCAAGCTTACTTGATGTAACACCGATGAGTGGCCCAGAGTATCTATCTATTATCTGAATTGACAAATCCTGCTCTTGATGCATATGCATCAACATATCCCTACAGCTATTCAACGTGCACCTTTGTGATCACCCTCTTAAGTTAATGAAGTTGGATGTAGTTTCACAACTTCGGGGCTAGCAATTAAAATATCATCTCACGGTCAAAGATTTGGGTACTACGTTTTCTAGATATTTATAAGTTGGGTGTGTGTCCATCACATCATTCAACCAATGATGCGACTCCGTTGTCAATGACGTAATTTCCCATGACCTGTTTTAGTTTCATAGCACACATGTAATTTCAATACGGGAATTGCCATGTATGTATAAAATTTTTATAACTTTACCACCAATTTCTTCCAATTTTTTTGAAAATAGTTTACTATTTTTTTTCGAATTTTGTACTTTAACAGGAGCGTATGAACCTAGGAGCCAAAATGCCTTTTCCTAAAATAAATTGCCTCTGTTTTAGAAAAATGATGTAGCTTAGCAAAGAAATGAAGCGAACAAAACGAAGTGACTCCAGGGAAAAAACTAGGCTCCAGGGCCAACTATAGGAAGTATACCAGAAAATTTGGGCCATTCTAGGGCTAAGGGGCATAAGTGCGACCCCAAAAAAAGTGCCGTGACACAGCCCACACATGCCCATGGAGGGCCCTGCATCACCCCCGACCGCACCGACCTGTCCCGCGACGTTCAGTTTCGATGCAACATTGCGTTGTCAGTCTACACCGTTCCTCCGCCAGAAAGAACCTCTCAACTCATGTCTGTACCTTCCGGATCAATGACGTCAAGGAAAAATTGCCCCCTCTATCTCTGAAGACACTATCGTGGTTACAAATGAAAACACCACAACTGCCACTTTAATTTGTTTCAGAGAAGAACCCATCTGTGCTCAATGGTTCCGAGCAAGCTCATCGATTTCCAAAAGAGCACTGTGTAAACTGTGTTTCAGAGAAGATCTTGAACATTTCCGCTAATTACAATTCCAACCAAAAATCGTGGAAGGTGCACTAGAACATTCCTATTTAGCTTTTCACTAAGGTAAATAAAAGGACTGGATTAGAATATATACATTGTCACCTATTTTATTCTTATTTTTGAAGATCTGCAAAATCATGGAAAGTGTGCTAGAACATTCCTTGCAACACGCTCAAACCAATCTTTGAACTTGTGTTTGCATATTTGAACCAAATGGAAATGCGAAATTCTTTCCAATTTTGTAAAAACTTGTTTCATTAGATTTCATGATTTCATCACATGGCAAATTCACCAGAAATCATTATAGTCTTTCCCTATCATGCCTTCGGTTGGCGATGTCTATGTGGGCTTCTTGGGATGTGTGCTTGGAGAAATGGTCGTCGGGCGACGTCCCCAGATGGAGAGGCTACACCTGAGGTGGCCCGACGATGCATCCTCTTCCGGGGTGGAGGTGGAAGATGGGTTGTGTCTTCTCAGCCGTAAGCGGTGGAGGGTGGTCTGCGCTTTAGGGTTGGACCATGATATTTGGCTAAAAATGGCGAGGGGTTGTAGAGGCTGCGATGTGAAAAAAAAGGACGACTATTCCAATCCGGTGGGTAGGATGGAAGGTGGGTGACAATACAGACGAAATACTTGCCTGTATTCGTTCGGTGCTGGCGGCGATGGAGTCTGTGGGCATTGTTCCCCTCCTTGGAGGTGTCGCGGAGAGAGTGTCGAAATTTCCCTCGCTATCTCGGTTACGTTAATGTTTCTTGGGACAAGCTTAGATTTTGGTTGGATCGACGTGATGGTACCATCCTCGACACCATCCTTCAGTTGGGAGCATCGTGTTTGGAGACACAGCTCTTTTTTGCTTTCCTCCGGTGCTTGTCGTTGTCCAAGGTTGATGTTTCAAAGGCGTAATGTGCGTCGTCGCCGGTGAGTCCAACAAGGTGCCTCTCTCGGGACCGACCAAGTCCTGCGATGTCATTCCCACCTTCTTAAGGCTTCAAGGGATGATGGTGGGTCGACAAATGATGTTCAATTGGAGCAGCTGGTCTTCGGAGGTGACCGACGTTGATCGAGAGACGGCAATGTTCTTAGTTTAGGATAGACTCTTTTGTTTTGTATTTTTGATGTCGTTGGTGGCCGTCTTCGAACTACCCGAGTGTGGAGTGCATACTACCTATTCCGTTTCAACAGAAGCCCTTAAAATCCTGCTGCTATGGCAGAAAAGGTCATCCATTTCATAGGTGAAGATGGGGGAGAAGCAATCCGAACAAAGGTTCGACCCGGACATGTAAAACATCCTCAGCATCAAGAGAAAGACGAGATTCCGCAAGTAATTCAGTGAGCGCTTTCTTTTATAAGAAGAGTGTCGGCTTTGAAGAAGAAAATAAAATACACTCACTGTTCACAACGAGTTGTAATCGTTATACTTTACTAGGATGTATTTTGTGGGCGGTGTGCTCTTTTTGAAGTATCTAAAACTCTTCTTATCAATCTGTACTCTGCGTTTTCGCCAAAAACTAAGTCCAGACAACATCTACATCTTACCAATCCGCTACATCTCACACGCCTAGGTTCAACAATAAACGCACAAATGACGACATAGATAATCATATTGGAAATCATATGAGTGATAATATTGTAACTTTCAGTCATATGATAATCATCAGCGCAAGAACCTGCTTGCTAAAACTCTCGGATGATACTCCGACACTAGATGAACCCAAGAGGGAGGAGGGACTTGGCCTCCCTGAATAAAACAGCACCTAGCTAGGTCACAACACGCTTCAAGATCACGCGAAAAGTACTCGACTAAAATGAAGCTAACTGGATGTCAAAAGAAAACTAATCAAAGACCATATCACATTCACACTCCTTATCCACCCCGTCGTCGTCCTCCTCCTCCTCGTTGTCGGTGAGCTCGACGTAGCCCTTGTCGGCGAACTGCCGGAGCACCCTCGCCTTGTACGCCATCTGGATGTCCTGCATCGCCTCCACTTCCTTGGCCGCCTCGGCAAATATCTGCAGGGCTTCCGCGCCGCGCGCCCCCATCCGAGCGAACAGGTCCAGGCCGGGGGGGCGGAAGGGCCTCCTCTCGAGGGCCATCGCCTTCTCGATCTGCTCCTGCGTCAGCCGCCTCTTTGCCCGCTGCACCTGCTCCGCAGCCACCGGCGGCGACGGCTCCATCGATTGCAGCGGAATTGGATCGGTCGAATCGATGCACAGCTACGTAGCGCGCGCGGCTGGTTAATTTGGAGGGGAATCGTACGTACACTATATAGAGTGCACTGCGGTGCGGAAACTGGCTATGGCGCGGTCTCGATCGATCTCTCCGACTCGGCTAGCGGTCGCGTTGAGATGCGTCTCACTGACTCCAGTTCGGACTTCGGAGTAACTATTTTTCCTACTCCCTCCGGTCCGTATTAAGTGTCGGGAAGAAGAACTAAACGAGCACAAATCTTAACATGCGTCACTTAATTCGGATCGGAGGGAGTAGCACCGTTGAACTAGTCTGACTGACTCCGATTAGGAACAAAATAACACACAATTTGTTTTGAATATAAATAAAGTATACAATTTATTTATCTTAAGGGATAATTACGTCCATTTTTCTTCCCGAATACATGTAAGTGCGTCGTTGTATATTAGGCACACAAAGCTACCAAGGAAACCCAATTCTGAAAAATGCCTATATTAAAAAAATAAAAAGAAACTAATTAAAGAGAAACGTATTTCCATTGTTTAGGCTAGAGAGGCATGCGATAAGGTCAGCTGGGATTTTTTACTTAATTGCTTTAAAGTGAGAGGTTTTAACAACCTGTGGTGTTCTTGGATTGGCAAAGTTTTGCATAAGGTGCATGCTGCGTCCTCCGGGGGAGGAAAAACTAATCCTCCCCCCCCCTACCTGACACATGTCTCTAAAAAAGCCCCCAAAACCCGCTTTTGCTGCATAACTCCCGTTTTTTACTGCACAACTCCCGTTTTTGCTGCAGTAAGCAGAAAATGGTTCATGGACAAAACTTAACAAAAAAGTAGCAAACATTTTCTACTAATATAGCAAAAACAAAAAATAATTGCAGCAAAAAATAAATTATGCTATTGTAGCATTTTTTTTTGCCTTTGTCGGAGACATCGCCGGAAACCTTGTCGGAGATATTGTAGCAAAAACATTCTACTACTATAGCAAAGTCGGAGAACAATTATAGCAATTTTTTTTTGCCATTTTAGCAAAAAAGTTGAAAACGCCGGAGACATGGCTGGAGACTTGACGGTGGCGCGCCGAGGAGCCGTTCCGACGAGCTCGCCGGGGAGCCGTTCCGGCGGGCCCAGGACGACGGCGCCACATACCGCCTGCTCCTCAGCTCCGCGCTCGTCCGCCGCGTGGAGCCGTGGACGCCTGCGTACCTCGGCGAGTGTGACGCTTGCGTGCCTCAGCGAGTGTGTCGTGTCGGCGCCACAGAGAGGAGCCGACGGCAACATGCGGTCGGGCCGGCCTCGGAAAGGAGAAGGCAGACGAAAGAACGAGTGGAGGAGAGGAGATAAGCTTCATGTGGCGGGCCCCGTTGCTCTGATGGTTGTCCCCGCTCTGCAAACGAGGATGCACGTGGCGCGCGCGCAGTACGGAGGACACGCGACGCGCTATCCTCCGGCTGTACAGAAGTGTTTTGCTTTGCATAATGGGACTGTGAGCTTGAAGCTTAACAATGTCGTTGGACAATATTTCCAAAGTGCTAAGGGAGTTCGCCAAGGCGATCCACTTTCCCGTATTCTTTTTAATCTTGCTGGAGAGGTTTTGACTAAGATAATTTTGCGTGCTCAGCATAATGGTCTTTTCTCTGGCCTGGCCCTGATCTTGTGGAGGATGGAGTTACCATCTTGCAGTATGCCGATGATACAATTTTTTGTATTTCTCATGATGTGGATCGTGCTGTTAACCTGAAACTTTTGTTGTATGTTTTTGAGCTTATGTCTGGACTTAAGATCAATTTTGAGAAAAGTGAAATCTTTCTGATTGGGGGGTAATGATATTGCGGTGTTCTACTCTGATCTCTTCAACTGTCAAGTGGGGCAGCTTCCTTTGAAATATTTGGGGGTTCCTGTTTCGGTTTCTAATCTCAAAACTGTTGACTGGGGTTTTTTGGATGCAAAGTTCATTAAAAAGCTTGAGGCATGGATTGGGGATGCATCATCCTCTGGGGGGAGACTGACGTTGCTGGACTCGAGTTTGTCGGGTATTCTTATTACTATATGTCGATGTTTTTACTTAGCAAAAGCCTTATCGAGAAGCTTGATAAACATCGTAGGAAGTTGTTTTGGTCCGGGAACAGGGGTAAGAAAAAGTATCATATCGTCAAATGGTCTCGAGTGTGTAGATCGAAGAAGAAACGCGGTCTGGGGGTGAAAAATCTGAGGAGACAAAATATCAGTCTCTTATGCAAGTGGTGGTGCAAACTTGAGACACAGGACGGCTTATGGCAACAAATTGTTCGTGCAAAATACCTTAGAAATAATACTGTGGCTAATGTGATGTTTAGGGTAACTGACTCCCCTATTTGGAAAAACCTGTTGAAGGTTAAAGAGGCCTATTTCCTTGCCAGAAATCTTTACCTAATAATAAAGAGAGGAAGGCTTCTTACGGTCCAACATGTGTTTTACCTTTTTGTCCTTCCACTAAAATCTCTACCTACTAATAAAGAATATCCGGTTGGTTTCGTTCGTTTGGCGGTACGTCGTGTGTTTGCTCGATCGATCGCTATGTCGTGCCATTTCGTACCTCATGTTATTAGTATCCCGATCGGTGGCTCAAATCGCTTCACGTCGTGTTATTAGTAGGGTTCGTACCGCTATTGGTTTGGTTACCAACATGTGCACTTCTCAGCTTATAGCCAAGTCGGATTTGGAGTCCGTAGCTATGTACGATTATAATTCCCTAGCTAAGTAGGATTCGTACTACTATATGTTTTGTTACCAACGTGTGTACTTCTCGGCTTGCACGCTATGTCTGTATCTTTTAATGCTTCCATTTTCAAGTATTTTTTACCTGAATTTTTCAGTTATATTCACGACCTTAGGACAGTTGACATTGACCCGAGTCTTAAGGTGAATAAGCTGATCTTATATAGACTGGAACGTTCTGAAACTAAATGTTATAAATGTTTGGCTAGCGGGCTTATTACCTAAATTGGAAGTACATCCGACCATCATTATACATACATCTATGAGCTAAAACTATGAGGAATGTTTTGTCGCAGCACCATGTAGCAGTTACATCCAAACGCCCGCTACTTCCAATTCTTCGGTTCGGCCGCCGGCGGACTTCGTTGCCTTTCCCGCCACCATGGTGGACCTCAAGCACGCGGTCGAACAGATGGTACTCAAAAATATCAGTGACATGTTGCAAGTCGGCGATGACCCTGAGCGGAAAGGGCTCGTCCGTTCCGACGGCGCCTGCAAGCGGGGTTCCTGGAAGTTCATTCGCGCGGGGATGCCTATCCCGGAGAAGCTCCTCTACCGCGCCATGGAGGAGTACGACCAAAAAATGCGAGGGGAAGGGGGCTACAACGGTGGCGAAGGGGGGCTCCACCGGCGACAGAGGTCGCACTTCGATGCGCCCCCCGAGCAGCGGCACCCTCGTCATTTACGAGGAGCTTCCGCAGGGGTACGACCCGCCACTGGTAGAAAAAAGGCCTTCGGTATGCCAGCATCAGTCCCCAAGCGTTGCGCACCGTGACCAATGAGTCTTTAGTCCCGGGTATGGAGGAGACCCGCGACAGAAGGTCAGACGTCGCGGGTTGGGAAGCGCGTTGCGACGCGTGGAGGGAATTAATTCCGGTTGACATGGCCGCCCGGGACTATTGGTCCTTTATTCCCCGTTCCCGTGGCCAACCGGGACCAATGGCCCTTTATTCCCCGTGCCCGTGGCCAACCGGGACTAAACATCAAGCGTCTCGCCTCCCCCGCGGCGGTTTTTATTTCGCGAGCGAGGCAGAAGGGCGCCATTCCACTGCTCGCTCTCTGTTCTTCCTCTCGCTCTCTGTTCTTCCTCTCTCTCGCTCTCTGTTCTTTTCGATCCAAGCACACGCACGCAAAATGGCTGAATGGACGCAATACAATGGGAAGACACCATGCGGCAAGGATTTGGACGTGCTCTTCACCAACAGTTGCGCGAGGCTGCATGAAGCTCTGGGTCATTTGGCCGATCTCTATTTTGAAGCTCCCGAAGAACATCGGTTCTTTGGTCTCGATCTGGAGTACACGGCGAATCAGAAGGATGTTGCCCTCATCCAGATATCGTTCAAGCATTCGGTGTTGGTCTTCCAATGGTCAAGGTAGAAGCTATATATATATAGCACACGTGTACAATCTTGCATGCCATCTTCGAGTTTTTTTGTTGCATGTGAACAATACGTGTGTTGCAAAATATCTAACACATATCCTTTTTTTGTTGTTACAGTAGTTCGAGGCATTGCCCGGACCTTGTTGATTTTCTTGTCAACTCGGGGTTTGACTTTTGCAGCGTGGACATCACGCAAGACCGTGTGAAGTTGATGCGCATCGGTATTATGATACCTGAAGATCACTACGTTGATCTTCAGACTCTTATCCAGTTGACCGGGCCAAAGACCGGGATGGCTGTCATGGCAAGCACCTTCATCCACCAGGGCTATGAAAGGATGAAGACTGATTTCCCCCGGCAGAATCACTACTATTGGGAGGAGACCCCATTGCGCATGACGAATCTCAAGTATGCGGCCGTAGATGCATATGTCGCGTACGAGTTGTTCCGCATCTACTCGGCGGGGCCATAGATGATGTATGCATGCGTTCGATATCTATGCATGTGCATGTAATGGGTATCTAATTAGTAGTATATATATATGTAATGGATATCTTTTGTGATCGACTCTATATATATATGTTAATTATGAAATGTGATCGACTCTATGTTTGTGTTATGTGTGATCGACTCTATTGTGTTATGTGTGATCGATTCTATGCATGTAATGAATATTGTTTGTATTATTGTTCTTTATTTTTGATATATTTTTTCATTTTAAGATTTTAAAATGAATTAGTATTATTTTTCTTCATTTTTTGATATATTATTTATATTTTTAAGATTTTAAAATGAATTAGTATTATTGTTCTTAATTTTTGATATATATTTTGTATTTTAAGATTTTAAAATGAATTAGTATTATTGTTCTTCATTTTTGATATATTATTTGTATTTTTAAGATTTTAAAATGAATTAGTTCTATTTTTCTCAATTTTTGGATATATTATTTGTATTTTTAGAAATAATACAAATTAAAAGTTAATGTTTATTTATTTATTCAAAATTATTAATTACATCATTACTTTTGTTTATTAAAAGATTTATTTGAAATTCAAACAATAAAGAAATATGGCTTCGGCCAACATGTTAATAAGATTGATATGATACAACTATCATATACATGCGTGAGAAACACTTGGATTCGGGACGGGATGGAACTCGGAAGTTAAGCGTGCTAGTGCTAGAGCAGTGGGAGGATGGGTGACCGAGCGGGAAGTTTGACCATGAGTAACTAATTTGACTAGAGATAATCTTAGTTAGACACTAAGCAAATAATACAAATTGTGAGAAAAAAAGGGAGTGAAAAAAGGGAGTGAAAAAAGGAGTGAAAAAAAGGGAGTGAAAAAAGGTGAGAAAAATAATTAGAAACCAAATGAATTAAAAAAATTACGAAATAAATCTAGTCCCGGTTCATGTGGCCAACCGGGACTAAATGTCCTCCGACCCCAGGCTCCGCCACCCGCCCACGTGGACATGCCTTTAGTCCCGGTCCGTAAGAGATGGGACTATAGGGGGGGCCTTTAGTCGCGCGTAGCTAGTCCCGGTTGCCCGGACGGGATTAATGGGCCTGGCGAACCGGGACTGTAGGCCTGTTTTCTACCAGTGCGCAGGCCTTCGCCTCCACCGTCGCGCTGGACGACTTCGTCCCCGACGAACAGGTGGACGCAATGGTCGCGCTGCTCTGCGCCCAGACGGCAGCGAAAGAGAAGCAGCTCGAGGAGTTGCGCCGGGCGGACACGGAGCTCCTCCAGGCGGGCCTCGCTGCGGACGCGGCGCACAGGAAGCGCACGGCGTACTGGAAGCGGGTGGCTGAGGACGACGCCAAGGAGTGCATCGACCTCACCTTCGACGCGGAGTGAGATCGCCGTAGTTGCTAGGCTCGCTGTAGTTGTGTAGGATCGCCGTAGTGTGTAAGGTCTGCGATGAAATTTTGATGTATGCCAAAGTTCGCGCGCAGATGTTCGTCACTGAACATTGTGCCAATCTATGAAAATTCGATTTTCTCGGTTCAATTTAGGGGTACTGCTATGAGCTCGGAGTTTTGAGCCTATAAAACTGACGAAATCGCGAACTGAAAACGGTTTACGGGCACGGGTAGAGTTGCTCTTAGAGAAGAGCATCTAATAATTTCATGTCTGCTTTTTAATGTTTCTGGATGACTTTGTGCAACCGTATAATTAAGGTGCAACCTTATAGGTTGTTCTGGAATTATTCTATATGACTATGCTGCTAATAAGTCTGTAGTTTGAGATGTTATGGCAATTAACATCCCATGACCACATGCTAGCATATTTGAATTTATGTTGCGCCCGTTGCAAAGCACGGACACTTTTACTAGTATTATGCTAAAAAGGGGCAACCTGGTACGTTTTTGGAAGGATGGGTGGCTGAATAATCGTTCCCTAGAAGTGTCGTACCCTATGCTATATGACATTTGTCAGGGACATGACTGGACCTTTGAGAAAGTGGTATCTTGTGATTTCGTTGTTCCTTTTCGACGGAGGTTTAATGATAATTTGGAGGAACAATGGAAATTCATCGTGGAGGAAGCTAAAGAGCATGTCCCCTTGAGTGAGCAATATGTGGTTACATGGGGCCTCATGGCCAACGGAAAATTTACTACCAAGTCTATGTATTAGGAATTTGAGAAAAACATTGCGGGTTCCAACAATAAATGGATCTGGAAAGCAAAAATCCCCTTAAAAATTAAAGTGTTCCTCTGGCAGTTGTTTCAGAATGCCGTTCTCACCCGTGATAACCTGAAAAAAAGAAAATGAAATGGGAACCCTGTTTGTTCTTTTTGTGATCAAATGGAGAGTGTGCAACATTTGTTTTTTACTTGCTCCCATGCGAGGGTAGTTTGGGGGTGCTTTGGGTCGATGCTGGGCACAATCCACTCTCCCAATTCAATGTGGCAAGGTCTGGCGTGGCTGTATGCTTTTTTTCCTTCTGGGTCGAGGTATCATATGCTGTTTTTTGCAGCAATTTGTTGGGTTATCTGGATTATGAGAAATAGGATTACGTTTGATAATTTGGTGCTGAGATCTCCCCTGGCTTCTGTGTTCTATGTGTGTTCCCTATTGCGCTATTGGGTAGGTCTGTATGGTGAAGAAGACCGCGCGGCGATCATTGGTGGCGCTGATCAGTTGATGAACAAGGTGGCCCGCTTGGCGTCGATTGCAGAAGGAGAAAGGTCTACGGCGGGAGAAGGCTCGAGGAGGCTCAGGATCACTGGAAGCTGAAGCTCGTTGTGGCTGGGGTTTGGTTCTGTGGTTTCCTTCTGGGTGTTCGCACTTTGGTCTGTCGTGTGTCGTTGCGGTTGGCCCCGTGGCGGGGTGTGTTTTCTACTTTGGCAGGCTTGACTTTGGTGGTACCCTTTGTGTGGTTAACTCGTATTTTAGGGGTAGTTTTTTTGCCCCGTAGTGTTGCCTCGATGCCGAGGTTACACGGCGGGTTTTCCTACCGTTTTGTTTCCATTTCCTTCTGTTCTCTGCTCCACTTTCCTGTCCCTCTGTTGGCTTTTGTAGCTGAACTTTGTATTTCCGTTATGTGAGTAATGGAAAGGGGAGTAGCCCAGTTGGAAAAATTGTTTAGGCTAGAGATAACAGCATAAAACTACCACATTTGTGACCAAATTTACCATTTGCTACCACTTTGTGTTTTGAGGACCGAAATCTACCAGTTCAGAGAAAGATTTTAGCAATTCGCTCTAAAAACAAATTGAGAGCGAATTGGCACAAAAATTAATAGTAGGTCCCACTAGTCAGACTAATTAAAAATAAAAATAACTAAAACAAGAAAAAAAAAGGGAGGGCATCTATTCCCGTTGACCTCGACATCGCCATGGACGTGCTACGATGAGCAGACTGTGCAGCACCGGAATGGCATACCCGAGACCCCAACACCACCAGCACCACCCCACGCCAGCGACAGAGAGGAGGGATCTCACTCGGACTGCGTCCGCCGCAACCCGAAACATCATGTGCGAGGAAGCGTCGAGCACATGCATGGCCACCACCGCCATTGGAGATACTCCACCGCATACCAAATCGAGATATGTCTTACACGTCAACCTCAACGAGTCCCTGGTTGTACAGGTTCGCCGGAATCGAGCCCTTCTTTCCCACGGACGGCGGCGTGTTTCTGAGCTCGATTCGCTCTCCTTCGACTCCCTCTGCCTCCGCCGACCACAGGATTGTCCTAACGGTGATCAGGAGAACCTCTCTGACCACTTTCCCCTCACTCGCGAGCTCACTAACGTCGTGTGTCGCTGACCTCCGCTGCACACTGCCACTGGATAGTCACTGGTGGTGCTCCGGTGACCAATTAACACAGAAAAAATAATAGCTCCCCCCAGCCGGTTCCCAAGCATGCCCGCCACGTCTCCGACCGCTCCTGTCCGCAAGCAGTGGCCACTGGCCACAACGGCGCTACTCAGCCGCAAGCAGGCGAGCGACATCAACGCGGCCAAGAAAATCCCCGCGACGCAACGAGCTAGTCCGGCCGACGTCCTCCCGTGACGGCCGCGCCTTGTACGAGGTTTCGGTGCCTGGCCCCTCCCCTCCTTCTCCGCCCCCGGCGACCCCACCGCCGACACGTACAGACCGACTCGGTCGAGAAGGAGATGGCTCTCCATTTTTTAATAGTATTTGATTTCCTTGATTGGCTGAAAAGTGGGACCCAATGTTAATTTGGGTGTCAATTCTTTCTCAGCTTCAGTTTAGTGCGATTTGTCAAAATCTTAGCGTGAAGTGCTAGATTTCAGTCCTCAAAACACAAAGTGACAGCAAATGGTAAATTTGGCCACAAATGTGGTAGTTTTATGCTATTATCTCTTTAGGCTATTAGCTAAGCCGATCAAATGGACATCGTAACTAGTTACAAACTCCGTCTTTGTCAAAATGCAGTGCATGCATCTTATTTTAGTCAAAAAAATAAAAAATTGTGTAATATTTTACCAAACATTTAGAAAATATAACATCATCTTAAATTTTAAATTTATATACTATAAAAGTATATTTTTTTAGGATTGTAGTTTAATTTACTAAGTTGTGTGCTGTATTTTAGCAAAGAGCGAGCATATATACTACTCCCTCCGTCTCAAATTAAATGTCTCAAAATTTGACAAAAATGGATGTATCTAACACTAAATTATGTCTAGATACATCCACTTATGTCAAAGTTTGAGACAATTAATTTGAGACGGAGGGAGTAATAAATTAAGAAACAGTATAACCTTTTTTTAGGATAGAAATAACCAAGTGATTTAAGAGCACTCACAGCAATCGTCACGTGAATTAGGTTACTGCTCTGCAAGTCCATTTTCGTGGCCTGTCCAAAATCTTTCTTGGAAGGCCCATAGTAAGTTGTTTGCTTGTCCAGCCCATTTAACTTCACTCTTGTGTGCTAAAAAAAAAACAATTTACCTTCACTCGTTTGCTGCGCTGGTAAAGCATTTTTCCTTCGCCCGTTCGGCCGACGGCCGCAATGGCGATGAAGTGACTACGCGATAGCGTCATCCTTGGATTGCACTTCATCTTCACCAGGCGTGGCCTCACAATCCATCCTGAAGTTTGTGTGTCGTCTCCGCTGCCGTCTCTAGGAATTTTGGCCTCACTTGAGTCATTGTTGACCTCAAAATGTTTAATAAAACTAGTAAAATGCCCGTGCGTTGCCACGGGACATAAATATTCTAATAGTTCTACAATAAATAATTGTGTTAAATAATTAATTTCTATATTGCAATGTACCTGGTTGAATATCCACCGATACAAAATAACAAAAATATGTTTCTGTCGCGGACCTTTAGAAAAATTCTGCCATCACACGTCTGTCTAAACATAAAATGTACATAAATATTAACGTACTCCTATCATAGAAAAACATAGTTAGGATGTATCAAAAAATACATCTATTTACAACCATCAAATTGTGAAGCACTACGCTAAGGTGGAGGTGGGGCATATAACGATCAAGGAAGCAATGGAAGAGTTGCTCATGCACTATGTGGCCGAGTGACCACATACAAAATTGGTGAGCGATAAAAGTCCAGCTATAAATACTCCATAATGACCCCATAAACCCTAATTTTTTTTATATCACTTTAGTTTCTTTTGAGTTTTGACATCACTGACCAACCCTAGCTCCGCCACTGCAAGGAAGTTGCCCAAATTTGATCCAGCGAAATGAGATACACCATTGGCTAGACATGTTTCATTTGACAATTAATCATAAATTCCTGGCACCTTGGATGTCAATAGGAAATAACAATATCGAAGTCCAAAAATTAATACTCAATAACACAAATTTGTCTGCTACAAAATAACTGCAACGAGGCACAACCACAATGGCATATATATTTTTGCATGATAGAGCATGAACATAACACGACAGACGGGCAGATAACTATGAAAGCTCAAATTAACGTAGTGGCACACCAGCACATCTTTGCTTGCCTACTACAGGTAGGGCACATAGGCCAAGTTACACGCACATCCGAAGCAGCACCGCCGGGTGAGGGCCAGGCCGTGAATGACAAGCAGATCAACAGTATGTAGCTTTAGTCTAACATGCGGATGGAAGGAGATAACTTGATGAAGTTTTGATAGATCAAGACAGGTGCATATGATTGGCTCACGGGCAGCAACCACAAGGTAGCATGTAAGCTTATCCATCCCCCCGTCCGTCAATTGAATTGCCCGATATATTTCTGAAATTGAACTCCGGATTTCTGACGGCACTGGCCTGCGTCTCTTCTTCTTGGTGCAGTCAGGATCTCTAGAACCTGGACACCTTCCTCCTACTCACCGAGTTCTCAGGTACTTCTCCTTCATTTCGCCGCCCCTGATGATCCTCATCCATATCTGGATCGGAATCAGCACCACCCGCAAGCGAAGCTTTGCTTCTATTTCGGGTCTGAACAGATGCATTTTTAAACCCAAAAAGCTGCATAAGACAACAGAAAAACTTAACATTTATAATCTGGTAAACAGTGTTGAAGGCATGCAAATTATGGCGTGTTGAAAATGTTTCTGAAGAATCAAGATAGGAATGGAAGGTCGATTTACAATCATTTCGTACATGTTGCTGACTAACAACTATCTGGATTCAAAGTGGTATAATTTGCGGATGTGCCAGGGCTGTAGAGTTTTGATACTCAGTTTCTAGCACCATGGAGTTTGTCTATCTACAATGGTCTCTTCCTTATGTGTTTCATTAACCAAAAAAACAATAAATGTAGCAAAGAAACCAAATAGCTACAATTTCGTAAATCAAGAAAAAGGCTCCACTCATATTCATCTTCTGATAAGAATGATGCCAATCATCTAATTTTTAAAACTGCATGGAAAAACAGGCTAGGAAAGAGCATTTTCATCGCAATGTGCCGTATGAGGTAACTAAATAAATAGATATGCCCTTATTCATTATTAAACATTTCAATGAAAAGATTATCCAGAATTTATGCACTATATAATGTCCAAGTAATGGAAGAAAATGAGAGCTCGCACACATATACTAAACAATATAAGCTAATTGAATTCACTATACTCGGAATTGAAAAATATTTCCTGAATCATAATAGGTATGCTCACAGATACAAAAACCATCATAGAAAATAAATAGGCAGTAGAGTATACCCTTAAGTTAAAAATGACAGAATTTCTGAATATAATGAATTCATAACTGCATAAAATCCCAGTCGAACTTGAATTTTGTGAATTAAAATTTAAATTGCATGTAATTATGACAGAAACAATCTATGCATAAAATAAGCAGCAATTTGAGGATACAAGGCTCGCTGAATTGATGAGTTGGTGTCCTCTGCCGTGCAAGTTGTGTCAATGCCTATTTCTGCAAGTTATACTGGATTAGAACTTTGAGAAAGCTGTTTTACATGACCAGATACTTGCAAGTGCAGAATTCAATGCTGCATTTGTGCACTCTCCAAGCAATTAAGAAAAACAGAATCCAAGCAGACTGAGGTAAACTTACTACGCCAGTCCCATATAGATAATCAGAATACATGTACACCGACCCTAACTTGCTCAAGCTTTGTCCCTCCAAAAATGTGATGGTAATCTGGTATTCTGCTCCTCCATATGATAGATCCTGCTTTGTCAGACTGAAAAGAAAACCAAAGCTGCCAATGACAGGATAAAGTTCATTAATTTCTTCAGAGTTTTTGTGGACATAACTACTACTCACTACCTCACTTGTACCTGTACTAAGAAGTAAGAACTCAACGGGAAACAACACAAAAAGAACACTTTCTTTCCACATATATAAGAAATTGACCAATGCAACAATAAGAAATATGCAGTTTGCTGATACCTATATCACTACAGTTGAGAATAATTTCAGTAGAAGTACTCTATTAAACTCTTATTCACTATGTATGATACAGCCAAAGTCACTTATATTTGCTTAATGGCTATACGCTAGACAAAACTGCTTCAGTCAAGGGGTGAGATCTAATAATAGTATGGAACCAAAAGTCTACTACAAAGTCAGAAACACATGTGAGTATGTGACCGGTAATGACTTCATGACTGAAATAAACAAGCAGATACCGAATCACACCAAGTAGCAGCAGACTGCATATTTGTTTTCAAAATTAGGGTACACGGCAGTAATCTGGAATCAGGATCAGAAGCAAGCTAGACACGTACATGGACGATTGAGCTTAGGATCGTCCTCGCATCTAGGGCTGTGCGGAAACCATTTTTCAATTTTGTAGTGCTAGTCGAGGCCTACCTCGAGGCCGCAGTGAGGAGATCGCCGTCGCCGGCCGGCAAAATACTCCCCCCCCCCCCCCCCCCCCCCCCCCCCCCGATTCACACTCCCAGCCTCTCTTTCCCCGCATCGCCCCATCCCGAATTAGGCATCAACGAGAAGCTAGGAGCCGGGAGCTCGCGTCCGCTGCTGCCAGTACCTCCCGCGATCGAAAGGATTCGTGGTGTGGTGGGGGGGGGGGGGGGGGGGAGCATGTGCCTCCGCAATGAGCCAGCGCAGGCGATCTAGGCCGCTGGTCCGCCGCGGCCTCCACCTGAAGAGGTAGCAGGTGTTTTCTTGCCGTGGCCGGAGCTGCGGGTTCTTCTGGTCCGATCGGCGATTTGTGAGCCGCGGCGCCGTTGCGGAGAGTTGCGCGGCGCACGGAGAGAGAGGATTGGAGGAGGCAGAGGTGGGTGGCTTGGTAGATGCGCCGCGGAAGGGAAATAGGCGGATGGAAGGATGCATATTGGGGCCCACATCTCGGCGCATAAATTCAGCGATCATCTCGGAGATCCGATGTGCGACGAGGAGGCAACGTTTGACGACAGGATTCTAGCGGACGGTCGAAGGAACCAAACTTTAAATTTGTAATGGTTCTTTCAACCTATGCGTCATAGGCACAATAAATATGATGCGATAAGAAACAAAGAATTAGAATAAAATTTAACTTCTGTGACAAGGTCAAAAATCTCCTTAGCAGAAATAAGATCATACACCTCAACGTCACATGAGAAAAGAATTATGCAAAAAAATTGCTACTCTCTTCGAGTTCGTTATCATTTAAGAAAATTGAAGAGGGATACATTCTGGAGGCATGATCACACACAATTATGAAAGAAAAAAAAGATCAATCGTGTATGCGAAGGTAGAGGAAGGTAGAGACCACTGCTTTTAGGAGAAGTAAATACTTGGTTAAATCGGCGGTGTACGTATATGGACCGGATCTGGTGACGAGAAAGAAAAGCGCCAAAGTGGTCTGGGCAACTCTCGCAAGAGGTCCCCCAGAAATTAGAATCGGAACACGCGATCAATTAGGAGTAATATAGGCGAACCAGCGGCTGCGGATGCGACAAGAGCACGTACTACAAGAAATATGTTGATACATAATACTCAATTTTAGTCACCGAAAAGTCATAGAGTTCCATTTATAACCCATCTTTTACCAAATATTGAAGGTCACATATCGAGCGTCTTAATTGAACGTCAACAACCTTTTTAATAGAATGGTCATATAGACGTGTATGACCAACCAATTGTTTTGGTCATAGGGTCTCCTACCATAGCCAGGTCAGATCCTACGTGACCAGTGCTACGTGGCAAAATTGTGACCAAATAAGAAAGTCGTGAATGAGATTCAACCCAGTCGAGCAGGCTGCTTTACATGGGCCAATTCTGTCTATTTATTTATTTTCTACCTATTTTCGTCAGCAACATGGGCCAAGCACAACATTACAACCATTTTATTTTTGGACCGTGGCTGTTTCAATGCCTATTTTATAACTGGTTCTGGACATTTAACAGTTACTTCCCTTTTGGGCCTTGGCCTTTTTAAATCGGTTTCTTTCATCCAGCATTTTTATTCATTTATTCTGAAACATATATTGCTGCTATCCATTGTTGTTTGGGCCATGGCCTTTTTAGAGACCAAAAAGAACGCATTTTGAGCAGCCAGCCACGGAGCAAATCAAAAGCCCAAAAATTATATAGTGAACATTTAGATATTCATTTCAGCATCCTTTACTGAACGGACAACGACGTCGCCTAGAGGGGGGGGGGGTGAATAGGCGATTAAAACTTTTCCGGTTAAGGCTTGCTAAATGCGGAAATAAACTAGGTGTTTAAATTAACAAGCATACAACCTAAATATTCTATGGCCAACTAGATGCACCAACAACTTATGCTAAGCAAGACAAGTAACAAGGTGATAGCAAGATATATAACTTCAAGCTCGAAGGCTATCACAATGTAAATTGCATAAGTAAAAAGCTCGGGTATAGAAATAACCGAGGCACACGGAGACGAAGATGTATTCCCGAGTTCCTCCCACAAAGGGGAGTACGTCTCGTTGGAGGGGTGTGAGCTCACCACGAAGGCCTACTCAACGCCACAAAGGCCTCACCCTATTCTCCGATGAACTTCCGCCACAAAGGCCTAGTTCACCTTCCACTATTGGCAACCTTCAAATCCGAGGCACGCATCCACAACTCAATTGGAGGCTCTCGGTGTCACCACAATCTTGGGGCACGCATCCACAACTCAATTGGAGGCTCCCAAGAACACCACAAGTCGTCTAGGGTCCAAGACCCAAGAGTAACAAGCTCACAAACTTTCAACTTCCACGAATCCTCGTGGAGAGAGCAAACCGATGCAACCGATGCAAATGGCAAGAGCACAAGTGCTCAAATCCTTCACTCTCAAATTCCAACAAAGCAACAAATGCTTATGGGGGAATAAGAGAGGAAGAACAATGGAGGAGAAACACCAAGAACTCCAAGATCAAGATCTACTAAGTTTCCCTCACTAAGAAGGAAGATGGATTGGTGGAAATGTGGATCTAGATCTCCTCTACCTTCTCCCTCAAAGATATGCAAGAATCATAGGAGGGATTGGGAGAGGGGCAAGCTTTCCAAGGTCAACAATGGTGGGAGAGAAGGGGAAAAACGTGCTTGGAAGACTTGGGGACCAATGGGGAAGAAAGCCCCCTTAAATAGGTCCCCACAAAAACTAGCCGTTTGTGCAGGAATCTGGGACCGGAATATCCGGTCCAAGTTTGGACCGGAATATCCGATCCGAAGATCTGCTCGAAACCTGTTGACTTTAACCGGAATATCCGGTCCCCTTGGAAAAATCCGGTACCAATAATCCGGTCCATGTCAGTGAGCAAATTGGTCTGAAAACTGCCCAAACCGGAATATCCGGTATGCCCCGAATAATCCGGTTCAAATAATCCGGTTCACTCCAGAAGGTTCAAGCTTCCAGTCCTTAGCCATTTTTCGCAGCAACCGGAATATCCGGTCCAGGATGAATAATCCGGACCAAATAATCCGGTTGACTCCAGTAGCTCCAAGCTTCGAGTCCTTAGCCATTTTTCGCAACAAACTCCACAACCGGAATATCCGGTTCCTCCGAATAATCCGGTTCCAAATAATCCGGCTCCTCTCTGTCCCGAATATGGACCAAAACTACCCTAACCGGAATATCCGGTTGCCCGGAATAATCCGGCTAGAATAATCCGGTTGAGTCCAGAACAGAGAGGCTGAACTAGAAACCCCATAACTTTTGCAAATGAACTCCGAACGAGGTAAATCCAATTGCAATGGAAAGATAACAGCAAGGAGTATCCAAACAAAAAGTGAAAATATTGATACCTCAAAGTATGGAGAAGTTACCACACATGGAAGGTGTGGGAACATTCTCAAAGACGAACGGAATATTTTCACCACCGAAAACGCAACAAGTTTTTCTTATGAAATCCGTTTTCGAGAAACCAAGGCTTGTCATGAAGATCACGACAAGCACTAAAACCCAAAGGAGACAAAAGCCAAATAAGAACCAAGAAAGATGATATGCAAAGTATGCAAAGGTTTGAGCTCTCCATAACGATTCGATCGAGTTACTCACTTGAGAGCCCCTCTTGATAGTACGACTATCTATCCTATAACCCGGTCTCCCAAAGACACGAGACCGGTAAAATAGAAAACCTATCAAGATTATACCTTTGCCTTGAGCATTCCACTTGAGCTAGATGATGACGATCTTGACTCTCTCAAGTTGGATCCTCTTTCTTGATTGCGCTTGCTAGCACAAACTCCGCTTGATGAAGACTTGCAAGTTGCTCCCCCATACACCATTATGGGAGAGACTAGCTCCCCCATACACCATTATGGGAGAGACCCTTCGGCAAATCTTCACAAGGCCACAATCTCCAAAAGGGTGGCAAGCATCAAGCATAGGATATCTTCTAGATGCTTCACTTGAGCTTCCACGTCAAGGTCGATGACAAACACCGCTTGACGACGACATAGTCCATGGGCTAAAGAAATCTTCCTTTAGGTTCATGCCCATGGAAAGATACCTAACCACACATAGAGATGCGACACACACATATCATGGGTTAGTTCACAAAGCTATATTGACAATTGCTTACCATACCATGAGATACACAATCCCACTTGGTACAACTTGTAGCTTTGTGTGTTGATCGCTTGCTTGATCAACCTTGTATCTTTGCTTAACACTTCTAAATATGATGTCTTGAAGATGATAATGAAAGATCACCTAATCCTTTTCTTCAAGACATACTAGCAATAAGCTCAACTCAAACCATGACCATTCTTCATATAAATCCATGAATAACAATGGCCATCAAGGAATACTAATAGAGTTCAACACATGAACTCCATTATTTCCTATGGACAATATCTACAAAGGATAACTCAATGCAAACATTAGTCCATAAGGATTGTCATTAATTACCAAAACCACATATGGGGGAACCATGCGCTTTCAATCTCCCCCATTTTGGTAATTGATGACAATCCCTTTTTATGAGGGTTTATATGATGAATAAAGCAAACATGCTAAACAAGAGCAAGGATGCAATAGCATGGAAAGGAAAATGCTTAAGAACGAAACTAAAGCATAAACCAAATTCCCTTAAACCCTCTAAACTTCTCCCCCATTGGCATCCATTGCCGAAATGGGCAAAAAGATTAGAAGGCCAATATAGTAAGAGCTCCCCCATAGAGTATGCATTCCTCATGATATGAGTGAACTCAAGTGCATATATCCAACTATAAATAGATGGAGGGAGATCAAACTATATTGAGGATCCAAAGGTTTACAAGCAAAGTAAAATTGAAGGATACTTTCACAAAGAAGCAACCAACCACAAGGATCCGAAAAACCGATTGACCAACATCAATATTTTGATAGGATCAACCAAGTGTTCTAGAAAATCAAGAGGGAACTCCCCAAGGTACATGCACAATGTTAGATTTGAATTACTATATAATGTGCACAACATGGAATCATCACTCCCTTCTAGATAATTTTGAACACAAACAAGTGCAAGCGAATAGATTGGAAAAGAAGCAAAGCAACTTGCAAACAAACAAAAGTTGAGCAATGAAGATCAAGAAGTGACAAAAAGACTTACTCAACCGAAATAGATGCGTGTGACAAGGAAAAACATTTTTTAGGAGACTAATAGGATGATAGAATCATCAACATAGTCTTTCAATATAAGAGGCACATAGTGCGTATCATGTCTTTCCCATACACACAAACCATCAAAAGAAAGAACACATAGGTCCACAAGCTTTATTAAGATGCAAAAGGAATACCAAAAGAAAAGCAAAGCTTGTGCCTTTTAGGAACCACCAAGGAATATAAAGCAATAAAAAGTGGTCACTAAAGAAATAGAATACCAATTAAAGATGTAACTATTATCGTGTGTATAAATTTCTAAGTGGACAACAATCACAAAGATATATATCCACAAAGAAACATGCACACACAAAATAGGTACAAAGGTGAAGAACATGATATCCAAGAGAGGTTCATTAATATACCAATAAGATTTTTGCTTGAAAGCAAAGCACTAAGCTTAGTTTAATCTTAAGGGGATATAGATGAACACACAAAACTTATCAAAGCATCACAAATATCACAAGGGAAAAGTGATAGTTGGAATGCTTCGATAAAGGTAACGCATATCACAAAAGATTCAAATGGTTTTTGAGAATTTATCAATATTGCATATGAGAGACTTCAAGTAGAAGTTGCTAGATTAATATACTCGGGATTGGTGAATCATGACAATGACTATAAATATCCCCTTAGTATGTAATCATCCCGGCTTACTCATAGTTGCAATTAAGATGCTTTTGATAAGACATTTGCAAGAACCAAATGAAATGCAACAAAAGGAAATCATGCCAAGAAGCAACCTACACAAGGTTGAAATCTAGAAATGTATGCATGAGATAGATACTTGTTACCGAGACGACATTGGTGATGAAGAGGGTGCGAGTTTGATAATCATCGAAGCTTGACTCCTATAATACCATGGTGAGAACACCTTCCTAATGAATGGAGCAAGCAACCAATGTATCTCCATTGTACCTAAAACAAAATTCAAGTACAAAATGGTACCCAAACTCATTGGGTCCAAGGTAGTTAGAACAACTACAATACATAGGACAAGCTCCAAGTAAATATGTGCATATTAATATGAATTTGAATTTCATGCACATCTTAGCCATTTAGGATTTGATGGAGTTTATCCTATATATTGGATCAATGAAAGTAAGCATGCCAAAAGATATATAGTAAATATGCATGCACAAAACTTTCAAGAACCAAAACAAGATACAAATTGGACAAAGAACTAATCAAACCAAGAAGCCACTTACAAGAGTGAAAATAAAGAGAATTGTCCAAAATATATCAAGACCCAAATCAACACATGATTGAGGAAACCAAATAGAGAAGATACCAAAAAAAAACATCAAAGAATAAACAAACCCTCTACACTTTTCATGATAGCACACAAAGTACCAAGACGAAAAGTGTTTGTCTTCCAAAGAGACAAGTCATTGGGAAAACAAACAAATTTAAAGACAACAAGTGTTCAAACGCATATAGGATAGTTCTTCCAATAATAGTGCATTATTTATGATCTTGCATTTGAATACAAAATGCACACAATGGAATCATTACTCTCCATATATATTATTCAAACACTAGTCATGTTTAAATAAAATCAATTAGATGCAATACCAATTTAAAGAACGGTGATCTACTCAATGTAGGATAGCTTCCCCAAGAATAGTGCAACCCAAAGAAGTATGACTTTGACCATAAGTGCACAAGTAAGGGATCATTGCTTTTCCTAACTCAAGAAAGCATAAAACAAATTTTGAGTAGAGCAAGGAAGACACAAAGGAGTTTGAACCAAACAAAATCCTTGGCAAGAAACAAGGCAATATTAGAGCAAAGGCCAAAGTAAATATGATCAATAAATTTACCACATATTATTATAACTTGTCAAAGACAAGAGATGTATGGAGATATTTCTCGGTGGTAGAATTGTTCACAATCATATTCACAAAACATAAGCATGTGACAAAAGATAGGAATAACAAACATGCTTAGATAGAGATTCTTGAAGGCTTCAAATAAAATCGTAAAGCAAGGCAACAAGAAACTCTCGAACAAACAAGATACCAAAGAAGAGAGAGACAGATATTTTAAGCAAATATGGAACTTGTTTGAGCAACATGCCACTTAGGAACAAGATAACTACAATATCAACTCTAGGTGGCAATACCTCACATGTTCACATTTTCTAGGCTTGTAATATGCACATAGCTTATTACTCCCCCATAATGTGATAATCCAATGAAATCAACAAGAGGCAAAAATAAATCCAACTAGAGAAAGTTAATGGACATTTTAGAAATGAATTTCTTATGAGAATGACATACCACATAGAGAATAGATAATATTGATATATCAACACTAAGTGGTATTCCTCATGTACACACATTTTAGGATAGTAAAGTGCAAAGCATATTACTCCCCCAAAATGGGATAGTCCATTAATCTCCCAAAGAGCCAACTAAGATAAGCAATGAAAGCAATGAAGGCTCAACACAAAGAACACAAGTACATGGAGTGCAAACCAACAAACATAACTAGATTACTCAAGATAGGTAAGTAGGAAGCACAACATATACAAACACATGCTAGAAACAAAACTAACATATGCAAGGGAGCAAGCAACTTTCAATGAATATAGATTTAAATACAAGTTACCGCTTGGAGGAACAATGGGCAAGAGATATATATAATCCAAGTGACTTGGCTTGAGGAAATATAATTGATGAAGATCCCTTAATTCTTCATAAAATAGCCAAGTCTCCAATGCCCTCCAACAACACCTATTGATCAAGTTTGAACTTGTTGGTCCCCAACCAAGTTGGGTCCTAAGAGGTTAGTCACAATAGGTTTGGCAACCCAAATGGTTCTTTTCTTGACACCACTTGGAGTACCAACATACTTGGCAAACACATTGCCCACATTATCCTTCCTAATAGAATAAACATCATCAACAAGGATAGGGTTGGATAATGTACCATTAGTGCATGAAGAAGCAAAGTGTCCCTTCTTGCGACAAAGGTAGCAACATCGACTCTTTTCTTTCTTCTCAATAGGCTTCTCAACAAGAGGAGCATTGGCTTGAGTCTTGTTAGGAGGTGGCCGTTGTTCAACTCGTGGTTGAGCATGAGATTGAACAAGAGGCCGCTTCCCTAGTTGCTTCTCACTAAGAGGCTTCTTCTTCAAAGGGCAAGATCTAACATGGTGCCCTTCAATCTTGCACTTGAAGCAAATAATCTTGGCCGGATCTTTGACTTGTTCTTGGCCCTTCTTCTTGTCAATAATGGACTTGTTCTTGAGATTGGAGTTGAATCCAAGTCCACTCTTGTCTTTGGGAAGCCTTCGCACTCTCAACATCTTGTCAAGTGTGGAACTCCCTTCATGACACTTTTCCAAGTCTTTCTTCAAAGAAGTGACTTGGGCCTTGAGCTCTTTAATTTCCTCTACATGGTTAGCAACAACACACGAACTAGAGGAAGTAGATGCTTCATTGTTAGAGCAACAAGGCAAGGAAAGCAACTCATCACAAGATGTAGAAACATTATGAGAGGATGAGTTACTAATACTAGAACAAGGCAATATAGCATTAATAGAAGAGATTGTTCTAGTTACCACATGAGGCTCACAAGATGTTACCTTTGTAGTGATAGCCTCAAGAGCTAATTTTAGCTTAGTATGGGATGCTAGAAGATCCTCATGAGAGCTAGATAGCTTTTCATGGCTTTCTTCCAACTTACCACACTTGCTAGACATCAACTCAAGTTGAGCCCTTAGCTCAACATTCTCCTTCAAAATAGATGCTTCACAAGATGTGGAGTTAGTAGCACAAGCATCATTAGAAATAGAAGAAGATAACTTGGCAAGCTCATTATTTAACCTAGAGTTTTCCTCAATTAGATTAGCATTGCCAATAACAAATTCAACCTTTTCATTTTTAAGCACTTTATATTTAGCATTGGTATGGTCACGTGCTTTAGTGAGATAGGCTATTTGTTCATTATAGAGCTCCTCCATAGATTCAAGTTTCTCCTCAAGAGTAACTCGGAGCTCATACTCTTCCTCAAGAGACATAGTGAGGGATGCCTTTTCATCGGCATCACTTCTTTCAATCTCACCTTTAGTTTCAATTATTTTAGCGCTATAAATAGCAAAAGCCAATATTTCACTAAAAGGAGTGATAGCTTTACTACCTTTAGGGAGATCAAGAAGAACCAACTCACCCTTCTCCATTAAGGAGGCTTCGTCCTCAAACTCTCCATAAAATATATCCTCATCCTCATCCTCATAAGATGTAGTGGGTTCCAAAGGTGGAGATACCTTTGAATCCCTAGCCATAAGGCACATATGAGAAATGGATGGCGAAGATGAAGATTGACTTGAAGCACCAATAAGGTCCATGTCTTGTTCCACCACAATATGGGATTCCTCTACATTGTTAGTCACACAAGTACTAGAGGAAATGGAAGCATTGTTTTTATGAAAACAAGACATAGGAAGCATATCATCATGAGATTTAGTTAAACAACTATTACATGATATGCAAGGACTATCAATACTAGCATGTATGGAACTTTGAGTGCTAGAAGATATTAAGTCCAAAGATAGATAATTGCAATGGGATAGAGATGAAGTATAGTCAATAGCAAATTCACTATCCACAAAGCAATTCCTATCACCACTCACCATATCATTACCTTGTGACAAATCACATGTTGGTGGAGTGGAGAAAGATGTGAACTCATCACGGCCGGAAGTGGATGGAGAACAATCATCCTCAATAATATTGGACACGTCATATATATCTTGAAGTTTTGTCCATAGCTCATGAGCGTTCCGAAAAGGCATGATTGATTTAATAACTACATCGCTCAAAATGCACAAGAGACCATTAGATACAAGAGTATCGAGATAAGAATTTTCCTCATCCTCTAAAGATAAATCTTGAGAATTCTTTGGAGGAGGAAAATCCATATCTACAATTCTCTTAACATACTTTGGACCCATGTCCTCAAGAAAATTAAGAATGCGAATTTTCCAAGCATCATAATTTCTACCATAGAATATAAAAGCGGGATCATGTTCTATTTCTCTAAACGACATCGTACTCTCTAGGATGTAAAGCCTAATAAAGAGAGACGAGGCTCTGATACCAATTGAACGGACAACGACGTCGCCTAGAGGGGGGGGGGGGTGAATAGGCGATTAAAACTTTTCCGGTTAAGGCTTGCTAAATGCGGAAATAAACTAGGTGTTTAAATTAACAAGCATACAACCTAAATATTCTATGGCCAACTAGATGCACCAACAACTTATGCTAAGCAAGACAAGTAACAAGGTGATAGCAAGATATATAACTTCAAGCTCGAAGGCTATCACAATGTAAATTGCATAAGTAAAAAGCTCGGGTATAGAAATAACCGAGGCACACGGAGACGAAGATGTATTCCCGAGTTCCTCCCACAAAGGGGAGTACGTCTCGTTGGAGGGGTGTGAGCTCACCACGAAGGCCTACTCAACGCCACAAAGGCCTCACCCTATTCTCCGATGAACTTCCGCCACAAAGGCCTAGTTCACCTTCCACTATTGGCAACCTTCAAATCCGAGGCACGCATCCACAACTCAATTGGAGGCTCTCGGTGTCACCACAATCTTGGGGCACGCATCCACAACTCAATTGGAGGCTCCCAAGAACACCACAAGTCGTCTAGGGTCCAAGACCCAAGAGTAACAAGCTCACAAACTTTCAACTTCCACGAATCCTCGTGGAGAGAGCAAACCGATGCAACCGATGCAAATGGCAAGAGCACAAGTGCTCAAATCCTTCACTCTCAAATTCCAACAAAGCAACAAATGCTTATGGGGGAATAAGAGAGGAAGAACAATGGAGGAGAAACACCAAGAACTCCAAGATCAAGATCTACTAAGTTTCCCTCACTAAGAAGGAAGATGGATTGGTGGAAATGTGGATCTAGATCTCCTCTACCTTCTCCCTCAAAGATATGCAAGAATCATAGGAGGGATTGGGAGAGGGGCAAGCTTTCCAAGGTCAACAATGGTGGGAGAGAAGGGGAAAAACGTGCTTGGAAGACTTGGGGACCAATGGGGAAGAAAGCCCCCTTAAATAGGTCCCCACAAAAACTAGCCGTTTGTGCAGGAATCTGGGACCGGAATATCCGGTCCAAGTTTGGACCGGAATATCCGATCCGAAGATCTGCTCGAAACCTGTTGACTTTAACCGGAATATCCGGTCCCCTTGGAAAAATCCGGTACCAATAATCCGGTCCATGTCAGTGAGCAAATTGGTCTGAAAACTGCCCAAACCGGAATATCCGGTATGCCCCGAATAATCCGGTTCAAATAATCCGGTTCACTCCAGAAGGTTCAAGCTTCCAGTCCTTAGCCATTTTTCGCAGCAACCGGAATATCCGGTCCAGGATGAATAATCCGGACCAAATAATCCGGTTGACTCCAGTAGCTCCAAGCTTCGAGTCCTTAGCCATTTTTCGCAACAAACTCCACAACCGGAATATCCGGTTCCTCCGAATAATCCGGTTCCAAATAATCCGGCTCCTCTCTGTCCCGAATATGGACCAAAACTACCCTAACCGGAATATCCGGTTGCCCGGAATAATCCGGCTAGAATAATCCGGTTGAGTCCAGAACAGAGAGGCTGAACTAGAAACCCCATAACTTTTGCAAATGAACTCCGAACGAGGTAAATCCAATTGCAATGGAAAGATAACAGCAAGGAGTATCCAAACAAAAAGTGAAAATATTGATACCTCAAAGTATGGAGAAGTTACCACACATGGAAGGTGTGGGAACATTCTCAAAGACGAACGGAATATTTTCACCACCGAAAACGCAACAAGTTTTTCTTATGAAATCCGTTTTCGAGAAACCAAGGCTTGTCATGAAGATCACGACAAGCACTAAAACCCAAAGGAGACAAAAGCCAAATAAGAACCAAGAAAGATGATATGCAAAGTATGCAAAGGTTTGAGCTCTCCATAACGATTCGATCGAGTTACTCACTTGAGAGCCCCTCTTGATAGTACGACTATCTATCCTATAACCCGGTCTCCCAAAGACACGAGACCGGTAAAATAGAAAACCTATCAAGATTATACCTTTGCCTTGAGCATTCCACTTGAGCTAGATGATGACGATCTTGACTCTCTCAAGTTGGATCCTCTTTCTTGATTGCGCTTGCTAGCACAAACTCCGCTTGATGAAGACTTGCAAGTTGCTCCCCCATACACCATTATGGGAGAGACTAGCTCCCCCATACACCATTATGGGAGAGACCCTTCGGCAAATCTTCACAAGGCCACAATCTCCAAAAGGGTGGCAAGCATCAAGCATAGGATATCTTCTAGATGCTTCACTTGAGCTTCCACGTCAAGGTCGATGACAAACACCGCTTGACGACGACATAGTCCATGGGCTAAAGAAATCTTCCTTTAGGTTCATGCCCATGGAAAGATACCTAACCACACATAGAGATGCGACACACACATATCATGGGTTAGTTCACAAAGCTATATTGACAATTGCTTACCATACCATGAGATACACAATCCCACTTGGTACAACTTGTAGCTTTGTGTGTTGATCGCTTGCTTGATCAACCTTGTATCTTTGCTTAACACTTCTAAATATGATGTCTTGAAGATGATAATGAAAGATCACCTAATCCTTTTCTTCAAGACATACTAGCAATAAGCTCAACTCAAACCATGACCATTCTTCATATAAATCCATGAATAACAATGGCCATCAAGGAATACTAATAGAGTTCAACACATGAACTCCATTATTTCCTATGGACAATATCTACAAAGGATAACTCAATGCAAACATTAGTCCATAAGGATTGTCATTAATTACCAAAACCACATATGGGGGAACCATGCGCTTTCATTTACATCACAAGCAAAATAAAATGCCAGCATAATTTTTCCTATATAATAACGGTAGTGTGTAACAAAGCTGCCGATCATACATACATCAGGAAAATACAGTGCATAAATTTTAGTTGATAGAACCCAAAAGCTTCATCATCTTCCTCTTCCAACTTCTGAGAAACGAATCACCTACCAAAGGAAGGATCAAGCATCAGAATTATATAACTAAGGACAAACTAATAACTAAATGGCAATACCGTATGAAAATCAAGATAGCACTAGTGTATCTTAACTCATCCATCAATATAGTTTGCCTATAATAAAACATATGGCCTGATGCTTAGGTTACTAAGGAGAAATTGCACACAAGACACTCTATCTAAAGTAGCAAAAGTTTCAACGTAAAATTAAGATGCAAAGCTAAAATCTAACTCAGAACTGTAGCAAGAGTGCTCCCAACACAACATCACAATTCTGCATATCTAACCTCTACTAACAACACTTAATGATCACAAGAACAACAGATGGTGATTGAACGGCATGCAATCAGAAGATATGAGTCCCCGGAATTTCCATGAACTGCTTGCAGAAAAATAACATCTATAACATACAGAAAGCACCTTGCCGAATCCAATCGATTACTTTTGAAGAGAACTCAACGCTAGGAAAACGGTTCCATGGCCGGGGTTGATGCTCTCCGGCACACAGGAAAGAATCATGTCTCCTACGGGACTACGGATAAACAAAAGATTGCATGTTAAGCCTTACGAAACAGTAGGTCTGCTGAAACCAATTGTGCAATACGCAAGAGCGTAGCAACAGATTATGAAGAAGTCATAGAAACAAGTATAAAATATTACCCTAGATCTTGTCATAAGCTAAAGAACCAACTGAAATCAATTCGTTGGCATTTGTCACTAGCTCATGGACCAATATGTGAGGTGGAAATAAAAATCATAAAAATCTATGATCATAAGTTGTTATATTTTTACAACTTATATCAAGATATAACATTACACGATGCCTCCTTCCATAGATGAGTCCAAGTCTGAGGCCCAACCTTTCCAATAGTTAAATAATAGACACAAGATTATAAAGGTAAAAATACTCCAACAGTTTGATACTGGTAGGCTATATAACACGAAAATCAAAGCAATAGTCTAGAATTGTTTACGGATAGAGACTGTAAATCGACAACACATTAAGCACAAATTTTCTCAGATGCAGGGTGATCAGGAGCAAAACAGCAGAGAGAGGTGGGACAATATCAAAACTGTAGATGGCCAGCAAGCAAGCGTCGTGACATCTACTCAGGGCATTCCTGGCAACAGAAAAGGAGAAAAACAATTAGTATTAAACCACAATATTTAGCCGTAGAAAAATGTTACTAGACGGCATAAAAGATTACATTATTGATAGTGTAAGAATTTTAATGTTTTATTTTAGTTGAAAATAAGTTAAATGCTAAGTACTTTTTGGAACGATGATTTGAAATGATACTAGAATATGCAACATCGATGGTAGCACATATTTATTCTATAGAAAAGATATGTAACAACAAGAAAGACAAAAATGTGTCATACCAATACGTGAGTATAATATAGATCAAAGAAAATTACTTCAATTAATTCTATGGAGAAGATATGTAACAGCAAGCAAGCAAAGGTGTTCTGTCTTGCCAACTAATGGAGCTCTATCTACTGCATTTATGATCTTCAAGATTAACATAGAAGGACATGACAGGTCATGCCATGCAATCAAGAAAACATGTTTATGTTTAAGCGTTGTGTGATCTTCAGCAAGTGGCAAGACATAGGTTATCGTTCAAGTATTCGTGTATATGTGCAAGAGAATGAAGTGTATTAGTGTAGGCATATGCAAATCCTGTCACAGCCTAGTGTGACTAGTATCCCTAGTGCAAATCAGCAGCAGAAGTCACACTTCACAAACAGATATCCTGGCAGTTGATACGTCCATTTTGCATCATCGTTTTATGTTGTTATTTTCTGTTATTCATCGATATATTTCATCTTATGATGCATCCCTTATGTTATTTTATCTTATTTTGCATGTTTCATAATTTTTGGAGAATAAACACCGGGACCAGAATTCTGATGGAAAAAGCACCGTCGAGATACCCTATTTCAGAAGATCAGAAGAAGAAGAAGGGGGACACCGGGGGTGTCTTAGAAGTTCAAAGGACGACTCCAGCCAGAAGGGGAGCCAGAGGAGGCCAACAGGGGCCCACACCATGAGGAGCCCTAAGCCCCATATCATCATCGAAGAATTATTCCACCGCCGCCTCGGGGCGGAAAACACCCGAGAGAGAAAAACTCTCTGGCAGAGAGAAATCTGTCGGGGAAATTCCTCTCTGGAGAGGGGAAATCACCGCCATCGTCACCGTCATCGCTCCGGGCTTCATCGGGATCATCAACATCATCATCCTCATCACCAGCACAATCAGCCTCATCATCCATCGTCAACCCTCTATAACAATAAGGGGCTCCTATCATTTTTTTTACATTAGATCTCTCTCCCGGCGTGGATTACTTGTTAGTAGTTGATGCTTGTGAGATTTATCGGTGTTAGCACTTTATTACCAGATTGTTATCATCCATTATATCACCTCTGATTATGATCCACATGATGTCTTGTTAGTAGTTCATTTAGTTCTTGAGGATATGGGAGAAGTTGTGATGTTAGTAGTGAAGTTATATTGAAGTAATATCTCGTGGTTCGATATTTAAGTTGTGGTGCTATTCTTCTAGTGATGTCATGTGAACGTCGACTACATGATACTTCACCTTTATGGGCCTAGGAGGATGCATTGTGTATTTGGCTACTAATTTTGGGGTTGCCGGAGTGACAGAAACCTAAAATCCGTTAGGAAACCATGCACGAGGGAGCGTAGAATCCCGGAGTTTTAAGGTTGTGGTTAGTCTATCTTAATTACTTTCTTGTATTTGCGGATGCTTACGAGGGTTATAATCACACTATGTATTAGTCCTAGTTGGGAGGTGCATTAGCATAAGTTCAACCACACAACACTTCATGAACCAATGTATATTAATCAACCGTAACGAAAGCACTTGACGAAATTCCCATATGTCCTCGAGAACGTCTGGTAGTCATAAGTAATAAAACCGGCTTGTCCTTTACTCTCAAAAGGATTGGGCCACTCGCTGCAATATTATTTACTGCCCTTTATTTACTCGCACTTTATTTCTCTGCTATATCCAAAACAACCAAAACCTGTTTGCTAGTGTTAGAGTGAATCTTCTATCCAACCTGCTTGTCAACACCTTTTGCTCCTTGTTGGGTTCGACACTCTTATTTATCGAAAGTACTACGATACACCCCCTATACTTGTGGGTCATCAAGACTATTTTCTGGCACCGTTGCCGGGGAGAGAAGAGCTATTGGTAAGAGGAATTAGTAAGAGAAACTTTTACTGTGAGTGATGTTTTTATTTTTGTCTGTTGTTTTATTTCATTATGGAGAATACTTTTGGTTCTCTGTTTAGGGGTACTTCTACCATTGCTACTAGGGTAGTTGGTAACCCGTCTTCTGGTGAATTAGATCCTTATAAAATGACTATGAAAATTGTTGGACGTGTTATGGATAACTGATATTACGGTTATGGAACTGTCCATCCTGGTGATCATTTGCTCTTTATACATGAATTATGCCAGTTATTCAGGCGTGCAGGTATTACAATGGATCAAATTAAAAGGAAATTACTTTCCTTATCGCTGAAAGGAAGAGCCTCTGAATGGTTTAAATTACTGAAGAATGGTGATTCTATTGGATGGGAGGAAATTGTTCCTCTCTTTTATTCTAAAGTCTATCCTCCTAGTGAGATTCATAAAGACCGGAATCAAATCTATAATTTCTGGCCTCTTGAGGGAGAGAGTATGCCCAAGCGTGGGGGAGAATGAAGTTATTAATGCTTAAATGTCCCGTTCATGAACTCCCGAGAAATATTGTTATCAATAATTTTTATGCAAGGCTTTCTCTTCATGATAAGGTATATTGGATGCTTCTTGTTCTAGATCATTCACACGTATGAAGGAAGAAGCTAAATGGGATCTTCTTGACCGTATTCAAGAAAACACTGAAGGATGGGAGAACGACAAAGGTAGAAAGTCAGGTATAAATTATGATTATGAATGCATTAAATCTTTTATGGGAACCAATAATTTCTATGATGTTAGTGCTATTTGTGGTCTTGATTCTCAAATCTTTGCAAACTGTCGTAAAGCTTTTTCCTCCTATCTTGATATTCCTAAAAATAATTATCACAAGTACCATGCACCTTATAAAGATATTGTTCCTGCTAGTAATATAGAAGTGCATGATGTTAATCCTGCTGTTTCTGAGCCATATGTTGAAAAAATGCCTTTCCCTGCTAAGGTGAAAGAACACTCTATGGTGGCTACTGTTGTTAATAAGAGTAATAAGAAATCTATTGAACCTGATGAACAAATAACTGTCGAACCTGCTGTAGCAATAGTGAAAGATCTTGTTTGTGAAAATGTGGAGGATGAACACATTATCTTTTGTGAGGATGCTTCTGATATTGTTTCCCATCCTCATAGACCTAAGAAAACTAGTGTTCCTGTGCTTTCTGTTAAGATTGGTGATTATTGCTATTATGGTTTGTGTGATCTTGGTGCTAGTTCTAGCGCTATACCTTATGAGCTTTATAGAGAAATTATGCATGAAATTGGTTCTTGTGAGCTCGAAGATATTGATGTGGTTATTCAGTTTGCTAATAGAGAAACTGTTTTTCCGATTGGTATTGTTAGAGATGTGGAAGTTTTGTGTGGTAAGACTAAATACCCCACTGATTTTCTAGTACTTGGTAGGGCTGCTAGTAAGACTTGTCCTATTATTTTTGGTAGACCTTTCTTGAACACTTGTGGCGCTATTATTGATTGTAAAAGAGAGAAGATTTTGACTAAATTTGATGGAAAATATTATAGTTCAATTTCTCCAAATTTGCTAGAGCACCTTATGAATCTAAATTGCCTGATGAGAATTTTAAAGTTGAAAAACTTGCTTCTATTGCTCTTGCTCCTAACAATGCTTTGCAGCAATATATTGAGGACCATGAGAGTGATGTTTTTATGGAAGAGAGAAATGAGATTGACGATATTCTTCTTCGTCAACCGGTAATACTGAAACACAATTTGCATGTGGAAGACGTGGGTACAACATTACCACCCAAGGAGCATCCCGTCTTTGATTTAAAACCTCTGCCTGATGATCTTAAATATTCTTATCTTGATGATAAGAAAATATATTATGTTATTATTAGTGCTAAACTTTCAGGTGAAGAAGAGGAAAGATTATTGGGAATTCTAAAGAAACACCGTGTAGCTATTGGATATACTCTTGATGATTTGAAGGGAATTTCTCCTACTATATGTCAGCATGCTATTAATATTGAATCTGATGCAAAGCCAGTAGTTGAACATCAACGCCGTTTAATTCCTAAGATGAAGGAAGTGTTAATAAATGAGGTATTAAAACTTTTTGATACTGGTATTATTTTTCCCATTGCTGATAGTAGATGGGTGAGCCCTGTGCGCTGTGTCCATAAGAAGGGAGGAATGACGTTGTGCCTGATGAAAACAATGAGCTCATTCCACAAAGAGTAGTAGTTGGTTATAGAATGTGTATTGATTTTAGAAAGGTTAATAAAGTCACTAAGAAAATCATTATCCTTTACCCTTTATTGATCAAATGCTAGAGAGGTTTTCTAAGAAAACTAATTTTTGCTTTCTTGATGGTTATTTTGGGTTTTCTCAAATTGATGTTAGGAAGCAAGATCAAGATAAAACAACCTTTACTTGTCGTTATGGTACTTATGCTTATAGACGTATGCCTTTTGGTTTGTGTAATGCTCCTTCTACTTTTCAAAGATGCATGTCTGCTATTTTTCATGGTTTTTGTGAAGAAATTGTGGAAGTATTCATTGACGATTTCTCCGTCTATGGAACTTCTTTTGATAATTGTTTGCACAACCTTGATAAAGTTTTACAGAGATGTGATGAAACTAATCTTGTTCTTAATTGGGAGAAATGCCACTTTATGGTGAATGAAGGAATTGTTCTTAGACATAAAATTTCTAAAAGAGGTATTGAAGTTGACAGAGCTAAAGTGGAAGCCATAGAGAAAATGCCCTGTCCTAGGGATGTTAAAGATATTCGTAGTGTTCTTGGTCATGCTGGTTTTTATAGGAGGTTTATTAAAGATTTCTCTAAAATATCAAAACCTCTTACTAATCTTCTTCAAAAAGATGCACCATTTGTTCTTGATGATGATTGTAAGGAAGCTTTTGAAACTTTAAAGAAGGCTTTAACCACTACACCTATTGTTCAACCACCTGATTGGAATTTACCTTTTGTAATTATGTGTGATGCTAGTGATTTTGTTGTCGGCGCTGTTCTTGGATAACGCATAGATAAGAACTTGAATGTTATTCATTATGCTAGTAAGACTCTTGATGCTGCTCAAATGAATTATGCTACTACTGAAAAAGAGTTCTTAGTTGTAGTTTTTGCATGTGATAAGTTTAGGCCTTATATTGTTGATTCAAACGTTACTATTCATACTAATCATGCTGCTATTAGATACCTTATGGAAAAGAAAGATGCTAAGCCTAGTCTTATTAGATGGGTGTTGCTTTTGCAAGAGTTTGATTTAAATATTTGGATAGGAAGGGTGCTGAAAATCCTGTTGCTGATAACTTGTCTAGATTGGAAACCATTACTTTTCCTCATATTCCTGTTAATGATAGTTTTCTAAATGAACAGTTGGCTCCAATAAAGGTAAAACCCCAAGATAGTCCATGGTATGCTTATTATGCTAACTTTATTGTTTCAAAGTATTTGCCTCCAACATTTACAGCTCAACAAATAAGAAAATTCTTCTATGATTTGAGGAATTATTTTTGGGATGACCCACATTTATATAAAGAAGGAGTAGATGATATTATGAGAAGATGTGTTCCAGATCATGAACAACGTGAAATATTAAAGAAGTGCCATGGTAGTGCTTATGGAGGACATCACGCTGGAGATACGGATGGCAAATTGGCAATGGGACCCCGAAACCCGCAAACCCGATGGGTACCCGCCTTAAATGGGGAGGGTTTGGTAAAATGTTCGACCCGCCAGGTCTAATGGGGCGGGTATAGGGGTGCCAAACCCGTACCCGCATACCCGCAGACCCGCTCTAAGTTCTAATCATATCCCTAATAATTCTATGCTTAATCACACGTCCACGAGTTATGGACCACAAACCTCACACATCACATGGACGCTTTGGAATTTGGAATCCCGAAAACAACACACGTACCCACGTGTCTATTCCCACCAACCTCATCCAAATATTCCATTGTTTTATTCCTCACATATGTCGGTGTCGCTCCTTAAATGGGTACCCGTTGGGGCCCCGAACCCGGCCGGGTCGTGGGTATGGTAAGAAATGAGACCCGACAAGTTAAATGGGGCGGGTATGGGGGGCGCCGACCCGGCCCCGAACCCGGTGGGTGCCATCCGGAGGTGGAGATAGAACCGCACAAAAGCTTCTACAATCAGTTTTTTATTAGCCTACCCTCTTTAAAGATGCACGTAAATTTATTTTATCTTGTGATGAATGTCAAAGAGTAGGGAATATTTCTAGACATCATGAAATGCCTATTAGTTATTCTCTTGTTATTGAACCTTTTGATTGTTGGGGATTTGACTTTATGGGTCCTTTTCCTCCTTCGAATGGTTATACTCATATTCTTGTTGTTGTTCAATATGTTACTAAGTGGGTAGAAGCTATACCTACTAAAAGTGCTAATGGTGAGACCTCTATAAAAATGCTTAAAGATGCTATTTTCCCTAGGTTTGGTATGACTAGATATCTTATGACTGATGGAGGTTCTCATTTTATTCATGGTGGTTTTAGAAAGACCCTTGCTAAATATGATGTTAATCATAGAATTGCCTCAGCTTATCATCCTCAAACGAGTGGACAAGTAGAATTATCAAATAGAGAAAATAAATCTATCTTGGAAAAGACTGTTGATAAATCTAGGAAGAATTGATCAGATAAGTTGAATGATGCTTTATGGGCTTATAGAACTGCTTATAAAAATCCTATGGGTATGTCTCCCTATAAAATGGTTTATGGAAAAGCTTGTCACTTGCCTTTAGAATTAGAACACAAAGCTTATTGGGCAGTGAAAGAATTAAACAAAGATTTTAAACTTGCTGGTAAGAAAATAATGCTTGATTTGAATCATTTAGATGAATGGAGATGTGAAGCTTATGAAAATGACAAACTCTTTAAGAAGAAAGTTAAACAATGGCATGATAACAGAATACTTAAAAGAGAGTTTCATGTTGATGAGCGAGTTCTATTGTATCGGTCTCGTCTCAGATTTTTTTGCAGGGAAATTACTCTCCCGATGGGAAGGACCTTATATTATTGAAGAAGTGTATCGCTCGGGTGCAATCAAAATTGCTTCCCTCAAGGATAACACTACACAAGTGGTAAATGGACAAAGACTCAGACATTATTTTTCTGGGGATTCCTATGATGAAGATGTGGATGTTATTCAAGTAATAACTCCGGAGATGTTCATTAGGGGGAAGATTCCAGAATCTGCAGAGTCTATTTTGGAATAGGTAACAGTTTAGCTAAGAAAAAGTTCGCGAATTTCCTTTTCAATTATTAATTATTGATTTTTGGAAAATATGAAAAATACCGAGCTGAAGAGGAGTTGGAGAAGGTGCCCGGAGGCACCACACCACTAGGTGGCGCGGGCCCACCCTTGGGCGTGCCAGCCTATGGTTTGGCCGCCTCGGAGCCCCTCTACGACTCGTTTTCGATCTGGACTTTCCTTTCGTTATGCATATTTTTTCTATATAACCCCCCGGACCCCCCGAGGTCCGTATATCGTTTTCTCGTCGTGTTTCTGTATCGAGTTGTTTCTGCCAGGATCTGTTTTCAGTTTTAGAAGCATCATGGTCTCCACCAACAATAACAAGGGGAAGGGACCGAAGGAAGATGATCTCCAAGACCGCAAGCCGGAGGAGGAGATCGAGAGTGGAGCTGAAGGAGATGTAGAAGAAAACCCACGAGTGCATCCACGCGCCACCATTGCAAGCATTGGAGTGGTTGCAAAGCCTCGCAAGCAAGTAACGAAGATTAGCACCGGAGGGAAGGCCCCACGTCACTGCTTAGCTTCAAGGACACCCCTTTCAGGCATAAAGAAACCTTTCCGTACTTCTTGGTGGGATACCCGAGGCAGATTTGCCTTCTCGCTGGGATATGGATCGTTCTAACCGTGCGGAATGAAGGAAGCTCTCAACCTAAGGAAGAGTGGGGGGGGATCTTGGCGGCTGGGATTCACAGTTTGACAGGCATGCAAACTGTATTGATCACAATACGAAGGTGATGTGTATGCTTAAGTTCGCAATTGAAGACCTGAACAAGTCAATTGATAAGCTCACCGAGAAGGATTCACCACCACCATCGAAGAATTGATTTGTCATTGGTATTGGCATCCCCTTGGCTTGTTCCAAGCTTGGGGGAGTGCCGCGGTATCACTTTTATCTTGCACCCATTTTCCTGTTTAGTAGAGTCATATCTTGAGTAGAGGAAATATCATATAGTATGGTTGGAGTATGTAAGTGTTGCTCCTTAGTTGGTTATCGTTGTATCCCTTGGTTTGAGTTGTCGTAATGAAATATTAATGAGAAGTTTCATCATCTACTTGTTGCACTTTATTTTAGTTTGCAATTTTGTTATGTGATTAATCTTGTTATTAGTATTGGTATCAATTTTGGAGCTTCTAGATAATCTAGTTGGTTTTGGCAAACTTAGCATTTGTTAGTAGCAACAATTCGTTGAGACTTAAGTAGAAAAGAGGGAGTTGCATGTAGATATATTATTCCATGATCTTTCTTCTTTGTTAACCCATAAGCTTAGTATTCTCAAATAAGTTTGTTTGCACCTTCAAGGAAGATTGCATGATTGCCTTTATCATATATGTTTTTGTTTGTTTTGCTTCAATTCGTATGCTTGCTACCCAACCTTGCTAGCCAAAAACCTGTACTGAGAGGGAATGCTTCTCGTGCATCCAAACCTTGAGCCCCAAAACCTTGCCATTTGTGTCCACCATACCTACGTATGTGTGGTAATTCACCGCCACTCCAAGTAAATTGCTCATGTGTTACCTTTAAAACCTTCAAAATTATCCATGTTTTGTGTTCCTGTTTGAGCTCATGAGGACGCAAATAGAGAATCTTTATCTCACTTGTTGATTGTACTTAGACACCTGGACTAGTGGCTTCATCCGCTTATCAAAATGCTAGAAGACCTGGCAGCGGGGTGCCTAGCCCCAAATAATAATACAAATTCTGTTCAATCCTTTTGCCCCTGATTTATCGGTCAAAGCATAATTGTGTAAACAAAAGAGAAAGAGGGATGACCTTCTATAGCATTTGCGTCCTTCAATGGGAGCCGCTCTTGTGAGTCTAGTTGGCTTGTGACGTAATGTATTTTCTGTTTGCCATTCGTTGACATAGACATACACACCTCTAAAAATATAGACACTCCTCCATGGTATGCGATTGTTGGCAGGCACCCGAGGATTCAGTTAGTCATTGTTTGTGTAAGATGGATGGGAGGAGTGTCAAACTTTTATACCTCTGTTTTACAAAATGAAATCTCTAGCACATGAGTGATCAATGCTTCCCTCTACGAAGGGCCTATATTTTACATTTATGTTGAGTCAGTAAACCTACTTCCTTCTGTCTAAGCAAGCATTTGAGTTGTTGTGATTCATTCAGCTACATGTTGATTGACTCAATCATGTTCTTTATTCTTCTTTGTTTCTGCAAATGCTTTTATCTGCTTGAATACCACTTTAAAAGTTACCAATGTTTGCAAACATACCATTATAATTGAGCATGATAAACTCTGCAATATAGCTCTAGTATAAAAGACTTTAATCGAAAGATAAGTACACTCTTAGTTGTTCTCTGACCAAGAACGAAGTTTGCCTTCACCAATTGTGATTTACTTTTTTCACCTTTGTCGTTACTTTACTTGTTTCAAGTTTGATTATATGAGGAGAGTTGCTGTCTAAATTGACTTGTTCTTTTTAGATGTGATGACTCTTCTCCGTATTTTATTTTATCGACACCTCACTCCATAAACTTGTGGTCATGTTTATCGAGTTCAGTTTCTCTTGGGGACAAGCGAGGTCTAAGCTTGGGTGAAGTTGGTACGTCCATTTTGCATCACCGTTTTATGTTGTTATTCATCCATATATTTCATGTTATGATGCATCCCTTATGTTATTTTATCTTATTTTGCATGTTTCATAATTTTTGGAGAATAAGCATCGGGACCAGAATTCTGATGGAAAAAGCACCGTCGAGATACCCTATTTTAGAATATCATAAGAAGAAGGGGGACATCGGGGGAGTCTTAGAAGTCCAGATGAGGACTCCAGCCAGAAGGGGAGCCAGAGGGGGAGCCCTGGCCGCGCCACCAGGAGGTGTGGCCACCCTGGCCCACCTCTGGTCGACATCTTTCGCGTACTTGACCCCCAGGGAACCCTAAGCCCCATACCATCATCGACGAATTATTCCGCCGCCGCCTCGGGGTGGAAAACAACCAAGAGAGAAAAGTTGTCTGGCAGAAAGAAATCTGCCAGGGAAATTCCTCTACGGAGAGGGGAAATCACCGCCATCGTCACCGTCATCGCTCCGGGCTTCATCGGGATCATCACCATCATCATCCTCATCACCAGCACCAGCACTCTCATCATCCACCATCATCCCTCTATAACAATTAGGGGCTCCTATCGTTGTTTTACATTAGATCTCTCTCCCAGTGTGGATTACTTGTTAGTAGTTGATGCTTGTGAGATTTATCGTTGTTAGCACTTTATGACCAGATTGTTTTCATCCATTATATCACCTCTGATTATTATCCATATGATGTCTTGTGAGTAGTTCGTTTAGTTCTTGAGGACATGGGAGAAGTCATGATGTTAGTAGTGAAGTTATATTGAAGTAATATCTCGTGGTTCGGTATTTAAGTTGTGGTGCTATTCTTCTAGTGGCGTCATGTGAACGTCGACTACATGATACTTCACCTTTATGGGCCTTGGAGGATGCATTGTGTATTTAGGTACTAATTGTGGGGTTGTCGGAGTGACAGAAACCTAAACCCCCGTTAGTAAATCAATGCACGAGGGAGCGTAGAATCCCGGAGTTTTAAGGTTGTGGTTAGTTTATCTTAATTACTTTCTTGTATTTGTGGATGCTTACGAGGGGTATAAGCACAAGTATGTATTATTCCTAGTTGGCGGTGCATTAACATAGGTTCACCCACACAACACTTCACGAACCAATGTATATTAATCAACCGTAACAAAGAGAAAACACTTGACAAAATTCCCATGTGTTCTCGAGAACGTTTGGTAGTCATAAGTAATACAATCGACTTGTCCTTTACTCTCAAAAGGATTGGGCCACTCGCTGTAATATTATTTAATGCACTTTATTTACTCACACTTTATTTCTCTACTATATCCAAAACAACCAAAAACCAGTTTGCTAGTGTTTACAGTGAATCCTTTGTCCAACCTGCTTGTCAACACCTTCTGCTCCTCGTTAGGTTCGACACTCTTATTTATTGAAAGTAATACGACACACCCCCTATACTTGTGGGTCATCAGCAGTCTGGCCAGGTTCAAGATTCACACATGCCATCTTTAGTAGTACCATGTTATCAAAAAATGGTGCAAGACCCCCAAAGTCATCTAGTTTCAGCGAAACAAGGCCGGGAGCAGAAACATGGAATCGGTAATTGCCCTCAAAGTGGCTGTCAGTGATGCTCAAATGCTTCAGGGGGCTAAAAGATATGCCTAGTAGGCCTACACCTTCAAGGTCTACTGCTCTGAGATGCGCAGAGGAAATTTGCAGGTCACACGGGTAGAGGTATTCAGTGTAGTCCAAGCTGATATCAGAGGGGAAGAGGAGGTAGTGGGCATGCGTACCAGACCTAGAGGGAAGTGGAGTCGTGGGAGATCTTGTAGTCCTTGTAGAGGAAGTATTTGTCACATGCATCCACGGCTGCCTCCCTTGTCGACCCGGCCTTGATGTTCCCGAGCATGATCTTGCGGCCACTTCACCACTCGCGCCCTGAACAACAAGTGGATCAACAACCGTAGGAATAGAACAGAGTAAGTGAACCGAGAGAAGGAGGTCATGGTCACCTTTTATACGTGTGGATCTCAATTTCTAAGCCGACGTAGAGTGTGAAATCGATGACGTCGGCGAGGGTTCGATGTTGTGGGTCTGCCTGCCGCCGTCCAAGACCATGGCGATGACGAGCTCGGCGGTGGAGTCCCGTACAACGACCTCGACGACGCCATGGGAGCGCGACTGTGTTATCGGCGCAAGGACGGTGTCCAGAAGTGAGGTGAGGCTGACGCGGTGGAGCTAGGGGATGGCGCGGCGGAGCTAGGGCCCGGCGCGACGGAGGTGGATTGGGATGCGTTGCAGTGCGGGGCTCGCGTCTGGTGCGATCAGCTCGAGGGAGAGGCGTCGCTCGCATGAGAGAGGGAAATGGTGGAGACGAGGGAGAGAGGAGAGGCGTTGGATCGGCAAGCTAGGGTTTGTGCCTTTGTGGTGGCGAGGAGCTAGATTTATTCTAGGGGCGCACGCCTCCCACCGTCGGATGGGCATCCGATGATCTGGGATGCTCCATTCCCTGTCCAACAGGCCTAAGGGCCAGTAGGGGATGGAGCAATAGCTAGATGGGCCAATTTCGGCTCAGTTCAGTAAAGTAGTTATGAAAAAAAACTCTCAAAGTTTTACTATTTATGTCGTCTCATAAAAACAAAATTATTATTTATGTGAAGAACCTCCAAAAACAATTGATACAAAATTGTACTACATAAATTTTGGAAAAACTAGAGCACATTTTATGCATAATTAAACTAGTATTAGACCATATTTGATGTAGCATTTTCCATTTTCTGAGTGTCAAAAATGACATTTTTGTGAAGCACCTACCAAAAATATGTTACAAAATTGAAATAAATAAATTTATAAAGCTATTATACCATATTTGATCTACAGATAACCAAATTGCTTACTCTAAAAATCTTTACATACACCTCTTTTGAAAAAGACAAATTTTCGCGTATTCAAGTGAAAGCGGGTCATATCTAAACTATAGGTGCCTTTTAGTTAGCTCATGTTGTTTGTAAACATCATTTTTAGGTAAAAAAAGTACCTATTTCATCAGAGATACACCAAGAGTTTTGCGAGATTCAACACCTAGCTACAAACGGTCATGTCCCCCTTTTGACCGTATTTCGAAATCGGCATAAAAGGTTCAAAAAATGGATAACCTTCACAATGTGTCATCATATGTGACCTAGTAACCATAGAAAATAATAAACTTGAAATACGCTAATTATCGCGAAAAAGTGTTCACAGAAATGAGCCATCATCTACGAAGATTCATGACTTTCGGGCCAAATGACGGATGTTATGACCACTTTCACGACATAGTTTGTTTAAATGTGCCTATATTCCACACAAAAAATGCATATTGGAACAACGAATAATGTTGACGAAGAAAATTTTATTTTTCTTTGAATAAAAATACCATATTCCATTTCGGAGTGTCAAAAATAGTTTATTTTGTGGAGCACCTATTAAAAATATGTTACAAAATTGTACCAAATAAAATTATAAAGTTATTATGCCATAGTTGATCTACAAATAACCAAATTTATTCCTCTAAAACATTTTCACCCACCTCTTTTGAACAATATAAATTTATGCCGATTCAGCTGAAATCGGGTCAAACCTGAAGTATAGGTGCCTTGTAGTTTGCTCATGTTTTTTCCGTAAAAAGCATTTTTAGGTACAAAGGTACCTATTTCATGAGAGATACACCAAGATTTTTGCGAGATTCAACACCTAGCTACAAACGGTCATGTCCTCTGTTTGGACCGTATTCCGAAATCGGGATAAAAGGTTTAAAAAAGTGGATAACCTTCGCAATGTGTCATCATATGTGACATAGTAACCATAAAAAAAACTTTGAATACGCCAATTATCGCGAAAAAGTGTTCACAGAAATGAGCCATCATCTACGAAGATTCATGGCTTTCAGGCCAAATGACGGATGTTATGGCCACTTTCATTGCATAGTTTGTTTAAATGTGCCTATATTCCACACAAAGATGCATATTAAAACAACGAACAATGTTGACAAAGAACATTTTATTTCTTTGAATAAAAATATCATTTTCCATTTTCGGTGTGTCAAAAATGGTTTTTTTTTGCGATGCACCTATCAAACACATGTTACAAAATTGTACCAAATAAAATTGTAAAGTTATTATGCCATATTTGATCTACAAATAACCAAAGTTCTTCCTCTAAAAATATTTTCGTCCACCTGTTTTGAAAAAGACAAATTTCTGCCAATTCAGGTGAAAGCGGGTCAAATTTGAACTACAGGTACCTTGTAGTTTGCTCATTTTTTTTTTATAAAAAATCAATTTTAGGTACAAAAGTATCTATTTCATAAGAGATACACCAAAATTTTTGCGAGATTCAATACCTAGCTACAAACAGTCATGTCCCCCGTTTTGACCGTATTCCGAAATCGACATAAAAGATTCAAAAAAGTTCAAAAAAATCAAAAAAATGGATAACCTTCGCAATGTGTTATCATATGTGACCTAGTAACTATAAAAAGTAATAAATTTGGAATACGCCAATTATCGCGAAAAAGTGTTCACAGAAATGAGCCATCATCTACGAAGATTCATGGCTTTCGGGCCAAATAACGGATGTTATGGCCACTTTAATGACATAGTTTGTTTAAATGTGCCTATATTCCACACAAAGATGCATATTGGAACAACGAACATTGTTGACAAAGAAAGTTTTATTTTTCTTTGAATAAAAATATATTTTCCATTTTCGGAATGTAAAAAATGTTTTTTTGTGAAGCACATATTAAAAATATGTTACAAAATTGTACCAAATAAAATTATAAATTTATTATCCCATATTTTATCTATAAATAACGAAAGTTCTTCCTCTAAAAATATTTTCACCCATCTCTTTTGAAAAAGATAAATTTCTGCCGATTCAGCTGAAAGCCGGTCAAATCTGAACTACAGGTGCCTTGTAATTTACTCATGTTTTTTTTATAAAAATCATTGTTAGGTACAAAAGTACCTATTTCATCGTAGATACACCCAGATTTTTGCGAGATTCAACACCTAGCTACAAACGGTCATGTCCCCCGTTTTGACCGTATTCTGAAACGGCATAAAAAGTTCAAAAATATTTTAAAAATTGGTAAAACCTCCACAATGTGTCATTATATGTGACGTGGCATCCATAAAAAATAATAAACTTGGAATAACTAAAAAAAATCCTCCATTTTTATCTTGCATTTGAATTTAAAAGAGTAATCCAAAATTTCAATTAAGAATCTTCACAATCCTTTATTTAAAATTATCCAAAACAATATATGATGCAATTCGTAAACTTAGTGGTAGTTTGTATGTTATTTTGACTACAAAATACCCTAATAGCCTATAATGATAGGGTACATAAAAAACCCAAAAATTATTTGGATACAATTGGAGTTCAAAATCTAAAAAAAAGAAAAGGAAAAAAAAGAGAACCAACCCAGGCCTAGCCTATCCTATCCAACCGAGGCTGACCAGCCCGCTTGCATTTCTGGAAATGGGCTTTGGCCCAGTACGTTTCATTAATGTAGAAATGGCTTTTCACTTAGCATGTATCACAAGCAGTTCGTTGGCTATGTGGTTACGAGGACTTGTAGCCTTGGAGGCTTGGGGGCGCGGGTTTGAACCCTGGCGTTGCCCCCCCCCCCCCCCCCCCCCGTTCGGGTTCTCCTGGTCAGCTGAGCGTGGCTTGCATGTCGGGGATCCACCCATGTTGGGCCTGCATGTCAGTTCGTTGGTTTGCATGTCGTATGTGTATAGTATTAGTCAAAGTCAGTGGAGAAAATGACACATAAGCCAAAATTACAGCTAAGGAGGACAACTAAGCACGACATGTAAGCAAAAAAAATGAACAACTAGACATGACATGTAAGCAAAAAAATGATGAAGTGGCGCAATGCATTGGTGTTGTCTTATGACTGATTTGTGTAAGGATATCATGACTTTTCTAAACAAAATAGTCTTTATGCTTTCAGGTTCGAACCCTCCAAAACAGCCAATGACCAATTGATTCGAAATGGTCATGGATCCATGACCAGTTCATCCACGTTCATTATAAAATGGTCATGTATCAAGATATTTCTTGTAGTACGCTATGGGAAGGAGGTAAAACGATTGATCACTTTCCTACATGTTGTTTTCTGCTATTATACTTTTCCTTTTCTCATAGGCTTGGAAAAAATATTAGTTGGTATGTTTTTTGGTTCATGTTCCGCCGCTGGAAAGAAAAGTTGTCGCCTCCACTTCCGCCTCCTCCTAATCGGTTCCCCTTTCCTTTGGCCGGCCTCGCCGGCGTCAGAAGTGGTGGTGAACCCGATCTATGAGTTGAATTTCTTGTAAAAATAGGTTTTCTAACTGATTAGGCTAGTTTTTTGGTGGCCGCTGTTCAACGGCGAGATCTCCTTCCCGACGTGAACGGTGGTGTTCAAAGATTCAGTTTGTCTAGGTATGGTCCTTCAGATCTTACTTTGTCGGATCGGTTTTGGATCTTTTCTCATGGTTGCCACGAGGAGGATTGTCCTTGCAATATTTGCATCCCTCTTATTCTTACGCCGTTGACTTTGAGCCTTACCAGTATCCCCGATGACACACGTCAACAAATAAAGCTCCACTAGTATATCGGTAATATCTGAATAATACCATAAGTTCATTTCAAGGCCCAAAATGTAAAGATCATGTAGTGTTTGAATTTTAAACGAAAGCGAGTTGTTGGTAAAAGAGGTGCCCCTTTTTCATTGTTAGGTTATGTGGTCTCACCTCTGAAAATGTATGACATAAGAGCTCAGCACTGCAATATGAAGCTTCAAATTTATCATGAATGCAATTTTTTACTGATAGTGCAAACTACGCACCTCCTTGATTGTGGATGTCCTAATTGAACAATCACTGAATCTGTCAAGGCATGTCATTGACCTCCTGTCAACTCGGATACAGAAACAACAGTATGAAATACTGGATTCAATCTTATGACTGCCACCTTTGATGGAAGAGTTAGAAGTGGTGCCTCGAACTGTAACACACTTACCGCCTGCTTAATGGATGGCCTCCCCACGCGATCAGGGTGTGTGCACTAGAGGCCGACTGTGATAACACACTGCATCTCACGATAGTCAAACTCTGTACCAAGTCGAGCATCAGCAACATCAAGAATTCTTCTACTTGTGCATGAATCACGGACCCAATGAACAAGATGGATTACGTCCTCAGCCTCTTCACGAGCCACTACGGGCCGCTTGCCACACACGATCTCTAGGAGGAGGACGGCACCAAAAATGTAGACATCAGATTCGACACTGGCCCTCCCAGTGACCACACACTCAGGGTCCATATAACCCATAGTTCCTGCAAGTCCTGTAGTGTACGGTTCTCCCTCGTGGTTGACCAGTCTTGCCAACCCAAAGTCGCCCAGCTTGGCGCTAAATGACGCGTCTAATATTATGGTGCTTGGCTTGATGTCTCATTGCAGAACACATTGCTTCCATTCTTGTACTCCCTCCGTTCAACAATAGATGACTTCCATTTGTCTAAAGTGGATGTATGTAGACACTTTTCAACAATAGATGACTTCCATTTATTTAGAAGTGGATGTATCTAGACATCTTTTAGTGTCTACATACATCCACTTCTAGACAGATAGAAGTCATCTATTGTTGAATGGAGAGATTATTGTTGAACGGAGCGAGTAGATAGAGAAGTGCAAAGCCAAGTCCAAGCATAACCTGGTACCTACGTTCATAAAGTGTCGCGGGTGTAGGAATCACATGTGAAAAACAATACGGAAACCATAGTGTTAATTTAAGAAATAAGCTAGGCGAATGCCTACCTGCCTGTCGATGGTAGTATGTTTCCGGTGCCGTATAGATGGGTGTCACAGCTCCTGTCGGGCATTAATTCATAGACGAGAAGCAGCTCACCGCCACCATGACACCAACCGATGAGCTGCACGAGGTTTCGGTGCAGAGACGTACTCTTTCTTCCCCTGTTTTGAGGTCTTTGACACCCTCTTGATATCATCCTCAAGGTTCAATTCCTTGAGAAATCCCCTGTACACCGAGCCGAAGCCACCTTCTCCGAGCTTCCTGTCGCCGAAGAAGATGTTGGCTGCAGTGGACAATTCTGTGTACCGAAATCGCTTTGGTCCATTCCCTTTCTCGAAGTCGTCTTCCAAGGAGAGCTCGTCATCCCCATGCATACCCTCCCAGTGGATTTTAGCAAACTTGTTTACCATAGCCCTATGCGGAGCCAAATCAAGAAGCATATAGCCCTCTCTCAAAAATAATTTAAATTTACCCTTTTGCAGGACTCCATTCTAATGTACTCCCTCCGTTCCAAAATAGATGACTTCCATTTATCCAAATGTATGCATGTATGTAGACATGTTCATGTCCACATAAATGCATGTATGGACAAAATGAAAGTCATCTATTTTGGAACGGAGGGAGTAGCATGACGGCCCGAGAAGACATGGCCACGAACGACGGAGGAAGCAGCGACGTCGCCGGTGCGCCTCTCCGTCCTCGCCACCGCTGGTAGGTAGCTCGGCTGTGGAGCTCTCCTCTCCCCAGTAGGGGGATGGAGGAGCCCTCCCTCCGGGGCTGTTGCTAGGCGGACGTCGCCGACGAGGTCGACGAGGAACGCGCACTGGAGGTGGAGTTGCTGCGCCGTTGCGCAATCCCGGCATCGCCGACTCTAGGGGACTACTTGGCAGTGGCTCGCCCGGGCAGAACGCGTAGACCTCGGAGGGTGTGCGGTTTTGGACAGTGGCGAACTGCGCCCGGGATAGGCGGCCCCCTCTTGAACCTGCGGCGAGTCACGCGCCGGCGCCGCTTCGGACGCAGCGATTACTCCGCTCCGGTGGGAACCACGGGGAGAGGCCCTGGGGATCCCCTTGCGCCGAGTGGACTGCGGCCTCGCGGCGGCTTGCAGGTGCGGACGGGGGGGCCGGAGCTGCCACCGCCTCCGGGGACGACGCAGTCGACGTGCGAGCAGCCAGACGAGGACATCTCCGCGCGGGCTAACCCTAGCCCATCTCCCAAGCCCACCATGGCCCAGCTCGAACATGAGTGGCGCAGGTCTGATGCGCGCCCACCAGTGGCCCATCAGCGGACACGCTCGTTTGGGCCGCGCCGGCCTGCCGGGACGTGGCTGTGGATTCGGAAAGGGGCCCGCGAGCTAACCCTAGCGACTCCCGCATCCATTGAATCTGTGCGTAGGAACAGATCGAACGCTCGCACGATCCGCATCACCCAGCCGCCACAGCCCCTGCTCCACTCGTTCGACGACGCCCTGATGAAACGCGGCAGACCGACCGGAGATGATGAGGACGTCCACCACCGCCGCCGGGCCCGCTCCCCGTCCCCGCCTCCTCCCCCTGCGCGCCGTCAAGGCCGGGATGTGACGCCCGCGCGCCGGTCGCCTTGCTCCCGCGCGTACCTCCCGCCAGGCCGGCGCGGCTCCCCGGCCGCACGCCGCTCGCCGGTCTCCCGCCGCTCGCCAGACGCCCAGGCGCCGCGTGGTCACCAGGCTCCCTCCCGGCCGGCGCCCCACATACCTGTCCGCCAGCGCTCGCCTAGGGCCCATGAGGGCAGCCACCGTGGGCGCTCGCCACACCTGTCTCCTCGCTGTGGTCCGTCGCCGGAGGGGTTGCGCAGAGAGGTGGAGGTCCGGGATGTCCTCATGCAGCGCCGCTCACTGGTGCGGGGGCGTGGGACTGCGACTGCGCGCGTGGACCGGGCTGAGGGTTCGGAGAGGCACGCGCCATATCGTGGAGGTGACCATGCTACTGCCTCGGCGGCGCCCAATAGAAAGAGGACAAACAACAAGAAGAAGAAGCCGCAACGTCCGGTGGCGGATGGAGTTGGAGGGAACCAGATGGGGTTCCCACCGACGGCGTCTACCATCATCCCGTCGGGGGCTCCTCGCGACTCAACCAAGATGGGGTTGGGGGCGCCTACCTCTCAGACGGAGGGTGGGGTGAGCTCGCCTTCGAGGGTCCAGTGCTTTAACTGTGGGATCTTTGGACACTATCGGTCGGACTGTACCCAGCCTGAGTGCTACCTGCGGTGTGGCGACCCCGGGCATCGTTTGACCATGTGCTCGGTTCCGGCAGGTCCGCCACGTCGGCCCCGCCTCGATCTCCTGGGCCACGGCGTTGAGTCGATCTTCTACTACATCGACCTCGGAGGTGTCCCCATGGTGGTCCCGGAGAACCTCGCGCGCGTGACTGTGCTACCTGGCCAGCTACCGGCCCTGTCTGGCGGTCTCTCGGTGGCGATCCTGAGGGATGAGTTGGCTCAGATTATGCCCGGCCACAAGTGGAAGGTGCGTGAGGTCTCGACCATTGAGTTCGCGGTGGTATTCCCGTCGGCCGAGATGCTCCGACTCTGCTCCATGGGTTCGACGTTCACCCTCCCTCTCAACAAGATCCAGGTGTCCATCAAGGCCTCGACTGCTGCTTCCGCGACGAATGTCCTCCACTCGACTTGGTTCCGTCTATATGGGCTCCCGGATGAGGCGAGGACGACGGGGGTTCTGGAGCTACTCTCTCAGGCTCTTGGTAGGGTGGCGGAGATCGACGAGGATTCTCTTGCTGGCTCTGGCGCTGTTCGGATGAGAGTTCTTTGCCCGGACCCGAGCCTTCTTCCTGGCCTCCTACCTCCCGTCTACTTTGGGGGTCGGGGCGGGAACGAGGGGGCAACAGTGAGAGTGGAGCTGGACGGTGACCGACCCCTCTCCCGCCACCTCCTCATCCTACTGGGGGCCCCTCCGACCAGCATGGTGACTCCTCCGAGGACGACTCCTCGGATGATGATGACGGCTCCCCTGGTGCGCGGTGCTCCCCGGAGCCGGACCCTTCGGCGGATGCTCCACCGCCCGCGGCTGCGGTGCCTCCACTACTAGGAAAAAGCTTACCCGTGACGCACTAATTCGCTTATCCGTGACGCACCAGGGCGCGTCACGGCTATCACGCCGCGCCTATTGGTTTATCCGTGACGCACCGAGCTGGTGCATCGCGCCTATTGATACCCGTGACGCACCGTCACGGTGCGCCGCGGATATCGGGAGGCACGTCACGTCTAACTAAGGAGGTGCGCCACGGCTAGGAATATTGGTGCGTCACGGCTAAGTAATGCCTCCACGGCTAAGTTACTGGGTGCGCCACGGGTATGAACTTTTGCGCGTCACGGCTATCCTCCCTGGTGCGTCACGGGTATCCTTTTTGGTGCGTCACGGGTATACTGTGCTGTATTTTTTTGAAATACGCGGTACCGTATTTATACAGGTATATACACAGCTCAAATACAGAAAAATATCAGTAAACAAAATGTATCAAAACAGTTCTCTGACTAACAAATGATATATCATAGTTGATCATACTGTTTAATTAGAATTCCGAATAGCTACATCAAACAGTTGATTATGAATACAACAAAGTGTTTATCATGTCAAATAGACCTACATCATACGGTTAATCATCGGGACCGATTACATCGATCGATGATGCTTCATCATCGGGACAAGTGACCTATCTAGTCGTCGATAACCTAATCATCTAACTAGGAACCATAGCATGACGAGCGAGGCGACGGCGACAAGAGCGGCTGCGATGGTCTTCATCATCCACGTGTTGTTCTTCTTCTTCTTCTTATTTTGTTCCTCCTCGAGATGGATGAACCACCTAGCTTCCGCCGCCACTCTTGTGTTGTAGGATTTGTAGGCATTCCCTTTGAACTTGTTCACCTGCTCGAAGCAGTCTTCCCAGTGATCGTAGACTCCTGGAACCCTGCCTCTAAACACCACGTAGCACCTCGGCATCTGTAATGACAAGAAAGAAAAGCAAAAACAATAGTTTTAAACATGTCTACAATAAGTAGTAAGTGGAGAAATATAAAAGGCCATCTGAGTGTGAACCAACTCTTTTAATCATCGGCATTTATACAAAAGATCGAACGAACATAGGACCGGAATAATATAAAAGCAATATAATCAAGCATTGACATAATTGAGCATCGGTTACGAATGGACGATTCATAACCGTAACGATGTGTGCCTCATATTTAGGGTGGACACATACAAGCGGCCGTAGGTGGTGCCGCTGCGCCAAGTGGGATGCACAAGATCCTAACTTTGTGAAAATCACAAGGCGCAACGGACCACCTAGGCCATCTGAGTGTGAACCAACTCTTTTAATCATCGGCATTTACTTATTCAAAAGATCGAACGAACATAGGACCGGAATAATATAAAAGCAAGATAATCAAGCATTGACATAATTGAGCATCAGTTACAGAATGGACGATTCATAACCGTAACGATGTGTGCCTCATATTTAGGGTGGACACATACAAGCGGCCGAAGTGGTGCAGCTGCGCCAAGTGGGATGCACAAGATCCTAACTTTGTGAAAATCACAAGGCGCAGCTGACCACCTGGGCCATCTGAGTGTGAACCAACTCTTTTAATCATCGGCATTTACTTATTCAAAAGATCGAACGACCATCACAAGTAGGACCGCAATAATAAAATGCAAGATAATCAAGCATTGACATAATTGAGCATCAGTTACAGAATGGACGATTCATAACCGTAACGATGTGTGCCTCATATTTAGGGTGGACACATACAAGCGGCCGTAGGCGGTGCCGCTGCGCCAAGTGGGATGCACAAGATCCTAACTTTGTGAAAATCACAAGGCGCAACGGACCGCCTAGGCCATCTGAGTGTGAACCAACTCTTTTAATCATCGGCATTTACTTATTCAAAAGATCGAACGACCATCACAAGTAAGACCGCAATAATGAAAAGAAAGATAATTAAGCATTGACATAATAAAGCATCTGTTACACGATGGACGATTCATAACCCTAACGATTGAGTTCGACTAATTTCGGAAAATGTAGCAAGCCTTACAATAGTTCTCACTCCTTCTGACTCATCCTCCCAGGAATTACAACGGGACAGCCCTCCTGAGTGATGAAGGGCCTGTCGTCACAGGCAGTTGCTAGGTAGGTATCTATGTCGCGGTTCGGCATGTTGAACCGGCAGTAAAATGTCCCACTCTTGTTCACCACTTCATGAACGATTTTCGTGGCAAAGCACTTCTGGATATCATATATCTCTTCTCTAACCTTGTCATCGCCGACCATCGACAAGCGGGAGGCCCATTGTTGGACTTGACTAGGCAGGGTAAGGAACTGTTGATCCCGTACATACGCCCGCATATGATGGAGGACATAGTAGGTGTCTCGGTTACTGCCCGCCGGCTGCTTGACGCACGCGAAAGTCGTCGTGTGGGTGAACACCCGAGCGCCATGAACGACCTTCTCCCTAGTGATTTTGCCCCCCCTTGCGTGGTAGCCGGTGAGAGCATTATCCAAAACTTTCTTCACGTTGGAGTAGTCTTTCTTCACCGCACTCCCTGAGTCGAGATACGTGGCATGCGAATGACTGATACAAATGCAGATGAGTGTGCATTGTGTATATCTGCGCGGAACAATCCAAACAAAGTGTTGGAAAGGAGCGATGAAAATCTAAAGAAAATCACTTTCGATTCGGCTAATAATATTGACTTACCCGGCAAAGTAAGGCACGAGGATGTAATCCTTGGTCTGGTTCGCCAGCATGAAGTCCCGGAGATATGTCGACGCGACTACCTGGTTCCCAACGCCACACAACACGTCGTGGCGCATGTAGAAGGGGTCCGCTATCGCGATGCCCGGTGTATTATCCCTGATGACTTGCACCGCCAGACTGAGCGAGTATAGGCGGATCATGGAGTAGTGCAGCGGATTGCTATGGAACATATCGAAGATGTCCGAAAACCGCAGTACTATCCTATCCGCGCCGGTTGACTCGACGAAGCCCAAGTCCTTTGGCACCATGGCAATGAAAACCGGGTATGATGGATCCTTGGATTCAAGAAGGCGCGATTCAAGAAAAAGAATGCTGTCATGCAAACTCCGCATATCCCCACTTGCGGCCTTGAGCTTGCTCTGGCTAAGCATAGGCTGACCAATCACATGCATCTTCGTATGCTTAGATGTAGGTGGGACGTCCTGAACACGGAGCGGCATCTTAGCAGGCTGGCTCGCGGACTTTGCGGCCTTGGATCTAGGTCCTCTTTTCCGCGGCTTCGGCGCTTTCGGAATGATCTCCTTCTCAATCTCCTCATTAGCCGCCTTACGGATTGTGCTAGGGCTGAAAATAACTCCACCCTTCGCACTTTTCTGAGTCTCGGTGTAGGGGCCGACATCTGGAGGCGTGTCTTCCTGAGAACCGAAGAGACGCTTGCAATTGGATTTATCCGCAGGAGGAGCCTCACCACGAGCCTCCGTGCTATGGTAGGGTTCTTCTGGAGGAGGAGCAACGTAATCTCCGCCATCAAAGTCATCAGCGATGAAATCCATGGCATCAAGATCAACGTCATTCTCCTGGTCTTGTGCCATCTCCATGTCACGGGTAGGCGACGGCGCGGCGACGGTCTTGCCATGGCTCCGCTCCGGAGCTTCTAGAGGGGTTGTCTTCGAGGTGGTGCCTCGCGCCGGTAGTTCTAGAGGCGATGTCCGCGGGGTGGCGCCCCTCTTCCCCGGGCGAATCTGGCACTTCGGCCATTCCATGTTCCAAGGCATGCACTGGAGCAGCGTCAGGGTATCGGGGTCATCTTCTTCTTGGTAGGGTTGAATGGGAGGCAACAAGTCGTCGTAGCCCGCCAGCACCCGAAGCACTCAAACTCTATATACGTCTTCGCGCATCGGCCTGTTGTGGAACCTGCGGGTTGACGGTTGAACGATCATACCCACAGCAACATCCTTCAACACGCCGTCCACTGTGTGTAAGAGAGTGCATGGAACGTCGTCGTTCTGCGGAAAACATGCAGGGCGTCAGAGAGGCCAGTCTAAGGCAAAGGAAGATCGACGCTCCAACGCTTAACTATTTACCTGGCTGGCGAGGGCGTCGAGCTCCTCTAGTGGCGAGGGGCCAACGACGACGGCGGGCGTGCTACTGTTCAATGGCGAGGGAGAACCGGCGGCGGGCGTGCAACCGGTGGCCATGCGGCGGTTGTTCGTTGGTGCACGCTCTTCATTCGGCGGAGGACCGGACACTGTGGGCGTGCAACGGATGGTCAGGCGGGTAGAGGCGGGCGGAGTCACTATCGGCCCGTGGTGTAGGCGGGCGGAGTCACAAGTGGGTCCGCCATCGTGGCGTTGGCCGGCGAGACTCTGGACAAGTCTCTTGAGTTGCTGCCCTGCACGCTAGGCACCGGGCACGGCCCCACTCGACCTCCTTCATTCCATCGAGTAACCACATCGTAGATGGTAGGCAAAACGCTGCCCATTTGTTCTGCCAAAGCTGTTTTGACAATATTAGGAATATCGGCAACTTTGGCCTTGAGGTCTGCAATCTCGCGATCGCGGGCTTCGTCACGTTGGATATCTTCGATGGTCCTCTTTCTATTCCTTCTCGCCTCCCTGGGCTCCTTAAAGTACTCTCTGAGCTTCGTCGTCGTGCCCAGGCCACAAACTCGGCCACCTGACGGCCTTTTGTGCTTTTCCTTCCCCTGCGTCACGTTCACCGCCCTATTTAAACTGTCGTCCCACGGGCCGTGCAGCCTCGGCATGGATGACGAGGTTCCACCACTTTCGATTTCTAAGTTCTGCACAATTAGCGTGAACCGTTTAGAATTCCACCAGTACACTATAATGCAATCGACTAGATCGTCGAGAGCAAACTAACTAGGGTGGTGTATTTACTTACCAAGTTGTCATACAACGTCTTCACCTTCTCATCATCGGTAGTATACTCATTAGCTACCGGGTCATATGTAAACCGGGCCCTGATGAAGTTTTTCGTCCGCGGCGAGTACTTTGCGAGAGGGTCAGGGATGCCCTGTTCTGCACGTTTGGCGTCCTCCTTCTCCCAATTGGGAATCGCCGCTCTGTAACCGCCGCATCCCAGTTTGTGGGAACCAATGTTCAACTTCCGCATCCTCTGCCCCCAATCAGCGTTAGCCTTGGCGACTTCGCTCTGGCAAAGTACCTTGAAGTCCCGGAGTTCATCTTCGGTGATTCTCGGCTCACTCGCTAAAACATCCTGCAGGCTATTTTCGGGGTCCAAGACCTTAACCTTCACCCGGTGTTTCCAGTTGGCCAAGGCGGTGTTCATCTTACCAATGGCGCAGTGGTTGACTATATTCCCCGCCAGATTGTCGTTATTGTACTTAAACGGCTCGTCTGGCGGATGCGGGTACAAGTATCGTCCGTGCAGCTTTCTAAAGAGAAGAACCTGATAATGTTCATTCTCTTTTTTCCTTAGATCATCGGTTAAGATCCTGACAGTGTCCCGGACAATGCAACCAATCTGGTTGCCGAATCCTTTGACCACCGCCTCGGGCGCGATTGGATACCCAAAACTATCAATTTCCGTGATCTCTTCACGGTAGGTGCGGAGAGTGTTACTTTTCCGTTTCCTCTTCTTCTTGGCTTTGCTACCACCATCTGTCTGACCGCCGGCATCAGTGGTGTCATTTCCGCCGGCGGCGCCACTAGTCGTGGCGTCATCCTCCTTGCCACCGCTAGTGTCCGCGTCAGCCCAGGCATCCGCCGTCGGGTCGTATTGCTCATCTTCTTCGTCGGTGATTTGCCAGAACGGCTTAGAACCGCCGGCCTCGTCGTCGTGTGCCATGTTCTGAAGGGGGAAATTATTGGTTAATATCTAAAGGAAACAAAAAATCGACATACTACTCGATCACGGGAAAACGGCTAAGTCCTAAATTCACGGGAAAATTTCGGCATGACCTTTGCTAATTTTCTAACACTAGAGTGCCCGATTCTCGCCGAAACGGAAATTAATCAACATTTCGGCGAAAATGGGCAACTCATTTGAATTCCCTGCAAAGTTTTAAACGGCTCGATGGCCGGATCAGATTCTTTAGGCTAACACCAGCACAATTTTTATTATCTGCAAAATTTTATCCAACACCAGTACCAGCACCAGGCCTACAACACCAGCACCAGTCCTAGAAGATCATTTTTTATCCATCAAAACTATATTACCAGTACCAACACCAGTACCTGCCAAACAAACATAGCCTAGCAGCAGCAATTTCTCATGAACAACATGGAATCAGAAATTTTCACAGGAACAAGCAACAAACAAAAGCAGCAGCATTTTTGAACAAGCAACATCATTTTTGAACAAGTGGAGGAGCAGCAGTTATTCCATCTTAACATTTTATTTCCTTGGTATAACTGTCAAGTCACTAGATAGGTAACAAGTTTTGCCTACAGCAATTTTTCAATTTCCTACTTATACAGTTGTTTCTTTTATACATGAGCATGTCCTAGGCCAAACCAATGAAAGGACCTGTTGCTTTAGTGCCAACAAGGAGCTATCTTGGAAGAATAAAATGTTATATTTCAGTTAGCATCCAAGGGCTGCAAAGTACCTAAAATTTCTGTTACAAACATCAATAAGAAACATGACTTGCAAAGTACCTCGGCCTAGCTATATAGATTGCTGGAGAGTTGATAAAATATCCCAGCTGTGCAAAATGTATCCCTTCTCATTAATTTGAGATTCCTATGGACTATGCAATGACACAATCTGTGGGTACACTTGAGAAACACCAAACTTTGATTATTCTGTAACTGAAATGTCAATCTAAACTAACTCGAGCAACAAGTTCAGCTTAAGTTCAGTGGGTGTTCTAAACACCAAACTTTGATTATTCTGTACGGGTAGAACACAGTGCACTCTACTGAATAGAAGATACTTCAAATCTCACTAACTTTAAGCACTGGAACTGAAACATCAATCACACATGATTCTGTTGGAATCAAATCTACCGAAAACAAAATAAAAGTTCTTCCATTTCGTTGTTCACGCAGGTACAATGCACACTGTTGAACAGCTAGCCCACACCTAGGGCCAATGCACACGAAAAGCTTCAGGTTTCTTCCATTTCGTTGTTCACGCAGGTACAAGAACAGGAACAAGAACAAGAACAGGGCAAGAACAAGAACAGGGCAAGCAGCTGAATAAGAACATGGCGGGAGGGGAGGAGGAGGGGTCTTACCTAGGGCTCGCTGTAGTCGTTCACGCAACTGCACACGGCGTCGTGGAAGGGGAAGAAGTCGTCGGCCTTGCCGGTCCCGCAGCTGCACACGGCGTCGTGGAAGACGGAGGCCTTGGCGCTCCTGTAGGTGGATGGCGGCGCGGCTCCTCGTCCTCCGGTGGCTAGGGCAGCGGTGGCTAGGGCAGCGGTGGGCGTGCGGTGGCTAGGGCGGGAGGGCAGCGGTGGCGGACGGGAGGGGACGGTGGCTAGGGCAGCGGTGGTGGACGGGAGGGGACGGTGGCGGCGATCGATGGAGACAGAGGGGGAGCTAGACGGGAGGGGACGGTGGCTAGGGCTAGGGCGCTGGGCGGCGGTGGCTAGGCCGTGCGGAGGCGACGGTGGTTCTCTTTCCAGATCGCGAGATTGGATCGAGGAAGAAGCAGAGGGGAACGGTCCCGTAAGTGTATAGAAGAGGATAGCGGTGACGCACCGAGGGGAAGTGCGTCGCGCCTAAAGTACCCGTGGCACACCAACTAACCGCTCGTCGCGCCTAAGCTATACCTGACGAACCGACGAAAAGTGCGTCGCGCGTAAGATAACTGTGGCGCACAAGACGTAGGTGCGCCACGCCTACCTGCAGTATCTAGATAAAAGACCTGCGCGTGGGTAGGTATCAACAATTGATACTTACCCCAGTGGCTAGTGCCCTTCCTGCCTAGCCTCCCACCAGGGTTCGACTCCTGTCCACCCCCAAATTTTTTTTATTTTTATTTCTTACAAAATGATTCAAAATAAATCAATATATAAATAAATATATACATAGCAAATTATAGTAGATCAACACAGATGTAAATATAATGAAATTTGCAAAATCGTTATAAATGCAAAAAATCTCAAATAAAGTGTTGATTAATTTAGAAGTCATAAAATCTCAAATATTCTTATCACATCATCTTAATTTTGTCGAATTCATGCACACACACGGCAACATAATGATTCTTGTAGCTCTAGCTAGCGTTTTACAATTTTCTTTCCCTTCTTTGTCGCGGTTGAGTAATTCAGTCCCGGAACACCGTGACTTCTTCGGTGGAATGGGCGACCCGTAGGTAGCGTTGTCCTGCTTCTTCTTGTTGTGTATTTCGTTCCATCGTCATTGTCATCTTCCATTTTCGGGTCGCCGTACTGGTCAAAGTCTTGCTCGTTGGCTACTCCATCCATTCCGATGATGTTTCTTTTGCCTCTCCGCACGACAACACGGCTAGGCCTTGTCGGGTCAGTAATGAAGAAGCGTTGGTCCACTTTGTTAGCCAAGACCCATGGCTCATTTTTTGCGGTGACATTCGTGCCGGATTTGGCTTCAGGTATCACCATGGTGGTGAAATATTGTCCTTCTTTCCTGACGCTCTTTGCCCATGTGACACGGAACATTGGCACCTTCTCTCCGCAGTAGTCGAGTTCCCATATCTCTTCGATCCTACCATAGTATCTTTCCTTGACGTCACCTGTTAATGATTCCATCGTTACCCCCGAGTTCTGGTATTCGCAGTTCCGGTCCTTATTTGCCGTGTAGAATGTGTAACCATTGATATCGTATGCCTGATATGTCATGCAGTTATGTGCGGGGCCTTGTGACAATGTGAGTATGAGTTTTTCTTCTTCAGAATAAGGCGTCTCCGGTTGATCGGTCATAATCTTCTCCCTGAACCACTGTGTGAAATGGATGTTGTGCTCTCTGATTATTTCTGCTTCGGTCCTATGTTGTCCCCGGTCACTGTAATACTTCGCGATTAGCAATTTGTGCTTTTCCAACCAAGGATCGACCACTGTTAGATGTTGTAGCGCGACTAGGTTTGCTCTGTCAAAGTCGTTGCGTCGGCCCTGAAAGTCGACATTCATTTCGCGCTGGCCCTCGCGGTGTCCCCATCCACCGAGCCTGCCAAAGTGCCTGTTTACGGGCAGACCAGGGTTCTCATCTTTGTCTAGAAAATTCGTGCAGAAAGAGATGCACTCCTCTGTCAGAAAGCCCTTGGCAATGCTTGCGTCTGGACGGGCCCTGTTGCGGACGTATCCTTTGATGGAACCATTCATCCTTTCGAACGCCATCATGGAGTGTAAAAACGACGGCCCGAGCTGGATGATATCATCCACGACATGGACAAGGAGATGCACCATAATGTCGAAGAATGCTGGCGGGAAGTATATCTCAAGCTCGCATAGTATCACCACGATCTCTTCCTGTAGCCTTGCGAGTTTTTTCACGCCAATCGACTTTCGAGAGATGACGTCAAAAAAGTTGCAGAGTCCAAACAGCGTTTCGCGGACGTGCTCGTCCATTATCCCTCGAATTGCAACTGGAAGTATCTGCGTCATCATCACGTGACAGTCGTGAGACTTCATTCCGCTGAACTTCTGCTTTGGTACGTCTAGGTATCTGCTTATCTTCCCCACGTAACCGTAAGGAAATTTGACTCCAGGGAGGCACTTGAAGAATTGGTCGATCTCCTTCTCGCATAGCGTGAAGCACGAAGGGGGACAGTAATATTCCGTCTTCTTGGCCTTTTTGCCCTTGCGGCGACCTTCCGTCCCATCTAACACATCGTCATCGTCATCGTCATCATCATCCGGTTTTCCTCCGTGGAGCTCGCCCCTGATATTCAAAAATCTCAAGTCGTTCCTTGCTTTCGGCCCATCTTTGGTCCTCTCCGGCATGTTGAGCAGGGTGCCAAGCAGACTCTCGCACACGTTTTTCGTGATATGCATGAGGTCAAGGCAGTGGGGTGTGCGGAGAATCTTCCAGTACCTCAGGTCCCAGAGAACAGACCTTGTTTTCCATACACCCTCCAACGGCGCCGGCGCCTTTCGCTTCTTTCCCGGCGCAGGGCACTCTTTCCAGTTCTTCAACAGCTCGTCGATTTCCTCGCCGCTCCTTTGACGTGGGGCTCTTCGCATCTCAACTTCATTGTTGAACAGATCTTTGCGTTTTCTCCACGGGTCATCCTTTCGAAGCCACCTTCGATGCCCCAAGAACACGGTTTTCGAAGACCCGGGGTTTCTCTCTAGCTGGAGATACGTAGTGTCATCCATGCACCTAACGCATGCACAGAATCCGTGCGTCACCTGCCCCGCGACATATCCGTAACCGAGGTAGTCATGCACCGTCGTGATGAGCGCGGTTCTCATTGGGAAAAACGTTTCTCCATAGGCGTCCCACGTATTGGCTGGCTCGTCCCATAACGTGGCTAGCTCCTCTTCCAACAACTGGCCATACAGATTGATGTCGTTACCTGGTTGTTTCGGCCCTTGAATAAGCATACTCATCTGTATGTACTTCCTCTTCAAGCACAACCAGGGGGTAGGTTGTATATACATACAAACACAGGCCAGGTGCTATGGGTGCTGCTCTGGTTGCCAAAAGGATTTAATCCATCCGTACTCATGCACAACCTGATGTTCCTTGGATCGTCGCCGAATTCGGGGTATTCGATGTCTAGCGCCTTCCACTCGCTAGCATCTGAGGGGTGTGTCCTTCATCATGTCCGGGCGACTCTTCATCTTTATCACGGTAAAGAGTGTAGCCATCCATAAAACCACGACGGATAAGGTGCGACTCCAAGTCACCAGAATCGTATCTGATCAAGTGTTTCAGTTTGCATCTTATGACTTGGAAACATTTCGTCATGCTATTTCGAAACATTTCGTCCGTCGCATGTTTCATAAATCTAGCCACGGTGCCTGTGCTTATATGCATGGTTGCCTACATAGTAAAAAAAGATCAAATGAAAAATTAATTAGAATCAAATTACGTAATATATGGATGATGCATGCATGGTCGTCGACGGAAAAATTCGGCATGACCTATGCTAAAAATAGGACATTCTCGGAGTGCGTGGTCGCCGAAATGGAAATGAATCAACATTTTGGCAACACATGTCAACTCATTTTTAAGACATCCACAAATTTCATCAAAAATACGCAACACAATTTCGCATATGTATATATGCAACCATATGAATCTTTTGTGACGACGCACGACGCCGATACCGAGCGAGATCGATCTATGAGAGATCTAGCGAGATCAACACACATACATACAACACATATACATATCCCTCCAACAACTCACCAAATATAGATCTTGCCGACACGAGACCGAGAGAGTACGTTTGTATGTGGCTATAGGAAGTGAAAAGATGGAAGGGAAAGTGGTAATAAAGTGAGACATGGGGGTGGAGACAAATGTTTACTACATTCCCCACACATATATATCAAATAAAATAGGTTAAATAAGTTTTAAATGGTGGGAAAATGGGGGAAATGGGGTGGTGAGGAGGTGGGGGGCGACCAGATCTAAAATGGGGTGGAGATATGGGGGGATGGGAGGTGGGGGGTGGTCCCAACCACTTAAATTCGTCCCAGGTATACCCGTGACGCACCTTTTTCGCTGTGCGTCATGGCTATGTTGGTTACCCGCGGCGCACCTTCCAGTGGTGCGTCACGGTTATAGATGCCACCCGTGGAAAAGATAGCCGTGACGCACCACTGGAAGGTGCGCCGCGGGTAACCAACATAGCCGTGACGCACCGCGGTCTGGGTGCGTCGCGGGTATGCCTCGGAGGCTCGCTCCCCCGGCCCCACACGTACGCGCGACGCGCCTTTCATTTGGTGCGCCGCAGGTATGCCTTTAGGCGCGACGCGCGAAAGCATGGTGCGCCGCGGGTAATAGGCGTGACGTGCCAAATTAGAAGTGCGTCACGGGTATCATCACTCCTATAGCCATTTTCCTAGTAGTGCTCACGCTTCTGCACCCTCGCAGCCGGGGGTGGTGGGCGCTGGGGACACTACGTCGGCACCCGGGGATGGCGCGCTGTCTAAGCTCCAGTTTCTTCCAGTACGGCTCCAACTTCGGTCTGCAGGGTCTTGCCGCGGCTACGCTTGGGTTGGGCGGTGGGGAGCAGGAGGAGGACTGTGTGAGCGTGGGGATGGAGGTGGCCCCGCCGTCGTCCTCTCGGTCCGGGGGGGCGCTCTGCTACACCCTCTCCCCGGGCTCGTCCCCCACCTCCCCGGCCGGGTCTCCCCCTCTGGTTCCTGTGACCCCTGCCTCGGGCTCCAGCGAGTAGGTCACAGTCTTCCCCGACACTCCTGTGACCGCCACCCAGGCTCCCTCGCAGCGCTGCTCCAGGCAGCCCGCTCAGCCCTCCCGCTACAGTACCCGACTGGCACGTGCCAGGGAGGGTCTGGACGGGCCCGTTCCTACTGTGGAGGCGCAGGCGATTCAGCTGACCGCGTCCCGCCGTGGATCCTCAGGTACGCCGAGATCCAACCCTCGCTCCCCATCTTCGGGTTCTAGATTTTCTGTTCTCGATGAGGTCCCTTTGGACCATTTGGCGCAGGTTGCCGCGGATTGCGGGGTGGTGTTCCGGGGGGAGAAGGGCACCCGGCTTGAACAGATTGCCGCGCTTAAGGCAAAAGAGATCTACGAGGGGGCCTTGGCTGCTGCCCGAGCTCAGATGGAGCTTGGGGAGTCGGCGGCCCCCAACTCGGATGCACCGATGCAGACGGCACCGGGCCCGAATAGCAGTCCTCACATGGAGCTGAGTGGGACGGACGTCACCGCGGTGGTTTCCCAGACAGGGCGACCACGCGGGCGACCCCCCAAGGTCCCCAAGGCTTCGTCACGGCCCTTGACCTCTGGTAGGGCCCGATCTGTCCCCTATAAGGGGACAACCCCCGACAGTGTTTCCCAATGAATTGCCCTATACGGTCGTTCATTTGGAACATGAGGGGGTTCGGGCGGGAGGGCTCGTCGAAACAGCTGAGCGAGTACATGCGCCGTGAATTGGTGGACATAGTGGGGCTCCAAGAAACGATTAGGCAGGACTTCTCTATCCATGAGTTACAGCGTCTTAGTGCCTTCAAATTTTCTTGGCAATGGCTGCCAGCCACGGGGCACTCAGGCGGGATTCTCATGGGTGCCAAGGAGGATACCTTTGAGGTCGAGGACATGGATCGCGGGGACTTCTTTGTAAGCATGTTGCTTACTCATAGACGTACCTCTCTCCAGTGGGAGATGATTATCGTCTATGGCCCCACATACCACAGTAGGTCACCTGCCTTCCTTGCCGAGTTACGCGACAAGGTTGAGCGATGCTCCACACCGGTAGTCATTGCTGGGGACTTTAACCTTATCAGGTCCCCAGATGACAAGAGTTCGGCCAATGTGGATCACCGGCGGATTAGTTTGTTCAACGATTGCATCGCCGACCTTTCCCTTAAGGAAATTAGGAGGATTGGTGCTAGATACACCTGGACTAACAACCGGGCGGACCCGATCCGGAGTGTGCTGGATCGAGTCCTTGTATCGGTAGACTGGGAAATGGCCTTTCCCTTATGCTTCCTACGCGCGCTAACTAGGGTAGGCTCTGACCGCACCCCCCCTTCTGTTGTCCTCTGGCGGGGATAGCCCTCCGAAACTGAACCGCTTCCACTTTGAAAACTTCTGGCTTGATAAACCAGGATTTGTGGAAACAGTCCAGGTTAGGTGGTTTGAGGCGGCGGGTGTTCCACCACGGATGTATAATGCGGTGGATACTTGGCACCATTGCGCTCAGACATCTCGCAAATTCATGCGGGGTTGGGGTGCCAACCTTGGAGAGGAATTGAGGAAGAGGAAAGCCTCGATCCTGGAGGAGATTCAGTCCCTCGATCGAACCTCGGACTCGAGAGGTCTTACAGCTGAAGAGTGGCTTCAGCGGTATGCCCTAGAGGACTCCCTTATGGAGATCTACAAGGGCGAGGAGATCTTCTGGCGACAGCGGATTCGACAGAACTAGATCCTTACGGGTGACGCGAATACGGCATATTTTCACGCGATCGCTAATGGCCATCGCCGGAAATGCTCTATTCCATGCCTATGGGAGGGAGATCGTCTCTTGGAGGAGCCGAGAGAGATCTCCACCCATATCTATTCCTTCTATAAGGAACTGTTTACCACGGGCCAGCGCTCGGGGGTCTCGCTAGTCCAGGATTTGTGGCCAGTGGGGGCGCAGGTCTCGTATGCGGAAAATGCGAACCTCACTCGCCCCTTCCTTACCGAAGAGGTGTCCCATGCGGTGATGGATATGAGGACTAACTCGGCCCCGGGGCCGGATGGCCTTCCTGTCAATTTCTTCCGGAAATTCTGGGAGACTATCCAGGCGACCATCATGCCAATGTTCCAAGAATTCTACATTGGTACTTTGGTGATGTCGCGGCTTAACTTTGGTGTAATCACCCTGATCCCTAAGCTAGTGGGGGCCTCGGACATTCGCCAATTTAGACCTATTACCGTCCTCAATGTCATTTTTCGAATATTCTCCAAAGTGTGTGCCATCAGACTCGCTCCGGTCTTGGAGCGACTCACACACCCGCACCAATTCGCCTTCCTAAAAGTCCGATTCATCCATGATGGGATCCTGGCCCTCCATGAAATAATTCATGAGGTGAAGTCGCACCGTCAGAAGGGCGTATTTCTTAATATGGATTTCCAGAAGGCATATGATAGATTGGACTGGTCCTTCCTCCGCTTAGTCTTGGAGCGGAGAGGGGTGGATAACCGGATGATATGCTGGATCATGCAATTGGTCATGAGCGGTAATACGGCCATTAATATCAACGGGAAAATTGGCCCTTATTTTAAACCCACATGCGGTGTTAGGCAAGGTGATCCTATTTCACCGCTACTGTTTAACGCCGCGGTGGATGTCCTTGCAGAGGTCTTGGAGCGCGCCAAGACCTCTGGCCACATTTCTGGGGTGGTTGGACATTTGGTCCCTGGAGGAGGGGTGACCCACCTCCAATATGCGGACGACACCATGATCATGGTCGAGGGGTCGGAACTTGACATTATCAACCTAAAGTTCTTACTCCTTTGCTTTGAATCCATGTCTGGCCTCAAGATCAACTTTGACAAGAGTGAAGTGATGATTCTTGGCTACTCCGCGGCGGACCAACAACGGATTGCTGACAACCTTAATTGTAGGCTGACGCAGTTCCCAGTATTCTATCTGGGAATGCCTATCTGTGACTCTAGGATCCTCATCAGGGATCTAGACCCGCCAGTAGGGCGGGTCAGATCTCGATCGGAACCATGGCAAGGGAGGTTTACCTCCAAAGGGAGTAAGACTATTCTTATTGACTCCTGCCTATCTAGCCTCCCCATGTATATGATGGGGCTATACTCACTTCCGGAGGGCGTCCATGCCAGCTTTGATAAGGAACTATCTCGTTTCTTCTGGCAGGATGCGAAGGTTCACCAAAAGTATCATATGGTGAAATGGGCGGATCTCTGCGCTCCTAAGGAGCTTGGGGGCATTGGGATCCTGGCCTCCCGCTATATGAATAAAGAACTATTGCTGAAATGGGTGTGGAGGATTTTACGGGATGACGGGGGCCTTTGGCTCCAACTCCTTAAGGCTAAATACCTTAGGGGGTGCCCGCTCCTGGCATGTGAGCGGAAGGAGGGTTCGCAGTTTTGGCGAACAATCCAGACTATCAAGCATGAGATCCGCCGGGGGATATCCTTCTCCGTAGGGGACGGAAGAGGGACCCTGTTTTGGGTAGATCCCTGGATAGGTGCTCGCCCCCTCCGGCACGAGTTCCCGGAATTATTTGCGATATGTGCGGATCCGGGAATGTTGGTGGCGGGGGCCCTCCAGAACGGACAGTGGAACATTGGCTTTCGTCACACGTTTGCTCCGGTAGAGGCTGCGAAGTGGGAGGTACTCTTGGCCTGTCTCCCCCAGACTTTAGGAGACACACCTGACTCGGTTGCGTGGTCTCTAGCACCCTCGGGAAACTTCTCGGTGGGTTCGGCGTACCAGGCTCTTTTTACAGGGCCCACGACTCCTTGGGCGATCCATCTCTGGAAAGCCCCTATGCCATTAAAAATTAAGATCTTCACTTGGCAGTTACTGCGAGATCGCCTCCCTTCGGGGGTGGAGGTCACCAAGCGGTTTGGCCCCGACGATGGGAAATGCCCCTTATGTGCGGTTCCAGAGACGAGAACCCACATCTTGTTTTCTTGCCCCGCAGCTCACTTCCTTTGGAGCTTCGTTGCTGAGGCGCTGGGGCCCGAGTGGCGGGCCCTTAACCTTAGTGAGTTCTTGGAAGCGCAGGCTAACCGCAACGGGAGGAGGAGACGCCTCTTCTGGTTACTGTTTGCCGCGATGATCTGGACCTTATGGACTATTCGTAATAAGATGGTTATCGAGCACGTCTTGCTGAGACGAGCCTCTGACTCTGTGTTTAAATTCTTGGCTTTTGTTGCAGCAGTGGCACCCCCTCTGTAGACAGCGGGACTTGGAGCGGCTGGACAGCGTGATTCAGGACCTCGTGACGGCGGCTCGCCGCCTTTCTTCAGCTTCGAGCCGCTGAGCGTTGTTTTTTTGTTGTTTCGCTTTATTTTCGTTCTTCTTTGGGCGGGTTTGTGCTGTTGCCCCAACAGACTTTAAACTGTTCGCGTGCGTGGATGTTCGGATCCTCGTTGTATGACTGTTGTTGCTTTATTTATAAAGCGGGGCGTAAAGCCTGTTTCGAGGAGGAGGGAGTAGCATGACGCCCTGACCCAAAGAGTCAGAAAAGCATGGCTCCTTGACTGATGGAGTAATGGTGATGACTCCCAACTAGGAAGGCATGCTATAGAGTGCTTTGGGACACGACGTTGTGAAAAAGGTTAGTTCCGAAATTATTTTTCAACGTGGAGTATATAGACTTAAAAATTGTTACTACTACTTTCTCTGATCCTAATTAAATATGCTAGAGATGCATGTCCTTCTCAAAATCCAATCGGCCCGTGGGATCGACCGGCCGGCCCATTTATTAACGGTGCGACGGTTCATCTGAACGTGCCAGGTCCCTAAAAAAAAAAAACCCTCAACGAGGCAAGTAGAATCATGAGAGGAGGAGCTCTGTTTTCTCGCCGGTTCCCCTCGCCTCCGGCGTCCCTGCCAGCCTCTGCTCCGATCGTACGCTCGCTGCCGTCGAGCCGTCCTCTCCGGCCGGGCGAACTCCTCCCAACTCAGCATACTCCTTTCTGAAACCATTGAACTGGACGGCGGGCTGCTTCTTCTGACGAAATGCCCGCGCGGACCGTGACCGTCTGGTAGGTGCTCGACGAAATGCCATGTCAGGACCCGCGCCACTAAAGTAAGAACTCGAGCTGGAATTCTAGGACCTACACACTCGGATTCCAGGTTTGTGTTCCCTAGTCGTTTCCGTTGCATCTTGGCTTGTGTCAGTATATTGTTTGTCCATATTACATTGCTTGAACATGTGCATTTCGGGGTGTGACCTGCACAATATATGCGAATTTACAGGAGTTCGCCCGAACGGGACATGAACATAGGCTTTGAATATCTGAGAGTTGGTATGGAGACAGCGAGAAACTTAAATCCTCTCATAGTGATTTTAATATCCGTGCTGCTTCTCCTGGCTTGACAAGGCCTGCCATGCCACTCACTCATCTTGCTATGCGGCCAAGTGCCGGGGTCCATGCCATTGCTCTTAATCTGCCTTTTCTCTGCTCGCTCTGGTTTGCGGTGTGCTGTGTTGGTTGTGATCGGCAGAGAGCTACCTGGGATGACTTCGTGGTGCGGCGATCGCGAACCAGGAAATCTGCCGTGGAAGGGCCTGACGCCCTGACCTCTCTGGTCATGTTTATGCTTGGCGGACCTGGAAGTAGAAGATTGCAGCGGTCTTCAGTGACGAGTATCCCGATATCTCACAACTTGCTGACATGTGGGTGTCTGCAGAATTCCTCTTCCTTCTTCAGTGCTATACATATAATTCTACATACATGGGCCTAGCTCTAACACATACATAGTTACACGCACAGACAGTGTACAATAGAACTTGTAACTGGGAATGCTGCCAGCGAGCAGAACATTTGCAGTTGCTGCAGAAAGCTAGAAAGTGCCTTTCACAGAGAGCAATGAAGAAGCCTAAAATCACAGTTTGGCACCACTAAGAAAATTCTTGGACTATGGACATGTTTGGATAAAAAATGGTAACGGTAATGGTAATGTAATCAGATCACCGGGTGTATTAAGGGTGGGATGGACAAACTCCACATCTGTTTGGTTCGGTACTTTAATGGAAACGTATTCATCGAACAGAGAAATCAGATCCGGAGAATCGCATAGGAGAAGAAGACCGGTTAGGGAAGGCCAGCTTTGGGATCCGGATAGGAAACAGATCAGGATCAAGAACAACCGCTCCTCCTCGTGTAGCGCCGCCGGCCAGCCGCCGCTGCTGCTTCCTCTGTAGCGGCGCCGCCACTGCCCCTCACATGGTTCTGCTGCAGCCTGCAGGTTAGTGAGGTTGTTGAGGGGAAGGGGCCGAACAGAACCGTGCCGGCGCCAGCGGCGGATGGGCGATTGGCGCGGAACGATCTGGACTGGACGGCGGCGACGGGGAGGAGAGCGGAGGGTCGCGAGCACAAGATGTCTCTGGTAACGTATTTCGTTACCGATGGGGGGAGGTCGGTATCAGATTAAAGCTGGGGTGTGACTCGTTTACGGGGTACTTGTTTACAGGCAAACTGAAACAAACACGTTTAACTGTTTCGGATTACACTGTAATGAGGTACCTGAGCAAAACGTACGAACCAAACACGTCCATATATGTTTGTAATCTTAACACAGTAGCTAGCAATGCTGAAACTAGAAGGCCTACTTTTCCCCTCAGCTGTACACAACACACTGTTTTCTAATACATATCTGCAGAGTATCACATGGAAAATATATGTTAAGAAGGAACTTGATATATTAAATACACACGCAACTCCAAATCAAAGGCAGATAAAACATCACATGAGGCCTTAGCTTTCCTCATCACTAGTTGGTTGATGTTGAATTTACGGTCTTACATGATTTCTTCTTCCTCTCATGGACTGAGCAAGCTGCTTATATTGCGATACAGACCAGGATCAGCACAGCGATGACTAGAAATATGATATTCCTGGACGTCTCCCAGTTCTGGGGCTGCCTGAGGCGTAGGCAACCAGGAGGCCGAGCATGTTTAGCGAAATGGGTGTGTGCATTTGCCAGAGAAAGAACTTTTGGTTGTGCAGAGTCCTTCGAAGAAACAAGATGACAACAACAATAGAAGCCATAAACGAAGTGGAGTTGGTATAGAAGAAAGCATGGTACCGACTTCTGGTGTCGTGGAGGATTGAGTTGCCGGCAGTGTGTCCATTGTTATTGTCTTCGCAGAGTCCGCCTGGTGGTTTTAGACCAGTTTGATATGTCACACTCGTGGCTAAGGCTCCTAGCGGGATCAGGTGCTCCCGTAGGCCCTTTTCTTCTTGCTTTTCCTCTTCATCTTGGAGTCCCTTCTCTGTTTTTTCTGTGTGGTGTCCAGCAGATTCAATATCTGTGTGGTGTGCCGTTATTTCAGAAGGCTTAACACCGCCGACTCTTTGCCCAGAGGGTCCACTTTCTGGAACGGAGGACGCCTTGCTGCTGCTGCTAGCAACTTGTCCAACAGTTTTTTTTTTCCGGTTTTGAATCCAGAAAACTGCCACTTGCAAGATTACAGAGGTAAATACTTCAGCAACCAATGTAAAATACATAGATGGAAGTCCGTAGGTTGCGGGAGCTTCCAGCAACATAGGCACCCATGAGCCCAAACATGTCCGCCATCATGCAAACATAGAGTGCATAACAACGTATGCCTGGCCGGTATAGGTTCGAGTTCACAAGGACGACAAGTAGAGCTACGGACGCCGTGAAGCTCATCCCTTTGCAGTTGAAGAATGCCCAGTAATGCTTTGGGTAGTTATCTAGGAGAACTGCAAAGCCTGCATCGTGCCCCAGGTTGCCATCATCTGACCAGAAGCCGCCAGGTGGGTCAACCCAGCCTGATAAGTGAGTGCAGCAACCAAGATTGCCAAGAGTAGCAACACTTCACGCCTACTATCCAACACATCCGCATATTTTTGGGTTGCCCCAGTGGTCTAATGTGAAGAAAACGATATGAATCACCACATAGACAAGGATAGCTCCAGCCAAGGCAAGGACGTATATGGAGGTGCTTACATCCCTGCAACTCCCAGCAGCATATGCACGTATGAGACCAAATAAACCCAATAACATTGCTGCCTCCATTTTATGGCTCTTAAGTAGGGAACTACAGTGTAGGGTTCGTTGTGAGAAGTATTGGGTGGCCAACCTAATGCCCATCCTGGTTATCTTGCCAGAGGCAGCCTGATGGATCTAGCCCAGAACTTTATGTGATGACCGCGACGAGAGTAGCAATTTAACAAGGCTGCGTGATTTTTCCGGTGCTTCTTTGGCTTTGGCGCTCGTTCAGTTTTTCTAGTGTGTTGTCGGTCTTGGCTTTTTCCGCTGTTTTGCTGGCTTCGGCTTTTCCGGGTGCTTTTTTGTCCCTGGTAATTTCACAATACAGAATTAAACATAGTTTCCTTTTTGCGGGTAGAATTAAACATAATTAAGTTCCCTGTTCCAAAAAAATAAAAAAATAGTTAAGTTGCAGGATACAAAGGGGCGAGAACTAGTGCTTACCATACCTACTAATAGTACCAGTGGAGCTTCGTGGCTCAGCAAATAATTTCCTTATGTTTTGCAGCCATGGAAGAGCATTGCTAATAATGGCTTTGGTAATAGGCACATTCAGGAAGAGGTATGCAGGAACCGTGACGGTCAGACAAGCAACATATATGGTGGTCCCAAACTTCCTGCAGCTCCCAGCAGCATGAGCACCAACAACACCAGATAGCGATGAGGATGAACCCATACAGTGCAACAAACCGTACATACTTTAGTTCATTGCAGGTAAGGATATTATCAGCTTCTTGTCAAGGAGCAGGACGAAGGGATGCAACAAAAGCAGTGGTGTTACAAAAAAAAAAACGCCTGATAGGGGCTAGAGTTGTGGTCCTGCAGGGCTTGGTCATACGGATTAGAAACCGAAACAAAGCTGATTCGGGAAGGAAATAGAATTAATCACATAGGTACGCGTGTAAGTATACCAACAAATCATACATTTAAAAACAACAGTTAAATAACCTAGTTGCCTAACAAACTTGTACTCTATTGTTGGCACAATGACTGATAAGTGAGTTGTTGTTTAACGGACGAACTCGCAACTAACTAAGTATTAGCTGTGCTCTTTTAGCATAGACGTTTCGGTAAAAAAATCACATTATCCGGATTAAAACCCTTGGAAAGACTATTTAATTTTTGGATGTCCATATCTGGGGACTATTTGACATGCCATATCCTATACCGTATCTGGGTGTCAAGTTTGGAATCGGATATCCTTATCCGTCGGATTCCTTCAATATGGATATGGATTCTTAAAAATGGTTTAGGAATCCAATTCGGTGTGAAAATTATCCTATCTGTTTACATCCCTATACATTGGATTGTGGGATGCTAGTTGGTTGCTGGGCGGTATTCGGGTAATTGGCAGTGGGGTGGAACATGAACAAGGCTCCTTGAGGCGATGTGAACATCTTGATTTTACAGTACTGCAGGAGCACATAGCAAAGCCGCACCTTGTCTTGGCATGATGTTTTGCTGACTCCATCTACTCGTCTTGTATAATTTTTTTTTATCAACTTGTCTGTCTCAACCTTGTATTGCAACTGAAGAATAATTTGTTAGTAGAGGAGTAGAAGGTGTCCGTGTTCACACACCATGTTTCAGTTGACCATGCTGCAGTTTATTCACATCTCAGTAACTTCTTTTTCCTGCATGTACTTTACGTTGCAAAACTTGTATTCTTCTAAGAAATTTATTCGAAAATTCCTTAAAATATTATTTTGTATCATCATTAGCCTAATCCGCGGCCAGAGCTGATGGGGAATATATAGTCAATACTCATTAGCATTGGTATGCCTAATCAAGAGTACAGTTGTGTCGACAGGACAATGCTTTGTTTCTGTGACTAGACAAGATTTGGCTATTATATCCGTTTTCTAGTATGTACCACTTCGTTGAGCTCTGGGAGATGCTTATGCAATGTAGCTTGCTTGCATTAGCTATATCCCAAGCCGAAGTAAAAAATGTATGCATTTTATTCTTCTCTCCGACTAACGAGATTCAATCATTCATATCAACTACCTATGTTATTGCATAATCCCATAAACTAATTCCTTGTATATATATTCATTTAGTCGCGTTGCATTCGGGCAGTTAACATGTCATTTGCTGACGGTTGAAATATATTTATAGGAGTCTGTTGGCGTAAGGCTTGTCATGAGCTGGCATTTGAGATGGAATGTATTTGGGGGAGTTAATTGGTTCGTGTTAGACGAAGTTCCCTGGATGGACAGCGCAAGTGGTTTTCGGTGAAACCCCTTTTGGTGGCTATGCTTTATGGTGTCTTCTTGAGTTGTTGTGCAAGATAAATTATTCTGAGAGTGCAGGTCATAACCCTCATGGCTTGCTGGATCTTGAACGTCCGTGTTTCAGACGAATATATACCTACCTCAGGTACATGCAACAGCTCTGTTTGGCTTTACAATTATCTCGTATCATTTTGTCCATCACGGTTCATGATGCTACTTGAACATGTTTCTTTTGTTTTGTGACATTTGGTGTTGTTCTTAAATAATTGCCAATTAAATTCCAGCAAACCAAATGACTAGTTGAAAGCCATCGTCATTTGTTATGGCAAGGGACAAAACTGGAGCACAGAATAATGCAAGTTGCAGGTGGTGGAAATTTCCATTGTCGTAATTAATGGAGGAGCCGGTCTTTGTCCCATTATAGTACCTCCAGTTCTGTTGTTTAATAATGCAACTTGCGTTCATAAGGATACAGGAATGAACTCAGCGTTCACATATTTGTGCTTCTTAAATAAGACACTAAACCCAGTCTATATCTATTACGGATATCTAAGTAGAGACACCACGTTAAGCCACATCATTAAGAAAGTGTAGCCCTTCATAATTAAGAAAACAAAACTGAACGTTGGATTTTTGTTGCATACTATTCAGGGAAGGAACCTATCCTAATTTTGGCAGCGGAGAAAGGAGCTAGCACGGTCTGCAGCGCCATAGCCTTGCACCTATCGAAGAAGGCCATCAGAAAACAGCATCCCACAAAGGCACACGCCCGCCCCTACTAGATCCCAGGCGGCAGTCAAGTAGGAGTATAACGGTTCGATCTGGCAGCCATATCACATCCGATTGATTTCATGGTATCCCTGCTTCTTTCCCTAATCAAAAATCGCCCCGTCATCGCCTAGTAAATCCTCTTGCTGATCTAAGATGAGCATCCTGGTTCGGTTCGAGTTGTTTAGGAATTTTTTCTTGCTGATCTATCGCCGGGATGACCTCTTCTCGGGCTATTGATTTAGTTAACTCTATGGTTCGCGGATGGATACAAGTAATGAGATTGAGATCGATCTGCTGCGGGGCTTTGCCGACACTATCTATGTACAAGCAAACATCATGTTTATAGATGTTCTTACCGACGGCGGGGAAGCTAAGCACGTGCCATTTTCTGTCCCTACTCCATTGATGAAGCAGCACTGCAGCAGGGCGGTAATTAAGGAGTTCTAGGCTAGAAGAAAATAACTATCTGCAAGTAGTAGTATAGTTTGTTTCATTGATCTAATCCAATTAGCATATAGATTTTAGTTAAAGTATCCACTAAACTGTATCCACCGCAGCATGTTAATTCGTGCTGCTTGCTACAGCCCCCTGTCCTCACGTCAGTACGACATTAGGAGCGCAAGCACGGCAAGATGAATGAAATGGAGGGATCTATATATATCATACATGGAAGCACAACCCCTGCAGCACGTCGAGAGTTCTCTGATGTGAAAGAACAATCACTTGCCAGGGTTCTACGTGAACAACAACATCTTCGGCAAGACAAGGCAGCAGAAACCCTGCTTGCACCACACGAGGTAAGGAGCTATGAAACGCGTTTGAGCAGGGACGCTGGAGATATCCAAAATGGGAACGCATCTCCTCCATGTAGTCCGATCAGATCTGGTGATTAATTAGGACGAGGCTTGGAGGACGACGCAAGTGTCGCTGAACACTGGTAGGAGCAAACCGTCGTTCAGCCTCAACGGAACGTTAGCAAACCTCATCCTCCCAATGTCTCTTCTTACACGCAAAAGCTCGTAGTTTCATTTTCTATGTTGTGATATCACAGTTTAAAAATTCAAGTCAAGTATCTAATAATGAGATTGTTATAATTTGAAGTTTCTCAAGGTCATATCTTCTCCTTGCTTGGCATGATGTTTTACTGACTACATCTACTCGTCTTATATAACTTGTTTTTATCAACTTTTCTGTTTCAACCTTGTATTACAACTGCACAATAATTTGTCAGTAGAGGAGTTGAAGTTGTCCGTGTTCACACACCATGTTTAAGTTGACCATGCTGCAGTTTATTCACATCTCGGTAACTTCTTTTCACTCCATATACTTTAATTTGCAAAATTGTTTTCTTTTGAGAGATTTTATTTGAAAATTTGTGAAATTTTCTTAAAATATTATTTTGTATCATCATTAGCCTAATCCCTAGAGCTGATGAGAAATAGTCAATACTCATTATCCATGTCATGCCTAATCAAGAATGGAGACTGTATAGTTGTGTGGATAGGACAATGCTTTGTTTTTTTTACCAGCCAAGACTTGGCTATTATATCCCTTTCTAGTAATCGTTATGCTCTGGCAGATTCTTAATTATGCCATGTAGCTTGCTTGCATTAGCTATATCCCAAGCTGAAATTAAGAATGTACTGCGTTTTAGTCTTCTCACGAGCTTCAATCATTCATATCAACTACCTTATGTTATTCCATAATTCCATAAGGAGACTAAGCTAATTCTTTGTATAATGAATTTGTCGCATTCATGAGGACAGTTAACATGTCATTTGCTGACGGATGAAATATGTTTTATAGGAATCTGTTGATGTAAGTCTTTTCATGAGATGGCATTTGAGATGGAATGTATCTAGAGGAGTAATTTGGTTCATGTTGGATAAAGTTCCCTGGATGGAGGCTATGCTTTATGGTGTCTTCTTGTTTCGGGCTTGCTGGATCTTGCACATCCTTGTTTCAGTAGAATATATACCTACCTCAGTTACATGCTACATCTCCTTGCTGGGTACGGATGCATAGAATTTGTGTGAGATTTTTTCATAGTGAAGTCATGTATGGAAAGATTTCGGTCTGCCCAGAAATATGTACGAGCAAAGTGCACTAAAAAACAAATTCTGTTACTTCCTTTGTAGGATGTGGGAAGCACTACTGTTGATTTGTGTTTGAATCATGAACTGCGTTCTTCATCTCCAGTCAATCTTGAATCTCCTCTGTTGCTAAAAAGGTGTTTGCAATGCCTTAGCTGTAGCAGTGTGTCTGCAGCGACCGTTCCCGTTCTTCATGGCTGATGAGATTTAAAAACGACCTTATCGAAAATCAAGGACACACCAACTTATTTGAGCGCCTCCTATTCATACACATATAGGCTGGTCTCACTCGGTGAGAAAAAAATGCAACGACGATGGTGGAAAATGGTGTCGCACTTATGGTGGAAAACCATCCTCGACCACGCTTGTCAAACAAGACTCGTACTACGTTCCCAGGAGAAAAAAAAGACTTACAGTCTCTTAAGCATGTATTCTCAAAAAAAAAAAAAAAAAAAAAATCTAAGCATTTGAGTCTGCAAATTCTCTTAAGCAAGGTGCCACTTACAGTACATGTATTACCTTTTAAGAAAAATGTTCACATGCTATAATAAATATTTGAATTAGTTGTTTCTCTTTAGTTCTGTTTCGTGTAAAGTACTTCTTAGTTCGAATTTTATTTTGAAGAAAATAGCTATGCAGAACTCATCGAAAGCATAGATGATGTTCTTGATATCCTGCAGGGACGGATCCACCTGGCATTCCTCCTTCTCCGAAGTGGCAACCCTCGGGAGGTCTTGGAACTTTGACATCATCATCACAGCAGCTGCTACGGAGATTGTGCATCTTGCACCGTGGGTGACTGACACGGGTGAGGGGACCATTGCACCTATCTGGATTTACTATTATCTCCATGACGGTTCACGATGTTGCTTGAACATGTTTCTTTTGTTTTGTGACATTGGGAGTTGTTCTTAAACATTTTGCAATTAAATTCTCTCTGACTAACGAGTTTCAATCATTCATATCAACTACCGTATGTTATTCTGTAATTCCATTAGAAGACTAAGCTCATTCTTTGTATAGTGATTTAGTTGCGTTGCATGGGGACAGTTGAGATGTCATTTGCTGATGGATGAAATATATTTTATAGGAGTCTGCTTGCGTAAGGCTTTGTCAGGATCCAACCTTCTCTACGCTAATTCAAACGACGACGACGGCGGGAAGGAACGGATGAACTGAAGCCGACGGCCAAGATGCGTGGATACCGCTTCGTCGACATCGGACGGTTCCCCTGTCTCCTCGCGTCGCTGTTGCGAATTCAGACAAAGCTTATCTTCTTCAACCACTCCCTCGAGGGATTTACCTTACTGCCCTTGTAATCTCCTTATCTAGTGGATTCCAGAGCCTTCGAGCTCATCTTGTAATGTTGGGTTGAAACCCTAGGCCACCAGTGTTCCTGGTTGGCGAGAACGCGTATCTGCAATCAGCTAGAACTCCTAAATTCTCCTCTGTTCCACCCGATTTCGATACTTCTCTGAATTATTCCGGTTGCAGTGCTTGACAATTGGTATCAGAAGCCACGCGATCCTCGGAGGCGACTGGATCTGGGTGCAGACGGGAAGTTGGAGGAGCCATAAAATACTTCCCCTCCCACCCGATCCCGGCGGCGGCGCAAGACGGCGTTGGCGGCGGAGTAAGCTCGGTACAGGTTTGGTCAGGCAGGGGGTTGCAGACACACACCGTGCCTGTCGTAAAATCCCGCCCTCCCTCCCAAATTGGTTGTACTCTGGCGGCGGGCGACGGCGGCGGAGTAGTACGACGGTAGGATCTGCTATCAAGGTCCGGTTGCAGCTCTTGCTGTGGTAAAATTCCCTCCTTGAAAACCAGATCAGTCAGCTCTAAGAGGTTATCAGGTACTCTGCCGGTTATAAAACCCTCTTGGTGCATATTTTTGCAAGAACATCATGGTTCATGTGGAGGACTCATCATCCACGGAGCAACTGGAGTTTCAGTCCTTGCAGCTGGAAGTCAAGGCCTTGCAGCAAAGCAGACAGCAAGATCGAGAAGACTTTGATGAATTTCGCGAAACAGTTGGCTCCAATTTCCTGGCAGTACAGAAAACACTGACAGAACTCAACAATTCCCTCTCCACGTTCATGAACAATCTGCCATCGAAAGAAGGATCTCTGTCCAAGCAAGGACCAACACCTCAAACTTTTTCCACACAAGTTGCACAAAAACCTGCAGTGGAGCCTAACCCCTCCCCTCAGACAACTGGATCCGCAACACTGCAAGATATCCAAACTGGGCGCGAATTGAATTTGGATGGGCCTGTCAAATTGCCCTACAGACACCCCCATTTCAACACAAAGCACAATCCGTCTGGCAACGACACTAAGGCAGCAGCTACACCTGAACATGGTCGAAACACTGTCCACATCATCAATCTAGAAACATTGCAGCAGGAGAACAGGCAAATGACCAATTACAGAGAAAATCAAGTGGAAAATAGAAGGCCAGCGGCTACTGTTAAACCTGCTAAATATAACATCCCTGAGTTTGATGGTACTGGCACAACTTCCTGGATACAGGTGGTGGAAATGTATTTTGAAGCAGCACACACCCCTGCAGAGCAAAAGACTGAAATTGCAATCACCTATCTGAAGGGACCTGCAATTGAATGGTGGAGAGGAACAGCAATGCCTGCTAATAACTTACCATGGTACAGGTTCTGCAGATACTTGGAAGACAGATTTTCTGAATCCTTTGTTTGTGATAATGTCAGAGCTTTCCATGCCTTGCAACAGACTGGCACTGTCAATGAATATGTCCTCAGATTCGAACAGGCTATGAACCTCTTGCGCAGAGACAACCCAGTGCTTAATGCTGAATATTTCAAAAATAGTTTTATTGCTGGTTTAATTGACACCATACAACACCATGTTCAGTGCCATGAGCCACCTGACTTGCAGAAAGCCATATGGCTAGCCAGAAGAATGGAGCAATCTTTACCTGCTAAGAAAGCATTTATACCTTATAATCCTGTGGCCAGAAGACAGGTTCAATTTGAACAACCAAAACAATATTCTGGAACTGCTGCTCTTATTGAACAAGCCAAGCTAGCTGGAAATTGTTACAAGTGCAAGGAAAAATGGTTCCCTGGCCATAAGAAGGTATGCAAAATGGCAAACCAAGCCCAGATACATGCTTTGCAAGAAGAAATCCTTGAAGGGGCTGAGCTGGTCTATTTTACTGAAAACCTTGAGGAGTTAGCACCAGTAACCATGCAGGTTAAACAGGACACTGAATTACAAATATCTATGCATGCTCTCATGGGTATTGGCTCAGCTAGATATACTTTCACTGTGACTTTGTTTATTGGAAACCACCCTGCCACAGCATTGATTGACAGTGGTAGTACAGCCACTTTTATCACTCCTAGCATGGCCATCAGGGCAAATTGTCGACTGTCTCCTACAGCAAAGAAAAAGGTGCAGGTTGCTAATGGTGGGACCCTATGGACTGAATTCATGGCCAAAAACTGCCCTTTCTCTATCCAAGGACATGAATTTTCCACTGATTTTAGAGTATTAAAACTGCATGGATATGATGCCATACTTGGGGCTGATTGGATGTCTTGCCATAGCCCCGTGGAATTGGATTTCCAGGAAATGCAAGTCCAAGTGACAACAACTCTGGGAAATAAAATTGCCTTCAAGGATGAGAGCCTGCCTACTGTACCAGTTTCTGGATTTGATACATCTGAAAAATTATTGGAAGACCCTATTTGTGGTGCTGTGATATTAATACACCAGATAGGAGAGGACACTCCAAAGAAAGGCCATGACAACCCCCTCATCCTAGCACTTCTCAAGAGATTTCAGGTGTTATTTACCACTCCAACAGAACTACCTCCTCAAAGGCCTATGGACCATGCCATTCCATTAATCCCTGGTGCCAAAATTGTTAACCAAAGGCCTTATAGGCTACCTTTCCATCAGAAGGATGCTATGGAGAAAATCATTCAGGAAATGATTCAAAACAAAATCATTAGAGACAGTGTGAGCCCTTATTCATCCCCTGCTCTATTGGTGAAAAAGAAGGACTACACATGGAGAGTAGTCAATGACTTCAGGAAACTCAATAGCCAAACAATTAAGAACAAATACCCCATTCCAGTAATAGAGGATTTACTGGATGAATTACAGGGAGCTATGGTGTTTTCTAAATTGGACTTAAGAAGTGGTTATCATCAGATACGAATGCAAGAAAAGGATATTGAGAAAACGGCATTCAGTACCCATTTTGGTCACTATGAATATTTAGTGATGCCATTTGGTCTGACAAATGCTCCAGCTACATTTCAATTACTCATGAACACTGTCCTGGCTCCATTCCTGAGAAAATTTGCATTGGTTTTCTTTGATGACATCCTGATCTACAGCAAAAGCATGAATGACCATATTACTCACTTGACTCAAATTTTCCAAACACTGGTGGACAACAAGCTGTTTGCCAAAGAAAACAAATGTGTGTTTGCTCAACCACAGGTGGAATATTTGGGTCATGTCATTACTGCTAATGGAGTAGCTACTGACCCAATTAAAATTGCTGCAGTTGCCAAATGGCCAGTCCCTTCTAATGTTTCTGATCTAAGAAGCTTCCTGGGCCTAGCTGGTTACTACAGAAGGTTTATACAAAACTATGGCATTATTTGTAAACCTCTGTTCATGAGCCTGAAAAAGGATAATTTTGTTTGGACACAAGATCAATTGGATGCATTCAACAAAATCAAGGAAAAATTAACACAGGCACCTGTCTTAGCCTTGCCAAATTTTTGCTGAGCCATTTATTTTGGAAACTGATGCCTGTGGTTATGGTATTGGGGCAGTGTTAATGCAATCAGGCAGACCAATATCCTTCTTCAGCAAGGCAATTGGCCCTAAGGCTGCTGGGTTTTCTACTTATGACAAAGAAGCTCTGGCAATCATTGAGGCATTAAAACACTGGAAACATTATTTTGCTGCATCAGCACTTATCATTAGGACTGACCAAGAGAGCTTACAGCACATTCAAGAACAAAAGCTGACTGAAGGCATCCAACATAAATTACTTATCAAACTGTTGGGTTACAATTTCTCTGTGGAATATAAACAAGGGAAAACAAACAAGGTAGCTGATGCTCTATCTAGAGTCCAATACAAGATTAATGCCCTCTCGGCCTTTGCTATTGCTCCTGCCTGGATCTCTGAAGTCACTGCCAGTTACCAACAAGATGATAAATGTAAGAAAATGCTCACTCAGTTAGCTATTGATCCTCAGGCCATCAAGAACCACACACTGCAACATGGCATCCTAAGATACAAAAACAGGATAGTCATTGGCCATGACACAATGCTGCAGAGAAAATTAGTTGCTGCTATGCACAACTCTGAGCTAGGTGGTCATTCTGGACACAGGGCAACATACCATAGAGTAAAACTGTTGTTTCACTGGCCTGCCATGAAGAAATTTATCATGCAGTACATCAAGGAGTGCCCTGTATGCCAAATCAATAAACCAGAACACTCAAAGTATCCTGGTCTTCTTTAGCCTTTGCCTGTTCCTGACTTTGCTTGGGCTCACATTAGCATGGATTTTGTGGAAGGCCTGCCAACATCTTGCAACAAAGATATGATCTTAGTGGTGGTAGACAGATTCACTAAATACAGCCATTTCATAGCTCTCAAACATCCCATTACAGTTCACACAGTGGTTGCTGCATTCACTGATAATATCTTCAAGCTCCATGGTCCTCCACTGGTTATTGTGACAGACAGGGACAATATTTTCACTAGTCACTTCTGGCAAGATCTCTTCAAGCAATTAGGTGTGAAACTTCACTTTAGCACCTCTTATCACCCCCAGACTGATGGCCAGACTGAGAGAGTCAATCAGTGCCTAGAAAATTATTTGAGGTGTTTGGCTTTCCTCCAACCCAAGAAATGGGCAAAATGGCTCTCCCTTGCTGAGTGGTGGTATAATACTAGTTACCACACTGCCCTAAAAATAACACCATTTCAGGCCTTATACAACAGACAACCAAATATGATTGCTGAAGCTGCTCTCTATCCTAGTGATCTCACTGCAGATTTTGCCTCAGCCCTCACTGCTGAACAGACTGCTGCTCTTATCAAAGAAAATCTTGTCAAGGCACAAAACAGAATGAAGGTGCAGGCTGACAAGAATCGTTCTGAAAGATCACTAACAGTGGGTGACATGGTATACCTCAAACTCCAGCCTTACAGGCATACCTCATTGAGCGTCCATCGACATCTCAAGCTGCACTCCAAGTTTTACGGGTCATTCCGAGTGCTGCAGAAAATTGGAAATGTCTCTTACAAACTACTGTTACCTGACAATTGCAAACTGCATCCCACATTCCATGTGAGTCAACTCAAAAAACACCTAGGCCCGACAGCTGTGGCTAACCCTCATCTCCCACTGCTCCATGAAGACGGAACAATATTGCTGGAACCTGAACAACTACTGGAAATGAAACTAGTACCTAGAACCCAAGGGGACATACAAATCCCAGTGGTCAGATGGCTTATCAAATGGAGCAACCTACCTGTCCAGGACGCCACTTGGGAAGACGCCACGTTCATTCAAAAGGTGTTTCCAGATTTCACTCCTGAGGACAGGACTGATGCTATCGGGGGGGAATTGTCAGGATCCAACCTTCTCTACGCTAATTCAAACGACGACGATGGCGGGAAGGAACGGATGAACTGAAGCCGACGGCCAAGATGCGTGGATACCGCTTCGTCGACATCGGACGGTTCCCCTGTCTCCTCGCGTCGCTGTTGCGAATTCAGACAAAGCTTATCTTCTTCAACCACTCCCTCGAGGGATTTACCTTACTGCCCTTGTAATCTCCTTATCTAGTGGATTCCAGAGCCTTCGAGCTCATCTTGTAATGTTGGGTTGAAACCCTAGGCCACCAGTGTTCCTGGTTGGCGAGAACGCGTATCTGCAATCAGCTAGAACTCCTAAATTCTCCTCTGTTCCACCCGATTTCGATACTTCTCTGAATTATTCCGGTTGCAGTGCTTGACAGGCTTGTCATAAGGTAGCATTTGAGAGGAATGTATCTGGGGCAGTACATTGGTTCGTGTTAGATGAAGTTCCCCGGATGGACTACAAAATGGTTTTCGGTAAACGCTTCTTGAAGGCTATGCTTTATGGTGTCTTCTTGTGCAAGATAAATCATTCGGAGAGTGCAGGTAATAACCCCCAGTGACTGCTGGATTTTGACCATCCGTGTTTCAGTACAATATATACCTACCTCAGGTACATGCTAAAGCTCCTTGCACATGTTTGGCTTTACAATTATCTCGTACCAATGTCAATAACAGTTCATGATGCTGCTTGAACATGTCTCTTTTGTCTGATGACATTGGGAATTGTTCTTAAATACTTAAATTCCAGCAAACTAAAGTACTCGTAGTTGAAGGTCATCTTCATTTTTTATGGCAAGGGACTAAACTGGAGCGCAGAATAATGCAAGTTGGAAATTTTCATTGTCTTATTTAATGAAGGAGAGGATCCGGTCTTTGTCTCATTAGTACCTCCAATTTTGTTGTTTAATAATGCAACTTGGGTTCATCAGAATACAGGAACTCCGGGTTCACATATTTGTGCTTCTTAAATAAGACAAGAAACCCGGTCTATATTGCTTCTAAAAATAAGTGGTTTAGAAAGATAAGTTTTCTGTAAGAAATAAATATTTGTGGTGAACATATTATTGCGCTGACGCAAGTAAAATACAAATACAGGACAGATTAACATTTTCTCTGGAAAGTTAAGTTGTAGTCTATTCTAACAATCGTATTTGATTATCAAGTTCATGAAAGCTGGTAGCTGGTACGTACATAGGAAACTAAACTATCTCAATGTCCACTATCGTCTAGTTGATCAGACTTCAGACCTTTTATACGACTAATTGGAAAATATTCTCGATATTTATCTAGTTTAATGTGATGACACCAAGATAAGTTGGGATGATAATGTCTTGCATAAATATAAGGCTGAACAGAAAGATAGATCATGAAAAACGTATTAGGTCATGGCCTGATTTTTCACATGTCAGTTATAAGATTGAAACCGAAGCAATAGATAAAGTTCGAGTGTTGCCATCAGCAGACACAGACTAATGGCACATGGAAATTCAGAATGTGATCGAAAAATTCCAAAATTTTATATGCTCAAAGATAACCAAGTATTCTACTCGTGTAAATAATTTGGCTAGTAAATGATTTTTATTCACCTCTAGGCAAAAAAAAAAAAAAAAAAAATGAAAACCACCACTTTACAAAAACCAATACAGTTTTCATATATATTTTTTGTCGATATCGCAATGTGGAGCGCAAACTCAGCCAATTTCACTATTACATATATATGATTTTCTTCCACCTCCAGTTAGTCACCTATTAGATAGTTTCATGAGATAGAAAATAATCGAGATGACACGTGGACCACCGAGAGAGTGGTGTGAGGGTGTATTGTTGTTGGGGATCTTCACTAAATCTCTAGATCTATGAGTGTGGGGGGTGGGGGGAGAGAGATCTTTAGTATAGATCTAGATCTAGCTAGGAGTAGCGTGGGAAAGAGAATTGCATACATATAGTAAGAAAAGTTGGTTTAATTAATTCAGATGGGGGAGGAGATGGGGGAATGAGGTAGGAGTGAGGTTAGGTGAGATGAGTAGAGATTGGGTGAATAAGCTAACAATAATGGAGGTTCGGGGGTTGATGGCCGCAATAAGCAAAATTCCTAGATTACAAATGACACACAAGGCAAAGAGAGCGTCACTAGTAGGACATGCATCTATGGAGAACTCGTAAGTTGTCCGCCACGACTAATGAGCCCGTATTGCCGCGAACTGTGGAAAAATACCCGTGGCACACAGTGATGGTAGTGTGCCACGAGTAGTATACTTATCTGTGGCACACGATAGAAAAGGTGTGCCACGAGTAACTTGCCGGCTGTGGGCTATCCAGAAGTGACATACGGGTGGCAAACTATTTTCAAGTGCGCCACTAGTACCGGCGTAGACGTGGTGCGCACTTTCGACTTGTTCGCCACCCATAAAGTTGGCACCCCAGTGGAACCTTTCTTGTGGCTTACTTTCCGTATTGTTCGCCACTAGTGCAGATCCACCTATAAACTGTTCCTACTAGTGCTCCATTGACGTGGGGGCTTCGTCTTGCATGTGCTGACCTTTGGAACAACGGGGAGGCGAGCAAGCAAGTTGCTCGCCCCGGCTTGGGCATCAACCAACCAGCCGGTTGAACAACACGGTGAACCAGAGAAAACCAGCGGGCGAGGCAGAGAGAGTGGGAATGGGGACGGGGCAGCGCAAACCACGGTGCTCCCTCTCGAGAGCAGAGCGGTCTGTCACGAATATCGGGCGCTGCACCGACGCCGAACGCGACGGAAGGGTCGTATGTGGGTGAGGTGGTGGCAGGGCTGGCTACAACTAAGGTTGAGAAGCAGGGCAACGACAAGGGCGATGGGGGCCTTCGGTCGCTCCGCGAGCCGCCAAACTCGCGTACGCCTCCATAAAGGTGTTGTCGCTCGGTGCTAGAAGTTTCCTTAGTGTATTTTGAGAGATGCTACACTTACGGACAGGTTTTACAAAAATATTACGGACTGCAACGTGGCTTATCAGGTATGGTGAAAAGGAGAATCAAGTCCGCTTTTGATGCAAGCTTAACCAACCAAATCATAGCACGTCCGTCTGTATGCATTCCGTAGCCCAAAACCATCCGTAAGTCTAGCATTTCTGGTGTATTTTCTATCTATGTCGAGTATCTAAACTTAGCCAAAATTTTTTTTTCTAAAATTCCTGGTATATGTACCTACAAGCCGAGTTCCGAAAGAAAAGCACTTGACATATCAAGCCTCACTTGGCGGAGACAATTTTTTTGGTAGTTTGAGTTCAGGTTATTCTAGTGAGAACTTATTATGTATACCACCGAACAAAATTACCGGCCATCTAAATAATGAACATACCGTCAGGTATCAGAACTATAACTAATACTAACTCCGCATTAAAATAAGTGTCGTTGAAGTGGAAGTATATAAAACTGAAATATAGAAATGACAATTATTTTGAGACGGGTATAAAAACACAAAATATATATAAAAAAATCTTACTGTCACCGGCTTGTATACCAGCAACTTACGCTTGCAAAAATGCTATGGAATTTTAGGCCAGTAGAAGAAAGCCCATCTTTCATCTAGAGCCAAAATAGGCACTAGTCCCGGTTGCGCCACGAAACGGGACCAATGCTATGCATTCGTCCTGGTTCGTGCAGCGGGGGTAGCGTATAGCGCCCCCCAGGGGCATTGGTCCCGATTGTTTAGGGGGCATTCGTCCCGGTTCCTGGCAACACGCCACGTGGCACGCGCAAGGGCATTGGTCCCAGTTCATGCCACAAACCAGGACGAATGACCCCCTTGTCTATATATACTTCCTCCCAGACCCCTTCCCTCGTGTATTTTTTCTGCTAGGAGGTGTGAGAGAGGTGGGTGCTAGTGTGCGCTCTTTTACTATACACACGAGGTGTTCAACGAAATACCCGAGCCACACTTAAAGTCATAGAAAATGGTATTTTCGACCAAGGTTAGCAAACTTATCCTTTTTATCTAAAATTGATCCAAAAAAGTTATATTTGTCGATGTAATGTGGTCATTTTCTGTTGAAGATGTTATTGTAAATGCTTTTTGGTAAACTTAATTATACGATGCAGATTGATGCACGACAGCGATGGATGTACGGTGACCGGCGCACTTTCGAGTACATGGCAGGCCTGGATGAATTTCTCGGTGTTGCTGTGGCTCACAAAGAGAACGACTTTATGTGTTACCCATGTGTTGACTGTGGGAACGTCAGGGAGCACTCTTTATTGAGAGTCCTTCACGGCCACCTGCTTCGGAGAGGTTTCATGTCCAGCTATAGTTGTTGGACCAAGCATGGAGAAAAAGGGATTGGGATGGAAGACAATGAAGAAGAAGAGGATCCTATGTTCCCTAAATACGGTGATACTGCAATAGAAGACAATGCAGAAGAAGGAGGTGATCAAGAACGGGCATTAGATGAGCCCGATGATAATCTTGGTTGAGGTATGGCTGATGCAAGGGAACACTGCGAAAGTGAATTGGAAAGGTTGAAGTTGGACGACATGTTACAAGATCACAAAAAGTTGTTGTACCCAAATTGCAAAGATGGCAGCACAAAGCTCGGTACCACACTGGAGTTGCTGAAATGGAAGGCACAGAACGGTGTGACCGACAAAGCATTTGAGCGTTTAATTAAAATAATGAAGCCGAAGCCTACAAAGGATAACGAATTGCCTGACAGTACGTACGAAGCAAAGAAGGCTCTCTGCCCTCTAGCATGCATTAATGACGGCATCCTCTACCGCGGTGAGAAGTACGAGAATTTGGATGAATGTCCGGTATGCAGTGCACTGCGGTATAAGATCAGGCCAGAAGACCCTAGCGATATTGACGGCGAGCCCCCCCCCCCTTAAGAGGGTTCCTGCAAAGGTGATGTGGTATGCTCCTATAATACCATGGTTGAAACATCTGTTTAGAAACAAAGAGCATGCCAGGTTATTGCGATGGCACAAATAAGACTGTAAGAAAGACGGAAAATTGAGACACCCCGCCGATGGGTCGCAGTGGAGAAAAATCGAGAGAGACTTCCCGGACTTTAGAGGAGAGGCAAGAAACTTATGGTTTGGTCTAAGTACGGATGTCTTTAATCCTTTCAGCGAGCAGAGCTCCATTCATAGCACGTGGCCCATGGCTCCATGTATCTACAACCTTCCTCCTTGATTGTGCATAAAGCGAAAGTTCATTGTGATGTCAGTGCTCATCCATGGCCCGAGGCAAACCGGCAACGACATTGATGTGTACCTAAGGCCATTAGTGGAAGAACTCTTACAGTTCTGGGGCAAACCAGGTGTACGTGTGCGGGATGAGAACGAACAAAAGCCATTTGACCAACAAGCGTTGCTTTTCGTAACCATCAATGATTTGCCTGCTCTTAGTAACATTTCCGAACATACAAACAAGGGATACAGTGCATGCACGCACTTTAGATAAGACTGATAGTGTATATTTGGATAAATGTAAGAATGTTTTATACCTGGGGCATCGTAGATTTTTTTCGATCAAGCATCCCGTAAGAAAGAAAGGAGGCAAGCATTTTAGAGGTTAGGCAGATACCCGGAAGAAGCTTGACCTTCGTAGTGGTAATGATTTGTATTCGATATGGTCAAAGACCTAAAGGTAATCTTTGGGAAGGGTGATGGCAGCCAACCTGTTCCGAACGGCCCTGATAAGCGCACACCCATGTGGAAGAAGAAATCTATATTTTGGGAGCTACCCTATTGGAAAGTCCTAGAGGTCCGCTCTTCAATCGACGTGATGCACATGACGAAGAATCTCTGCATCAACCTACTATGCTTCCTGGGCGTGTATGGGGAGTCAAAAGATACGCCAGAAGGACGGGAGGACCACTAACGTACGAAAGACCCAAACAACAAGCACACGGATACATGGCGCCATTACTTAAGCAGCTACGCTCTTACAAAAGCTAGAAGGAAATCTTTTTTTGAAGTACTTTACAATATCAAGGTGACACATGGATTCTCGTCGAATATAAAGAGGATAATAAATATGGAAGAGAAAAATTGCAAAACCTAACGTCTCATGACTGCCACGTGATTATGACGCAGTTGCTTCTGATTTCATTGAGGGCGATTCTACCGGGAAATATTTGAGTACCCATTGTGAAGCTATTTGCATTCCTCAATGCAATATCTGAGAAGGTAATCGATCCAGAAAGTTTGGCAAGATTGCAGAGGGATGTGGTCCAGTGTCTTGTTAGTTTTGAGTTGGTGTTCCCACCATCATTCTTCAACATTATGACGCATCTCCTGGTTCACCTATGTGAATAGATTCATACTCTCTGTCCGGTATTTCTACACAATATGTTCCCCTTTGAGAGGTTCATGGGAGTCTTGGAGAAATATGTTTCTAACCGTGCTAGGCCAAAAGGAAGCATGTCCACGGGCTATGGAATAAAGGAGGTCATTGGGTTCTGTGTTGACTTTATTCCTGACCTTAAGACGATTGGTGTTCCTGAATCGCGGCATGAGGGAAGATTGAGGGGAAAAGGAACGCTGGGAAAGAAAATAATGATACCCAGGGACGAGCATTCTTTCAATAAAGCACACTACACAGTTCTACCAAATTCCACCTTCGTGGCTCCGTATCTCGAGGAACACAAAAATGTTGTTCGCTCCACAAACCTGGGGAAGGATGACTCATGGATTAAACGCACACACATAGAGACTTTCGGAAGTTGGTTGCAAACACATCTTATAAATGACACCACTTTTGAAGATCAGCTGTACATGTTGGTAGGGTCATCATCTTCGACTATTCGGAGTTTTCAAAGGTACGAGATAAATGAGAATACATTTTACACGATCGCCCAAGATATAAAGAGCACCAACTAAAATAGTGGTGTCCGCTTTGATACAACAAACGAGAACGGGAAAAATGACACATACCATGGTTACATAGAGGAGATATGGAAACTTGACTATGGATCTTCTTTTAAGGTCCCTTTTGTTTAAGTGCAAATGGGTCAACCTGAATGGAGAAGGGGTAAAGGTAGACCCGTTGTACGGAATGACAACAGTGGATCTCAACAATATTGGTTATAATGACGAAGCATTCGTCCTAGCCAATGATGTGGCTCAGGTCTTCTATGTGAAGGACATGTCCTCCAGACCGAAAAAAAAACACCAAACACATCATACGATGAGCCGAAGCATCACATAGTTCTTTCAGGAAAAATAAACATCGTGGGAGTCGAGGAAAAGATATACATGTAAGAACATTATAATAAGTTTGATGAAATTCATCCCTTCACAGTGATAGCTGACACAACCATCCCGTTAAATAATGAAGATGCTCCATGGTTACGGCCGAAGTGATCATAAGCAAGGGACATAGGGTTCATGGACCATCTCTACACGAATAGAACTCAGAAGACTAGATAGGGATGTTGTTGGTGATGTGTAATAATAAACTTGGAATACGACAATTATGTTGAAAAAAATGTTCACAAAAAAGAAGTTGTATTGTCAAACCTTTTATGTCGGAGATAGAACAAAACAATCGGTATCGTCATCATACAGCCCTACCGTGGCTTGTGAGTGCATATATATATGCATATCAAGTGCATGGTAGGACGTATGATGGAGAATCCAAATGATTTGTATTTAGTCGATGAACTGAAAGATGTATGCAGGGAAGGCGAGAGGTGGGCTATATATAAGGTCGTGAGGCTCACAAACTGATTGTGCTAGTTTTGATCCAACGGCTCACAAGAGCTAGAAAGAACCACACACCTGATCCAACGACTCACAAGATCTAGAAAGAAACACACCATCTGTGTGATTCTTCCTCATTGGTGGGATTCAAACACTCGAGAACCACTGATCCAACAGCTCACAAAAGCTAGAAAGGCAGACATACCTGATCCAACGAATCACAAGAGCTAGAAATAAACACATGATCCATGTGATTCTTCCTGATTAGTGGGATTCACAATGTGCAACTCTTTTCTCCAGAGCCCCTCTGCGGCGAGACCCTAGCCCCGCTAGAGAAAAGTCCACCTTATCGGTCTACAGCTTTGACCGGAGCCCGGAGTGGGTAGCAATGTGCAACTATTTTCTTGGTTGTGTCAGGGTGGACCATAGTAAGTCCCAAAACAATTTCATGAACCACCTCTACACAAGATTCCCTCCCGTTCGTCAGTTCCAGGACTTTTAACCTATAAGTACTTAGACTCGGAGAGAGGAATCGATGCCGATGAAGACCCAACACAAAGAGTGAGTGAATATTTCGCATGTACAACCCTAAGAACACACGTAAACACATGGTATTCCAACTCCAGGATTTTGGTGCCATTCCGACACTCCGGAGCCCCTCTACGGCGAAACCCTAGCCCCGTTGGAGAAAAGTCCTCCTTATCGGTCTACAGCTTTCACCGGAGCCCGGAGTGGGTATAAATGTGCAAATCTTTGATTTGTTGTGTTAGGGTGGACCCTATGAAGTCCCAAAACAATGGCATGAACCACTTATACACAAGATTCCCTCCCGTTCGTCGGTTCCGGGACTTTCAGTCTATAAGTACTTAGACTCGTAGAGAGGAATCGATGCCGATGAAGACCCAACACAAAGAATGAATAAATATTTGTCATGTAAAACCCTAAGAACACATTTAAACACATGGTATTCCAACTCCTTGCTTTTGGTGCCATCTCGACGCTCCAAAGCCCCTCTACGGCGAAACCCTAGCCCCGCCGGAGGAAAGTCCACCTTATCGGTCAACAACTTTTATCGGATCCCGGAGTGGGTATAAATATGCAAATCTTTGCCTTGTTGTGTTAGGGTGGACCCTAGGAATTCCCAAAACAATGGCATGAACCACCTCTACACAATATTCCCCCATCCCGTTCGCCGGTTCCGGAACTTTCAGCCTATAAGTACTTAGACTCGGAGAGATGCATCGATTCCGGTGAAGACCCAACACAAAGAGTGAGTGAATATTTGGCATGTACAACCCTAAGAACATGTAAACACATGGTATGCCAACTCCTAGCTTTTGCTGCCATCCCGACACTCTAGAGCCCCTCTTCGGCAAAACCCTAGCCCCGTTGGAGAAAAGTCCACATTATCAGTCGCCCAAATGATTTTTAAAACATCATAAGTGAGTTGCATTTATCTTTCTGATCATTTTGATATATAACTTGCAATTTCCAGAATTTATTGAATTATTTGATATTTTCTCCATCTTAAATGAATTAATTCAAATTCAAATAATCCAAAATTTTGAACTTCACAAAATATGTTTGAAAATAATATATTAAGTTAGTTTATAATTTTATAAATGTTTTCGTATCTACTTCATATTTTTAGATTATTAAACTAGCAGATATACAAATTGAAAATTTAAATAGGGTGGGAAAGTTTGCAAATATGATTTTTTTTTTCAAAAACAGGGTATTGATGCCCCTCATCGCTCCGTTCCAGTGGCCAGGTCTTCCGTCCCGTTGCTTCCAACAACCGGGACCATTGGGGGGGGGGCATCCGTCCCGATTATTGCCAACAACCAGGACGAATGTGGCATTCATCCCGGTTGTTGGCAATAACCGGAACGGATGCCCTCTACTAATACTGCTCTGTCATCCTCCCCCAAATCAATCGCGTGGAGAAGGACACAGACGCCGCCAGGCTGCTTGTCGTCGTCGTCGTCGCCCGTCCGCCGTCCGCACGTGCACACCATGCTCTCGCCGTCGCTGGTAAGCTTCCCGTCCCCTCTCTGCTTCCCTTCCCGCACCCGTCCCTCTCGAACTCGGGTGCGCGTGCGGCAGCGCGGCCATGGGGAGCCGCGCACCACCGCCATGACCACGCACCACCGCGCACCACCACAGCCGCGCAACACCGCCACCTCCACGGCCGCGAACCACCATGGTCGCGCACAACCGCCACGGCCACGTCTTGGTCTTGGCCACGGCCGCGCACCACCGCGCGAATCGGAACCAAATCGGGCCGTCTTCCCCACCTCCGGCTGGCGGCTTTCGCCGCACGATTTCCTCTGACAAGCCTCCTCCGGCCTCTCCATCCTCCTCTTTCGGTTCACGGTGAGCTCCCGAGCACGCTCGTGCTCCCCGATGCCCTTCTCTTCCTTTATGTCGTCCTCGCCACGTGCACCACCGTCATCCGCCGCTTGAGCTCGACGCTGGGGCAGCACCGGCGATGCTATACCAGCAGCGCCGCCACCTACTAGCTCGCCGTGATGGCCTTCTTCTTATGCATCAAACTAAAACTCCAAATTCCCTACGAATCGATCGATCCATGTTGAGCAGAGGCCCCGCCTCCCGAGCCGACGCCATGATGACGTCATGAATATGTCATCGTGGGTCCCAATCGTCAGCCTTTTATCAGTTATGAAAATGATTTATAAAAAGAGGAAACTCTGACGCGTGGGTCCCACCTTTATTTAATTCCACAAATCATTTAAAATTTGTAAAATTCATATCTTATAATCTGCAATTCAAAAATATACAAATAATTTATGGAAATGTTTAGAAAATATAATCTAAATGTTTATGAGATTTTCAAAAATGTTTCAATAAGTTCAAATTTGACCATTATTTAAATATTGTTTAAATCATTTTAAAATGAAGGAAATAAAAGATTATTCAATAAAATTAGAAAATTACAAGTTTTATACCAAAATGCTTAGAAAGACCAAAGTAATGCATTCGTGATGTTTTGAATCCCATTTGAGCTCTTTAACATTGACTCACTTTTAGAATTTTTCTGCTAAAACCAGTGAAAAGTAGGGGTAGCAAATAAATACCAAATCAATTCCAAATTGAGAAATTCAAATGGAAGATTAAAGATTGAAGTATCTACTTTAGATTCACCATTTTTAATATTTTGAAACCAATAGTTTAGGTATTCAAAACATGCTTATTAGAATAGATGATGAAACTGTTTTTTTGTTTTTTGAAAAAACTGCTAAGTCATTTTACTACTAAAACTAGTGAAAAGTTGGGGCTACAAATAAATTCCAAATTGAGAAATTCAAACGTGAGATTAAAGATTGACGTATCTAATTTCATTTTACCATTTTTAATATTTTGATACAAATGGTTTAGGCATTGAAAACATGCTTATTAGAATGGATGATGAAACTGTTTTTCTAAAAAAACTGCTAAGTCATTTTTCTGCTAAAACAAGTGAAAAGTAGGGGTTGCAAATAAATACAATCAATTCCAAATTGAGTAATTAAAATGTGAGATTAAATATTGAAGTATCTACTTTCATTTTACCATTTTCAATAATTTTCCGACGACCTGCAAGGGTAGGAAAACAATCAGTGAAGAGGGCATGTTTCTGTTAAAAGTTGTTTTCACACCATTTTACTTTTCTGCTTATTTTTCTAGTTGAAAGTTCAAGCATGCAAACATGTTTTAGAGAACTCACTTATGGACCGTAAAGGCTCTATATTGTACTCCATACATAAAAAAACAATGCAAGAAAACATTCAATAGAATTATTTAAGGCTTTGAAAACAGATACTCAAAAAGGCATGAAATATTGTCTTTATTGTGAAAAATTTAGAGAGAAAACAACCATCTTCTCAAATAATTATTTTCATCCTTTGTTGAAGTTTCTTCTACAAAATAAGGGTGTGAAAAGTATTTTGTTTAAGTTTTGTGCGTTGACACTAACTTGCAATTTTTAATTTGCAGAAAATATGAACCCAAACTTCAGAGATGAAGATGTGGAAGACATGCTCGCGGATTTTATCCGCGGGCCTGGGGGAGACCCTGATGTCATCCAGTGGATGAATAACTCCGGTGAGGGAGATCCGGAGCTCGCTCGAAGAGACGGCTCCGGTGAGGTAGATCCGGAGCTCGCCCGAAGAGACGGCTCCGTTTAGGGAGAAGCTTACAACTTCGTCGAGGGAGACGGTGATGGAGCAACTGACGGCTCCCATGAGAGAGAAGTCGATGGCTCGGTCCAACCTTACAAACTAAAAACTTTAGCGAGGTGTATATATATATATATATATATATATATATATATATATATATATATATATATATATATATATATATATATATATATATATAGGCACCTGTATGAGAGAGAAGCTCAAATGGGGCACCATGGAGCATGGGCACCTGTATGAAATACCGTACATTTTAGCTATATAGGCACCATGGATACCTCGGCTATTTATACATATATATATGAAAAATGGTTTCTACTCCCGGGTGTAGCTACACCCATGTCTCATATACTGCCGTACGGAGGTATGCGTCATATTTTTTCGGTCTGGGTATATTTATATACTATATCTAAGATAATCTAAAACAATTTACGTGGAAATTATAAAAATTAGCATGCAGTTTGCACTATATATTCAAAATACCGGTATATATGTACGTATAAAAGGAGTATGTAGAAAAAATACAAATACTACATTAGAAGTAGTATATATACTGCCGAAATAGTAATATATACTGCATACTACATGTACATACTCTCTGCTATGATAGATACTACATACATCATACTAAACACATGTAGGTGTAGCTACACCCGGGAGTAGCATGAATTTGTCCTATATATATATATGTATGTGTGTGTGTGTGTGTGTGTGTGTATTAACACTCTTTCTTATTTTAGCCATCCGGGTCTAGAAAATCCACCGGAAAGAAGACTAAACGAGGCGCATCGAAGAAGTTGAATGAGCATGAAAGGTACATGATCGAAAAGATCGCTGCAGACGGCGCACGAGAGCTTCCCAAATGTAACTCCCGGGGGATTTTCCCCCCAAAGTAGAATTGTTTGCTCTCCTTTTGCATGGCATTGCATCATGACATTGCACTTGGTTTCAAAACCAATTAAAATTTTCGAAACACTTTCAAAAATTCAAACAATGCACATCTGTTTTCAAATCAAATTGTTTTCAATACACTTGAAGTGTAAACATGATATTTGTTGGGTTAAATAACACACCTCTTACTAAAACCCCTAATTTAAATTTCAAATTCAAATTTAAACAGTAATAAAAAAAACTTTTGAATTTTGGAAATCCATTTGTCATGCAATTGGGCATTACCATTACTAAATACAAATAAAATTATTTCATAAATAAAACCCTCAAAATTACTCCCCTCTCTATTCTTTCTCTTTTCTACAAACCAAGTGGAAAAAAAAACAGAAAGAAAAAAATCGGGGGGGGGGGGGGGAGAGGCAACCAGGCCAGCCTAACAAGCCGGCCCAGTCACCTACCATCCCCCCACGGGCCAAGGCCAGCCCACCTCCCTCTCTGTTCTGGCCCGCTACCCCCCTTCTTCCTCTTCCGTACCATCGCTGACGACAGCGACAGCACCGCACCCCACCTGCTCCTCCACGCTGCCCTCCTTATCTTCCCCTCCTCCAAGCCTCTTCCCCCAAACCCTAACCACTCCCTCTCCTTCCTCCTGCGCCGCCACCCTCCCTTCTTCCTCCTCCGTTATCTCCCTCCTTTCTGCTCATTCTTTTTTCTGTCTCTGAAACTCACACGAACAGCAGCTCGACGCCGTCAGTACCCACCTCGCCGTCGACGCCGGGGCCCCCCTCGTGCCATACCGAGGCCGGGAATGGAACCCCCGTGCCCCGGCGTTCCTCCTCGCCACTTCCCCGGGCCGGAGACGCCCTAGGGAGGCCACGGGCCCCTCTTCCCCGCCGCCGGCCGCCACCTGCCCGGGCGCCGATCGCCGCCTCAAGCACCAGGCGATCCCCGGGCCTGCCCTCGTCTTCGACCCCCTCGGTGAGCACCCGAGCCTCCCCTCTGTTCCCCTCTGCTCTGTGAAGCCCGCCGTCGCGCGGAAACCCCTCGCCATCGAGCACCCACGGCTGTCCGTCGTCACCGTTTACGTCCGACGAAGTTCAGAAAAAACTGAACCTTTAAACCTCGATAGTATACCATATCGTCCCTCAGTTCCGTGTAGTATCAAGAAACGCAGTGCAGCGCAGTGGTACTGAACCTGTTCTGCACAGCGCCTGGGCGCGGGGTCGAATCCCCGTGGGCGCAAAAGGCCCCCTTTTTACAATTTTTCCACGCGGACTCCCTGGTCCCACATGTCTGCGTCTCACCAGGCGCCACCTCACCTTCCACACGCCACCGTGGCACTGGCCCCGCACGGCAGTGACACAGGCCAAGGTACCCTGTGTGAGAGACACCCTAGGGGCCTATCTGTGTTTCCTTTTTCTCTTTTAGGTCCCTGTAAAATCACAATCAGGTCCCCGACATTCAAATGCACCTAATAAATTCATTTAAACTCCAATTTCAAAAAATAAAATATGTTTTCCATACTAAATTAAATTCTCTACATGTTTAAACAATTTGTATACTGTTTTGAACATTTCAAATGGTTTCAAAAATTCAAATTCAAACAACTCTTTTGAATTTGGTCAAATTCATAACTATTTCAAATTTAATTCAAATGGCACATGTAAAATATGGTTTCCATGCAAAATTGAACAAGGTTTCCAAATATAAACTTTGTTTCCTGTTTTGAATAATTAAACTTGGTTAAATAATTTAAATCTTGTTTAATTCATTTAAAATTGCTAAATTAATAACTTGGTCAAACTAAATTCTTTTTGAACATATAAAATATGTTTTCCATCCCATTTTTCATGAAATTTAAAAATATCAACTTTGTTTTCTGTTTTGAACAATTTAAATTGCTGAAAACAACTATTTCTTAATTAATGCATTTAAAATTGTCAATTTAATTACTTGCTCATCTAAAATCCAAATTCAACAAATGAAATATGTATTCCATCTAAAATTTTTTGTGTTCTTTCCAAATATAAATTTTGTTATCTGTTTTGAACAATTAAAATGGGTGAAAACAATAAATGTTTGTGTAACTCATTTCAGAAGCCAAGTTTCATAACTTAATAAATAAAATTCCAAACTTGGTAAACAACATATCAAACTGAAGATATTGTTGTTTTCTTATTGTTTTCATCATCCATGCATCATTCTAATCAACTTTCACATGATGGTTATTTGTATATCATTTAATTCAACATTAATTCATGGGCTTTTCCATATGCAATCCAAAATTGCATATGGGCCCATTTAAATGTGTTTACCATGTCAACTAGTTTATCTTTGATGCATCCTTAAACTTGTCATGCATCAATATCTTGATCATGCTGGATCTTTTGCCGTAGTAGTGATTGTTGCATCCGGTGTTTGTTCTAGTTTGTTGCTTCTTCCCGGATAGGACGTTGAGATGATGTGAGCAACGACAAGTTCTGTGGATGTACCTCTACTTGCTGGATTCCAGGCAAGTATACTCACTTGCTGCCTATGGCTGTCTTTCATCACTTGTTACCGATTCTTCTCGTTGCCTTTATTCTAGCCTTATGATTCGATGCTTGTGTCCCGATCCTATCATATGTTTACCTTGCTGCCATGATATAGCCTTCCTCCCACTTCCTATTAACTGTTGTTTGTTTACCTTGTAGGCCCTCGTGTCGTAGTTGCATGCTTAGTGTTGTTTGCGCTCAAGTCTTTTTGTCCGTCTTATCACCTGTTTAGTTTGATAGTTGGGTTTCAATTCAATCAACAACATGTTAATGTTTTGGGTAATATTAATTTGATGATAAGGCACCGGCAGGAGGCCCGGCGTGGTTTTGAGGCCTGCTAGTGTCGACCTTAATTAGGAAAAGGATCTTGTCCTCCGATCCATGATGAGCGCGCTAACCACATGTGGGAAGCGAGTATGGGCGCCTCCCACAACTTTGATTCGATTCGCATCTCGTCCAAATCGCCTCATTTAGTTCGGGTTTTCCATTTGCGTCATGCATATGCAGGTGCGAACCCTTGGCGCCAGGGTGGAACTTTTGTAGTCGGCATTTAGGGAACACGTTCTTAGAGTGCTATGAGGGTCCCCTTTTCTTCGTGGGGCTTTATTAGCCGTGCGCTCAATTGCACGGGGTTTTTTGGGCTTGATGCGAAGAAGAGTTGGGTTGTGTTGAGTGGCCTGCTTGGTGGGTTTGCTCCCCTCCTGGCGGGTTATTCTTACGTGTACGGCCAAATTGGTGCATCCCTGCAGGGTTAAATCTTCTCGAGAAGCCGTGTTGTCCGCGGTTATGGATGACTTGGTGAAAGTGCTGGCTAACAAGTACTCAGACAACTTACACTTAACGATGATAACTTGACTAGTAATATAGATTACCTCCACCATAAAAATGAATGTCACCTTAATCAACCGTGTGAGTTTCCTTGGGTTGCTTCCTTAGTAGGGGTAACACTGGATGGGTATTGTTTGGTGAGTAGTTGTAGTTGGTTCTGATACGCTCTCTTATCCCTTTCTATTAGCCGAAAGTTGTAGTGCGTCTCTATAGTTAGTTAGTGCAGCCCCCTGCCGCTTCGTTGCAATAATCCCTTCCTTTCCGTTGTACCCAAAGTATTTGTATCTTGTGATGATTGGTTACGCTGGTATCTTGTGAGTATGGTTTATCCACTTGCCAGTACTTAACCGTACTGACCCACGAATCCATTTCGTGGCTGCATATTCCACATTGCAGACAACAGGTTTGAAGTCTGACGACGTTAGCTTGGGAATCCCTCCGGCTTGGCCTGGGCAGGGATTGGACGCCATCGGTTATCTTCAGGACTCTTAGTCCAATTTGTATCTTGTCCGTAGTCGGACACTATGTTGTTTCTTCCGCTGTCATTTGGATCTTTGTATTGTATCAGTTGTATCCTTGACTCGTTTGAGTCGTCTTGTATATATCTTTTCTGTTGTTGTTGCGGAATATTCGTGAACTGTTGTAATGTTATCACAAGTGGCAACCTGGAATCGGTTATTATGTGGATTTTGGCGGAAATGCTGAAATCTGCATAGTGCCCGATCCAGGGGCGTCACACCAAAGATGTTGCCCAAAAATATGTGAAGCAATAAGGAGTGCTTGTTAGGGACCACATCCCGATCACCGTTCTAGAGTGGAATAAGCCACATGAGGCCTCCGTAATTTCATATGTCGGCGACAAAGCCAAAGAAAATCTTTTAAAAAAGATGATGTGTAATTTCACCCTACCGATGCCGGAGGTGTGTCAAGATGAGGTGGATGAGAATGAGGAGGATCCCGAATTGATCTTAAAGCGAAAGGAAAAAGGCCTTAGTGAAATTGGTCAAGGCATTCATGTTAAGGAAGATTCATAGCAATTTTGCAACTAGAAGAAAAGATTGCACCTTGACTTTATCAAGAATGACAAGACTTCGGATTTCACTGGAACATATGAGAAGATAAAACCTTGCTGGGAAGAATTTGTTTAGTACAATAAGTCAGATGAAGCTATGGCAAGGTCTAAAAGAAATACGAGAAACACCGCCAAAAAGATCTATCACCATCGTATGGGGCAAGCTGGCTACAAGGGTAGCCTGTCTAACAGGGAGAAACTTGAGGACGACCTGATTGCTAAGGACATCATTCTAGAGACACTCTTCTAGGACCAACGGACAAGGTCTTAGTTTTTTTTGGCATGGGGGAACGTTGGACTCAGAAGGGAAGTGCATCTATAATATAATACATGAAGAAAATCCTCTACCCATCGATGATCTTAGAGACCCCATAAAGGCTGCTAAAGAGGGGAAGTTCCATCCAGATAGAGAGAACGGCGAGCTCACACGCGCCCTTGGGAATAAGGAACACTATGGACGGACACAAACCACACCAGACTCTCTTGCCTGGAAACATGGGTTTTCCGAGGAGAAGAAGAAATATCCGGATAGAAGCCGTCAGAGGAGAAAGGATTTGCTGGCAGCTAAAGCACGGAGTCAGGCATACCGGTGGTATAGCATCGAAGAAGAGTTAAAGCGGGAGCGAGCACAGCGGCAGCAGGAACAAATTGACAGACTGACCCATCAACAAAGTACTACCCTACATATGGTAGACGGTGCGTTCAATAGTACCGGGGCCACACCATCTCATTGGAAAAGTAGCGTTGCTTCCAAGCAGATCCAGGGTGATGATGATGATGCACCGCCGATGATGCACCTGGTGGATGATATAACGGAGATGACACCTTGTGAGCTGCATGTGAAAGTCGTTAACATAACCATTAAGGCGATCGGCTATGTGAAACCAATGGGACCTGAACCTACTCACCATGGTCGGCCGGTTCCACGGGGCTACGCTGTTGCCAGGGTGGATGAAGTTATAAACGGATTCGAGCGGGTGAAGCTTGACTATCCTGAAGGTGAAGAAGGGGAGGTGACTGAACATGGAGACACCAAGAACTTGGCCATTGTATGGCTAAAGGAACACATCGTGCTTCCAAATTGGACGCCAAGGCCATGCACTCGTCGGAGTAGCCATCCTTCTCCGCCGCCGCCTCAAGACCAGTCTCCAGCGCAACAGCCGTATTCGTACTCTCCGCCTCGCTCGCCGTCTCCAGCGCGTGCGTCTATGCCGCCACGTCAGCCGTCTCCTCCCACGAAGTCTCAGGGCAACGAAAAGCGGAGGAGAACCACCGCATCACGGAAGCATCGACTATCGCTCCTCCCAAAAGTACTAAATCAGAATCTACCCAAGTTACCTTACCACTATACTGACGAGCAAACCCAGGAGATCGCACAGGCTGAATACGATGCGTTGAAATCTAAGGAGAAGATGCCGAAAGAGCCTGATTTTCCCAACACCAAAGAAGACAAATCCCGAGAGTTGAAAATGGTGAAGACCCTTTATCAAACTGAGCCGAGGCTGTCATCAGACTATAACCGCTCTATTCAGAAGTCACAGGACGAAATGGTATGGTCGAAGAAGAGAAGTAGCTTAAGTAGGAAGTGCGGGAAATCATTTAACTAGCTCGGACAACAGAAGAATCAATCCACCCCCCCGCCCATAGTGTATTGCAATACCGAGGTGGGGCCGAGCACAGGTGAGGGCGAGCAAATTGACCCGAAGTTTACTCCAATGTATGAACTAGCGGCCGCTGCTGCGGTTATGTCCATTCCGGAATATCTCGAGACCTTAGCAACCTTCTCCCCTTCTGATTTCGCATACAAATACCGGCATGGGCATCCTCTACTCAGACCTGGGGAGGAAAATAATCTAGCAATAAAAATGCTAAGAGTGCATAATTGTTACATGGAAGCCTCTGCGGAATCTAAAATGAATGGATAGTGATGGGAGTTACAAACGAGCATCACGGGTATGGAGATAGGCTTATTCAGATTGAATTTGTAGAATTATTTCATCTATTCTAGCAAAAGGCCCTCGACAAATCTATCCTCCGTGCCTATTGTCCGCAATTATTTATTTCTGTAATTAAGTCTCTAGCTAGCTCACCTCGTCCATTGCATTTATAATAATACTCGATATATTATAATTGCAGAATGAAGATTCTCGAATACAAAAGAGGACAAATCTATGACATTGGGTTAATCAAAAAATTCTTCTCACAAAACCCAAGAAGACAGAAGATTCAATTGTGATGGCGTTAGGGTTTCACGAAACTAAGAGGGAAATACTTTTTTCCTTACAACTTAGAGTGAGTGTTGCTGTCTTGTAAACATTATTTTTCCTTACTCTATGATAAGTATATAACTGATGAGTTATATTTGCGCAACTTCCACTATATTCTACTAATATTTGAAACTGACAAAGAAAAAGTATTGTTAATGGACTCAAAACATAAACCCCTTGAGCTATGAGGCGACATGCAGCAACTGATCCAGCGGTAATTTCAATCTTTATGATACTATATCGACAACTTTCGTTCATTTTCTGATAACTCCCTTTGTTCATTTTTTCTTTGTCGGGTAGCGCTTCGAAATGGTTCACAAGAAAGGCTAGGGGTGAATGGAAGGAGAAGCTTACATTTGAACATCTGCCAGTAAGTACTACTAGCTAGATCCGCGCATCTCCTTGGTTCTAGTTTTGATATCATTATAATGCTTGATGATTATTTTGATTGAAACCATGTTCTTGTAAAGTGTTTGGACCAGGGAGAAGGGAACCACTTATGTGGATACTATGTCTGCGAGTTCATTCGTCAGACGACCTGTGACAAGGGTAGAGATTTGGAAAATCTTCGTGTACGTCAACCATCACTTTTATATTATTACCATCTATTGACTGTCCCTTATATATTAACCACTCTTCTTTATATTAGATCGAACGGCTGCGGGACGGTCTTCTACCAAGGGATCGCATACGAGCAATTTAAGAGAAAATTTGCGGATTCTTAGATGCAGAGGTCCTAAACCCAGAAGCAGAATACTATCGCCCTCACAACTGTCTTGGATGAACTTGATGTTCGAATTCTTTGATGCATAGTAATTACCCGTATATTCGAGTCATGATGCATGGTGGTGTATTAGAGTACTTATGGGAAATAGTACCTACTTGTATATTCTTCGCTCCTTATTTATATAATCGAGTCATGGTGCGTGCTTACTTTTATATTCTTCAAGTATATTCTAATGCGATCACCATATATACTTGTATATTCTAATAAAATAGAATACAATGAAAAAGCATGGGGTGTATTAGATGCAGAGTACTTATGGGAAAGAGTACTTACTTGTATATTCTAATAAAATGGAATATAGCAAACCAAACCCTAAAAGAAAAACAAGAAATAGAAAAAAAATATCTAATTTTCTGCCGCGGCAGAGAAATGGCCAAAATGCTGCCGCGATAGCGGGGGTATTCATCTCGGTTCTTGTTACGAACCGGGACGAATGGTCCTGACCAGGAACCAGCCCGCAGTGGCCACGAGGACGACCCATTCATCCCGGTTCTTAACACAACCGGGACGAATGGGTGAGGGGGGATTTGACCCGGCTGCCCCATCCCGGTTGGGCAACCGGGAAAAATGGCTCTAAAAAAACCGGGACGGATGGGGGGGAGGGGGGGGGGGGGGTTCTACTAGTGCGCACACACCTTCGTCCTTTACAGGCGCCGCTATTTGTAAAACATCAATTTGACAATTAAAAAAATCAGTTTGTTTTGTGCAACTAATAGTAGCATACTAACATGCATTATTTCTAAAACATAAATTTGTTGGTTGGTAAAACTAAAAGTATCATGCATGGATTGAAGGTAGCTTGCTACACAAGTCACTCAGCTTGGCGTGGTGGAAGTTAGCCATACATGCATGGGCCCGAATCCAATGGAGCCACCGTTGGATTTCTGGTGCTGGCAGATGCTGACCTTCCTACCTAGCTTCCCATGCATGACGACTGGCTGATGTTCAAGCTGGCGTGATAGATGGTGACCTTCGTCCAATAGAGCCGAGGTCGTCCATCGCAGCTATCGGTTTAAAGTAGGACGCAGAGATGCCACGACCGGTAGATGCTGACCACAGCGTGCTGTAGTGTTTTTTTAATGGAAGCCTAGCCCTAATTAATCTCTGCATAGACGATGCACACAACCGGTCATGTTTGAGTTCTGTCTTACATGTAACTGACACGGAGGATCCCTATTGACTTTCCTCTCGTTGAGAATATCCCACTTCTCCGAGACATCCTCTGGTCGACTCACCCCCATCTTGTCGTATTGGCATGCATACATGGCACGCGGGCAACATCTTAGCTATTTAAACACATGGAGGGATCACTGCAAATCACAAACCGAAAACCACCATTAATCGAGAGAGAAGCAGCTACTGTAGTGATGTCAATCACATTCAAGTTCCTGCTAGTACTTGTTGTGCTAGCAGGAATAGTTCGGGCGGATGCTGCCGACGGCCCGCACAGCTGCGGTGGCGTCGATATCCCCTACCCGTTCGGCATCGGCGCCGGCAACTCTCGCCAGGGGTTCGAGGTCGTCTGCGAAGCCGGCAAACCAGTGCTCCCCACGGACACAGCTGGCGGCTCCTTTCGGATCAGCAACTTCTCCATCCAAACGGCCGAGGCCCACGTGTGGCTGCCCATGGTTTGGGAGTGCTACGACGCTTCCGGCGAGCCGAACGCCGGAAATGCCACGGCTCTCGCCTTGAACGAAACGAGCGTGTTCCGCTTCTCCAACACCAAGAACGACCTCTTTGTTCTCGGCTGCTATACCCTCGGCGTCCTCGGGAGCAAGGCCGACGCCGACGGCATGTACACCCAGTACACTGGCTGCCTCGGCTTCTGCGCCGACCTCGCGAGTGTGGAGAATGGTACCTGCTCCGGCGCAGGCTGCTGCCGCTCGGACATCCCGCGCGACCTCGTTGGCAGCCAGATGGGCTTCGTCCCCTACCTCAACCACAGCTACGTGGTCGACTACAACCCATGCAATTATGCGTTTGTGGCGGAGAAGGGGCAATATACCTTCGACGTCGCCGACCTCAACATGAACCTGACAGAGACCCCTCGGCTGATGCCGGTGATGCTCGACTGGGCCATCCGGGATAATAACCTCACTTGCGACGACGCGCAAAAGAAGAAGGACGGGTACGCCTGCATAAGCTCCCACAGCACCTGCAACAACTCCATCAATGGACTTGGGTACACCTGCAACTGCACTGACGGCTACGAGGGCAATCCCTATATTGCCGATGGTTGTAAAGGTAAGATCCCTATATTGCCATGGATTTAATTATTCTTGTTACTCTACCCGAACAGCTAGTGCTATTTATTTCTTGTAGTACTACTCCCTTCTTGCATATTGTATGGTCTTATAATTGTCATTTTTTTTCCAGCATTAGACGTATGTACTACTCCATTTCTTTTTGTCAGATCGTTGTACACATTTCGTTGTTTACAGCGGCACAGCCATCGAGCTATCATTAAGTTATCTCTAATATTGCACATAAACTAAAATACAGTATATTGGAGCATTAATGAAAAATATAATTTTACAACAATTAATGGGCGTTCACATCTGTGAGCTATACTATTTTGGTTTTCATAAGGCCATCCGTAACGCGTCGTCTCTAAGGCCCGTTTCTTGCAGCATGGCCGGTCTGGAGATACGACTATCTACATGTCGTATCTTAACTGTTCTATATAGTTTTGGATCAAATTTGTGGCTCATCCGTGGTAACTAAAATAAGCAAGCACGTCCGTAGTTCCTTGCCCGAGAGTAGTGCATGCACCATCACATAGCCACAGCGGATCAATGTAATTAATGATCAGCATGTTAAGAGCCGGTTCCCTGGCTACATACGGTACTCTATATTTCTCTTTAATTAGGGTCACACGTCAGCTATTTGCTGAGCTGGCGGTGCTAAGAAACGGTACAGCCTGGACCATTGAGGAAGGCCTAATACTTATGAGCATATCGAGAACTTTACCTTTGTTAATTCTCGGATATCAGTTTTTTAGAAATTATTCTTTAACCTCCCTAATGAAACTGCCTACAACAAATGATTAACCATCTCGATTTAGAAAAAAAAATGCCAACCAAATCAATACAAAGATATAGTTGACTAATAATAATTAATCACCGTTTTACAACTCCGTTTCAGAAACATGCAGAGTATTTATACATGTTAGATCAGAATCTCTGAGGCAAAGAATATGTCTTACTGAATGCATAAATTCAGTGCGGATAGTGGCCGACTAAGTTCTACATGTTTTCCTATGTATTTAAGGGAATTTAATATTTGTCTTAAGGAAGATCTACTAAGATTTGACCAAATTTAGCGAAAGAAATGTCATCATCTACAATATCAAACCTCAAACAAACAAAAACGACCATAGCTCAATTAGAAAACCATCCACCAAATATGTCCCGGCTAGCAGCAAAATAAGAAGAAGAGACAAACAACACCCTTGAGACTATCAGAAACACATGTTTTCCCTTCCCAACTCAATTCGCGAATTACATGGATGAAAAGAAGGGGCAAAAAATAGTTGTACCTGGTGCGGCAGAGTCGCGCCTAATACATGAGTACACACTTCTATACTAAAATAAAATGTATGGTTTTGGAGTATACCTACCAAGAAAATTGACCTTGGTCACTAGTTTCAATGAGACAATAATTTTTTCTTGCTTTACAATGCATGCATGCTTTTGATTGTTATGGTTGACAAATAATGCAGATATCAATGAGTGTGATCATCCTGGTCGCTACTCTTGCAAGGGAAACTGTGTGAACAAAGAAGGTTACTATGATTGCATATGCCCCAAGTACTCAAAAAGTCCTGATGCGAAAAAAACAGACTGCACCGAAAGTTTTCCACGCAAATGGAGGATCGCCACAGGTATGTATGCATGCCTTGTTACCCCCTTTCGAAAAGAATGTGTTGTTTTTTCACCTAGAAGCATTGTTAAGTGGGAGTACATACCACTGGATCATTTTCCTATATATATGTTGTTCGAATGTTAGTTGTTGTAATATTGCGATGTGCCTTCATAAACCTTTTGGCTTGACCACAACCTTGAAGGTCTCTCAAGCAGCTGTTTAGCATGTACAAGATGTATCCTGTTTAGAGTAACTAGAACACGTCATTCACTTGGAGGTGATCCCTTGTTTGTGTTCTGATTGAAAATCCAACTCCAACCCCATGGATCTCAACTAAAAGACTAACCATTCCATCTGTTGAAACTTCTGATAAATAAATAAATAGTTTTAACAAAAAAATGTCAAATTACGCTTGTAGGATGAATACCATATCCTAATATAAAGCATAGTGATCTATCCTACTATAGCATTTTTCTACCATACATGTGCATTAATAGCTTTGCTTGCATGGTTTTGATGTACTCCCAAGTCGCATTGTTTAGTTAACCAACCCATACAATTGTCTATCTCTAAAATACTAAGTCTACATATACCCTAGATTGTTGTGGTCGCTGAAAACCAATATATTATACTTTCTAAAGATATTTCCTCTATAATTGGCATACATGCATGTATCGTTGGATGTATGGCTATTTTTTTGTTAGAATCTACATTTGAATATTAAGAACCTGGCTATAATTATATTCAATTATTAGAAACATGTTGTTGTATGAAATAAGAAAGAATTACCACAAGTAAAAAATTTCGAAAATCATATTGTTTGTTTTTCAACTAGTAAGTGATAGCCATCAAGTGATAGTATAAACATGTTTTTCTTTATGCAGGTGCATTCGCGGCTCTTTTCATCGTAGCAATTATGGTATTTGTCTTCCTTCTTATAAGACAGAAAAAGAAGATGCATAAATACTATGAAAAGAATGGTGGACCTACATTAGAAAAGCTTAGTACTCTAAAGCTATATAAAAAGGAGGATATTAGGAAAATCCAGAAAAGTTCCAATGTTATTGGACAAGGTGGATTTGGTAAGGTTTACAAGGGATGCATTGGGGATGAGACTCGGGTAGTCGCTGTGAAGGAGACAATTAGTGTAAGTTCAGAACACAATGACCAATTTGCAAACGAGATCAGCATTCAGTCCCAAGTTATACACAAGAACATTGTCAAGCTCGTAGGTTGTTGCCTAGAAGTTGATTCTCCGATATTGGTGTATGAGTTTGTGCCTAAAGGTAGCCTCGATGTCATACTCCATGGTGACAAGAGCATACCTCTCAGTTTGGGTCAACGTCTACAAATTGCAGCAGAATCAGCAGAAGGTCTAGCTTACATGCATTCAAAAGCCAACGTCACAATCCTCCATGGTGATGTTAAACCAGCTAATATTCTTATAAATGATGATTATACACCAAAGATATCAGATTTTGGTATATCAAGGTTAATGGCCACGGATAAGGAACACACTGCTCTTATTATTGGTGACCGAAGCTATATGGATCCGGTTTATTTTCAGACAGGACTACTGACGAACAAGAGTGATGTCTACAGTTTTGGAGTTTTGCTCTTGGAGCTCATCACAAGGAAGAAGGCTTCACACTCTAACCAGAATGAATTACTCAGGCAATTTAATGAGTCCTACGAGAAGGAAAAGTCAATGATTGGGATGGTGGACAAGGAACTATCAGAGGCGGATCCACAACTTCTCAATAGCTTGGCAGAGATGATACATGAATGTTTAAGTCTTGATGTCAATGAGAGACCAGATATGATGAATCTAGAGGCGCGTCTTCGTGACATGGTGAAGAGGTGTCAGATTACTGAATGATGGTCCTCTTGCGGTTCTGATCCAATCATCATGTCACATGATTTATGTATCTAGTGTTTATTTCCTTTGCTAAGCACGAGCCGCAACCTGTGCGGGCCGTGCATGAATGTGCTTGGGCCTGATATGTGCTTGTTCACATCGGGTCATTTCCCTTTCAGTTTGCGTCGTGGCAAAGGCACGATCTGTTTCGTGGGATGCGCGAGTCTCCCAGATCGTGCCACAAAGGTAGTATCTTACTACCAGTCACGTGTTCCCTTCTGTATTGAATAAGGAGAAGAAGAAAAAACTGTAATGTTTGCACGGTGCCAAAAAAACTCGCTCGCTTCTAGACTTTGTTCGAGTGTGTTGATCGAGCTTGAGAGCAACCATTCCAGAGCTTGTATTTCCAGCTTTGCAGTCCATGTATTTTATCTCCAATCTGGCTAGTTATAATCCAATCAGGTAACCCTAGATGGGAAGTGTTGGAATTGAATTGCCCATGCCATCGAGTGCTTTCCGACGTAGACGAGTACGATATTCCGGCGAGACGCCATGTACACGTACGTATCAGAAGCTAGCTAGGCTGACTGATCATTTGATTAGCTAGTAGCAACAACACACTGCACGCATGCAGAAAAAAAAAATTGTTTGCCCCGAGGCTCTTATAGAGCCTTGCTTTTGTATCTCTTCTATTTCTCACAAATTATTACAGGGGGTCAGGCCCGTCTTTGAGGGTGAGCGAGGTGCTCAGCCGCTCAGGGCCCCCATTTTTTATGGGCCCCCAAATTTCTAGGCTGAGTATAAATCCCAAGTTAAATTCCAGATTTAGCCCATATTAACTCAACGTTGAGGGTCTGGGGTTCCCGATCGGTCCTGGATTCTGAGCGATGTACCTGTAGACAACTCGCAACACCTCGCTGGATAGACTAGCACTTTAACTAGAGGTGAGTCAGACCGAGCACGGAGATTAGGAGCACCGAACGAGAGAGATTAGGCGTTCCTTTCGCCTGTAGGCTGCAGCGCTGTTTCCCTGACGACTCAGCGGCCGACCTGCCGCGGCTCATTACTGCTCCCGTGAGGTAATTAGGCCGCACTGCCCGCAGAGATTAGAGATTGCAAAATTGATCAGATCATTACTGATTTGCTAATTATGGCCGCTGCAAAACCGGTCAGGGATTAGAAACTTTGGGACCGTGGCGATCCGTGAGTCTGTGACGCGATTAGGCCGAAATACTAATCAAGATATTGCTGCAGGTTGGCTAACTTTCTATGATTATTACAATACAATAAATCGATCTATTATTATTTTTTTACAGTTGATTTGTTCGGACTCATTTTATGTTGTTTTTTAAGTAACCTGGAAGATTCGTGAATTCTAGAAAAACAAAATATCGGTCTGGTGTAGAAAAGCGAAAGAATTCCAATAGAACATAAGGGTTAGTTATTGTTTTAGCGGCACCTTTTATTGAACTTAATGTTTAATACCTGACGAAATAACATATATATATATATATATATATATATTTTATGTAATATAGTCATTTTTTTAGTTGTAATGCAATGTGAAAAAAAAAATTAGAGCCCCATTTTTCGTTTCGCACACGGGCCCCCAATTTCTGGAGACGGCCCTGGGTCTTTACATTTATATATAGCTGATTAGTGTAGCTAATCTAATAAGAATAGGACTCCTAGTTGTACCCAACTCGGACTAGGACTCCTAAGCCAACCCGTACTAGTACATCGTGTTTATTCTTAACATTCACTCCCTAAGCACGACATGCTTAATTCACAGGTCGGATGCCGATTCTCCTTTGCTTCTTCAATAATTTCTCTCGATTCAAAACCTCCGTTACGATATTTGCCAGCTGATCATCGGTGCGAGCATAGTTGCCTCCAGGCTTTCTTTCTTTCACGCACTCACTTATGTAGTGATATCTCGTATCAATGTGTTTCCACCTGTCATGATGGACTCGATTCTTACATAGACAGACCGTAGACTTTTTGTCAACACTAAGCACCACATGTTCCGGTTCCTTGTTCAAAAGGTCACTGAGTAGCCTTCCTAGCCACACACCTTCATGCGCCGCGGTTGCAGCTGCGATATACTTTGCTTCACATGAATCCAATGCAACTACCTGTTGCTTTTTGTGATTGTCAACTTATTATGTTTTTTCCGAAGAAATATGCCACAACCGTGGTACTTTTACGGTCATCAATATCTCCTGCCATGTCGCTATCACTGTAGCCTAGTAGTTTCACCTCCTCCTTCCCTTTCAAATAGACAAGACCGAAGTTCATTGTCCCTTTGATATACCCGAGTATATATTCCACAGATCTCCAATGTTCCTTTGTGGGTGCTTCCATGAAGCAACTCACAAGCGACTCAAAAGAACATATCTTTACAATTGGATTCAAATGACCAGTACACATGTTGCTATCCTATGCAATTTTCAATGGGGAAAGAAGAGAGGAGAGCAAGAGGAGAAATTTGTGTATTACCATTCCCATTGGAAGACAAGGACACTCCTCTTGTGAGCAATTTGGATAATGGACACCTCTCGTTGATTGTACGTGTACTCGAGATCTCTAACATCCCAATGTTTGGGAGGTTATAAGGATCTAAATTTAATATGTGCATTTGCAAAGTATGCATCTAAAATTACGGGAAATTTTGGCGCGAAAGTTTAAACGAATCAAAGTGACCAAAGTTTCACTTGACATGATGAAATAGGTCTAGTTCATCTAGTCAAGAGTACATTTGGAATGATCTTTATAACAAGTATCCTAAGACACTAAATCATTTGGATACACAAACCATATTGGGTTTGAATAAAACAAACACTCAACAACTTTAACCACAAGTCTATAAGTGACTTGGGATAATTCACTAGGTATCTAGAACTCAAAGAGGAGTGTGTATCCAACTCACATCACTAATGATCACACTTCCACAAGATATTAATGCACAACTTCACCATCTCATCAATAGAGATGTTATCACCTATAAAACAATAACTCCCTAAGTTATCAATTCATTTCCACAACATCTATATAAATCATCTCATAACTATCAGGTGAACAATCACAAGTACATAGCAAAGAATCAATAGAACACTACTGATACAAACAAGTGTTAACTCAAAACCCACAAGTGTAAAATGACATAATAATTGTATTAACATATTTATCGAATATGTACATATCTCATCAACTATAAAAGAAGTAACTTAAAGAAGAAATAAATCTTCTTAAACTACTGTTAAACCCTGATCATTACATATAATAATCCCAAACCCCTATATCTGAATTATGGATGACAAAGTGATGGCTAGGTTGAGACTCCAAGTGCAGAGTGTGTAGCTAGTGGCAAGCCTTCTTCCCCACGAGGATGACTCGAGGGTTTATATCAAACTCTTGGGGAGCCAGTATTTCAGCAGTTGTCTTCCAAGCTTCCTCCAGGATCCTGCAAACAAGTAGAGAATTTTGTGCCCTCAACCTCACCAAGTGGTTGTCAAGCACAAGGTGTGAGACTTCTAAATTGCAATGCAAAACTGGAAGTAAATGTGCAATAATTAAATCTACTACTAAATGCAAATGAGAAAATAAATATGCAATGGATTATTTTTGTATTTTTGTGATGCAAGTGGTGATGGAGATAATGTAAATTCGAATTGGAGATGCAAGTAAAGTAAAGTGCAAGTAAAGTAAATTGCAGCAAAGTAACTAGAGTGTTTTCTTATATTTAAAATAGGATCGGGGTTCATGGTTCCACACTTGCATTCTCTCAAATAAAGTGGTAGACGGTGGACATAAAGAATTACATGTGAGATTACAATAACATGTTTAACATTGAGTACTTTCATATGGGCATCACGTCCTAGCATAGAGATCTCTACGGTCATATTGATCCCTCTTATACTCCACCAAGATGCGAAATAAATCATAACACCTCGATAATTAAGGAAAAACCAGAGTATAGCTTTAAGCATGTGACATGAAGTTGAAGTAAGAACTTGCTAGATCTAGTCATGGAGATTGATTAGTGTCACTTCAAATCCCTGGTAACAAGGTACTCCTTTTTATCCCTAGTGAGGTAACTAAGAAAGGTTTAACAAAACCTAAGTGGAACGCCGAACTTTTGTCACTTTCACAGCACTAGCCACCCCCCGTTACTCCAACTAATGCACCCATCACCCCACACACGCTCTCAAGAACTAGATTGATCAAAGCTAGCAAATAAGAACGGGGTACATAAGATACATCTACTCAAATAACTCAAGAGAAACAATTGCAATCTCAGATTCAATAACTCATAGAAAAGATCCACCACATAGGAATTACAACGGTGCCCGTAATCATGTGAGGCAGCTCATACGGATCTAATTAGTGAAGCACATAGAGAGAGAGAGATACAAGTGCTACTTCCACAAACCCATAGCCCTGGGGTGGACTACTCCCTCTTCATGGAGATGTCGATGGAGATGACGTTGGAGGGGTAGGAGATCACACCGGCGGCGCCCCGCCGGAGTTTTCCCCCTCCAATCTGGAACTCCAGGTCTCTGTTTCGGTGTTTCGGCGGCGCTCTCCTCCGTAAGGGTACGGGGGACCCTTTTTATAGTCGGTTTTAGGTCAAGACGGAGTCGGTAAGTCGTAGATGGAAGGAATTGGGGCCACATGGGCCAAAAGGGGCCTCTCACGCAGCCAAGGAATCTGGCCGCGTGGAGGGTCCTCTTTTGGGCCTCCTTGCCCAATTCTCGTGGATCCTTCGCCCGTAAGTCTTCTCCTTCCAACAAAATGACCCCCGCAGATTTTCAGGTGATTTCGCGGAAGTTTGCCCCCTGAAACGTCAAAAATATAGAAAACGGAGTTTCTGACAGGCAGGGTTAATTCCATAAAAGTTGGGGGACTTTGTAATTTAACCCCAAAATACTATAAAATATTGAATTATACCCTTATATGATGCAATATGTAATAGAAAACCATGTGAAAATATGCAAAATTCATCTATGCATTTTACATGCATCAACATCCCCAATCTTAACCCATGCTCGTCGTCGAGTATGAAGGTGATAAAACTAAGATGGGTTTTGCATATTGAAACAATCATGGGATATCAAGGAGGATTATTCATGCTACATATAATCAAATGATTAATACTAGAAATGAGTAGCAATATACAATTCATGTTGTAAGAAATATCAAATATGCAAGCAAAGATGCTTCATGAAAGTTCACAAAGTGTATAATGAAATAAAATCACTATGGACCAAATGCATACACAAAATGAAAAATAAAATCCTATATTGGTCAAAGAATAGCATAATGGAGAATAGAAAATATAGTGGACACTTTGAAGAAAATTGAGTAGAGGTAAAACATGATCAAGTCTTATTTAGCCTGTCGGATATATACTGAATAGGGGTATAGAAGATGGTAGACAAAGAGCCGGACTACCAGGGTGGCCTCAGAGGTAGTGGGCTTAGGTCCATTGGGTGGCCCAGTAGTCCGACGCGCAGAGGCCGGATTCTAGAAGAACCCGGATCACGGCCCACGTGATCTGGCTTGGAGGAGAAGACGGATTCCTTACTTTCCAAGTTACAAGTTAAACGTAGTCTTCTAGGTTTCTTGTTCTGTAAGCCCTAATCCGGCTATTATATAAAGCCGGACGGGAGATAGATTAGATAAGTTCCAAGGTTCTAGGTTCAAGTTTCACCAGCTCTACGCAACTCGCCGAGAAGTTCATCCTCGTCGAGTAGCTAGATCTATTCCCTCACGTTGTAACCCTGTTATACGGGCTTTAGTCCCAATTAGTGAGAAGTGCAGGAGTAGGTACGCCGTACTGTCGCGACGTACCGAACCTGGGTAAAATCCCGTGTTCTGTGTTACTACGCTATCCCGTTACCCCACGTCTCTACCGTAGTCTCATGGCACCCCAGTCTATGAAAACTACTACGATGTCTCGACAGTTGGCGCCCACCGTGGGGCAAACGACGTCAGGCGTGAAATTCCGATCTGGGATACTAGGCGGAATTGGAAGATCGATCACTGTCGGAAGCTTGGAATTCGACGACGACGTCGGGCGCTTCCTCGACAATGGATCCTACATACCGGCGCAAAACCACCTGGTAAGTGCCTGCGTTTTACCGATTGGATCTGCTAACATCTTTATCGGATTAACCGCGGAGGCAATGGGGTTTTGCGGTGGAAGCAAGTATTTCCCACCCGCCCTATACCCAGTCGAAGACGACTATGATGCCGGATTTTGCTCAGATCGCCGACAAAGAAGTGACTCACACTTTATCGGCATGGTGCAATCTGAAGTCGCCGAAAACACGGATGATGGAAATCCCGTGCAAAAGGCAGACAACAATACACCCGTCACAAAGACGGAAGAACCAATACCCGTCACAGAGACGGAAGATCCGACATCCGTCAACCAGACGATAAACTCGGAAACAGAGTCCGTGCTTGCCGCCATAGAGGCGAGATTGGAGTCGGAAACCGGATCGGATAACTTCGACTCCGAAGACGAAGATGATGATGCCTTCGTAAGAAAAGTTAAGTCCTTTCAAGAGGGATTCCATGAAGTGCTAATGGCAAAACCAGCTGATACAACGGGTGCCGATAGCCAGGAAAGCCCTAAAACTCCTCCGCCAGTGGAAGAGAGAGAAGACGGAGAAACTTCTCCGATATTCCCTAATGTCAAGGAGATGACAGAAGATGAACCTGTCAAAAAACCTCCTTCTTCCAAGAAAAAGCATCGTGCTTCTAAAAAACTCCAGTACAAACTCCGGAAGAAAAAGTCAGTTGATCTCGCTGATGAAAACCTGGAAGTTGGAGATATTAGTGGCACAAAGCCTACGGAAAAGAAATCTAAGGAAATCACCGCTCCGCCAATGACAGAACTGGAAGAGCAAGAGCTATTACAAACTCCAGTGGGACCCAATGAACCCCCTGAGATGCTGGAAGCCAGGAGACAAGCTTTCCAACGGCAACAGCAACATCTGCTCAGATCTCGGCAACACCTTCAACAAACCCATAATGACATCAAAGTCATGAAGGAAGAAATAGAGGAGTACGAGAGAAAGCATAGATCTGCCTTAAAACCTACTAGGTTACCCGGAATTGCAAAACCGGAAGAACTGCCGCCGAAAGAAAGGTTCTATAACCCATCTTGGCAAAAGCAGTTAAACGGCAAAGATGCCAAGGGCGAGCCAATATACAAAACCGCAGCAGAAAACGTGGAAGCAGCGTTCGCCATCCTAAACAATGATGTGTACTCCAACGGGGAAAAACTCCAAGGGGTGTATGCTTTCCTAGGAAAAGCATTACAGCAGCAACAGCGAGGCCAAGAACGATCAGGGAGGCTGCATGATAATTCCGCCCTCTGCAAAACAGTTACTTGCGCTGCTGGAGCACCTGGACCGGAAGAACCCGGAGATTCGGATAAAAAAGAGGATCCGAGAAAAGACAAGAAAAACCCCGACAACCGGGACGCAGCGTCTAGAACCGGACCTCATCTCCCGAAAGATGGATATAAACCACACGATCGGGAAGACAAACAAAGGAATGACGGGAAAATAATGCCACCTCCGAGAAACCCAGCTGAAAAAGCTGGAAGATACGATACACCTCACAGACGTGAAAGATCTCGGACACCGCCTAAAGATAAGGAAAGGTACAGGAGCAGGACTCCACCTAATCCCAGGGGGCGTGACAACGGAAGAGATAGAGATAACCTCGGAAAAGCGCGTCCGCGCAACAATGGAAAAGAAAGGAGCAGATCCCCTTCTGTCCATTCAGCCGGGAGATATTCTGCACATATTGATAGAGCAGAAAAGGATGATCTATACTTTGGTCCTAAGTGTTTTACTGACAGGATCCGAAGGATAACCCTACATTCTGGCTTCGCCAAAGTTGGTCCAACCTACCAAAAATATACCGGCAGTACAAACCCGGATACCTGGCTTTCAGATTATTACACAGCCGTCCAAATCAACAACGGGACAGACCTGGAAGCTGTCAAGTTTCTTCCCCTAATGTTGCTAGACGGAGCCAGAGATTGGATTAATGGTTTACCATCAAGAACTGTAGACAGTTGGGATGATATGGCGAGGGTATTTACTCAGCACTTTCGGGGAACATACAAACGCCCAAATAGCATCAACCAGCTGAACCGTTGCACCCAATTTGAAGACGAACCATACGTGGATTTCATCTCCAGATGGACTGCAATGAAGAATAGTTGCTCTGGTGTAACTGACGTACAAGCAATGCATGCTTTCGTCAATGGCCTAAAACCCGGACTTGTACCGTTCATGGTTGGTTCTAAAAAGCACAAAGATCTCGGATCTATGCTTACAACCGCTAATGAGCATGCTGCAGCCGAAGACGATATCAGAGCAAGAGGAGGCAATATTGAGTCACTGATACTGGCCAAGAAAACACCTCGTTCTGATAAAAAAGGAACTCCGGAGTCAACAACAAAGCCCAAGGAGGTTAACATAGACTTTGGAGGAGAAAAAGGGAATAAGTGGAAAGGTCGCAGTCCAGATCCAATCAATTATACTCCCGAAGAATGGGAGAGAATTAAGTCGGAACCCTGCGTCCACCACTCCCAATTTGGCAAACCTACCCACACAAACGCGCAATGCCGGCTAAACAAGCATATGAAAGGCAATGCAGGATCCGGAAATAAAGGGAAGGGTTCCAAGAGGAAACCTGCCAAACAAAAGCCAGAAGCTGAAAAAGAAGACAGTGAATCGGACACTGATGACAAAATCCAGGAACAGCAGCGAAAAGGCGAACCCAAATTTCCGAGAGTTGACGGAGAAGCAATGTTAACTTTCCTAGCAACCCCGTCAGCAAAGGTGGCCAAAAGAACACTTCGAGAAATAAACGCGGTTGTTCCTGCGACCCCGAAATTCTTGAAGTACTCCAACACACCGATAATCTGGGATCAGTCAGATCATCCCGGAAATATCCCTGAACCCGGCACACAAGCTCTTGTTGTAAGCCCTATTGTTCAAAACACTAGGCTAAGAAGAGTGCTGATGGACGGAGGATCCAGCATCAACATAATGTACCTGGATACACTGAAGCACTTGAAGATCTCCGAGTCCCAGCTCAACTACAGCAATATACGCTTCCATGGCATTGTTCCTGGCAGGCAAGCACGATCCCTAGGAGAAATTTCCCTAGATGTCACCTTCGGAGATAAAGATCACTTCCGGCAGGAAAAAGTATCCTTCGAAGTAGTGCCGTTCGAAAGCGTGTATCACGCAATACTCGGACGTCCGGCTTTCGCCAAATTTATGGCAAGATCTTGCTATATCTACAACAAGCTGAAGATGCCAGGACCCAAAGGAGGAGTAATCACCATTGCCGGTGATTTCAAACTGGCAAACGAGTTGGAGAAGCAAAACGCCCTTTGCGCTCAAAGAGTTATAGCTCAGGAAGAACTGAAGGAGTTAGCAAAGGAGGTATCGCCGAAAGAAATGCCGGCAGGAAAAGAAACTCGGAAGCCAACAGATAGCTTCAAGGCGTCCGAGAATACAAGACAGGTAATCCTAGATCCCAAAGATCCGACAAAATTCGTCGTTGTAGGGACTGGGATGACCGACAAATAGGAAGGCGAGCTCATCAAGTTCCTCCGTGAGAACTGGGATATTTTTGCCTGGTGTCCAGCTGACATGCCAGGCGTACCCAGGGAGCTTGCTGAGCACCAACTCAAGGTTATTCCTGGATCAAAACCCGTCAAACAAGGTCTCCATCGATTTGACGGAAGAAGACGGAAGGCTATTGGCAAGGAAATTATCCGGCTTTTAGCAGCGGATTTCATCAAGGAGGTAATCCATACTGACTGGTCCACAAATCCGGTATTAGTACCGAAGAAAGACACAACTGCCCTCAGAATGTGTATAGATTACACAGGATTGAACAAGTTATGTCCGAAAGATAGGTTCGAGCTGCCGCGAATCGATCAAATAATAGATGCCACTGCAGGCTCCGAGCTTTTATGCTTTTTGGATGCATACTCCGGGTACCACCAAATACGCATGAAAAAGGAAGATCAAATCAAGACTTCTTTTATAACCCCGTATGGGACGTATTACTGCGTAACCATGCCTTTTGGCCTGAAGAACGCAGGTGCAACCTACCAGCGTTGCATGCAACGCTGTTTGCATAGTCAAATTGGCAGAAACGTCCATGTTTACGTGGACGATATTGCCGTCGTAACCAAGGAAAAAGATACACTCCTTGAGGATTTGCGAGAAACTTTCGAAAACTTACGCACCTACCAGATGAAGTTGAATCCATCTAAGTGCGTATTCGGGGTTCCCTCAGGAAAACTTCTGGGTTTTATCGTTTCTCATAGAGGAATAGAAGTTAACCCGGAAAAGATCAAGACAATCTTGAATATCTCAAAGCCTACATGTGTAAAAGATGTCCAAAGATTGACGGGTTCCGCCACAGCCGACAGCAGATTTATCAGTTGGCTGGGGGCTAAAACCCTACCACTCTTCAAGCTGCTGAAAAATTTCGATAAAGTCAAGTGGATTGCGGAAGCCTGGGAACGTAGAGAAAGTTATGTACCTTTCCGTACTTAGTTCAATTTCTATGTAAACATTTTTTGGGATCATGAAATAAAGTTGTTGGAATCCTGTCATCCATATTTCTTATAAGTACAAAGTGTTTCCGCCTCATCTATTTCCCAATGATCTTACAAATTTCTCAACGTTAACCCGAATTGTGCTTGCGTACTCGGCGTTACATAACTGAATGATTTTTCAGCCTTTTAACGGCTAAAGGAAACTTGAATTGCCTGCGTGCCCAAGTTTCACTTAAAACTTTCCTTGTTTCTCCAAGTCTTATCTGATTGTGCGTATGCTGGGTTACTGGAACTAGTTAGTAAAAATGCCTTTAGCATGATTCATGTTTTCGAGTTTCAAAACTGATTGTATCGTCCCCAGTTACTCGGCATAACGATTCATAATGCTATTTGAGCCATTTCAAACACTAAGGACAGTTAAAGCATATACACCAGAGAACTTAGAAGATAAAGGAATGGTAAAATCCAAACAACTTGCAAAGTAATTTCATAGTTTAAACTGCAAAAGGCGGAATTCTCAGTAATATAAAAGAAGCATTACATTTCAGATTACATTAAAAGGACAGTAATGCTCCTATTGTCTATTTTTTCTATCCAGGTTCCAAGTAACCTTTCAAGAATCCGACTCCTCCTCGCTGCTTTCTTCGTCGGGGATTGGAGGAGCTTCCTCTTCTGGATAGTTGACGGCGACATTTACCATGGCGGCAATCTGGGTGGCGTGGCCCTTAACTTCACCAAAGATGGTGGTTCGTTGCGCATCTGTGTATCCCTGAGGGACACCGGTGGCCACACGCCAGGATTTGGCACTAGGATAGTGCATGCGCATAAGGCCTAAGGCCATGCGCGCACCACCCCGTGCAGCGGAGCGGAGAAGAGACTCCTTGGACTCCGCCACCTCAATGATGATACCCGGAAGTTTTTCAACCTCCGACACTACAAGAAATATGTTGATACATGACCCTTTTTTAATGACCGTGGATGAACTGGTCATAGATCCATGACCACTTTTAATCCGTTGGTCATGACATGTTTGGGAGGGACTAAACCCATGACTTTGTTGGCTAAAAAGTCATGATTTTCTTTAACAAGATGGTCATAGCACATGATACCTGGTGTATGACCATTTTTTTTGCTTAACTAAGACCAATTTAATTGGTCATGCGTTTGTTGGCAGTGATTTTTGCCTATGTATCATGTCCACGTGTCAATTTTTGCCTATGTGTCATGTCCACGTGTCAATTTTCGCCTATGTGTCACTTCCACGTGTCAATTTTTTTGTCATCCATGGAAAATAAAGAAAGACCAATTGAATTGGTTATGAGTTTGTTGGCAGTGATTTTTGCCTATGTATCATATCCACGTGTCAATTTTCGCCTATGTGTCATGTCCACGTGTCAATTTTCGCCTATGTGTCACTTCCACGTGTCAATTTTTGCCATCCACGAAAAACAAAGAAAATAGGCAAAATGAGGGCTTGAACCCGCACCTCCCAAGAGCTCTACAACCCACGTAACCACTAAGACAACAATTATTTCATGATAAATATGAAGCGCAACACTATTTAAACTAAGGAGCCATCCGGACTGAGACGAGAAAAATAAAATAGAAAATAAGCGAAGTTGAGGATTTGAACCCGCGACTCCTAGAAGTCTCACAACCAACCTAACCACTAAGCCAGGAATTATTTCGTGTTAAATATGAATCGCAACTGTATTTGATCACTAAGAGTCATCCAAACTAAGACAAGAAAAAATGAACTAGGAAATAAGGGGAGGGGAGGATTCGAACCCACAACCTCATAGGAACTCTACAACCAACGTAACCACAAAGGCCAGAATTATTTCGTGTTAAATATGAATCACAATTTTATTTGATCGCTAAGTTCCATCCGAACTAAGACAAGAAAAATGAAATAGGAAATTAGGAGTTGAGAGGATTCGAACCCACGACCTCCTGCTCCCCCACGCTTGCTCTAACCATCAGCCCACAACCATCTTTGTTAACAATAACACATTTACGTCTTTTCTATCAGTAGCCCGTCCTGAGGAAAGTTGGACCGGGCCAACCTGCTGCTACGAGGGATGGGCCTCGCTGTTGGGCTAGGTCGGCCTCGCTGCTAGGCTTGGTTGACAACTTTGGCAGAGTTTTTTTTTTCTCTTTTCACTTTTTTCCATTTTTGTCTTCTTTCATAACTTTTGCTTTTGAACTTCAATTTCAACCAAACCAGTTTCGATTTTAAAAAAATATGTATTCTGTTATTATAGACTATTAGGGATCATTTTTAGTTAAAATAAAATAAAAATACCCCTATGTTTTATATATTGTTTCATATAGGATTGTGAAGATTCATAATTAAAATTTTGGATTATTGTTTTAAATTCGAATACAAGATAAAAAATGCAGGGTTTACACATTATTCCAAGTTTATTGTTTTGTAAGGTTACTAGGTCACTTATGATTACACATTGCGAAGTTTTTCCATTTTTGAATTTCTTTTGAATCTTTTATGTCGATTTCGGAAAACGGTTAAAACGGGGGACGTGACCGTTCGTACCTAGGTGTTGAATCTTGATGAACTCTTGATGTATCTATGTTGAAATAGGTACTTGGCTACCTAAAAATGATTTTTGCAAAAAATAAAGAGAAAACTACGAGGCACCTGTAGTTCAAATTTGGACCGGTTTCAGCTGAATCGGCTGAAATTTGTCCTTTTCGAAAGAGGTGTATTTTGAGCTATTGAGAGGTATTAAATTTGTTATTTGTACATAAAATATGACATAATATATTTAGAATTTTACTTTGTACATTTTTGCAACATATTTATTGTATGTGCTTCACAAAAAACCCCGGTTTTGACACTCCGGAGATGGAAAATGGTATTTTTATTCAACGAAAAATAAAACTTTCTTCGTGAACATTGTTAGTTATACCAACATGCATATTTGTGTGGAATATGGTCACATTTAAACAAACTATGCCATGGATGTGGCCAAAACATCCGTCCTTTCGCCTGAAAGCCATGAATCTTCGTACGAGATAGCTCATTTATGCGAACACATTTTCCACCAAATTGTCGTATTCCAAGTTTATTATTTTTGGTGGATACTAGGACATATATAACAACACCACGCGAAGGTCTTGCATCGTTTCGAGTTTTTTTGAATTTTCTGGAATTTTCAAAGCCGATTTCGGAAAACGGTTAAAACGGGGGACATGACCGTTCGTACCTAGGTGTTGAATCTTGATGAACTCTTGATGTATCTATGTTGAAATAGGTACTTGGCTACCTAAAAATGATTTTTGCAAAAAATAAAGAGAAAACTACGAGGCACCTGTAGTTCAAATTTGGACCGGTTTCAGCTGAATCGGCTGAAATTTGTCCTTTTCGAAAGAGGTGTATTTTGAGCTATTGAGAGGTATTAAATTTGTTATTTGTACATAAAATATGACATAATATATTTAGAATTTTACTTTGTACATTTTTGCAACATATTTATTGTATGTGCTTCACAAAAAACCCCGGTTTTGACACTCCGGAGATGGAAAATGGTATTTTTATTCAACGAAAAATAAAACTTTCTTCGTGAACATTGTTAGTTATACCAACATGCATATTTGTGTGGAATATGGTCACATTTAAACAAACTATGCCATGGATGTGGCCAAAACATCCGTCCTTTCGCCTGAAAGCCATGAATCTTCGTACGAGATAGCTCATTTATGCGAACACATTTTCCACCAAATTGTCGTATTCCAAGTTTATTATTTTTGGTGGATACTAGGACATATATAACAACACCACGCGAAGGTCTTGCATCGTTTCGAGTTTTTTTGAATTTTCTGGAATTTTCAAAGCCGATTTCGGAAAACGGTTAAAACGGGGGACATGACCGTTCGTACCTAGGTGTTGAATCTTGATGAACTCTTGATGTATCTATGTTGAAATAGGTACTTGGCTACCTAAAAATGATTTTTGCAAAAAATAAAGAGAAAACTACGAGGCACCTGTAGTTCAAATTTGGCCCGGTTTCAGCGGAATCGGCTGAAACTTGTCTTTTTCAAAAGTGGTATATTTTGAGATATTTAGAGGTAGTAAGTTTGTTATTTGTAGATAAAACATGACATAATATATTTAGAATTTTAGTTTTCACATTTTTGCAACATATTTTGTGTATGTGCCTCACAAAAAAACCCGGTTTTGACACTCCGGGAAGGGAATATGGTATTTTTATTCAACGAAAAATAAAACTTTCTTCGTGAACATTGTTAGTTGTTCCAATATGCACCTTTGTGTGGAATATGGGCACATTTAAACAAACTATGCCATGGATGTGGCCAAAACATCCGTCATTTCGACCGAAAGCCATGAATCTTCGTACGAGATAGCTCATTTCTGTGAACACATTTTCCACCAAATTGTCGTATTACAAGTTTATTATTTTTTGTGGATACTAGGACCTATATAACAACACCACGCGAAGATCTTGCATCGTTTCGAGTTTTTTTGAATTTTCTGGAATTTTCAAAGCCGGTTTCGGGAAACGGTCAAAACGGGGGACATGACCGTTCGTACCTAGGTGTTGAATCTCGATGAACTCTTGGTGTATCTATGTTGAAATAGGTACTTGGCTACCTAAAAATGATTTTTGCAAAAAATCACGGGCAAACTACGAGGCACCTGTAGTTCAAATTTGGCCCGGTTTCAGCGGAATCGGCTGAAACTTGTCTTTTTCAAAAGTGGTATATTTTGAGATATTTAGAGGTAGTAAGTTTGTTATTTGTAGATAAAACATGACATAATATATTTAGAATTTTAGTTTGCACATTTTTGCAACATATTTTGTGTATGTGCTTCACAAAAAAACCCGGTTTTGACACTCCGGGAAGGGAATATGGTATTTTTATTCAACGAAAAATAAAACTTTCTTCGTGAACATTGTTAGTTGTTCCAATATGCACCTTTGTGTGGAATATGGGCACATTTAAACAAACTATGCCATGGATGTGGCCAAAACATCCGTCATTTCGACCGAAAGCCATGAATCTTCGTACGAGATAGCTCATTTCTGTGAACACATTTTCCACCAAATTGTCGTATTACAAGTTTATTATTTTTTGTGGATACTAGGACCTATATAACAACACCACGCGAAGATCTTGCATCGTTTCGAGTTTTTTTGAATTTTCTGGAATTTTCAAAGCCGGTTTCGGGAAACGGTCAAAACGGGGGACATGACCGTTCGTACCTAGGTGTTGAATCTCGATGAACTCTTGGTGTATCTATGTTGAAATAGGTACTTGGCTACCTAAAAATGATTTTTGCAAAAAATCACGGGCAAACTACGAGGCACCTGTAGTTCAAATTTGGCCCGGTTTCAGCGGAATCGGCTGAAACTTGTCTTTTTCAAAAGTGGTATATTTTGAGATATTTAGAGGTAGTAAGTTTGTTATTTGTAGATAAAACATGACATAATATATTTAGAATTTTAGTTTGCACATTTTTGCAACATATTTTGTGTATGTGCTTCACAAAAAAACCCGGTTTTGACACTCCGGGAAGGGAATATGGTATTTTTATTCAACGAAAAATAAAACTTTCTTCGTGAACATTGTTAGTTGTTCCAATATGCACCTTTGTGTGGAATATGGGCACATTTAAACAAACTATGCCATGGATGTGGCCAAAACATCCGTCATTTCGACCGAAAGCCATGAATCTTCGTACGAGATAGCTCATTTCTGTGAACACATTTTCCACCAAATTGTCGTATTACAAGTTTATTATTTTTGGTGGATACTAGGACCTATATAACAACACCACGCGAAGATCTTGCATCGTTTCGAGTTTTTTTGAATTTTCTGGAATTGTCAAAGCCGGTTTCGGGAAACGGTCAAAACGGGGGACATGACCGTTCGTCCCTAGGTGTTGAATCTTGATGAACTCATGATGTATCTATGTTGAAATAGGTACTTGGGTACCTAAAAATGATTTTTGCAAAAAATCACGGGCAAACTACGAGGCACCTGTAGTTCAAATTTGGCCCGGTTTCAGCGGAATCGGCTGAAACTTGTCTTTTTCAAAAGTGGTATATTTTGAGATATTTAGAGGTAGTAAGTTTGTTATTTGTAGATAAAACATGACATAATATATTTAGAATTTTAGTTTGCACATTTTTGCAACATATTTTGTGTATTGTCCGGTGGAGGTGGAATGTCGGGGGATAGTTTTGGTTCTGCGGGAGGCAAAGTGTCCGGTGACACATAAGTGGTGAAGGTTCCACCCAAATGTTTATTTTAGTGTGATGGTTTTGATTGATGAGAAGTTCTATCGAGTTTTATAGGTTGCACCAAAAATATCCCCCAAAATTTAATATACTTTACATTTCTACAAATTTCTTGTAGTTTTAAACCCCCAAAATTTCCCTCCTAAAGTCCAAACCCAAAAAGGATTTTCCCTCCCAACTCTCGGTACCCGAAAATGTCTCCCGCGGGGAGCAAATTTCCCCCGCCCACTCCCCACTCCCCAATTCCCCGCCCACTCCCCCACTCCCCAATTCCCCGGCCACAAACCCTAGACCACTCCTTCCGCCGCCGCCTCTCTCCAAGTTCCTCTTTCTCCCTCGCTGCCGGCCTCCTCCATGACCACTACCACGCCTCCTCCCGAGCCCCTCCCTGCTGTATATGCCTCTCCGACAAGGCCGCCGCCGGATAGACCGCCGCCCCTGCTCCACACGCCACCCTCCTGCACACGCCTATCTCCGCCCTCCCGCACACGCCCATCGCCGTCGCCCTCCTGCACACGCACATCGCCGCCCTCCTGCAGACGCCCGATTAGGCAAGCACTAGATAGTTAGGTCTCCCCAAACCCTAGATCGCCATCGATCTCCTCGAGCCGAGCCAAACTCCCACCTCTCCTTCTCGTTCGATTCGAAGGCTCCTAGCCCTTCCGATGATGCTGCGCCCTGCTGCACGTCAACGCTGCGCCCCACGATGCCAGATCCACCGCCGGGCGACCTCCGTTGCTGGCCGGCGCGAAGGACCACGATGCCATCCTCGGGGACGTCTCCACCGAGCCCTGGATCCGCTAGATGCGCTCGTCGTCGTCAAGCCGGATGTTGACGTGAAGCAGGCCACCTCCTTTGTGCCGCCCCGTGCAAGAACCCTTGCGCCCACCCGTGCAAGAACCCACCTCCTGCCTCCACGGAGCTCTCCAAGCTGCTCAACCTGGCGGTGCTCAACCTCTCCGCCAACGCCCTGCCTGGCGCCATCCCGCGGGAGCTCGCGAGATCTAGCTTGTGAGTTGACTCCAATCCATCCCTTTCTCTCTCTTTATTTCTGAAATTCATGTGATCTAGCTTATCAACTTCTGTTTTGTTTCTGTTTTTTGTCACCTTGTTATTTCAGTGTCCTTTTAATTACATTGGAAATGAGGATCCTTATCAGAGGAATCCAAGCCAGAAATCTGATATTGTTTAGTCGTTTATATTTATTTTTGATAGCCAGTAACTTTGTTGAGAACTGAAGGAACTAGATAATAACTTGTAATTGATTTTCTATTTGGTAAAGTAGAATTTCGTCTATGGAGGCCTCTGTACTGTAACTCCTTTGGAGAACGATATAAAAATATATCAACATCTGCATGGCAATTGCATGTTGTCATTTGAATCATTAGTTAAGTTATATGCACATTCCTTCCGTGTGTAATGTGATACAGAATGTGATTATTTTGGGAAAATGATGGATCAGTCCATCAGAACATGGAAAACAAGGCTGCTAGTTACCTGCTTCTGCTTTTATATCCTGCTTGTCTATTAATTGATATAGTGAATTCTTTTACTAAATGATCTGCTTATGCTTTTAAATATTGCTGCCTGTTATTCACTAATTACTACTCCCGCTGTCCCATAACATAGAAGTACATATGATTCTGTGATATTGACCTGATGCCTGTATTGATGTGATATTGACATGATGCCTGTTATTCACTAATTACTGCTGCCTGTATTGATGTGCCAAATGCAGCAGATTCTGTGATATTGACCTGATGCATGCCAACTTCTTGCTTATGTTGGTGTCTCATTCCTGTTCTAATTAAATGTGTAATATGGAAATGAACATATTTATTTCCTTTTAGACTGCTATATTGTGCAAATTGCAGAACTGGAACAAAATTAGATGTTGAGAAATGCATATAGTTGATGTGTTGAATTTATGGTCCGCTTAGGATGCAATCTCGTCTATATTCTGTCTTACCATGGATACATGAGCATATGCTAGTAGATTCGTGAAGTTGATTATGAAAGTTGTTTGTTATTTACAGGTCCTAACTTGAATGCTCTATTTAGGGTCAGTCAGGTATGACTGTTGGTTACTCCTACTCGGCAGCTACCAAGGACAAGGCTGTGCACTGGGCTTAATCCTATAATGGTATGGTTAATAATCACCTGGTTACTTCCAAAATTCCACCTGCTGTGGTTGTGTTTATTGTGGAGTGTTGTACTTGCTTATAAAACTGCATAGAAGCTCAGGGAACCATGTTATTTAGTGAAAGACATTATGGTGTTACTATTTGTATGACTGCCCATTTCATCTTGAGAGTTATATTACATATGATCATTTGTGTTACTACTGTATGCATAAGACAAGGACTTATGCTATCCAATTTGTGAATTTAGGTTGAGATGTGGCGCGTCTTGTGTTTACTTCTCCTAAAAATCTTTACAGAACCTTATCAAAGTAGCTGAAGATACTTGGCGGTGGCATTGGTGTCTATCGATTGAAATCTGCAGCTGTGTAGTAGTAAATCATATGATTTGTGTATTACCATTGCAGTTTGCTTGTTGCTGTACCATGCTACTTGTATGTCCTTTTTTTTCACAGGCTTATGTGCAGAACCTCGAAACTAGCAGGGTCAGGCTCCAGCAGATTGAGCAGAACCTCTAGAGAGCGTGGTCTCAGGTTGTTGCAGAAGCATTTCACTGGTCCATTTCAACATCATAGATAATCGTTTTGTAATAAAGCTTTCTTTGTTCTTTGACAGTTTGCCAATTTATGGTTAACGAGACCAAGGCTACTGTGAAGTTCCAGCTGAAAAAGGTGCTCTGCATGGGTGTTGCCGTTGGCCACATGGGTATGGACGAGAAGCAGATCTTCCAGAATGTGCAGATAAGCGTGAATTTCCTGGTCTCTCTGTTGAAGAAGAATTGGCAAAACGTATACTGTTTTTTCTCTGCACATACTCAATTCTTGAGATATTGGGCAACCTATTTCTTCTTGGGTTATTTACCAAGTTACAAATTGAGGATGATTAACACTCTGACTAGGATTTTTGGCATGCTATTGTTCTTGTTCATAACCATTTCTGCTGCACTAGTACTAGACTGAAATTCAGTTTGACACTTTATTCGCCTGCTTGTGTTCTTACATTATATTATCAACTGCAGGAAAGTTCCCAACTCTGGTGTCTCATTCGGAGTCCCTGGAAGCCATGTTCTGCAATCGGATGCTGCGGAGCCAGATGTGCTGAGTCGCCATCTCTTCATTAAGTGTTCATTATGTTCTCCTTAGTCAGTCTTGTTTTTGCCATTGTGATGTATCAGTCTTGTTTTTGTCAGTGTGTTGTATCTGTAATGTAGTAGTAAGTGATATTTACTGTTTATGATGAAGTGTCATCTACTGTATGATGAAATGAGATGATATTGAATGGGAGTGATGTTGTATGTGCTTCTGTCACGTGTTGTTTGCTGTGTATATGTTGATTTAATAACTGCTCAATATCTAGAAATGTTTCTACTCCAAAAGTTGGCCCATCTATTGGACTATTAAAAGGCCATGGCCCAAAATGTACTAGGCTGAGAATGTAACGGGCCAAACAAACAAAAACCAGAACTAATATCGCGATAAGAAAACAGGCCTGGGATAGAAAAAGGCTCACAAAGATTCGGCTTGGTCCATTTAGGAAAAAAAATAAGGCAGGAAAAAATCGCAAAAAGGCTTAATTGTTGGGCCTGGCCCATATCGAGGTGCAGCTATGGAATGGGCTGAATCTCTTCCATGACCTACTCAGTTGGTCATAATTTTGCCACGTAGGATTGGCCACGTAGGATCTGACGTGGCTATGGCAGGATATCACATGACCAAATCAGTTGGTCATAGGGTTATGACCCCTCTGATTGAGTCATAGAGTCTATGACAATTCCATTCAATTAGTCATTGACGATCAAATAAGACGCTCGGTATGTGACTTTCCATTTTTGGTCAAAAAGGGGTCATGAATCAACCTACGTGACCTTCTAGTGACAAAAATTGAGGGTCACGTATCAACATATTTCTTGTAGTGCGAGCATTCCCCAGATTTATCGGGAAGGAACTTATCTATGAGCTGCGTCCCGGCAGCCTTAATCAAATTCCATGTTTCCCCGAAAGCTCGGATGCCTGCAATCCGAGTTCCATCTGGGGTGTCTCCTGTTCGATTCAATAAAACGTACAAAAGGATTAGGCAGACAAACAGAGAAAGCAAAACATGGAAAGATGTGAAAAGGGTAAGAAATTTACCGATGAGCTTGTCGATCTCGGAAACTTCCTCCAGACGAAGGTTCAGAGCTTCGGTCAAATCCCGGATGGTGGATTTGTCCTTCTCCGCCTGCTCGGAAGCCTTGGAATTGGAAACTCCAAGGGCCAGGTTGCTGGCTTCCAAGTCTTGTTGAGCTTTCACAAGGTTCTTGTGAAGCTCAACATTCTCCTTGCGAAGAATTTCGGCATTGCCAGAATCTTCTGCTGCTTGTTTAGCTTCAGCTAATGCAGCTGAAAAGCAAGGGAAAAATCCGAGTTAGTTATCTTCTCGGAAAAAACTTAAGCAAATGATTGAGTCGGAAATTTCAAAAGGAAAATGTTCACCTTGTGTTTCCGACAATGCGAGTTTAGCTGATTCCAGCTCTGCTTCCCTTTCTTCAAGAATAGAGAGAAGACTTCTAACTTCTTTATTCTTGATGGTAAGCTTCCGGAAAACTTCCCTGTTGATGGCTTCCCAGGTTTGCTGAAACATGGCAAGGAGAAGAATGAGTACAAAAAGCATCAAAGCAAAAAGCACGCATTTTAATTAATGCTTGGGGGCTAGAGTTATATACCTGGCTCATGCGCTGCAAACCTGCTAAGTTTTCTTTGAATTCTTTCGCGTATTCCGCGAAGTGATTTCCGGCTGCGTCCAAGCCGTCATTGATAGCTTTAAAATCCTTGTCAAAGGTGGGAATTTCCTCGTCAAAAGTCCGAGTTAATTTTTCCACCTCTGGGGCCGCCCTTTCCCTCGTGTCCGGGTCGGACACAATGGGCTGGCTGGGCTCCGGGGGCTTGGTGGTGGGGGATGCAGTAGGCTCTTTCGCCCTCGTGCTTGGCGTATCCGGGGCGACGGCAGGAGAAGGTTGGCTGCCTCGGCTGGAAGAAACCTTGAGTTTCTTCAGCTTCTTCGGCTTCAGGCTGGAGGGGGGCAGGCTAAAAACCAAAACCCGGAAAAGGTTAAAACACAAAAGATGGACGAAAAAGATCCCATAAAAGAAAAACCCAGAAGAAAATAACCTGGAAGTGGCGACGGGGATTCCGTCAAGATCGATAATTTCATCCGAGGAAATTATCTTCTTGCGCTTGCGTCCACCTGTAGCGGCGGTGCGCAGCGCGTCCAGCTCAGCCTCAGACACCAAGTCCGAGTCTGAAAGATCCTCGAACTGTCGAACAAGAAAAAACCAAAATCAGAAGCTAGGAAATCCGAGATAAAATAGAACTGTACCCAAATGACTGAAAAATTACCTTGGGAACCGGATTTTCGGCCGTGTACATTGGCCGACTCTCTGTGTATTGGTCGCGCGATGCGACCAACTGGTTGATGCGCCGCCTAAGTTCCTTTGCGGGCCAATCCTTGGTGGATGTCCGCATCGGATCGTTGATTCCCGTGTATTCACACAGGAGACGGCCTCCGTGGTTTGCTAATGGCTGAATCCGCCTATCCAGCCAGCAAAAGACCGTATCCATACCGGTCAAAGGAGGTTTGGAGGAGGTGAGCTTGGCGATGCGCCTCTTGATCCTTAGCAGATCTGGAGGCAGAACCTGGACGGCTTCTGTCCCCCAGTTATCTTGGGGAATAGCGGCGGAATTCACGAAAGGTGGAACCCCGACGGCCTTTTTAGGGAAAGGCACGTCGGGATGATAGAAAAAAGAACCCGTCCAAAATTTGACGGATTCTGAGGTTTTGATTTTGGGGAACCAATCCTCTCGGAACCTCCGAAGAGTAAAGGAAATGGTCCCGCAATTTGGGAGTGCGCCCTCAGAAGAGTTACGCTTGACCCCAAAGCAATACAGCCAAAAATCTAACCTAGGCTCTATTCCTAGGTAACCTTCGAACAAGGCCTGGAAGCCGGCCATGTACAGAATAGAATTGGGAGGAAGGTTGTGAGGTTGGATGCTGTAATGTGACAGAACCTGGAGGAAGAAAGAGGAAGGTGGGAGCCCCATACCTCGTAGAAGGTGGGAGGTAAGAAGCACCCTTTCGCCCTCTTGTGGCATGGGTTCGGTCTCCTCTTCCGGGAGCCGCCACTTCTTTTTAAGAACCAAGCCCTCCTTCTCCAAGTTTGGAAGGAGAGCCGGGGGAATACTGCAGGCACTCCAGTTGCCTGCAGTTTCCTCTTCCTCGTCTGCTCCGGCGGCGGCGGCGGCCTTCGCGGCGGCGAGTTTGTCGCCGAGGAGCTCGATTTTTTCCTCCGCCGTTTCAGGTGCAAACGGCGGAGTTGTTGTGGCGCTTGGGCCCGCAACGTCCGCGGCGGCGGAAGCGCTTCCTCCGTCCGCCGCGGATGCCCTGGTCTTTTCCGGCTCGCCGCCGGCGTGCTTGGGCGACCCTAGCTGTGGATCTAGGTCGCCCAAAAGATCGTCGATGGAAGCGCGGGCCGGCGAGGACTGCGGAGAGGCCATCTTCCTTGGTGATGTGTGTGCGCTCCGGCGTGCGAAGAGCTCGTCGGGGCAAGGTCTCGTTCTCGCTCTCAAGCTCGTGTTCGCAACAATGGTGAGGGCAGTGAGGGAGTGAAGAAGATTGCCGATGGGGACGAGGACGGCTATTTATAGCCTGAAAACCTCTAGATACGTGCTAACGGCTCTTTCGAACGTTGGATGTTTGGCGCGTGTCAACCATCGAGAAATCCGGGAAACGGAACGACAGTGAAATGATGGCTATCTCCTCGTTCCCCGTGAGAATCTGTCAGAGATACGTTACAGGGTTTCCCGCGTGAAACCAAGCGTCGCCTACGTCAGCATGATTAAAGCACTGACGTCAGAAGTTCCTTTTCCGCGAAGGATCGCGAGAAGAAAAGCCGGATTTTCAGAGTTCCGAGTTTTATGTTACCATCTCCTTCAAAAGGAAAGTAGAAAGAATCAAGACTGCTGAATCAAGATTTCCCGGACAAATGCATTTGACGAAAGATGGAGAATCAGAGTTTTGATCCTTCCTGGGGGCTACTGTCGGATATATACTGAATAGGGGTATAGAAGATGGTAGACAAAGAGCCGGACTACCAGGGTGGCCTCAGAGGTAGTGGGCTTAGGTCCATTGGGCGGCCCAGTAGTCCGACGCGCAGAGGCCGGATTCTAGAAGAACCCGGATCACGGCCCACGTGATCTGGCTTGGAGGAGAAGACGGATTCCTTACTTTCCAAGTTACAAGTTAAACGTAGTCTTCTAGGTTTCTTGTTCTGTAAGGCCTAATCCGGCTATTATATAAAGCCGGACGGGAGATAGATTAGATAAGTTCCAAGGTTCTAGGTTCAAGTTTCACCAGCTCTACGCAACTCGCCGAGAAGTTCATCCTCGTCGAGTAGCTAGATCTATTCCCTCACGTTGTAACCCTGTTATACGGGCTTTAGTCCCAATTAGTGAGAAGTGCAAGAGTAGGTACGCCGTACTGTCGCGACGTACCGAACCTGGGTAAAATCCCGTGTTCTGTGTTACTACGCTATCCCGTTACCCCACGTCTCTACCGTAGTCTCATGGCACCCCAGTCTATGAAAACTACTACGATGTCTCGACATAGCCTCTAAATTATTCAACTAAAATTACTAATTGAAATGTGGTATCCATTGATCTAGGACTCTCATTGCCCCTTTATCACTAGCATCTTAAAATTGTGAGTATTGAAGTAATGAGAATGACAAGGTGGTTGAAAGCCTCATGCCCCGTGAGTGTGAAAACCTACTCCATGATTACTCAACTTAAGATTCCTAATAAGCTTTGTACAATCATAATAAGTATTAATGACATCATAGAGAACCGCAAAGAGGTACCTCTTGCCCCATGACATGGAAACAAGCCCATGTTACAATGACAAGATGAACAAACGGAGTAGACTCATCATCCTTTTTATTTTCATTCACTATTTTGCATAGCTTCTTATTTTATTATAGGATGTGTTGTAGAGTCACTCAAGCTGTAAGTAAATTTCCACCATGATAAAGCATGGCTTGGGTTAGCGGCCCAATGCGTTTCTCTAGTCATATAGATACTTACTCATCAAAACTTACTATTCCTCTATTTCATTTCGGCATGGCAGGAGTCCAAAAACAAAAGGGGCGGCGATGGCGGTTCGCGTGTACCCGGTGGTGGGTGCGGCGTCGTCCCCGTCGAAGAAACCATGTACGTGGTGGACGTCGACCTGGACGTCCACATGGATCGCATGCATCGAATGCACGTGGTGGTGGCGCCATAGTCATTAAGGAGTAGGAAGCGACGCCTCCTACTCGCGGACATGGACGCGGACGCGGAGCACGGGGGGCATCAAGCGCTGCAAGGGGGAAAGCGCGGTGCAAAGGGGTCAACACGCCGTAAACGGCGCGGCGCTGTTGCTGCAGAGGAGGAGGAGGATGCAGCGGCGAAGGAGGAGGAGGACGGTCTCCGGCTACCGGAGTTCTACGTCCACCTGTTCCACCCACAGGAGAACAGACTCTGTCTTCCAGAGAAGATTTCGGCGATCCTCCTCGAGCGCAAGGGGACCTATAGTTTCACCCTCCGGTTGGAGGGCTGTGACAACGGGCCCGTGCACGTTGTCCTGCAACGACGTGACGATGACCTCTACCTGCGCTATGGGTGGGGTCAGTTCGCGCGCATGCACAACTTAAATGCGGGCTACATGCTCACATTCAGGTACTTCAAGGACAAGGAGCTGGACGTGCTGGAGGTGAAGATCTTCGACGACACCTTAGTTCGCCCCCTTTGCTGCCAGGATAGCTCGTCTGACAGCAGCTCGCCTCCGAGTCTGACTCCGCCGAGTCTAGCCCGGGCAAGGCTGCCTCCGACGCCGAGGGCAAGGGCAAGGCTGCCTCCGACGCTGATGCGTAGTATATATGTTTCTGTCGATCTATGCTTACGTACTTATGTCGCTCTATATTTATATGTCGTACTATGTCTATGTCGAACTATTTTTTATGTCGAACTATCTTTAATTATGTCATTGTGTCGAACAATATTTGTATTCCTGGCAGACTATATGTTTATGTTATTGTTTATTTTTATCTGTGTTTTTATGCGATAATTTTTCATCTTCCTTACTATAAATGTTTAGTGCAGAGAACAGGAAAACAGAAAAGAAAATAGAATTTCTAATCTGGCGCAGAGAACATGAAAACAGCTATAAAAAAACCTTTTGTAAAAGGGTGCCGACCTGCACGCTACGCAGAGCTCACGTGGGGCACGCCTTTTACCCCGGTTGGTAACCCCACCAGGGCATAAAGGGGGCCTTTAGCCCGGGTTTGAGGAACCCGGTTGGGAAGCCGGGGCATTAGGCCCTTCCCAACCGGGGCTAATGCCCTGTTCTGCACTAGTGCTACTTGCTCTGCTTCTAATAAATCTGCTATGGCAGAACTTGGCTACTCAAGCACCACTGGTGGTGACAGGCGACTATGTGCTGGCAGTCGATGAGCAGGCAGGATACAAAAAGAGGAGGTTTCTTCTGTACACTACCTGCACGGGAGTAGCATAGGAGTTCCCGGCTGCGGCATGGTTGTCGGAGGTGTGAGAGGCGATAGATGGAGCGAAAGCCATGGGGAATCGAATTCAGGGCGTTGTATTATCCCTGGTGGCCGAACCTGATGATGTCGTGATCACCTTGGTGGCCACTCGCCGCTCGCTACTTGCGTGCTCGTCGACACCATCTTTGCTCGTCGCAATCCATATGCACGCTAGCATCCGCTGCTGCCGACTCCTTCTCCACCGCATGCCGCGCCGTCGCGACATCGCCCCACACGCCACACCCAAGTGACTACACCGCCGACCGTGGTGGGGACAGGAGGAGGGGCTGGTAAAAACAGCGTCGCCGGTGGCGGGGGCTTGAGGTGGCAACTCTTCCATCGCAGGAAGAGGGAGTTGTGGCGGCGGCGGCCATGCTTCGGATCACTAGGGAAGGTACTGGAGTTGCGGCGGCACAGGGTTTCCTTGATGTGTGCGATTGTTTGGGATCCTTTTTTCTTTCTTTTATTTTCACCCACGATTGAGATGATGGGCGGCGGACCCGCGCGTGCAGTTAACGTTTCGCTCATCGGGAGAGTATGGTCTTCCAGGTTTAATTGCTACATGCATACAGTACGCAGGTTTGATTAAGTTTGGGTGGTTAATTTTAGTCAACTAGCTACTTAGATCGTGTGGTGTGAGACGGAGGTGTAGATCTGTTGGTGTGGCTTTGAGAAAGATAATGTTACATAAATATATACTCCCTCTGTTCCTAAATATAAGATGTTCTAACTATTGTTCATATTGTCTAGATGCGAACTAATATGAGTCAACATATACACTAAAAGTTGTCTAGATACATATAGACATGTGTGAATATGGAAAAGAGCTAAAACATCTTACATTTAAGAACGGAGGGAGTAGATAATATTAGCCACGAAGGGAGTTTTCATTGTAGAAGGACTACATGTGTAATAGGCAAATCCTTATGATTCGATCTAGACTAAAGTTGCTTATTTAAGATCTAGACTATATTTTCGCGATTGACGGAGGAAAACAACCATGTACAAACAAAAAATAAAATGTTTCGGGTCCTTATGTGGCAAAGGAAATATTTTTTCACCGCTGACAGGCCTTTATACATGCCTGTCACTAATAAATTTTCCCTCCATATACACTCTTTGGAAAATACCTGTGGCGTGCACATTTTGAGTCGGTCAATAATGATAGCTTTATCAGTGAAAGGCATTTATAGATTCCCATCACTAAATAACTTTTCCGTTTGGCCGCTCTCCTCCAAAAATACTAGTGACAGTCACTTTTATACGCCTGTCACGAGTGTTTTTTACTAGTGACGGGTTATCCTTGCCTGTTGCTGCTAACACTTACTAGTGACAGGCCTAAGTTTACCCGTCACTAATCACCTGGTGGCTATAAACCTTTCTGTAGTAGTGCGTGCTCCTCCGCGCCGCCGGCCTCCTCGCCTCCTCCCGCGCCCAAGGCCGTCCTCCTCGAGGTGCGATCGCCTCCTCGCCGTCGTGCCCTCCTTTTCCACACTTGTATTTTTTTAGTTAATTAGTTTAATTACATTGTTAGTTTAGTATTAGTATAAGTGTTAATATTAGTGTTAGATTAATATTACCACGGTTAGTAATATGGTACTGTTAGTATTAGGTAGTGCTAGTAAATTTGTGTTAGTGTTAGTATTAGGTAATATAAGTATGAATTATTAGTATTAGTGTTAGTTAGGTTATCTAGCAATATATAGTATATATTTGAAACCCTAGTTAAACTAGCTAGTTACTTTAATTAGATTTTCATTTTATTATTGGCAATCTTGAATGTTAGCTAGGCATTCGTCTACGTGGATCGCATGCAGCGCGTGGACGTGGTGGTGGCATAGCCATCAAGGAGGAGGAAGCGGTGCCTACTGCTCGTGGACGTAGGCGTGGACGCGGTGGTGGGCGGGTAGCACGCGGAGCACGGCACTGCGCTGTTGATGCGGCGGAGGAGGAGGAGGAGGAGGATGACGGTTTCCGGCTACCGGAGTTCTACGTCCACCTGTTCCACCCACTGCGGAACAGGCTTCGTCTGCCACAGCGGATATCGGAGATCCTCCTCGAGCGCGACGGGCCCTTTAGGTTCATCCTCCAGTTGGAGAGTTGCCACAACGGGCCCGTTCACTTGGTCCTGCAGCGACGTGGCCATAACCTCTACATGCGCAATGGGTGGGGGCTGTTCCAGCGCATGCACAACCTGAATGTGGGCAACATGCTCACATTCAGGTACATCAACGACGAGGAGGTGGACGTGCTGAAGGTGAACATCTTCGACGGCACCCTAGTCCGCCCCCGTTGCTGCCAGGATAACTCGGATGACAGCAGCTCCGATACCGAGGTTGGCGAGTCTAGCTTCGGCGAGTCTGCCTCCGACGCAGAGGCGTAGTATGCCAAGGAGTATATCGCTCTCCGTGTCCAGTCACATGTTATTTTGTTACCGCGTCAGACTATGTCTTCAGTTTTATGTCGTACTATGTTTAATTATATCATCGTGTAGAACAATATTTGTATTCGTGGCACACTATATTTATGTTATTGTTGGTTTTCATCTGTGTTTTTGTTCGATAATTTATCATCGTTTTTACTATAAACTAGCAAGGTGGCCCTCGCAAATGCGAGGGCATCATCTTCCAAGTTATTTTAATACGTTCATGTTTGAAATTTGTGCTTTCATAGATACCGGAAAAGAGCGAAATCATCATAGGACTGTTGTAAAGTTTTGGTAGACAAAATCACACATGCATGTAATCTTTGAATATATGGACTAGATGTACCGATATTTGAAAACCATACCACATCACAAATTCTATAAGCACGTTTACTTCTCACTATAGGTAGTGCAATTTAAAATTATATTTTTTAACTTTTCCTTCCATGGATCCCCAATTTTTACTGTACTCTCTGTGATAATTTTGTTTTGTCTTGTAACAATGACTACATGGACTAATCGGGATCATAGTTTCATATGTAACATAATAAAGTTAAAAAAAGTACATGGATGGTACATAGTTCCAACATCTTAATCGGTCCCCAGTTTACTTAAAATAATCTCACAAATATTATTTTTATCTCACCACAATGCTCTAGCCAACATGTTATTATTACTCTTTGTTGCATCCTCATAACACCAAATACTTTTGGTAAATTATTTGATTTGCATAATTTAAATTTCTCTTTGCCAAACTCAATCATTTACCCAATAATTATACTATGTGGCTCACTTGTGTACGTCGTGTCAAGAAATATCACTATGTTGTTATGAACAATATTGTTTTGGTATCTTCACAAGTCATAATGTTTCTACAACTTTGCAAATTTCAATGATGTCTCCTACTAAATTTTAAGAAAAATAAACTAAAAAAAGTACCTTGCAAAGTAAAACCCAAAGAGACTGACATGCAAGTGTATTTAATCGCACCATAGTAAAACCGTATAAGGTTGAAGTAAACTCATGAAGGCTTTAAGTTCTCAGGAGATGAAGTTATAGTATTAAACTTTACACACACTAGATCATGTAGGCGCGCGTTGCCGCGCCCATCCATGAGAAAATTAGAATATTAATAATTAGTACAATTTATTTTGAATTTATATGAGAAGGCTGATAATTTATATAAGAAGTTTGATATATTTAAAATAAGTCAGAGTTTGGTCGGGTGTGGGCAATGCCGCTCGACGTGCCTTCAAATCGCTCTGACCTAGCGGAGCTTCCTATCTTCTTTCTTCCTTCGTTTCATCTAGCTTCTCATAGATTTATTGGCGTACGAATCAGCGCCCAAAATAGGTACAATGAATTCCTATTTCGTAAGTTCACACATAATCGCAGCCTATTTGGTTATAGCTTTGATTCAGAGCTCATAAACTGAACCTCGATATTCTTTAAAAAAGAATTGGGCCAGTCTATAGTTTTAGAGCAATCTACACGCTGTGCCCAGCAAGCATATTGAGTTACAGTCAGCCATGAGCCCATAAGAGGGTGAAACAACAATGTACCACTCTTTCTTATGTAACTAAAATGTGAAATCAGTTGTACATGAGAAATTAAAGAGTTAAGAGTACACCATCTGTGCAAGATTCGAGGAAGAGGTGTTGCGCTACAACCCTGCTGCATGTCGCTGGCTGATTGTAGCCTTCTTAGCTTCTCGGTGGTCTAAAGATGCTTGTACATCAGCAACAACGCTCCTCAATGTGACCGCTTGGTAGCCAGCTCTGTCACCCGACATGCCACCCACAGAGAGCAAGAGGCACCCTAACGCACATCCCTCGTGACACAATTTTAGCGTATTAAATATATTGTTATAACAAAGGACATTATTGACAAAATACCTACACAGGCATTGAGTGATTAAGAAAATGAGGACACATGGAACATTACTACATTTTAGGGTTACATACAAATTGGAGTATTTACATATTACATAGCGTATTAGCTTAGTGTGCATCCAGTCTTCATGTATGTAACCAGCACAACTAACATATGTCTGTATTCACACAATAACAACCCCAAAATCAAGGCCTTTATACACAAAGCATATGCGAACTGAACTGAAGGTGCTTTAGAATTTTTTTACAAATGTGAATTTGTTCTACTTTGAAGGTGTGCAAATAAAGGAACATGTAAAAACAGAATGGTCATGAAAAATATATTGTACCAAAAACAAATGTAGCATGCCTCGAAACGAATTTTTTATGCATGATAATTGAGGGGTAATATTTTAATTATTCAAAAAAACTTGCTGGAAAATGAATGGGAAAGCATAACATGAATAGTTGAGAAAAATCACTGATGGTGGCCAAAATAATATTGCAATAAAAAACCTAATTTATATGAGTAAGTTTTACATTGTGTCCTTATCAAATAATATTGCGTTTACTGACTGGACTGTGTCTCCTTCTTTAGCCTTCTCAGTAAAATTCTAATCACACAACTACACACCGCTCAAACGAATGGAATAAAAATTTAATTGATCATTATGCAATCTTAAGAGAAAATATCACCACATAGTGGTTGGATGAATCAATTTTGTTGTAGTTACAAACAAAAATAGCAATTGAATTATATAACAATTGAATTGATCATTATGCAATCCTAACAATAGGAAATATGACTACCTAGTGATTGGAGGAATCAATTTTACTGTATTTACAAACAAAAATGGTATGATTAGCTACTAATAGATATCAAATTATATCTAAAGCAAATTAGATGTCACAATTTGATTTATGTAACTATCAAAGCACACTTCATATTTTCATAGATGGCATACACAGAAAAACTAATCACTCCATAGAACCTGTAACGGAAAAAGGTTTTCAGATATAAGGAATCATTAGGTATACCCTTTTAATGTGGCATGAAGATAATAAGTTCAGGTTGTTGCTAATGAAGGTCTATGGACGTGAACTTCAAAGATCTATTAGAGAGATGGAGCAGACCAACATAATATTTGTACCAGAATCTCAAATGTTTAATCAACTTAGGGTGAAATGCTCCTGACCATTGCATTCACCTACAAAGTATAAATAGTAGCAGGGAGTTGCATAATCTACTGCACACTTTATGTCAGAAATTTACATAAAACAAGTTATGTGAGAGATGCAGGACGCTGCAAACTAACCCATTTGAAGTGTATTTTGAGTAACTTTAAGCTGCTCAAAATTTTGTTATTGCAGTTAAAACAACATCACTGTGAGTAAAATAGGAGCATGGTCGTGTTACATGTTTTTCAGCAAGTGCACATTCTTTCGCAATAACCACATCACTCAGGTACATCAGGGGCGGAGTAGTAGTTACCAGACCATGATCATTGTGGTTGGCCTATAGTCCATTTTAGCAAAAGTCCTGCTTGACCATGGAAATCAGGTAATGTAGATCGAAAGCCAGGAACTTTTAGACTCACCTTCAAAAGAGTGAATTTGGGTATGGCTGCTGGGACGGCAAGCCCCATTCTCTGGCTAATCTTCACCAAGACTACCAAGACTGGACTTGTTACCGCCGATGGTCTTGTTACCGTCGGTGATCTTGTTTGAGTTGCAGTACCCTGAGGCCTGAGCATGTCTGGTTGACTAATTCCTTGCTCTTCATCTTTACTCTTCCAAGTGCACCTTTCACCTGTTAAGTCGAGCACATATAAGAAAATTGACTTATGAGTTTATCGAACAGCTAACAGTAGACTACCGTTGATAAATTTGCATTAGGCTAATTAAATTTCAGAACGAGCTAGACTACAAGTTATAGAACTGTGTATTGCTTACTTCTGTTTGAATGCTTAAATCAAGTGATGGTACGACAGTCTCTAATACTAACAGATCTTTAACGCTAGTAAGAAAATGAGTTTTCCAGCGAGACATCAGTAGGAAGCCCTGCCCTTCCTTGTGTTTCTGTCCAGCCGACATATGTATATAATGCTCTCTACCAACAGGAATCCTAGCCTTGCAAATGCAAATAGCTTTGATGAGTAATGTAAATGAGATGATTCCCAAAAAAAAAAATTAATGTACATGAGATATTTGGTAAATTTGTGACTGAAAATAGAACCTGCCTGTATGAAAAGGGTGACATCAGAATAATCCTTGCAAATCGTGACTTTATGGAAAGGATTTATCTTATTTCAGTTCCAGTTGGGCAAGAACTTCAGCAACAAGTTTCATGACCACTGCGGTAGTCATAACATAATCACCTGCAAGTTATATGTGTAATAAGACACAAAATAGATCTTTAATTAATATGGTTGCAACCACGTGCGGAGATAAATTATGCATCTTCTGCGACATGCTTCTTCAATACATGCAGGTCTAGCAGTGCTATCATATCAGGCTAACCTGATGCAGCAGCACTACTGTAACTCTGTAAGGTACTTGCTCATAAAAAGATTGGATCTAAACCTGTTAATGACCTCATAGTCCTTCATTGCTACATGAGAAATTCGACAAACCTGAAAAAAATTTATAGCAATCAGCATGGCGCCCGTGTCCGGTGTCCCTCTAGCCGTTGGCTACGATCACCATCAAGTCAACGAACGCCGACCCATCCCCCACGCCGCCGGCCACGAACGCCGACCCACCCCCCAACGTGACGCCCTCAACCTCGCTGGCATGGAAGGCCCAATACGCGCCTGCCTCTTTGTCATTCCCCTTGCCACCGTGGGAGCCTAGGAACATGATACATCCTAGGGGACGCCGGGGAACAGCGAGGACCGGAGGTATGCTGGCGGTGGTGCATGGTAGGGGTGAAGGAGGGCGATGGTGAGGCAGCGGGAGGGCCTGGCGAAGGAGCGGCCACGGCTGAACGGGAGGACATTGGATGGTGGCGTGCAGCGGTGCGGCGCCGTCGAGGAGGAGAAGACGAAACACACGGCGCACCTAGGTTTCGTCCCTGAACCCTGATGCGGCAGAGTGGATGCAGGCTGCGGGTATTTTTATGTGTACACGTGGCCCTATCCACACCGTCCATCCGAGATCGAACTACATGCATTCGATTTGTTTTGCAGAGCAGCGGCGCGCGGGACATCCCGTTACGAGCGACCCACGCGTAGGCAAAACGCACATCAGACGGCTACAAATGACATCAAAGGGCAATCAGACGGTTGAAAATGCTAATAGTGTGAGATTGCTCCCTTTTGTCTTAGTTTTAATATCCCTAATTTCATAAAGTTAGATTATTATGCTTTACGCATTTTTGGAAGATCTACCGGTTGGTAGAATTACTATGGTGTATTGATCATGATTTTCTTAAGCCAACTATATATGAAAACACATTGAGTTGTGATTTTCTTTCAACAAAATTATCATGCTATTTTGGTTGTCATCTTGTTTAGTTTGTGTTTTGTTTAATATACTAATAAAAATATTGCCATCTAGATTGATGACCGGATGTTTTGTTTTTTTGTGAATACTCACATTCCATATTTCTCTACCAAAGTGCTTTTATTTACTTTAGAGCAGATTTTGTTTGTCATGTGAATATTTAAAATTATGATGACGCTTTATAGAGAAGGTATCTCTTTAGCTTCAGAATTATCTTTGCCTCGAACCTAAGCCCAAGCTCCATTCATTTAACCGGTAAAAGGGTCTTAGAGGTGTGAGAGGAACTTATTATATTTTAGGAATGTTATGTTATTGTTCACCATGAACATGTCATAGGTTTGGGATGACATCATAAGAAATAAAATCATATTAGCTCCGTCCAATTCTTGGTGTTTTCTAATGATCGGCGCTCATGGTACCGATTGTTATCGTCGCTTGTCTTTTTCTTAATGAAACCCAGCGTTTTAAACTATGTGTGGAATTGAAGATGATTGCACTTTTGATTAAGAGTCAATATTTCTGTTGATAGCGAGCAAATTGCGCTAGCTTTTTTAATCTTGAAGCTCATTGACTCGAGTCTTCAGTGGAAGATGTAGTAAATGTATATCCATATCTACATCATACTCTGTTTTTTGCGAATGCATATCTACATCATATTCAATGTTCCAAAAAATTGTATCAAACCTATGATTAAATCTTCTCAATGCATGCACATATATATAAGCTTGTACATTTTTTGTCGAACGTCCAAGCTTTGCTGCACATCTTTTTTTTGTACTGCCGAAGGAGAACAGTGAAGGCATGGCACGATTAAGCTCAGTACGATCAACCTTTCTTTTTCTTCAAAATGATAGGGTATCTAAGCTAGTACAATTTTGTCACCGTGTTTTTTTATGGGATTTTGTCACCGTGTTTAAGCTAGGATGTGCAGTTTTGTTTCATATGGATGCACGAAAGAGTAGAGTCACGCCTTGAAACGATTAATAAGACATTAAATACGTTACAGAAGAATCGTGTCAGACAATTATTTTTCCCTTTCAAGCTGACCGGTTTGCACATGTTTTCAGCGGAGAGAAATCGCTTACATCGAGCGATGGTGTATTATTCTTTTTTCAGAAAACCTATGGTGTATTGCTAGCTACCAACATCCGGAGCCAGAAAAAAAATTGTTATGTGATTAAAGGTTGCACACGTTTGCAATGATGACTCTCCTGCATGTTCACTCTAGAACATCCGGAGGCTCTAGGCCTGACCGGTCGGATCACGTACGATAGGTAACATGTCAACATGCAAATACTTTTCCTTCACGTTGACCGATTGGGTTGGTTTTGCACGTGACAGCATAATCGTGTTGTACAATGATAATGAAAACGTTACGTCCCTATGTTTCATTGAATCTTAACCGTATATTTTAAATCTAACTATCAAAATTAATTTAGATGATGTGGCTCATCGCGGTCTCTCTGTTAGAGTTCCGTATATTGCTTTTAGTATATAATAGATAGATGTTTATTATTTGAAAGATCATTGAATTTTTAGTGGACTTGAAGTAATGCAGTTGAAGTATTAGTGCACTTGAAATAATGAACTTGAAGAAAAATAGAATTTTAATCTTTTACAGAGAACAGGAAAACAGGGGGGAAAACAGAGAACCTTTTGCACCGGTCGGTGTTACCAACCGGGGTAAAAGGGTGCATGTCTGCATGCTCCGCAGAGCATACGTGGGCGCCCCTTTTACCCCGGTTGGTATCAACCATCGGGTCATTAGGGGGCCTTTAGCCCCGGTTTGCGAAACCCGGTTGGGCAGCCGATGCGTAAGCCCCCCTCCCCCCCCACACCCCCAGCCGGGGCAAAAGAGCCGCTCTCCACTAGCGGGCACACTGATGATCCTTGGAAAGATTCATGCGAGCCAAAAGTTATAGCTGTGCCCTCTCTGTCGGCCTCCAGGAATAGGATGTGGTCAGGCAAGAGGCAAGGATTCGGACGGTACTGGTGGTTAAAATTAGTACACCCCTATAGTTAAATCTTTTCGAAAAGCCTTGTCCACGGGGGAATGGACGATAATATCATAGGGAATTTGAACAATAAAACTTGAGTAGACAGGTGTGATGCTGGATGTCGGTGAAACCCAACACAGAGAGTGAGAGGATCTTTGACATCTACAACCCTAGTAACACGGTTACTAGTACACACATGGTATGCCACCCCTACTTTTTGGTGTCATTGTTCTTCTCCCGTACTGCGTTACAAATGTTCTAAATTTGGGGGGAAAATGAAAGGATTTTTGTGATTTTAAAAACTGAGACGTGCACCACGCGCGGAACTAGAAACTACCAGCCATCCAAACCCTCAACCGCCGGGTACCCGAACGAACTAATAAAGAAACAAATTTCAAAGGGTTTAATCTCACTGTCACCAGCCTGTACCCAGCAATTTTCGCCGGCAAAAAAAAGCTAGGCCATCATGCGAAGACACCTTCCATCCATCAGATTCAGAGGTCGCAGCTAATATAGTAACGTGCCTGGATTAGAGGTCTCGTAGTCGCTACACAAGTCTCTAATAATAACATGCATAGATTGTGGATCGTAGTGGTAGGCAACTTGTATGGAGCTAGCTCCTCGTTGGATTTCTGCTGCTCCAAGGCAATCGACGTGCTCCCACGTTGTCGGATTGCGTCATGTTCTAGCTTCTGATCACGACTGTATCGGCACGCCGCCAACATCTTAGCTATTTAAACCCATGGAGGTTGGTATTGGTGAGAGCACTGCATATCACAAACCTGTAGCCAATATCGATCGAGAGAAGTGATGTCGAGGACATTCCAATTCCTGCTACTTCTTCTTGTAGTAGCAGGAATAGTTAGGGCGGATGCTGCTGCTTTGAGCAACGTCAGTACCGACGGCCCACACAGCTGCGGCGGCGTCCAAGTCCCCTACCCGTTCGGCATCCGCGACCAGGACGGCAAGGGGGACTTCCGCCAAGGGTTCGGTCTCACCTGTAAAGATGGCAAGCTCACCAGAAGTTCCGTTTCGATCGGCGACTTCTCCATCCAGAAGGCGGAGGCCCGCGTTTGGCTACCCGTAGCGTGGCAGTGCCTCAACTCCACGGGCGGCCTCAACGGGTCGTCACACCTCGTCCTACGCTTCAACGACAGCAGCGTGTACCGCTACTCCTACGCCAGGAACAGCATCTTCGTCCTTGGCTGCAACACCCTAGGCTATCTCCGAGGCGGCAGACAGGGTCCGCTGCCGAACCCTGCCAGCCCAAACGACACCATCATCTACACCGAGTTCACCGGCTGCATCGGCTACTGCAACGACCAACGGAGCGCGGTCAACGGTGTGTGCTCCGGCGTAGGCTGCTGCCACTCCGACATCCCGCAGGATGTTTTCGTCAACTCGCTGCACTTTCGTCGCATCTTCAACACCACCAAGACGCTCAGCTTCAGCTCATGCAATTATGCGTTTCTGGCGGAGAAGGACTACTACACCTTCAACACCAACGACCTCAACATGGACCTGCACGGGACCCGCCGGTTGATGCCGGTGATCATCGACTGGGCCATCCGCGACAACCTCACGTGCAAGCAGGCCATCAAGGACAAGTCGTACGCCTGCATAAGCTCCAACAGCACCTGCCTCAGCTCGACCAACGGGCCAGGATACATCTGCAACTGCACTGACGGCTACGAGGGCAATCCCTATGTTACCAATGGTTGTACCGGTAAGTTCGTCCTGCTACATGCATGTGAGTAATAGGACCCAAAAATCAATACTCCGTTCTGATTGTTTAAGTTGATAACTAATGCAGATATCAACGAGTGTGAGCACCCCGATCACTACCCTTGTCACGGGAACTGTCTGAACAAACAAGGTTCCTACGACTGCATATGCCCCAAGTATTCAAGGAGTAGCGATGCAAAAACAAAACCATGCAACCAAATTGTTCCACTCAAATGGACGATCATCATAGGTATATTTGTGTTGTTTCTTCACCCAAATGCAAAGATTGCCTAGCTATCTCATGTTCAGCAAGATTAAGTTTACATATACGCTAGGCCTCTACAAACTAACTATGTATCAGCTGTGTGGCTATTTTTGTGTCATTAGATACTAGCACATTTGAATATTAGGAACTTCACTATAATTCTTTTTCGAGCATTAGAAACATGGTACAGTTTACAATTAAGAATAAATGATTACCGTAAGTAATTTTCTTATAATGATAGTCTAAACATTTCTTTGTTTATGTAGGTGCATTAGTGGTTCTTCTCATCGCAGCATTTATGGTATTCGTCTTCCTTCTTATAAGACAGAAAAAAAAGATGCATGACTATTATCAAAAGAATGGCGGACCTACATTGGAAAAGCTCAGTACTTTAAAGCTATATAAATTGCATGATATCAGGAAAATCCAGAAAAGTTGCAATATTATTGGCCAAGGTGGCTTTGGTAAAGTTTACAAGGGATACATTGGGAGTGATACTCGGCTAGTCGCCGTGAAGGAGCCCATCAATGTGAGTTCAGAAAACAATGGCCAATTTGCGAATGAGATCAGCATTCAGTCTCAAGTGATTCACAAGAACATTGTCAAACTCTTAGGTTGTTGCCTAGAAGTTGGTTCTCCGATATTGGTTTATGAGTTTGTGCCTAAAGGTAGCCTCGATGACATTCTCCATGGCAACAATAGCATGCCTCTTAGTCTGGGTCAACGTCTACAAATTGCAGCAGAATCAGCAGAAGGTCTAGCTTATATGCATTCAAAAGCCAATGCCACAATCCTGCATGGTGATGTTAAACCAGCTAATATACTTATAAACGATGATTTTATACCGAAGATATCGGATTTCGGTATATCAAGGTTAATAGCCACAGATAAGGAACACACCGCACTTGTTATTGGTGACAAGAGCTATATGGATCCGGTTTATTTCCAGACAGGACTACTGACCAACAAAAGTGATGTCTATAGTTTTGGAGTTGTACTCTTGGAGCTCATTACAAGGAAGAAGGCCTCACATTCTAACCAGAACGAATTAATCAGGAAATTCAATGAGGCCTATAAAAAGGAAAAGTCGCTGATTGGGCTTGTGGACACGGAACTATTAGTGGTGGATGCACAACTTCTCGATAGCTTGACAGAGATGATACATGAATGTTTATGTCTTGATGTCGATGAGAGACCAGATATGACGGATCTAGAACAACGTCTTCGTGAGATGGTGAAGAGGTTTCCTAGTACTTGATAATGATCATGTGTTGATTATGCTGTAATAGTCATGTCACCTAGTTTGTTTATTTCCTTCATTAGGCTCGAGATGCAACCTGTGTGAGCCGTGGTCAATTGTGCATGGGCTTGCGACGTGCACGTTCACATTGGGTCATTTCCCTTTTAGTTTGCATCATGGCTTAGGCACGATGAGGGGTTCGTCGAATGGTATGAGTGAGGAGTTTCCCGGATCGTGGCACGGATGTAGAATCCCTGCCCGCCATGTTTTATCTTTTGTATTGAATATAAGTAAAATAAATAAAGAAAAGTTGTAACATTCGTATGGCCTCAAATGTCTTCTCGCGTGATCATCTCTCCATTGTGTTTGAGTTTGTAGATTGAGCAGCTAAGCATATCAGAACTTGCGTTTCGAGCTTTGCAGACCATGGTGACAGGCAGTGGCTCACGACCCGTGCTTGCTCCGCTACTATGGCAAGCATTTCTTGAAATAACCAACATTAGATATGGCTCTGACCAAGACATACGGTCAACTCCACACCCTACAAAGGTTATTGATATGTGCAAGTGCAAAGATTAATTACATCATACTTTTGTGGCGCCCCTGCTTCGGTCCTCCCCCCGGCCTCTCCTAAATGTACAAATACGAGGCTAGCCGCAGCCAGACGAGCCGAGCTGAATGAAGCCGCGGCCAAACGAGGCGCTCGGCTGGTTTGGATACAAGCATGTCTAAAATAAAGAAACAAAATAGCAAAACCCAGGATTTGAACCTGGGTCTCCAGCTAGCCGCACGCATAGCAAACCACTGAACTAGAGCCACTTATCTGTTTTGGTTCTTTGTATTAGAATCATAATGGAACTCGGTTTCTGTGACATGTATCCCCGCACGTTGTTTTAAACCGGCCGATCGACGTAGCGGCCGATCGACCCGACGTAGCCTTCCCGCCGGCCGATCGACATCCACAGGCCGCCGCGCGATCCAGGCGCCAATCCCACCGGCCGATCTAGGCGGCAGTGTGGTGTCGCCGCACCTTTGGCCCCTGCATCTCGCCGCCCCCTCGTAGGCCGAACGCCGCGCCGTCTACTTCCTCTCACCCCGATCGCCGCCTTCACGAGGGCGGTGCTGGTTGTGGTCAGTGGTGTCGTGGGCAACGTCGTCACGTCCCCTCGATCTCCGGTTGATCGGCGATCTCTTCACCATCAAACCGCTTTATATGTACCTCTACACGAGAAGAAAGTCTACATCTAGGTCGAAGTTCTACTGCTTCACACGGTGAGTGCTTTTCTGAACTATGTTGTCACGAGTAATGTCACATCACTAGTATGTCGGCATAGTTTAGCCAATGCCATATTTGTCTAGATGAAGTTGCGAACAAGAAAATCTTGCAGTTGTTTAATTATGTCTAATTGAATAGTTTGTAAATAAATTTATGTTGTACATAAAATTGCAGGGATGGATGAATTCAGCTCTTATAGCAATGATGATATAAGTGAGAATGCCAACGACGTCTCTAATGGCATCGCTGAATCTTTGTCATACGAAGACGACCATATAAGTGTGGATGGGAATGATGACGTGGTCGATTCTTGGCCATCATACGCAATTGATCCTCCAGAGGAGAACCAACTAGTTGGTACTGATCAAGATAATGAACAAGAGCAAGTGCCTTATTCTTCCTTCTCAATTTTTCCTCCGGAGGACGACCATGTTGTCGGTGATGAAGCTGATAATAATAACGTGAGTCGTATGCATTTTTATTTTTCTCTATTGCAAGTGATAACATTGAAACTTATAGTACTTTTGTTTTTAAATTATGTAGGTAAATTTGTTCGATGTAAATGAAATTGAGTACACCGATTCTGAGGGAGAGACGGACGAATCGTGCGCTGATAACATCCGTCAGGTATGGTGATAATTTTGTAAGATCCTCAATTGTGTTACAAAAAGTTATACACTCAAGTTATTAGTTTTTTAATTGTCTGTGCAGGTGGTTGGTTATGATGACCGCGATCACGAACCGTTCGAAGACATAGAGACTGTTGAAGATCAGCAAAAAACACTGGATAACTACTGGAAGATAATGTCCACGACATTTAACTCAGATGGGGAGTGGTAGGATTTCTATAACAACTATGCAAAACAGAGTGGCTTCAGCATCAGAAAGGAGGGGCTAAAGAGAAGAAAAGGTGGTGCAAAAGAAATACGGTTGAGAAAGTTTGTCTGCTCAAGGGAAGGGAAACGCCAGAAAGAGAGGTTGACCATGGAAGGTCGCACACGGAGGCTAAGACCAGAGAGTCGGTGCAACTGCAAGGCAGAGATCACGGTGAAGTTTCATATATCCCGTAAGGTTTGGTACGTTGCAAAGTTTTTGGACGATCACAACCATGTCCTAGCTCGATTTGATGAAGTTCCATTTCTCTGGTCACATAGAAAGATCAAAGATTTTCAGAAGGCAGAGATAATAGCACTGGGAGCGGCTGGGATTAGAAAACATATGATCATGCAAAACTTTATCAGCAGATATGGAGGTTATGACATGGTAGGATTTACCAGGAGGGATATATATAACATGTGTTGTATGGAGAAGAAGAAACTCCTACAGAACGGAGATGCTGCCACGGCCGTTGGCATCATGGAAGGCAGAAAGGAGAGGGATCCCGAGTTCTTCTTTGAGTATAGGACGGATAAAGAAGGACGTCTGACGAGTATGTTTTGGTGTGATTCCCAATCACGTCTAGACTACCAAGATTTTGGTGATGTAGTGATTTTTGACAACACGTACAAGATGAATCGCTATGCAATGCCATTCACTCCATTTGTCGGAATAAATAATCACCGTAAGACAACGGTTTTTGGGTGTGCCGTTGTATCAGATGAGAAAGTAGAAACATTTGAGTGGCTGCTGGAGACATTCTTGAGAGCAATGTGTCAGAAGAAACCGAAGTCGATAATCACTGATGGAGATGCTGCGATGATGAAGGCTATTCGGAAGGTTTTGCCAGACGTGAGGCACCGGTTATGTTCATGGCATATTGAAAAGAATATGCAAAAACACTTGAATTATAACTCTTTGAAAGAGTTCAGGTCACTTATATACAACACGTCATCACATGCAGTCTGGGAGACGGGATGGAAAGCGTATGTTCGAAAATGGCAAACATCCCGAACAAAGTCGTGGCTGGGAAGGATGTATAAGATGAAGCGTTATTGGGCCGCCTCTTATCTTTCGGATGGATTTTTCCTTGGCATGAAAAGCAACCAGAGAAGTGAAAGTATGAATTCATGTCTTGATACTCACCTAAACTTCGGTATGACACTGGTCGATTTGGTTTTGCACTTTGAGAACTGTACTATTCGTCTCCGCGAAACGGAGGCGCATGACAACTCTATTACTAGACATTCTACACCAGTGCCAATTACCGATTCAAAGGGTGTTGAGAAGGCATGTGCAGATGAATTCACTCATGAGAATTTTTATATTTTGCAAGGAGAACTGAAAAAGATCGGCAGCCTAGAAATTCGTGAGGAAATAGTGGGGAATAATGGATATACAAAGTTTCTGGTGTCATGGAAAGACAACCTACACCGCACATTTATTGTGGAGTATACCCCCACAGATTTGGTTGAATCTATAAAGTGCAATTGTAGGAGAATACTTCGGAAGGGGATGCATGACCAGGACCAAAAAAACAAAAACAAAAACATGGTTACGTGCTTGCTGCCGGGCCGGCCGGAAAGCTCGGAACTGGAATCAACGACTGCAAAGATTGAATGAACGACCGCTACGAGCCGGAGGAAGCTCACTCACCACCGGCCGAACTACAGCCGGAATAAGCTCATTCACCTTCCCAGCATCCGGGCCACACCTCGTCTCGCCTCGTCCTCGTCCAAGACCCAAGTCGCCAAGTCGCACGCGCAACCGCTCGCGGCTTGTGACCAAAGGCTTCTACTTATAGAGAATCCATCCATCCATCCATTTTGGAGGCAAAGAGAGATAACAAGACGTGGGGGCGGGAATCCAGCAAACGCTGACTGCAATATTGGTTCCCTCTTATCTCCGGTTGGGAACGCATGGATGAACGGCCGAGATGGCCACATAGCGCCACGGATAGATGACATGGCAGTGGCCTAGTAAAACAAGGCATTCCATTAATTGTTCCGTGATTTCATCCAAAGCGTCCGGTACATAAATGCATTAATTGCGGCAGGCGGCGCATCATGCATGCGTGCGTTGGACAAATATTTTTCGGGCTTTCAAGACACGAAAGCTTACAAATGGGCCTGCCGCTGTTTCTTTTTCTCTTGACCTATATACGTTCTGTTGAGCTGTTACTTAGAATCGGGAGACTATTTTTCTCGTTTTGTTTGCAGAGACTAGATTAAGAATCAGTTAGCCTACATGGACAAAGCGTTACTCCGTACCCTGGCTCGTTTTAACCGTGAGAGTCAAGTTACTTCTCTCTGGACAAGTTTCTTCTCTCTGGAAAAGTTTAATATCCACTGCTTATGCAACTTTTAATGAGTAAAACAGATTTACATCCATGCATACACATTAAAAAACAAATTACAGCAAAAATAAATGAAGGAGAGACCTAGCTAGCTGGAAGCATCGGGTCCGAGTTTGGCCGGCAGAGTCGAAGGCATAGCAGTCGGAGAGGTAGCCGAAGCAAGAACATCTTGGTTGATTTTTTGTCGTATCGTCTTCCTTATGGCAAAGCATTCGAGTGTGTCTCCTTTGCTGCTACTGGATTTACAAAATGAATGTCATTAGAATCCGAACAAGCAGAAGATAACAAGAGCTCAAGCCATGCACTAGGATTAGTGTTCATCGCCCATGGCATTTGAAAAATAAGTTTATTATCGTGTAAAGAACTAGTCTATTGCAGCGATACTAGGAGAAGAGGACACAAACATGAGCTTTAATATTCGTCACAAAAAGGCGCTACTCAGGGGATTGAAATATAACTCCAAAACTGAGAATATGACGAGCCCAAACTGCTACGATATATGTAACTGCTAGTCACTGGATATTAAATAAACAAACTGTACAAGTGCTTGAGGTACAAGTGAACTTTCAGTGCTGGTGACATAAAAAGTCGTGAAATAAGTTGAGATGAAAAGAAGCACAAGCTGGTCGCATGTGTTAATATCAGGGAATACCAGCACTAGTGCTCTAGCTAGGCAGCAAGGACCAGAAATAAGTCTAGTTGTCAATATCGTGTTCGATTGTAAATTTCAATGTTTGTGGACCAAACTAACAAGGTTCCATGCATCTTCAAATATTTTGGAACCAGAAACATATGTGTCAAATACATTCACACAACCACTAGATATTGAGATGAAAGAAAGCGATTGGCGACAAGCAACATAGAGCCATTTTGCACTCACATAACGTCTGTTTTCTTAGCAGCTATGAAAGAAGAAGAATTCTCCACTAGCGGCTAGCAAACCAAAAAGTGCACAAAGCTATTCCACCCGAGAGCAAGACTACCACGTAGTCGCAGATCCCCGCGATGCTTGTGGATGCCGCAGATGCTTTGCGACTTTCAGCTCCTCCTACTCCTCGTCCACTCACTTAGGGTTCGTGGATGCATTTACGTATCGCAGCGGTTTGCTTTCTTCATCTTAATGGTACCGAGATGCTGCAAAATCGAAAAGCACAAGGATTTCAGCAACTCAGCTAGCCACTAACATGAGCAATAAAAGGAGCAGATGGTCTCAGTTCTGTGGCTAATTTACAAATCAAGGATTTATAGCTAGAGCAGATGAGAGGACGAAGAAAACATGACATTTTTGGTGGTGAACAAGCTGGAGATGGTGAAAGCATCATGTCCAAGTGTTGTTCTCCCCCGACGACGCCAGGTCGTCTGCAAGCGAACGAAACAAAGGTTATGAATCTCACAGAAAATGAGCAAATGATTTTGAAAATACACCAATAATCTAGCGTTCTTACATGCTCACAAGCCTTTACATTCAGTCAATGCTTCGTCTAGTTTAATTGTAGTATATATGAATCAGGGTTAAATCATTCTATAGGAATAAAATACCATAACCAGTTTGATAGTTGTCAAATTGCACCAAGATACTAGTATCATGCATACAACGACCACTGAACTGCAAACGGTATGTCATCAGCTCGATGCCATCTTATATAAATAAACAAAAAATTGAGTGTATACAGGAATCAGGAATCTAAGAGGCCAACAACTGGATCATGTAAGAAAACAGTAGCACAAGATGACATAATTTCAGTACTAACAGGGATATCATTTGGCGTCGAAATAATTTCGGTTGTAGCTATCCAAATCAAGCAAGAAATGACAGGAAGCATCCACAATCAGTTAGCCCAAATAAATAGCTAGCAACCTTAGTTGTTGTCGATCCTTGTTGTCGCCGGCAGCAGGTGGTGAATCAGCAGCCTTGTTGTTGACGCGGTGGAGGCCCGTTCTTGTATCTCACTGTCTGGAGATGGTCTCCACGGACCGACAAAAAATTTGGTACGTCCAAGAGGTTTTTTTGTTTGGGAAATAGTCCCAGCATTCAGAATTATACTAAGCTCGGTTCCTCGGTCCTGAAAAAAGCAAGCTAAAACAGGGAGCCTTTCTGCCTGTAGAATCAATCCAAACATTCAGAATTGGACTTGCACCATTCATACACTACATATAAGCAACAAAAGCATGTTCAAAAATAATGCAAGGACGTGGACATCACAAAGAACCCTTGTATGCCAGAAACTAGGAGAAGCAAACACTACATATATAATGTGAGGTGAAACTGAAATCACTTGCACACCACACACTACAGATTTAATAGCAGATCGTAGCTTCCAGCGGCCCAACAAGAACAAGATACATAGTTCAAACTCTTAGAAGAAAAAGAAAAATGCATGAACAAGGACAATGGTGGCAGAAGCAGAGACTCCATTATGTGTTTTGAATCAAGGACAATTTCAAAGATGAGCGCTACAGCAAGGGTATTAGTATTGAATACTACAACAAGGCTATGTATCCTTGTGGTAAGAGATTCTTCCCTAACCTTTATTTATCTAGCTAGGAGCATATCATCAAGATACAAAAACGTAGGTACATTATTCATTTGCTAGTTGAAAGTTGAAACACTGTCAAAAGATCACAAACTTAATCATTTTGAATTTGCTAGTGCTAACAGGGCAGCAGGCAGAGCATCAGGGTTCATATACTTGGAAGAATGTTAGTAATGCTTTAGAGGATATAATATCATATCAGCATGTACCCAAGGTTAACGATGATGGGACCAGCCATGCTACCAAAGAAAATTCACAACCTTTCAAAGTACGTTCAGTTCCAGTTGGTGATCCTCAAAAAGTTTCCACAAAGAGCGGGCGTAAGAAGGGCACGGAAGGTGACCAGAATGCCGATCATCCGACGACGAAAAATGGAAGACCGTTGGGGTTTGATGAGGCGCCTCCCAAAAGGTTGTGCGGACTTTGCAGAATAGCGAGACATAACATGTCCACATGCGCTCTTAATCCAAAGTAAGATAATATGTTTTTAGTTATTATTACGGCTGCTTGATTACATTGCGAACATTATCTTATTGATTATATCTCTTGAATGCAGGAACCAAGTATGAAACACAAATTGGTAGTGGATTTTTAGTGGTTTTTTCTGCGCTGGATCGGTTGGTAGCCGGCAGTATAACCGGAAACCCCGTCTGTAGTGCCGGAACACTTCCAGGGAATCCGGCTGACGTCCTGGCATATGGATCGGTTGACTGGTGATAGGCCTGCTGCTAGACCAGAAACTGCTTCGGTAGTGCCGGAGCAGGACCGGAATCGGAACTTACCTTAAAAGGACATTAATTGTGAACATAACTTTTTTCATTTTTTTTTCTTTTCTAATCATGTTTACTACATGTTAGAAAGCATGTATTAAAATTTGGAGTGATTTAGAGTTGGTCGAAAAAACTCGAATTTTTAGGGAAAGGCCGTCTGGTCTCACTTAAACCAATTTTTGTAATAATGTGGTTTTTTCGATCTCCTCCAAATCATTTCAAAATTTGCACACATGATGTCATGAACGAGTACATCTAGAATTTCAAGGTTTCACACTTTTTTTGCTGACCCGGCTTACATACCGGTTGACCGGATCCAGACCGGAAACCTGAGTTGGCGAGCAGGCGTATGAGCCGGCCCATCTAGATGCTCGCTGGGCTGTACTGGTTCGACCGAACGGCCGTCTGCTTGGTTTGTGGAACCCTAGCCCAACTTAATGCATGTGGGCTTTTTTTTTTTTGCTTTTCTTAATTTACGGCCGACTGAATAATCTGCCCACGCACGTAATCACGTCACGGCCGCCTCGAATCACGGGGGCGCACCGCAGCCTCTGCCATCGTCCGCAGCTTACGTCCGCAACATCCGACGCCGCCAACTGCCGCCACCGCCATCGTCCGCAACATCCGCCGCCGCCAACTGCAGCCGCCATCGTCCGCCGCCTCAGTTGCCGCCAAACTGCCCCCAACTCGCGACACCGACAAGGTCGAGGTAATCCGCCATGCACGGCATGCACAGCATGCAGCAAAAAAAAATCTGCCGGACACGTAGCCTGGTTACGGCCCGGCACTACAGACGAAGTGTTCGGTCTATGTCCCGGTTTCTAGGCCGAGGTCGAATCGGACGAGAAGTCCCATACCGAAGCAGAGCAGTAATCGGATTGTAAGAGCCAAATAGTTTCCCGCCGCGTGCTGAGCGCCTACATGTGCTGGGATCGTTACGAAATCGGTGCCAAGTCGGTCAAAAAAACACCGATATAGAAGTCCGATATAGATGGTGCGCATGCATGCAGCACTATCAAGCAAAGGGAAGTTCAACTGTGTTCTGAAAATACTTCGTACACCAGGAACATCACACGATCAACTATAACTCAACAGCTCTGCAAAATGTTTTGACAACTACTCGCTCCGATCAACTGGACAAAATGTATTCGATACAAGTAGTATTCAACTGAACCGTAGCAATGGACAGCTGATTTTGGTGATAGAATAAGTATGATGTCCCTTGCACACAGTTAACATGAGATGGACGAATTCCCTCCATGTTAAATAATTGCAATACTGTTAGAGTGATTTTATTTAAAGTTTCAGATGATGTATTCACAATTCGACCTTGCACAGAGTTAATTCACAATTTGACCTTGCACAGAGTATCTAATTTTTCTTCATTATCTTTTTTGATTTTCCTGTTTCATATGTCAGTTGTGATGTAACTATATTAAGTTTCTAGGCTGATCATATGATTAAGATAAACCATTGGTCAAGTGTTGGCAGTGATCATATTTTTCATGGCCATTTGTAGTTGATTCGCTTGAATAACTATTGTCTTAGTGTTGTACAGGTTCAAGCTGGGCCTCCTTATATAAGAGCAAGTCTAACAGGCCCCGTATCACGCGAGCGCCCCGTAAAATTCCGGCGGCATACGGGGCGCGTGCCAAAACGGCCGTCTAGCAGGCCCCGTATGCCGCCTGGCCCGTAACAAAATTTTACGGGGCCTGCTCCACCGCCCCCTCCGCCCCGTACATATAGAGGGTGAGGGTTGGGGTGGGGGTCCAACCCCCCACCCGCAACCCTAGCTCCGCCGCGCGCCGCCGCCGCATTCGCAGCTCCGGCGAGAAATTACGCACGCGCCGCCGCAAAATTAGAAGCTCCTCCACCGCGATGAGCTCCCCCGACGCCTCCGGCTCCTCCACCGCACGCTCCAAGCGCCGCCGCGAGCCGGAGACGCTCGAGGAGGCGTGGCGGCTCCACTGCAAACACTCCGTTGCAGGGAGCCGCCGCAGCGTGTGGAAGTACGTGGCGTGGCCGCACGCCATGCCGGACACGCTGAAGGACTACGCCCCGGGAGGAAGATACTACAGCGTCGACCCGCCGCCGCGGCCGATGAGCGGCCGCAAATTCGAGAAATGGCTCGCGGAGAGGGAGCTGCTGCAGCAGTGCAAGCGCGGCGGCGACGGCGCAAGCGGCAGCGGAGGAGGAAGCGCGGCGACAGAGGAGGAGGAGGCCGCACCGGCGACAGAGGAGGAGGAGGAGGCCGCCTTCGCGGCGGCGCTCGAGCTTTCGAAGCAGGAAGCAGAGGCGCGGGCGCGGGCGGAAGCGGAGGAGGAGGCGAAGGCCGTCGCCGACGTCGAGGCCTTCAAGGCGATGGAGGCTTCCGGCCCCGTCGTCTTCCTCGACTAGATTAGGTTAGATTTCAGCTTCGAGCAGTTCTTGTACAATGGTGATCTGATCAATGAATGGAATCGAGTTTTATCTTCTCTCCCGCGTAGTTCGAATTTGAACATACGGGGCGGATATAGGGGGACTGCTAGACGAACTCGAAAAACTGAGCACGGATTTTCCTAGATTTCCTATACAGGGCCCTCTACACGCGATTTAGAGGGCGAAAGTTTACGGGTCCTGTTAGACATGCTCTAAGCTGATGACGGCAATTGAAACAAGAGATGGCCGAGGTCGAGTCGGAGGAGAAGTCCCATACCGAAGCAGAGCAGTATTCGGATTGTAAGAGCCAAATAGTTTTCCGCCGCGTGCTGAGCGTGCATGTGCTGGGATCATTACGAAATCGTTCCGAAGTCGGTCAAAAAACTGCGGTATAGAAGTCCGACCAATTCAGTTACTGATGGTGCACATGCATGCAAAGGAAAGTTAAAACTGTGTTCTGAAAATACTTGTACACCAGGAACACCACATGTTCAACTGTAACTCAACAGCTCTACAAAATGTTTTAAGAACTACTCGCTCCGATCAACTCCACAAAATGTATTCCATACTAGTATTCAACTGAACCGTAGCTCAGCTGTCAGCAGCTCTACAAAATGTATTCGATACTAGCATCTGACTGGACAACATGAACTATTCCGTCGTGGAGAAAATAGTATACGGATTCACCTCTACAAAGAATGTTTGTCAAAAATAAAATATGTCGGTGTTAACTGAATAACACCTAAACTCAAAAAATGTGATGGAATATCACGCGTTCACGCTGAGCTCGGGATGGTGGGAGCAGATAAAGTATTTTGGATGCAACAATTGTTTCTTTCCCTATTTTTCTCCTATGTTTCTCCTGGAGTCCAGTAAAAGTTGGAACTATATCTTCTCCTTGGCTGCTCTGAACAGTTTGATAACGTTTTCATACACCACAAACTTTGTACCGTATTTTTCTGGTCTAGTTTATCTAACTTTCTATTAAATTTTTTTTCATACGCAGAATGCATAAACCTCTCCCAAAGTTAAAACCAAAGTCCACGAAACATAAAGATAGAAAAAACAGTAAAGTGAAACAGCAAATTATGAATCATATGTTGTTTAGCATCGAAGAAATTCAAAACGAGATATTCATGTGTTCAAAAACATGTGCTGAGGTAACAAGCACAATACCCTAACCTTTATCTGAATATTATTTTTACTCGGCACGAGTAACATATATTTATTTGTAGGTAGTTATGGAAAGTCTAAGCAAGAAAGGTGCCATCTATAAATCTTGTAAAGAAGAGAGTGCCGATATCGATCCAGCTGAAGAGAGTAAAGACAAGAACCGTCCTAAGCAAGGTGATGTGTTGCCAGTACACCACATACAAGCGGCAGTGCGGTATGTGCGTCGATTGTCAACATCAAAAGAATTTGAGAAGCTCAAAATTTTCACAAATTCTGATGGAGATTTTGGGACTGTGGAAGATCTTAATGACATATTAGCCCATAAATGTCTAACTTGCCATGTAAGACTAATTACGTACTACCTTAAGAATGATATGTTATACTGTTTTTACGGACCTACTTTCTTTCGATAGGTCATCGACGCCTACGAGACAGTTTTGTCAACCCGAGTGGGAAATGATCTGCATCTCGTTAAGGCATGGAAAACAGACATGATACTTTCTATGGCAACTAACCACTGCGAAACATTGTTACCGGGAGCCTTTCAGAGAGTTTCAATGGAATATTTTAAGCGTCCTAAGGTAAGCATCATTGCTACGCCGAACTGAAGGACATAAACAATACTATTTGCTTTATAAGTTGCTAACATTGTAATGGTTACATAGGCATATTTTCCTATAAATATAAACAACCACTGGATTACCGTGGTACTACACCTATTAAAGAAGGAATTCTAGGTTGTAGATTCATTAATTCCTACTAACGCTTCAAAGAATATCGTAAAAACACTGGTAAAAAACATACAACATTGTTTGTTATATTATTGCTCGCTCATTTTTGTATACCTATTAACTATACGCACTGACTGAAACTGTTTGTCTTTTTCAGAGATCCGAGCTAGCAAAAGATATCAATGAATCCAACAAAACTGCACTTATTAAATACCCGGATGTGTCCAGATGGCCCATAACTTATATTCACACGCCAAAGCAAAACGATAGGTGAGGATATTATGTACAAAGTCACTTTGGTATATGTGCATAATTACCTGTTCTATAACATACAACTTTTGTAATAACAGCAACTCCTGCGGACTGTTTGTTATGAGGGCCATGGAAAACTGGGACGGAGAAGAAATAGATCATGAAATCTCTCAGGTGCTTTTTATAATACTATGTGACAGTATTATGCTTACTAAAAAGAATGGTGTTTCTCATCTGCTCTATTATTTATTGCAGGAAGAAATTAATCGTTCGAGGGAACATATACTTGCCGAAATCATTTTGTCATCTACGAACACAATGGACAATGTAAAGAGCGAAGTGCTGAACGGATGAATGGTATAAACCCAAACAATGTAAATTTAGTCTAAGAATTTTTGCGGCCCTGCTATTTTTGTGTGATATCTAAATTATGTATCAAATACACGTTTTGAATAAATTAAGATAAAGGAGATCTACAAAGTAACAAAATACTAATATGGAAACAATAATAATAGTTCAACACATATATTAATACGACGTCTGGCACATATTCCGTCTTCTGAATATGAAAAATAGTGCGACGAGATAAACACACATACACAAACAAGTATTAGAAATCGTCATCGTCGACCTCCTTAATAAGGTGCCTTAACAAGGCCTTATGGTTTGCCCTAATCCGAGCTGTTGCCCCATGTCTCTTTTCCTTTCTAGCATGATCTATAAGGCTATCCCATCTCCCGTCTTCCGGCTCTTCGTCAAACGGACATCTGATAGTCCAAAGTTCAAACAAAAGGATGGTTCCATTATCCAGCTGCTCTACAACCTTGTTGGCAAGGTCCTGCTCCTCCTTCTGTAAGACCGCGCCGTTGATGCCGTTTGCATCGCCATCAGCAACATTACTATTCATGAACTTTAACAACGCCTTATGGTTTGCCCTTATCTGAGCTGTATTCCCATATTCCGTCATGTTTCTAGCATGATCTTGTAGGCTTTCAGCTGTTCCGTATTTAAGCTCTTCATGGAACGGACATCTGAAAGTCCAACAGCCCAGCACATCGATGGTTTTTTCCTGCAGTTTCTTAAAAACCTTTTCAGCAAAATCAACCTGATTTACGGTGTTCACCGTCTCGTCAGACTCCTCCTACATTTATGAAAGAAAAAAATCAGAAACAATATTGAACCGCAAAAACTTGTCAGATATGAATCGATGGCCATTTAGCTACACCGTATGGAACCGCACCAAACTTCTCACTGGGGCCCAGCACTGACCCAGCCCAAGCTGAAACAGCAAGCGCGCGACCTACATGCTGGCCAGAAATTTCTTTGTTTACTCAAAAAAAGCGAACCAACAACTTGAACCGCTTCCTGTGTCGGTAAAAAAGAAGCGATGCTGGCCATTGTGTAGAATCGATTCAAACTCCCCTATGAATCGCTTTGACCTCACAGTGTAGCTGGTCTAAGACCAGCCACTATGTAGTGCCGGCTCAAACGAAAAAGTAGTTTTGGTTGGAATCGATGGCAAATAGCTGCAGTGTATAGAACCGGAGCAAACAGCAAGATGGGCCCCAGCTTTTCCTCTTTTCATTTGTGTTCACACGGTTGAGTTTGTGCTGGCTGAGTAGAAAACTGTATTTTAATGGCTATGAATCGAATCATGTTTGTGAATCGCTTCTCTGCTCCGACCAAACAAAACGATGCTCTGCAGTGTTACGAATCGGCTCAAGGGGCACTTTGAACCGCTTTTTTGCAACGGTGTGGCTGGTCTAAAGGGGAACGGCGGAGGGCAGAGGATCACTTCTAAAGGGGGAAAAGCTAAAGGTGAAGGATTTGTAGGGGAGAGAGAGAGGGAACCAGAGAAATTACCCGAGGAGGTCATGTTCTTGGCCTAACTTGGAGGAGGAACACTTGTACGGAGGGGATTCGGCGGGTAGACGTCCAAATCGCTCCAAAAGTCTTGACGAGAGGCGAAATCCCTTGGTGAACAGCCTTCAAACCTTCAGATCTGTAACCGATGGGCCAAATCAGGAGCAACTACCGGTGGAATTTCAACAAAAGAACGAGCAATAGGGGTGGCGGCGACAATGGAGGTGCGGTGGTTGCGGAAAAGAGTTAGGGTTTCGGTAGGGTTAGAAACCTTACCCGAACGGCCACTACTAACAAACCGCATCGTCGCCTGATGGTCCGGCTGGGCCGGCGTTGGGACGCACGGTGCCACAAAATGGGCCTGGGCCTGGGCCTAGCGCAGCTGCCGCCTACAGCGCGCAAAAAAAATGGCACCTACTGATATTTTTTTTCCTGTTTTCTATTTAAAAAAAAACAAATCTATTTGTAAAATGAACATTATTCAATAATATAATCTAAATAAATATGGACAGTTTTAAAAAAGAAATTTTTTCTTAAATGAACATATTCTAAAAATGAACTTTTTTTGGAATGAACAAAATTTTAAAATTAGTAATTATGGTATATGCTGAGTTTTTAAAAACAAAAATTTATTAATATGAACACCAAAGAGACTCCTAGCAAGGGGCGGAGACAAGGGGGGCTAGCAGGTGTCAGACCCCCCTAATGGTTCGTCCCCCAACGTATTGTGGCGGGTAATAATTGTATATACTACTGGTATATATAGGATAATAGCTGCTCAGCAGTATGTATACTCTTAGTATTTAAGTCCAAAGCTAGCAGTATGATTAGAGATTGAGATATCATATATTCATGCCATGCTTTTGGCAAATATATGAAAATGCCATTTTACTTTTGGGCTTGTTATCTTGATAAATGATAGAAATATTTTACTTGCCAATGTTTCGCCCCCCCTATATCTAAATCTGCTCTTAGCCATCTTGGTTTGCCACCTTTAGGGTTGTGGACCCGCATGTACCGCTCTTAGCCATCTTGATTTGCAACCGACACCTTACGGGCATATGGACCCATATGTAACAGTTGATGTACCCATCTATCTTTGAATCCATCGCCTTCAGGGTTGTGGACCGGCATGTACCACTCTTAGCCATCTAGGTATGCCACCACCACCTTTCGGGCACGTGGACCCACATGCAACCGTTGCTATGCCCATCTAGCTAGACATCAATCACCTTCAGGGTTGTGGACCCGCATGTACCGCTCTTAGCCCATGTAGCATTGCATCCATCACCCTCACGGTTCTGGAGCCACATTTACCATTCTTAGCCATCTAGGTATGCCACCACCACATTTCGGGAACGTGGACCCACATTCAGCAGTCGCTATGTCCATCTAGCTATACATCAATCACCTTCAGGGTTGTGGACCCGCATGTACCACTCTAAATATTCTAGGTCTGCCACCTTTCGACCAAGTGGACGCACATGCAACAGTTGATATACCCATATAACTTTATATTCACACCTTCAGGTTTGTGTAGACGCATTTACCACCTTTCGGGCACGTGGACCCATATGCAACAGTTGCTATGCGCATCTAGCATTGCATCCATCACCTCCAGGGTTGTGGACCCGCATGTACCGCTCTTAGCCATCTAGGTCCGCCACAACCACCTTTCGGACATGTGGACCCACATGCAACTGTTGCTATGCGCATCTAGCTTGACATTCATCACCTTTAGGGTTGTGGACCCGCATGTACTTGGTTTGACACCGACACCTTACGGGCATGTGGACCCATATGCAACAGTTGTTATGCCCATCTGGCATTACATTCATCACCTTTAGGGTTGTGGACCCGCATGTACCTCTCTTATCCATCTTGGTTTTCCACCAACACATTACGGGCATGTGGACCCATATGTAACAGTTCATATACCCATCTATTTTTGAATCAATCACCTTCAGGGTCATGGACCCGCATGTACCTCTCTTAGCCATCTAGGTCCGCCACCACCACCTTTCGGGCACGTGGACCTACATGCAACCGTTGCTATGCGCATCTAGCTTTACATTCATGACCTTTAGGGTTTTGGACCCGCATGTACCGCTCTTAGCCATCTTGGTTTGCCACCGACACCTTACGGGCATGTGGACCCATATGTAACAGTTGATGTACCCATCTATCTTTGAATCCATCACCTTCAGGGTTATGTACCCGCATGTACCACTCTTAGCCATCTAGGTATGCCACCACCACCTTTCGGGCACGTGGACCCACATGCAACCGTTGCTATGCGCATCTAGCTATATATCAATCACCTTCATGGTTGTGGACCCGCATGTACCGCTTTTAGCCATCTTGGTTTGCCACCGACACCTTACGGGCATGTGGACCCATATGTAACAGTTGATGTACCCATCTATCTTTGAATCCATCGCCTTCAGGATTGTGGTCCCGCATGTACCACTCTTAGCCCTCTAGGTCTGCCATCACCACCTTTCGGGCACGTGGACCCACACGCAACATTTTCTGTGCTCATCTAGCATTGCATCCATCACCTCCAGGGTTGTGGACACGCATGTACCACTCTTAGCCATCTAGGTCCACCACAACCACCTTTCGGACACGTGGACCCACATGCAACCGTTGCTATGCGCATCTAGCTTTACATTCATCACCTTTAGGGTTGTGGACCCGCATGTACTTGGTTTGCCACCGACACCTTACGGGCATATGGACCCATATGTAACAGTTGATGTACCCATCTATCTTTGAATCCATCGCCTTCAGAGTTGTGGACCCGTATGTACCACTCTTAGCCATCTAGGTATGCCACCACCACCTTTCGGGCACGTGGACCCACATGCAACCGTTGCTATGCGCATCTAGCTTTACATTCATCAACTTTAGGGTTGTGGACCCGCATGTAACGTTATTAGCCATCTAGGTCCGCCACCACCACCTTTCGGGCATGTGGACCCATATGCAATAGTTGTTATGCCCATCTAGCATTACATTCATCACCTTTAGGGTTGTGGACCCGCATGTACCTCTCTTATCCATCTGGGTTTGCCACCAACACATTACGGGCATGTGGACTCATATGTAACAGTTCATATACCCATCTATTTTTGAATCAATCACCTTCAGGGTTATGGACCCGCATGTACCTCTCTTAGCCATCTAGGTATGCCACCACCATCTTTCGGGCACGTGGACCCAAATGCGACCGTTGCTATGGGCATCTAGCTTTACATTCATCACCTTTAGGGTTGTGGACCCGCATGTACCGCTCTTAGCCATCTTGGTTTGCCACCAACACCTTACGGACATGTGGACCCATATGTAACAGTTGATGTACCCATCTATCTTTGAATCCATCGCCTTCAGGGTTGTGGACCCGCATGTACCACTCTTAGCCATCTAGGTATGCCACCACCACCTTTCGGGCACGTTGACCCACATGCAACCGTTCCTATGCCCATCTAGCTAGACATCAATCACCTTCAGGGTTGTGGACCCGCATGTACCGCTCTTAGCCCATGTAGCATTGCATCCATCACCATCACCGTTCTGGAGCCACATTTACCATTCTTAGCCATCTAGGTATGCCACCACCACATTTCGGGAACGTGGACCCACATCCAGCAGTCGCTATGTCAATCTAGCTATACATCCACTAGTGGAAACAACCCCTCTCGTCCAGGGGGCCGGGGGGCAGCTGTCCCGGTTGCAACCAAATCCGGGACAAATGCCCTGCATTGGTCCCGGTTCGTGCGCCCGGGGCAACAGGAATCGCCTGGGCGCATTGGTCCCGGTTCGTGGGGGGCATATCGGTCCCGGCTCTTGCCACGGACCGGGACCAATGCCTAGCCACAGGCCACGTGGCACGCGCATGACCTGTTGTCCCGGTTCAATCCACGAACCGGGACCAATGCCCCCTTCCCCTATATATACTGCCCCAGCCCCCCCCCCCTCCTTCCATCTTTTTTTTTCCTTGGAGGTGTGAGAGAGTGTGGTGTTATAGTGTGTTTTTTTTACTATGCACACGAGGTGTTCGACGAAACTCCCGAGACGCACACAAGCTCACTGAAAATGGTATCTTCGACCAAGGTTAACAAATTATCTTTTTCATCTGTAACTGATACATAAAAAAATATTATTTGTCGATGTACTGTGGTCATCTCTGTATTAATATGTATTTGGCCAGCTCTTAGTAACATTTCCGGTCATACAAACAAGGGATACAGTGCATGCACACACTGTTTAGATAAGACTGACAGTGTTTTTTTGGATAAATGTAAAAAGGTTGTATACCTGGGGCATCGTAGATTTCTTCCGATCAAGCATCCCTTAAGGAAAAAAGGAGGGAAGCATTTCAGAGGTGAGGCAGATAACCGAAAGAAGCCTGAGCTCCGTAGTGGTAATGATATATTCGGTATGGTCAAGGACCTAGAAGTAATCTTTGGTAAGGCTGCTGGCAGCCAACCAGTTCCGTACGGCCCTGATAAGCGGGCACCCATGTGGAAGAAGAAATCTATATTTTGGGAGCTACCCTATTGGAAAGTTTTAGATGTCCGGTCTTCGATCGACGTGATGCACGTGACAAAGAATCTCTGTGTCAATCTGCTATGCTTCCTGGGCGTGTATGGGAAGTCAAAAGATACGCCTGAAGCACGGGAGGACCAGCAACGTATGAAAGACCCAAGCAACAAGCACACAGATACAGGGCGCCATTCCTTAAGCAGCTACGCTCTTACTAAAGCAGAGAAGGAAATATTCTTTGAAGTCCTTTACAGTATCAAGGTTCCGTCTGGCTTCTCGTCAAATATAAAGGGGATAATAAACATGGCAGAGAAAAAATTCCAAAACCTGAAGTCTCATGACTGCCACGTGATTATGACGCAGTTGCTTCCGATTGCATTGAGGGGGCTTCTACCGGAAAATGTTCGAGTACCCATTGTGAAGCTATGTGCATTCATGAACGCAATATCTCAGAAGGTAATCGATCCAGTAATTCTGACAAGATTACAGAGGGATGTGGTCCAGTGTCTTGTTAGTTTTGAGATGGTGTTCCCACCATCCTTCTTCAACATTATGACTCATCTCCTTGTTCACCTATGTGAAGAGATTCATATTCTCGGTCCGGTATTTCTACACAATATGTTCCCCTTTGAGAGGTTCATGGGAGTCTTGAAGAAATATGTTCATAACCGTGCTAGGCCAGAAGGAAGCATCTCGAAGGGCTATGGAACAGAGGAGGTCATTGGGTTCTGTGTTGACTTTATTCCTGACCTTAAGACAATTGGTGTTCCTGAATCGCGGCATGAGGGGAGACTGAGGGGAAAAGGAACGCTGGGAAAGAAAACAATGATACCTAGGGACGGGCATTCTTTGACCAAAGCACACTACACAGTTCTACAAAATTCTATGTTCATGGCTACGTATGTCGAGGAACACAAGAATATTGTACGGTCTGCAAACCCGGGGAAGGATGACTCATGGATTAAACGCGAACACATGGAGACTTTCGGAAGTTGGTTGCAAACACGTCTTATAAATGACACCACTGTTGAAGATCAGCTATACATGTTGGCAGGGTCACCATCTTCGACTATTGGGTGTTTTCAAGGGTACGAGATAAATGGGAATACATTTTACACGAGCTCCAAAGATAAGAAGAGCACCAACCAAAACAGTGGTGTCCGCTTTGATACAACAAACGAGAATGGAAAAACTGACACATACTATGGTTACATAGAGGAGATATGGGAACTTGACTATGGACCTTCTTTTAAGGTCCCTTTGTTCAAGTGCAAATGGGTCAACCTGAATGGAGAAGGGGTAAAGGTAGACCCGCTTTATGGAATGACAACAGTGGATCTCAACTGTATTGGTTACAATGACGAACCATTCGTTCTAGCCAATGATGTGGCTCGGGTCTTCTATGTGAAGGACATGTCTTCCAGACCGAAGAAAAGAAAAAATAAGGGAACAATTTCATCATACGATGAGCCGAAGCGTCACATAGTTCTCTCAGGGAAAAGAAACATCGTGGGAATCGAGGACACGACAGACATGTCAGAAGATTATAATAAGTTTGTTGAAATTCCACCCTTCGCAGTGAAAGCTGACCCCACCATCCCGTTAAATAATGAAGATGCTCCATGGTTACGGCCGAAGCGATCATAAGCAAGGGACACGAAGAAAATTCAGAAGACTAGATAGGGATGTTGTTGGTGATGTGTAATAATAAACGTGGAATACATGATCATAGTTCTTATAACGTAGTATGAACGAGATTTTGTTAGCCAAAATGATATTTATACATATTATGTGATTATGAATGGAGTAGGTGCAAGTTTGACCAATAATTTGTATTGATCGGTCAAAAGCTGGCAAGCATTGAGTGCTTGACAACTATGACCAGTCTGACTTCATTATTATTCCAACCAGCGGCACACACCCACCCACTTTTCTGTTTCTCTCTCCTCCGTATGTTGGTGATGTGTAATAATAAGCGTGGAATACATGATCATATAGTTCTGTTTGATCAGTATTTTGTATTGACCGGTAAAAAGCTGACAACCCAAACTAGGCAGAGGAGAAGTAGAATCAGGTAGAGAAACATTAGAGCCGATGAGAAGTACAAATAGCATATGGAGAGAAACAAGGTTTAAAAGATATTGCTAGGTGCTTCCGACCAAAATATTATCAAATCAAAGTTTTGAAATTCTCAAATCAAACCATAAGTTCACAAAGCATACGCAAACATGGACCGTTACCAACCTGAGCCGCAAGGAGCAGTAGAGCAGAGCAGAGCAGACTCTAGAGGATGGACAAGCAGCCAGGACTGACATCGACTCTAGAGGATGAACAAGCCACCCTACTTCTACTATGAAAATGAGGCCCTATCTCCAAAAAGTGTATGGGTGGAAATTTCCAGAAATTTGTATGACATAGAGCCGGAGTTTGTGGATTCTAAGCACTTCTGTGTAGCTGCTCAAGAAAGAGGCTACATCCATAATTTGCCAATTGAGAATAGGTCACGTCTCCTTCCTCTCGCTCCAAAGACCATATTTGAGGCATTCCCTCATTATGAGAACTGGTGGCATTCCTGGGATCCTAGAAAGCAGCTCGATTGCTTGCAAACCCGTGTGGCAAGTCCAATTCTGATAAAACAGATCGAACGTACTCTTGCAGGCTCAAGTAATCCACCACCTCTAACTGTTCAGAGGTATGTTATGGACGAGTGCAGAAGATGGAACCTTGTTTGGGTTGGAAAGAACAAGGTTGCCCCTCTAGAGCCAGATGAGATGGAATTTTTACTCGGTCTCCCAAGAAACCACACAAGGGGAGTCGCCAAGAGAGAGAGGTACAAATCTCTTGGCAATTCATTCCAAATTGATACTGTGGGTTGCCACTTGTCGGTGTTGAAGAACATGTTTCCCAATGGTGTTAATGTGGTGTCCTTATTCTCCGGTATTGGAGGAGGAGAGATAGCTTTGCACAGGCTTGGCATCCACATGAAGACAGTGATTTCAGTTGAGATAGGTGAAGTTAATAGGAGGATTTTGAGGGGTTGGTGGGATCAGACACAAACTGGCACTTTAATTGAGATTGCCGACGTGAAGTCTCTCACTAATGATAGCGTACACGGAAGTTACTATGTTTTCAAGCGGGGGTCGGGATAAAGGGAAAATACGTGTGGATGCGCAGAGTAAACCTTCGAAGGAAAACTATGGTTTTTCTGTTGTAGACGAAGATCTCAAATTCACCGTGTCAATAAGGTACAACTCGCTTTGAATTAGGAAGATCACGAGAGAAATAAAAAATTGTAACATTTTTATATTCAAATTATATACAAATGAAAAAATAATTAATAGTTTCAATAGTTAGAATAATTATTTAGTTAAACGAAAAATGGATTTAAATTAGTTTTGCAAATTCTAGCATTTTTCATGTTGGAATTTTTGTCAAATTTGAAAGTATATAGAAGTTGTTAATGTGCAAACTTAACCCTTTTCAAATTTTGGCGCTAAAAATTTTTGGGCGCGCAGGGGTGCCACCGAAATTCGAAATTTGTTTTTGGTCCCGGGCCGTGGTACCAACCAGGACCAAAGGGTCTCTAGTCCCGGTTGGTGGCACGGGCCGGGACTAGAGGCCCAGGTGTATAAAAATCGCGGCCCTCTCTCCAGGCCGAACGAACACCCCAGGGGCGGGTACGAGTGGATATGGCTGGGCGAAGCCCTGCCGGCGGCGGGAACGAGTAGACAGATCCCGCCGGCGGACCGCCGGCGGGGATGGGATAGGGACACGGTAGACTAGGGGGGCACACAACTTATATTAAAAAAAGGCCAGGGGCCTTGCTTACATAGATAGGGGGCGGCGCGGCCACAGGCGGCCGGCCGTACATGCATAAAGGGGCGGCGGCGCGGCCACAGGCGGCCGGCCGTTTTCTTGGGGGGTAGCTAGGGGCCTTGCTTACATAGAATAGGGGGCGGCGGCGCGGCCACAGGCGACCGGCGCCGATCTAGTCGTCCTCCTCGTCGTCGGAGATGCAATGGTAGGCGGGTGGCTGCCACAGGTGGGCAGGCGGCTGGGCCGGGGGCGGAGGCATCGGGGGCATCGGGGGCGGGTACGGCGGCGGCGGGGGCAGCACCTCCTGCGGCGGCGGCGGCGGAGGGGGCAGCTCCTCCTGCTCCGGCGACTCCGGCGCCCAAACGCCGCCGGTCCAGGCCCAGGACATGCCGTACTCCAGCCCGGGGGGGAGCGGCTGCGGCGGCGGCTGGTCCTCGGACGCCTCATACTCGGCGTAGAGCGCGTGCCACCAGGGGGTAGGCTCGGGGGGCGGCGGCGGCGGCATGGCGGTGGCGGCGGCGGCGCCGGCGGCCACGACCCGCTCCCACCGCTTGATTTCGTCCTCGACGAGTGAGCGGCGGGAGGCCTTGCAGGCCTCCTCCATGGCGGCCCGGAGCACGGGGTCCTCCTCCCCGGAGAAGTCCTCCGGGATGTCCTCGAGGAGCCACAGCTCCCTCTCCCGGCCGGGCGGTGGCGGCGGGTAGTCCGCGACGTCCACCTCGTGGGGGGAGGGGGCGAAGGAGCGTCGGCGCTGCTCGTGCTCCTGCTCGAGCCAGGCGCACCAGTAGGGGGAGCTGCGCGCGTACGCGCGCTCCCTGCGTACGGGAGCCGGCAGTAGCTCGCGCCGGCGGTCGATCTCCTCGAGCAGCGCCTGGCCGGTCGGGACCGGCGGCACAGGGATCTGCTGGGGGTTCAGGTGCCAGCCGTCCGGGAGGTGGACGTCAGCATAGAACACCGGCGTGGCGTTGTTCCAGTGCCACTCGGCCTCGTCCACCCGGACGTACCGGCGGAACCTCTTGCCCTTGGGCGCGGCGCTGGGCGGCGGGCGTGCAGCCGGAGGTGGCGCGGGGACGCGCGGCGTCCCGCCGAGGCGGACACCTCCAGGGCCGTAGCCGAAGGCCTCCGCCGGCGGTGGTGGGACGCGGCCGGCGCCGCTCGAGGAGCCTTCGTGGTCGTTCCTGGGGCGCTTGCCGGAGCCGCTGCTGGAGCCGCTGCCGAACCAGCGGGACATGGTGGCTATGGTTGCTCTGCCTTGGGCGCGGCCGGGGTGGATGGGTTGTACGGGCGGCGGGGGGCCTTTAAAAAGGACCCGGGGTGGGCTGGCATGCCAACCGGCGGCCTGAACGTGGCGGCGGTTGCAGGCGGCCATGAATGCGGGCAGGAGCCGAGGCGTGGGCGGCGGTTGCAGCTGTGGCACACGCGCGTGGGGAAGTGGGGGCGCGGGAAGCCGAGGCGGGGCGGGAAGACGAGGCGACAGTGGCCCTTTGACCGTCTTGTGGTCTTAATTTAAGGGACCAGGCGAGCCAGCCAACGGCCGCTGGCCAGTGGCCCCTTCGAACCGTTGACTGACCATAATAAAAGACGCTGGCCAGTGGGCCCTTCGAACCGTTGACTGACCATAATAAAAGACGCGGGCCAGTGGGCCCTTTTGACAAAAAAATGTGACCAGTGGGCTTAATAAAAGACGTGGGCCTGGACGCGGTTGGGGAAGGGGAGGCCGGCTCGGGATTGGGAGACAGGAGCCCAAAAGACGTGGGCCTGGACGCAGAAACTGAACGATTATATATATTTTTTTGTCAAAAAAGTATCCATCCCGGTCCCTTGAACGAACCGGGACGAACTCCCTGGCCCAGGTTCGCCACGTGGCCTATCCTTACCATCCCGGGTCCTGGCACAACCGGGACCAATGGGACGGGCCATTTGTCCCGGCCAGCCCATCCCGGTTGCACAACCGGGACAACTGGCCCTTACGACCCGGGACAAAAGGCCCTGTTTCCACTAGTGATCAATCACCTTCAGGGTTGTGGACCCGCATGTACCACTCAAAATATTCTAGGTCTGCCACCTTTCGATCAAGTGGACGCACATGCAACAGTTGATATACCCATATAACTTTATATTCACACCTTCAGAGTTGTGTAGACGCATGTACCACCTTTCGGGCACGTGGACCCACACTAGTGGAAACAACCCCTTTCGTCCAGGGGGGCAGAGGGCATCTGTCCCGTTTGCACCAAAAACCGGGACAAGTACCATGCATTGGTCCCGGTTCGTGTGCCCGAGGCAGCAAAAACCACCTGGGGGCATCTGTCCCGGTTCGTGGGGAGCCAATGGTCCCGGTTCGTGGCACGACCCGGGACGAATCCCTAGCCACAGGCCACGTGGCGCGCGCATGGGCATTGGTCCCGGATCATCCCCCTAACCGGGACCAATGTCCCTTCCCCTACAAATGCGGCCACAGCCCCCGTCCCTTTTTTTTAGCTTGGGGGAGTGAGAGAGAGGTGTGGGTTGTAGTGTGTATTATTGTACCTCGTGGCGCGGGAGTCCTGCCGCGTGGCGCGGGAGTTGTAACGCGTGGCCATGAATGCGCGTTATAAACTGCCGCACCTCCACTCCACGCACCGTCGTGCCACCACCATGCCTCCGAGGAGGAACAACACTACCGGTTTCCGCGGAGTCCGATCGCGGCAGAACGGAATGTTCACCGCGACTATCCGCTTCGGGGACGACCGCATCCCCCTCGGCTTCTTTGCGACGGCCTCGGAGGCCGCCCGCGCTTGGGACGCGGCGGCCTGGCGCCTCAGCCGCCCGCGGTCGTTGATGAATTTTAACGACTGCCACACCCTCTGGGAAGCGGAGGCCAGGGCGCCGACGCCGCAGATCGTCACTGCCGCCGACCACCGCCACCTCAGGCACCGTGCGTTTCAGGGCCTAGTCGACGCCAGGGACGACCGCGTGGTCCGCGAGTATTACCGGAACAATCCGGGTGAGGAGAGCGCCGACGAGGAGCTATGGCAGACCCGCGCGGCTGAGCGGGCGGAGCGGCGCCTCGAACGCCACCTCGATTTAGATGCCGCTCGGGAGGCAAGGACGAAGGCGCTGCAAGCGCTCCGTCGGGCCGACCACGCCGGCGAAGTCTGGGCCTCCGACGATCCGAGGTGGGGGCCTATCTCGGAAATACCATCATGCACCTCCTCCGACGACGAGGAGGTCACCGACGACGACGAGGACGAGGAGTAGCGCGCTAGCGCGTCTGTTTTCTGTTGGCTGTTTAATAAAATAATTTTTTGTATTCCGGCAAACAGTGGCCCTCTAGCTCGTCTGTTTTCTGTTTTCCGTGTGATTTTTCCTGATTTGTTGGATTCAGATCTAATGGCATTTCGATAGACGTTAAAAAGAGGGGGACATGCATTTCGATAGATAAACAAGGCATGGTACATATAATGGCAAGATTGGATCTAAATCTAAACGGAGAGCATAGATCTAAATAAACAAGGCAGTACATAATGGCAAAAGTGCATCCATCTACTAGTCATACTCCTGCCTAGGCCTATAGTACATGTACTCGTAGTCGTCGTAGTCGCCGCCGCCGTCGTCGTCACTATCGTCTGACGGTGCTCTGCACTCCCTCGGAGGATCACGACTCCAGGGCTGGGCCTGAGGGTAGAGCAGGCGAGGGATATCGCCGGCCCTGATGTAGTCCATGACGCTCTGTAGAGTCCGGCCGGACCACCATAGCCGACGACCGGCCTCGTGATAGTTCCCAGGAGGCAGACCGTCGTCCTCATACCTGGCGAGCGCCCTCTCACGCCGATTGATGAAGAAGGCATCCCAAGTATGCTGGTTATCGGGATGCCAACTGGGATTCCTCCGCTGCTCCGGCGTGAGCTCGTGGTAGTAGTGGTTCGTGATGGCCGCCCGACGCGCCACACCTTGAGGAAGAGGAGGGACCGGCACTCCTCCGGTGCTCAGCATCTAACCGGCGGGAACGTTGTAGCCGCACGGGTAGGGGTAGTTCGAGGCGGAAAGTGCCTCCGCCTGGATGAATGTTAGAGTGGGTACGGTAGAAGCCATGAGAGAGTGGTGAGTTTGTATGTGTTTATGGCAATGGAGTGGCAATGCATACATATATATAGAGAGAAGAAAACATCCTTTTAGTCCCGGTTGGGGACACCAACCGGGACTAAATGAGTTATGGTTTCATTGGGAAACGGATCATCCCTTTAGTCCCGGTTGGGGTCACCAACCGGGACTAAATGGGAATTAGGGTTTCGTTTGGACCAATCAGATAGAATCACACGGATCGTGTGTTTCTTTCAAGCGCTCTTGAGTCGTTGGATCCGGGTGTGTTTTTTCGAGCTGTTGTGAGCCGTCCGATTGGGTCATTGTTGACTTGGCGACGTCCGAGCACGGTAGAAAAGAAATTTGTATTTCAGCGACACTGCGGCGCGCTAGCGCGTCTGTTTTCTGTTTAAAGTAATTATTACTAATTTTAAAACAATATAAGATATTTATATTTAAATTAAGTGCAAATAGTGAAATAGTTAATAGTTTGAATAGTTAGAATAATTATTTAGTTAAACAGAAAACGGATTTGAATTAGTTATGCAAATTCAAACAATTTTAATGTTGTAATTTTTTCCTAATTTGAAACTATATAAAAGTTATTCACGTGCATAGTTAATATATTCAAATTTTGGCGCTAAAACAATTGGCGCGCCCGGACCAAAAGCACTTTTGGGCCCCGGTGCGCGACCAGCCGGGCCTTCCGTCCCGGTTGGTGGCAACAACCGGGACGAAAGCACCTTTCGTCCCGGTTGTTGCCACCAACCGGGACGGAAGGCCCTTTCGTCCCGGTTGTTGCCACCGACCGGGACGAAAGGGTGATAGGATATATACACATCACCGGCCCCCTCAGTTCCAGACCGCGCGCAGGGACGAAAGTGACGCAGCCAGCCTACCCATTTTTTCCGTTCCCCCGCGCCGCCCCTCGCCCCGTCGGCGTCCTCGCCTCTGCGGCGCCGTCCCTACGTCCCGTCGCACCCGCGCCGCCCCTCACCCCCGTCGGCGTCCTCCTATGCGGCGCCACCCCTCGCCCCACGCGCCGCCCCTCGCCCCCGTCGGCGTCCTCCTCTGTGGTGCCGCCCCTCGCCCCACGCGCCGCCCCTCGATCCCGTCTCGCCCCCGTCGGCGTCCTCCTCTGCGGCGCCGCCCCTCGCCCCACGCGCCGCCCCTCGATCCCGCCTCGCGCCGGCCTCCACCGCCCCGCGCCGCCGCTGCCCCGCGCCGCCGGCCCGCCGCTGTCCCAAGAGGAGGTAAGGCCTGCCTCCATCTCGCCTTAACCCGGGGCCTTTTTTGTTTTTCCCTTTTTTTACTTAATTACTGTTTTTTATTAGTGTTACAAATGTTAGAATTATTAGTTTATGAATGTTAGAAATTTTAGATTAGACTTATTAACTTTAAATTTGTTTAGAATTGATATAGAAAATTTAAGAATGTTAGAAATTTTAGATTAGACTTAGCAATTTTAGATTTGTATGTTTAGAATTGATATAGGAAATTTAAGAATGTTAGAATTATTAGTTATTAGACTTAGCAATTTTAGATTCGTACGTTTAGAATTGATATAGCAAATTGAAGAATGTTAGAATTATTAATTATGAATGTTAGAAAATCTAATTAAGATAGTGTTATAAATTTAAGAATGCTAGAAATGTTATCGTACGTTTAAATATTTCATGAATATATGTTGCTCTTTTTGTGTATTATCTATAAACAATTTTGATGAAAATAATTGATCATTAGTTAATTATTATGTATAAGCAATTTTAATGAATTGGATCTGAAATATATACTTACTCTTTTTGTATAGTATGGAGCCAAGAGACGAAGATGCCGAAAATATGATCGAGGGTTTAATCCGCGGGCCCGACGTAGAGCCCGATGTGAGCCAGTGGATGAACGACTCCGGTGAGGGAGATCCGGTGCTCACTCAGGGAGACGACTCCGATGAGGGAGAAGCCGACGGCTCCGATATGGGAGCAGCCGACGGCTCCGGTGGAACCATACAAATTATAAACACCGGCTCCGAGGTGCATATATATATATATGTTAATTAATGAAGCATCCGTTGTCTATATATATGTATTAACCGTCTTTATATTTTTAGCCATCCGGTTCAAATATATCAACCGGAAAAAAGACTAAACGAGGCGCAACAAAGAAGTTGAAAGATACAGAAAGATACAGGATCGACACGATCACAGCAGACGGCGCACCCGAGCTTCCTGCTGATGTTGGCCAAAAATTTGTGAAGCAATGCGGAGTGCTAGTTAGAGATCACATCCCGATCACTGTTAATGAGTGGAATGAGCCAAAAGATCCGCGGAAACAAGGAATTTCATATGTCGGCAAAATAGCCAAAGATCATCTTTTCTCAAAGATTTTGGCTAATTTCAACTTACCTGTGCCGGATGTGGACGAGAATGAAGCGGATGTGAATGAGGCCGATGTTACTAAAATGAAACATGAGATACGGGAAAAGGTCAAAGCGTGGACCCTGAAAAAGATGGCCGAGCAATTCAAAAACTGGAAGAAAAGATTGAACCTTGATTATGTTAAGAAGAACAAGACTCCTGATTTCACTCAAGGGTATGAGAAAATAAAACCCGTATGGGCAGACTTCGTGAAGTACAAGCTGGCAGAGAATGAACTGGAAAGGACGAAAACAAATGAGAAAAACGCCGCCAAAAAGGTATATCACCATGTTATGGGGCAAGGTGGCTACAAGGGTTCCAGTCCCAAGTGGGAGACATGGGAGAACAACCTGATTCAGCAGGGGATCACTCCCGAGCCGTTCTTGTGGGTCGAGCGGACAAGGTCATGGTTCTACGGGCATGGGGGCAGGTTGGACGCCGAAGGAAAAGCAATATATAACCTAAGGCATAAAAAGAGTCGTCCTCTACCCATAGAGAAGCTGAGAGACGCAATAAAGGACGTTAAAGATGGGAAGTTCGTGCCAGATAGAGAGAACGACGAGCTCACACGAGCCCTAGGGAATAAGGAACACGGAGGGCGTACACGAGGCACAAAAGGCACTCCTCCGTGGAGTGTTGCGTTCGACTCCACCAAAAAGTTATACCCAGATAGAAGCCGTCAACGTAAAAAGGACAAGGAGGCAGCTGAAGCAGAGAATCAGGCAAACTGGAGGCGTCAACTTGAAGAAATGGTAAAGCTGACACAGGATGTAGCAAAGAAGCAGCAGGACCAAATTAACACACTTAGCCAGCAGATAGTGTCTACCGGCGCAACAGTACACATGGTAGAAGTTGAAGTCGAGGCTCCCGACGCCGCACATTCTCATCGCAAAAGCAGCGTTGCGTCCACGCAGCTACCGGGTGATGATGCACCGCCGATGATTCACCCGGTGGATGAGATCACGGAAATGACATCCCGTGAGCTCCACGTGAAGGTCGTCAATATAACCATCAAGGCGGCGGCCGGCTATGCCTTACCAATTGGCAACGAACCAACTCACCATAGTCTTCCGGTTCCACGGGGCTACGCTGTTGTTGGGGTCGATGAAGTTGTCAACGGATTCGAGCGGGTAAAGCTTGATTTTCCTGAAGGTGAAGACGAAGAGTTGACTGAACTCGGAGAAGCCAAGAACTTAAACGTTCTATGGCTAAAGGAATGCATTGTGCTCACAAATCAGACGACAAAGCCATCGTATCCTCGCCTTTCTCCAGCGCAAAGGTCTCCAGCGCGGTCGTCTTTGCAACGCATGCCGTCTCCGGCGCGGTCGCCTACGCCGTGCACGTCTCCAGCGCGGTCGCCTACGCCGCCGCGTCAGCCCTCTCCGCCCACTAAGTTTCTGCCGAAACGTAAAAAATCACCGAAACGTCAACGGTCACCCCTCCCGAAGGTACCAAAAGAGGTACCCAAGTTACCTTACGACTATACTCCCGAGGAAACCCAGAAAATCGCAAAGGACGAATACGATACGTGGAAATCAAAGCGGAAGGAGAAGCAAAAGCCAGATTTCCCTGAGACCGAAGAAGAGATAGAACGAGCTTGGAAAATGGTGAAGACTCTTTATCAACCCGAGCCGAGTCTGTCATCTGACTATGACCGCTCTATTCTGAAGTCACACCAGGAAATGGTGCGGTCAACGAAGAGTAGTAGCGCAAGCGGGAAAAAGGGGAAATCAGTTGCTCAACTCGGAGAGCAGAAAAAACAATCCACGTCCCCGCTCAAAGTGATTTCCAATACCCAGGTGGGGCCGAGCACTAATATTGCTGATGAGGATATTGATCCGGAGTTTATAACACTGTACGCAGACAAGGCAGCTGATGCGGGTTTGTCCATTGCTGAGTACGGGCGGCGGGGGGCCTTTAAAAAGGACCCGGGGTGGGCTGGCATGCCAACCGGCGGCCTGAACGTGGCGGCGGTTGCAGGCGGCCATGAACGCGGGCAGGAGCCGAGGCGTGGGCGGCAGTTGCAGCTGTGGCACGCGCGCGTGGGGAAGTGGGGGCGCGGGAAGCCGAGGCGGGGCGGGAAGACGAGGCGACAGTGGCCCTTTGACCGTCTTGTGGTCTTAATTTAAGGGACCAGGCAAGCCAGCCAACGGCCGCTGGCCAGTGGCCCCTTCGAACCGTTGACTGGCCATAATAAAAGACGCTGGCCAGTGGGCCCTTCGAACCGTTGACTGACCATAATAAAAGACGCGGGCCAGTGGGCCCTTTTGACAAAAAAATGTGACCAGTGGGCTTAATAAAAGACGTGGGCCTGGACGCGGTTGGGGAAGGGGAGGCCGGCTCGGGATTGGGAGACAGGAGCCCAAAAGACGTGGGCCTGGACGCGGAAACTGAACGATTATATATATTTTTTTTTTCAAAAAAGTATCCATCCCGGTCCCTTGAACGAACCGGGACGAACTCCCTGGCCCAGGTTCGCCACGTGGCCTATCCTTACCATCCCGGGTCCTGGCACAACCGGGACCAATGGGACGGGCCATTTGTCCCGGCCAGCCCATCCCGGTTGCACAACCGGGACAACTGGCCCTTACGACCCGGGACAAAAGGCCCTGTTTCCACTAGTGATCAATCACCTTCAGGGTTGTGGACCCGCATGTACCACTCAAAATATTCTAGGTCTGCCACCTTTCGATCAAGTGGACGCACATGCAACAGTTGATATACCCATATAACTTTATATTCACACCTTCATAGTTGTGTAGACGCATGTACCACCTTTCGGACACGTGGACCCACACTAGTGGAAACAACCCCTTTCGTCCAGGGGGGCAGAGGGCATCTGTCCCGGTTGCACCAAAAACCGGGACAAGTGCCATGCATTGGTCCCGGTTCGTGTGCCCGAGGCAGCAGAAACCACCTGGGGGCATCTGTCCCGGTTCGTGGGGAGCCAATGGTCCCGGTTCGTGGCACGACCCGGGACGAATCCCTAGCCACAGGCCACGTGGCGCCCGCATGGGCATTGGTCCCGGGTCATCCCCCTAACCGGGACCAATGTCCCTTCCCCTACAAATGCGGCCACAGCCCCCGTCCCTTTTTTTTTAGCTTGGGGGAGTGAGAGAGAGGTGTGGGTGGTAGTGTGTATTATTGTACCTCGTGGCGCGGGAGTCCTGCCGCGTGGCGCGGGAGTTGTAACGCGTGGCCATGAATGCGCGTTATAAACTGCCGCACCTCCACTCCACGCACCGTCGTGCCACCACCATGCCTCCGAGGAGGAACAACACTACCGGTTTCCGCGGAGTCCGATCGCGGCAGAACGGAATGTTCACCGCGACTATCCTCTTAGGGGACGACCGCATCCCCCTCGGCTCCTTTGCGACGGCCTCGAAGGCCGCCTGCGCTTGGGACGCGGCGGCTGGCGCCTCAGCCGCCCGCGGTCGTTGATGAATTTTAACGACTGCCACACCCTCTGGGAAGCGGAGGCCAGGGCGCCGACGCCGCAGATCGTCACTGCCGCCGACCACCGCCACCTCAGGCACCGCGCGTTTCAGGGCCTAGTCGACGCCAGGGACGACCGCGTGGTCCGCGAGTATTACCGGAACAATCCGGGTGAGGAGAGCGCCGACGAGGAGCTATGGCAGACCCGCGCGGCTGAGCGGGCGGAGCGGCGCCTCGAACGCCACCTCGAGTTAGATGCCGCTCGGGAGGCAAGGACGAAGGCGCTGCAAGCGCTCCGTCGGGCCGATCACGCCGGCGAAGTCTGGGCCTCCGACGATCCGAGGTGGGGGCCTATCTCGGAAATACCATCATGCACCTCCTCCGACGACGAGGAGGTCACCGACGACGACGAGGACGAGGAGTAGCGCGCTAGCGCGTCTGTTTTCTGTTGGCTGTTTAATAAAATAATTTTTTGTATTCCGGCAAACAGTGGCCCTCTAGCTCGTCTGTTTTCTGTTTTCCGTGTGATTTTTCCTGATTTGTTGGATTCAGATCTAATGGCATTTCGATAGACGTTAAAAAGAGGGGGACATGCATTTCGATAGATAAACAAGGCACGGTACACATAATGGCAAGATTGGATCTAAATCTAAACGGAGAGCATAGATCTAAATAAACAAGGCAGTACATAATGGCAAAAGTGCATCGATCTACTAGTCATACTCCTGACTAGGCCTATAGTACATGTACTCGTAGTCGTCGTAGTCGCCGCCGCCGTCGTCGTCACTATCGTCTGACGGTGCTCTGCACTCCCCCGGAGGATCACGACTCCAGGGATGGGCCTGAGGGTAGCGCAGGCGAGGGATATCGCCGGCCCTGATGTAGTCCATGACGCTCTGTAGAGTCCGGCCGGACCACCATAGCCGACGACCGGCCTCGTGATAGTTCCCAGGAGGCAGATCGTCGTCCTCATACCTGGCGAGCGCCCTCTCACGCCGATTGATGAAGAAGGCATCCCAAGTATGCTGGTTATCGGGATGCCAACTGAGATTCCTCCGCTGCTCCGGCGTGAGCTCGTGGTAGTAGTGGTTCGTGATGGCCGTCCGACGCGCCACACCTTGAGGAAGAGGAGGGACCGGCACTCCTCCGGTGCTCAGCATCCAACCGGCGGGAACGTTGTAGCCGCACGGGCAGGGGTAGTTCGAGGCGGAAAGTGCCTCCGCCTGGATGAATGTTAGAGTGGAGGTAGAAGCCATGAGAGAGTGGTGAGTTTGTATGTGTTTATGGCAATGGAGTGGCAATGCATACATATATATAGCGAGAAGAAAACATCCTTTTAGTCCCGGTTGGGGACACCAACCGGGACTAAATGGGTTATGGTTTCATTGGGAAACGGATCATCCCTTTAGTCCCGGTTGGGGTCACCAACCCGGACTAAATGGGAATTAGGGTTTCGTTTGGACCAATCAGATAGAATCACACGGATCGTGTGTTTCTTTCAAGCGCTCTTGAGTCGTTGGATCCGGGTGTGTTTTTTTCGAGCTGTTGTGAGCCGTCCGATTGGGTCATTGTTGACTTGGCGACGTCCGAGCACGGTAGAAAAGAAATTTGTATTTCAGCGACACTGCGGCGCGCTAGCGCGTCTATTTTCTGTTTAATGTAATTATTACTAAATTTAAAACAATATAAGATATTTATATTTAAATTAAGTGCAAATAGTGAAATAGTTAATAGTTTGAATAGTTAGAATAATTATTTAGTTAAACAGAAAACGGATTTGAATTAGTTATGCAAATTCAAACAATTTTAATGTTGTAATTTTTTCCTAATTTGAAACTATATAAAAGTTATTCACGTGCATAGTTAATATATTCAAATTTTGGCGCTAAAACAATTGGCGCGCCCGGACCAAAAGCACTTTTGGGCCCCGGTGCGCGACCAGCCGGGCCTTCCGTCCCGGTTGGTGGCAACAACCGGGACGAAAGCACCTTCCGTCCCGGTTGTTGCCACCAACCGGGACGGAAGGCCCTTTCGTCCCGGTTGTTGCCACCGACCGGGACGAAAGGGTGATAGGATATATACACGTCACCGGCCCCCTCAGTTCCAGACCGCGCGCAGCGACGAAAGTGACGCAGCCAGGCTGCCCATTTTTTCCGTTCCCCCGCGCCGCCCCTCGCCTCTGCGGCGCCGTCCCTACGTCCCGTCGCACCCGCGCCGCCCCTCACCCCCGTCGGCGTCCTCCTCTGCGGCGCCACCCCTCGCCCCACGCGCCGCCCCTCGCCCCCGTCGGCGTCCTCCTCTGTGGTGCCGCCCCTCGCCCCACGCGCCGCCCCTCGATCCCGTCTCGCCCCCGTCGGCGTCCTCCTCTGCGGCGCCGCCCCTCGCCCCACGCGCCGCCCCTCGATCCCGCCTCGCGCCGGCCTCCACCGCCCCGCGCCGCCGCTGCCCCGCGCCGCCGGCCCGCCGCTGTCCCAAGAGGAGGTAAGGCCTGCCTCCATCTCGCCTTAACCCGGGGCCTTTTTTTGTTTTCCCTTTTTTTTACTTAATTACTGTTTTTTATTAGTGTTACAAATGTTAGAATTATTAGTTTATGAATGTTAGAAATTTTAGATTAGACTTATTAACTTTAAATTTGTTTAGAATTGATATAGAAAATTTAAGAATGTTAGAAATTTTAGATTAGACTTAGCAATTTTAGATTTGTATGTTTAGAATTGATATAGGAAATTTAAGAATGTTAGAATTATTAGTTATTAGACTTAGCAATTTTAGATTCGTACGTTTAGAATTGATATAGCAAATTGAAGAATGTTAGAATTATTAATTATGAATGTTAGAAAATCTAATTAAGATAGTGTTATAAATTTAAGAATGCTAGAAATGTTATCGTACGTTTAAATATTTCATGAATATATGTTGCTCTTTTTGTGTATTATCTATAAACAATTTTGATGAAAATAATTGATCATTAGTTAATTATTATGTATAAGAAATTTTAATGAATTGGATCTGAAATATATACTTACTCTTTTTGTATAGTATGGAGCCAAGAGACGAAGATGCCGAAAATATGATCGAGGGTTTAATCCGCGGGCCCGACGTAGAGCCCGATGTGAGCCAGTGGATGAACGACTCCGGTGAGGGAGATCCGGTGCTCACTCAGGGAGACGACTCCGATGAGGGAGAAGCCGACGGCTCCGATATGGGAGCAGCCGACGGCTCCGGTGGAACCATACAAATTACAAACACCGGCTCCGAGGTGCATATATATATGTTAATTAATGAAGCATCCGTTGTCTATATACATGTATTAACAGTCTTTATATTTTTAGCCATCCGGTTCAAATATATCAACCGGAAAAAAGACTAAACGAGGCGCAACAAAGAAGTTGAAAGATACAGGATCGACACGATCACAGCAGACGGCGCACCCGAGCTTCCCGCTGATGTTGCCCAAAAATTTGTGAAGCAATGCGGAGTGCTAGTTAGAGATCACATCCCGATCACTGTTAATGAGTGGAATGAGCCAAAAGATCCGCGGAAACAAGGAATTTCATATGTCGGCAAAATAGCCAAAGATCATCTTTTCTCAAAGATTTTGGCTAATTTCAACTTACCCGTGCCGGAGGTGGACGAGAATGAAGCGGATGTGAATGAGGCCGATGTTAATAAAATGAAACATGAGATACGGGAAAAGGTCAAAGCGTGGACCCTGAAAAAGATGGCCGAGCAATTCAAAAACTGGAAGAAAAGATTGAACCTTGATTATGTTAAGAAGAACAAGACTCCTGATTTCACTCAAGGGTATGAGAAAATAAAACCCGTATGGGCAGACTTCGTGAAGTACAAGCTGGCAGAGAATGAACTGGAAAGGACGAAAACAAATGAGAAAAACGCCGCCAAAAAGGTATATCACCATGTTATGGGGCAAGGTGGCTACAAGGGTTCCAGTCCCAAGTGGGAGACATGGGAGAACAACCTGATTCAGCAGGGGATCACTCCCGATCCGTTCTTGTGGGTCGAGCGGACAAGGTCATGGTTCTACGGGCATGGGGGCAGGTTGGACGCCGAAGAAAAAGCAATATATAACCTAAGGCATAAAAAGAGTCGTCCTCTACCCATAGAGAAGCTGAGAGACGCAATAAAGGACGTTAAAGATGGGAAGTTCGTGCCAGATAGAGAGAACGACGAGCTCACACGAGCCCTAGGGAATAAGGAACACGGAGGGCGTACACGAGGCACAAAAGGCACTCCTCCGTGGAGTGTTGCGTTCGACTCCACCAAAAAGTTATACCCGGTGGATGAGACCACGGAAATGACATCCCGTGAGCTCCACGTGAAGGTCGTCAATATAACCATCAAGGCGGCGGCCGGCTATGCCTTACCAATTGGCAACGAACCAACTCACCATAGTCTTCCGGTTCCACGGGGCTACGCTGTTGTTGGGGTCGATGAAGTTGTCAACAGATTCGAGCGGGTAAAGCTTGATTTTCCTGAAGGTGAAGATGAAGAGTTAACTGAACTCGGAGAAGCCAAGAACTTGACCGTTCTATGGCTAAAGGAATGCATTGTGCTCACAAATCAGACGACAAAGCCATCGAATCCTCGCCTTTCTCCAGCGCAAAGGTCTCCAGCGCGGTCGTCTTCGCAACGCATGCCGTCTCCAGCGCGGTCGCCTACGCCGTGCACGTCTCCAGCGCGGTCGCCTACGCCGCCGCGTCAGCCCTCTCCGCCCACTAAGTTTCTGCCGAAACGTAAAAAATCACCGAAACGTCAACGGTCACCCCTCCCGAAGGTACCAAAAGAGGTAACCAAGTTACCTTACGACTATACTCCCGAGGAAACCCAGAAAATCGCAAAGGACGAATACGATACGTGGAAATCAAAGCGGAAGGAGAAGCAAAAGCCAGATTTCCCGAGACCGAAGAAGAGATAGAACGAGCTTGGAAAATGGTGAAGACTCTTCATCAACCCGAGCCGAGTCTGTCATCTGACTATGACCGCTCTATTCTGAAGTCACACCAGGAAATGGTGCGGTCAACGAAGAGTAGTAGCGCAAGCGGGAAAAAGGGGAAATCAGTTGCTCAACTCGGAGAGCAGAAAAAACAATCCACGTCCCCGCTCAAAGTGATTTCCAATACCCAGGTGGGGCCGAGCACTAATATTGCTGATGAGGATATTGATCCGGAGTTTATAACACTGTACGCAGACAAGGCAGCTGATGCGGGTTTGTCCATTGCTGAGTATATGCAAACAGTGAACTACTTCCCCGCAGCTGAATGTACGTACAAATACAAGTACGGGAAGCCTCTTGTCAAACCCGAGGAGATAAAGGATCTACCAACGAAAATGCGAAGAGTGCATAGTTGGTATATGCAAGCCGCTGATGAATCTGAGGACTGGCTATGTCTCAACGTTAAGGACGAGCACTATGGAACTGGAAATGGATATGTTATGATTCAATTTGAGGAATTGTTTCAGTTATGCCAGCAGCAGGCCCTCGACAAATCTATCCTTAGTGCCTATTGTCTGTAAGCACTTATTTCTCTAGCTCACCTCATTCAATTGCATATTCATATATATATATAGTACACTCATATATTATAATTGCAGAATGAAGATTCTCGAATGCAAAAGAGGTGGAATCTATGATATTGGGTTCATTGATTCAAATATTATTTTTGAAAAGACTCTTCGGCAATCTCCCAAGGATACAGAAAATAATATTCTGAGGGCAATAATATTTAACCAACACCGACGGGAAATACTATTTCCTTACAACTTCAAGTAAGTATGTTACTCTGTTGTAAACATTCTGTTTTCCTTACTCGATGTTCATTGTATAATTGATGAGTTCTGCGTGCGCAGCTTCCACTATATTCTGCTAATCTTCCAAATTGACAAAGGAAAAGTAATTGTAATGGACTCAAAACGTAAACCCCTCTCAATGTGGGCTGACATGCAGGAAATGATCCAGCGGTAATTTCAATCTTTATTAATTTCAGTATTTATATATTGCAATATATCGACTACTTTGTTTCATTTTCGGATATCAAGTAATTACTAACTCTTTTTATTCTTTTTCTTTCTCGGGTAGGGTTTGGAAGAGGTTCATAAAGAAGTCTCCCGGTGAATGGGAAAAACAGCTTACATTTGATGTTGTGCAAGTAAGTACTATCTAGATCCGTGCCCATCTTCTTGATTCTAGTGTCGATACCATTATCATGCCTGGTTGATTATTATTTTGATTGAAACAATCTTCTCGTATAGTGCTTGCAACAAGGAGACGGGAATAACTTGTGTGGATACTACGTTTGCGAGTTCATTCGTCAGACCACATCTCCCAAGGGCAGAAATTTAAAGCAACTTCATGTACGTTAGTCGTCAATTCTTCTTATTACTATCTATTTTAGTTACTTAGCTTCATATATTTTAGTGACCACTCTTCTTTATATTAGATCAAACGGCTTCGGGACGGTCTTCTACCTAGGGACCGCATACGAGCAATTCAGGAGGAAACTGCGGGCTTCTTAGATGCAGAGGTCATAAACGTAGATGGAGAGTACCATGCCTCCGGTTGGAACTAAGTTTGATTTTGTAATGTACTCCATCGGTCATGTAATATGCTCGATATACTTTTCTTCTGTAATATAAGTGTTTCTTATTCTGCTTTATATACTTATTCACTCGTGCGATCCGGGGGCTCGGTGGAGGGTCCACCGAGGCTCCTCTCTTCTCGAGGTCCGGGGAGGGGCCGCCAGGAGGTCTCGGGGACCAAAAAACGGAAATTGTAAATTTCTGTCGCGGCGGAGAAAAGGGCAAAAGCCCTGCCGTGGCAGAAGGGGCATGCATCCCGGGTCGTATTCAGAACCGGGACTAATAGCCCTGGCCAGGTTCCAGCGCTCGGGCCACGTGGTAAGCCCCATTTGTCCCGGGTCCTGCCACAACCGGGACCAATGGGGAGGGGTATTTGTCCCGGATGCCCCGTCCCGGTTGCACAACCGGGACAAATGGGGGCCTACGAACCGGGACTAAAGCCCCTGTTTCCACTAGTGCCATATGCAATAGTTGCTATGCGCATCTAGCATTGCATCCATCACCTTCAGGGTTGTGGACCCGCATGTATCGCTCTTAGCCATCTAGGTCCGCCACAACCACCTTTCGGACACGTGGACCCACATGCAACCGTTGCTATGCGCATCTAGCTTTACATTCATCACCTTTAGGGTTGTGGACCCGCATGTACTTGGTTTGCCACCGACACCTTACGGGCATGTGGACCCATATGCAACAGTTGTTATGCCCATCTGGCATTACATTCATCACCTTTAGGGTTGTGGACCTGCATGTACCTCTCTTATTCATCTTGGTTTGTCACCAACACATTACGGGCATGTGGACCCATATGTAACAGTTCATATACCCATCTATTTATGAATCAATCACCTTCAGGGTTATGGACCCGCATGTACCTCTCGTAGCCATCTAGGTCCGCCACCACCACCTTTCGGGCACGTGGACCTACATGCAACCGTTGCTATGCGCATCTAGCTTTTACATTCATGACCTTTAGGGTTGTGGACCCGCATGTACCGCTCTTAGCAATCTTGGTTTGCCACCGACACCTTACGGGCATGTGGACCCACATGTAACAGTTGATGTACCCATCTATCTTTGAATCCATCGCCTTCAGAGTTGTGGACCCGCATGTACCACTCTTAGCGATCTAGGTATGCCACCACCATCTTTCGGGCACGTTGTCGGGGGGTTACCCCCGAGTAGGGTAAAGGCAAGTGCGAAAGGCAAGATCAGAAGGGATGCTTGGCCGAGTAGCCGTCTACCCGGTACTCGCTACCCGGTCGACTGCTACCCGGTCTTACACCTAGACGGCCAGAAGAATGAATCAGGAGAGTTATGTTCCTCCGAATAGAAGAGCTGGTCCGAGTAGAAATGGCGGGAACCTACTCGGGCCAGAAGTCAAAGGAGCCGTTCTGACACCGAATCCCGCGTATCCCGGGTCCGTACTTGGCACTGTTCACGGCACTGTTTATCTGAGGACGGCGTGCCTGACAGCGACAGTGTGCCAGCAGGGCGTCCCAGGATAGGGGGGACCTACTCTGTGTTCGCCGCAGTGATAACAGACTGGATACTTGGTTTTGCCCAACGACTTTCCGCACCAGGACAAATCTAGAAGCCAAAGCTGTCAGCGGGAACTCGGAAGAAGGACGGTGTGCACACAATGTCGACATCTGTTTGTATTTGGCTGTATCCGGCTGGGCACCGAGTATGTAAGGTGCCCTGCCCCCTCCTGCGCGAGGGATCCTAGGACTGGTTCACATTCTTGACCTAGTTCCGCACGTAGAGAGAAGAGTGGCTACTCGGTAGCGAGAACATTTGTACTGTGGCTACTCGGCGAGACATCAAAATACAGAGAGAAAGGCAGGAGTAGGGGTTTTACCTCCTCACGAGGGCCCTGAACCTGGGTAGATCGTGTTGTTTGCAGTGCTTGTTTTATCCGTCACGCGTCTACTCGTCGCGTGATCCCTCCCCGAGCGCCTCCAGTGTCCTTCGTCCCCACATCTTTAGCCATCCTATGGCATCTGCCGTGACACCACCACGACAGTTGGCGCCCACCGTGGGGCAACCAGCGGCGCTGGCTGGAGTTTCCGTTCGGACGGGATCGATTTCTGCTACCGGAGAGCGCGTGGTCTGCGGCCTCGTCCACAGATTCGGCTCCTACGACTTCGTCACTGAGAACGCCGGCGATTTCGGCGGCAGGGCCATGCCGGAGGGCGGCACGATGCTTTCTTTCGGCGCGCACCTCGTCTACGTCGCCACCATCATCGACCGCGAGTACCACTACTAGGAAAATGGCTATAGGAGTGATGATACCCGTGACGCACATCACATATGGCGCGTCACGCCTATTACCCGCGGCGCACCACGATTCTGCGCGTCGCGCCTAAATGCATAGCCGCGGCGCACCAAATAAAAGGCCCGTCGCGCGTATGTGTGGGGCCGGGGAGGCGAGCCTCCGAGGCATACCCGCGACGCACCCTGCCAGTGGTGCGTCACGGATATGTTGGGTTCCCGCGGCGCACCTTACGGTGGTGCGTCACGGTTAACCTATGCGCGGCGCATCTCGCTGCAGTGCGTCACGGCTATCCTCTGCTATAGGGCCACGCCCGCGGGACCGTTCCCCTCTTCTTCTCGTCGTCTTCCACATCTCGTCGTCTTCCACACCGTTCCCCTAGCCGCCCACCGCCAACTCGATCTGAACCACCGCGCCGCTGCTGCTCGAGGAGGAGCACGACCCGGAGCAGGACTAGGAGCCAGCGAGGAGGGAGCCGGACCGGGCCAGCAAGGAGGGAGCGGCCGGATCGACCGTCAGCATCGCCTTGCCCACCTCTGTCATCGCGACCGCAAGGTACGTACCTACGGGGCCGACCTCCTCCTCCCCTTCCTCCTGCCTCCCTCCTGGTTCTGTGGTGCCTGCTCGTTCTGGTTCTGCACGGAGAAGCCGCCTTTGCCGTCCTGAGCTCCTGACAGGCGCGCTCGTCGTGCAGAGACAGTACATGTGCCACTGCTATCAGTGCGTGCTGCTCTCGGCTTCTGATGAACGACTCAGTGAGGACCGATAATGCTGCGAAATTAATACCGGGAGGGAGGCAGCAGGGATGGGAGGAGCAAAGTGTAGGGTTGGAGGCAGGCAGCCGCTGCGCTGAGGGTAGATTTGATGCTGGAGTTGTGATTTCCTGACAGGGTAAGGTCGATGAGTGTTTGCCGAAGAGAGCAAAGAGTAGTGGCGTCTTTTGGGCATACGATACGGCGAGGCATGCTCGAATAATGCGGTGTACAGAAAGACTGCCAAATAGGAGTACTTGTTACCAGAAAAAAAAAAGCCTACTAATACTGCAAAAGTTTAAACACATTTGTATGTCCAATAGGATTAAGCTCTTGTTCTCCCACGGGATATGCCATAAACTATTTCATTCTTGAAAAGAAGATCATACTGTATCTATCTTGAAAAGATAGTAGAGGGCATGACACATAGTCAAAGGAGCAGAGGAGACTGGGGACAGTGCGAAACCTTGTACTTACGATTACAGACCTATACACACACTGGATCCTTGGGGGCCTCTGGTTCTGAAAGCGTGCTTTGCAAGTCTCAGTCCATTTGACCTTGTCCTTGTGCGATCATAATTCCAAAATTTTGAATCACTGTCTTGGCCATTTTCATGCTTACATAAGCAGTACTGAAAATTCATGCAAAAGAGTTATTTTGGTTGTGCACAAGGACGTGTGGCATTTGCCAAACCTGTGTTGAGGCATATGATTGGCATACCCAAACTGCACGTTCATCATATGTTTATGAAGCCAGGCTATCTTCTCTCACGTCTCTTTTGTGTGGACAACAAATTCAACGCACCTAGTAATGTGGACGTGAGCTCGTTATCCTTTTATGATGATAGTGATCCAATCGACTGGTCCAATTCTCACATGCTGACATCTGTTAATCTCTTGTTGGTATGATCCAATTATTCCTGCTTATGCATTTCTGTTGATGCTAATTTAGGGCATCAATTAATGATTCCATAAACAATTAAACCTTTGCTAACTACTGATTATGATTACTTTTTTTTAATCTCACACACAGTTAAAAAACAATCTATTCAGCGGACGAACCAACCATGGGATGTATACTAGTACTGAGGTTCTAACCTGTTGGTTAGAATGTAAAAAAAGGTCCCTTGGAAAGCTTAGATGTGATTAGGATTCTAAACCTTCCTTTGGATACAGCCTGGATTAGTGAACTAAACCCCGACGTAACTTGATATTTTCAGTTATGTTTAATTTGCAAGTATTACCAAAACACTCACGACGTCGCACTTCTTATTATTATTATAGTCATGTTGTACTGCTACTGATTTAGTTTTAAAGTTGACTGATGCAAGTTTGCGTCCAATAGGAAATCGTCAAGAATGAATCAATTTTTGACTGATGCAAGTTTTCTGTTGATGCAATGCATAACAGCACAAGTGGCAAGCATTGTGTGCTCATGTGGGAATAGTAGATATGGGTGGTAAATTGCCAAGAACTGAAGTTGTAGAGCACATGGCCAGTGATAGTATTCATTTCTCTCGTAATGTTGTATGCTTTTTTAGCCTTGCTGATTAGAGGGTTTGTGTGAACTTGAGTAATGTAATATTTGAGCAATTGTGTCCACTGGGGATATGAATAATGTTCAATATATGTGTACACATTTGTGTCAGTGACTTCAGCAAAATATTCCCAAGTACTTGTCTGGTGCATTTTATGTCAGTGCTTTCAGGACAAATTATGTGCTGGAATGTGAGCGAAATATGCCATATGGAGCTATTTCTGGAACATCTTAAACATGCCCAAGTACCAAATGTACTGGAAAATAACATCTGGCATCTTAAACATGTCATCTTTGCATAGTAACATCTAATATGTAGCAAAATATAACATCAGTTTGCCTTGTTTTTGCATCTGAAACATTTACACTCGGATGTGGTCATTCATTCATTCAGATCAGAAACAAAGCAGGGACCTCTTCCACATTCATTCAGATCAGAAACAAAGCAGAAGCTACGAAATTATCTAGCAAACAAAGAGGGAATCTGGATCCTAGTTTAACCATTTCATTAATAGCCTTTCTGCATTTGTTTTGTGATAGGTAGGTTCTGCCATTTGTCTTTGTTTTGTAATAGCTATGCTCCTCTAACCTCTATGTGTCATTTCCTAATTTAATAGAACATGGCTTGCGAAGTATGTCGGTCCCGATGTGCCGAAGGACGATTCACTGGGGCTTCTTTTATGCTTCAACTCCACGACGGTGACGTTGATTCGTTGGTAATTAACAATTCTTTTTATGTTAACATGTTCTTTCGTTTTACTATCTAGCTTGAGACTTGTGTTTATTAACAAAATATTCTTTATATTTCTTTTTTAGATTCTACCATGCAATATTCGCGAAGAATTCAACGAGTTAGTTGGCAGTAACGTGGATTTCAATGTTCACGGGACCACCTACATTCTTCGAGTGAAAAAAGAAAGAACGAAGACCTACTTCTGCGGGCCACAATTGCAGGCTATCATCGCCACGTACAATTTAAGCGGAGGTGATTACATTCACTTCTCTATGGAAGGACCGCAACCTCGCATCAAAATTGTGTATATGGGCGGGATTGCGAGCGAGGATGGCGGGAGTGAGGAGGAAACTGAGAACACCGAGGATATGGACACTGAGGATGATATGGACGAGGAGGACCCATGGAAACATGTTGTGGTTGCTCAAAGAGCGAATCTTAGCGAGTTTGAGAAGGACCGTGTCCTTCAGAAACTTGCCCAGATAGATAGCTACATCGGGTCGCCTTTCGTGCATCGCATCACCAACACTAACATCTCCAATGGACATGTCATGGTATGTTTCTTAACACTTTCTTATTCGTATAGTTGCTTATGTTCTTAACACTTTCTTATCCGGTATTTGACATTGTGCTTTTATTCTTTCTTGGAATTGTGTGTTGTAGAAAATACCTTTGGCGGTAGCGGACAGTGCTGGCATGGAGCATATGGGTACCATTGGAGTACGCCGTGGAGAATCAGGACCTGTCACCGTAGTTCCGATCACCAGGGATAACGCTGATGGTCGGGTCATCCTCAACTCTCAAGCATGGAGGCAGTTCCATTCCGCAAGAGGTGGTATGGAGGTTGGCCGAGCTATTCTGATCACCATGAGGGATAGTGACATCGCCAACTTGGACATGATGATGGTCATCGACTACATCCGCGCCCGCTAGATAGATTATGTGGTGATGATCGAAAATATGTAATATGGTTGTTTTCGAGACTAACTCCTGGATTTTTTAGTAGTATATATGTTTGTTTTCTAGACTATGTAATATTTCTGCTATGAAAATTTATTCTATCAATTGCATACCTGTGTTTGAGCTATTGATATTCTTCTGTATTTTGTGTACTGACATTCTTCTGTATTTGAGCTGTATATACCTGTATAAATACGGTACTGCCTTTTTAAAAAAATACAGCATAGAATAGCCGTGACGCACCTAAATTACTAGCCGTGGCGCACCTTCGGAGTTAGGCGTGACGCGCCACGCAATAGCCGCGGCGCACCGTGCCCGTGCGTCACGGGTATAAATAGGCGCGGCGCACCTGCTAGGTGCGTCACGGCTAAACCCATAGGCGCGGCGTGATAGCCGTGACGAGCCCAGGTGCGTCACGGATAAGAAAAATGGTGCGTCACGGGTAAGCTTTTCCCTAGTAGTGTACCCTGAGCTGGTGCATGTCGCGGAAGATCCACCCGCTGTCATCGCCGCGCGCGGCAGGCCGCTGAGCCGCTCCGCGGACATTGCAGAGGTGATGATGACCGGCCCTGCTGCTGACGCCGGGAAGGGCGCGGCTGCTACCGCGGCGGCCGTCGTTGAGGATCTCGCTGGCTCAAGTGCTGGCGGGAAGACGCATAAGCCTTACGAGAAGGAGTGCAACCTTCCGCTCTCCACTACTCCGACAATCCCTGCGTCTGCTGCGCGGACGGGTATGCCGCCTCCTACTGATCTCGAGCTCCTGACCATGAAGGCGCAGCTCGACCGGCAGCGCCAGGAGTTGCTCGCTGAGCAGGCAGAGTTGGAGAAGATTAGGCTAGAGCTTAGCTTAGATCAGCTTGAGTACAACAAGGCTCACGGCTTCACACCGGTTGTCAGGAGAGCTAGCAAAGTAGGTGCTACGCGTCGCAACCAAGGTGCCGAGATGGCAACGGTTGTAGAGGCTCCCAGTCAGTCCGCCACCGCAAACACCTCCACTAGACCCAGATACAGCACACCCGCCAAAACACTTAGAGCTGCTGAGGCTGTAGCTGCCGAGTTGCCGCATCTAGCTGGCGACGCGCGCATTAGGCAGCAGGAGACGCTGAACGAGCTGGTGCTAGAGGCCGCTAGGCAGAACGAGGAGTTCCGGAAAGCCAACCCGGGTGCTAGAGCTTCTCAGGTGGTGCACTCGCATGTGGCCAAATCTAACGATCAGGCTTCATCTCCGCATCCTAGCCGTGAGAGAAGCCGGAGTGGGCATTCCGGCAAGGGTAGGCAGATGCAGGTGTACGACCCGGCTGTCGCTGCGAAATAGCTCGCTGTGCCGCGACAGTCCGGTCAGAAACACAACGCTGCAGGAGCAGGCTTTTAAGCCCAAAAAGCTCAAAGCCAGGCCCGAGATGGAGAGCGCCCAGGTCCTTCTCAGCATCCCGATGCTCAGCCTACTCGGCAGAGGCAGCAGCCGCGTGCAGTGGCGCCAGCCGCCAACCCGGTGGAGCAGCCTGCAGCTGTGCAGGTGGACAGATATGATGATGGCTACTCGGCCATGGGGATGGCTGGCTATGACATTCTGGATCGTGTGGGCGAGCGCGTGTTGGCGCGTGGAGATGCAAGGCACCAGCTGGACCGGATCAGCTTGTCGGCGCGGCTGGAGAACACGGGTCCTCCTGGCCCCGAGTGCTTTGGCCCGCGCATCATGAACGAGCCATCCGTGAAGAACTTCCAGCTGGCAAGGGGCACCAAGAGCTACAATGGTAGCACCAAGCCGGAGGATTGGCTCAATGACTATGTCACCGCGGTTCATATCGCGAACGGCAACCGGAGATGGGCGGTGCGGTACGTTCCACAGATGCTAGAGGGTCCAGCTCGCACTTGGCTCAACAACCTGCCCAAGAACAGCATCAATTGTTGGCTAGATTTCTCGGAGGCCTTCATCAGCAACTTCACCAGCACGTACAAGAGGCCGAATAGGCCACAGCAGATGTCCGCTTGCAGGCAGCGGGAAGACGAGACGGACCGCGAGTACCTTACTCGGTGGAGCACATTGCGGAACACCTGTGAAGGTGTGAATGAAGCCCAGGCCATCACTTGGTTTGCGCAGGGTTGCAGACATGGCAGCATGCTGTGGCAAAGGTTGCAGAGGGAGATGCCAAACACTCTGGCGGAGACCATCAAGATTGCGGATCAGTACGCACTCGGTGATCCTACCCAGACCCTGATGGATTCCTCCGAGCCGAAAAGAAACTTCAACAGCAACAAGCGCAACGAGTTCCGCAACAAGCGTAGGGGTGACCGAATAGATATTCGGTACGACCCCGAGGAGGTGAATGCAGTGGCTGTTGGAGCTGGGGGCAGCCAAAGGCAAAAACCTGCTGGAGCCTACGGGCAGAACCAGAACCAGGGCTAAGGCAACAAGAAACCATTTCGCGCTCCTCAGTCGGGTAGCGGCAACTCGGAGCAGACTAGGAAGTTCGTCTTCGACGACATGAGGGATGGCCCGTGCAGCTTCCATACTCAGCACCCCTCAAGGCCTGCTAACCACACTACCCGACAGTGTGTCACATCCCAATTTTGGAATACATGTTAACATAGTGGTTTTGCTAATTGCTTGACTAATAAACCTTGGTTGTGTTTGTTTGTGTTTGTTTAAGTGCAACTAAACAAACTAATTATATAAACTTGCAAACTTAAAAGGATAGCAAAGCAGTGAACTAAAAATATTCAACATATTGTTCCAGGGATAAAAATATTCAACATATTGTTCCAATGACTTTGGCAATATTTTCTAAAGTAAATATTGATCAAAGAGTTTTCCAAAAACATCTTATGAAGCTCATACTTGTTGAATATTATTTCCAAGACACAAATTAAGAAAAAGGAAACACTAATAAGTTTCCCTAAAAGATTATCAGAAAAAGAGGCATTCTTAAATGCTTCACCAAAATCTTATCAAATGTTTTTCCAACCTTGCAAGCTTAAAAACAAAAGTATTAGAGAGCATTAACTTGCTATCTCTAGTCACATAAATATTTTGGCAAAGCATTGCTAAAGAAAAGCCAAGTGCTTTATTAAATAGAAATTCCAATATTTCCAGAAACAGAAAACTCAAACAAGTTACTTCTGGAAACTTTCATCAAATGATCTGAAATTCATACCATTGCTTCCTTATATCAAATAAGGAACACACACAAGAGGAGACCAAGAATTGAATCCATTAAAGCCCTGAAAACATGAATTTTCTCCACAGCAACAATTGGGATTTTGAACAAGTTTGTTCTACAAACTTTTTCCAAATGCCATGAAATAAATACCACATGCTCTATATCATAAATAAGGATGAAAACCAAAAGGGCACAAGTTTTTGAATAATTTAAGTTGTCAAAAAACCCTGTTTTCTTGACAGCACCTTTTTGAAATTTGAACAAGTTTGTTCTATGAAGTAACTCTAAATGACTTGAATTTTCTACCACATAAGGAACACATCAAATAAGGAATGTGTGCCAAAAATTATCATTTTTGGAAGCTCCTAAGTAGGTTAATAAATCCAATGTCCATTTATGTCAGAATTCAAATTTTAACAACTTTGAACTACCAAGTTTATTCAATTGAGCCAATTTTCACATATGTTGTGTATCTATACTAATAAGAATTTTGGGCAGAAGGATTTCAAATTATGACTTTGTTTGCTTAGGGAAAACATCCTTTTTCAGAGAGTACAGGGACCTACTTGTAAATTCCAAGGACCTAGATGTAATCCTAGTCACACATGTCCTTCTTCTTCCTGTAGATGATGCAATGGAGGGCATGGCTGCCCATGCTTTCCATGCCTTCGAGTAGAAGCCTTCCTGGTAGATAAATACCCCCCCATGTGGCCTCTACCTACCCTCTCTCTCTGTGCATTTTCTTTTTACCCAAACCCTAGGCCGAAACACCTCGCCGTCGAATTGGCCACTGCGGAGCTCGCCGCCGGCAGCCGTGTGCGCCATCAGCTCCGCCTTGACGTGCTGACCCTTGCTGCTGAAGGAATCATGGCGATTCGACTCGAGGAGGCCGCGCCATCCCGTTCCCTTCTCCGACCCCGACGGGCTCCGGCGAGGCATTCCGGCCGCCACGACCCTTCCCCGACCTCATCGACCAACCACGCACGTTTAGGGTGAGCATGCGAACGTCCCCGACCCCTTTTCCCCCTCCCTCTCCCTCTAGATCGACGCCGTGTCGTGGCCGCGGTCCGGCCGCCGCCGCGCGCCGTCGCCGGCTCCTTTCCGGCCGCTCCCGGGAAGCGAGGCCACCCCTAGGAGGTTCCCCTCATCGTATGAAACGCACGGATGCCTTTTAATCGAAATATGGTGCACGGATTCGCCGGTTAGCAGCTCGCCGGAGCTCTCCCGCCGGCGGGATGAGGTCACGCCCGCGTCAGCGTGGCTTTGCCGCGCGTGGGAGATTGAACCTGCCCGTGGGGCCGCGCACCTGCCGCGTGGCTGCCGCGTGGCCGCTGGCCCGCTCGTCAGCCTGAGTGGGTAGATCTGCTCGCGGTAGCAGTAGATCCAGGCCGGCCCAAATAGCAGATCTGGCCCAGTCTGGGTTGTTTTTCCATTTATTTTTCACAGAATGGTACAAGTTTGCTTTTGGTCCTAAAAGGCAACTTAAAATATGAATTTGACCAAACTAAAATTTACAGTGGTACCTCAACTAATTCTAAACCATCTCCAAGTTGTAGATCTACATTTGGATGGATACATTTGAAATGAAAAATGTTTTGGTAACAGCTACCAGAAACACCAAAATGAGCACCATTTTTATTTTACAACTCTAAATGAAGTGAGGCCAATTGCATTGGAAAGCCCTTGAAATTTCCTAACTGAAGAATTTAACCTCGTTTCCAAATTCATTGTATTTTTGAAATGGCATGAAATTTGGTAAAACACCAGAGAGCACTTTGGTGATTTTTACAAATTAATTAAAGATGAATTTTGATGCAAACTCACTTGGATGGTCTTGTATATGTTTAGGACTATCCAAACCTAGAAGGGTTTAATTTTTAGAGCATCCTATAAAATTTGGTGGACAGATCCTTGTTTTGCTTATTTCTGCCATTTTGGCATTTTAAGTAATTAAATTGTGTGAGTTATTTTTGTGTTTCCATATTGTTTTCTAGCATGTACAAGTTGTGTGAACTTGTTTTCTAAGTGTTACTTAGCTATTTTAGCATGTTAGATTGTGTGGACTTGAGTGGAGAAGGAATATGATATTTGTTAGTAGCATATGTTTATCTCTAGTTAATATTTTGCATAGGGATTTTGGGTGATGAAGTGGTGTGCAAATACTTGGATTTGTTGATTGTATCCAGTACCATATTGGTACTGATTTTGTGTTGTTATCACCTCTGCTATGTTGCATTTGAGTTGGTAGAAAAGCATGAGTAGCTTAATCATTACTATGAGGATGTTTGGAAAAATTCCCTCATGTGGGGAATTTTTGGTATTAATATTTGTGGTTTTGTGACCACATATTTTTGGGTTGTATCCATAGGTCCAGTAGCATTTTGATAAGTTTGTTATGAGTACTTGACCCCTAAAGTTTTCACTTGTGTGAAAACAATAACATGAGTAGCAGTGCCTTGCTTATTTAAGCACCCTATTATTTTCTGCTAGTATTGTTATTGCACTAGAAGCTTGTTTAGTCTTTTGTTAAATTTTTAGCAAGTGGACCAGAGGCATTGTGACCTCTTAATGCTTTGATATGCTAGTGGAACACCCACTGGTTTCATTGCATTTTTGGTGGAAACATTATTTCCCCCACACTAGATGTGTTTCTTTTATATATGTTTTGAGTAGATCTTTAAATGCTTTTTAGGCTTATTGCTAGATTAATTCTCATGAAACTAGTACCATTTAGGTACTGTTATTTTGGTTATAGAACCTCTAAATGCTTGGTGCTTGTTTTTGAAATAGGTTTAAAATAGAAATGCTTAAGGACTAGATTTCACACTAGGATATTCATGTATGCTTTTTGTCTTGTTTTCCCTTAGGGAAAAATATGAATCTTTGGTGTGGAAACCAGAGGATGGAATGTCCTTGTGGCATTATTATCTTAGGGTTTTCACCTCTGATAGGTTTCCTCTTAAGTAGCATAAAAGCATGAGTAACACTGGGATGACTAGGAATTAATCTACTCACATGTGTAGCATTTTAAGCATAGTTTTTCCTTGTTTCCTAGCTATGCTTTTTATGTTATTTTGTGGAGTCCAGTAGCAATTATGGTACTGGTTAGAGGAGGATTTTTGCCTCTACTAGCTTGCACACTTGTGCATAAAATTAACTAGTGTAGCCTAAACTAGTCTAGTATTTTTCCTAAATTTTCTACTAGTATGAGTAGGAGTTTTTGGATGCTTGTTTGTTTGTTTTGAGCACTTTTATAAAAGTGACCAGAGGCTTATTAACCTCTTGGTGAGCATATTTGCTAGTGGAACACCCACTGGTATGTTTGCCTCATGGTGGAAAAATAGGTTTGACTTGTTGTCATGAGCTTATTTCACCACTTGAGTAATTTAGCAAATTATGTGTGCTAGCCATAGAGATTGTTGTGGGAATTTTTAGACATCAAAATGTGTTTTATGTGACACCCTACTGTCTAGTAACATGTGCTTTACCCCACTGGTCCATGGTGTTCTTAACTAAAAATCATTGAATTGGCCACACATAAACACTAGGAAAAAAGCAGACTTTTCAACTATAGTTTTTATGCCAATTTTTCCTAAGGGAAAAATTGAGAACTTGGGTGGTACTTCTTGAGTGCTTGCTGTATGTATTACTTGTAGCCTTGTTTGTCTTGTTTGGTTCTGATTGTGTGTCCTTTATTCTCTTTTTACGACGTTAGAAAAACGAAGAGGAAGGAAGTGTCGGGAAGCTCTGTTTCAAGTTCCAGTCACTCCAACAACCAGGGACACAAAGAGATACCAGGCAAGCATCCTGATTGCTTGCTGATACAATACTTACCATTAAATATCATGCATGTTTTACTCTGAAGTTTTACAAAAACTTGGTTGTCAAAACTATTTTTGAGGTGGAATTTACTACTATACTATATTATAGGTTACTATCATGCCATTAGTTAAACTTGGTAATACCAAGCCCATAAGCCACCCTATGGTATTTATTACCATCAAATATATTAGTCCCTAAGTGGACACCCTAAAATTGTGATTCTACGAAACAAAGGCTTTACGGAAAAACCCGGAGAAAAGGCGGATCCTTGTTCTCCGGAGGAATGTGGAAGTGGTCATTTTTGAGAAGGTGGTGTTTTCAAAAATGACACATAACCTAGTCTTCGCCGGACAACCTTTACCGTACTGCCACCCTACCCCAACATGGGCACGGGGCTTAACTTGAAGTTTGTTCTTATTAGTGTGTGCTATCTCAATCGCTATAAGGGACGTCGTACCCTCGAACCGAATGTCGTCAAAACTCCCAATGTTGAGGCATATAAAGTGTGGGATTAATTTTCCCTCCGGATGCATCGGTTGAGTCTCCTGTCATGGCGATGTGCGACATGGTGCCGAGGAGATTAAAACTGAGAGATAGGCATATCTAGCTTGAACATAGTGGATGGTTATGATCATATACCTGATGTTTACATACTGTTGTTACAGTCCGTGGTGTTCACGGGAGGTGTACTGGATCTGGTGGATGTGTACACCTCTGCAGAGTATAACTTTTTCGAAGAAGCCGCGTCCTCGGATATGGACAGTTGAATGGCCATGTAGCTAGCATTGTGTCAATGTTTTCAAAAAGGAGTTTTGAAAGGGAAATTTTGGAAAGGAAGTGTTGAACTTGTGAAGTTCGGAAAGGAATGGAAACTTATACCGTGGAGGTATCAGTGATGATGAAAAGCCAGATGATGTTATACAAAACAAAATGTTTTGCAAAGAAAACCTTTTCTACTCTAAGCAAGAATTCTGGAAACTGATTCCAAGAGTTTTGCAAGAGAAAATGTTCTTTAACAAAGCTTTACAAAACCTCTTGTACATGTGATATCTACAAGAGAAATAAAACTATATTATTTTCTTCTGAAGTATCTTCTTCAACGAAGATACAGATAAACCTGACTGCAACTGTGGTGTCATCATATATGAACACCATCGATAGTGAACCATATTTATAGCCTACCTATTCCACCATATAAGCATACTTGCATGTTGGTAAGTGACATGATGGATGTCTTGCTGAGTACATTCAAATGTACTCATTATGGTTTCGCCCCTGGTATCTACTTATCAGAGTTTGAGAAGGAGCCTCCAAAGGAGATCTACGAAGAGAAGTACGGAGTTGACGGCTTTGCGAACTAGGATCGTCTCCGGGTCAGCAGCCTGTAGGTTAAGGCGTGACTTGGGCTCAGCTACGTTGTGTTTTAATTGTCTTCCGCTGTGTTTGTTAAGTTGCCTGCCTTCGTGGCAGATGCTTTAGACTTGATCATGTGATCATTTGTGTAATACCTTTATGTATTCGTGTAATGGATGATGTATATCTGTGTGCCAACTGTGTATGTTGTTCACGACTGATCTTTCTGGGATCGTGAATGTATGCATACGTAGGGTTTCAGACTGCCGGTCTGGGGTCCTTACAGAGTTGGTATCAGAGCCATCCTGACCTTAGGAGACCTTAGTTAGCATGGACGTCAGATAGGAAAGAAAAGTATTTTGAGTAAAAAAAAAAAAAAAAAAACTAATTACAATCTAAATTATTTTTATCTAGGGGAATTTTAGTATATTTTCCCTCCTTTGTATCTTTTCAAAAGATTCTAAATGCATATCAAGGGCGTCCTTGAACAGTGGTTCGAAGGGCGGGCCTTACAGAGTTAGTATCTCTCTCGGTTAAGAGTTTATTTCTTACTTGTTTGCAACTGCTCCGCTCTGTTTTTGAAACATCTCTCGTCTTTGAAGTTTTCTGTCCAGAAAATAGTTGGAGTTTCAAAAACAGATTGTTGCATAAAGTTTTATCAAAACTTTACTTCTAGTATCTTGTTTCTATCCAAAAAACTTTTATACTTGCCGTTGTCCCGAGAAGACCAAAATAATTGCCTAGCTCTACAGTGATGATGGTCAGAAGTAGATATAGTTCTTCAGCCACTTCTAGGATTTTGGATCAGTCTAGTTTGGAGTAATTTAGCGATTACCCCATGAGTCGCCTTCCCCGACGTAGCCCCAATGGAGCCTTGCTTGTGTGTTTTGGCTTGTTTATGTGTGTCCGTAGGACTGTGTGCTATTGTGTGGTATAGAATTTGGTTCATCTAGGCTTCTATATGTTTGTGGGGTGCTCAATATTTGCATGTTTGTGCTTGCCCCGCTCTTGTTTTTGAATCACCTCGTGTTAAATTTTTGCAAGCAAAAATGTTTGTATAGTATTCAAAAACAAGAATTTGTTGCTTAGACTTATACTTGTTTTCGCTTCATAATGCGACCCGTCGTGAACCACCACCAATTCCCCACCATTAATGAAAGCACCATTGGACCTAAATAGAGGACCATCAAGCCACACGAGCTGATAGCATTGCTACCAGTGATGCACTCCAACAAATAAAGCTCCAACAACGACAATCCTCAAAGAAGAAAGGGCGTGAAGAAAACAAATCAATACTGACCTAAACCTCTATGTTTTGTCTGTTTGCAAAAGAAGTCTTCACATGCCATGATGCGCAATTCCCTAAAAAGCCAATCAAAAGAGCACAATTCAATATTCGGCGTATGACGCTAGTTGTATCTTGTCGGACAAACATTATTAAATAGAAAGTTAACAAGACTAACATGCTTTGCCAATCTTAGGTTGACACCTAACCAAAGCATGAAAACTACTGACAACTCTTTCTAAACCAAGAAATTAAGTGATTTAAGACACCTTTTAATCTAGTTGGTAAAAAGGAGAAGTCACGAGAAAATAAAATGATGACCTATTCGTTTACTAGTTAATAGGATATCATGTGTATCTACTTTGGAAACCAAATCGTAGTAGACATTGTAGGTACTATGAAATTCGGGGTTTAGAAATTAAGTGAACGATGAAATGTTTATGATAGACCTAGAAAACAACAGTTTTCCTGTTTTTGTTTCTTTGTGTGCTCTTGATTGAAATAAATTTGTGTTTTATTCAATCTTGCTTCCTAACTTATATGGAGTTGTTAGGACTTGTGATTATGTTGTTTTCTTACAAGAAACCTACCCTAGAAAGTGTGTGCATGATTGAAAACTCGAATAAAAATGAATAGCATTTGTTACCTTCTAGTTTATTATTTGGATTGTTGAGTGGGCAAATCCTCGTAGATTTGTTGTACCTAGATTTTTGTTATGGTTATGATAGATCCAGTACCATTTTGGTGCTGTTATTTATATGTTGTTATCTTCATTAGCTTGCATGTCTCTTAATAGTAAAGCATGTGTAAGCATTGCTATCATTATGCACTAGTATTGTTTCACTAGATTAAATAGCCTTATATTTTATCTTGTGTGCAAAGTTTTTCATGAGTAACCAGAGGTTTAGTGCCTATTTTTACTTGGTATTAGTGGGCCATAGCCCACTGGTCCCATTGCATTTTAGCTTGAGGATAAAAATCCCCAACCATACACCTGTGTGAAAATAGCATGTTTCACTATGTGATTGATTTCTATTTTCCACCATGGAAAATATAATTGTTTGTTCTCACCTATGAAAGTGAGAAGTTTATCTCTTATTAGTAAAGACTAATATGTTTAGGTGTGATCCTTTTGTTAACATAATATTCCTTAGGGGTATCATGTTAAGAAATGTTTCACTATCGTGTGCTGAAATTAAATTGTTCGCAAATAAAATAAATTCCTCTTGATTGGTAGATTGTTTGTGAATGTTTTTAAATTGAGTGTATGGATTTTTGAGAAGTTTTAGATAACTTTTCATTACTTGCATAGCTACTGGTTGTGTGAGTTATACCTTGCTTGTTTGCTAGTAATTGGTTAAAGAAAACAGAAATTGCTAGAAGAAAATTTCTGCATGATTAATAGTTGTATCATGGGATTGTTTTGATGTTTGTGCTTACTAACATGAGTAAGTTTTGTGTACTGTTATTAGGTACATTTATATTCATGACTTGCTTGTTTAAGTTTAAACATCATGATAGCATTGTTTGCTTCTCTAGACTGAAACTAGTTCACCACTAGAAAATGGTGATTTTTGCTCTAGTATTACCTCTTTTTATTTTTTATGAGTATATGTGTTGATATAGCATGTTAAGAAGTTATTACTTCTGTTATCATGCCATGAATTATTTAGTTTCATGTTCTATGGTTATAGGATATGATTATCTCTTATAGCATGCTGGTGTAGATTTTTCATACTAGTGTGTGATTTGTGCAGACCTTTTTATATGCCTGTGTAATAGAAGTTTTACCTTGTGTAAAGATGGTGTTTTAGAGTATCTTTATGATTGAATTCATTGGGTCTTAGCTACTGGTTGTTTGCTAATTTTTCATGATTGATGAATTCCAAAACCTCAAATAAACAATAACCTAGTGAATAAATAATCTATTCATCTGTGGTGTTGTTTGCTTGTTTATTGGATTGTGTTTAAATATTTTGCCTTAGCATGAGTTTGTACTTGTGTTATGATTGTGCTTAAGAGTATTTTTATGACACTAAAATATCCAACTAAAATCATGAACATAATAAGTGATAGTTGCTTGTGGTGAGTAATATCCACTGCCGTGGCTATTTGTTCTGTCTGTTTGTTTTACCTTAGCAACCTAACCTTTGCACCCACAAGCTATATTTTTAGCTTCTTATATACCTTATTATGAGAGTGGTAGACCACTCCATATGTGTTATGTAAGATGTGGGATTTAGCTAAGAACTCATGTAAAAATTGACGGTATTTTTCCAGGTAGTTCTGCACTAACCTTAATTTTTGTTCAAACTAAGAAACAAAATTTTTGGACCTAAAACAAGTACTGGTGTACCTCTTTTAAAAGTAAATTTGCTAATTTAGGGATGTACCCCACCTCCCAAGAAAAGTCAAAGGGGGGAAGCACCTGCACTCCAACACTAACATTGTGTTTGTTGGCCCTCCCTTAGTCCTCGCTTGTGAATCTCGGGGACGAGATTCTTTTTAAGGGGGGAAGACCTGTCACATCCCAATTTTGGAATACATGTTAACATAGTGGTTTTGCTAATTGCTTGACTAATAAACCTTGGTTGTGTTTGTTTGTGTTTGTTTAAGTGCAACTAAACAAACTAATTATATAAACTTGCAAACTTAAAAGGATAGCAAAGCAGTGAACTAAAAATATTCAACATATTGTTCCAGGGATAAAAATATTCAACATATTGTTCCAATGACTTTGGCAATATTTTCTAAAGTAAATATTGATCAAAGAGTTTTCCAAAAACATCTTATGAAGCTCATACTTGTTGAATATTATTTCCAAGACACAAATTAAGAAAAAGGAAACACTAATAAGTTTCCCTAAAAGATTATCAGAAAAAGAGGCATTCTTAAATGCTTCACCAAAATCTTATCAAATGTTTTTCCAACCTTGCAAGCTTAAAAACAAAAGTATTAGAGAGCATTAACTTGCTATCTCTAGTCACATAAATATTTTGGCAAAGCATTGCTAAAGAAAAGCCAAGTGCTTTATTAAATAGAAATTCCAATATTTCCAGAAACAGAAAACTCAAACAAGTTACTTCTGGAAACTTTCATCAAATGATCTGAAATTCATACCATTGCTTCCTTATATCAAATAAGGAACACACACAAGAGGAGACCAAGAATTGAATCCATTAAAGCCCTGAAAACATGAATTTTCTCCACAGCAACAATTGGGATTTTGAACAAGTTTGTTCTACAAACTTTTTCCAAATGCCATGAAATAAATACCACATGCTCTATATCATAAATAAGGATGAAAACCAAAAGGGCACAAGTTTTTGAATAATTTAAGTTGTCAAAAAACCCTGTTTTCTTGACAGCACCTTTTTGAAATTTGAACAAGTTTGTTCTATGAAGTAACTCTAAATGACTTGAATTTTCTACCACATAAGGAACACATCAAATAAGGAATGTGTGCCAAAAATTATCATTTTTGGAAGCTCCTAAGTAGGTTAATAAATCCAATGTCCATTTATGTCAGAATTCAAATTTTAACAACTTTGAACTACCAAGTTTATCAATTGAGCCAATTTTCACATATGTTGTGTATCTATACTAATAAGAATTTTGGGCAGAAGGATTTCAAATTATGACTTTGTTTGCTTAGGGAAAACATCCTTTTTCAGAGAGTACAGGGACCTACTTGTAAATTCCAAGGACCTAGATGTAATCCTAGTCACACATGTCCTTCTTCTTCCTGTAGATGATGCAATGGAGGGCATGGCTGCCCATGCTTTCCATGCCTTCGAGTAGAAGCCTTCCTGGTAGATAAATACCCCCCCATGTGGCCTCTACCTACCCTCTCTCTCTGTGCATTTTCTTTTTACCCAAACCCTAGGCCGAAACACCTCGCCGTCGAATTGGCCACTGCGGAGCTCGCCGCCGGCAGCCGTGTGCGCCATCAGCTCCGCCTTGACGTGCTGACCCTTGCTGCTGAAGGAATCATGGCGATTCGACTCGAGGAGGCCGCGCCATCCCGTTCCCTTCTCCGACCCCGACGGGCTCCGGCGAGGCATTCCGGCCGCCACGACCCTTCCCCGACCTCATCGACCAACCACGCACGTTTAGGGTGAGCATGCGAACGTCCCCGACCCCTTTTCCCCCTCCCTCTCCCTCTAGATCGACGCCGTGTCGTGGCCGCGGTCCGGCCGCCGCCGCGCGCCGTCGCCGGCTCCTTTCCGGCCGCTCCCGGGAAGCGAGGCCACCCCTAGGAGGTTCCCCTCATCGTATGAAACGCACGGATGCCTTTTAATCGAAATATGGTGCACGGATTCGCCGGTTAGCAGCTCGCCGGAGCTCTCCCGCCGGCGGGATGAGGTCACGCCCGCGTCAGCGTGGCTTTGCCGCGCGTGGGAGATTGAACCTGCCCGTGGGGCCGCGCACCTGCCGCGTGGCTGCCGCGTGGCCGCTGGCCCGCTCGTCAGCCTGAGTGGGTAGATCTGCTCGCGGTAGCAGTAGATCCAGGCCGGCCCAAATAGCAGATCTGGCCCAGTCTGGGTTGTTTTTCCATTTATTTTTCACAGAATGGTACAAGTTTGCTTTTGGTCCTAAAAGGCAACTTAAAATATGAATTTGACCAAACTAAAATTTACAGTGGTACCTCAACTAATTCTAAACCATCTCCAAGTTGTAGATCTACATTTGGATGGATACATTTGAAATGAAAAATGTTTTGGTAACAGCTACCAGAAACACCAAAATGAGCACCATTTTTATTTTACAACTCTAAATGAAGTGAGGCCAATTGCATTGGAAAGCCCTTGAAATTTCCTAACTGAAGAATTTAACCTCGTTTCCAAATTCATTGTATTTTTGAAATGGCATGAAATTTGGTAAAACACCAGAGAGCACTTTGGTGATTTTTACAAATTAATTAAAGATGAATTTTGATGCAAACTCACTTGGATGGTCTTGTATATGTTTAGGACTATCCAAACCTAGAAGGGTTTAATTTTTAGAGCATCCTATAAAATTTGGTGGACAGATCCTTGTTTTGCTTATTTCTGCCATTTTGGCATTTTTAGATAATTAAATTGTGTGATTATATTTTTGTGTTGCAATATTGTTTTCTAGCATGTAAAAGTTGTGTGAACTTGTTTTCTAAGGTGTACTTAGCTATTTTAGCATGTTAGAATGTGTGACTTGAGTGGATAAGAATAGGATTTTCTGAGAATTAGCATATGATTATTCTCTAGTTAATATTTGCATAGTAATTTTGAGTGATACAATTATGTGCAAACACTTGAATTTGTTGATTGGATCCAGTACCATATTGGTACTGATTTTGTGTTGTTATCACCTCTGCTATGTTGCATTTGAGTTGGTAGAAAAGCATGAGTAGCTTAATCATTACTATGAGGATGTTTGGAAAAATTCCCTCATGTGGGGAATTTTTGGTATTAATATTTGTGGTTTTGTGACCACATATTTTTGGGTTGTATCCATAGGTCCAGTAGCATTTTGATAAGTTTGTTATGAGTACTTGACCCCTAAAGTTTTCACTTGTGTGAAAACAATAACATGAGTAGCAGTGCCTTGCTTATTTAAGCACCCTATTATTTTCTGCTAGTATTGTTATTGCACTAGAAGCTTGTTTAGTCTTTTGTTAAATTTTTAGCAAGTGGACCAGAGGCATTGTGACCTCTTAATGCTTTGATATGCTAGTGGAACACCCACTGGTTTCATTGCATTTTTGGTGGAAACATTATTTCCCCCACACTAGATGTGTTTCTTTTATATATGTTTTGAGTAGATCTTTAAATGCTTTTTAGGCTTATTGCTAGATTAATTCTCATGAAACTAGTACCATTTAGGTACTGTTATTTTGGTTATAGAACCTCTAAATGCTTGGTGCTTGTTTTTGAAATAGGTTTAAAATAGAAATGCTTAAGGACTAGATTTCACACTAGGATATTCATGTATGCTTTTTGTCTTGTTTTCCCTAGGGAAAAATATGAATCTTTGGTGTGGAAACCAGAGGATGGAATGTCCTTGTGGCATTATTATCTTAGGGTTTTCACCTCTGATAGGTTTCCTCTTAAGTAGCATAAAAGCATGAGTAACACTGGGATGACTAGGAATTAATCTACTCACATGTGTAGCATTTTAAGCATAGTTTTTCCTTGTTTCCTAGCTATGCTTTTTATGTTATTTTGTGGAGTCCAGTAGCAATTATGGTACTGGTTAGAGGAGGATTTTTGCCTCTACTAGCTTGCACACTTGTGCATAAAATTAACTAGTGTAGCCTAAACTAGTCTAGTATTTTTCCTAAATTTTCTACTAGTATGAGTAGGAGTTTTTGGATGCTTGTTTGTTTGTTTTGAGCACTTTTATAAAAGTGACCAGAGGCTTATTAACCTCTTGGTGAGCATATTTGCTAGTGGAACACCCACTGGTATGTTTGCCTCATGGTGGAAAAATAGGTTTGACTTGTTGTCATGAGCTTATTTCACCACTTGAGTAATTTAGCAAATTATGTGTGCTAGCCATAGAGATTGTTGTGGGAAGTTTTTAGACATCAAAATGTGTTTTATGTGACACCCTACTGTCTAGTAACATGTGCTTTACCCCACTGGTCCATGGTGTTCTTAACTAAAAATCATTGAATTGGCCACACATAAACACTAGGAAAAAAGCAGACTTTTCAACTATAGTTTTTATGCCAATTTTTCCTAAGGGAAAAATTGAGAACTTGGGTGGTACTTCTTGAGTGCTTGCTGTATGTATTACTTGTAGCCTTGTTTGTCTTGTTTGGTTCTGATTGTGTGTCCTTTATTCTCTTTTTACGACGTTAGAAAAACGAAGAGGAAGGAAGTGTCGGGAAGCTCTGTTTCAAGTTCCAGTCACTCCAACAACCAGGGACACAAAGAGATACCAGGCAAGCATCCTGATTGCTTGCTGATACAATACTTACCATTAAATATCATGCATGTTTTACTTCTGAAGTTTTACCAAAAACTTGGTTGTCAAAACTATTTTTGAGGTGGAATTTACTACTATACTATATTATAGGTTACTATCATGCCATTAGTTAAACTTGGTAATACCAAGCCCATAAGCCACCCTATGGTATTTATTACCATCAAATATATTAGTCCCTAAGTGGACACCCTAAAATTGTGATTCTACGAAACAAAGGCTTTACGGAAAAACCCGGAGAAAAGGCGGATCCTTGTTCTCCGGAGGAATGTGGAAGTGGTCATTTTTGAGAAGGTGGTGTTTTCAAAAATGACACATAACCTAGTCTTCGCCGGACAACCTTTACCGTACTGCCACCCTACCCCAACATGGGCACGGGGCTTAACTTGAAGTTTGTTCTTATTAGTGTGTGCTATCTCAATCGCTATAAGGGACGTCGTACCCTCGAACCGAATGTCGTCAAAACTCCCAATGTTGAGGCATATAAAGTGTGGGATTAATTTTCCCTCCGGATGCATCGGTTGAGTCTCCTGTCATGGCGATGTGCGACATGGTGCCGAGGAGATTAAAACTGAGAGATAGGCATATTCTAGCTTGAACATAGTGGATGGTTATGATCATATACCTGATGTTTACATACTGTTGTTACAGTCCGTGGTGTTTCACGGGAGGTGTACTGGATCTGGTGGATGTGTACACCTCTGCAGAGTATAACTTTTTCGAAGAAGCCGCGTCCTCGGATATGGACAGTTGAATGGCCATGTAGCTAGCATTGTGTCAATGTTTTCAAAAAGGAAGTTTTGAAAGGGAAATTTTGGAAAGGAAGTGTTGAACTTGTGAAGTTCGGAAAGGAATGGAAACTTATACCGTGGAGGTATCAGTGATGATGAAAAGCCAGATGATGTTATACAAAACAAAATGTTTTGCAAAGAAAACCTTTTCTACTCTAAGCAAGAATTCTGGAAACTGATTCCAAGAAGTTTTGCAAAGAGAAAATGTTCTTTAACAAAGCTTTACAAAACCTCTTGTACATGTGATATCTACAAGAGAAATAAAACTATATTATTTTCTTCTGAAGTATCTTCTTCAACGAAGATACAGATAAACCTGACTGCAACTGTGGTGTCATCATATATGAACACCATCGATAGTGAACCATATTTATAGCCTACCTATTCCACCATATAAGCATACTTGCATGTTGGTAAGTGAAATGATGGATGTCTTGCTGAGTACATTCAAATGTACTCATTATGGTTTCGCCCCTGGTATCTACTTATCAGAGTTGGAGAAGGAGCCTCCAAAGGATATCTACGAAGGGAAGTACGGAGTTGACGGCTTTGCAAACTAGGATCGTCTCCGGGTCAGCAGCCTGTAGGTTAAGGCGTGACATGGGCTCAGCTACGTTATGTTTTTATTTGTCTTCCGCTGTGTTTGTTAAGTTGCCTGCCCTGCGTGGCAGATGTTTTAGACTTGATCATGTGATCATTTGTGTAATACCTTTATGTATTCGTGTAATGGATGATGTATATCTGTGTGCCAACTGTGTATGTTGTTCACGACTGATCTTTCTGGGATCGTGAATGTATGCATACGTAGGGTTTCAGACTGCCGGTCTGGGGTCCTTACACAGTGCGAGTGGTGGGATCTGATCAGGAATGAAGGCTTGCCTCGTCCTCCTCCTCTGCCAGCTGCAAACGCCAATGTGCAGCCTGCTCGCGCACCCGCAGCTCGGCCTCCAGTGTTCCCGAGAAGAGAAAACGTGAACCAAGTGGCTTTAGGAGCCAACCGTCACTTCAACAATGAGGGCTACCGCAACAACAACAACAACAACTACAACCGCAACAACAATAGAGGCAACAACAACTATCAGGGCAACAACAACGGCAACAATGAGGGCGGAGGCCGCAACCAGTACCAAGAACACCATGAGAGCTACATGATCTTCACTTCTGAGCCCGTCGACAAGCAATCACAGCACAGGCGTGCCATGGAGGTCAATGCCGTGATCCCTGCCGTTCCTCACTATATGCATTCGTGCAACCAAGAGATCAAGTGGTCCCGAGTAGATCATCCCAAGGTGATTCCCAACCCGGGTAGTTATGCTTTGGTGGTGGATCCTACCTTCTTGGGTCCCGAGAAGAATGTGAGGTTCAGCAAGGTGCTGATCGACAACGGCGGCAGCATCAACATTGTGTACAGAGACACACTCGAGAAGCTTGGGCTGGCCGAGAACATGCTGCTACCCAACAAGACCACTTTCCATGACATTGTGCCGGGAGTCTCGTGCAATCCGATTGGCCGAGTGTGGATAGATGTGCTATTCGGCACCAGGGAGAACTACCGCACAGAGAGCCTGCAGTTCGAGGTGGTTGATCATCAGAGCCCCTATCACGCTCTACTCGGCAGGCCTCCTCTGAGCACGTTCATGGCCTCTACCCACACGGCATATCTGAAGATGAAGATCCCTGGTCCCAATGGCGTGATTACCATCTCTGGTGATTACAAGAAGTCCATGGAATGTGCCTCTGCTGGTTCTCAGTTGGCGGAGTCCATGGTGATTGCTGCCGAGAAGAAAAAGATGTACGAGGTGGTGGCTATGGCGCAATCCGCGCAAGCTGGTGAGCAGGGCGTGCCGAGTACCCAGCACGGGACCGCGTTCCAGGCATCCCAAGAGACAAAGAAGGTCCAGGTCGACCCTGAGTTCCCCGACCGCGTAGCCATCATTGGCTCCGGGTTGGCGGAGAAATAGGAAAGCGAGCTCATCCACTTCCTCCGTGAGAATCGGGACGTGTTCGCCTGGTCCAATGAAGATCTACCAGGAGTCCCGAGGGAGTTGGTTGAGCACTCGTTACATGTGCGTCCTGACGCCAAACCAGTGAAGCAGGCTATGCGCCGCTTCGGAGATGAGAGAAGGAAGGCCATTGGTGACCAGATCACCAAGTTGCTAATAAGCAATTTCATCATGGAGGTGCTGCATCCGGATTGGCTAGCCAACCCGGTCATGGTCGAGAAGAAGAAGGAGGATCCCAAGGCTGCTACTGCATGGCGCATGTGTGTCGACTACACCGAATTGAACAAGGCATGCCCCAAGGATCCTTTTCCGCTACCTCGCATCGATCAGGTGATCGATTCCACTGCTGGTTGTGAACTGCTGTCTTTCATAGATGCCTACTCTGGTTTCCACCAGATAGCTCTCAATCCTGCTGATCAAATAAAGACTGCCTTCATTACCCCGTACGGGGCTTATTGTTATCGTGTCATGTGTTTCGGGTTGCGGAATGCGGGAGCTACTTATCAGCGGTGCATGTAGAAATGCTTGCACGATCAGCTCGGCAAGAATGTGCAGGTGTACGTAGATGACATTGCCATCAAAACGAATAAAACACAAACTCTGCTTGCCGATCTTGAGGAAACTTTCGCTAACCTGCGCAAGTATAAAATGAAGCTGAACCCGAGTAAATGCACCTTTGGCGTCCCGGCTGGCAAGCTACTCGGCTTCCTGGTGTCTAGACGGGGCATCGAAGCCAATCCTTCAAAGATAAAAGCTATTGAGAGCATGTCTTTGCCGAGATCCCTGAAAGATGTGCAAAAATTCACTGGTTGCTTGGCATCTCTGAGCCGTTTCCTAGGCCGAATGGGCGAGAAGGCCCTACCTCTGTACCAGCTGATGAAGAAAAGTGACAAGTTTGTCTGGACTCCGCAAGCGGACGTGGCATTCAACGAGCTGAAGGCAATGCTGGCCAGCGCTCCTATCTTGGCTAGTCCGCTACCCAAGGAGCCAATGCTGCTGTACATTGCTGCTACCAATCGAGTGGTCAGCGTGGTGATTGTGGTGGAGCGAGAAGAAGAAGGCAAAAGTGTGCAGCGCCCAGTATACTACCTCAGTGAAGTGTTGTCCACCTCCAAGCAAAACTATCCGCATTACCAGAAGATGACCTACGGCGTGTACCTGGGCGCCAAGAAGCTGAAGCATTATTTCCAAGAGCATCCTATCACTGTTGTGAGCTCTGCTCCCATCTCGGATATCATGGGCTACAAGGAGGCGAGTGGCAGAGTAGCCAAGTGGGCAATTGAGCTGGCCGCGTACGCTCCCGTGTATGCGAGAAGAGAAGCCATCAAGTCTCAGATTCTGGCGGAATTTCTGGTGGACTGGGCTGAGGTGCAATACGAACCTCCTGCTCCAGTTTCCAATTACTGGAAGATGCACTTTGATGGCTCGAAGGTGAAGGAAGGCCTTGGTGCTGGCGTAGTGCTTACGTCACCCAAACGAGATCAGCTCAAGTACGTGCTGCAGATTCATTTCAAGGCGTCCAACAATGTTGCAGAGTACGAGGTCGTGGTGCACGGCTTGCGAGTAGCAAGGGAGGTTGGCGTGTAGCGCATCATATGCTATGGCGATTCAGATCTGGTGGTGCAGCAAGTCTCTGGCACTTGGGATGCTCTGGATGCCAACATGGCATCATACCGCTTCCTGGTACATTCTATGACTGGATTCTTCGAAGGCTGCGAGTTCCAGCATATTCACCGAGCAGAGAACGAAGCAGCAGACGAGCTGCCCAAGTTGGGATCTTCTCGGCAATCCATCCCGGCGGGGGTTGCCTTAGAACACTTGAGGAAGCCATCCATCAAGCCATCTCCCAACTCGGAATCCATATTCGTTCCTTCTCTGCCAAATGAAGAATCCGATCCAATGGAGATTGACTGGGAGAATGCAACAGAGAACCCGGGGACTGCCGCTCTCTACTCGGGGACTGCCGCTCCTTACTCGGGGACTGCCGTTCCCTACTTGGGGACTGCCGTTCCCTACTCGGGGACTGCCATTCCATACTCAGGGACTACCACTCCGTACTCGGGGACTGTTGTCCTTAACCCGGGGACTGTCGCATTCATTGAGGAGGTCCTTGCCAACCGTTCAGGGCTTCAGAGAAGTGCTCCCAACCCTAAAGAGCAGCCAGAGGTGCCTGTCCCAATGGAAGTGGACGAACCAGTGTTTCCTACACGGGAGACACCGAGTTGGGCCATGCCCATATTATCCTTTCTAAAGGACGGCACTCTGCCAGAAGATGAGGTGGTCGCAAGGCAGATTCAGAGAAGATCCAAGGGCTACACTATATTCAGAGATGTGCTGCACAAAAGAAGTGCCACCTGCGTGCTGCAACGTTGTGTGGACCCAGAAGAAGGAGGAGAAATTCTGTTGGAAATACACCAAGGAGAATGCGGGCATCACGCCTCTTCTCGGGCACTGGTCAAGAAAGCTTTTCGGCATGGCTTCTACTGGCTCACAGCTCTGCAGCAAGCTGAAGACATCGTGAGGAAGTGCAATGGCTGCCAGATGTTCGCAAGTAAGATTCACATGCCTGCTTCCGAGTTGAAAACCATTCCCATCACTTGGCCGTTCGCTGTATGGTGCCTGGATATGGTTGGCCCCTTCAAACCGGATAAAGGCAACATGACACACATCTTAGTCATGGTGGACAAGTTCACCAAGTGGATTGAAGTGAAGCCTATTCGGAAGTGCGATGGAGCTACAGCCGTGAAATTCTTAAAGGATGTGATCCTGAGATACGGCTACCCACACAGCATCATCACCGACAATGGCACAAATTTCGCAGAAGGAGCAATGGTGCGGTTCTGCAGAGATAAGCACATACGACTAGATGTTGCATCTGTTGCGCATCCCGCTTCCAATGGGCAAGTGGAAAGAGCAAACGGCATGGTGCTCGCTGGCATAAAGCCAAGGCTGATTGAGCCATTGCTGAAAACACCTGGGTGTTGGCTAGACGAGTTGCCAGCGGTATTGTGGAGTCTAAGGACTACCCCTAACCGGTCAACCGGCTACACGCCATTCTTCTTGGTATACGGGGCTGAGGCCGTGTTGCCAATAGACTTAGAGCATGACTCCCCCCGAGTAACCCTCTATACTGAGGTGGAGGCGAGAGAAGCTCGAGAAGATGACATTGACCTGCTCGAAGAAGCAAGAGAGCTTACTCTGTCACGTTCAGCTATCTACCAGCAAAACCTGCGGCGTTATCATAGCCGAAAGGTGAACCCAAGGGTTTTCCGAGAAGGAGACATGGTCCTCAGGCTTGTGCAACACACAGCCGGGATGCACAAGTTGTCTCCTCCATGGGAAGGGCGCTTCATTGTGAGCAAAGCGCTGCACAATGATGCCTATTATCTCGTGGACATGCGTCCATCACAGGAGAACAGGGCAGATAAAGCTGGAGAGGAATCTAAGCGCCCCTGGAATGTAGCCCTACTTCGTCGCTTTCATTCGTGAGCAAAGATGTGTATGTACTCTCTTATCCGAGTTAAAATTCTACTCTGCAATCTGAAATTGAGCTCGGGGACTGCCCTCGTCCAAACTTGCTCTGTGTGTTTCTACCCGGCTTCACCTTTGTCTACTCGGTTGCTCTGCTTAAAATTTCACGAGTACATCTAGTACTGTGTTTAAACCTACATGCCAACTCTTCGACTCTGCTGCTGTCCGAAACCCGGCTTCATGGCAAGCAAGAGAACAAGCAAAAGGTCAATGGGCACAAGAAAAATTACTAAGGAAAGAAAGGGTGCGGGAACCGAGTAGGATGTCTTTTACTGTTTTTTCTTGTTAAGTCCTTTTCGGCTAAGCGGTGGGCTGCGTTACTATGAGTGTTTCTAAGTGGCTAAGTATTTGCAACTCCAACTTTGAATTCTTGTGACTCGAATACCAAAAAAGCAACAACTTATGGGTAAGAGTTGAGATAAAAAGGAAGAGCGAATAAGAAATGCAACTCGGGGACTTGCATAATAACGCAACTCGGCATCAAGCCAAAGTTGCTCAAATTGACTAAGTTAAATATCAAACGTAAATAAAACTGAGTAGCAAACGACAAGCTTAATTGTTTCGATACATCTGCACCCGGCATCCCGGGGATCTGATAAAAGTTTCGAGGATAAAGTTGCAGGAAGTAATCAAGTAGAGGCAGCATTGTTCTCGGCGTTGGCCTTGGTGGCTTCAGCATCAGCGTTGGCCTTGGTGGCTTCAGCATCAGCGTTGGCCTTGGCAGCTTCAGCTTCAGCGTTGGCCTTAGCAGCGTCAATCTCCGAGTTGGCGGCGTCAGTCGTAGCAGTTTCAGCTTCTGGATCGGTGGCAGCCTGTTCAGAGGTGGCCGTGGCCACCGAGGTGGAGGCCGCAGTCTGAGCGCGGAGTCGCGCCGTGTCGTCGAGAGCCGCACCTGATGAGATGCCGAACTCGAGGGCCGCAGTGTCGATGGTCATCTCCATGCTCTCGGCCTCCTCTTCGCTGTCCGCAACGACCGCGGCCTTCCCCTTCCCGGTCTTGTAGCGCTCACTTTCAAAGCTGCTGAGGCCTTCAGACTCGGTGGCATCCTCGTCTTCATCCTCGTCGTCATCATCGCCCTCCACCTCCGTGTCGGGCTCGGTGACGCCGTCGATGAAGCCCGCGGTGTCCGCGTATTGGGCGATCTCGTACGCAACCGACTGGCGGCGAGCCACGCAGTCGGGATCCGTCTCCCGCTTCGATTTCTGCCTCATCTCGAGAATGACGTTAAGATCAAGGTTTTCATACCAGCTGCAGATGAACACCAGAAGCATGCCAGCACCGGCCCGAGCTCCAGATGCCCGCCATTTCTTCAGCTCGGCCTTCACGCCAGTCAGCTTCTCGGCAAGCCCGCGGATGGTTGGTGGCGCAGTCTCCCGCGGCCAGAACAGGTCATGGAGTTGGAAGGCAGTGCGCACCAGATCGGTGCCCACGCCCCTTAGGCGCTGGAGCTAGACCTGCATGGTTGTGATGCTGTCTTCAATTGACGCCTTGGTATACATAGGCTCGCCCTTCTCGGTGCGAGCAGCTTGGGCCTTTGCCAGGGCAGGCTTGCAAGACGAGTTGAGGTCGGGGAAGATTTCTGAAAGAGCTATCAAAAAGATTAGAGACAGGGGCAGAATAGAGATGAGTCGAGCAGAAGAGAAGCAAAAAGGAAAAAGTGAAGTGCAAAGAAGTGGGCACTTACTATTCAGGTCGTAGATTAGCGCCTGCAGCTTGTTCTTCCATGACTCTTCGTCAGCAACATGCTTTTCTTCTACCTTCCGAAACTGCGCCAGCTGGAGCATGAGATCCGAGTTGCTCTCCTTCAGCGTCTCGCATTCCAGCTCGAGAGTCCTTTGCTTGGCCTTGGCTGCTGCTTCGATCTTCTTCTTCTCGGCCACTGCTTTATCTCTCTCGGTAGCTAGATCAACGGCTTTTTGGAGAGCAGTTCGCAGCTGGACCTGCAACGGTTCCATCTCGGAGAGGTGCCTCTTCTTGAATTCCACCTCAAGGCTTGCAATCTGCTGCTGCACCTCAGCAGGCTTGAGGCAGTCGAGATGTTCCTCGACAAACTTCTTATGGTCTTCTGTGAGAAGCAAAGCAAGGTCAGCAGAGTAGCCAAGATGAAAGCAAGAAAGCAAGCCGAGAAGACATCAACTAACCTTCCAGCTTCTTGATCGTGGCTTGGCCGCTCTCAACAAAGACGCGGCAGTTCTCATGCTCCTCGGCCAGGGCCTTAAATTTGCCTGCAGAGAACGGTCGATTAGAGAAGAAAGCAAAAGCGGGCGTAAACACCAAATGCAGGAACCGCGTAGCTAAAAGCTTACTTTCGACTTCAGAGATCTTGAGGGCGCTATCCATGACCTCCTTCTCCGCCGCCTCGTCGGACTTGCGCTCCAATTCCATGGCCTCAAGACGCCTCCTAGCGATGCTGTGGTTCCATAGCAGCCGCCGATACAGGTTGGTTCTCTTCAGAAGGCTATTCTGAGAGGAAGAAAGAAAAAGAATCAGACAAAGTCGTGAAGATTCGACCCGAGAAGGCGGCAACTCGGTTGAGTACCCGCCTACTCGGCCAGAATCTCGGGGACTGGGTGATGGATAAGAAGAAGGAGAAGGGTAGAAGAGAAGGAAAATGCAACTTGGGACGAATGAGCAAAGCTTACCGCGTAAGTCTGTTCAAGATCCTCTGCGGCCTTGCGATGGACGAACAGCTTGGCGGCGAGCGTGCTCGTATTGGACGAGATAGTCATGGGTTTATAACCCATGTCCGCCTTGTTCCAGTCGACGCGCATGTGATCCAAATCGCCCAAAGCCAAGTCGTGCCAGTTCTTGTTGCCGAGGATGTCGCTGTTCCACTCAGCGTCAATAAATCCATCTCGGTCGATCATCTGCTCAAGGCCCGTGGACGTCACCTCGGCTTCCTGAACCTCGCGCGAGTAGATCGAGAGGGACCTGTCCTTATTCCTGGCTGGAGGCTTGGAGTCCACTTCCGTGGCCTGTTTGCCCCTCCTGATAGCAAGTTTCTTCTCGGCTGGGGTCATTGGGATGCTGTGCTGCTGGCTCATCTTTACCATGTAAGGTGGGAAGCTAGGTGGGTCTGGCAAGCTTGATCCAGCGGCTGCATCAGCGGCCGCGCCGGAATCACCAAGGGTGAGCTGCCGGCCTTGAGGCGGCGGCATCGTGGCAGCATCCCGCGCACCGCCACGCGAGGGATTCATGCGGACGGGGGCATCTGACTGGCCGACTTGCTTCTCGGCGGCCTTCTTCTCAGCAGTTATCTTTTCGGCGGCCTTCTTCTCAGCGGCCTTCTTCTCGACTGCTTCCTGCTTGATCTTCACAACCGGCTTGGCCGGAGGGCTGGCAGCAGTTTTGGTCTTCTTCACCGGCGGGGAGTTTGGTGCGGTGGAGGGGGTGCCCTGCTGGGTAGGCGGCGCCAAGGGCGTGCTACCCTGCGCAGCGTCTGGCTACGCGCTGCTCGGAGGGTCCTGCTCCATCTCTTCAACTGTCTCAACCCGCTGCTCGGCCGCGGGATCTTGCTGTGTCTCTTCTGGTTTCTCTACCCGCGGCCGGGCCGCGAGGTCGTCTTGTTCGGCAGCCTTTGTTGCCGGCTGCTCTTGGTCTTCTTCCTGCCGCTCAAGGGCGGTGTCGTCGTGCTGCTCGGGGTTTTGTTCTAAGTTCTCCTCGACCGTGGTGGCTGGAGGAGAAAGTGGCCTCTCATTGCAAGCAGCATCCTGCGCTTCTTGTTCGGCGCGGGCCTGCTGCCCCTGCTCGGCATCATGGGCATCAGTGTCCATGTACGGGGCGTCGTATGAATCTTCTCCTTTCACGGGAGAGGACGCATGCGCCCTGTCCCGTGCAGTGTCATCGTCCTCCTCAGAGAGCTCGATGAGGTTGTCAACATCAATGGCGGTCTTCTTCTTGGGTTTGGTGGATGCGACGGCAGCACTAGCATCCAAGGGGGCGCTGAAGAGAAGAAAGAAGTTTAGAAAAGGAAAAAAGGACATAAGAAATCGAGAAGCGGTCTCGGAACCAGGAGCTCAGAAAAAGCGGCAACAACAGTGCGCAACTCGGAAGAGAGGTACATACCCTGCACGGGAAGGGGGTAGCCGTCTCCCCTGCTTGACCTTCTTCACGACTCTTTTGGTCTTTTTGGCGGCGGGTTCCTGAGCACCGCTGCCCGTCCTCTTCCGAGTATTGGGAGCGGCTACGCCGACTGGTTTGACGTCGAGGCCGTCCTCGTCCTCCTCCTCCTCAGCATCAGCGTCAGCATCAGCATCGGCATCCTCTATAGAATTGAGAAAGAGAAACCAATTGAGAAACCGGAAGAGATTGGGTTGCGCTACTCGCAACCATAAAGATGAACTCAATTACCTTCCTCGTCGTCCTCGGACCAGTCGCGGACGGACGCGTCAACATGGTGCTTATCCGTCTGGGCGGCATGAGGGATGTTGAGCTTGTCTGCGGTGTCATAGGAGACCTCATCGTCCTCCTCTCGATCCCCTTCCCAGTTGTCCTCGAAGCGTTCCATGCTTTCTGCGAGCTGGCGAGCAAGGACCTGGAAAGTAGGCAAACATCACAGGTTAGTCGAGTAGCATGAAGGCATCCTACTCGGCAAGGCGTGCAAACACAAAGCACAGTAAGCCTAGAGAGTGCGGCTAAGTGTCCTACTGGGAAAGGCGTGCAAACACAAAGCACAGTAAGCCTAGAAAATACTGCTAAGTGCGCTATTCGGCAAGGCGTGTAAACAGATAACACGTTAAGCCTAAGCAACTCTGCTAAGTGCCCTACTCGGCGCGGAATACAGATACAAGGCACAGCAAGTTAAGAAGGCTATCTACTCGGAAGCTGCATACAGGAAACAAGATGAGAAGTACTAACCCGCTTGATCTGTTTTGTGCGGCTGAACGGCACGAAGCCGTACTGACAGTTGTCCTTGAGGCCAGTGCTCATGATGGAGCGCGCCCAGGTAGCGACGTCCGCGTTGCTGAGCTCGAATGTTGTTGTCCGAGTGCAGTCGCGGGGGCCTCCCATGTAGCACATGAGATGGGCGCGGTGCTGGAGCGGCAGTACTCGCCTGGAGATCCAACAGGCGATCGGGTCGTCGCTCGTGAGCCCTCTCGAGATCAGCTTGGCGAGGCTCTCGTCCATCTGCTTCAGGTCGTTGTCGAGGGACGGCTTGGACCGCCAGTTCTGCCCGGTGGGAGCCGCGTTGGTCCAGCTGGGTAGATTGATCCGGTCCTCCACCTTGGCTCCCTTCTCGGCGGGAATATTCTTCACGTAGAGGAAGGTCCTCTTCCACTTGCGGACAGAGTCCAACCCCTTGACGCGCGGGTGATTGGTTCCCCCGCGCTGCACCATCAAGGCGCTGCCAGTCTCCGTCATCCCGCGGCTGGTGTCCGCGCCATCCTTCCTACCCTTACTCTGTTTCCGGAAAAAGAAGTATCTGGACCAGGTAGCCGTGGTGGGCCGCACGCCAAGGAATGCCTCGCATACCACGGCGTGGTAGGAGAGCATGACGACGACGTTCGGCGGGAGGTCATGTGGCTGGAGGCCATAGTGGTCCAGGAACTTCCGGAAGAAATTCGAGACCGGGAGCCCGAATCCTCGCGCGAAGTGCGCGAGGAAGACTACGTGCTCGCCCTCCTGCGGAGCCGGGACGAGCTCACCGTCAGGTTGCCGGCAGCGGACACCGGGAGGAACTCTCCGGGTGTTCACGAGCCACTGGCAGTCCTCGGCGGTGACCTCAGATCCAGCCCAGCCGGCGCGAGCATCGTCGTCGCGAGCCATCGCGGCGGAGGAAAGGTTCGCGGAAAGGCTGAAGGAATTTGGGTGGAGAAGCTCGCAGCGGCGCGGTGAGATGCGCGGCGGCGAGATGCTCGGCGGCAGCGGAGAAACGAGGAGACGAGGGGAAAGTTGGAGCGGAAGAAGAGGAAGGAGTTACCGAGGGGGTATATATACCGCACCCCGGGTTGCCGTTACGAATTGAGGTAGTGGGATCGATCGTGGCAGAAAACGTGCGGCGTGGGATCTGTGGGCCGGTTAGAAACGCACACAGCGCGGAACGCGCGCGTAACGGCCGCATTAGATCCCACGACGAGATCGTGGGCAATCACTGCCTTTGATGGGACGTAACGGGCTAGTGGGCCCACTCCGTGAAAACTGGGCGCGTGGCCTGTCAGTTCCCGGGCACCGAGGCGACGGGGTCGTGTCCGCCTGACACGTGCCCAGTTGCAGCGCGGAAAGCCGGATTGTGCTCTGCCACGCAGAGATTCCGTTTCAAGATTTCACCAAGTCATTTTACTCGGCTACAGAGAAGAAAAGTGGCCCTATTCGGAAGAGAAGAAACAAAATCAAGGGCTACTCGGAGGTTTCACTCGGTATCCCAAGATTCAAGGGCAAGACTGTCAAGGTTGGTTTTTAAGCTGGCAGGGCCCAGTGAACGAATTCGCAGGACTCTACCAGCTTCGGGGACTGCTGTCGGGGGGTTACCCCCGAGTAGGGTAAAGGCAAGTGCTAAAGGCAAGATCATAAGGGATGCTTGGCTGAGTAGCCGGCTACCCGGTACTCGCTACCCGGTCGACTGCTACCCGGTCTTACACCTAGACGGCCAGAAGGATGAATCAGGAGAGTTATGTTCCTCCGAATAGAAGAGCTGGTCCGAGTAGAAATGGCGGGAACCTACTCGGGCTAGAAGTCAAAGGAGCCGTTCTGACACCGAATCCCGCGTATCCCGGGTCCGTACTTGGCACTGTTCACGGCACTGTTCATCTGAGGATGGCGTGCCTGACAGCGACAGTGTGCCAGCAGGGCGTCGCAGGATAGGGGGGACCTACTCTGTGTTCGCCGCAGTGATAACAGACCGGATACTTGGTTTTGCCCAACGACTTTCCGCACCAGGACAAATCTAGAAGCCAAAGCTGTCAGCGGGAACTCGGAAGAAGGACGGTGTGCACACAATGTCGACATCTGTTTGTATTTGGCTGTATCCGGCTGGGCACCGAGTATATAAGGTGCCCTGCCCCCTCCTGCGCGAGGGATCCTGGGACTGGTTCACATTCTTGACCTAGTTCCGCATGTAGAGAGAAGAGTGGCTACTCGGTAGCGAGAACATTTGTACTGTGGCTACTCGGCGAGACATCAAAATACGGAGAGAAAGGCAGGAGTAGGGGTTTTACCTCCTCACGAGGGCCCTGAACCTGGGTAGATCGTGTTGTTTGCAGTGCTTGTTTTATCCCTCACGCGTCTACTCGTCGCGTGATCCCTCCCCGAGCGCCTCCAGCGTCCTTCGTCCCCACATCTTTAGCCATCCTATGGCATCTGCCGTGACACCACCATGACACACGTGGACCCACATGCAACCGTTGCTATGCCCATCTAGCTAGACATCAATCACCTTCAGGGTTGTGGACCCGCATGTACCGCTCTTAGCCCATGTAGCATTGCAACCATCACCATCACGGTTCTGGAGCCACATTTACCATTCTTAGCCATCTAGGTATGCCACCACCACATTTCGGGAACGTGGACCCACATCCAGCAGTCGCTATGTCAATCTAGCTATACATCAATCACCTTCAGGGTTGTGGACCCGCATGTACCACTCGAAATATTCTAGGTCTGCCACCTTTCGATCAAGTGGACGCACATGCAACAGTTGATATGCCCATATAACTTTATATTCACACCTTCAGAGTTGTGTAGACGCATGTACCACCTTTCGGGCACGTGGACCCATATGCAACAGTTGCTATGCGCATCTAGCATTGCATCCATCACCTCCAGGGTTGTGGACCCGCATGTACCGCTCTTAGCCATCTAGGTCCGCCACAACCACCTTTCGGACACGTGGACCCACATGCAACCGTTGCTATGCGCATCTAGCTTTACATTCATCACCTTTAGGGTTGTGGAACCGCATGTACTTGGTTTGCCACCGACACCTTACGGGCACGTGGACCCATATGCAACAGTTGTTATGTCCATCTGGCATTACATTCATCACCTTTAGGGTTGTGGACCCGCATGTACCTCTCTTATCCATCTTGGTTTGTCACCAACACATTACAGGCATGTGGACCCATATGTAACAGTTCATATACCCATCTATTTATGAATCAATCACCTTCAGGGTTATGGACCCGCGTGTACCTCTCTTAGCCATCTAGGTCCGCCACCACCACCTTTCGGGCACGTGGACCTACATGCAACCGTTGCTATGCGCATCTAGCTTTACATTCATGACATTTAGGGTTGTGGACCCGCATGTACCGCTCTTAGCCATCTTGGTTTGCCACCGACACCTTACGGGCATGTGGACCCATATGTAACAGTTGATGTACCCATCTATCTTTGAATCCATCGCCTTCAGGGTTGTGGACCCGCATGTACCACTCTTAGCCATCTAGGTATGCCACCACCACCTTTCGGGCACGTGGACCCACATGCAACCGTTGCTATGCGCATCTAGCTATATATCAATCACCTTCAGAGTTGTGGACCCGCATGTACCACTCTTAGCCATCTTGGTTTGCCACCGACACCTTACGGGCACGTGGACCCATATGTAACAGTTGATGTACCCATCTATCTTTGAATCCACCGCCTTCAGGATTGTGGACCCGCATGTACCACTCTTAGCCATCTAGGTCTGCCATCACCACCTTTCGGGCACGTGGACCCACACGCAACATTTTCTATGCTCATCTAGCATTGCATCCATCACCTCCAGGGTTGTGGACCCGCATGTACCACTCTTAGCCATCTAGGTCCGCCACAACCACCTTTCGGACACGTGGACCCACATGCAACCGTTGCTATGCGCATCTAGCTTTACATTCATCACGTTTAGGGTTGTGGACCCGCATGTACTTAGTTTGCCACCGACACCTTACGGGCATGTGGACCCATATGTAACAGTTGATGTACCCATCTATCTTTGAATCCATCGCCTCCAGGGTTGTGGACCCGCATGTACCACTCTTAGCCATCTAGGTATGCCACCACCACCTTTCGGGCACGTGGACCCACATGCAACCGTTGCTATGCCCATCTAGCTATACATCAATCACCTTCAGGGTTGTGGACCCACATGTACCGCTCTTAGCCCATGTAGCATTGCATCCATCACCCTCACGGTTCTAGAGCCACATTTACCATTCTTAGCCATCTAGGTATGCCACAACCACATTTCGGGAACGTGGACCCACATTCAGTAGTCGCTATGTCCATCTAGCTATACATCAAACACCTTCAGGGTTGTGGACCCGCATGTAGCACTCGAAATATTCTAGGTCTGCCACCTTTCGATCAAGTGGACGCACATGCAACAGTTGATATGCCCATATAACTTTATATTCACACCTTCAGGGTTGTGTAGACGCATGTACCACCTTTCGGGCACGTGGACCCATATGCAACAGTTGTTATGTCCATGTAGCTTTGAATCCATCACCTCCAGGGTTGTGGACCCGCATGTACCGCTCTTAGCCATCTAGGTCCGCCACAACCACCATTCGGGCACGTGGACCCACATGCAGCAGTCGCTATGGTCATCTAGCTTTCCATCAATCACCTTCAGGGTTATGGACCCGCATGTACCTCTCTTAGCCATCTAGGTCTGCCATCGATACCTTTTAGGCACGTGGACCCACATGCAACACTTGCTATGCCCATCTACCATTACATCCATCACCTCCAGGGTTGTGGACCCGCATGTACGACTCTAAGCCATCTAGGTCTGCCACCACCACCATTCGGACACGTGGACCCACATGCAACAGTTGCTATGCCCATCTAGCTATACATCAATCACCTTCAGGGTTGAGGACCCGCATGTACTGCTCTTAGCCCATATAGCATTGCATCCATCACCCTCAGGGTTCTGGAGCCACATTTACCATTCTTAGCCATCTAGGTATGCCACCACCACATTTCGGGAACGTGGACCCACATTCAGCAGTCCCTATGTCCATCTAGCTTTCCATCAATCACCTTCAGGGTTGTGGACCCACATGTACCACTCTAAGCCTTCTAGGTCTACCACCTTTCAAGCATGTGGACCCACATGCCACAGTTGATATGCCCATCTAGCTTTGCATCCATTACCTTCAGGGTTGTGGACGCATATGTAGCACTCTTAGCAATCTATGGCTGCCGCCACCACCATTCGGGCACGTGGACCCACATGCAACAATCAATAAGTCCATCTAGCTTTGCATCCATCACCTTCAGGGTTGTGGACCCGCATGTACGACTCTAAGCCATCTAGGTCTGCCACCACCACCATTCGGTCACGTGGACCCACATGCAATAGTTTCTATGCCCATCTAGCTATACATCAATCACCTTTAGGGTTGTGGACCCGCATGTACGCTCTTAGCCCATATAGTATTGCATCCATCACCCTCAGGGTTCTGGAGCCACATTTACCATTCTTAGCCATCCAGGTATGCCACCACCACATTTCGGGAACGTGGACCCACATTCAGCAGTCGCTATGTCCGTCTAGCTTTCCATCAATCACCTTCAGGGTTGTGGACCCACATGTACCACTCTAAGCCTTCTAGGTCTGCCACCTTTCAAGCATGTGGACCCACATGCAACAATTGATATGTCCATCTAGCTTTGCATCCATCATCTTCATGGTTGTGGACGCATATGTAGCACTCTTAGCAATCTATGGCTGCCGCCACCACCATTCGGGCACGTGGACCCACATGCAACAGTCGCTAAGTCCATCTAGCTTTGCATCCATCACCTTCAGGGTTGTGAAACAACATGTACCACTCTTAGCCATCTAGGTCTCACTAGTGGAAACAACCCCTCTCGTCCAGGGGGCCGGGGGGCAGCTGTCCCGGTTGCAACCAAATCCGGGACAAATGCCCTCCATTGGTCCCGGTTCGTGCGCCCTGGGCAACAGGAATCGCCTGGGCGCATTGGTCCCGGTTCGTGGGGGGCATATCGGTCCCGGCTCGTGCCACGGACCGGGACCAATGCCTAGCCACAGGCCACGTGGCACGCGCATGACCTGTTGTCCCGGTTCAGTCCACGAACCGGGACCAATGCCCCCTTCCCCTATATATACTGCCCCAGCCCCCCCCCCTCCTTCCATCTTTTTTTTTGCTTGGAGGTGTGAGAGAGTGTGGTGTTGCTGTTTTTTTTTTTACTATGCACACGAGGTGTTCGACGAAATTCCCGAGACGCACACAAGCTCACTGAAAATGGTTTCTTCGACCGAGGTTAACAAATTATCTTTTTCATCTGTAACTGATACATAAAAAAGTATTATTTGTCGATGTACTGTGGTTATCTCTGTATTAATATGTATTTTGATAAACTTAATTATATGATGCAGATGGATGCACGGCAGCGATGGATGTACGGTGACCGACGCACCTCCGAGTATATGGCAGGCCTGAATGCATTTCTTGCTGTAGCTCAGGCGAACAAAGATAATGGCTTCATGTGTTGCCCATGTGTTGATTGTCGGAACGTCAGAGAACATTCTTCCGAAAGAATCCTTCACGGCCATCTACTTCGGAGAGGTTTCATGCCCAGCTATAATTGCTGGACCAAGCATGGAGAAAGAGGGGTTGTGATGGAAGACGATGAAGAAGAAGAAGAAGATCCTTTGTTCCCTGAATACGACGATACTGCAATGGAAGAGAATGCAGAAGAAGGAGGTGATCAAGAACAGGCATCAGAAGAGCCCGATGATGATCTTGGCCGAGTTATTGCTGATGCAAGGGAAGACTGTGAAAATAGATTGGAGAGGTTGAAACTGGACAACATGTTACAGGATCACAAAAAATTGTTATACCCAAATTGCGAAGATGGTAGCACAAAGCTCGGTACCACACTGGAGTTGCTGAAATGGAAGGCACAAAACGGTGTGACTGACAAGGCATTTGAGACTTTACTTCAACTAATGAAGCCAAAACTTCCAAAGGATAACGAATTGCCTGAGAGTACGTACGAAGCAAAGAAAGCTCTCTGCCCTCTAGGATTAGATGTGCAGAAGATACATGCATGCATTAATGACTGCATTCTCTTCCGCGGTGAGAAGTACGAGAATTTGGATGAATGTCCGATATGCACTGCACTGCGGTATAAGATCAGAGCAGATGATCCTGGTGATGTTGACGGCGAGCCTCCCCGTAAGAGGGTTCCTGCTAAGGTGATGTGGTATGCTCCTATAATACCACGGCTGAAACGCCTGTTTAGAAACAAAGAGCATGCTAGGTTGTTGCGATGGCACAAAGAAGACCGTAAGAAAGATGGAAAGTTGAGGCACCCCGCCGATGGATCGCAGTGGAGAAAGATCGAGAGAGACTTTCCAGACTTTGCAGGAGAGGCGAGAAACTTATGGTTTGGTCTAAGTACAGATGGCTTTAATCCTTTTGGGGAGCAGAGCTCCAGTCATAGCACTTGGCCTGTAACTCTATGTATGTACAACCTTCCTCCTTGGTTGTGCATGAAGCGCAAGTTCATTATGATGCCAGTTCTCATCCAAGGCCCGAGGCAACCTGGCAACGACATTGATGTGTATCTAAGGCCATTAGTGGAAGAACTCTTAGAACTGTGGGGCAAACCAGGTGTACGTGTGTGGGATGAGAACGAACAAAAGCCATTTGACCTACGGGCGTTGCTTTTCGTGACCATCAATGATTGGCCAGCTCTTAGTAACATTTCCGGTCATACAAACAAGGGATACAATGCATGCACACACTGTTTAGATAAGACTGACAGTGTTTTTTTGGATAAATGTAAAAAGGTTGTATACCTGGGGCATCGTAGATTTCTTCCGATCAAGCATCCCTTAAGGAAAAAAGGAGGAAAGCATTTCAGAGGTGAGGCAGATAACCGAAAGAAGCCTGAGCTCCGTAGTGGTAATGATATATTCGATATGGTCAAGGACCTAGAAGTAATCTTTGGTAAGGCTGCTGGCAGCCAACCAGTTCCGTACGGCCCTGATAAGAGGGCACCCATGTGGAAGAAGAAATCTATATTTTGGGAGCTACCCTATTGGAAAGTTTTAGATGTCCGGTCTTCGATCGACGTGATGCACGTGACAAAGAATCTATGTGTCAATCTGCTATGCTTCCTGGGCGTGTATGGGAAGTCAAAAGATACGCCTGAAGCACGGGAGGACCAGCAACGTATGAAAGACCCAAGCAACAAGCACACAGATACAGGGCGCCATTCCTTAAGCAGCTACGCTCTTACTAAAGCAGAGAAGGAAATATTCTTTGAAGTCCTTTACAGTATCAAGGTTCCGTCTGGCTTCTCGTCGAATATAAAGGGGATAATAAACATGGCAGAGAAAAAATTCCAAAACCTGAAGTCTCATGACTGCCACGTGATTATGACGCAATTGCTTCCGATTGCATTGAGGGGGCTTCTACCGGAAAATGTTCGAGTACCCATTGTGAAGCTATGTGCATTCATGAACGCAATATCTCAGAAGGTAATCGATCCAGAAAGTCTGACAAGATTACAGAGGGATGTGGTCCAGTGTCTTGTTAGTTTTGAGTTGGTGTTCCCACCATCCTTCTTCAACATTATGACTCATCTCCTGGTTCACCTATGTGAAGAGATTCATATTCTTGGTCCGGTATTTCTACACAATATGTTCCCCTTTGAGAGGTTCATGGGAGTCTTGAAGAAATATGTTCATAACCGTGCTAGGCCAGAAGGAAGCATCTCGAAGGGCTATGGAACAGAGGAGGTCATTGGGTTCTGTGTTGACTTTATTCCTGACCTTAAGACAATTGGTGTTCCTGAATCGCGGCATGAGGGGAGACTGAGGGGAAAAGGAACGCTGGGAAAGAAAACAATGATACCTAGGGACGGGCATTCTTTGACCAAAGCACACTACACAGTTCTACAAAATTCTATGTTCATGGCTACGTATGTCGAGGAACACAAGAATATTGTACGGTCTGCAAACCCGGGGAAGAATGACTCATGGATTAAACGCGAACACATGGAGACTTTCGGAAGTTGGTTGCAAACACGTCTTATAAATGACACCACTGTTGAAGATCAGCTATACATGTTGGCAGGGTCACCATCTTCGACTATTGGGAGTTTTCAAGGGTACGAGATAAATGGAAATACATTTTACACGAGCTCCCAAGATAAGAAGAGCACCAACCAAAACAGTGGTGTCCGCTTTGATACAACAAACGAGAATGGAAAAACTGACACATACTATGGTTACATAGAGGAGATATGGGAACTTGACTATGGACCTTCTTTTAAGGTCCCTTTGTTCAAGTGCAAATGGGTCAACCTGAATGGAGAAGGGGTAAAGGTAGACCCGCTTTATGGAATGACAACAGTGGATCTCAACTGTATTGGTTACAATGACGAACCATTCGTTCTAGCCAATGATGTGGCTCAGGTCTTCTATGTGAAGGACATGTCTTCCAGACCGAAGAAAAGAAAAAATAAGGGAACAATTTCATCATACGATGAGCCGAAGCGTCACATAGTTCTCTCAGGGAAAAGAAACATTGTGGGAATCGAGGACACGACAGACATGTCAGAAGATTATAATAAGTTTGTTGAAATTCCACCCTTCACAGTGAAATCTGACCCTACCATCCCGTTAAATAATGAAGATGCTCCATGGTTACGGCCGAAGCGATCATAAGCAAGGGACACGAAGAAAATTCAGAAGACTAGATAGGGATGTTGTTGGTGATGTGTAATAATAAACGTGGAATACATGATCATAGTTCTTATAACGTAGTATGAACGAGATTTTGTTAACCAAAATGATATTTATACATATTATGTGATTATGAATGGAGTAGGTGCAAGTTTGACCAATAATTTGTATTGATCGGTGTTGAAGAACATGTTTCCCAATGGTGTTAATGTGGTGTCCTTATTCTCCGGTATTGGAGGAGGAGAGATAGCTTTGCACAGGCTTGGCATCCACATGAAGACAATGATTTCAGTTGAGATAGGTGAAGTTAATAGGAGGATTTTGAGGAGTTGGTGGGATCAGACACAAACTGGCACTTTAATTGAGATTGCCGACGTGAAGTCTCTCACTAATGATAGCGTACACGGAATGCAATTCATTCCAAATTGATACTGTGGGTTGCCACTTGTCGGTGTTGAAGAACATGTTTCCCAATGGTGTTAATGTGGTGTCCTTATTCTCCGGTATTGGAGGAGGAGAGATAGCTTTGCACAGGCTTGGCATCCACATGAAGACAGTGATTTCAGTTGAGATAGGTGAAGTTAATAGGAGGATTTTGAGGAGTTGGTGGGATCAGACACAAACTGGCACTTTAATTGAGATTGCCGACGTGAAGTCTCTCACTAATGATAGCGTACACGGAATGCAATTCATTCCAAATTGATACTGTGGGTTGCCACTTGTCGGTGTTGAAGAACATGTTTCCCAATGGTGTTAATGTGGTGTCCTTATTCTCCGGTATTGGAGGAGGAGAGATAGCTTTGCACAGGCTTGGCATCCACATGAAGACAGTGATTTCAGTTGAGATAGGTGAAGTTAATAGGAGGATTTTGAGGAGTTGGTGGGATCAGACACAAACTGACACTTTAATTGAGATTGCCGACGTGAAGTCTCTCACTAATGATAGCGTACACGGAATGCAATTCATTCCAAATTGATACTGTGGGTTGCCACTTGTCGGTGTTGAAGAACATGTTTCCCAATGGTGTTAATGTGGTGTCCTTATTCTCCGGTATTGGAGGAGGAGAGATAGCTTTGCACAGGCTTGGCATCCACATGAAGACAGTGATTTCAGTTGAGATATGTGAAGTTAATAGGAGGATTTTGAGGGGTTGGTGGGATCAGACACAAACTGGCACTTTAATTGAGATTGCCGAGACAGATATTGCAGGATTATAACTACTTTCGAGATGTAGTATGTGTTGACACACGGTATAGAACAAGTGATTCTGGCAGGCCTCTATTGTTATTCATTGGAGTTAATCACCATAAAGAACCCAAAAAAGTTTTGACTGACTGCTTTACATCGATAGGGGATGCAGTTGCTTCTGCTTGGCCAGGGACTGTCCACCGCTCGGATATATATCTGTCAACGTCAGTCCTGGCTGCTTGTTCATCCTCTAGAGTCTGCTCTGCTCTGCTCTACTGCTCGTTGCGGCTCAGGTTGGTAACGGTCCATGTTTGCGTATGCTTTGTGAACTTATGGTTTGATTTGAGAATTTCAAAACTTTGATTTGATAATCTTTTGGCCGGAAGCACCTAGCAATATCTTTTAAACCTTGTTTCTCTCCATATGCTATTTGTACTTCTCATCGGCTGTAATGTTTCTCTACCTGATTCTACTTCTCCTCTGCCTAGTTTACAGATGTTTGCTCTTTTCTGTAGATGTTTCTACACTGTAAAATGGACATGTCCTGCGAAACATGCAGACAAGGCGCTGATCACCACTACTGGGACATGCCCATTTTACAGTGTAGAAACATCTACAGAAAAGAGCAAACATCTGTAAACTAGGCAGAGGAGAAGTAGAATCAGGTAGAGAAACATTAGGGCCGATGAGAAGTACAAATAGCATAGGGAGAGAAACAAGGTTTAAAAGATATTGCTAGGTGCTTCCGGCCAAAAGATTATCAAATCAAAGTTTTGAAATTCTCAAATCAAACCATAAGTTCACAAAGCATACGCAAGCATGGACCGTTACCAACCTGAGCCGCAAGGAGCAGTAGAGCAGAGCAGAGCAGACTGTAGAGGATGGACAAGCAGCCAGGACTGACATCGACTCTAGAGGATGAACAAGCCACCCTACTTCTACTATGAAAATGAGGCCCTAGCTCAAAAAAGTGTATGGGTGGAAATTTCCAGAAATTTGTATGACACAGAGCCGCTTTATAATTTGAATATAAATTTCCATAATTTATATTCAAATTATATACAAATGAAAAAATAATTAATAGTTTCAATAGTTAGAATAATTATTTAGTTAAACGAAAAATGGATTTAAATTAGTTTTGCAAATTCTAGCATTTTTCATGTTGGAATTTTTGTCAAATTTGGAAGTATATAAAAGTTGTTAATGTGCAAACTTAACACTTTTCAAATTTTGGCGCTAAAAAATTTTGGGCGCGCAGAGGTGCCACCGAAATTCGAAATTTGTTTTTGGTCCCGGGCCGTGGTACCAACCGGGACCAAAGGTCTCTAGTCCCGGTTGGTGGCACGGGCCGGGACTAAAGGCCCAAGTGTATAAAAAAGCGCGGCCCTCTCTCCAGGCCGAGCGGACACCGCAGGGGCGGGCACGAGTGGATATGGCTGGGCGAAGCCCTGCCGGCGGCGGGAACGAGTGGACAGATTCGCCGGCGGAACGCCGGCGGGGATGGACTAGGGGCACAGTAGGTTAGGGGAACACAACTTATATTAAAAATTGGGCCAGGGGCCTTGCTTACATAGGGGCGGCGCGGCCACAGGCGGCCGGCCGTACTTGCATTAGGGGCGGCGGCGCGGCCACAGGCGGGCCGGCCGTTTCTTGGGGGGGTAGCTAGCTAGGGGCGTTGTCTATAGATAATAGGGGGGCGGCGGCGACCTAGTCGTCCTCGTCGTCGGAGAGGTGCACATACTCGGGTGCCTTCCACAGGTGGGCAGGCGGCTGGGCCGGGCTCGCCGGGGGGGCCATCGGGGGCGCGTACGGCGGCGGCGGGGGCAGTACCTCCTGTGGCAGCGGCGGCGGCGGGGGCAGCTCCTCCTCCTGCTCCGGCGACCCCGGCGCCCAAACGCCGCCGGTCCAGGCCCAGGTCATGCCATACTCCAGGCCTGGTGGGAGCGGCTGCGGCTCCGGCATGTCCTCGGACGCCTCCAGCTCGGCGTTCATGGCCTGCCACCAGGGGATGGCAGGCTCGTTAGGGGGTGGCGGCGGCGGTGGCATGGCAGCGGCGTCGGCGGCGGCGGCGGCCACGACACGATGCCACCTCTTGATCTCGTCGTCGACGAGGGAGCGGCGGGAGCGCTCGCAGGCCTCCTCCAGTTGGGCCCGGAGCTCGGGGTCCGGCTCCCCGGAGAAGTCCTCCGGCTCGTCGACGAGGAGCCATAGCTCCCTCTCCCGGCCGGGCGCTGGCGGGGGGTAGTCGTCCACGTTGGCCTCGAGGGGGGCGGGGATGAAGGAGCGGCGGCGCTGCTCGTGCTCCTGCTCGAGCCAGGCGGCCCAGTAGGGGGAGCTGCGCGCGTAGATCCGCTCCCTGCGGACGGGGGCCGGCAGGAGCTCGCGGCGGCGCTCGATCTCCTCGAGCAGCGCCGCGCCGGTCGGGGCCGGCGGCACTGGGATCCGCTGGGGATTCAGGTGCCAACCGTCCGGGAGGTGCACGTCGTTGTAGAAGACCGGAGTGGCATTGTTCCAGTGCCACTCCCACCTCGTCCACCCGGACGTACCTGCGGAACCGCTTGCCCGGGGGCGCGGCGCGGGGCGGCGGGCGTGCAGCCGGTGGTGGCGCGGGGACGCGCGGCACCCCGCCGAGGCGGACACCTCCAGGGCCGTAGCCGAAGGCCTCCGCCGGTGGGGGCGGGATGCGGCCGGCGCCGCTCGACGAGCCTCCGTCGTCGTTCCTTGGGCGCTTGCCGGAGTTCGAGAACCAGCGGGACATGGTGGCGGCTAGGGTTGCTTTGCCAGGGAAGCGTCCGGGGTGGGTGGGTTGTACGGGCGGCGGGGGTCCTTTAAAAAGGACCCGGGGTGGGCTGGCATGCCAACCGGCGGCCTGGACGTGGCGGCGGTTGCAGGCGGCCATGAATGCGGGGACCCGAGGCGTGGCGCGTGGGGAGTGGGGCGTGGGAAGCCGAGGCGGGGCGGGAAGACGAGGCGGGGCGGGAAGACGAGGCGGACAGCGGCCCTTTGACCGTCCTTCGGTCTTAGTTTAATGGACCAGGCGAACCAGCCACCAGGCCGCTGGCCAGTGGCCCCTGTTGACTGGCCATAATAACAGACGCGGGCCAGTGGGCCCTTCGAACCGTTGACTGTCCATAAATAAAAGACGCGGGCCAGTGGGCCTTTTTGACTAAAAAATGTGTCAGTGGGCTTAATTAAAGACGTGGGCCTGGAGCGGTTGGGGAAGGGGAGGCCGGTTGGCGATTGCGAGGCAAGAGAAAAAAAAACGAACAAAAAAAACCTGCCGCGGCAGGGAAAATGGGCGGACTTTATTCTTTTTTTAAGAAGGCATCCATCCCGGTCCCTAAAACGAACCGGGACGAACTCCCTCGCGGTCCCTGGCCCAGAGTTGCCACGTGGGCCAGCCTTACCATCCCGGGTGCTGGCACAACCGGGACCAATGGGGAGGGCCATTTGTCCCGGCTAGCCCATCCCGGTTGCGCAACCGGGACAAATGGCCCTTACGACCCGGGACAAAAGGCCCTGTTTCCACTAGTGTCTGCCACCTTATAAGCATGTGGACGCACATTTCCATACATGATGTCATTAACAAACATGGATAGAATGCTAATGTTTCACATTTTGTAAGGATTTAAAATGTTTATAATTCTTTTTGTTTTCATTTATTCTGTGGTATTTCTGTTTCCTACATGTTAGACACCATGTACAACTAATTTGAGGTAATTTAGAGATGATCGAAAAATTAAACTTCTTAGGGAAAGATCGTCTGGTCTCGCTTAAACAAGTTTTTATGATCAGGTAGTTTTTTTGAACTACTCCAAATTAATTTCAAATTTTGGACACATGATGTCATTAACAAACATGGATATAATGCCAATGTTTCACATTTTTAAAAGATTTTAAAATCTTTTATAATGCTATGATGAAATGGGTTTAAAATATTGGAACTTACCTAAGAAAGACAGTGTAAACTTACGGGATGGGGCAGGCCGGCGGTTTGGATTAGGTCGAATCGTTTGGATTTATTAGTATTCTTCGCTATTTAAATTTTAAAATATTATTATTATTCTTTAAGAGAAGTTAATTATGTTGGGAGTAACTATTTTGTTTGCGTTTGCAATATATGAATATTTGTTTTTTTATTTATGGACACATGTTATAAATTCAACTCTTATTTACCACCTTCTCGCGAATCACAATTTTTTAAGAGGAGAATCTGAAATATGGCCGTTGCAAACTTAAAAAATGGTCATTGGGGTTTTCTCTGCGCTGGTTGGTTCTCAAGTTGGTTAGACCGGTACTGGAACCGGTCTGGATCGGTTGGAGCCGGCAGCCAGACCGGAAACGCCTTCGGTAGTGCCGGAGCACTTACAGGCAACCCGGCTGTCGTCCGGCTGGAATACTGGTTGACCGGATCAGGACCGGTCCACAGACCGAAAACCCCTTCAGTTGTGCCGGATCTTGACCGGATTCTACATGATCTATCATTTTATGTACTGGTCTACATGCATGTGAATTACTTTTTTAGGGTTACAACTTTGTATTAGGGTTGCAACTTTGTAAGTTTCAATTCTCTGTGGTTCTTTCCAAAACCATGCCGTTATTGTCTTGTCACCGCCATCGCGTTAAACGTCGCACGAATGTAAACGTCGTACGTGAAACAATTTTAATAATTTAATAATTTAATATTCATTGCATGCATATTTGAAATCTTAAAACATTTGAAACACACATTTTATTAAAATACCGTTAGTTAAACACATAGCCACATCGATATGACAACGACACTTACGGCGACACGGACACGAACACGACAACGACACTTACGGGCGACAACCATAACCCTAAATCTCGACACGACTACTCATATAACCCTAAAAACTAGACACGACTACTCATCGTCGTCGCACTCCGCCTCCAGCTCGCTCCAGTCAACGCTGCTATCATCGTTGTCCTCGGCGGTGAAGTCGGCGAGCGACGGTGCAGAAGACGGACCGGCACCGGATGTGCTAGCACCCGCCGACAGCCCCCAGTGCGGCTCCTCCTTCACGACGACCGGCTCCTCCTTCACGTGCCCCGGCGGACCATGGCGCAGCGCATAGTACTCCTCCATCTTGGCGCGTTGTTCGGCGACGAGGCCCGGGTACTGCCGCTGCAGCTCCTCCATGTAAGCCGCGCCAGCACGCTCCGCCTCGAGCCTCTCCCGGGCCTCGCGATCCTCACGCAGCTGGCATCGCGTGGCCACGCGGGGGTCAATAGGCCCCAGGTCTGGCGTCTCGCCGGGGGGGAGGCCGTCGGGGAAGTTCAGCCGCGCCTCCGCGCCATGGAGGAACCGGCTCCGCTGGTCGTACGCGTGGGCCGCCTGGATCGCGGACTGGTACATCCCGATCCATTGGCGTTCGCCGGTGTGCCTGTCGTAAATTTCGGCCACCCACGAGCCCCACTCGCGCTGGCGGACGCCGAGGTACCTCGGCGGCGGCGGAGGAGGTGGGAGGTCAGCCGGCTCGACGATGATGCGGGGGGCGCGCGAGGTGAAGCCACCGGCGTGCACGTCCCGCCGTGGAAGCGCGCTGCGAATCGGCGGAGGGGAACGGCGGCGGTTGCTCGAGGAGCCGCGCTGCACCGCGCGGCCACGGGTGGCGCTGCGGATTGGCGGCGGGGAGTGGCGGCTCCGCGATCCGGCCATGGGGCGGCGGCGGCGAATCAATGGGATCTGAGGTGGAAGGTAGAGCGGTGGGGGAGAGAGAGGCGGAGCGAGGTGGAGCGTTGAACTGAGAGAGAGGCGGCGCCGCGAGACGTGAAGATAAAGAGGCGAGAGGGTGGTTGCGCGGGCGGCGGGAGTTACTGCGTGCCCCCTCGGTCGCCGACACGACGCGCCACGCGTCTGACGCTGGGTTGGCCCAGGGAAAAGGTGCGGCGACGTGGAGAGGCGAGCTACATAGCTGTAGGCGGCTATTTTGACACGTCCGTTTGGCAGTACCAGTGGCTATCACCCGTGTGCGGCAAACTGGCGGTCCCAGGTTCAATTCCTCCCCGCGTTTATTTTCGCATCTAATATTCGGTCGGCTAGCGGCTCATTGGCTCATCGGCTAAAACTACGGCTCGCTGCTAATCGTATTATACGCTTATTGGAAGAGTGTTTCGAGCGACGTGATTGGTCGAGGAGGCCAAAGGGGGAGGACCGAAGCAGAAATGCTTTTGTGGAAGTATTTCTCTGGTTTTATTATGGAATCGGCGAGAGCAATAAGCATGGAAGTACCAGCCCCGCAAATCCGCACCCAAAGCATGGTTAGGAAATAGCCTACTCTATCAGTTGCTAAGAAAAACAGTTCATAAAATGTTTGTAAATACTAAAACTAGAACAGATGTAAAAAAAATTAAAATGGAACAGAATGGCTATGAATATGGACATTAATGTAATGATTAATTCAGGAGCAAAAGTATGAGACCGATGTGGCTTTCTACCTATTGTATACGAAATAATTTACCATACGTTGGTGATCTCTCACATACCATTGTCTTCCAACTATGATATTTGACATAACATAACTCAATTGTCAATCTAAAGTGGAGTAAAAAGATGATACAAAAGTACATAGAAAGTCTAGGAACCTTCTGAGAATGCTAGGCCACTATCCTCTCCCTTGTGGATAGGAAGGTCCATTTTATACCATTGATGGAACGAACTAATAAAGAAACACATGTCAAAGGGTTTAATCTCACTGTAGCAGCCTGTACCCAGCAAGGTAGCAACTTACACCCGCAAAACCCAAAAGCGAAATGCTAACCCGGCATGTGAACACACTTTCCTCCATCGATCAGAGGTCGCCGCTATTTCTAAAACATCAATTTGTTGTCCTTTATTGAAAAACATCAATTTGTTGTCTGGTGCAACCGCTGGATGCAACTAATGGTAACATCCTACACAAGCGACTCAACTTGTCCTAGTGGTACCTGGTTTTTTTATAGATTGCTCACCACATCGCTGTAGTCCTGTCCTGCTTGCGGCTGACACGGACAAGGCTTCCTCTCGTCGAGTCGGTTAGAGGTCGTCGCGGCACAAGTGGCTCACCTTGTCGTATTGGTAGCTATACACATGCATGCATGTTTGCATGGCCTGGGCACGTACGCGGCCAAAATCTTAGCAATTTAAACACATGAAGGGATCACAAATCGGCCGGAAGCCACTATCGATCGAGATAGAAGTAGCTAGCTACTGTAGTGATGTCGAGGACATTCCAATTCCTGCTGGTACTTCTTGTGCTAGCGGGAATAGTTCGGTCGGATGCGGAAACTGTTTTTAGCTCCTGGGCACCAGTGCTAGTTCTTGCCTATTGAAAAATATATTTAAAAGTTTTATAAATATCTGAAAAAACATCCGGGTGTAGCTATCAGTGTATCCTACAAAGGTCTAAAATTTCGTATTCAAATACAGAGTAGCTTCGGCTACAGAAAAATGTCAAAATCTAAAGATATGAAAGTAGGCACACTGGTAGAATCCCCCCACCCCCCCCCCCCCTATCCTGGTTGTTTAGTGCCATTTATCCCGGTTGCATAACCGGGTTGGAGACCACGGGACAAATGTCTCCCCCTCCCCCCACCCCCCTTCATTCGTCCCGGTTGTGTTAAGAACCGGGATGAATGGGTCGTCCACGTGGACGCTTAGGGATGGCCCCTGGCCAGGACCATTCGTCCCGGTTCTTAACAGGGAACGGGATGAATGCCCCCGCTGCCGCGGCAGCATTTTGACAGTGTTTGTACCACGGCAGATTTTTTTTTCTATTTCTTGTTTTGTTTTTAGGGTTTGGTATGTTATATTCTATTTTATTAGCGGACACCGGAGGAAGAAAGTACTCTTTCCCCTCCCCCCCTCCCCCCCCCCCTGTCGTCACTGTCCCAATTAATAATATGTACGAGGGCCCCCGAGCGATGCGGTGGGGGCAACCTCCGCCGCCGTAGTAGGCACCGGGGGAGAAGAGGCTGCCCCCACCGATCGGGAAGCGGGCGTGACGCTCTTTTTCTCACTGGCGCGGGGGAAGCCGTAGTAGCCACCGAGGGAGAAGAGGCTGCCCCCACCGATTGGGAAGCGGGTGGTCGCATTAGAATATACTTAAAAAATATACAACTAAGTATGCACCATGACTCGAATATACAATTAAGTACTATGCATCAAGGTACTCTTTCCCATAAGTAATCGAATACACCACCACATGCACCATTACTCGAATATACAGGTAAATACTATGCATCTAAGAATTTGAGTGTCAACTTGTGAAAGAGTAATAGTATTCTCCTCCTGGCTTTAGGACCTCTGCATCTAAGAATCCGCAAATTTCCTCTTGAATTGCTCGTATGCGATCCCTTGGGAGAAGACCGTCCCGCATCCGTTCGATCTAATATAAAGAAGAGTGATCAATATATATATATAAGAGAATGTCAGTAGATGGTAATTAATAAGATAAAAAAATTGTTGACGTACACGAAGTTTCTCTAAATCCCTGCCCTTGGCGCAGGTCGTCTGACGAATGAACTCGCAGACATAGTATCCACATAAGTGGTTCCCGTCTCCCTGGTCCAAGCACTTTACAAGAACATGATTTCAGTAAAAATAATAATCTAGCATTATAATGGTATCGAAATTAGAATCAAGTAGATGCGCGGATCTAGCTAGTAGTACTTACTGAAATATGTTGAAATGTAAGCTCCTATTTTCATGGTCCAGGTTCCTTTCTTGTGAACTGTTTCCAAGCGCTGCCTGGCAAAGAAAATGAACAAAGGGAGTTATCAGAAAATGAAGGAAAGTGCTTGATATAGTGTCATAAAGATTGAAATTACCGTTGGATCATTTGTTGCATGTCGGCCCACAGCTCAAGGGGTTTATTTTTCGAGTCCATTATCGATACTATTCCTTTGTCAGTTTCAAATATGAGCAGAATATAGTGGAAGCTGCGCAAACATAACTCATCAGTTATACACTTATCATCGACTAAGGAAAACAGAATGTTTACAAGACAGTAACACTCACCCGAAGTTATACGGAAAAAGTATTTCCCTCTTTTGAGCGTGAAACCTTAACGCCATCACAATATAATCTTCTGTCTCCTTGGGTTTTGTTTCCAGAGTTTTATGATAAACCCAATATGGGTCAATGAACCCAATGTCATATATTTGTCCTCTTTTGCATTCGAGAATCTTCATTCTGCAACTATAATATAGCGAGTGTTATTATAAATGCAATGAACAAGATGAGCTAGCTACAGACTTAATTAAGTACAGAAATAAATACTTACAGACAATAGGCACTGACGATAGATTGTCGAGGACCTGCTGCTGGAATAGCTGAAATAATTCATCATATTGAATAAGGATAATCCTCTCTCCGTACCCGTGATGCCCATTTCTAACTCCCATTGGTAGCCAGTCCTCTGATTCCTTCGAGGCTTGCATGTACCAATTATGCACTCTACGCATTTTTGTTGGTAGATCATTTTCCTCCCAAGGTCTGACTAGCGGATGCCCGTGTCGGTATTTGTAGGATAATTCAGAATCGGCGAAGGTCGATAAGGTCGGGATATACAACTGAATGGACAGACCCGCAGCAGCGACCGCTTCTCCGTACAGTACAATACCATTGTTTTGGTTGGTGCTTTTCTTATCTTGGGCGATCGTGTAAAATGTATTCTCATTTATCTCGTACCCTTGAAAACTACCAATAAATGAAGATGGTGACACGACCGACATGTACAGCTTATATTCAACAATGGTGTCATTTATAAGATGTGTTTGCAACCAACTTCCGAAAGTCTTCATATGTTTTCGTTTAATCCATGAGTCATCCTTCCCCGGGTTTGTGGAGCGTACAATATTCTTGTGTTCCTCGAGATACGGAGCTACGAAGGTGGAATTTTGTAGAACTGTGTAGTGTGCTTTAGTGAGAGAATTTCCGGCCCTTGGTATCATTGTTTTCTTTCCCAGCGTTCCTTTTCCCCTCAGTCTCCCCTCATGCCGCCATTCAGGAATACCAATCGTCTTAAGGTCAGGAATAAAGTCAACACAGAACCCAATGACCTCCTCTGTTTCATGGCTCTTCGAGATGCTTCCTTCTGCCCTAGCACGGTTATGAACATATTTCTTCAAGACTCCTATGAACCTCTCAAAAGGGAACATATTATGTAGAAATACCGGACCAAGAATATGAATCTCTTCGCATAGGTGAACCCGGAGATGCGTCATAATGTTGAAGAAGGATGTTGGGAACACCAACTTAAAACTAACAAGACACTCGATCTTGCCAGACTTTCTGGATCGATTACCTTCTGAGATATTGCATTGAGGATTGCAGATAGCTTCACAATGGGTACTCGAACATTTTCCGGTAGAAGCCCCATCAATGCAATCGAAAGCAACTGCGTCAAAATCACGTGGCAGTCATGAGACTTCAGGTTTTAGAATTTTTTCTCTGCCATATTTATTATCCCCTTTATATTCAACGAGAAGCCACACGGCACCTTGATACTGTAAAGGACTTCAAAAAATATTTCCTTCTCTACTTTGGTAAGAGCGTAGCTGCTTAAGTAATGGCGCTCTGTATCCGTGTGATTGTTGCTTCGGTCTTTCGTATGTTGATGGTCCTCCCGTGCTTCTGGCGTATCTTTTGACTTCCTATACACGCCCAGGAAGCATAGCAGGTTGACGCAGAGATTCTTCGTCACGTGCATCACGTCGATTGAAGATCGTATCTCTAGGACTTTCCAATAGGGTAGCTCCCAATATATAGATTTCTTTTTTCACATGGGTGCGCGCTTATCAGGGCCGTTCGGAACAGATTGGCTGCTATCACCCTTCCCAAAGATTACTTTTAGGTCCTTGACCATATCGAATACATCATTACCACTACGGAGGTCAGACTTCTTCTGGGTATCTGCCTCACCTCTGAAATACTTCCCTCCTTTCTTTCTTACGGGATGCTTGATCGAAAGAAATCTACGATGCCCCAGGTATACAACCTTCTTACATTTATCCAAATATACATTATCAGTCTTATCTAAAGAGTGTGTGCATGCATTGTATCACTTGTTTCTATGTCCGAAAATGTTACTAAGAGCAGGCCAATCATTGATGGTTACGAAAAGCAACACTCGTAGGTCAAATGGCTTTTGTTCGTTCTCATCCCACACACGTACACCTGTTTTTCCCCACAACTGTAAGAGTTCTTCCACCAATGGTCTTAGGTACACATCAATATCGTTGCCGGGTTGCCTCGGACCCTAGATGAGCACTGGCATCATAATGAACTTGCCGTTCATGCACAACCAAGAAGGAAGGTTGTAGATACATAGAGTCACAGGCCAGGTGCTATGACTGGAGCTCTGCTCCCCGAAAGGATTAAAGCCATCTGTATTTAGACCAAACCATAAGTTTATTGCCTCTCCTGTAAAGTCCGGGAAGTCTCTCTTAATTTTTCTCCACTGCGACACATCAGCGGGGTGTCTCAACTTTCCGTCTTTCTTGCGGACTTTTTTGTGCCATCACAACAACCTGGCATGCTCTTTGTTTCTAAACAGTCGTTTCAACCGTGGTATTATAGGATCATACCACATCACCTTTGCAGGAACCCTCTTATGGGGTGGCTCGCCGTCAACATCGACAGGGTCATTTGTCCTGATCTTATACTGCAGTGTAGTGCATGCCGGACATTTATCTAAATTCTCGTACTTCTCACCGCGGTAGAGGATGCAGTCATTAATGCATGCATGTATCTTCTGCACATCTAATCCTAGAGGGCAGAGAGCATTCTTTGCTTCGTACGTACTGCCAGGCAATTCGTTATCCTTTGGAAGCTTCGGCTTCATTATTTGAAGTAAACTCTCAAATTCCTTGTCAGTCACACCGTTCTGTTCTTTACATTTCAGCAACTCCAGTGTGGTACCGAGCTTTGTGTTGCCATCTTCGCAATTTAGGTACAACATTTTTTTGTGATCCTGTAATATGTCGTCCAACTTCAACCTCTCCAATTTAATTTCACAGTCTTCCCTTGCATCTGCAATAACTCGACTAAAATCATCATCGGGCTCATTTGATGCCCGTTCTTGACCACCTTCTTCATCTGCATTGTCTTTCGTTGCAGTATCACCGTATTAAGGGAACATAGGATCCTCTTCTTTTTCTTGTCTTCCATCACAAACCCTCTTTCTCCATGCTTGCTCCAACAATTATAGCTGGGCATGAAACCTCTGCGACGCAGGTGGTCGTGAAGGACTCTCAAGGAATAGTGCTCCCTGACGTTCCGACAGTCAACACATGGGCAACACAAAAATACATTCTCTTTGTGAGCATGAGCTACACCGAGAAATTTATCCAGGTCTGCCGTATACTCGGAAGCGCGTCGGTCACCGTACATCCATCACCGCCGTGCATCCATCTGCATCGTATAATTAAGTTTATCAAAAAAACATTACAATAACATCTTCAATAGCGAAATGACCATAGTACATCCACAAATATAACTTTTTTGTATCACATTAAGATGAAAAGGACAAGTTTGCTAACCTCGGTCGAAGCTACCATTCTATGTGAACTTAAGTGCGGCTCAGGTATTTCGTCGAACACCTCGAGTTCATAGGAAAAGAACACACACTAGCACCCACCTCTCTCACTCCTCCAAGCAAAGAAAACAGAGGGAAGGGGGCTGGGATACTGTATATGTAGGAAAGGGGGGCATTGGTCCCGCTTCATGCCACAAACCGGAACGAATGCCCGCTAAAAAAACCGGGACCAATGCCCCTCAGGCGATTTCTGCTGCCCCTGCCGCAAAAAAGGGACCAATGCAATACCATTTCTGACACAGAATGAAAGGGGGTGTTTCCACTAGTGGCATAAAAAGATTCACACTTTTGTAATCACTCTACGTTGTTGCTGAAAAGTGTGTGGTCACAAAGAATGACGCCACAAAGATCTAGCCAGGTCTAAAATGCATATCCTGATGCTGAGCAAAGCTTCCGGCCGAAATTTCGCTTGACTTTTTTAGTATTAGCAGCGCCGTCTCTTCTAAAACAAGCAATCTCGATATTTCCTGACAGTGGGCTGCGCACGCACTCGTGATGTCCGTGCACACTGGACCTGCCGCCGAGCGAGTACCAGAGGTGCATCTACAGCTATTCACCAACAGAAGCGGAAACCCATGCTCCGGTCTCCAACTGACTCGCCGAGCAGCGGGCGAGTATAGACTAGATGGATGGATTCACGCAACACAAATTCTTTAAAACGAGCGGTCTCATTTTGTCCAATCCCGTGATCACTCCGGCGAACCGTGGGATACACATCGGAGGGCTAGCGGCCCGTGGCGTTCGTACATGTATGCCGAGCGGGGGTTTCCATAGCAATTAAGGCCAGGGGCGGTCCGTTTTTGAACGCTACGCCGAAGAGAGAGAAATTCCATTCCCCTTTCCTCGCTCTCCGTCCTCGTGTTCTCCGGCGTTTCTTGAAGCAATTCTCGCCGCTCATCGGCGGCGGCGGAGACCGAGGAGAGAGGGGTGACATCTTACTGGCTATGTGCTCGAGGAAGCGCGAGGGAGCTGCAACAGTACCAGAGAAGGGAGGAGGCGAGAGATTCAGGGAAAGATTTCGCGTCCTTTGCAGAGGGAGGTCTTCACCGGCGATTTTTTGTTGAGGTAAGCTCCGGACTCGTTGCTCCCCGGCAGTGGATCTAGCGCCTCCGCCGTCGTCGAGTCCTGTACTATTCGTCACATGGTGAGGGGCGGGCCCGGTTGCGTTCAGCAGGGGGAAATCGCACGAGGGGAGTTTATGACTTGGCAACGAATGGGAGTCATCGTCGATCCTGCACGCACCCGGTCGATCTTCATCGTCGATGGGGGTCTGCAGATCGACCCTCTGTGTTTTGCTACATGTATAGCATACTAAACTTTTACGTGTATATGTTAGTGAGAATCGGATGTAATTTTAGGGGAACGTTGTGAGTAGCCTATTCAAAGGGGTGATTTCGTTGATGTAGGTCTTTCTGAACATTATTAAATGCGAGTGTGTCTTATGTTCGATCCTATTTAGATGTCTGTGTCATCGGGGGGTATAGTACTCTGAAATGTTTTTTAAGGCCTACTTATCAATACATGCCATCAAGTGTAATTGTAACTTCATGAATACAATGTGCACACATCTTCACACATGTGAACCTCATCAGGTGTAAGACCAACGGGTTCTAGGTGTGAAATTCATGGACATTTTGTTACACATGTTTAACAAACCATCGGTTGTAATTCATGAACATTGTGTTATACATGTTTTGGTATGCGTACTTATAAATACATCCCATCAAGTGTATTTTGTAACATCCATGAAAGCACTGTGCACACATATTCACACATGTGAACCCCATCAGGTGTAAGATCATCAAGTTTTTAGGTGTAAAATCTATGAACATTTTGTACACATGTTTAAGAAACCGTCAGTTCTAATTTTGGTAGGCGTAATTTTATAGTTTTCACAAATGGTATAGCACCTGGTGTAAGTTTTCGCTCTGAAGTACTAATATTTTGCATTTGGATCACCATCATCTTACCATATTTTTGCACCCTTTTATGTGGATACAAGATCAGTTTTAACTTTAATTTGGTTTTCACTCCCAGGCACGCAATGGAAAGGTTAAAAATCATGCGCAAGTCAACCGCGTTCTCGTTCAACATGTTCACAAACGAGGTTGGCACCTCAAGAAAAACCGAACTACAAATTCGACACAAGTTTAAAAACCTACTTGCAATGGTGGAATTTGAAACAATGCGGAAGGGGGTGAAGGGTCCATGCCTCGCGGCACCGACGGTGTTGGTGGGCGGAGCATGCATTTTGTCCAAGCCATCGGAGTGGCCTTGTTAGGTGCGGGCAACCACTTGCTTTTCGCCGCAACCACCCTCGGCTTCTTCGGCGGCGAGGGCGTCTCGCCCACAGTGGGAACGGAAGTGGAGGTGGCGGTTGCAGGAACGACACCTGTTGCGGGAGAACCACCCTAGACTAAGACTTTGCCCAGACGCTTGCGAGGCCGGCCAATGGAAGCTGTCTCCGACACGGGCAGGGTTGGTGCGGCGGCGAGATCTGGCCGAAAGGTTGGTGATCGCTTGCGCCTCTGCGACCTCGATGGTCATGAGCGACGACTTGTAGGCGTCCATGGCGGCGCTACATGGCCGCGGTGAGGTCGGCCACGAGGGTGATCAGCGGCGGCGGCGGAAGAGAAAGCTAGAAATTGTCGCGTGGAAATGTCCCTCACGTCAAATCTCCTGAGCGATAGAGGGCACCCTCGGGTCGGGTTCCCGCCCCATTATTCTGAAGGTTGAGAGGGTGATTTTTCCGCACCTCTTAATTTTTTTAAAGGGAGGGTCAGATATGGTGTTTGTTGGGTCGTTTTTGAAGCTGATGGGTGATCATTTTGCAGTTCGGCGGGATATAAGGGGTCTAGTAGCACTAGTGGAGAACGGGGCTTTTGCTCACTGGTGAGCACCCCTTTCGCCCCGGCTCGGCCACCACCCAGTGCAAAAGACTGCAGAGGTGGGGCCGGGGCGAGCGGGGCGCGTGGTGGGGGGGTCATTTGCCCCGGTTGGTGGCTCTAACCGGGGCTAAAGGCCCTCGACGAGTAGGGCCCGTGCAGAGGCGTCGTAGGGGGGGTCTTTTGCCCCGGTTGGAGCCACCAACCGGAGCAAATGACCGCCCACTATATAAACCCTGCCAGCCCTCTCCTCTCCTCATGTCACTCACTTTGGAGTACATATTCTAGTTGTGTGGTGTGTGCTCACTTGTTTTCCCCTCCTATGCACAAGAGGTGTTCGATGAAATGCCCAGGAGAATAACGCCATCTCAGCTCGCAGAAAACAAACAAGATTTAATTTGTCCGAGCCACACTTAATTAAATAAGCTTTCTTGTCCTTCTTTCCTCCTCGGTTGAGGTACCAACTTTAACCTTTCATCTGTCGATGTAACATTGGTCATTTCTCTATTCACGGTGTTCTGTAACAGTTCTTAATTAATTATCATATAATGCAGATGAACCGGCAATGGATGTACGCTGACCGACGCTCTGCCGCGTTCATGAAAGGCTTGGGTTATTTTCTCGAGGTTGCCCAGGCAAACAAGCGGAATAATTTTATCTATTGTCCATATGTTGTATGTCGGAATCAGAAGGAACACTCTTCTCACAGAGTCATCCACTTCCACCCGTTTTAATCCGGTTTCATGCCCGGCTATAATTGTTGGACCAAGCACGGAGAAAGAGGGGTTATGACGGAAGACAACGAAGAAGAAGAGAATGATGACAACTATCATGACATTTTCTCTGAATACGGTGCCGGTACTAGAATGGAAGATAACAATGAAGTGGAAGCAGAGGTCCGGGCACCAGATGAGCCCATCGATGATCTTGGCCAGGCTATTACGGATGCAAAGACAGAAAGCGATATTGAAAAGGTGAGGGTGAAGTTTGACCAGATGTTAAAGGATCACAAAACATTGTTGTATCCAACTTGCGAAGACGGGCAGAAAAAGCTGGGCAGCATACCGGAATTGCTCCAATGGAAGGCCGACAACGGTGTGACTAACACCGGATTTACAAAGTTGCTGCAAATAGTGAAGAAGCAGCTTCCTAGAAACAATGAATTGCCCGACAATACATACCAAGCAAAGAAGCTTGTATGCCCCCTAGGATTAGACGTGGAGAAGATACATGACTGCATTAATGAGTGCATCCTCTACCGCGGTGAGAAGTACGAGAATTTGGAACAATGTACGGTATTCACTTCATTGCGGTATAAAATCAGACCAGACGACCCTGGCGATGTTGAGGGTGAGCGCCCCAGGAAGAGGGTTCCTGCAAAGATGATGTGGTATGCTCCTATAATACCATGGTTGAAACGTGTGTTCATAAACAAAGAGCATGCCAAAATTTTACGATGGCACATGGAAGATCGTAAGAAAGATGAGATGTTGAGACACCCCGCTGATGGGTCGTAGTGGAGAAAAATCGAGAGAAAATTCCCGTGCTTTGCAGGTGACGCAAGGAACTTATGGTTTGGTCTAAGTACAGATGACATGAATCCATTTAGTAAGCATAGCTGCAACCATAGCACCTGGCCTGTAACTCTATGTATCTATAACCTTCCTCCTTGGTTGTGCATGAAGAGGAAGTTCATTATTATGCCAGTGCTGATCCCACTACTAGGGAAAAGCTTACCCGTGACGCACCATTTTGCTTATCCGTGACGCACCTGGGCACGTCACGGCTATCACGCCGCGCCTATGGGTTTAGCCGTGACGCACCGAGCTGGTGCGCCGCGCCTATTAATACCCGTGACGCACGGGCTAGGTGCGCCGTGGCTACTTCTGGGCGCGTCACGCCTAACTCCACAGGTGCGCCACGGCTATGAATACAGGTGCGTCACGGGTAATCTAATGCCTCCACGGCTAAGTTCGCCGGTGCGCCACGGGTATCCACTTTGGCGCGTCACGGCTATCCTCCCAGGTGCGTCACGGGTACTCTTTTTGGTGCGTCACGGCTATACTATGCTGTATTTTTTTTAAATACGCAGTACCGTATTTATACAGGTATATACAGCTCAAATACAGAGGAATATCAGTAGACAAAATGTATCAAAACAGTTCTTTGACAAACAAGTTATATATCATAGTTGATCATACTGCTTAGAATTCCTAATAGCTACATCAAACAGTTGATTATGAATACAAAGTGTTTATCAGAGTCAAATAGATACAAGTGACCTACATCACACGGTTAATCATCGGGACCGATTACATCGATTGATGATGCTTCATCATCGGGACAAGTGACCTATCTAGTCGCCGATAACCTAATCATCTAGCTAGGAACCATAGCATGACGAGCGAGGCGACGGCGACAAGAGCGGCTGCGATGGTCTTCATCCACGTGTTGTTCTTCTTCTTCTTATTTTGTTCCTCCTCGAGATGGATGAACCACCTAGCTTCCGCCGTCACTCTTGTGTTGTAGGATTTGTAGGCATTCCCTTTGAACTTGTTCACCTGCTCGAAGCAGTCTTCCCAGTGATCGTAGACTCCTGGAACCCTGCCTCTAAACACCACGTAGCACCTCGGCATCTGTAATGACAAGAAAGAAAAGCAAAAACAATAGTTTTAAACATGTCTACAATAAGTAGTAAGTGGAGAAATATAAAAGGCCATCTGAGTGTGAACCAACTCTTTTAATCATCGGCATTTATACAAAAGATCGAACGAACATAGGACCGGAATAATATAAAAGCAATATAATCAAGCATTGACATAATTGAGCATCAGTTACGAATGGACGATTCATAACCGTAACGATGTGTGCCTCATATTTAGGGTGGACACATACAAGCGGCCGTAGGTGGTGCCGCTGCGCCAAGTGGGATGCACAAGATCGTAACTTTGTGAAAATCACAAGGCGCAACGGACCACCTAGGCCATCTGAGTGTGAACCAACTCTTTTAATCATCGGCATTTACTTATTCAAAAGATCGAACGAACATAGGACCTGAATAATATAAAAGCAAGATAATCAAGCATTGACATAATTGAGCATCAGTTACAGAATGGACGATTCATAACCGTAACGATGTGTGCCTCATATTTAGAGTGGACACATACAAGCGGCCGAAGTGGTGCAGCTGCGCCAAAGTGGGATGCACAAGATCCTAACTTTGTGAAAATCACAAGGCGCAGCTGACCACCTCGGCCATCTGAGTGTGAACCAACTCTTTTAATCATCGGCATTTACTTATTCAAAAGATCGAACGACCATCACAAGTAGGACCGCAATAATAAAATGCAAGATAATCAAGCATTGACATAATTGAGCATCAGTTACATAATGGACGATTCATAACTGTAACGATGTGTGCCTCATATTTAGGGTGGACACATACAAGCGGCCGTAGGCGGTGCCGCTGCGCCAAGTGGGATGCACAAGATCCTAACTTTGTGAAAATCACAAGGCGCAACGGACCGCCTAGGCCATATGAGTGTGAACCAACTCTTTTAATCATCGGCATTTACTTATTCAAAAGCTCGAACGACCATCACAAATAAGACCGCAATAATGAAAAGAAAGATAATTAAGCATTAATTAACATAATAAAGCATCCGTCACACGATGGACGATTCATAACCCTAACGATTGAGTTCGACTAATTTCGGAAAATGTAGCAAGCCTTACAATAGTTCTCACTCCTTCTGACTCATCCTCCCAGGGATTACAACAGGACAGCCCTCCTGAGTGATGAAGGGCCTGTCGTCACAGGCAGTTGCTAGGTAGGTATCTATGTCGCGGTTCGGCATGTTGAACCGGCAGTAAAATGTCCCACTCTTGTTCACCACTTCATCAACGATTTTCGTGGCAAAGCACTTCTGGATATCATATATCTCTTCTCTAACCTTGTCATCGCCGACCATCGACAAGCGGGAGGCCCATTGTTGGACTTGACTAGGCAGGGTAAGGAACTGTTGATCCCGTACATACGCCCGCATATGATGGAGGACATAGTAGGTGTCTCGGTTACTGCCCGCCGGCTGCTTGACGCACGCGAAAGTCGTCGTGTGGGTGAACACCCGAGCGCCCTGAACGACCTTCTCCCTAGTGATTTTGCCCCCCCCTTGCGTGGTAGCCGGTGAGAGCATTATCCAAAACTTTCTTCACGTTGGAGTAGTCTTTCTTCACCGCACTCCCTGAGTCGAGATACGTGGCATGCGAATGACTGATACAAATGCAGATGAGTGTGCATTGTGTATATCTGCGCGGAACAATCCAAACAAAGTGTTGGAAAGGAGCGATGAAAATCTAAAAAAAATCACTTTCGATTCGGCTAATAATATTGACTTACCCGGCAAAGTAAGGCACGAGGATGTAATCCTTGGTCTGGTTCGCCAGCATGAAGTCCCGGAGATATGTCGACGCGACTACCTGGTTCCCAACGCCGCACAACACGTCGTGGCGCATGTAGAAGGGGTCCGCTATCGCGATGCCCGGTGTATTATCCCTGATGACTTGCACCGCCAGACTGAGCGAGTATAGGCGGATCATGGAGTAGTGCAGCGGATTGCTATGGAACATATCGAAGATGTCCGAAAACCGCAGTACTATTCTATCCGCGCCGGTTGACTCGACGAAGCCCAAGTCCTTTGGCACCATGGCTGTAACATCCAAGTATGAAAACATCCCTTAGTGGTTCAATTTCTTGTTTACTTTCAAGCAATGCATCATGTCATCATCTCATTGCATTTGTTTTATTTATGTTTGCATTGTTTTCATAATGAATCAAACCTTGTTTTCACACTTGTCTGTTACAATCTTTTCAAACAAGGAATTGCAAAACAAAACCTTTCATTGTTTTCCAAATAATTCAATTATGATCACTGCTCAATTGTTGGTTTTAATCAAACCAATATTCCAATCAATTAATTCAAATCATCAAATCCAAATCATTTTCCAATTCAAACCAACCCTTAAAATTCAGTATCTTTTGAAACCATAAAACTCACCAAACAATTGCACTCTTTAAACCATTCTAAAAACCCTAGGGGTAACCCTTTTCAACTGCATGATCTATTAATGGTTTATGAATATTAAAATTCCTCTAAATTTGGGTTCAATGCAAACTATCATTTTAAAACTAAATTTTTGAAATCCAAAGTTGGAATGTGGTTTCTAATTACTTAAAAAGCTTAACTAAATTTTTCTGGATTTTTCTTTAACCAAAACCTTAACAAATTATTCCACAAACTGTTTCAGCAAAAAAAAAATAATAAAACAGAGAAAAATAAAAAAAGCAGCTAAACTACAGCGCGCAGCAGCACCTATCCAGCCCAGCCCACTAGTCCTACCGCGCGCGCGACCCAGCCCGCTATTCCCCACTTACCGTTTCGCCGCGCGTCAAGATTCGCGCCAGCTCTTTCCTGCCTTCGTCAATCAGTACGGCGCGCCATCGGAGACGCCACCGCGACAGAATCGCCGCCGGCCGACAGCCCCCGTGTGTTTCCGCGCCTATAAAAGCCCTAGGGCACCTCCCGCACCTAACCCTAACCCTAGGTACTAGCTACGCCTCGCCCGCCGCCGTTTTTCTCCCTCTCGCTGGCCGGATTCGCCCCTGTTCTGAACCCACCGACGGCGAGCTCTGAACCCGAGTCGCCCACCGCCGCCATGCGCCTTCCACCTCCTATCTGAGCGTGGGAACGAAACCCCCTCGGTCTCTTCTCGCTTTTGAACACCGCCGCCAAGCACGACGTCGACCAGAACCTCGCCGCCGTCCGTGATCTTCTCCGACGAGCTCTGCACCGAAACTCTGCATCCTCGACGACGCGGTGAGCTCCGTTCCCTTCCGTGCCCCCCTTCCTCTCTCTGTTGTTTCGCGTCCGTGCACGCACCATCCATCTGCACCACGATCAGCACATCCGCAGCGGCCACCACCCATCGTAGATCGCCGGCGAGCCGTGGTACTCTGACGGTGTCGCGGAAGCATTTCATCTTCAGAGTTTCAGTTAACGAACTGTAACCTTATCTTTGCTGCGCGGTGTATACTGATAACAAACACGACAGCAGCGCATTGGTACCGCACCTGGAGAGCGCATCGAGTGGTTGCGGGTTCGATCCCCGCAAGCGCAATCTTTTTTTTGGCTATTTGCCTCCACAGCGCGCGGGCCCGCACGTCATTGCCCTCCTCTGCCACGTGTGCGCGCGCGCCACGCTGGCTAGGGGGTCCACTGGGCAGTGGCAGCGTGTAGAGGCCCTCTCGGTAACAAAAGTTTAATTCGAATCTGTTTAAATTCCAAAATTCTTTTAAATGGGCAGAATAAACCCCTAACTTAAAAATTCAATAACTTTTAATATATGAATCCAATAATTGCAAACTTTATATGTTTTCCTATCCAAATTTCATAATCTTTCCAAATATTCAACTTGTGTTCTGTTTTGAATTTTCAAAAATGCATTTAAATTTCAAATTTGAATAATTCAAATGCAAATTGAAATAATTCATAACTAATTCATACTGTTTTCAAATAATTCAAATAAAATATGTTTTTCACACCTTTTTGAAGGTTCTATTCAAATATAAAATTTGTTTTCTGGTTTGAATAATTTAAATTGCCTAAAATATTTAAATCTTGTTTAATTCAATTAAAAATTGTTTAATTCATAATTAATTAATCCTAAGTCCAATTTCAAAATGTGAAACATGTAATCCAACTAAAATTTGATAACCTTTTCAAATATCAATTTTGTTAATTGCTTTGAGCACTTTAACTTGATGAAAACAATCACTACTTATTAACACCACTAAGTAACAAAATTCCAAACTTAATAAATGCTTTGCTAAATTGTTAACTATCATTCCAATTGCATTTAAATTGTTATGTTATTGTTATCCATCATGCATGCATCATTATCACAACTTTCACATAATAAATAGTTGTAAATCATTTGTTCCACTCATTTCAATGGATCCTTTTCCATATGCAACCCTTGCATATGGGTCCATTTAATTGTGCTATCTTGTTAGTCAATTCATTTTGTTGCACCTATTAACCTGTCATGCATCATACTTGATTGTGCACAATGCCATGGCAATGATTGTTTACATTCCTGTTTTGTTTGTTTGCTTCTTCTCGGTTAGACGACGACTACGTTGAGACCGACGATCCTTACGACACCACTACTCAGGACCTAGCCCAGTACCCGGCTACTGAGCTGCCAGGCAAGTTATCACTCACATGAATCATCGAGTTTCCTTTCCACACTTGTTGTCGATACTATCCTTTTGTCTACTATTGCTAGCCCTATGTATCGTTGCTTGTTCTCCGAACCTATCACATGATACCCTGAACCAATGATACTGCCTCACCTCCATACCTACGGCCTTTGTTTGTGCCTTAGTATTATCTAGCATGCTTAGGGTTGCTTTTACTCGAGTCTGTTGTCGGTTACTACTTTTACTATCTTACTATTTGTACCGGGGGCTCGATGTTAATCAATCAATCCTGTTAATTGCTAATGGTAATAATAATTTGATGATAAGGCACCGGCAGGAGGCCCATGAGAGGTTTTGAGGCCTGCTAGTGTCGACCCTAATAGGAAAAGGGTCTTGTCTACTGATCCATGATGAGCGCACTACCCGCATGTGGGAAGCGAGTATGGGCGCCCCCCTCAACTTGACCTGATTCGCATCTCGTCCAAATCATCTCATTTAGTTCGTGCTTTCTATTTGCCGCATGCATGTTTTTGCGAGCCCAGCGCAGGGTGGAACTTTTGTAGTCGGCATATAGGGGGACACGTTCTTAGAGTGCTATGAGGGTCCATTTTCTTCTGGGCTCGATTAGCCGTGCGCCCAAGGTGCTTTGGGCTTGATGCGGAGAATGGTTGGTTGTGTAGAGTACCCCGCTTGGTGGGAGGCATCCCATCTGGCGGGTTATTCTTGCGTGTACGGCCAAATTGGTGCAACCCTGCAGGGATAATCTTCTCGAGAAGCCGTGTTTTCCGCGGTTATGGATTACTTGGTGAAAGTACTGGCTAACAAGTACTCAGGACAACTTCAACTTAATGATCAATCATGTTTCACCCAATGATTAATAACTTGACTAGTAATAGGTTATCCACACAAATAACTTGATTCATCTTAATCCAACGGTGTGAGTTATCCTCGGATTGCTTCTTTGGATAAGGGGCGAGATCCAGGATGGGTTTGGTTGAAGTTATCTTTCAGTTGGTTACCAATCCTCGATCTTATCTTTTCTGTTAGCCGGAACTTGTAGTTATCTTCTGTAGTTGGTTAGAGCAGCCAGCAGCAACTTTCATATCACCCCTTTCTTCCGTTGATCCCAAGCATCAATGCTTGTGTTGACGGGTAACTCTCTGATGAAGTGTGAGTCTTGCTTGCCAGTACTTGGATGTACTGACCCCGTTGGGGCTGTGGTTTACGCAGAGTACGACTACGGCTACGATGACCACCAGGATGGCTACTTTGTGGAGTTCGACGAGGCTGCAGACGAGTAGTTAGCTGGACCAGGGCTGGATCCAGGACCTACGTGGATGGGCTTCGTCTTATTTATTTTCTCCGGCTTCTTAAGCCTGTTGGATTTGTCTGTACCCAGACACCTTTGATTGCTTCCGCTGTTGTAATGGATGATATGTTGGGACATGTGTCCTCTGGATGATTGTATTCGCTATTTCTGCCTTAGTGAAGGCCAGTTGCAACTTTATTTCTATCTTTTGTGTCGTAGAGATAAGTTGTGATAATCATTCGTTCAAAGCTGTCGACGTACAGTGCGTGCTTGTTATGAAGTACGTCGACAGTAGTGCCTATGACTCCTAATGGATAGTTTACATCGACGGTGGAATAGTAGGGCTTGTGTTGTCGCGCATAAGCGCAGGCCTACCAGGAAGCTGGGACGTGGGAGCAGTTATGCCCCATAATCCAAGCACCTACTATCCAGTTCGTACGATGAGTATCCCTTAGAAGCCAGGGTGCGACAAATGGTATCAGAGCCTGTCTGCCTGTAGGATCCCTTTTTACTGGTCGCAGTTGAGTCTAGAAACTATTTTGTAGCTATATAGGAAAAATGAAACGTGAGAGTAGGAATTCTGCCATTTTTCTTCTTTCCCCACCCACCCACCCTTTTCTGGTAAGGAAGTGCAACGTTGTTTATCTTTTCTCACCTAAACTTTCAAGTTAGGATTTCACGTGTTTTGGGTTCTCCTTAGTACCTCAGGACTTTTGGTCTCGTTTTCCCGATGTTGCTTCGATATCATGTTCTTTTCAACATCCTTATCGTCCGTTGAACCTTGTTGTTGTTTTCCACGTCCTTTTTCATCTACCGGAGTCTAATCAAAACCTTTCCCAATCATCTGCAGATGGGTCTCAGCTACTACCCGCAGGTGGTTCGCATGACTCGCTGTGAGAGCACCGCCGGTTTTCCGGAGATGCTGAGAGACATGGTTACCTATCTGGGGTTCCGTTGGGCACCAGAGTACCAGGTCTACGAGCACCAGCGCGAGTTCGACCAGACTTTCTACCGGGCCATCGTCTACATTCTGTCGGATGATGGCAGGAGCATTGTCCACCAGTACGAGGCAGTAGGGTCCACAGTGGATATGGCAGTGCAGCAGGCAGCGTACGTGAGTCTCACCGTCCTCCGTGCTGACTACTGGGGGTTTGATAAGTCCAGTTTTCGTCACATCCCCCGTGGTTACATCACGGCAGCGGGAGTTCACTTCACTCTCCACAGCAACCTGGATACCTACGAGTCTGATAGCTCCAGGCTGCAGACCACTGCTCAGTTCGTCAGGCACAGTGATGCCGTTGCTTCCACACTTGCTCAGGAGTTGGCCTCAGTCAGGGAGCAGCTCTATCTGGCTTTGACGCGTCTGGCGACGTACACCACAGACTTCGTTGGAGACGAGCGCTTTGCACGTTTCCAGCAGACACTGGGTTTTCCTCTGCCAGATGCTGGAGGTTACGAGCCGATCAGAGGCCCACTTCTCGACCTCGGAGCTGGTTACACAGGGATTCCCCGCTATGGAGCACAGGGACACGACGCTTTCTACTTCACCACACCGAGAGTTGCTCTCAGAGCAGTTCCTATCTACATGGATCATCGTGATACCTACTTCCGTGGGGTTCCTCCTCACCGTATCTCTCGTCGTACTACTCACCGCCGTCCTGCGTGATGAGCATGGGAGTACCGTTGTATCCATTCCTAGCTATGTTTAGTTATCCTTGTCTTTCGAACCATGTATTGGTCTGTTGGATATTCTGATGTATTTGAACATGTGATGATGATGTACCTGTTGGTTATCTATTCATGCGTCGGAATAATCTATCTTTCGGTTACCAAGTCTATCCTTTTCTGTTGTTGTGCTAAAATGAATTTCTGTTCAGGATGCCTCCAACCAGGAACAACCCGCCTCCGCCACCACCAATGGGGGAACTGTTGGCTCAGATGACCTAAGTGGTGACACAGATGGCCCAGATCCAGGCTAACCAGCAACACAACCAGAATGCTCCAAGGGTCACCATCAAGGACTTCCTCAGCTTGGGCCCAAAAGCTTTCGTGGCAACATGTGAGCCCCTGGATGCTGATGACTGGATCCGTGACGTAGCAAGAGCTCTGGAGATTGCTCATGTTGCGGAAGAGGATAAGGTCAAGTATGCCACCTACCTACTGAAGGGTCAGGCAGCTACTTGGTGGGAGAACTACCAGACCATGAGAGCTGGCTTTCCTATCAACTGGGGATGTTTCAAGGATGCCTTCCTGAAGCACCACATCCCGGATGGTCTCATGGAAAAGATGCGTGAGGAATTCTGCTCTCTCAGACAGGGCAAGCTGGACGTCCTCGGCTACCAGAACGAGTTCAATCGTCTCGCTCGGTACGCTGGTGACGAAGTGTCCACCGAAGCCAAGAAGATGGCAAGGTTCCGCCGAGGTTTTAACCCGGAACTGAAGTACGCTGTCACCAACATCAAGTGCAAGGACTTCGTGGAGCTCGTGAACACCGCGCTCAATGAGGAGAATGGGCGCAAGGCGTTCGAAGAGTCGCGCAAGCACTCGCGTGAGGGTGGTTCCTCCTCCAACATGACCACCCCTCCGCAGAAGCGCCGCATATGGGTGCCAAATGGTGCTGTCACTCGGGCTCCAAATGCCCAAGCTTCTCCAGGCTTTGGTCCCCGCCCACCCAACCCATCTCAGATGCAGGGTCAGAGGTTCCCTATAGGGCAGCCAAGGCCGGGTCCTTCTCGTGTCGTCACTTGCTACAAGTGCAAGGATACTGGACACTATGCTGATAAGTGCACTCAGAAGCAGCTACCCATACCTCCTCGCCCCAACACCAACCAGGCTATGGTTCGTGCTCCCCCGGCTAAAGCCTTCAACTCCAACAACAGGCCTGTCGGGAGGAACGCGAGGGTGAACCATATCAAGGCCGACAAAGCTGAGGAAGCTGCTGACGTCGTTCTCGGTATATTACCCGTAAACTCTATTCCAGCTAAAGTGTTGTTTGATACTGGAGCATCGCATTCATTTGTGTCAAAGATTTTTGCAAAAGCATACAACCTAGTTCTAGTTCCGCTAAGCAATCAAATGACTGTTCACTCTCCGGGACCGCAAATGTTGACTTCCAAGATAAGCATGGACAATGAGATCCTAATTGGAGGTCGCATATTCCTTGCTTCACTCATGTTGCTGGGAAATTCTGACATTGATGTCATTCTGGGTATGGATTGGTTGAAGACCCACAAAGCTAAAATTGACTGTGCTCAAAAGTCAATAACTCTCTCCCACACTTCAGGCCAGATAGTCTATTCTCCATATGGATCAAGTTCTGTTCAGCTGTTCAACCTCAATGCCAAACCCCTTCCTGCAATTGAAAATGTTTCGGTGGTTTGTGAATTCCCTGACGTCTTTCCAGAAGAGTTGCCAGGGATGCCCCCGGACAGAGCAGTTGAGTTCGTGATCGAGCTTGAGCCAGGTACTGCTCCAATCTCTAAGCATCCATACAAGATAGCTCCTCCTGAACTGAAATTGTTGAAGGAGCAAATCGATATGTACATGGACAAAGGTTACATTCAGCCTAGTTCCTCCGCTTGGGGTTGCCCAACTCTGTTTGTTGCCAAGAAGGATCAAACAAAAAGACTCGTGGTTGACTATCGTCCTCTCAACGAGAAAACCATCAAGAACAAGTATCCACTTCCTCGTATCGATGATCTTTTTGATCAACTTGCTGGAGCCTCAATATTCTCAAAGTTGGACTTGAGGATGGGGTACCATCAGATAAAGATCAGAAAGGAAGATATTCCTAAGACAGCTTTCACCACTCGGTACGGTCTGTATGAATACACCGTCATGTCCTTTGGTCTCACCAATGCACCGGCAACGTTCTCAAGACTCATGAATTCTGTCTTCCATGAATACCTCGACAAGTTCGTTGTGGTATATCTTGATGACATTCTAGTCTACTCCAAATTCGAGGAAGAGCATGGAGAACACCTTCGTCTCACTCTCATGAAACTTCGCGAGCATCGTCTGTATGCCAAGTTTTCCAAATGTGAGTTCTGGATTCCAGAAGTTGCATATCTTGGTCATATCATCTCTGCCAAAGGCATTGCCATTGACCCTGAAAAGGTTAACGCAATTGTTGACTGGAAACCCCCTAAGACGGTGAAACAAGTTAGAAGCTTTCTTGGCTTGGCTAGCTATTGCCGTCGTTTCGTCCAAAACTTTTCCAAGATTGCTAAACCTCTCACTGATCTCACAAAGAAGGACAAAAAGTTCGTTTGGACTCCACAATGTGATGAGAGTTTCAACCTTCTGAAGACTAAACTCACTTCCACACCTGTTCTAGTTGGTCCCGACACCACCAAACCTTTCCAGATATTCTGTGATGCATCTCTCCAAGGCCTAGGAGCAGTTCTTATGCAAGAACGTCAAGTTGTGGCTTATGCTTCACGTCAGTTGAACCCACATGAGCAAAACTATCCCACTCATGATCTTGAACTTGCAGCAGGTGTGTTTGCCCTCAAGAAATGGAGACAATACTTGTTGGGTAACAAAACTGAAATCTTTTCCGATCATAAGAGTCTGAAATACATCTTCACTCAGCCAGATCTGAACCTCAGGCAAAGGAGATGGATTGAGAAGATTAAAGACTTTGATCTCACCATTTCTTACACTCCAGGCAAGGCTAATGTTATGGCCGACGCTCTCAGTCGCAAATCCTATTGCAATAATCTCATGATCATGGAAAGCCAACCTCCACTTCATGAAGAATTCCAGAAGCTGAACCTTGATCTAGTCCCTGAAGGATACCTTGCTAGCTTGACAGCCAGCCCAACTCTCGAGGACAAGATTCGTTCTGAACAACTTCGTGATAATGAAATCAAGAAGATTGTGGATCACATCAAGGAGGGCAATGATAAATTCAAGTCCTTCTCAATTGATGACAAAGGAACTGTGTTCTTCGAAGGACGCATTGCAGTCCCTCAGATTCAAAGTCTCAAGGATATCATTCTCAAGGAGGCTCATGAAACTCCTCTATCAATTCACCCTGGAAGTACAAAGATGTACCAGGATCTCAAGACTCTGTATTGGTGGCCTGGCATGAAACGTGAAATTGCTCAATACGTTTCTGAATGCGACGTTTGTCAACGTGTTAAGGCAGTCCATCAGAAGACAGCAGGTCTACTCCAACCTCTGAAAATTCCTGAGTGGAAGTGGGACATGATTGAAATTGACTTCGTTACTGGGTTTCGAAAGTCCAGGAAGGGCAACGATGCAATCTTCGTTGTTATTGATCGTCTCACTAAGGTTACTCACTTCTATGCTGTAAAGGAAACTATCTCAGCTAGCCAGTTAGCAGAGCTCTACACATCAAAGGTTGTTCCTCTTCATGGTGTTCCATTGGAAATAAGCTCAGACCGTGGAAGTATTTTCACTTCTCATTTCTGGAAGAGTTTTCAAGAAGCATTGGGCACCAAACTTCTGTTCAGCACAGCTTATCACCCTCAGTCTCAGGGGCAAGTCGAAAGAGTCAATCAGATTCTCGAGGATATGCTCAGAGCTTGTGGTCTCTCCTTTGGCATGAAATGGGAGGATTGCCTTCCATATGCTGAATTCTCTTACAACAACAGCTACCAGGCAAGCCTAGGCATGGCACCATTTGAGGCACTGTATGGTCGCAGATGCAGGAGTCCAATCAATTGGTCTGGAGCTGGTGAACGTTCACTCTTGGGCCCTGACATTGTTAAGGAAGCCGAGGAGAAAGTTCGTATCATTCGTGACAATCTCAAGATTGCTCAATCTCGTCAGAAGAGCTATTATGATAGCAAGCACAGGGATATGGTCTATGCACCTGGTGATAAGGCATATCTCCATGTAACTCCCCTCAGAGGCACTCATCGTTTTGGTATGAGAGGAAAGCTTGCACCAAGATACATTGGCCCTTTCAACATCCTCTCAAGACGTGCAGAGAATGCTTATCGTCTTGAACTTCCAGAAAAACTATCCAAGGTGCACGATGTGTTCCACGTGTCACAACTCAAGAAGTGCTTCAAGGATCCAGATCGTGCAGTTGATCATGATTCCATTGAGCTGCAAGATGATCTATCTTATGAGGAGCACCCTATTCGTATTCTCAATGAGACCGAGCGTAAGACTCGCAACAAGAGCACCAAGTTCTTGAAAGTCCAATGGTCGCATCATTCTGATAAAGAGGCAACGTGGGAGACCGAAGAGGATCTTCGCAAGAAGTATCCGGACCTGTTCATTTCTCAGTAGGGAATCTCGGGGCGCGATTCCTTCAAGGGGGGGCGTTTTGTAACATCCAAGTATGAAAACATCCCTTAGTGGTTCAATTTCTTGTTTACTTTCAAGCAATGCATCATGTCATCATCTCATTGCATTTGTTTTATTTATGTTTGCATTGTTTTCATAATGAATCAAACCTTGTTTTCACACTTGTCTGTTACAATCTTTTCAAACAAGGAATTGCAAAACAAAACCTTTCATTGTTTTCCAAATAATTCAATTATGATCACTGCTCAATTGTTGGTTTTAATCAAACCAATATTCCAATCAATTAATTCAAATCATCAAATCCAAATCATTTTCCAATTCAAACCAACCCTTAAAATTCAGTATCTTTTGAAACCATAAAACTCACCAAACAATTGCACTCTTTAAACCATTCTAAAAACCCTAGGGGTAACCCTTTTCAACTGCATGATCTATTAATGGTTTATGAATATTAAAATTCCTCTAAATTTGGGTTCAATGCAACCTATCATTTTAAAACTAAATTTTTGGAATCCAAAGTTGGAATGTGGTTTCTAATTACTTAAAAAGCTTAACTAAATTTTTCTGGATTTTTCTTTAACCAAAACCTTAACAAATTATTCCACAAACTGTTTCAGCAAAAAAAAAAAAAAACAGAGAAAAATAAAAAAAAAGCAGCTAAACTACCGCGCGCAGCAGCACCTATCCAGCCCAGCCCACTAGTCCTACCGCGCGCGCGACCCAGCCCGCTATTCCCCACTTACCGTTTCGCCGCGCGTCAAGATTCGCGCCAGCTCTTTCCTGCCTTCGTCAATCAGTACGGCGCGCCATCGGAGACGCCACCGCGACAGAATCGCCGCCGGCCGACAGCCCCCGTGTGTTTCCGCGCCTATAAAAGCCCTAGGGCACCTCCCGCACCTAACCCTAACCCTAGGTACTAGCTACGCCTCGCCCGCCGCCGTTTTTCTCCCTCTCGCTGGCCGGATTCGCCCCTGTTCTGAACCCACCGACGGCGAGCTCTGAACCCGAGTCGCCCACCGCCGCCATGCGCCTTCCACCTCCTATCTGAGCGTGGGAACGAAACCCCCTCGGTCTCTTCTCGCTTTTGAACACCGCCGCCAAGCACGACGTCGACCAGAACCTCGCCGCCGTCCGTGATCTTCTCCGACGAGCTCTGCACCGAAACTCTGCATCCTCGACGACGCGGTGAGCTCCGTTCCCTTCCGTGCCCCCCTTCCTCTCTCTGTTGTTTCGCGTCCGTGCACGCACCATCCATCTGCACCACGATCAGCACATCCGCAGCGGCCACCACCCATCGTAGATCGCCGGCGAGCCGTGGTACTCTGACGGTGTCGCGGAAGCATTTCATCTTCAGAGTTTCAGTTAACGAACTGTAACCTTATCTTTGCTGCGCGGTGTATACTGATAACAAACACGACAGCAGCGCATTGGTACCGCACCTGGAGAGCGCATCGAGTGGTTGCGGGTTCGATCCCCGCAAGCGCAATCTTTTTTTTGGCTATTTGCCTCCACAGCGCGCGGGCCCGCACGTCATTGCCCTCCTCTGCCACGTGTGCGCGCGCGCCACGCTGGCTAGGGGGTCCACTGGGCAGTGGCAGCGTGTAGAGGCCCTCTCGGTAACAAAAGTTTAATTCGAATCTGTTTAAATTCCAAAATTCTTTTAAATGGGCAGAATAAACCCCTAACTTAAAAATTCAATAACTTTTAATATATGAATCCAATAATTGCAAACTTTATATGTTTTCCTATCCAAATTTCATAATCTTTCCAAATATTCAACTTGTGTTCTGTTTTGAATTTTCAAAAATGCATTTAAATTTCAAATTTGAATAATTCAAATGCAAATTGAAATAATTCATAACTAATTCATACTGTTTTCAAATAATTCAAATAAAATATGTTTTTCACACCTTTTTGAATGTTCTATTCAAATATAAAATTTGTTTTCTGGTTTGAATAATTTAAATTGCCTAAACTATTTAAATCTTGTTTAATTCAATTAAAAATTGTTTAATATTGTTTAATTCATAATTAATTAATCCTAAGTCCAATTTCAAAATGTGAAACATGTAATCCAACTAAAATTTGATAACCTTTTCAAATATCAATTTTGTTAATTGCTTTGAGCACTTTAACTTGATGAAAACAATCACTACTTATTAACACCACTAAGTAACAAAATTCCAAACTTAATAAATTCTTTGCTAAATTGTTAACTATCATTCCAATTGCATTTAAATTGTTATGTTATTGTTATCCATCATGCATGCATCATTATCACAACTTTCACATAATAAATAGTTGTAAATCATTTGTTCCACTCATTTCAATGGATCCTTTTCCATATGCAACCCTTGCATATGGGTCCATTTAATTGTGCTATCTTGTTAGTCAATTCATTTTGTTGCCCCTATTAACCTGTCATGCATCATACTTGATTGTGCACAATGCCATGGCAATGATTGATTACATTCCTGTTTTGTTTGTTTGCTTCTTCTCGGTTAGACGACGACTACGTTGAGACCGACGATCCTTACGACACCACTACTCAGGACCTAGCCCAGTACCCGGCTACTGAGCTGCCAGGCAAGTTATCACTCACATGAATCATCGAGTTTCCTTTCCACACTTGTTGTCGATACTATCCTTTTGTCTACTATTGCTAGCCCTATGTATCGTTGCTTGTTCTCCGAACCTATCACATGATACCCTGAACCAATGATACTGCCTCACCTCCATACCTACAGCCTTTGTTTGTGCCTTAGTATTATCTAGCATGCTTAGGGTTGCTTTTACTCGAGTCTGTTGTCGGTTACTACTTTTACTATCTTACTATTTGTACCGGGGGCTCGATGTTAATCAATCAATCCTGTTAATTGCTAATGGTAATAATAATTTGATGATAAGGCACCGGCAGGAGGCCCATGAGAGGTTTTGAGGCCTGCTAGTGTCGACCCTAATAGGAAAAGGGTCTTGTCTACTGATCCATGATGAGCGCACTACCCGCATGTGGGAAGCGAGTATGGGCGCCCCCCTCAACTTGACCTGATTCGCATCTCGTCCAAATCATCTCATTTAGTTCGTGCTTTCTATTTGCCGCATGCATGTTTTTGCGAGCCCAGCGCAGGGTGGAACTTTTGTAGTCGGCATATAGGGGGACACGTTCTTAGAGTGCTATGAGGGTCCATTTTCTTCTGGGCTCGATTAGCCGTGCGCCCAAGGTGCTTTGGGCTTGATGCGGAGAATGGTTGGTTGTGTAGAGTACCCCGCTTGGTGGGAGGCATCCCATCTGGCGGGTTATTCTTGCGTGTACGGCCAAATTGGTGCAACCCTGCAGGGATAATCTTCTCGAGAAGCCGTGTTTTCCGCGGTTATGGATTACTTGGTGAAAGTACTGGCTAACAAGTACTCAGGACAACTTCAACTTAATGATCAATCATGTTTCACCCAATGATTAATAACTTGACTAGTAATAGGTTATCCACACAAATAACTTGATTCATCTTAATCCAACGGTGTGAGTTATCCTCGGATTGCTTCTTTGGATAAGGGGCGAGATCCAGGATGGGTTTGGTTGAAGTTATCTTTCAGTTGGTTACCAATCCTCGATCTTATCTTTTCTGTTAGCCGGAACTTGTAGTTATCTTCTGTAGTTGGTTAGAGCAGCCAGCAGCAACTTTCATATCACCCCTTTCTTCCGTTGATCCCAAGCATCAATGCTTGTGTTGACGGGTAACTCTCTGATGAAGTGTGAGTCTTGCTTGCCAGTACTTGGATGTACTGACCCCGTTGGGGCTGTGGTTTACGCAGAGTACGACTACGGCTACGATGACCACCAGGATGTCTACTTTGTGGAGTTCGACGAGGCTGCAGACGAGTAGTTAGCTGGACCAGGGCTGGATCCAGGACCTACGTGGATGGGCTTCGTCTTATTTATTTTCTCCGGCTTCTTAAGCCTGTTGGATTTGTCTGTACCCAGACACCTTTGATTGCTTCCGCTGTTGTAATGGATGATATGTTGGGACATGTGTCCTCTGGATGATTGTATTCGCTATTTCTGCCTTAGTGAAGGCCAGTTGCAACTTTATTTCTATCTTTTGTGTCGTAGAGATAAGTTGTGATAATCATTCGTTCAAAACTGTCGACGTACAGTGCGTGCTTGTTATGAAGTACGTCGACAGTAGTGCCTATGACTCCTAATGGATAGTTTACATCGACAGTGGAATAGTAGGGCTTGTGTTGTCGCGCATAAGCGCAGGCCTACCAGGAAGCTGGGACGTGGGAGCAGTTATGCCCCATAATCCAAGCACCTACTATCCAGTTCGTACGATGAGTATCCCTTAGAAGCCAGGGTGCGACAATGGCAATGAAAACCGGGTATGATGGATCCTTGGATTCAAGAAGACGCGATTCAAGATAAAGAATGATGTCATGCAAACTCCGCATATCCCCACTTGCGGCCTTGAGCTTGCTCTGGCTAAGCATAGGCTGACCAATCACATGCATCTTCGTATGCTTAGATGTAGGTGGGCCGTCCTGAACACGGAGCGGCATCTTAGCAGGCTGGCTCGCGGACTTTGCGGCCTTGGATCTAGGTCCTCTTTTCCGCGGCTTCGGCGCTTTCGGAATGATCTCCTTCTCAATCTCCTCATTAGCCGCCTTACGGATTGTGCTAGGGCTGAAAATAACTCCACCCTTCGCACTTTTCTGAGTCTCGGTGCAGGGGCCGACATCTGGAGGCGTGTCTTCCTGAGAACCGAAGAGACGCTTGCAATTGGATTTATCCGCAGGAGGAGCCTCACCACGAGCCTCCGTGCTATGGTAGGGTTCTTCTGGAGGAGGAGCAACGTAATCTCCGCCATCAAAGTCATCAGCGATGAAATCCATGGCATCAAGATCAACGTCATTCTCCTGGTCTTGTGCCATCTCCATGTCACGGGTAGGCGACGGCGCGGCGACGGTCTTGCCATGGCTCCGCTCCGGAGCTTCTAGAGGGGTTGTCTTCGAGGTGGTGCCTCGCGCCGGTAGTTCTACAGGCGATGTCCGTGGGGTGGCGCCCCTCTTCCCCAGGCGAATCTGGCTCTTCGGCCATTCCATGTTCCAAGGCATGCACTGGAGCAGCGTCAGGGTATCGGGGTCATCTTCTTCTTGGTAGGTTGAATGGGAGGCAACAAGTCGTCGTAGCCCGCCAGCACCCGAAGCACTCGAACTCTATATACGTCTTCGCGCATCGGCCTGTTGTGGAACCTGCGGGTTGACGGTTGAACGATCATACCCACAGCAACATCCTTCAACACGCCGTCCACTGTGTGTAAGAGAGTGCATGGAACGTCGTCGTTCTGCGGAAAACATGCAGGGCGTCAGAGAGGCCAGTCTAAGGCAAAGGAAGATCGACGCTCCAACGCTTAACTATTTACCTGGCTGGCGAGGGCGTCGAGCTCCTCTAGTGGCGAGGGGCCAACGACGACGGCGGGCGTGCTACTGCTCAATGGCGAGGGAGAACCGGCGGCGGGCGTGGAACCGATGGCCAGGCGGCGGTTGTTCGTTGGTGCACGCTCTTCATTCGGCGGAGGACCGCCCACTGTGGGCGTGCAACGGATGGTCAGGCGGGTAGAGGCGGGCGGAGTCACTATCGGCGCCGTGGTGTAGGCGGGCGGAGTCACAAGTGGGTCCGCCATCGTGGCGTTGGCCGGCGAGACTCTGGACAAGTCTCTTGAGTTGCTGCCCTGCACGCTAGGCACCGGGCATGGCCCCACTCGACCTCCTTCATTCCATCGAGTAACCACATCGTAGATGGTAGGCAAAACGCTGCCCATTTGTTCTGCCAAAGCTGTTTTGACAATATTAGGAATATCGGCAACTTTGGCCTTGAGGTCTGCAATCTCGCGATCGCGGGCTTCGTCACGTTGGATATCTTCGATGCTCCTCTTTCTATTCCTTCTCGCCTCCCTGGGCTCCTTGAAGTACTCTCTGAGCTTCGTCGTCGTGCCCAGGCCACAAACTCGGCCACCTGACGGCCTTTTGTGCTTTTCCTTCCCCTGCGTCACGTTCACCGCCCTATTTAAAGTGTCGTCCCACGGGCCGTGCAGCCTCGGCATGGATGACGAGGTTCCACCACTTTCGATTTCTAAGTTCTGCACAATTAGCGTGAACCGTTTAGAATTCCACCAGTACACTATGATGCAATCGACTTGATCGTCGAGAGCAAACTAACTAGGGTGGTGTATTTACTTACCAAGTTGTCATACAACGTCTTCACCTTCTCATCATCGGTAGTATACTCATTAGCTACCGGGTCATATGTAAACCGGGCCCTGATGAAGTTTTTCGTCCGCGGCGAGTACTTTGCGAGAGGGTCAGGGATGCCCTGTTCTGCACGTTTGGCGTCCTCCTTCTCCCAATTGGGAATCGCCGCTCTGTAACCGCCGCATCCCAGTTTGTGGGAACCAATGTTCAACTTCCGCATCCTCTGCCCCCAATCAGCGTTAGCCTTGGCGACTTCGCTCTGGCAAAGTACCTTGAAGTCCCGGAGTTCATCTTCGGTGATTCTCGGCTCACTCGCTAAAACATCCTGCAGGCTATTTTTGGGGTCCAAGACCTTAACCTTCACCCGGTGTTTCCAGTTGGCCAAGGCGGTGTTCATCTTACCAATGGCGCAGTGGTTGACTATATTCCCCGCCAGATTGTCGTTATTGTACTTAAACGGCTCGTCTGGCGGATGCGGGTACAAGTATCGTCCGTGCAGCTTTCTAAAGAGAAGAACCTGATAATGTGCATTCTCTTTTTTCCTTAGATCATCGGTTAAGATCCTGACAGTGTCCCGGACAATGCAACCAATCTGGTTGCCGAATCCTCTGACCACCTTCTCGGGCGCGATTGGATACCCAAAGCTATCAATTTCCGTGATCTAGATTCAACTTGCCGTGGCCGTAGGTAGATTTCAACTTGCCGTGGCCGTAGGTAGATTTCTGGTGCTCCAGCTGGACTTGCTCCCGCTGTCGGATGGCGCGACAATCCTGCACTACCTACCTAGCTTCCCATGACACGACTGCCTGATGTTCAAGCTGGCGTGGTAGTGCTGAACACATATCGCGCCATAGCTCTGTCCTGCATGTAATTGACATGGAGAATCCCCGTGGACTTTCCTCTTATTATTTCCTTCCTCCAATAAAGGTCATCCTAAGTTCCTAACGGTAGGTAGACATAGATACTATGCAATATGCATGGAGAATATGTCCCTTCCTTACTCGGTCAGAGGTTTTCTCTCGTCGACCCACCACCTTCCTTCCTCGGTCAGAGGTTTGCCACTACACAAGTGGCTCATCTTGTCGTATTTGTAGTTACACATGCGTGGCAAATATCTTACTCCCTCCTTTCACGGTAGATGACTTTCATCTATCTTGGAACCGAGAGAATAGCTATTTAGTTTAGCCATAATCCGACTAACATACACTTTTAACATATATTTTTTCGTCCCTGAATAACTACATTTCTAACTTTTGTCAGCGGTGAAACTTATTAACTTTGACCAATTTTATTAGAAAATGCATTTGCATTTATGATACTAAATTAGTACGGAGTATCACTATATTTATCTTGACATGAATTTTAATATGCTCACTTACCTACTTGGAGGTAAGTTTGATCCTAGCCATCTGATTGTTCAATTGAGGTACATTCAGTGTATGAATTAGCAAATGCGGTCAACATCGAAATAAAATATTTCTGTCGGATTTAAGGCATTAAAGCTAAGACACTTTCAATGGTATGACAGCAAAATCTAGATGGAACCTAAACTGTTCATAACGATATATATTAAGATACAGGGCAGAACCAGTTGTATTTTCGAATAAGAAAATACGTACTTGTTTATTCAGATCCTTCACAACAGACCATTACTCAATATGTACGCTGTCGAGGTTAGAAATGGAATTTTTCAGTTCAGTTTCAGTACCTTCATTTGTTAGTTTCATACATGAATTTTATTGGGTCTTGGATTTCTTGCGGACAATTTTCTGTTAAAGAAATACAAAGAACAAGGACACATTGTTGTAAAAGGCCTAGACTTTACAGGTGGAGGTACTTATCATTTGTTTGTCCGTTGCGGGTATTATGCTAGTATTCTAAATTTGGGCTAAAAGATCGATCCAAGCATTTTTGTGCTTACAGATCGAGAAGTCCGTGTGCTTGCTAGCCCCAGTGAAAACAGAAGATACCACTAAAACATCAAACTACTACGGGACATACCTAAAGACTCAACCGCCGGCCGGTACCCGAACAAACTAATACTAATAAAGAAACAAATGTCAAATGGTTCAATCTCGCTGTCAGCAACTCATGCCGGAAAAAAAAACATATTCTAGATTCCGATCATGCGCGCCCACCTTTGCTTCCTCCATCGATCAGAGGTTGCCGCTATTTCTAAAACACCAATTTGTTTGGTCCAACATAGTATCATTTCTACATCGTCTGGTTGGATTTCTGTTGCTCCAGCGCGACGTGCTCCCGCGTCGTCATATATTCTAGATTCCGATGACAGGCTGTATGGGCGCGTCGCCAACATCTTAGTAGCTATTTAAACACATGGAGGGTTGCTGTGGTATCACTTCAAATCACAAAGCGGAGGCCAGAGAAGTCGCTACTAGCTAGCTAGCTAGTGATGTCGACGCCATTCCAATTCCTGCTACTTCTTCTCTTGCTACCTGCAGGAATAGTTAGGGCGGATGCTGCCTTTAGCAACGTCAGTACTGACGGCCCGCACAGCTGCGGTGGCGTTGAAGTCCCCTACCCGTTCGGCATCATCGGCCCGGACGGCAAGGGGGACTTCCGCGATGCCTGGTTCGGTGTCAAGTGTGACTCCGGCAAGCCTGTGCTCACCGGCATGCCCATCGGGATCGGCAACTTCTCCATCGAAAAGGCGGAGGCTCGAGTTTGGCTACCCATAGTGTGGGCGTGCTACGACGATGCCGGCGAGTTGGGCCTATCAGATGACACCTATCTCACCTTGAACAAATCCAGCGCGTTCCGCTTCTCCAACACCAGGAACGATCTCATTGTCCTCGGCTGCTTCACCCTTGGCTTCCTCGGGAGCAAGCCCAGCGAGGACAACACCCGCTACACAAAGTACACCGGCTGCATCGGCTACTGCGCCAACTCCCAAGAGGTGGTCAGCGGTGTCTGCTCCGGCGCAGGCTGCTGCCGCGCCGACATCCCGCAAGACCTCCTTGGCGGCGCCATGGGCTTCGACGACAGATACGTCCACAGCAACATGGTGCACTACAGCCCATGCAATTATGCGTTTGTGGCCGAGAAGGGGTATTATACATTCGACGCCGCCGACCTTAACATGGACTTGCAACAGACCCCCCGGCTGATGCCGGCGACCCTCGACTGGGCCATCCGCGATAATAACCTCACTTGCGAGGAGGCCAAGAAGAAGAAGGACTACGCCTGCGCAAGCCCCAACAGCGTCTGCCTCAGCGCCAACAATGGACCTGGATACATCTGCCACTGCGGCGGCGGCTACGAGGGCAATCCCTATATTGCCGATGGTTGTAAAGGTAAGTTCGCCTGCTACGCGCCAGTAAAATATTATCAAATTCTGGTCTTCTTATTTTAAAAAAATCTTACTACAATATATAAATGTCGGCATGCATGCTCAGTTCTAGTTGTTAAAATTGATAAATAATGCAGATATTAATGAGTGTGAGCATCCGGATGTTTACCCTTGCCTGGGAAACTGCGTGAACAAACAAGGTTACTACGACTGTGTATGCCCCAAGAATTCAAGAAGTAACGATCCAAAACACGAACATTGTGACGAAACTTTTCCACTCAAATGGAAGATCACCGTAGGTATGTATGTGTTGTTTTTCTCAATATACCATTTTTACCTATAGATAAGCAGTATACTTGCAAATAATATAATATATATACACTCTGATTAAATTTTTCATAGAACTCACTTTGAGATATCAAATATATAATAAAAATGATAAAGAGGTGTAATTTATTATTGTACGTGGTATATTCAGTGTAGGAGTACGCACACATCCAGGAGTGTTGAACCCTGTTACCGCAAATTTTATGGTAACCTAGTACTAAAAAACGAGGCGGTGGAGTACCTATCGATTTGAATGGTAATTGTTGTAGTGTGGTTATCTTGCGATATATTTGGGTTGTCTTCGGTTCACCATTCGCTTCGTATGCCTTCACACAATTTATTGATGCTACTTACTGAACAAAGGTTATTGTATTACCTTGAATTTTGTGTATGTTCTGTGAAAATAAAAGAAACTAAACTCTTTTTTTCTTAAGATTTAATTAGAAAGTTGTTCAATTGCAAACAATAACTAGATGAATATAGGAAACTGTAAGCTAGCGGTAACAAGGTAATAAACTTGTACAAAGTAATGCTGAAAGAGAAAGTTGTTTGCTCATGGAATTCAAATTCTTAGCGTGACTCCAGAACTGAGCGGCTAGAGGCTTCGAGTGCGCGCTAAGCCGTCCGGATTCGAGTCCCAGCTATGACTACGTGCACTCGAACAAAGCAATGGCTAGATATCCTTCTTTAGGCCTTTGGCCACTAAGCACTACACTCGTGGTAGATCTTCACCTTGTGGTAGAGGACCTCCGACCTTCATAAACTTCTTGGCTTCTTGAAAACCTTGAACGACTCTCAATTAACGCTTACCGTCTGTAAGATGCCCCACGTTTAGAGCAACAAGAACATTGCCTTTATTTGGAGGTGATCCCTTGTTTTTCTTCACAATGAAAATCCAACTCAAGCACTACGGATCTCCAAACAAAAATACTAACCACTCCACCCCTTAAAATTTCTGAGATGCAAAGTCTGAATGAAAAATGGCATTCAACCAACTCCACTTGTAAGTGTTGAATAATGACTGAAATATAATAATAACACTTCCGACCAATCCCGTCATTTTAACACCAACACACTTACGACCAACCGGACGAGTACTAGTGAGACAATTATGTGTACAGAATATTTTTTATAGGTTTTTTGATAGATTTCTCATTGAGAACTGAGTTAGATATATCTCCTTCTTTCGGAAAGGTGAAGTTCCCATTCACAATGGGATTCATATTCTCAAACGTAGCCATTGAGGAATCACCAAAGTATATATATAAAAATTATAGTGTTGTTCATTTCCAGCTTCCTTCTTTTCATTTTTTTTTCTTTGTTTGGTCATTGACTCCTCCAACTAGCATATAGGACTTATATAAATACATGTCAACATCTTATGTAATTATTAGTCCATTAGTAGGTTCACTTTTAATCATCAAAACCCACAAAAGATTCTTCGACACACTTACATTACTTTACTTTCATCTCATTTAAACTTATTGTATGTATTACTACTCAAGGTTTACATGAGTTTGACACGATTTACAAGAAGTTCTCAATTTTTAGCAGAGGTCATTCCTTGTAAGGTTACACATATTGCTACGGGTAAATATATGTTTTCACACGTCAATAATATGAACAAAAAAAACAATTTTTACTTTTTGGTCTATCCTATTATGACATTTTTCACCTTGTATGTGTATTAATAGCTTTTCCTTCGTGTTACTTTGCTCTGAAGTTGGTTTAGTTACCCGATTCAAATATTATTTATCTCATGTTTATGTAGACTAAGTCTACACATAATCTAGACTGTTTTAGTTGTTGTAAACCGAATATAATATATAGATAGGACTCTAAAATTTGATGCATATACCAATTGCCTGGCTATTTTTTTGCCATTAGATACTACATTTGAATTTTAGGAATTTACTATAATTCCTTTTTTGGTTAATTAGAAATACCGTACAGTTTATAACCAATTAAAAATAGTTACCTCAAGTAATTTTCAAAAACCTTCGAGTGATAGTCGAAACATTTCTTTCTTTATGCAGGTGTATTAGTGGTTCTTTTCATCGCAGCAATTATGGTATTCGTCTTCCTTCTTATAGGACAGAAAAGAAAGATGCATGACTACTATAAAAAGAATGGCGGGCCTGCATTGGAAAAGCTTAGTACTTTAAAGCTATATAAAAAGGAGGATATCAGGAAAATCCAGAAAAGTTGCAATGTTATTGGACAAGGTGGATTTGGTAAGGTTTACAAGGGGTGCATTGGGGACGATACTCGGCTAGTTGCTGTGAAGGAGACAATCAATGTAAGTTCAGAACACAATGACCAATTTGCAAACGAGATCAGCATTCAGTCCCAAGTGATTCACAAGAACATTGTCAAGCTCTTAGGTTGCTGCCTACAAGTTGATTCTCCGATATTGGTCTATGAGTTTGTGCCTAAAGGTAGCCTCGATGTCATTCTCCATGGCGACAAGAGCATTCCTCTCAGTCTGGGTCAACGTCTACAAATTGCAGCTGAATCGGCGGAAGGCCTAGCTTATATGCATTCAAAAGCCAATGTCACAATCCTCCATGGTGATGTTAAACCAGCTAATATACTTATAAATGATGACTATATACCAAAGATATCTGATTTTGGAATATCAAGGTTAATGGCCACAGATAAGGAACACACTGCACTTATTATTGGTGACAGAAGCTATATGGATCCGGTTTATTTTCAGACAGGCCTACTGACCAACAAGAGTGATGTATACAGTTTTGGAGTTGTGCTATTGGAGCTCCTTACAAGGAAGAAGGCCTCACATTCTAACCAGAATGAATTACTCAGGAAATTTAATGAGACATACGAAAAGGAAAAGTCTATGATTGAGATGGTGGACAAGGAACTAGCAGAGGCGGATCCACAGCTTCTCAATAGCTTGGCACAGATGATACATGAATGTTTAAGTCTTGATGTCAATGAGAGACCAGATATGACAGATCTAGAAGCGCGTCTTCGTGACATGGTGAAGAGGTGTCATATTACTGAATGATGATCCTGTTGTGATTCTAATCCAATCATGAGGTCACCTAATTTGTGTATCTAGTGTTTATTTCCTTCGCTAAGCACGAGCCGCAACCTGTGCGAGCTCTGCTTGAATGTGTGTGGGCCTGAGATGTGCTTGTTCGCATCGGGTCATTTCCCTATCAGTTTGCATCATGGCTGAGGCACGATTAGGGTTCGTGGGATGGTGCGAGTCTCTCGGATCGTGCCGCAAAGGTAGGATCACTACCGAGTCATGTTTTCCCTTCTGTACTGAATAAAAGTGGAAGAAATGAAAAAATATGTAATGTTTGCACGGTGTAAAAAAAATAACTCGCGTGGTCATCACTCTTTTGTGTTTGGTTGTGTAGATCGAGCTTGAGGACAACCATATTCACCGGTAGAAAAAAGGCCTACAGTCCCGGTTCGCCAGGCCCATTAATCCCGTCCAGGCAACCGGGACTAGCTACGCGCGACTAAAGGCCCCCCCCTATAGTCCCGCTACTTACGGACCGGAACTAAAGGCCCGTCCACGTGGGCGGGTGGCGGAGCCTGGGGTCGGAGGACATTTAGTCCCGGTTGGCCACATGAACCGGGACTAGATTTATTTCGTAATTTTTTTAATTCATTTGGTTTCTAATTATTTTTCTCACCTTTTTTCACTCCCTTTTTTTTCACTCCCTCTCCCTTTTTTTTCACTCCCTTCTTTTTTTCACAATTTGTATTATTTGCTTTGCTTAGTGTCTAACTAAGATTATCCCTAGTCAAATTACTTACTCATGGTCATACTTCCCGCTCGGTCACCCATCCTCCCACTACTCTAGCACTAGCACGCTTAACTTCCGAGTTCCATCCCGTCCCGAATCCAAGTGTTTCTCACGCATGTATGTGATAGTAGTATCATATCAATCTTATTAACATGTTAGTCGAAGCCACATTTCTTAATTGTTTGAATTGCAAATAAATCTTTTAATAAACAAAAGTAATGATGTAATTAATAATTTTGAATAAATAAATAAACATTAACTTTTAATTTGTATTATTTCTAAAAATACAAATAATATATCCAAAAATTGAGAAAAATAGAACTAATTCATTTTAAAATCTTAAAATTACAAATAATATATCAAAAATGAAGAACAATAATACTAATTAATTTTAAAATCTTAAAATACAAATAGTATATCAAAAATTAAGAACAATAATACAAATTCATTTTAAAATCTTAAAAATACAAATAATATATCAAAAAATGAAGAAAAATAATACTAATTCATTTTAAAATCTTAAAATGAAAAAATATATAAAAAATAAAGAACAATAATACAAACAATATTAATTACATGCATAGAGTCGATCACACATAACACAAACATAGAGTCGATCACATTTCATAATTAACATATATATATAGAGTCGATCACAAAAGTTATCCATTACATATATATATACTACTAATTATAGATAACCATTACATGCGCAATATCGAACGCATACATCATCTATGGCCCCGCCGAGTAGATGCGGAACAACTCGTACGCAACATATGCATCTACGGCCGCATACTTGAGGTTCGTCATGCGCAATGGGGTCTCCTCCCAATAGTTGTGATTCTGCCGGGGGAAATCAGTCTTCATCCGGTGATAGCAGGGGTCGATTAAGTAGCTTGCCATGACAGCCATCCCGGTCTTTGGCCCGGTGAACTGGATAAGATTCTGAAGATCAATATAGTGATCTTCAGGTATCACAACACCGATGCGCGCCAACTTCACGCGGTCTTGCGTGATGTCAACGCTGCAAAAGTCGAACCCATTGTAGACAAGAAAATCAACAAGGTCCGGGCAATGCCTTGAGCTACTGTAACAACAAAAATAGGCTATGTGTTAGATTAGTTGCAGCACATATGATCTTCACATGCAACCAAAAAACCCGAAATGCATGCATGCAAGATTTGTACGTGGACGTGTGCTAGCTTCTACGTACCTTGACCATTGGAAGACCAACACCGTCTCCTTGAACGAAATCTGGATGACGGCAACATCCTGCTGATTCGCCGTGTACTCCAGATCGAGCCCAAAGAACCGGTGTTCTTCGGGAGCTGCCCAATACAGATCGGCCAAACGACCTAGAGCTTCAGGCAGCCGCGCGCAACTGTTGCTGAAGAGCACGTCCAAATCCTTGCCGCATGGTGTCTTCCCATCGTATTCCGTCCATTCAGCCATTTTGCGTGCGTGTGCTTGAAATGGCGAGAGAGGAAGAACAGAGGAAGAACGAGGAAGAACAGAGGAAGAAGAGAGCGAGCAGTGGAAATGGCGCCCTCTGCCTCTTCGCGAAATAAAAACCGCCGCGGGAAGGCGAGAAGCCGATGTTTAGTCCCGGTTGGCCACGGGCACGGGGAATAAAGAGCCAATGGTCCCGGTTGGCCACGGGAACGGGGAATAAAGGACCAATAGTCCCGGGCGGCGAGGTCAACCGGAATTAATTCCCTCCACGCGCGGCAACGCGTTTCCCAAACCGCGACGTCTGATTGGTCTGTCGCGGGTCTCCTGGCGACCCGGGAATAAAGACTCATTAGTCACGGGGCGCGACGCTTGGGGACTGATGCTGGCATACCGAAGGCCATTTTTCTACCAGTGATTGTATCAGAGCTCGTGTTTAGAGCTTTGCGGTCCATGGCGGCGGCTGTGGCTCATGACTCATGCCTGATGTGCTACTCGGACAAGCGCTTCTTTGAAGTCACCTAAGTTAGCTACGCCTTCGATCCTAATTTCCGGTCGGTCTTGCCCCCATACCCTACAAAGCCGACGAGAGCATGACCGGCTTGGCGGATGCCCGGTCGTCTCAGATAGAAGAGCTCACTAGCGTCAAATGATCAACTTGTTTTTCTCTGTATTGCAATGAGAGTAATGTACACAAGTTGCATGGGACAAATTGGGCCAGGCTAGACTACTCTGGGACAGCTATAGATAATAGTATTCTAACAATCGGAGGCTCTATGAACAGGGTACAACTGCTAACTGAGATACCAGCTCGGCGTGTTTGACGTCAACCTGCCGCCTGATGCACTGGCAACACGGCCATGCCGCTTGTACCTGTGTTGGCGTTGTTGAGGTCTTCTTTTTCAGGAGGTAATCTACTGGCAGTAGGTGTCGGTCTTGGGCGCCTCGGGTATACGGAGAGCTCGGGTTATGATAGCGGAGAAAACCGACGATACATCCGGACGAACAACAAACTACGAGTCATTCTAAACACCGAGCCGTCGGCCGGGAACGCGAGCTAAGAGCATCTCCACTCGCGCCTCTTCGTAGACGTCCGGATAGGCGCCCAGCAGTCCCTTTGGGGCTCGTCCGGACGGTGTGGCGCCGTAGGGGGCGTCTCTTCTCCACTCGGCGCCCCCAAACAAAACTCCCAAAGCAATATTTTGCCTACTTTCATAATTTTAGTGACCGGGCTACTTGGACGCTGGCGGGCGGCCAGCTCCCATGGCGGCCCATGCTTGAGTGGCGACGGCCTGCGCTGGCGTGGCGACGCCCTCCGAGCGCTTATGGAACGGCCAGGGCGCCGATTAGGCGGCCTGGCCCATCTAGGCCTGGCTATGGGTTCGAAAGGGCTCATGGGATCTCTCCTTAGGGTTTCCCGCCCCCGTGGCCTCCAGGCGAAACCACCCATCGCGCATCGTAGCCAGGACCCCTCCGCCGCCGCCCCTGGACCTCTCCTTCACGCAGGTCATCGCCATGAAGCGCACGAGGGCCGCCGCCGTCGACGAGGCGGATGTCCACCCGCGGCGCCGCGCTCGTTCCCATTCTTCGGTGCTGCCGCGGACGCGCCCCCGCTCCCCGTCCCCGGCCTCCCGCGCCTACAAGCCGCCGGCACGGCGCGGCTCCTCGCCGGTTCGTTGGGCCCCCTCGCCGCCTCGCCACGCCCGAGACCGGCGCGACGACCCCCGCCGTCCTTCCCCGCCCAGGCAGGATGCGCACCATCAGGAGCGGTCGCCCGCGAGGTCTCCCCGTCGTGCGCCCTCGTCGGCCAGTCAGCGGCGCGAAGATATCTTGTGGGATCAGCTACAGCGCGCCCGGGCACCTACTCGCTCGCCTGGTCGCCGTAGATCGGCCTCCCCCCGGCGTGGTACTGGTTCGTGGCAGAGGTCGAATGTTGTGGCTAGTGCTCGTCTCGGCCAGCCCCGTGAAGACATTCACGGTCCAAATGCACCTGCTGCTCCGGCAAGGAAAAAGTCTAAGAAGAAGAAGAAGAAGAGACCGAGACCGACCGAGATGGAACGTGCAGGAGGGAACCAGCGCGGTTTCCCACCGGCGTCGACCTCCAATGTACCGACAGGAGATCCTAGATCCACGACCCAGGAGGGGTTGGGCGCACCCCCCCCCCCCCCCTCAGGCGGAGGGTAGGGAGAGCTCCCCGTCGCGGATTAAATGTTTCAACTGTGATCAGGTGGGTCACTTCTGGTCTGAGTGCTCTGCGCCAGAGTGTTGTTTACGGTGTGATGATCCTGAGCACCACATGGGAGCGTGCCCCGTGCCTGTGGCTCCACCACACCGGCCGCGCCTGGAGCTTCTGGGCTACGTGTTGAGTCGATTTTCTACTACATCGACTTGGGCGGGGTCCCGATGGTAGTTCCACAGAACCTCGCGATGGTGACAGTTCTTCCGGAACAGCTCATCCCGGTGTCTATGGAGTTGACTGTGGAGATCCTGCGTGATGAGTTGTCCCAGATTATGCCAGGTCACAAGTGGCAGGCTCGCGCTATCTCCCCGACTGAGTTTGTTGTGGTCTTCCCCTCTGCTGAGGTGCTCCGCCTTTGCTCCATGGGCTCCACTTTCACGCTTCCCACCAACAAGATTCAGGTATCTATCAAGGCCTCGACTGCTGTTACGGAGAGGACCGCGTTGGCCTCCACCTGGATTCGGATCTTTGGTCTTCCAAATGAGGCCAAGACGGAGGAGATCTTAGCTTTGGTGGCTAAGCCTCTTGGCCTATTCGTGGAGGTTGACCACAACTCCCTTGCGGGATCTGACGCGGTCTGGATCAGGGTGCTCTCTCCGGAGCCAGACCAGCTCCCTGGTCTGCTACCGCCGTTCTACTTCGACGGTTGAGGTGGCAACCGGGGGGCTATCCTACGAGTGGAGCTCGACGTGGATGGTCCTGAGTCGCTTCCACCCCTCGACCCTAATGTTGGCCCGTTTGGGGGTGCGGACTCTTCAGAGGAGGACTCCTCGAGCGACGACGATGATGAGCGGGGTGGGGATGGGCCCTCCCCTACTGCGGACGTCACTCCTCCTACAGCCGCTCCGCCGGAGGTGCCAGCCCATGCCACTGCCCTGACTCAGGCGTCGGTTCTTGTGGACACGGTGTCGGCTTCGCTGCAGCTCTCTACGAGCGCTACAGCCGAGCTGGCCCCTGTTGACGGGCCTCGCACCTCTCGGCCTGACTCTCTGCGCCCACTGGCCGCGCCCTTCTCTCAGTATGGCTCCAACTTCGGCCTTCAGGGTATGGATGCTGCTACGCTGGGATTGCTATACGATCCACCCGTGGAGGAGGTGATTCCCCCTTCATCGTCTCGCTCTGGAGGAGCACTATGCTACACACTTTCGCCGGGCTCTCGGGGTTCGACCCCCACCTACCCGGCGGGATCCCCGTCTATGGTACCAGCGACCCCAGCCACTAGCGCCGGCGAGCATGTCACGGTCGTCCCCGACACTCCTGTGACCAGTCGTCAAGAGCCTCCGCAGCGGCGCTCCAGACAGCCCCCTTAGTCGTCCCGCCACACTGCCCGGCTGGTACGCGCTAGGGGAGGTCTGGGTGGTCCCGTTCGTACCGTGGAGGAGAAGGCGGTCCAGTTGACTGAGACCCGTCGTGATGTCCCAGGTATGTCTCGTCCTAGTCCCTGTTCCCCGCCCTCAGGCTCTAGATTCTCTGTTCTCGATGAGGTCCCGATGGACCATTTGGCGCAGGTTGCGACTGACTGTGGGGTGGTGTTCCAGGGGGGAGAAGGGACCTCGACTTGAGAAGATTGCCGCTCTTAAGGCTAGGGAGATCAACAAGGGGGCCCTTGCTGCTGCACGAGCTCAGGCGGAGCTCGTGAGGCAGACGGCCCCTGTCTCGGATACCCCGATGCAGACGGCATCGGATACAAGTAGTAGCTCTCATAGTGTGCCTAGTGGGACGGAGGATCTCGTAGTGGTTTCCCAGACGGGGCGACCACGCGGGAGACCTCCCAAGGCTCCCAAGGCCCCGTCTCGGCCCTCGACCTCTGGTAGGGCCCAATCTGTCCCCCGTAAGGGGACAACCCCGAGAATGTTTCCAAATGAATGGCCTCATCCGAGCTTTCATTTGGAACATGAGGGGGTTCGGGCGGGAGGGCTCTTCGAAGAAGCTAAGTGAATACATGAGACAAGAGGAAGTTGATATTGTGGGGATCTAGGAAACTATTAGACAAGACTTCTCCATTCACGAGCTTCAGCGTCTTGGACCTTTCAAGTTTTCCTGGCAATGGTTGCTGGCTACAGGGCACTCAGGCGGCATCCTCCTTGGTGGCAAGGAGGATACGTTTGAGGTTGACAACATAGACCACGGGGAATTTTTCGTAAGTATGCTAGTTACTCATAGACGAACCTTCCTTCAATGGGAGGTGATAATCGTTTATGGCCCCGCGGACCATAGCAGGTCACCGGACCTCCTTGCCGAGTTACGCGATAAGGTGCTCCACCCCACTAGTCCTTGTCGGGGACTTTAATCTCGTTAGGTCCCCAGATGAAAAAAGCTCGTCTAATGTAGACTGTCGATTTGTTCAATGATTGCACTGCTGACCTTTCCCTTAAGGAAATTATGCGGGTAAGGGAAAGATACACCTGGACTAAAAACTGGGCTGATTCGATCCGGAGCGTGCTGGATAAGGTCCCTGTATTGGTGGACTGGGAAGTTGCCTTCCCACTATGCTCCCTGCGCGCTAACTTGGGTTGGGTCGGATCTCCTCCTCTCGTCTGGCGAGGCTATGTCTCCAAAGCTGAACCGTTTCCACTTTGAGAACTTCTGGCTTGAGAAACCATGCTTTGTGGATGTGGTCCAAGCAAAGTGGGCTGACGCGGCAGCCCACCCGCCGCGTATATTTAACGGGGTGGATGTGTGGCAACACTGCGCTCAGATGTCTCACAAATTCATGCGAGGTTGGGGGGCTAACCTTGGGGCGGAGCTGAAGAAGAGGAAAGCTTTGCTCCTAGAAGAGATCCAGTCCATCGACCGCTTGTCAGATTCGGTAGGGCTTAACGTTGACAAATGGCTTCAGTGATATGCTCTGGAGGACTCCCTTATGGAGATCTACAAGGGGGAGGAAATCTTCTAGAGACAGCGGAGTCGCCAGAACTGGATACTTAGGGGCGAGGCGAATACGGCTTATTTCCACGCAATCGCGAATGGGCGGCGTAGGAAATGCTCTATTCCTTGCCTATGGGAGGGAGATTGGCTCTTGGAGGAGCCGAGAGAGATCTCCTCTCATATATACTCCTTCTATAAGGAGTTATTTACAGCGGGACCCCGCACGGGGATATCTCTAGCAGCTGACATGTGGCCAGCGTGGGCTCGGGTTTCAGACGAAGAAAACACGGAACTGACTCTCCCCTTCCTTGAGGATGAGGTGGCATGCGCGGTTAGGGAGATGAAGGCCAACTCGGCCCCTGTGCCGGACGGCCTTCCAGTTGCCTTCTTCCAGAAATTCTGGGAGACTATTAAGACGGTTATCATGCCAATGTTCCAAGAATTCTACATTGGAACTTTTTTTTGAAACATTTTCTATTGTAGGGGAGTCCCCCACAGCCCTTTATTGCCATCTAAAGAGTTTACAAATATTTACATATATACAGAGAAGGATAGACTAAGATAGTGTATCACAAACTAAGGTAAGGTGTTAAGCCATGATGATAAATTCTCAGCCAAGGAAGCACTCAACCTATGCTTAAGCAAGGTGAGATCCAGCATGAAACCAACTTTCCAACCCTTGAAGGAATGCCTCTCAGACTTGAAGATAACTCCATTCCTCTGTTTCCAGATGTTCCAACAGGCAAGAATCACTATCTTAGTGAAACAAGGTCCTTCGAAATTATGTTTAGCATTGGAGAGATTAGCCAGAACTGTGTTGTCACTCCAGGGCATCTGCAGGTAATTCCAGATTCTAGAGGTGAAAACACATTGGAAAAACAAATGCGTCCAATCCTCAAGACATAGTTTTTTGCATAGGACACAATACTCCGTCCCATCAATCTTCCATTTCCTTCTCTTAATCATATCCTTGGTATTAATCCTATCGTTAAGGATCAGCCAGGCAAAAAATTTATGTTTTGACATGCATTTGGATTTCCATATCCACTTGGCTGGTTTATCATCAGGCAACTGAGCAAACTGCAACTGATAGAATTTACTGGAGGTATAGAAACATTTATTGAAATTACAGGACCATACATCCTTATTATTATTCACCTGAACATTTTCCAGGATACCTCTAAGAGCAACAAATTCTTGAAATTCTTCATTAGAAAGAGGCAAATAAAGACATCGGAAAGATCATCCAGCACTTTCAAAACCTTAACTGAGGCCAGCTGATCCTTAGCAAACGAGAACAGTCTTGGAAATTTAAGTGAGAGAATATCTCCCAGCCAAGAATCTTTCCAAAATAAGACAGAATGACCATTCCCAACTGAGCAAGATGAGAATGAACACCAAGATTCAGATAGTTGCATAATTCCTTTCCTCCAGAAAGATCCACAAGAGGTAACTACATGGGGAACCGATTGGAAATAATATGCATTTTTTACCAGGTTTACCCAAGGAGTATCCACAGAGTCGGAGAATTTTGCTAGAAATTTGAGCAACAAAGCCCTGCTTTGGATCTGAAGATTAATGACTCCCAAGCCACATTTACATTTGGGCTTACACACCATGTCCCATGAAGCCAAAGAGTTTACTCTTTTCTTGTTTTTGTCTTTCCTCCATAAACATCTTCTCCTAGCCTTATCAATAATATCAATAACTCCTTTAGGAATCACCAATGTGCACATATAATATGTGGGCAGAGATGAAAGAACTGAGTTCACAAGCACCAAACTGTCACCATATGAAAGAAAAGAGACAGTTGCAGAAAGTCTCCTTTCAATTCTGTCAATGAGTGGAGCAAAATCCTTAATTGATGGTTTAGTGGTGCCCATAGGCAAGCCAAGATAGGTAAAGGGCATAGAAGCCACCTTACAATCCAAAACCCCAGCCAGATCAACAGTCTCCTGCTGAGAGATATTAATTGGTATCATGGAGGACTTATTGAAATTCACCTTTAGCCTCGTGATCTCAGCATAAAGGTTTAGAAGATTCTTGAATACCAACAATTGATCAGGGCCAGAAGGTAAGATTACTAGTGTATCATTAGCATACTTAACAATAGGATAATCCCCTCCAATAGGAATTGGTAAGCGAAGACTACCATCCCTGAGGGCCAAGTTTACAATACTTTGAAGAAGATCACCGCCCAGAAATACAGTATAGGTGATAAAGGATCACCTTGCCTGACCCCTCTTTTGCAGAAAAAAGGTTTACCAGGGACACCATTTAAAAGAACAGAGGAGGATCCTGAAGAAAGAATTTCCTTCCCCATTTAATGACAAGAGGTGGAAACCCCTTACATCTCTAAATCTGAAGGATGGCACTGTGTTCAATTGTATCAAAAGCTTTCTCAAAATCAATCTTGAAGACCACCACTTTCTGCTTAGATTGTTTACACTGGAAAATATATTCAAAACACCATGCCAAGCAATCTTGAATTGTTCTGGATTTAATGAAACCATACTGAGTATCATGGATACAATCAAAGATCTTATCTTGGAATCTATTAGCCAAAATCTTAGTGATAAACTTCAGACAAGTGTTTGTAAGGGAGATTGGTCTAAAGTCATTCACAGTTTCAGGGGATTGTGATTTAGGAATAAGAGTAATAAAAGAACCATTAATACTCTCCAAAGAAATCCTTGCACTATGAAAGTCATTGCAAAGTTTGATAAAATCATCTTTTACAATACCCCAACAATGCTTAATAAATAAGCCAGTGAAACCATCAGGACCAGGAGCACGATCAGGTTTGAGATGCTTAACCACTCCCTCCACTTCCTCAACACAAAAAGGATTTGCAAGATCCTCCAAACCATCCACCACAGGCAAGAATTGAGATAGATCAATATTAGGTATTGTCCCGTCTTAACTTTGGCTTGATTACCCTGTTCCCCAAGGTACTGGGGGCCTCGGATATCCGCCAGTTTCGACCGATTACGATCCTTAACGGCATCCATCGGATTTTTTACAAAGTGTGTGCTACCAGAATCGCTCCTATTATGGAGCGCCTCACACACCCTTGCCAATTCTCCTTTCGGAAAGGCCGATATATCCATGATGGGATCCTGGCCCTCCATGAAATAAATCATGAGGTGAAGATGCGCCGGCAGAAGGGCGTGTTTCTGAAGCTGGATTTCCAGAAAGCATATGATCGCTTGGATTGGGTTTTTCTTCGTTTAGTGCTGGAATGAAGAGGGTGGATGACCGGATGATCTGTTGGATCATGCAATTGGTCATGACTGGAAATACTGCTATTGATATTAATGGGGAAGTTGGTCCCTATTTTAGACCCACTTGTGGGGTTAGGCAAGGGGATCCTATCTCCCCTTTACTATTTAACGCTGCAGTTGATACTCTTGCAGAGGTCTTGGAGCGAGCTAAGACTTCTAGCCACATATCCGGTGTGGTTGGACATCTGGTCCCGGGGGACGACGTCACCCACCTACAATACGCGGACGACACCATGATCATGGTAGAGGGATCAGAACTTGACATTATCAACTTGAAGTTTCTCCTTTTGTGCTTCGAGGCCAAGTCTGGTCTCAAGATCAACTTCGATAAGAGTGAAGTCATTATCATTGGATACTCCGTGGAGGAATAACAACGGATTGCCACAACCTTAACTGTAGTTTGGCGAAGTTCCCAGTCAACTATCTTGGAATGCCGATTCGGGATTCTAGTATCCTCTTTAAGGATCTTGACCCGCTAATTGAACGGGTCAAAACTAGAGCCGAACCTTGGCAAGGGAAGTTCACCTCCAAGGGGAGTAAGACTATCCTTATCGATTCCTCCCTGTCTAGTATCCCCATGTATATGATGGGGCTCTACCTACTCCCGGAGGGCGTTCACACCAAGTTTGATAAGGAACGGTCCCGCTTTTTCTGGCAGGATGCTACGGGTCACCAAAAATACCACATGGTGAAATGGGCAGATATCTGCGCCCCCAATGAGCTTGGGGCATAGGGATTTTGGCCTCTCGGCACATGAACAAAGCCTTTCGGCTGAAATGGGCTTGGCGGATCATGCGAGATGACGAGGGCCTATGGCTCCAACTGATAAAGGCGAAATATCTGAGAGGCTGCCCCCTCTTAGCGTGTGAGAGGAGGGAGGGATCACAGTTTTGGCGATCCCTTCAAACCATCAAACACGAGATCCGACTAGGGGCGTCCTTCTACGTAGGCGACGGATGAGGGACCCTTTTTTGGCTGGATCGGTGGCTGGGCTCTCGCCCCCTGCGACATGAGTTCCCGGAGTTGTTCGCCATCTGTTTAGACCCGGGATCTTGGTGGCTGGGGCTACATTACAAGGACAATGGAATATTGGGTTCCGTCGGACATTTGACGTGGTGGAGGCCGCTATATTGAAGGAGTTGTGTGCGGCTCTTCCGTGGACCTTAGAGGCCCCCCGGATACGGTTTCTTGGGATCTCTCGTCATCAGGGAGTTTTATGGTGGGATCTGCTCTAGTGGGCGTCCCACCTTTGGAAGGCGCCAATACCCCTGAAGATTAGGATTTTCACTTGGTAACTATTACGCGACCGGCTCCCATCGGGGGTAGAGGTGGCCAAGCGGTTTGGTCCAGGTGATGGTACCTGCCCCCCTTTGTGCGGTCCCTGAGACGGGGACTCACATACTTTTTTCCTGCCACGCAGCTCGTTTCCTATGGAGCTTCTTAGCGAAGGCGTTGGGGCCCGAGTGGCGGGCCCTAGACCTTGACGAGTTCCTGGAAGTGCAGGCGAACCATAGCGGGAGGAGGCGCCTCTTCTGGTTACTATTCGCCGTGATGACCTGGACTTTATGGACTATTCGTAACAAGATGGTTATCGAGCGTGTCTTCTTGAGGCGTGCATCTGACTCTGTGTTTAAATTCTTGGCATTTGCAGCAGTGGCATCCTCTATGTAGACAGCGGGACAAGGAGCGGCTGGATGGCATGATTCAGGACCTCGTGATGGCGTCTCGCCGCTTTTCTGCCGCCTCCAGCTGATGAACTTTTATCTTTCCAAGTTTTTTTTCGCTTTTTTCTGTTTCTTTGTTTCTGGGCGGTATTGTGTTGTGGCCCCAGCAGACCTTCTTTTTATTTTGGGACTCGTTGTATGACTGTGGGATGTTTTATTTATAAAGCGGGGCGTAAAGCCTGTTTCGAGGTAAAAATACTTAAACATACTTATGTTCTAGATTTAAATTAGTACATATATAGTTCACGAATGACTAAAAACAAAAATAAAAATATTTATACAAATAAAAAAATTACAAGTGCACTATTCCGTCGTCAAGCCTTTGCGAACCCACAAATGCTCTACTAGATCATCTTGGAGTAGATTATGAGTGCCTTCATCTCGGATCTCCATATGCATAGCGATGTAGTCGGTTCAATCCGCTGAGACGTTGTGATTCACATCGGCGAGAGGACCCTGACACCCATACGGAATATGATCATGCACTAGATTTGCACGCTCATCCTCAATGATCATGTTATGCATGATCACACATGCATTCATCACTTCTCACATCTGCTCGGCCGACCAAGTGAGTGCAGGATACCGGACAATGGCAAACATTTTTTCTTGTGCTCTCTTGTACCGAGGCAAATCAGGATTTCTGGTTGGCTAGAGGATTGGTAACTGTCTTCACAAATGTTGCCCATCTTGAGTAGGTACCATCCACTGGGTAGTACCCCTTATTGTACTCGTGGCCATTGACAACATAGCTCACTGGCGGAGCAGGGCCTTCAACAAGTTTCGCGAACATAAGGGAACGCTGCAACACATTGATGTCATTGTGAGATACTGACATGCCAAAGAACGCGTGCCAAATCCAAGTCTCCTGATCTGCCACTGCCTCAAGGACTACTCTGCAAACTCCTTGATGGGCCCCTTTGTACAATCCTTGCCAGCAAAATGGACAGTTCTTCCAGCTCCAGTGCATGCAATCGATGCTTCAGGGCATACCAGGAAAACCTCTTGCTTCATTTGTTGCCAGGATCCGAGCAGTTTCTTACTCGTTTGGTCCTCTCAAGTAGTTTGGGCCAAAAGGAGGAGCTGGACGTCAGCGCTTGATGGTGCAGATCTTGCACTCGTTGGGAGACCCCAAGAGGAAGGTATGATGAGCGCAGCAGCAGTTTTCCCTCAGTAAGAAACAAAGGTTTAATCGACCAGTAAGAAGAAGGAGTAACTTCAGAAGGTTGAAGAAGCTGAGATGGCAAGGCGCACTACCGGTTCAGAAGCAACGTGGAACCTACACAACACAATCAAATCACTTTGCCCTAATGAAGAAGTGAGGTTGTCAATCTCACTGGTTTTGCTGAACACAAACATGTTAAACGTATGGTGTGGAAAACAGTAGGAAAACAATATGAAAGCAGTATGAAAGCAGCGGAAGCCGTGTGTGTATTATCAGTATGAGAAAATGGACCAGGGTCCACAGTTCACTAGTGGTGTCTCTCCGTGAAAGAGGTGAACAAATTACAGCTGGGCAATTGACAGAAATGAAGGCCGCACCATAGTGCATATTCAAGACATAAAGATTACTATGTTATTCATGCGGGCATTACAACAAAATACATAGACCGTCATCCAACTTCATCTATGTCTAACAATCCACCCTCTGAATATCATCCGAAAAAATGTTGGGTATTAAGTTGCAAGCAACAGATTATCGCAGTAAGCAAAGTGTGTAATATAAACAATGTAAACTAAGTAAACATCGTTATTTTCTCCCTAATGACAACAACACATCCTCCATTTGTCACATTTCTGTCACTCGAGCACAGATGCAAAGGAGGCATGAACCCACTATTGAGCATAAATACTCCCTCTTGGAGTTACTAGCATCTAGTTGACCAGCGCATCTACTAATAACGGAGAGCATGCAAGATCATAAATAACATATGCATGAAGACAACATGATAGATTGATAATCAGAAGACATAGCATTCAACATTCATCAGATCCCAGCAAACACAACATGTAGCATTACATAAAGATGATCTCGATCATGTGAGGCAGCTCACGAGATCTAAACATGAGGTACAAAGTGGAGAGAATAACCATCTAGCTACTTCTATGGACCCGTAGTATAGGGATGAACTACTCACGCATCACTTCGGAGGAGGGCATGGTGGTGTAGACCCGTCCGGTGATGAATTCCCCTCCCGACAGGGTGCCGGGGAGAGCTCCAGAACCCTCCCGATCTCGGGATGACTATGACGGCGGCCTCGGGTGTTTTTCGGGACGAAGTGGTATATTATTAGGGTTTACGCCTTGGGGGGTATAAACGGGCGAAAGGGAAAAGGCGGTGGAGGCCTGGGGGCCCCACACCACCCCATGGCGCGGCCAGGGGCGCGTCGCCCTATGGTGTGGCCCCCCTCCGGGCCTCTTCGGGACTCCGTGGAACCTTCGGGAATTCTAGGACCTTCGGACTTCGAATTTTCCAATTCCAAGAATATTTCCAGAACAACTTTTCTGAAACTGAAAACAGCAGAAAACAGGGAACTGGCTCTGTGGCATCTTGTCAATAGGTTAGTCCTCAATAAAAATGACATAAAGTGTATAGCAAACATGTAGGAAACAACATGGATACTCGGAAATTAAGGATACATTTTATGACGTATCAACATCCCCAAGCTTAGTTCCTACTCGTCCTCGAGTAGTTAAATGATAAAAACACATAATTTCTGAGGTGACATTCTACCAACATAAACTTAATTATCAATAATGTAAAAGCATATGTAAGCTGAGATCATAGAACTTCAACACAAGCATGATATATAGAATTTCAACAATAAAGCATAGCAATCACCTTACATCATGAGAAGTAACACAAATAAAAGAGAATAAATAACAATGCATCGAAAGATATACGTTTGTTTCAAGTATAGAGAAAACATGGCAAAGTAATATTTCGCTAGTCCTTAAGAGTGGGGCAAAACATAAATGGCAGGACACCTTCAAAGTTCATGAGGAAGACTAGAATAAATAATTAGAGAACAAGCAATAACACATCATGAATCAATTCATAATGTTTCTGGGACAAATTCACATAAAACTCAGAATGGCAACTATGCTCTCTCAACTATGCATAAAGTTATAAGATGAAGACTCAACATAAAAGTAAAAGAAAGGCCCTTCGCAAAGGGAAGCAGGGATCAACTCATGTGCTAGAGTTTTTATTTTATTAAACAGAGGTATTGAAAACATTTTTTAGAGAGGTGTATGCTTATGTCAACGAATGGTAAACAGAAAATACAGTACGTCACAAGCCAACTAGACTTCACAAGAGCGGCTCCCATAGACGGACGCATCTAGGTAGAAGGTCATCCCTCTTTCACTTTTGTTTACACAATTATGCTTTGACTAATAAATCAGGGGTAAAAATAGTGAAGAGAATTTGTTGTTATTAATTTGGGGTTGGGCACCCCGCTGCCAGCTCTTCTATCATTGGATAAACAGATGAATCCACTAATCCTGGGTGTGAAATTCCAATCAACAAGTGAGATAAAGATTCTCTATTTACGTCCTCATGAGCTAAAACAGGAGCACGAAATAGGAGTAATTTTGAAAGTTTTAAAGGTAACACATGAGCAATTTACTTTGGAGTGGCAGTTAAATACCACATGTAGGTAGGTATGGTGGACACATTTGGCATACTTTAGTTTTTGGGAGTTGGATGCACGAGTGGAGCTCATACTCAGTACAGGTGGAGGCTAGCAAAAGACTGGGAGCGACAAATCAAGAGAGCATAAGAGCCATAATCATGCATAGCGACATAAACATCATTAATGAAAGCATAAGTGGTACCACAAGTTCAAAAACTAAATTATCATAGAGGCTATAAGTGACTGGTTCATAGTCATAAACATGGTGTGAGCATGCGCCAAGTCAACCAAATAAAACATTCAAAGGAGAACGCCACAAATTTATGCTTCAATATGACAAGAACAACTCATGATTCTTTCAATGGCACATTTAACACTCTCAGATATTTGAGGCTAATCATGCTACTAAATAACCATTAGGCTTTAGAATTAAAATAACATCTAGCATGATACGAAAAATTCTAGCCACGGTCTATACAAGCTTCTACTTGCACCGTTATAAATTCTACTACAAGGAGCAGTTTCTTTTCCCATCAAGCACCATACAAAATATGCTTTAACAAAAACTCTCTAAATGCTACAGAAAGAAAACATGAGACTACTCACACAACACTACTAAAACTAACAGATCTGAATAAGAGATGCAATGAAAACAAGATCTAAACAGGAATTTTGTGACAACTAGAAGAAAACTAAGAATACTAGCATAGCAAGTATTCAAACGAAAAAGTGGAGCGTGTCTCTCTCCCAAACAAGGAATGCTAGGGTCCAACTATATTATTGCAGCAAGGAAAACAAAATAAAACAAGATAAAACAAAATAAATAAAAAACATACGCTCCAAGTAAACTGCATATGATGTGACCGAATAAAAATATAGTTTCACTAGAAGTGACCTGATAGATTGTTGATGAAGAAGGGATGCCTTGGGCATCCCCAAGCTTAGATGCTTGAGTCTTCTTAAAATATGCTCGGATGAACCACGGGGGCATCTCCAAGCTTTGACCTTGCACTCTTCTTGACCACATATATCACCCTCTTCTCTTGACCCTTGAAAACTTCCTTCACACCACACTCAAAGAGTAATTCGCATTAGAGGATTAGTGAAACAATCAAAAATCCATGGGTTCTGTATGGGCACAAGTGTTATTGATACTTTTAAACATTAGCTACATCCACTGATGTTTCGTGAAGCAAAGAAATCCACTTGACATCGTAAAAGAGCAAATGCAAGAAAAAATGCAGAATCTATCAAAACCAGAACAGTCTATAAAGACAAAAAATTTCAGGGCACTTACTTTGATCATATCGAAAAACTTCAAGAACAAAAAAGTTGAAAAATTAGCTGAGGAATAAGCACAAGAAATTTCAGGTCATTCTGATTTTTCTGTGAATTATACGATTTTTTATGGTGGATAGCAGAAATCTGTTTCCTGCGCAGAAATCCAAAACCAACTCCAATTCTCATCAGAAACTTTACTTGGCACAACTAAAACCTGAAAAGAAAGATAAAAAGGAGTTGCTACAGAATTATACAACCCCTTGACTCAAAGAAAACAGAGAAAAACAAAGCAAAAATAAAACCATGGGTTATCTCCCAAGAAGTGCTTTTCTTTAACGCCTTTTAGCTAGGTCATAAAAGTGGAATCAATTATTTTCAAATGAAGAAGCATCCAAATTGTAACTTGTTCGAATAATAGAATCAAAAGGTAACTTAATTCTATTTCTAGGAAAGTGTTCCATACCTTTCTTGAGTGGGAACAGAAATTTAATATTCCCCTCTTTCATATCAATAACAACACCAACTGTTCTAGGAAAAGGTCTTTCCAAAACAATTAGACAAGAAGCATTGCATTCAATATTCAAGACAACAAAATCAACGGGGACAAGATTATTATTAACCAGGATGAGAAAATCATCAACTCTCCCCAAAGGTTTCATTCTAACATTATCAATAAGACGAACATCCAAATAACAGGGTTCCAATGGTGGTAAATCAAGAATATCATAGAGTTTTTTGGGCATAACAGAAATACTAGCACCAAGATCACATAGAGCATTGCAATAAAAACATTCACTTTCATTTTAATAATGGGTTCCCAACCATCATCTAGTTTCCTAGGGATAGAGGCTTCACATCTTAATTCATCCTCTCTAATTTGCATGAGAGCATTAGTAATATGTTTTGTGAAAGCCATATTCATAGCACTAGCATTAGGACAACTAGCAAGCTTTTGTAAGACTTAATCACTTCAGTTATGTTGCAATCATAAAAATCAAGATCATTTTTATCAAAGGTAATGGGACCATTGTCTCCCATATTTCTAAAAATTTCAGCACTTTTTTTAGGAACATTTTTAGTAGTTTTGGGAAATTTTGCATTTTTAATAGCAGAAGTGGGAGTATTTCCAACACCAATTACTTTACCATTGAGAGTAGAAGTTTTCTACCATGAGAAGCTTCTGTTTTCCTAGTGGTGGTAATGGTGCAAACATTAGCTATATTATTCTTTCTAGCTATTTCATCTTCTCTTTCCAATCTAGCATGCAATTCAGCTAACATCCTAACATTATCATCAATTCGAATTTGGATGGCATTAGTAGAAGCAAAAGGATTCTCATCTATAATTTTAGTTTTAGCAGTCATTCTATTAATCAAAGAAGATTGAGCTTCAGACATGGATGAAATAGAAGTTTCAGCATGAGCAATTTTAACTTGCAATCCAGATATTTCTCTATTTAAACTCTCAAGTTGATAGCTAATATTTTTTAGCATAATAGATTGTTCCTCCATGGTGTTAGTAAATGGTTTATTTTGCTCATATTATTTTTGCATAAGGTCTTTAGTGGCTCTTTCAACTTCTGAAATTCTTTCATTGGACATTCCAATTCTATCATTATTACCACTATTAAAAGGATATGGCCTATAATTGTTGCTAGCAAAATTATTCGTATAAGCATTGGTGTTGAAATTATTATTTTTAATGAAGTTCACATCAACATGCTCTTCTTGAGCAACCGAAGAGGCTAAAGGAACATTATTTGGATCAATAGGAGCATGGCCATTCACAAGCATAGACATAATAGCATCAAGTCTATCATTTAAAGAGAAGGTTTCTTCAAAAGAATTTACCTTCTTACCAGTTGTAGCTCTCTCGGTGTGCCACTCAGAATAATTTAACATCATATCCTCAAGAAGCTTTGTTGTTGAACCCGAGGTAATGGACAGAAAGGTTCCTCCAGTAGATGAATCCAGAAGGTTTCTTAAAGAAAAATTCAGACCTGCATAAAAGGTTTGGATGATCATCCAAGTAGTCAGTCCATGAGTGGGACAATTCTTTACTAAAGATTTCATTATTTCCTAAGCTTTAGCAACATGCTCATTATCAAGTTGCTTAAAATTCATAATGCTACTTCTTAAAGATATGATCTTAGCAGGAGGATAATATTTTCCAATGAAAGCATCTTTACACTTAGTCAAAGAATCAATACTATTTCTAGGCAAAGGCAGCAACCATTTTTTAGCTCTTCCTCTCAAAGAGAAAGAAAACAATTTCAGTTTAATAATATCTCCATCTACATTTTATATTTTTGCATATCACATAGTTCAACAAAATTATTAAGATGGGCAGCAGCATCATCAGTACCAACACCAGAAAATTTCTCTCTCATAACAAGGTTTAACAGGGCAGGCTCTATCTCATAAAAGTCTGCTAATGAAATCATTGTTGTTGGTGCTAGTAAAGTCACACAACTTAGTGTTCTCAGAAGTAGTCATTTTAACAAGACTAAAAACAAGAATAAAACTACAAATAGAATAAGAACTATTTTTTTGTGTTTTTGACAAAGAGAAGCAAACAAGAAAAAATAAAATAAACTAAGCAAAACAAAAACAAAGTAAAGAGATTGGAAGTGAGAGACTCCCCTTGCAGAAATTCTCTTCCTCCCCGGCATCGGCGCCAGAAATTAGTTTGATGGTGTAGATCTTGCAATATTGTTGTGGAAAGCAGTGTGAAAACAATATGAAAGTAGTAGCAGCAGTATGAAAGCAGTGTGAAAGCAGTGGAAGCAATGTGTGTATTAACAGTATGAGAAAATGGACCGGGGTCCACAGTTCACTAGTGGTGTCTCTCAGTGAAAGATAAATAACAAGTATGGTGAACAAATTACAGCTGGGCAATTGACAGAAATGAAGGCTGCACCGTAGTGCATATGTAAGACATAAAGATTATTATGGCATTCATGCGGGCATTACAACAAAATACATAGACCGTCATCCAACTACATCTATGTCTAATAATCCACCCTCCGAATATCATCCGAACAAATGTTGGGTATTAAGTTGCAAGCAACAGATTATCGCAGTAAGCAAAGTGTGTAATATAAACAATGTAAACTAAGTAGACACCGTTGTTTTCTCCCTAATGGCAACAGCACATCCTCCATCTGTCATGTTTATGTCACTCGAGCACAGATACAAAGGAGGCATGAACCCACTATCGAGCATAAATACTCCCTCTTGGAGTTACTAGCATCTACCAGGCCAGAGTATCTACTAATAACAGAGAGCATGCAAGATCATAAATAACATATGCATGAAGACAACATGATAGATTGATAATCAGAAGACATGACATTCAACATTCATCAGATCCCAGCAAACACAACATGTAGCATTACATAAAGATGATCTCGATCATGTGAGGCAGCTCACGAGATCTAAACAGGAGGTACAAAGTGGAGAGAACAACCATCTAGCTACTGCTATGGACCCGTAGTTGAGGGATGAACTACTCATGCATCACTTCGGAGGAGGGCATGATGGTGTAGACCCCTCCGGTGATGAATTCCCCTCCCGACAGGATGCCGGGGAGAGCTCCAGAACCCTCCTGATCTCGGGATAACAATGACGGCGGTCTCGGGTGTTTCTCAGGACGAAGTGGTATATTTTTAGGGTTTACGCCTCGGGGGGTATAAATAGGCGAAAGGGCAAATGCGGTGGAGGCCTGGGGTCCCCACACCACCCAATGGCGCAGCCAGGGGGCGCGCCGCCCTATGGTGTGGCCCCCCTCCGGGCCTCTTCGGGACTCCGTGGAACCTTCGGGAATTCTAGGACCTCCGGACTTTGAATTTTTCAATTCTGAGAATATTTGCAAAACAACTTTTCTGAAACTAAAAACAGAAGAAAACAGGGAACTAGCTCTGTGGCATCTTGTCAATAGGTTAGTCCAGAAAATCGATAAAAATGACATAAAGTGTATAGCAAACATGTAGAAAACAACATGAAAACAACATGGAACATCAAAAATTAAGGATACGTTTTATGACGTATCAGCGCTCTATACCGACTCATTCGGACTAGTGGCGTTTCGGCGCCCTTTGTCCCCTTCGTGTGGGACAACTTCGTGCCCACCAAAGCCAAGTTCTTCACCTGGCTCCTGGTTCAGTCAAGGATTCCGTCGAGAGCATCTCTGCTCAAGAAGCATGTCCTGACGGAAGATGAAGCCCACTGCCCGGTTTGTCGGTCGCTGCGGGAGTCTACTACTCACATCATGTTCGAATGCCCTCACGCCCGCGAGTCCTGGTCAACTTCTACAGATTGCAGCAGAATCAGAAGAAGGTCTAGCTTATATGCATTCCAAAGCCAATGTCACAATCTTCCATGGTGATGTTAAACCAGCTAATATTCTTATAAATGATGATTATATACCAAAGATATCGTATTTTGGAATATCAAGGTTAATGGCCACAGATAAGGAACACACTGCTCATATTATTGGTGACCGAAGCTATATGGATCCGGTTTATTTTCAGACAGGACTACTGACCAACAAGAGTGATGTCTACAGTTTTCGAGTTTTGCTCTTGGAGCCCATCACAAGGAAGGAGGTTTCATATTATAACCAGAATGAATTACTCAGGAAATTTAATGAGGCCTACGAAAAGGAAAAGTCGGTGATTAAGCTGGTGGACAAGAAACTATCAGAGGCGGATCCACAACTTCTTGATAGCTTGACAGAGATGATACATCAATTTTTAAGTCTTGATGTCAGTGAGAGACCAGCTATGACAAATCTAGAGGAGCGTCTTCATGACATGGTGAAGAGGTGGCATATTACTGAATGATGGTCCTCTTGCGATTCTAATCCAGTCGTCATGTCACATGACTTGTGTATCTGGTGTTTATTTCCTTCGCTAAGCACGAGCCGCAACCTTTGTGAGTCGTGCTTGAGTGTGCTTGGGCCTTAACACTCATCTATACGGCCCAAACAACATTCTATCATGGAAAATCAGGTAAGGATTCATCACTCCTCAATCTGAATTTAAAAAAAAATTGAAGTTTGAATTAACTTTATTCGTGTTGTGCTTGACAACATAAGTTGTTTTGAATGTATCTTCATATAGGATATAATGGCCTTGACATTGTTTTTTCATGTAGGCACGGAGTTATACTCGGACTAGGCTCTGCACTTTTTTACCTACATGAAGAATGGGAGCAATCTGTTCTGCACTGGGACATCAAGTCAAGCAACATAATGCTAGACACATCCTTCAACGCAAGACTCGGTGACTTTGGTCTCGCGAGGATCGTCAACCACGGACAAGGGCCGTACACGACAGGTTTTGCGGGAACTATGGGCTACTTGGACCCTGAGTGTGTGGTCACCGGGAGGACATGTGCCGAGTCTGATGTCTACAGCTTTGGCGTCGTTCTTCTTGAGATCGCGTGTGGAAGGCGACCCGCGGTGGCTCGGGAAGAAGATGAGGATGTAATCCATCTTGTGCAATGGGTCAGGAATTCATTAAGAGATGGAATGATCAACAATGCAGCTGATACGCGGCTTAACATGGAGTTTGATGACCAAGAGATGGAGTGTGTGTTGGGCGTCGGACTATGGTGCGCACACCCTGATCGTAGTCTCAGGCCATCAATTAAGCATGCCGCCAGCGTGTTGCGGTTTGAGGCACCGCTCCCAAGTCTTCCGGAGAAGATAACAATCAGACCATTCGGGCAGGCATTCGATTCTTTCGTTTCTGTGGCCCAACTGACAGGAGGCAGATGATGATACACTGAACAAGCAATCAGAGCAGCTTGTCATCTTTTTGTGAACTAGATAATTCCCCGCGCGTTGCTGCGGGAAATTTTATCATGCATATGAAATATTATGCTATTTTTGATTTATAGATAAATCACAACTCCGTACTAAAGTGTCGCACCCGGACTTCTAAAGGATACTCGCCGTTCCGTTGAACAGTAGTAGATTGGATTACGGGGCTTACCGGCACCCGCGTCCTCTTACGAGTAGGCCAACACACGTATGTGTGACAACCAACCCCTATCTGTTCAGCGTCGACGTAAACTATCCCATAGAAATCAGGACACTACCATTGACGTACTTCACACCATACACACATGGTACGTCAACGGCTTTGAACAAAATTATAACACAACATATCTCTAAGACACAAAAGATTGAAATAAGTTGCAAATAGCTCTCACTAGAGCAGAGATAGCAAATACAATCATCCAGAGGACACATGTCCCAACATAACATCATTACATCTCAGCGGAAGCATTCAAAGGGGGTCTGAGTACAGACAAATCCAAATAGGCTTAAGAAGCCGGAAACTGAAATAAAGACGGAGCCCATCCACGATGTCTCGGATCCTGCCCGGGTCCGCTAACTACTCGTCAGCAGCCTCGTCAAACTCCACGTAGTAGCCGTCACCTGGATCCTCGTAAGTGTAGTCTGCGGAAACCACAGCCCCAAAGGGGTCAGTACACCAACGTACTGGCAAGCAAGACTCACAGTTCACCAAAGTGTAGCCCGTCAACACCAAGCACAGATGCCTTGGGTTCAACGGAAGAAAGGGGATATAAAAGATGCTACAACTGGCTGCACTAACCAACTACAGAGATTCTACCACTTCCGGCTAACAGAAAGGAGATAAGATCGAGTATTGTAACCAACTGAAAGATAACTTCAAACAAACCCATCCTGGATCTCGCCCCTTATCCAAAGAAGCAATCCGAGGATAACTCACACAGTTGGATTAAAGATGAATCAAGTTATTGTGTCAATAATCCTATTACTAGTCAAGTTGTTAATCATTGGGTGTGAGATTGTGAATCATTAGGTTTAAGTTGTCCTGAGTACTTGTTAGCCAGTACTTTCACCAAGTTAACCATAACCGCGGAAAACACGGCTTCTCAGAAGATTTATCCCTGCAGGGTTCCACCAATTTGGCCGTACACGTATGAATAACCCGCCGGATGGGATGCCTCCCACCAAGCGGGGCACTCAACACAACTCAACTCTTCTTCGCATCAAGCCCAAAGCACCTTGGGCGCACGGCTAATCAAGCCCCGAAGAAAAGGGACCCTCATAGCACTCTAAGACCGTGTCCCCCTATATGCCGACTACAAAAGTTCCACCCTGCGCTGGGCTCGCAAAAACATGCATGCGGCAAATGGAAAACACGAACTAAATGAGATGATTTGGACGAGATGCGAATCGAATCAAATTGAGGGGGGCGCCCATACTCGCTTCCCACATGCGGGTAGTGCGCTCATCGTGGATCAGTAGACAAGACCCTTTTCCTATTAGGGTCGACACTAGCAGGCCTCAAAACCACACAGGGCCTCCTGCCGGTGCCTTATCATCAGATTATTATTAACAATAACATTAGCATGATTGATTGATTAAACATCGAGCCCCCAGAACATAATAAAAATATAGTAACTGAAAGTAACGGGTAACAGACTCGAGCAAAACAACCTAAGCATGCTAATAAGACACTGGCTCAAACAATGGGGTTGTAGGAGTGGTGGTGAGGCAATATCAGGGTTAAGGGATTCATGTGATAGGTTCGTAACAGAAATAACTACTACTAAGGCTAGCAGAAATAGACAACGGAAAGTATCGGTAACCAATGTTGAAAGGAACACAATGGTTCATGTGAGTGATAACTTGCCTGCAAACTCAGCAGCCTGGTACTGAGCTAGATCCTCAGAAGGGGTGCTGTAAAGATCGTCTGTCTCAACGTCGTCGTCTATTCGAGAAGAAGCAAACAAACAAGACAGAAATATAAACAATCAATATCATGGCATAGTGCACAATCATGGGATGATGCATGACAATTTAATAGATGCATCAAAATAAACTAAGTGACATGGTAACACAATTTAAATGGTCCCATATGCAATTGGATTGCATATGGAAAAGGTCCATTGATTAAGTGGAAACAAATGATCTACAATTTAATTACCATGTGAAAAATTTTATTACCATGATGCATGCATGATGATAACAACAAAATAACAACAAAAGATGCAAGTGGAAAAGGAATTTAACAAGTTTGGAAATCATTTATTAAGTTTGGAAATTTTTGGTTACTTAAAGATGTCACACAAGTATTTGTTGTTTTCATCCACTTAAAATTTTCAAAACAAATAACAAAATTCATATTTGAAAAGAACATCAAATTTTAGTTGGATTACATGTTTCAAATTTTAAAATAGGAGTTAGTATGAATTTATTATGACTTAAACAATATTAAACAAGTTTTAAATGAATTTAAAACAAGTTTGAATATTATTTGAATTTTATTTGTTCAAAACATAAATTCAAATTCATATTTGAAAAATTTATGCTTTGATGGTTTGAAAACATATTTTGCATGTTCAAAAATATTTTATTTTGAGCAAGATATGAATTTAGCAAATTTAAATGAATTAAATAAGGATTAAATTATTTAGGCAATTTAAATTATTCAAACCATGAAAAAAAAATTATATTTGAAAAGGTTATTCAAAATAGCATGGAAAACATATTTTATTTGCATTTATTGGATTAATAATGAATTAGTTATTGAATTTAGCAAATTGCATTTGAATTATTTGAATTCAAATTTGAATTGCATTTTGAAATTTCAAAACAGGAAACAAATGATACCAATGGGTAGATAATTAATTTTAGACCAGCACACATATTTTATTTTCATTTTTTAGAGTTATAAAATAAAAGTTATAAGCAATTTAAAACTAGGGACTAATCTGCAATTTTTAAGGGGCTGGTTTTAAACAGAAACTGTTTAAATCAGTTTACACCGCACGGTACCCTACCCTAGTGACTGCCAGGGGGGCCCAGGGCACTGTGGGCTTGCGTGGCTACCAGGGAGGCTGACAGGGGGCCCTCCCTGTCAGCGCTGCGGCGAAAAAAGGTTTGGGATTTTATCCCGGGGGAGCCAGGGATCGAACCCGCGATCTCCCCTTGCGCTGCACTGCCTGCTACCGCTACGCTGTTTTCAGTTCGTTGTCAGTAACACCTTCGCAACAAGGTTAAGGTTCAGAAACGCTATCTGAACTTTAACTGAAACTCGCGCTCGACTGAATCGATGACAGAGGACTTCGCCGGCGATGATCAACGGAACGATGCTCGTGCTCGCGGTGCTGGATATGGGTGTGCGTGTGCTGGATGCGGGCGGATGCAACAGAGAGGAAGAGGGGAAGAGACGGTCATGGTGGCTCACCGTGGGTTTTCAGCAGATGAACGACGGCGAGGTGGTTGCCGCGGCGGTGACGAAGATGGCGGCGAAGATCCACGTCGCGTACGGCCTAGATGTGGTGTCCAACAGAGAGAGGAGGTGACGGTGGGTTGTCTCCCGCGGTCAGATCACGACGAGGAGCCCTGCAACGATGACGGCAACCACGGGTTCAGAAATGGCTCCACGGTGGCCGGAGACGTCGAGGACCGCGGCATCAAATCAGAGGATTACCGAGGCTGAGGAGGTGTTGCCGAGGGAGAGGAGGAAGCGGCGGAGCGATTCCCGCGATCAGCGAGGAAGATGGGTGGCTACTGCGGTGGATGCCATCGGAGTTCAGAGCGGAGGGATTCCGGCGAGCTGACAGAGAAGGAGGATCGGCCGCGAGAGGGGAGAAACGGCGGCGCCTCGAAGGGATAGGGAGGTAGCTAGGGTTCTAGGGCTACGCGCTGCGCCCTAGGGGGTCTTATAGGGGGCCAGAGCAGCTGCTGGCCGTCGGAGGCGCCCGTCTGCCGCCGTGGCAGCTCTGGATGATCTGCCGTACCGCGGGACGACGGTGGCGGCTAACTGAACCGGTACGCGGGGGGTGTTAGCCGGCTGGGCCGCGTTAGGAGGGTGGGCTGGATGGGTAGCTGCTAGTTGCCGCGCGCGTTTTTCTTTTTCCTATTTTGTTTTTCCTTTTTTTTTGCAGCAAAGAGAAAAGGAAGGATTTGATAGGTTTTAATTTAGTAAAAAATTTGGAAAAATTAGTGTAGGTTATTTAGGTCATTAGCAAACAGATGTTAACTTTTATTTTCAAAAAGTTTGAATATTTACTTGCTGTTTGTAATTCAACCAAACTTGAATGAATTTTTATATTGAATGATTATTATTAAAAACATCATTTTAATAGGGTGAACCCTATTGTTAATTTGATTAAATTAGTTGATTTGATTTGGAGATTTTCATAACTTCAAGTGGTTCTGTTTGAATGCATTTGGTTTGAATTTTAAATGTGAGTTGGATTTAATTGATTGAATTAAAACCATTAATTTAAGAAGTGAGCATTATGAAATTATTTGGAAACAAAAGGGGTTTTGATTTGCATTTCTTTATTTGAAAAAGGTTGTAACATGACAAGTATGAAATAAACATTTGAAATTGTTTGAGTTTCATTATGAAAACATTTAAGAACAGATGGAAAACAAATAGTAAACAATGCAAACAAATAATTAAACATGATGACATGATGCAATACTTTAATTAAACAGGAAATCAAACATTCTAAGGGATATTTTCATACTTGGGATGTTACAAAACGCCCCCCCTTGAAGGAATCGCGCCCCGAGATTCCTTACTGAGAAGTTAAAAGGTCCGGATACTTCTTGCGAAGATCCTCTTCGGTCTCCCATGTTGCCTCTTTATCGGAATGATGCGACCACTGCACTTTCAAGAACTTGGTGCTCTTGTTGCGAGTCTTACGCTCGGTCTCATCGAGAATACGAACAGGGTGCTCCTCATAAGAGAGATCATCTTACAGTTCAATGGAATCATGATCAACTGCACGATCTGGATCTTTGAAACACTTCTTGAGCTGTGACACGTGGAACACATCGTGCACCTTGGATAGTTTTTCTGGAAGTTCAAGACGATAAGCATTTTCTGCACGCCTTGAGAGAATGTTGAAAGGACCAATGTATCTTGGTGCAAGCTTTCCTTTCACACCAAAACGATGAGTGCCTCTGAGGGGAGTTACACGGAGATATGCCTTGTCACCAGGTGCATAGACCATGTCCCGGTGCTTGCTGTCATAGTAACTCTTCTGACGAGACTGAGCAATCTTGAGATTGTCACGAATGATGCGAACTTTCTCCTCGGCTTCCTTAACAATGTCAGGGCCTAAGAGTGAACGTTCACCAGCTCCAGACCAATTGATAGGACTCCTGCATCTGCGGCCATACAGTGCCTCAAATGGTGCCATGCCTAGGCTTGCCTGGTAGCTGTTGTTGTAGGAGAATTCAGCATATGGAAGGCAATCCTCCCATTTCATGCCAAAGGAGAGACCACATGCTCTGAGCATATCCTCGAGAATCTGATTGACTCTTTCGACTTGCCCCTGAGACTGAGGGTGATAAGCTGTGCTGAACAGAAGTTTGGTGCCCAATGCTTCTTGAAAACTCTTCCAGAAATGAGAAGTGAAGATACTTCCACGGTCTGAGCTTATTTCCAAAGGAACACCATGAAGAGGAACGATCTTTGTTGTGTAGAGTTCTGCTAACTGGCTAGCTGAGATAGTTTCCTTGACAGCAAAGAAGTGAGCTACCTTAGTGAGACGATCAATAACAACGAAGATTGCATCGTTGCCCTTCTTGGACTTTGGAAACCCAGTAACGAAGTCCATTTCAATCATGTCCCACTTCCACTCAGGAATTTTCAGAGGTTGGAGTAGACCGGTTGTTTTCTGATGGACTACCTTAACACGTTGACAAACGTCGCATTCAGAAACGTATTGAGCAATTTCACGTTTCATGCCAGGCCACCAATACAGAGTCTTGAGATCCTGGTACATCTTTGTACTTCCAGGGTGGATGGAGAGAGGAGTTTCATGAGCCTCCTTGAGAATGACATCTTTGAGACTTTGAATCTGAGGAACTGCAATGCGTCCTTCGAAGAACACAGTTCCTTTGTCATCAATTGAGAAGGACTTGAATTTATCATTGCCTTCCTTGATGTGCTCTACAATCTTCTTGATTTCAGTATCACGAAGTTGTTCAGAACGAATCTTGTCCTCGAGAGTTGGGCTGGCTGTCAAGCTAGCAAGGTAACCTTGAGGGACAAGACCAAGGTTCAGCTTCTGGAATTCTTCATGAAGTGGAGGTTGGCTTTCCATGATCATGAGATTATTGCAATATGACTTGCGGCTGAGAGCATCGGCCATAACATTAGCCTTGCCTGGAGTGTAAGAAATGGTGAGATCAAAGTCTTTAATCTTTTCAATCCATCTCCTTTGCCTGAGGTTTAGATCTGGTTGAGTGAAGATGTATTTCAGACTCTTATGATCAGAAAAGATTTCAGTTTTGTTACCCAACAAGTATTGTCTCCATTTCTTGAGGGCAAACACAACTGCTGCAAGTTCAAGATCATGTGTGGGATAGTTTTGCTCATGTGCATTCAACTGACGTGAAGCATAAGCCACAACTTGACGTTCTTGCATAAGAACTGCACCTAGACCTTGGAGAGATGCATCGCAGAATATCTGGAAAGGTTTGGTAGTATCTGGGCCAACCAGAACTGGGGTGGAAGTGAGTTTAGTCTTGAGGAGATTAAATCTTTCATCACATTGTGGAGTCCAAACGAACTTCTTGTCCTTCTTTGTGAGATCAGTGAGAGGTTTGGCAATCTTGGAAAAGTTTTGGACGAAACGACGGCAATAGCTAGCTAAGCCAAGAAAACTTCTGACTTGCTTCACCGTCTTAGGAGGTTTCCAATCAACAATTGCCTTAACCTTTTCTGGGTCAATGGCTATGCCTTTGGCAGAGATGATATGACCAAGGTAAGCAACTTCTGGAATCCAGAACTCACATTTGGAGAACTTGGCATACAGACGATGCTCGCGAAGTTTCATGAGAGTGAGACGAAGATGCTCTTCATGCTCTTCCTCAGATTTTGAGTAGACCAGAATGTCATCGAGATATACCACAACGAACTTGTCGAGGTATTCATGGAATACAGAATTCATGAGTCTTGAGAACGTCGCCGGTGCATTGGTGAGACCAAAGGACATGACGGTGTATTCATATAGACCGTACCGAGTGGTGAAAGCTGTCTTAGGAATATCTTCCTTTCTGATCTTTATTTGATGGTAACCCATCCTCAAGTCCAACTTTGAGAATATTGAGGCTCCAGCAAGTTGATCAAAAAGATCATCGATACGAGGAATTGGATACTTGTTTTTGATGGTTTTCTCGTTGAGAGGACGATAGTCAACCACGAGTCTTTTTGTTTGGTCCTTCTTGGCAGCAAACAGAGTTGGGCAACCCCAAGCGGAGGAACTAGGCTGAATGTAACCTTTCTCCATGTACATATCGATTTGCTCCTTCAACAATTTCAGTTCAGGAGGAGCTATCTTATATGGATTCTTAGATATTGGAGCAGTACCTGGCTTAAGCTCGATCACAAACTCAACTGCTCTGTCCGGAGGCATCCCTGGCAACTCTTCTGGAAAGACGTCAGGGAATTCACAAACCACCGGAACATTTTCAATTGCAGGAAGGGGTTTTGCATCTAGGTTGAACAGCTGAACAGAACTTGATCCATATGGAGAATAGACTATCTGGCCCGAAGGGTGAGAGAGAGTTATTGACTTTTGAGCACAGTCAATTTTAGCTTTGTGGGTCTTCAACCAATCCATGCCCAGAATGACATCAATGTCAGAATTTCCCAGCAACATGAGTGAAGCAAGGAATATGCAACCTCCAATTAGGATTTGATTGTCCATGCTTATCTTGGAAGTAATCATTTTAGTTCCCGGAGAGTGAACATAGATTTGATTGCTTAGTGGAACCAGAGCTAGGTTGTACGTTGTAGCAAAGATCTTTGACACAAAAGAATGCGATGCTCCGGTATCAAACAACACTTTAGCTGGAAAAGAGTTTACGGGTAATATACCGAGAACGACGTCAGCAGCTTCCTCAGCTTTGTCGGCCTTGATATGATTCACCCTCGCGGTCCTCCCGACAGGCCTGTTGTTGGAGTTGAAGGCTTTAGCCGGGGGAGCACGAACCATTGCCTGGTTGTTGTTGGGGCGAGGAGGTGGAGGTAGCTGCCTCTGAGTGCACTTATCAGCGTAGTGTCCAGTCTCCTTGCATTTGTAGCAAGTGATGACACGAGGAGGACCTGGCCTTGGCTGCCCCATTGGAACCCTCTGACTCTGCATCTGAGCTGGGTTGGGTGGGCGGGGAGCAAAGCCTGGAGAAGCTTGGGCATATGGAGCCCGAGTGACAGCAGCATTTGGCACCCAGATGCGGCGCTTCTGCGGAGGGGTGGTCATGTTGGAGGAGGAACCACCCTCACGCGAGTGCTTGCGGGACTCCTCGAACGCCTTGCGCCCATTTTCCTCATTGAGCGCGGTGTTCACGAGCTCCTCGAAGTCCTTGCACTTGATGTTTGTGAGAGCGTACTTCAGTTCCAGGTTAAAACCTCGGCGGAACCTTGCCATCTTCTTGGCCTCAGTGGACACCTCATCACCAGCGTATCGAGCGAGACGATTGAACTCGTTCTGGTAGCCAATGACGTCCAGCTTGCCCTGCTTGAGAGAGCAAAATTCCACACGCATCCTTTCCATGAGACCATCTGGGATGTGGTGCTTCAGGAAGGCATCCTTGAAACATCCCCAGGTGATAGGATAGCCAGCTCTCATGGTCTGGTAGTTCTCCCACCAGGTAGCTGCCTGACCCTTCAGTAGGTAGGTGGCATACTTGAATTTATCCTCCTCAGCAACGTGAGCAATGTCCAGAGCCCTGGCCATCTCCCTGATCCAGTCATCAGCATCCAGAGGCTCACGTGTTGCCACGAAAGCTCTCAGACCCATACTCAGAAACTCCTTGATGCTGACTCTCGGAGCATTCTGGTTGTTGTGCTGGTTAGCCTGGATCTGGGCCATCTGAGCCACGACTTGAGTCATCTGAGTCAACAGCTCCGTGAGCGGAGGTGGTTCAGGCGGGTTGCTCCTTGTTGGCGGCATCCTGAATAGACATGCATTTTAGCACAACAACAGAAAAGGATAGACTTGGTAACCGAAAGATAGATTATTCCGACGCATGAATAGATAACCAACAGGTACATCATCACATGTTCAAATACATCAGAATATCCAACACACCAATACATGGTTCGAAAGGCAAAGGATGACTAAACATAGCTAGGAATGGATACATCGGTACTCCCATGCTCATCACGCAGGACGGCGGTGAGTAGTACGACGAGAGATACGGTGAGGAGGAATCCCACGGAAGTAGGTAGAACGACGATCCACGTAGATCGGGACTGCTCTGAGAGCAACTCTCGGTGTGGTGAAGTAGAAAGCGTCGTCTCCCTGTGCTCCAAAGCGTGGAATCCCAGTGTAACCAGCTCCGAGGTTGAGGAGTGGACCTCTGATCGGCTCGTAACCTCCAGCATCTGGCAAACTACGTCCAACTGTCTGATGGAAACGTGCAAAGCTCTCATCTCCAACAAAGTTTGTGGTGTACGTCGCCAGACGAGTCAAAGCAAGGTAGAGCTGCTCCCTGACTGAGGCTAACTCCTGAGAAAGTGTGGTGGCAACAGCGTCACTGTGCCTCACAAACTGAGCGGTGGTGTGCAGCCTGGTGTTATCATGCTCGTAGACATCCAGGTTGTCGTAGAGAGTGAAGTGAGCTCCCTCCGAAGTGATGTAACCACGGGGGATGTGGCGATAGATAGAATCGTCAAATCCCCAGTAGTCAGCACGAAGGACGGTGAGACTCACGTAAGCTGCCTGCTGCACGGCCATATCCACTGTGGAACCTACTGCCTCGTAGCGGTGGGCTACGCTCATGCCATCATCTGACAAAATGTAGACGATAGCCTGGTAGTAGGTCTGGTCAAACTCTCGCTGCTGCTCGTAGACCTGGTACTCTGGTGCCCAATGGAACCCCAGATAAGTGACCATGTCTCTCAGCATCTCCGGATAACCGGCGGTGCTATCACAACGAGTCATCCGAACCACCTGCGGGTAGAACCTGAGATCCATCTGCAGATGATTTGGGAGGTTTTGATTAGACGCCGGTAGAGAACTGAAGTGGAAAGCAACAACAAGGTTCAACAGACGAAAAGGATGTTGAAAAGAACAGGATATTGAAGCAACATCGGGAAACACGAGACCAAAAACTCCTGAGGTACTACGGAGAACCCAAAACACGTGAAATCCTAACTTGAAAGTTTAGGTGAGAACAGAAAACAACGTTGCACTTCCTTACCAGAAAAGGGTGGGTGGGTGGGGAAAGAAGAAAAATGGCAGAATTCCTACTCTCACGTTTCATTTTTCCTATATAACTACAAAATAGTTTCTAGACTCAACTGCGACCAGTAAAAAGGGATCCTACAGGCAGACAGGCTCTGATACCATTTGTCGCACCCGGACTTCTAAAGGATACTCGCCGTTCCGTTGAACAGTAGTAGATTGGATTACGGGGCTTACCGGCACCCGCGTCCTCTTACGAGTAGGCCAACACACGTATGTGTGACAACCAACCCCTATCTGTTCAGCGTCGACGTAAACTATCCCATAGAAATCAGGACACTACCATTGACGTACTTCACACCATGCACACATGGTACGTCAACGGCTTTGAACAAAATGATAACACAACATATCTCTAAGACACAAAAGATTGAAATAAGTTGCAAATAGCTCTCACTAGAGCAGAGATAGCAAATACAATCATCCAGAGGACACATGTCCCAACATAACATCATTACATCTCAGCGGAAGCATTCAAAGGGGGTCTGAGTACAGACAAATCCAAATAGGCTTAAGAAGCCGGAAACTGAAATAAAGACGGAGCCCATCCACGATGTCTCGGATCCTGCCCGGGTCCGCTAACTACTCGTCAGCAGCCTCGTCAAACTCCATGTAGTAGCCGTCACCTGGATCCTCGTAAGCGTAGTCTGCGGAAACCACAGCCCCAAAGGGGTCAGTACACCAACGTACTGGCAAGCAAGACTCACAGTTCACCAAAGTGTAGCCCGTCAACACCAAGCACAGATGCCTTGGGTTCAACGGAAGAAAGGGGATATAAAAGATGCTGCAACTGGCTACACTAACCAACTACAGAGATTCTACCACTTCCGGCTAACAGAAAGGAGATAAGATCGAGTATTGTAACCAACTGAAAGATAACTTCAAACAAACCCATCCTGGATCTCGCCCCTTATCCAAAGAAGCAATCCGAGGATAACTCACACAGTTGGATTAAAGATGAATCAAGTTATTGTGTCAATAATCCTATTACTAGTCAAGTTGTTAATCATTGGGTGTGAGATTGTGAATCATTAGGTTTAAGTTGTCCTGAGTACTTGTTAGCCAGTACTTTCACCAAGTTAACCATAACCGCGGAAAACACGGCTTCTCGAGAAGATTTATCCCTGCAGGGTTGCACCAATTTGGCCGTACACGTATGAATAACCCGCCAAATGGGATGCCTGCCACCAAGCGGGGCACTCAACACAACTCAACTCTTCTTCGCATCAAGCCCAAAGCACCTTGGGTGCACCGCTAATCAAGCCCCGAAGAAAAGGGACCCTCATAGCACTCTAAGACCGTGTCCCCCTATATGCCTACTACAAAAGTTCCACCCTGCGCTGGGCTCGCAAAAACATGCATGCGGCAAATGGAAAACACGAACTAAATGAGATGATTTGGATGAGATGCGAATCGAATCAAATTGAGGGGGGCGCCCATACTCGCTTCCCACATGCGGGTAGTGCACTCATCATGGATCAGTAGACAAGACCCTTTTCCTATTAGGGTCGACACTAGCAGGCCTCAAAACCACACAGGGCCTCCTGCCGGTGCCTTATCATCAGATTATTATTAACAATAACATTAGCATGATTGATTGATTAAACATCGAGCCCCCCAGAACATAATAAAAATATAGTAACTGAAAGTAACGGGTAACAGACTCGAGCAAAACAACCTAAGCATGCTAATAAGACACTGGCTCAAACAATGGGGTTGTAGGAGTGTACGAATGGCAATGGGGCCCCGAAACCCGCAAACCCGACGGGTACCCGCCTTAAATGGGGAGGGTTTGGTAAAATGTTTGACCCGCCAGGTCTAATGGGGCGGGTATGGGGGTGGCAAACCCGTACCCGCATACCCGTATACCCGCTCTAAGTCATAATCACATCCCTAATAATACTATGCATAACCACACGTCCACGAGCTATGGACTACAAACCTCACACATCACATGGACGCGTTAGAATGTGGAGTCCCGGAGACAACACACATACACACGTTTCTATTCCCACCAACCTCATCCAAATATTTCATTGTTTTATTCCCTGCATGTGTCCGTGTCGCTCCTTAAATGGGTACCCGTTGGGGCCCCGAACCCGGTCGGGTCGTGGGTATGGTAAGAAATGAGACCCGACAAGATAAATGGGGCGGGTATGGGGGGCGCCGACCCGGCCCCGAACCCGGTGGGTGCCATCCGGATAGGAGTGGTGGTGAGGCAATATCAGGGTTAAGGGATTCATGTGATAGGTTCGTAACAGAAACAACTACTACTAAGGCTAGCAGAAATAGACAACGGAAAGTATCGGTAACCAATGTTGAAAGGAACACAATGGTTCATGTGAGTGATAACTTGCCTGCAAACTCAGCAGCCTGGTACTGAGCTAGATCCTCAGAAGGGGTGCTGTAAAGATCGTCTGTCTCAACGTCGTCGTCTATTCGAGAAGAAGCAAACAAACAAGACAGAAATATAAACAATCAATATCATGGCATAGTGCACAATCATGGGATGATGCATGACAATTTAATAGATGCATCAAAATAAACTAAGTGACATTGGTAACACAATTTAAATGGTCCCATATGCAATTGGATTGCATATGGAAAAGGTCCATTGATTAAGTGGAAACAAATGATCTACAATTTAATTACCATGTGAAAAATTTTATTACCATGATGCATGCATGATGATAACAACAAAATAACAACAAAAGATGCAAGTGGAAAAGGAATTTAACAAGTTTGGAAATCATTTATTAAGTTTGGAAATTTTTGGTTACTTAAAGATGTCACACAAGTATTTGTTGTTTTCATCCACTTAAAATTTTCAAAACAAATAACAAAATTCATATTTGAAAAGAACATCAAATTTTAGTTGGATTACATGTTTCAAATTTTGAAATAGTTGTTAGTATGAATTTATTATGACTTAAACAATATTAAACAAGTTTTAAATGAATTTAAAACAAGTTTGAATATTATTTGAATTTTATTTGTTCAAAACATAAATTCAAATTCATATTTGAAAAATTTATGCTTTGATGGTTTGAAAACATATTTTGCATGTTCAAAAATATTTTATTTTGAGCAAGATATGAATTTAGCAAATTTAAATGAATTAAATAAGGATTAAATTATTTAGGCAATTTAAATTATTCAAACCATGAAAAAAAATTATATTTGAAAAGGTTATTCAAAATAGCATGGAAAACATATTTTATTTGCATTTATTGGATTAATAATGAATTAGTTATTGAATTTAGCAAATTGCATTTGAATTATTTGAATTCAAATTTGAATTGCATTTTGAAATTTCAAAACAGGAAACAAATGATACCAATGGGTAGATAATTAATTTTAGACCAGCACACATATTTTATTTTCATTTTTTAGAGTTATAAAATAAAAGTTATAAGCAATTTAAAACTAGGGACTAATCTGCAATTTTTAAGGGGCTGGTTTTAAACAGACACTGTTTAAATCAGTTTACACCGCACGGTACCCTACCCTAGTGACTGCCAGGGGGGCCCAGGGCACTGTGGGCTTGCGTGGCTACTAGGGAGGCTGACAGGGGGCCCTCCCTGTCAGCGCTGCGGCGAAAAAAGGTTTGGGATTTTATCCCGGGGGAGCCAGGGATCGAACCCGCGATCTCCCCTTGCGCTGCACTGCCTCCTACCGCTACGATGTTTTCAGTTCGTTGTCAGTAACACCTTCGCAACAAGGTTAAGGTTCAGAAACGCTATCTGAACTTTAACTGAAACTCGCGCTCGACTGAATCGATGACAGAGGACTTCGCCGGCGATGATCAACGGAACGATGCTCGTGCTCGCGGTGCTGGATATGGGTGTGCGTGTGCTGGATGCGGGCGGATGCAACAGAGAGGAAGAGGGGAAGAGACGGTCACGGTGGCTCACCGTGGGTTTTCAGCAGATGAACGACGGCGAGGTGGTTGCCGCGGCGGTGACGAAGATGGCGGCGAAGATCCACGTCGCGTACGGCCTAGATGTGGTGTCCAACAGAGAGAGGAGGTGACGGTGGGTTGTCTCCCGCGGTCAGATCACGACGAGGAGCCCTGCAACGATGACGGCAACCACGGGTTCAGAAATGGCTCCACGGTGGCCGGAGACGTCGAGGACCGCGGCATCAAATCAGAGGATTACCGAGGCTGAGGAGGTGTTGCCGAGGGAGAGGAGGAAGCGGCGGAGCGATTCCCGCGATCAGCGAGGAAGATGGGTGGCTACTGCGGTGGATGCCATCGGAGTTCAGAGCGGAGGGATTCCGGCGAGCTGACAGAGAAGGAGGATCGGCCGCGAGAGGGGAGAAACGGCGGCGCCTCGAAGGGATAGGGAGGTAGCTAGGGTTCTAGGGCTACGCGCTGCGCCCTAGGGGGTCTTATAGGGGGCCAGAGCAGCTGCTGGCCGTCGGAGGCGCCCGTCTGCCGCCGTGGCAGCTCTGGATGATCTGCCGTACCGCGGGACGACGGTGGCGGCTAACTGAACCGGTACGCGGGGGGTGTTAGCCGGCTGGGCCGCGTTAGGAGGGTGGGCTGGATGGGTAGCTGCTAGTTGCCGCGCGCGTTTTTCTTTTTCCTATTTTGTTTTTCCTTTTTTTTGCAGCAAAGAGAAAAGGAAGGATTTGATAGGTTTTAATTTAGTAAAAAATTTGGAAAAATTAGTGTAGGTTATTTAGGTCATTAGCAAACAGATGTTAACTTTTATTTTCAAAAAGTTTGAATATTTACTTGCTGTTTGTAATTCAACCAAACTTGAATGAATTTTTATATTGAATGATTATTATTAAAAACATCATTTTAATAGGGTGAACCCTATTGTTAATTTGATTAAATTAGTTGATTTGATTTGGAGATTTTCATAACTTCAAGTGGTTCTGTTTGAATGCATTTGGTTTGAATTTTAAATGTGAGTTGGATTTAATTGATTGAATTAAAACCATTAATTTAAGAAGTGAGCATTATGAAATTATTTGGAAACAAAAAGGGTTTTGATTTGCATTTCTTTATTTGAAAAAGGTTGTAACATGACAAGTATGAAATAAACATTTGAAATTGTTTCAGTTTCATTATGAAAACATTTAAGAACAGATGGAAAACAAATAGTAAACAATGCAAACAAATAATTAAACATGATGACATGATGCAATACTTTAATTAAACAGGAAATCAAACATTCTAAGGGATATTTTCATACTTGGGATGTTACATAAAGCATACATCTTGAATACAAAAGGCTAGTTTTTAACAAATTACATACATAAGATACCTTCCATCAAACCAGTTAAAAATAACAGAGCAACCAAGCCAATAAGATAATTACAATTGGACGAATCTTGTAGATTGTGCCTTAATTGATCCACTTTATCCTTACAAAATAACAATCGAACATATCAAACTCGGGCTCCATGACCATGACCAAAGAGTACGTAAATACGCGATTGCAGTAAAATCTGACAAATTGTTATAATATTTACAACGCTGCTATATATACGACTTTTGTGGTACGATTTTTGTTCAACACTCTTCATCAAACCGTCTGCATGAGTGAGTTGAGCAAATAAATCCACATGATGCGTGTTGAACTATTTTCGGAAAAGGACCGTTGGACGCACAACGGTTTCATAACATTTTTGTAAATGCGTTATAATACTTTAATGAAGAATCTGTGGAGCTAAGTATTTGTGTGCTGACCACGCATCTAGTCGGTGCATGTATATCTCCAGACGAAGTATTGAAAAGGCCACTTTCTCGAGATAACCAAAATTACAAACAATTATTTAATTTTTCACCTGAAAAAAGAATGAACAATACCTAGTTCTGAATATAATACTTCAGATTAATAACCTTGAGAAATCCAACGGTACACCATCTTGTTTTGAGAAAATTGTTTTCTTTCCCTTAATAAATAGTATCTGACTATGCTTGCACATGAAATTTTGATTACCAGAACATCAGTACTTGTGTTTGCAATTTGAGGGATCCTGGTAGGCCATTTATAGATCGAGCGATTTTTTATTTTTTTTTGCAATGAGATCGAGCTATATATTCAGACTCCACATAGTAATTGAGTTATCAATGTGCTGCTAAAAGTATCTGCCTAATATTTTATAAGACATGGCCTCACAATTGCACAATAACCTGTAATGAAATTTGGCAGAAAGATGGAAGATCGGGTTGAAGAGCAGCAGTACCGGGACATTGAGGCGCTGAAGCACAATTATCTGGAATTCTGGAGCAGCAGTACCGGTGAGATGAAATCCCCATATTCATGACTCATCAAGAATACTGAAGAAGGACACGGCTGCGTTAAGCAACAGAAGCTTTCCGGATGCTACGAGGTGTCAGCCTTGGGGATTTGACTAATATATAGACATGGTGGGGAGACCAAAGGGATGGGAAGAGGTGAATAAATGGCGACGTAAATGGGAGTGGAAGATGTATGGCGACCCTTGGCTGGTGGTATCTATATGTTGTCTCCTCATATTTTCTTCTTGTTTGGATTACGTGGCATATTTTCTTATGTGTCAGGCTAGCATTGCTTAGAGATGATTGATGAGGTGGACACTTTGCATGTTGAAAGAATTAGCCTTAGTGGGTTGCTCCCATTTAGATATTGTAGATTCAAAAACCCTAAAGACCAGTTGAAGAAAGCCATGCCACCGCGTCGATACAATAAATAAGCAATCAGAGCAGCTTGTCATCTTATTTGTGATTTTGGAAACTATAAAGAACAGTTGAAGAGGTGCAATTCCACCGCATCGATTCGTCTGGTGGAAACGAAACAACAAATTTGTCAACCAGTTTACAGGTAAACCTGTAGGGCTTCTGTTCTTCTTAGTTAGAATGAAGGTTGAAGTGAACAGGGAACCAGGGAAGAGAGGAACACCTACAAAGACTAAAGAGGAGTGCTGATTTGGTGGCACAACTGCAGAGGTAACCCCAAGGGAAGTATCCCTTTTCAGAGTAGTTCAAACAAACCTTAATTATGGGAGAAGACAGAGTCCAGGAGTTACTGGTACACAGCATAAGAGCTTATTCCAGGTTAACATCTCTAGAACAACTCAGAGTCTGTATTAACATACAACATAGTCTTGAACTCTCTTTAATAGCTAATAAGGGGTCATCACCCTTGCCGCACATTTCGCTCACTCCTTAGTAGAACTTACTCCGCTATTACTTCTTGTTAATCCCTGACCGGTTGCATCTCCAAGTAAGAGGAAACTGCCTCATTTCCAGGAGAACATAACAGCGCTATTGCTAGTTCTCCAGGACATCTTCATAGGGCAACACCAGGAGTAACGCCTCTCAAGGAGGCATAACTACATGCCACAGATAACTATGGTGCAGGGAAGTATTGGTTAAGGGATCTGTTTATGGCTCTGATGGTATTTGGAGTTGTCCTGCAGCAGCCTCCAATGAGCGCAGCCCCGTCTTTGCACCACTCATTTACATAAGAAACAAAATCGCCATCTGACACTCCAGTAGATTCCTGCAGACCAGGTGAAGCATATCTTTAGTGTTTTAGGGTTCTAGCTCAGGGGTATAATGTTAATTGGACAGGCCAGTTCTAGAAACGGTCCCTTAAAAATAACACAGACGCACTCGAAGAAAAGGATTGTTTTTATTTTTATTTTTTGCTGACAAGTCAGTGGTATTGGCTTTGTCTTGCACACTGGGGAGCACACAGATCTAATCGTTGTGGACATTCATCCATTCTATTTACATTTACCTTGAAAAACAAAAGTAAATAAAAAATTAAGCTAGACTTAGGTATTTGATTGACAGGTTTTTGTGCTGAAAGAATAAGACAGTTGCTATTAAAAATGGGCATAAGTGTATTGAGATACTTACCACCCACTCCTTTTTCTCAGCATCATATCTTTCTCCACTGTTGGGATATATCAGAATCGGCTTGTCCGTGACCTGCGGTTATATAGCAAGACACAGCTAGTCAAACAAATAGGAGTGTAACTGCTCAGCAGCTAACATCGTAGATATTATTTGCACATTCAAAACAGGGGCATGCATATTTCATGCAACACAAAAGGATGGAAGCTTAACTTGCATTTGTTTATCGTACCTTCCGAATGGTGAGTATCAGGCCATGAATAAATCTTGGAGGCGTGCAGTTTATTCCAACTGCACCAATCTTTGCACATGCATTTGCAATATTAACACATTCAATTAGCGAGTCCCCACTCACAATATGAACTCCATCTTTCGAGTTGAAAGAAAGCCATGAAGGGATACTTATATTGCATTCATCAAGAAGTTCAACATATGCCTACAATATCCATCGCGAGCAAACCATCAGATGTTATTTCACATAAATGTACTGCAAAATTTGAGGTAGCATATCCCAGACACAAGCAGTATACCTGAGCTTCCAATTTGTTGGGGATTGTTTCAAAAGCGATCAAATCAGGGCGTGCCTCTGCAAGAACCTGAAGTCTTCGCCGATGGAAATCTTTCAGGAATTCCAGAGTTGCAGCTTCACCATAATCCCCACTGGTGATAGCCGGGAAAAAAAATTCAGTACTCTGTATTTTCTACAGGTAAAACTGGGAAGTGTGTGCCAAGTTAAGTAGTAAAATACCTGTACTCAGAGCCATCAGCAAGATAGGCCCCATAACTTCCTATGGAAGCAGCAACCAGAATAGGGCGGTGCATGTGAGTGGATTGATCTGAATGTTGCTTCAGAAACATCTCGCGTGCTTCATGTGCAATCTCAACACTCTTTGTTAGTAAATTTTCACTTTGTTCTTTTGAAAATCCCTTGGACTCAAACCCTTGAATGGTAGCCTGGAACATCAAATGTGACCATCAGTATGCTCATAAATGGCACAGGAACATAAAGAAGAAAGAATGAAAGCATATCTTGGAACCTGATATGATGCTGTGATTATAATGTTCGCACCTGCCTCTATGTAGTCTAAATGGACCTGTTTCATCATAAAAGTACCAACATTACTAGATAAGTACAGCAAAAACGATTTTTCAATCATGCGTAAATGGCTATTTACATGTGAAAGAACGATTTTCCAATGAGCTGAAAATTACTAGATAAGTACAGCAAAAACGGATGACTCACAAACGCAAGAAAGTAAAAACCCAATAAAGTGAACTGCTATAATGAATTCAGGTCTGTTGCGATTTTGGTTTGCGGGTTGAACTAACAGTAACTGAATATTTCACCAATAGATTTACAGACCAGTATATAGTTAACATCTGAAATCACGTAACACCCGTATCTAGCATCCACATGTCAGGCAAAACATGGGTCCTGAATCTCAAAATTCCTGGATTGATTCCAACCGCTTGTTCAATGGCAAAGTAAGAAACTATCTGTCTAGATCACACCATTGTCAGGTAAGAAGGAACTAGCCAAGCACCATCACGTCATGTTCAAGACGGTCCAATAAGGCCAGGTTCAAAGTAGCCTCAAGCTCGACCGAGAGTCTTCCAAAAACCAAGGCCATGCTAGAAATTTTCAGATCTATCCTGGACAATAAAGACTTGAGTATAGTTTTCATAAGGATCGACTTTAATCCAGAATACTGGGTATAAATTATGCATGTTGAAAAAGCTTAGTTCCTGGTTCCAGAATGGAATGAGGTTCCGGGCAAATTTGGCTGCTGGCATCCCACTTTATTCCACAACAGTAAACCATGTTATGCACGCCTGAAGCTTTCCATCCAGTCCTGTCCAGCCAGATGCTTATCCAAATTGCAGCATCATGGGTGCATAGAAGTGGATACATACACATAACTGAATTTTCCTCTTCTTTTCTCTCTCTCTTCACCAGCCAAAAAGCATGATGGCAAAGAACGAAAAACGAATCCCCCTTTGCCTAAGCCCATATGCTAGCATTGCATCAGGTGCTACTGATGCAGCACACTGTGCCTTATTTTAATGGGGCCGTGGGGTATTTCCAGCATCCCTGGAGAAACAAGGGAACATTTTTTGCCAACCTCCTTGTAAGCTAGTGACCTAATGATTTTTCACAATATTTACTTGTTCACCTCAGCTCGTTGTTAATTTTTTTTTTTTTTTGCTGATTGTTAACCCATATAAAAAGAATGGGATACTGCTAGATTTTTGTGTTGATTGTTAGTTATTTTACTCATCTAAAAAATTGGGTACTAGAGACCAAAAAATTGGATACCATGGCGAACACGTCCATTTCCATCAAAATGCTAGAGACCAAAAAAGCTGACTAGTCGTCGTAATAAGAGCAGTAAGTAAAGGACAAACATGGGGAAAAAAAATAAAAAGAGGAGTCGCCGAAGTGGCAAGAAGGCCAAGGTGGCGGCGGCGGCTTGCCTTGCGGATGAGGTGCGGGGAGGAGAGGATGCACTTGGCGCTCCAGAGCGGGTCGTTGAGGTCGGCACCGTGGGCCTCGAGCTCCGTGGCCAGCCCGCCGTCCAGCACCAGCCTGCCGCCGCCGGCCTCAATCCAGCGCCGCATCGCCGCCACTGCCGCCCCCTCCTCCGCGCCACCGGCTCCTCCGCTCTTCACCACCATCTCCGCCCTCCTGCTGCTGCTGCGGCGCAGTGTGTGCTGCTGTATTTGAGATTTGAGGGTGGGGGATTTTGGAATGGGAATTTCCGCGTGCGGCGTTGGGGAGGATTTATAGGTGGGAGAAGACAGGGAGGGAGGGAGGGAGGGAGCAGCCAGCGAGGAGGAGAGGTGGCCGATGTGTGGGTTCAGCTGATGCTGACGCGGCAGGGAGGAGGATTTTAGGTCTACAACCCTATCTATCCTACATGAGTTTCTTCTTTGTCCTAGGTAACATGACACGTGATTTTGTTTGTCATCGTCTCACTTGGACTCAACCTATCCTAAAAAAAAAAATTGCACACAACACAAATAGTCATGCATATTATTATGCGGAAAATAGGGTTAGGTATGTGTCAACTCCATACATTTTTCAAGGATATATGCTTGGAAGGGCATATCACAGTTCGTAGAAAAAAGGCTAACAATTCACAGTGCACATCTTGCTTTCACAGCGCTATGCCACCGTTGTAGAGTATTTATTACTCACCAATTGTATCAAGGTTGGACAGAAGTGGATCTATCCGGACGTATTTTAGCGTTAGATACAACTATTTTATCCAACTTTGAGGCAATTAATACGAAAGCGGAGAAAGTATCACTCAAAATGGAATCAGATGCAGGGCCTGATCAGATGGGTTGTTGGATCACTCACCCGTTGTCAAAGATAGAAAGAGATTATGCGCCTTTGTTGGTGCCGTGCCGTAGAGCTCTAGCTATTTCTCGTCTAGCGAAAGAGAGCAGCGTCGGGAATTGCTTGTCCTGATACTATGCTTGTTGGGGTTACTTCTGGCTACCGATGATGATAACCAATCTTTTTTTTGCTCTTGAACAACAGATGCCATGCGATCCGCCTTGAACAGAGAGATGACATGCGCTACAGTACCAGCCAACCAACCAACCGGTATCTCTTCCCCGTCCCCACCTCATCCAAACGGCATCGTATGATCGTACGTACGTGATCCTCAAAAGTCTCCCTCTCCTAGTAGTAATAAACTTACAGATGTAGCCGTAGCTTTCTCAAAACAAAACAAAAAAAAATACTAGTACTCCCTCCGATCCATATTAATGGTCGCTAAATCGGATGTATCTAACACTAGTACTAGCACTCTCGACAGATTCAGAAAAGAGCTGTATAAAAAACAGATTCTGAAAAAGATCACAGAGCCCCGCGTCCGTGAATCCCAGCAAACTTCACCGACGGTGACACACGCCGGACCGTTGTGTCTGTGCGGTAGATAAAACGGCACTGTCGGTGAGTGTCGCGCTGCCAAAAACACGAAATCTGCCAGAGCACCGCACGTCGCCGGCCGGCACCCACGAGCGGAACACGGACGGAGACGGACGGGGACAAAAGTTGCACCAAAACCGACGGAAGCGTGTGATAAGCTCTCTCACGCCAAAACCGTCAGCTTATACACTGCTACTAGAAATCCGTATTCAAGGCAGTGGGGAACGGGTGTGACGTGGCACGTTCATTGTACCTGGCCGCGGCTACGGCGCATTAAATCCAGGTCGAGCTCAGGTTTTGGTGGTGGGTGAGTCGGATCGATGTGGTCACTGCTCAGGTCCGGGTCGCATTCGACAGGATGGGTCTACACGACAATTTATCTGCTAGCTAGCCCAAGATATATACTGTACGTATAAGCAGTGCGAGTTTCTCCAGGAAGGGTCGCCTTCCTATAATTATCGGGAATTCAGATATAGCATAATTAGTGTCACAAATACATAAAAAGAGGATATGCTCCAATTAAATTAATTTGGTATATATATGAGTCTGCCGGGAGATTGCTTGTTTTGGAAGAGACGGTGCTCCTACAAAAGCCAGCGAAATTTGGGGCGGAAGCTTTGGTCAGCATCAGATTCGCGCCGTCTGCACGCAGGACAATGCGTGCACGTAGGAGCTAGAGCACGCAATGGCCTCTCTAATCCTGGGAACAAGCCTCATCTTGTCTGCCATCACTACACTAATCCCGTGATCTGGACTGACTGACTGATGACGGCGATTTAGTTAGGTGGCCATCAGTGACGTACACGAGATTGCAGAGACGGAGAGCGTCTTATTTCCTCTTGCTGCTCTTCTCAGAGAAGACTTCTCTACAGTACTACTACAACATTGTTCAAAAACGAGGGCTTGACAGTGTCATCAATTTGATATCTGCCGGTGCATTTCGGGACACGGAAGCAATGTCGTTTTCGACGGGCAACACCACGCGCGGCGGCAACCTGTCGCCCATTCACGTTCACGCCGAAAGTGCTCCGTGCAGCCAAGCTGGACGACTAATTGAATTGATGCTACTACTGTGCTTCGGGTAGATAGGAGAGGATTATTTCTGAGTAAATTCCGTTTCCAAAACCTTGAGAACAGCCCGCAGTACCGGGGAGTACATGATGCACCATTCTTGGTGTACCGCAGACAGAAATAATTCTATCACCTTTTCTTTTCTTTTGTTGACATAGGTGGATGATTGTGACAATTCTGTTGCTTCGGGTAGATGGGAGTATTTCTCACAATTTTTCCATGCAATTTGTTGAGGTAATTAAGTAGTTGACGACTCTATTACTATGTGTTGAAGTCGCAATAGTCAGATTGGGGACGATGGCCGATATCGACGAGGCATTCACGCTTGCGGGGAAGTGTTGTTTTCTCTACCATGTGCGTGAAACTATTGGTACTCGTAGTAATATTGACCGGCGCTGCCTTGTTATATTGGCCGTCGTGTTCCATGACATGTATCTCGGTTTTATTCTCCTGATTTCGCTCTAATTAAGAGCATCTTCAATAGGCTTCTAAAAAATTCGTCCGAGCTAAAATAGTTTTTAAACACCACTTTAGTTGTTTTATCGCGTCGTGACCGATATCGGTTTTTTTGGAGCGTCACGGCCGATATCAGTTTTCCGGATGCACGAAATCGGCGGCAGTTTACCAGACGCACTAAAATAAAATATCACAAACAAGTTTCTTCCACATATGTATAACAATCAGGTTCCTAACTTTTACAGAAAAAACTAAGGAATTTTTAGAAAAAGCAAATTGGCTCCCACGATTTCTTTTGGAAAAGCAATCAGGTCCCTACGAAAAAATGATGATGCTCAGCTCACTTCAGCCACCACACGGGCACATCGCTGGATGCCGCGGCGCTTTGGGCACCACTCCTTTGCCAGTCTCCGCCGATGGGGCTCCTTTGCCTGTCTCCGTCGATGCAGGGTCCTGCCGATGGGCGCCGCTCCTTTGACTGTCTCCACCGATGGAGGGTCGCGCCGACGGGCGCCGCTCCTTTGCCGGTCTCCGCCGATGGAGGGTCGCGCCGATGGACGCCGCTCCTTTGCCTGTCTCCGCCGATGAAGGGTCATGCAGATGGGCGCGACTACTTTGCCTGGCCGCTCCGATGGGCGCCGCTCTTTTGCCTGTCTCCACCGATGGACGCCTGATGAGCGCCACTCCTTTGCTTGTCTCGGTCGATTGAGGCTCGCGCCGATGGGTGAAAGAGCATAGTGCCCCATGCGTGGTTTTGGTAATTAATAACAATCCTTATGGATTAATGTTTGCATTGAGATATTCTTTTAGATTTGTCCATAGGCGTCACTTGAACTCCATGTGTTGGATTCAAGGTTGGATGCCATCAAGATCATTTCTTATATTGTATATATTTGATATGATCATGAAGAAGATTGGTCATGAGAATGTTGAAGCATATTGCAACTCTTTCTTGAGGAAGTATTATGTGTGGACATTCATATCTACCTTCAAGGAATTATGATTATGAAGAAAATGGAGAAGTTTACTCTGTTTCGCGGTAGTACTGCTCTCGGGTCCGGTACTATTGGAGCCCTGGTAGTACTGCCCTCCCGGTACTACTGCTGCAAAAGGCGGTAGTACTGGGGACCGGTAGTACTGCCGCCACTGCCGAGTTTTAGTGGATACGACGCATTTGGGTACTGGAATGGCCCCGGTAGTGGCCCGGTAGTACTTCCTTTCCGGTAGTACTATTGCAACTTCCGGTAGTACCGCAGCCCCGCTAGTACTGCAGATTATCCTGGTTGAACTGGGGCTACTAAGAAGAAACAATCATAGCCATTGATTTCGACCGTTGAATCAAGACCAGTCGATCAAGTGAACATGGGGCTAAGAAAGGCTTTCCCATGTCGGCTTATGGGGAGCAAACTTCAAGTCTTCATCAAGCAAAGCGCAATCAAGAAAGATGGTTCTACTTGAAGTGATCAAGAACGTCATCATCTAGCTCAAGTGGAATGCACAAGGCAAAGGTATAACCTTGATAACGTTTCTATTTTACTGGTCTCATGTTGTTAGTTGAGAGACCGGATTATAGGTTAGATAACCGTCTATCAAAAGGGGTTGTCGAATGAGTTGCTTGATCGTATTGTTCGTAGGGAGCTCAAACCTTTGCATACTTAGCATCATCTTTCTTAGTTCTTATTTGGACTTTATCCATGTGAAGTTTTGGTGTTGTTCATGTTCTTCATGACAATCCTAAGTGAAAGTATAAGGATGCCGCCTAGAGAGGGGTGAATAGGCGCTTTAAAATAATTACGGTTTAGGCTTGAGTAAATGCGGAATAAAACTAGCGTTTAATTTATCAATCACAAAACCTATGCAAGCTAGGTTTACCTATGTGCACCAACAACTTATGCTAGGCATGATATACAACTATGAGATAGCAAGATAGATGACTTCAAGCACGATGGTTATCACAAAGGTAAATGCATGAGTAACGAGCTAGAGTATAGAGATAACCGACGCACAAGGAGACACCGGTGTGATTACCGAAGTTCCTTCCCAAGGGAAGTACGTCTTCGTTGGAGAGGTGGGGAGCCACCTAGGCGCTCCTCAATAGCACGGATGTGCACACCTTATTCTCCTTGAGCTTCTCCGGTGAGAGAGATGCTCGTTTCCACTATGAGGTCGACTTGAAGGCGTTGACCAAACCTTACACGAGGTTGAGGCTATCTCCACAACTCAATTGGAGGCTCTCAACGGAGCTTCTTGCAACAAGGTGGAAGCCCCAAGCACTAATCGTCTAGGTGCTCAATACACCCAAGAGGAACAATCTCTCCGGTGACCAAGCACCCAAGAGTAACAAGCTCACGAACTTCTCTTTCACGAATCTCGTGGGGAACTCAAACCGATGCACCTAATGCAATGGCAAGAACACACAAAGTGGTCAAGAACTTCTCTCTCAAATCCCACCAAAGCAACTAATGCTATGGAGGGAGGAAGGAGGAAAAACAAGGAAAACAACAAATGAATCCCTAGATCTAGATCCAATAGATTCCCCTCACAAAGAGAAGGGATTGATTGGTGAAGTGGTAGATCTAGATCTCCTCTCTCTTTTCCCTCAAGTGGAAGCAAGAATCATTGGAGGGATTGAGAGATAGAAAGCTTTTGGAGGTAAACAATGGAGGTCAAAATTGCCCAAAAGGTTGGGGAACCATTGGGGAAGAAGGCCCCTTAAATAGGTCACCCAAATATCCAACCGTTGGAGGAAAAATCGCGCAGGGGCGGAACCTCCGGTGAAACCACCGGAACCTCCGCCCCCCGGATGAGTTAGGACACCAAAATGGCTGAAAAAATGCCCCAACCACCGGAGCCTCCGGTGGTTTCACCGGAGGTTCCGCCAACATCAACCCGAAGGGGTTTCCGGCGGAGCTACCACCGGAGCCTCCGCTGGTGGAAAAAACTGCAGAACACCCTATATGAAAACGGTCGTAACTTTTGCATCCGGACTCCGTTTTCGATGTTCTTGGGCTCGTTGAAATCGCAACGACGAGCACTACAAGAATATGCAGATAAACATCATAGTACAAATGGGAATATAAAACCAAATGATGAAAGGTTTGGCCTATCAATAAAGGACAACCGGTAGAAACCTCCAACAACAAAAATGCGATAAGTTTTTCATACGAAATCCATTTTTGATGAACTTGAGCTTGACATGAAGAACATGACAAGCTCTAAAACCTTACATGGAGAAAACCCAAATAATAACCAAGAAGGATGATGCCAAGTATGCGAAGGTTTGAGCTCTCTACAATAGATACGATCAAGATATGCATTCAAGAGCCCCTCTTGATAGTACGGTTATCTATCCTATAATCCGGTCTCCCAACTAGCATAATGAGACCGGTAAAATATAAACACTATATAAGTCATACCTTTGCCTTGCGCAATCCAATTGAGCTAGATGATGGCGATCTTAATCACCTCAAGTTGGACCACCTTTCTTGATTGCGCTTCGCTTCGTGAAGATTGTGGATTGCTCCCCCATAAGCTAATATGAGAGAGCTTATCACATGAACATCTTCACTTGACCATAATCTCCATATGGGTGGAAAGATTCAAGCAAAGGATTTCTTCTAGATGCTTCACTTGAGCTTCCACGTCAAGCTAGGTGACGAACATCGCTCGACGATGACATAGACCATGGGCTATATGAAATCTTCCTTTTTGTTCATGCCCATGGAAAGATACCTAACCACACATAGAGATGCCACACACACATATATGGGTTAGATCACAAAGCTATATTTACAATTTCTTACCATACCATGAGATACACAATCCCACACGGTACATCGTGTAGCTTTGTGTGTTGATCACTAGCTTGATCAACCTTGTATCTTTTCTTCTCACTTCAAATGATGATGTCTTGAAGATAACCATGAAGGATAACATAATACTTTTCTTCAAGACACACTAGCAATAACCTCAACTCAACCCATGACCATTCTTCATATAAATCCTTGAATATAACAATGGCCATCAAGAAAGCTAATAGAGTTCAACACATGAACTCCATTATTTCCTATGAACAAGAACTACAAGGATAACTCAATGCAAACATTAGTCCATAGGGATTGTCATTAATTACCAAAACCACATATGGGGCACGATGCACTTTCAATCTCCCCCATTTTGGTAATTGATGACAATCCCTTTTTACGAGGGTTTATATGATGAATTAAGCAACCATGCAAAACAAAGAGCAAGGATGCAATAGCATGGAAGCCAAATGCTTAAGAACGAAACTAAAGCATAGAACCAAATTCCCTTAAACCCTCTAAACTTCTCCCCCATTGGCATCCATTGCCAAGATGGGAAAAAAGATTAAAAGGCAAATATAATAAGAGCTCCCCCATAGTGTATGCATTCCTCATGATATGAGTGAAATCAAGAGCATATATCCAACTAGGAATAGATGGAGGGAGATCAAACTATATTGAGGATCCAAAGATTTACAAGCAAAGTAAAATTGAAGGATATTTTCATAAAGAAGCAACCAACCAAAGGATCCGAAAAACCGATTGACCAAAATCAATATTATGATAAGATCAACCAAGTGTTCTAGAAAATCAAGAGGGAACTCCCCAAGGTACATGCACAATGTTAGATTTGAATTACTATATAATGTGCACAACATGGAATCATCACTCCCTTCTAGATAATTTTGAACACAAACAAGAGCAAGAGAATAGATAGGAAATGGAGCAAAGCAACTTGCAAACAAACAAGAGTTGAGCAATTAAGATCAAGAAGCGACAAGTAAAGATTTACTCAACCGAAAGAGATGAGTGTGACAAGGAAGGACATTTGTAGGAGACTAATAGGATGAGCAATGCTTCATCATAGTCTTTAAATATATGAGTCACATAGTGCATATCATGTCTTTCCCATACACACAAACCAACAAATGATAAAACACATATGACCACAAGCTTTATAAGATGCCAAAGGAATACCAAAAGAAAAGAAAAGCTTGTGCCTTTTAGGAACCACCAAGTAATATAAAGCAATAAAACATGGTCACTAAAGAAATAGAATATCAATTAAAGATGTAACTATTCTCGTGTGTATAAGTTTCTAAGTGTAAAGAACATGATATCCAAGACAGGTTCATAAATATACCAATAAGATTTTTGCTTGAAAGCAAAGCACTAGGATTAGTTTAATCTTAAGGGGATATAGATGGACAAACAATAAACTCATCAAAGCATCACAAATATCACAAGGGAAAAGTGATAGTTGGAATGCTTCGAGAAAGGTAACGCATATCACAAAAGATTCAAATGGTTTTTGAGAATTCATAAATATTGCATATGAGAGACTTAAAGTAGAAGTTACTAGATTAATATACTTGGGATTGGTGAATCATGAAATTGATTATAAATATCCCCTTAGTATGTAGTCATCCCGGCTTACTCATAGTTGCAATAAATATGTTTTTGATAAGACATTTGCAAGAGCCAAATGAAATGCAACAAATGGAATTCATGTCAAGATGCAACCTACACAAGATTGAAAGCTAAAAATGTATGCATGGAATAGATACTTGTTACCGAGACGGCATTGGTGATGAAGAGGATGCGAGTTTGATAATCATCGTAGCTTGACTCCTATGATATGATGGTGAGAACACCTTCCTTATGAATGGAGCAAGCAACCAATGTATCTCCATTGTACCTAAAAACAAAAATCAAGTACAAAATGGTTCCCAAACTTATTGGGTCCAAAGTAGTTAGAACAACTACAATACATAAGACAAACTCCACATAAATATATGCATATTAATATGAATTTGAATTTTATGCGCATCTTAGCCATTTAGTATTTGATGGAGTTTATCCTATATATTGGATTAACGAAGGTAAGCATGTCAAAGGATATACATAGTAAATATACATGCACAAAACTTTCAAAAACCAAACAAGATACAAATTGGACAAAATACCAATTAAAACAAAGAAGGCACTCACAAGAGATAAAATCAAACAAAGTGTCCAAGTTATATCAAAACCCCAAATCAACACATGGTTTAGGAAATCAAATAGAGAAGATAACAAAAACAACATCAACGAATAAACAAACCCTCTACACTTTTCATGATGGCACACAAAGTATCAAGACGAAAAATGTTCGTCTTCCAAAGAGACAAGTCATTGGGATAAAATACCAATTTCAAGACAACAAGTGTTCAAACACATATAGGATAGTTCTTCCAATAATAGTGCATTAATTATGATATTGCATTTGAATACAAGATGCACACAATGGAATCATTACTCTCCATATATATTTTTCAAACACTAGTCAAGCTCACGAAAAGCAATAAGATGCAATACCAATTAAAGAATTGTGTTCTACTCAATGTAGGATAGCTTCCCCAAGAAATGCAACACAAAGAAGTATGACTTTGAATAAGAGTGCACACGAATGGGATCATTGCTTTTCCTAACTCAATAAAGCATAAAACAAATTTTGAGTAGAGTAAGGAAGACACAAAGGAGTTTGAACCAAACAAATCCTTGGCAAGAAACAAGGCAATTTTAGAGCAATGGACAAAGTAAATATGATCAATAAAATTACCACAAATTATTATAACTTGTCAAAGACAAGAGATGTATGGAGATATTTCTCGGTGGTATATTTGTTCACAATCATATTCACAAAACATAAGTATGTGGTAAAAGATAGGAATGAAAACACCATACTTAAATAGAGATTCTTGGTGGCTTCAATAGTCGAATGATCATGCAAAGAAATGATTAATATATCAAGAAGCAACCGGTTCCCGAGAAGGTCAATTCTAGTGCTAATTTGTGGAAAACCGCACCAAGAAACTCTCTCACAAATAAGATACCAAAAGATGAGCAAATGAAATCATTTAAGAAAATTGGAACTTGTTTGAGCACACATGCCACATAGGAATAATATAATTAACAATATCAATTCTATGTGGCAAAACCTTAAATGTTCACATTCTTTAGGCTTGTAATATGCACAAACATATTACTCCCTCATAATGTGATAATCCGTATCTTCTTAGCAAGAGGCAAACAAAGACCAACTTGAGATAACTAATAGACATTAGAATTTGAATTTCTCATGAGTATGAGATACCACATAGAGACTAGATAATATTGAAATATCAACACTATGTGGTATTCCTCATGTACACACATTTTGGGATTGTGAAGTGCCAAAGGCATATTACTCTCCCAAAATGGGATAGTCCATTAATCACTCAAAAGAGCCAAATAAGATACACACAAGATGCAATTAGGCTCAAAGAAAACTCATACATACATTTTGTGCGAACCGACAAACACATACTAGATTACTCAAGGATAAGTAAGTAGTAAGCACAAAATATACAAAATACAAGCAAGGTACAAAACCAATACATGCAAAGGGGCAAGAAACTTTCAATGTATATATATAATGTAATAAATACAAGTTACCGCAAGAAGGAGCATGGAATATGAGATAGAGACGTGATCATCCAAAAGACTTGGCTTAAGGAAAATATACGTGATGAAGATCCCTTAATTCTTCATGATATAGCCAATTCTCCAATGCCCTCCGATAACACCTATTGATCAAGTTTGAGCTTGTTGGTCTCCAACCAAGTTGGGTCCTAAGAGGTTAGTCACAATAGGCTTGGCAACCCAAATGGTTCTTTTCTTGACACCACTTTGAGTACCAACATATTTGGCAAACACATTGCCCACATCATCCTTTCGAATGGAATACACATCATCAATTATGATAGGGTTGGATAATGTACCATTAGTGCATGAAGAAGCAAGATGGCCCTTTTCACGACATAAGTAGCAACAACGACTCCTTCCATTCTTCTTAGTTGATTTCTCAACTTGAGAAGCATTAGCTTGAGTCTTCATAGGAAGAGGCCTTTCTTCAACTTGAAGTTGAGATTGAGGTTGAACTTGTGGCCGCTTCCCTTGTTGCTTCTCGCTAAGTTTCTTCTTCTTCATAGGGCATGATCTAACATGATGCCCTTCAACCTTGCACTTGAAGCAAACAATATTCGCCAAATTCTTGACTTGTTCATGGCCCTTCTTCTTGTCGACCTTGGACTTGTTCTTGTGATTGGAAATGAATCCAAGTCCTCTCTTGTCATTGGGGGATTTTTGGACACTCAACATATTATCAAGTGTGGACTTCCCTTTATGACACTTCTCCAAGTCTTTCTCCAATGAAGTGACTTGGGCCTTGATCTCTTTGATTTCCTCTACATGGTTAGTATCAACACAAGAGCTAGAGGAAGTAGATGCATCATTATTAGAGCAACAAGTTAAGGAAAGCAATTCATCATAAGATGTGGGAACATTATGAGAGGATGGATTACTAGGACTAGCACAAGGCAATATAGCATTTAGAGTAGATATTGTGCCTTTGTCCACATGAGGCTCACAAGATGTTACCTTAGTTAACATAGCCTTATGAGCTAATTTTAGACTCTCATGGGAGACTAGAAGATACTTATGAGAGCTTGAGAGCTTTTCATGAGTTTCTTCCAATTTCCCATAATTACTAGTTAGCAACTCAAGTTGAGCCCGTAGCTCAACATTCTCCTTTAATGTGGATGCTTCACAAGAAATAGAGTTAGTAGCACAAGCATCAACATTTTTAGCTTTGAGTTCATTAGCAAGAGAAAGAGATAACTCATTGTCCCTTCTAAGCTTAGAAACGCTAATAGCATATGTTTCTTCTAGACTATATAGTTTCTCTTCAAGAGAAGATCTAAGGGACCGCTCTTTCTCAAAAGCCTTTTCAAGCTCTTTGTCCTTGATAGAATGACTACCACTATGACTTTCGAAAGTCACGATGATATCCTCCTTTTCATCTACAAGAGAGTTAGCCTCATCAAGTTGTTCTAGGAGAGCATTCACATTTTCTTTGGTCTCACCAACAAGGCTTGCGAACCATAAGCGTAATTTCTTAGACTCATCATCATCTTCCTTACCAACATCATCATCACTACTATCATCATAATATATATTGGGGTTCAAAGTGGAAGATACCTTTGAATCCTTGGCCATAAGGCAAAATGTGGTAGATAATGATGAATCATTACTTGAGGCACCACTCAAGTCCACATCTTGTTCCATAGAGAGTTGAGTTTCCTTTAAATTGTTAGCCATACAAATACTAGAGGAAACACAATCATTTTTATCATGGGAACAAGATAAAGCAAGCATATCATCATGAGATTTAGTCAAGCAATGACGACATGATATGCAAAGACTATCAACACAAGCATGTAAAACATTTTTTGTGCTAGTTGTGTTTAAGTCCAAAGATGAGACATTGCAATAAGATAGAGATGAAGGATCATCAATAATAATCTCACTATCATTATTGCAAAGCCTATCACTACTCACCATCTCATTAGTTTGTGGCTTACCACATGTTGGTGAAGTAGAAGAAGTTGAGAACTCATCACGACCGGAGATGGAGGGAGAGAAATCATCCACAATAATATTGGACACTCCATATTTATCTTGAAGCTTTGTCCATAATTCATGAGCATTCCGAATAGGAAAAAGTGGCTTAATAACTACAAGGCTCACAAGAAGGAAAAACGTATTAATAGCAAGAGCATCGAGAGATAAGTTTTTCTCTTCCTCTAAAGTTGGATTTTGAGGATCCTTTGGAGGAGAAAAACCCATCTCTACAATTTGCTCCATGTGTGGGTCCATGACCCGGAAATAAATGAGCATGCGAAATTTCCAAAGATCATAGTTTGTGCCATCGAAATGAAATGTGGGATCTTGCACTAATTCACTAAGCGACATCATTACTCTCAAGGCGGTGAAGCCTAACAATGAGAGCCCTGGCTCTGATACCAATTGAAAGTATAAGGATGCCGCCTAGAGGGGGGGTGAATAGGCGCTTTAAAATAATTACGGTTTAGGCTTGAGTAAATGCGGAATAAAACTAGCGTTTAATTTATCAAGCACAAAACCTATGCAAGCTAGGTTTACCTATGTGCACCAACAACTTATGCTAGGCATGATATACAACTATGAGATAGCAAGATAGATGACTTCCAGCACGATGGCTATCACAAAGGTAAATGCATGAGTAACGAGCTAGAGTATAGAGATAACCGAAGCACAAGGAGACACCGGTGTGATTACCGAAGTTCCTTCCCAAGGGAAGTACGTCTTCGTTGGAGAGGTGGGGAGCCACCTAGGCGCTCCTCAATAGCACGGATGTGCACACCTTATTCTCCTTGAGCTTCTCCGGTGAGGGAGATGCTCGTTTCCACTATGAGGTCGACTTGAAGGCGTTGACCAAACCTTACACGAGGTTGAGGCTATCTCCACAACTCAATTGGAGGCTCTCAACGAAGCTTCTTGCAACAAGGTGGAAGCCCCAAGCACTAACCGTCTAGGTGCTAAATACACCCAAGAGGAACAATCTCTCCGGTGACCAAGCACCCAAGAGTAACAAGCTCACGAACTTCTCTTTCACGAATCTCGTGGGGAACTCAAACCGATGCACCTAATGCAATGGCAAGAACACACAAAGTGGTCAAGAACTTCTCTCTCAAATCCCACCAAAGCAACTAATGCTATGGAGGGAGGAAGGAGGAAGAACAAGGAAAACAACAAATGAATCCCTAGATCTAGATCCAATAGATTCCCCTCACAAAGAGAAGGGATTGATTGGTGAAGTGGTAGATCTAGATCTCCTCTCTCTTTTCCCTCAAGTGGAAGCAAGAATCATTGGAGGGATTGAGAGATAGCAAGCTTTTGGAGGTAAACAATGGAGGTCAAAATTGCCCAAAAGGTTGGGGAACCATTGGGGAAGAAGGCCCCTTAAATAGGTCACCCAAATATCCAACCGTTGGAGGAAAAATCGCGCAGGGGCGGAACCTCCGGTGAAACCACCGGAACCTCCGCCCCCCGGATGAGTTAGGACACCAAAATGGCTGAAAAAATGCCCCAACCACCGGAGCCTCCGGTGGTTTCACCGGAGGTTCCGCCAACATCAACCCGAAGGGGTTTCCGGCGGAGCTACCACCGGAGCCTCCGCTGGTGGAAAAAACTGCAGAACACCCTATATGAAAACGGTCGTAACTTTTGCATCCGGACTCCATTTTCGATGTTCTTGGGCTCGTTGAAATCGCAACGACGAGCACTACAAGAATATTCAGATAAACATCATAGTCCAAATGGGAATATAAAACCAAATGATGAAAGGTTTGGCCTATCAATAAAGGACAACCGGTAGAAACCTCCAACAACAAAAATGCGATAAGTTTTTCATACGAAATCCATTTTTGATGAACTTGAGCTTGACATGAAGAACATGACAAGCTCTAAAAAATTACATGGAGAAAACCCAAATAAGAACCAATAAGGATGATGCCAAGTATGCAAAGGTTTGATCTCTCTACAATAGATACGATCAAGATATGCATTCAAGAGCCCCTCTTGATAGTACGGTTATCTATCCTATAATCCGGTCTCCCAACTAGCATAATGAGACCGGTAAAATAGAAACCCTATAAAATTCATACCTTTTCCTTGCGCAATCCAATTGAGCTAGATGATGGCGATCTTAATCACCTCAAGTTGGACCACCTTTCTTGATTGCGCTTCGCTTCGTGAAGATTGTGGATTGCTCCCCCATAAGCTAATATGAGAGAGCTTATCACATGAACATCTTCACTTGACCATAATCTCCATATGGGTGGAAAGATTCAAGCAAAGGATTTCTTCTAGATGCTTCACTTGAGCTTCCACGTCAAGCTAGGTGACGAACATCGCTTGACGATGACATAGACCATGGGCTATATGAAATCTTACTTTTTGTTCATGCCCATGGAAAGATACCTAACCACACATAGAGATGCCACACACACATATATGGGTTAGATCACAAAGCTATATTTACAATTTCTTACCATACCATGAGATACACAATCCCACACGGTACATCGTGTAGCTTTGTGTGTTGATCACTAGCTTGATCAACCTTGTATCTTTTCTTCTCACTTCAAATGATGATGTCTTGAAGATAACCATGAAGGATAACATAATACTTTTCTTCAAGACACACTAGCAATAACCTCAACTCAAACCATGACCATTCTTCATATAAATCCTTGAATATAACAATGGCCATCAAGAAAGCTAATAGAGTTCAACACATGAACTCCATTATTTCCTATGAACAAGAACTACAAGGATAACTCAATGCAAACATTAGTCCATAGGGATTGTCATTAATTACCAAAACCACATATGGGGCACGATGCACTTTCAATCTCCCCCATTTTGGTAATTGATGACAATCCCTTTTTACGAGGTTTTATATGATGAATTAAGCAACCATGCAAAACAAAGAGCAAGGATGCAATAGCATGGAAGCCAAATGCTTAAGAACGAAACTAAAGCATAGAACCAAATTCCCTTAAACCCTCTAAACTTCTCCCCCATTGGCATCCATTGCCAAGATGGGAAAAAAGATTAAAAGGCAAATATAATAAGAGCTCCCCCATAGTGTATGCATTCCTCATGATATGAGTGAAATCAAGAGCATATATCCAACTAGGAATAGATGGAGGGAGATCAAACTATATTGAGGATCCAAAGATTTACAAGCAAAGTAAAATGGAAGGATATTTTCATAAAGAAGCAACCAACCAAAGGATCCGAAAAACCGATTGACCAAAATCAATATTATGATAATATCAACCAAGTGTTCTAGAAAATCAAGAGGGAACTCCCCAAGGTACATGCACAATGTTAGATTTGAATTACTATATAATGTGCACAACATGGAATCATCACTCCCTTCTAGATAATTTTGAACACAAACAAGAGCAAGAGAATAGATAGGAAATGGAGCAAAGCAACTTGCAAACAAACAAGAGTTGAGCAATTAAGATCAAGAAGCGACAAGTAAAGATTTACTCAACCGAAAGAGATGAGTGTGACAAGGAAGGACATTTGTAGGAGACTAATAGGATGAGCAATGCTTCATCATAGTCTTTAAATATATGAGTCACATAGTGCATATCATGTCTTTCCCATACACACAAACCAACAAATGATAAAACACATATGACCACAAGCTTTATAAGATGCCAAAGGAATACCAAAAGAAAAGAAAAGCTTGTGCCTTTTAGGAACCACCAAGTAATATAAAGCAATAAAACATGGTCACTAAAGAAATAGAATATCAATTAAAGATGTAACTATTCTCGTGTGTATAAGTTTCTAAGTGGACACCAATCACAAAGATATATATCCACAAAGAAATATGCACACACAAAAATAGGTACAAGGGTAAAGAACATGATATCCAAGACAGGTTCATAAATATACCAATAAGATTTTTGCTTGAAAGCAAAGCACTAGGATTAGTTTAATCTTAAGGGGATATAGATGGACAAACAATAAACTCATCAAAGCATCACAAATATCACAAGGGAAAAGTGATAGTTCGAATGCTTCGAGAAAGGTAACGCATATCACAAAAGATTCAAATGGTTTTTGAGAATTCATAAATATTGCATATGAGAGACTTAAAGTAGAAGTTACTAGATTAATATACTTGGGATTGGTGAATCATGAAATTGATTATAAATATCCCCTTAGTATGTAGTCATCCCGGCTTACTCATAGTTGCAACAAATATGTTTTTGATAAGACATTTGCAAGAGCCAAATGAAATGCAACAAATGGAATGCATGTCAAGATGCAACCTACACAAGATTGAAAGCTAAAAATGTATGCATGGAATAGATACTTGTTACCGAGACGGCATTGGTGATGAAGAGGATGCGAGTTTGATAATCATCGTAGCTTGACTCCTATGATATGATGGTGAGAACACCTTCCTTATGAATGGAGCAAGCAACCAATGTATCTCCATTGTACCTAAAAACAAAAATCAAGTACAAAATGGTTCCCAAACTTATTGGGTCCAAAGTAGTTAGAACAACTACAATACATAAGACAAACTCCACATAAATATATGCATATTAATATGAATTTGAATTTTATGCGCATCTTAGCCATTTAGGATTTGATGGCGTTTATCCTATATATTGGATTAACGAAGGTAAGCATGTCAAAGGATATACATAGTAAATATACATGCACAAAACTTTCAAGAACCAAACAAGATACAAATTGGACAAAATACCAATTAAAACAAAGAAGGCACTCACAAGAGATAAAATCAAACAAAGTGTCCAAGTTATATCAAAACCCCAAATCAACACATGGTTTAGGAAATCAAATAGAGAAGATAACAAAAACAACATCAACGAATAAACAAACCCTCTACACTTTTCATGATGGCACACAAAGTATCAAGACGAAAAATGTTCGTCTTCCAAAGAGACAAGTCATTGGGATAAAATACCAATTTCAAGACAACAAGTGTTCAAACACATATAGGATAGTTCTTCCAATAATAGTGCATTAATTATGATATTGCATTTGAATACAAGATGCACACAATGGAATAATTACTCTCCATATATATTGTTCAAACACTAGTCAAGCTCACGAAAAGCAATAAGATGCAATACCAATTAAAGAATTGTGTTCTACTCAATGTAGGATAGCTTCCCCAAGAAATGCAACACAAAGAAGTATGACTTTGAATAAGAGTGCACACGAATGGGATCATTGCTTTTCCTAACTCAATAAAGCATAAAACAAATTTTGAGTAGAGTAAGGAAGACACAAAGGAGTTTGAACCAAACAAATCCTTGGCAAGAAACAAGGCAATTTTAGAGCAATGGACAAAGTAAATATGATCAATAAAATTACCACAAATTATTATAACTTGTCAAAGACAAGAGATGTATGGAGATATTTCTCGGTGGTATATTTGTTCACAATCATATTCACAAAACATAAGTATGTGGTAAAAGATAGGAATGAAAACACCATACTTAAATAGAGATTCTTGGTGGCTTCAATAGTCGAATGATCATGCAAAGAAATGATTAATATATCAAGAAGCAACCGGTTCCCGAGAAGGTCAATTCTAGTGCTAATTTGTGGAAAACCGCACCAAGAAACTCTCTCACAAATAAGATACCAAAAGATGAGCAAATGAAATCATTTAAGAAAATTGGAACTTGTTTGAGCACACATGCCACATAGGAATAATATAATTAACAATATCAATTCTATGTGGCAAAACCTTAAATGTTCACATTCTTTAGGCTTGTAATATGCACAAACATATTACTCCCTCATAATGTGATAATCCGTATCTTCTTAGCAAGAGGCAAACAAAGACCAACTTGAGATAACTAATAGACATTAGAATTTGAATTTCTCATGAGTATGAGATACCACATAGAGACTAGATAATATTGAAATATCAACACTATGTGGTATTCCTCATGTACACACATTTTGGGATTGTGAAGTGCCAAAGGCATATTACTCTCCCAAAATGGGATAGTCCATTAATCACTCAAAAGAGCCAAATAAGATACACACAAGATGCAATTAGGCTCAAAGAAAACTCATACATACATTTTGTGCGAACCGACAAACACATACTAGATTACTCAAGGATAAGTAAGTAGTAAGCACAAAATATACAAAATACAAGCAAGGTACAAAACCAATACATGCAAAGGGGCAAGCAACTTTCAATGTATATATATAATGTAATAAATACAAGTTACCGCAAGAAGGAGCATGGAATATGAGATAGAGACGTGATAATCCAAAAGACTTGGCTTAAGGAAAATATACGTGATGAAGATCCCTTAATTCTTCATGATATAGCCAATTCTCCAATGCCCTCCGATAACACCTATTGATCAAGTTTGAGCTTGTTGGTCCCCAACCAAGTTGGGTCCTAAGAGGTTAGTCACAATAGGCTTGGCAACCCAAATGGTTCTTTTCTTGACACCACTTTGAGTACCAACATATTTGGCAAACACATTGCCCACATCATCCTTTCGAATGGAATACACATCATCAATTATGATAGGGTTGGATAATGTACCATTAGTGCATGAAGAAGCAAGATGGCCCTTTTCACGACATAAGTAGCAACAACGACTCCTTCCATTCTTCTTAGTTGATTTCTCAACTTGAGAAGCATTAGCTTGAGTCTTCATAGGAAGAGGCCTTTCTTCAACTTGAAGTTGAGATTGAGGTTGAACTTGTGGCCGCTTCCCTTGTTGCTTCTCGCTAAGTTTCTCCTTCTTCATAGGGCATGATCTAACATGATGCCCTTCAACCTTGCACTTGAAGCAAACAATATTCGCCAAATTCTTGACTTGTTCATGGCCCTTCTTCTTGTCGACCTTGGACTTGTTCTTGTGATTGGAAATGAATCCAAGTCCTCTCTTGTCATTGGGGGATTTTTGGACACTCAACATATTATCAAGTGTGGACTTCCCTTTATGACACTTCTCCAAGTCTTTCTCCAATGAAGTGACTTGGGCCTTGAGCTCTTTGATTTCCTCTACATGGTTAGTATCAAAACAAGAGCTAGAGGAAGTAGATGCATCATTATTAGAGCAACAAGGTAAGGAAAGCAATTCATCATAAGATGTGGGAACATTATGAGAGGATGGATTACTAGGACTAGCACAAGGCAATATAGCATTTAGAGTAGATATTGTGCCTTTGTCCACATGAGGCTCACAAGATGTTACCTTAGTTAACATAGCCTTATGAGCTAATTTTAGACTCTCATGGGAGACTAGAAGATACTTATCAGAGCTTGAGAGCTTTTCATGAGTTTCTTCCAATTTCCCATAATTACTATTTAGCAACTCAAGTTGAGCCCGTAGCTCAACATTCTCCTTTAATGTGGATGCTTCACAAGAAATAGAGTTAGTAGCACAAGCATCAACATTTTTAGCTTTGAGTTCATTAGCAAGAGAAAGAGATAACTCATTGTCCCTTCTAAGCTTATAAACGCTAATAGCATATGTTTCTTCTAGACTATATAGTTTCTCTTCAAGAGAAGATCTAAGGGACCGCTCTTTCTCAAAAGCCTTTTCAAGCTCTTTGTCCTTGGTAGAATGACTACCACTATGACTTTCGAAAGTCACGATGATATCCTCCTTTTCATCTACAAGAGAGTTAGCCTCATCAAGTTGTTCTAGGAGAGCATTCACATTTTCTTTGGTCTCACCAGCAAGGCTTGCGAACCATAAGCGTAATTTCTTAGACTCATCATCATCTTCCTTACCAACATCATCATCACTACTATCATCATAATATATATTGGGGTTCAAAGTGGAAGATACCTTTGAATCCTAGGCCATAAGGCAAAATGTGGTAGATAATGATGAATCATTACTTGATGCACCACTCAAGTCCACATCTTGTTCCATAGAGAGTTGAGTTTCCTTTAAATTGTTATCCATACAAATACTAGAGGAAACACAATCATTTTTATCATGGGAACAAGATAAAGCAAGCATATCATCATGAGATTTAGTCAAGCAATGACGACATGATATGCAAAGACTATCAACACGAGCATGTAAAACATTTTTTGTGCTAGTTGTGTTTAAGTCCAAAGATGAGACATTTCAATAAGATAGAGATGAAGGATCGTCAATAATAATCTCACTATCATTATTGCAAAGCCTATCACTACTCACCATCTCATTAGTTTGTGGCTTACCACATGTTGGTGAAGTAGAAGAAGTTGAGAACTCATCACGACCGGAGATGGAGGGAGAGAAATCATCCACAATAATATTGGACACTCCATATTTATCTTGAAGCTTTGTCCATAATTCATGAGCATTCCGAATAGGAAAAAGTGGCTTAATAACTACAAGGCTCACAAGAAGGAAAAACGTATTAATAGCAAGAGCATCGAGAGATAAGTTTTTCTCTTCCTCTAAAGTTGTATTTTGAGGATCCTTTGGAGGAGAAAAACCCATCTCTACAATTTGCTCCATGTGTGGGTCCATGACCCGGAAATAAATGAGCATGCAAAATTTCCAAAGATCATAGTTTGTGCCATCGAAATGAAATGTGGGATCTTGCACTAATTCACTAAGCGACATCATTACTCTCAAGGCGGTGAAGCCTAACAATGAGAGCCCTGGCTCTGATACCAATTGAAAGTATAAGGATGCCGCCTAGAGGGGGGGTGAATAGGCGCTTTAAAATAATTACGGTTTAGGCTTGAGTAAATGCGGAATAAAACTAACGTTTAATTTATCAAGCACAAAACCTATGCAAGCTAGGTTTACCTATGTGCACCAACAACTTATGCTAGGCATGATATACAACTATGAGATAGCAAGATAGATGACTTCAAGCACGATGGCTATCACAAAGGTAAATACATGAGTAACGAGCTAGAGTATAGAGATAACCGAAGCACAAGGAGACACCGGTGTGATTACCGAAGTTCCTTCCCAAGGGAAGTACGTCTTCGTTGGAGAGGTGGGGAGCCACCTAGGCGCTCCTCAATAGCACGGATGTGCACACCTTATTCTCCTTGAGCTTCTCCGGTGAGGGAGATGCTCGTTTCCACTATGAGGTCGACTTGAAGGCGTTGACCAAACCTTACACGAGGTTGAGGCTATCTCCACAACTCAATTGGAGGCTCTCAACGAAGCTTCTTGCAACAAGGTGGAAGCCCCAAGCACTAATCGTCTAGGTGCTCAATACACCCAAGAGGAACAATCTCTCCGGTGACCAAGCACCCAAGAGTAACAAGCTCACGAACTTCTCTTTCACGAATCTCGTGGGGAACTCAAACCGATGCACCTAATGCAATGGCAAGAACACACAAAGTGGTCAAGAACTTCTCTCTCAAATCCCACCAAAGCAACTAATGCTATGGAGGGAGGAAGGAGGAAGAACAAGGAAAACAACAAATGAATCCCTAGATCTAGATCCAATAGATTCCCCTCACAAAGAGAAGGGATTGATTGGTGAAGTGGTAGATCTAGATCTCGTCTCTCTTTTCCCTCAAGTGGAAGAAAGAATCATTGGAGGGATTGAGAGATAGCAAGCTTTTGGAGGTAAACAATGGAGGTCAAAATTGCCCAAAAGGTTGGGGAACCATTGGGGAAGAAGGCCCCTTAAATAGGTCACCCAAATATCCAACCGTTGGAGGAAAAATCGCGCAGGGGCGGAACCTCCGGTGAAACCACCGGAACCTCCGCCCCCCGGATGGGTTAGGACACCAAAATGGCTGAAAAAATGCCCCAACCACCGGAGCCTCCGGTGGTTTCACCGGAGGTTCCGCCAACATCAACCCGAAGGGGTTTCCGGCGGAGCTACCACCGGAGCCTCCGCTGGTGGAAAAAACTGCAGAACACCCTATATGAAAACGGTCGTAACTTTTGCATCCGGACTCCGTTTTCGATGTTCTTGGGCTCGTTGAAATCGCAACGACGAGCACTACAAGAATATGCAGATAAACATCATAGTACAAATGGGAATATAAAACCAAATGATGAAAGGCTTGGCCTATCAATAAAGGACAACCGGTAGAAACCTCCAACAACAAAAATGCGATAAGTTTTTCATACGAAATCCATTTTTGATGAACTTGAGCTTGAAATGAAGAACATGACAAGCTATAAAACCTTACATGGAGAAAACCCAAATAAGAACCAAGAAGGATGATGCCAAGTATGCAAAGATTTGAGCTCTCTACAATAGATACGATCAAGATATGCATTCAAGAGCCCCTCTTGATAGTACGGTTATCTATCCTATAATCCGGTCTCCCAACTAGCATAATGAGACCGGTAAAATAGAAACACTGTATAAGTCATACCTTTGCCTTGCGCAATCCAATTGAGCTAGATGATGGCGATCTTAATCACCTCAAGTTGGACCACCTTTCTTGATTGCGCTTCGCTTCGTGAAGATTGTGGATTGCTCCCCCATAAGCTAATATGAGAGAGCTTATCACATGAACATCTTCACTTGACCATAATCTCCATATGGGTGGAAAGATTCAAGCAAAGGATTTCTTCTAGATGCTTCACTTGAGCTTCCACGTCAAGCTATGTGACGAACATCGCTCGACGATGACATAGACCATGGGCTATATCAAATCTTCCTTTTTGTTCATGCCCATGGAAAGATACCTAACCACACATAGAGATGCCACACACACATATATGGGTTAGATCACAAAGCTATATTGACAATTTCTTACCATACCATGAGATACACAATCCCACTTGGTACATCGTGTAGCTTTGTGTGTTGATCACTAGCTTGATCAACCTTGTATCTTTTCTTCTCACTTCAAATGATGATGTCTTGAAGATAACCATGAAGGATAACATAATACTTTTCTTCAAGACACGCTAGCAATAACCTCAACTCAAACCATGACCATTCTTCATATAAATCCTTGAATATAACAATGGCCATCAAGAAAGCTAATAGAGTTCAACACATGAACTCCATTATTTCCTATGAACAAGAACTACAAGGATAACTCAATGCAAACATTAGTCCATAGGGATTGTCATTAATTACCAAAACCACATATGGGGCACCATGCACTTTCACTAAGTCCATCAAAAACGGATTTCATATGATAAACTTGTTTGGTTTTTTATGTTGAAGGTTTTCCGGTTTCGCTCTTATGGAGAGGGCCAACCTTTCTCCATTTTGTTTTAGCTTCTCTTGTTGGACAATGATGTTTCTATACATGATCTTGTAGATCTCTTCGTTGTGAATTCAACGAGCCAAAAATCATCGAAAATGGAGTCTATATTCAAAAGATATGACCGTTTTGGTTTTGGTTTTGGTGTTTGTACAGTTTCACAGGGGCGATAGTACAGGCCCAAAGTCCGATAGTACCGCCCTACGCGAATCTGGGCACAAAGGTTTGATTTCTAGGGAATCTATTTAAGATTTCTTCTTCCCCAATGGTTATCTAACTCTTCTAGCAAGTTTACACCTCCATTGTTGACCTTCCCAAGCTTGGTTTCTCTCTATCCCTCCAATGATTCTTGCTCCCCTTTGAGGAAAAGAGAGAGGAGATCTATATCTACAACTTCACCAATCAATCCCTCCTCTTTGTGAGGTGAACCTTCTAGATCTAAAGATTCATTTGTTTTTTTTCTTATTCTTCCTCCTTCCTCCCTCCATAGCATTAGTTTCTTTGGTGGGATTTGGGAGAGAATTTCTTGATCAATTTGTGTGTTCTTGCCATTGCATTAGGTGCATCGGTTTGAGTCCCCAACGGGATTCGTGAAAGAGAAGTTCATGAGCTTGTTACTCTTGGGTGTTTGGTCACCGGAGATGTTGTTCCTCTTGGGTGTATTGAGAATCCTAGACGGTTAGTGCTTGGGGCTTCCACCTTGTTGCAAGAAGTTTTGTTGAGAACCTCCAATTGAGTTGTGGAGATAGCCTCAACCTCGTGTAAGGTTTGGTCAACGTCTTCAAGTCGGCGTCATAGTGGAAATGAGCATCTCCCTCACTGGAGAAGCTCAAGGAGAATAAGGTGTGCACATTCGTGCTATTGAGGATAGCCTAGATGGCTCCCCACCTCTCCAACAAAGACGTACTTCCCTTGGGAAGGAACTTCGGTAATCACATCGGTGTCTCCTTGTGCTTCGGTTATTTCTATACTCTACCTCGTTACTTATGCATTTACCTTTGTGATAGCTATCGTGCTTGAAATCATCCATCTTGCTACCACATACTTGTATATCTTGCTTAGCATAATTTATTAGTGCACATAGGTAAACCTAGCTTGTATAGATTTTGTGCTTGATAAATTAAACATCGGTTTTATTCCGCATTTATTCAAGCCTAAACCGTAATTATTTTAAATCGCCTATTCACCCCTCCCCCTCTAGGCGACATCCTTGTACCCTGATGGATGCCACTCCTTTGCCTGTCTCCGCCGATGGAGGGTCGCGCCGATGGGTCGTACCCTTCTGCGCCATAGAGTGTCGGGGCCACGTATGGGTAGTGGGATCCGGCGGCCTGGCCATATGGGGACGTGTAGGAAGCAGGCAGATGGTCGTAGTACTGGGTGGCGTCACGGATGTCGAGGCGGCCCTGGGGCCGTCCTGAGGGGCGCTTGAGGCGGAGGGAGCGGGACGCGTGGCCGCTGATCCCAGCGTTGTCGAGGACGTCGCGAAGAAGGAGGAGCACGGGCCTGATGAGCGACTTGGTGCCCTCAGCGACATTGGCATGGACAACGTTGATGTAGAGAAGGGTGTCCTCGAGGTTGGTGGAGGTGGGGTGGAAGCGGAACAGTGATCTTTTCGTCCCTGATTGGGCTCTCGTTGTTGTCGAGGTCGACGCAGGAGGAGCACTTGGTGCCATCGTCGACCCAGAGAACGGCGTAGGGCTTGAGGTCGCCGCTACACCATGGTGGCGCTCAACGACCACGAGGAAGAGGTGGGGGCGCAGGTCGAGCCAGGTGGAGATGACGGGCTCTAGGTGGAGATGGCAGGGGTGCGGGGAAACTTCATGGTTGTGATTGCTTCTTGCGCGCTTTATGCATATTTTGCAGTGCGCAGAAGCCTGCGCCCAAAATTTGCAGCGCATGATATCGTGTTTTAGCCTGTGTGCTATTTTTTTTCGCAGACTCTTTTTTAAAGCATCTATTGGACCGACGTTTTTTCCTTGTGTAAAAAATCGACGGTTTTTAGGGCGCAGGACATTTTGTAGACGCGTGTTGGAGGTGCTCTAACCATATAACTCTCTTTTCTTGACTAACGATGAATATATTTGCCAACCTAGAAAACTACATTATCTAAAAAAATAATAACCTAACAACAAATAAAAAAGAGAAGTCTGATTTACTGTCACATCCCAGTTTTGGAATACCTGAAAACACATTTGTTTTGCTAATTGCTTGACAAATAAACTTTGGTTGTGTTTGTTTGAGTGCAACTAAACAAACTAATTATATAATCTTACATGGCTAAGAAATTGAAAACAAACTTAAAAAGATAGCAAAGGAGTAAACTAAAAGTATTCAACATATTGTTCCAATGACCTTGGAAATATTTTCTAAAGTAAATATTGATCAAAGAGTTTTCCAAAACTATCTTATGAATCCCATACTTGTTGAATATTATTCCAAGGCCTAAATTAAGAAATAGGAAACACTAAATGATTATCAGGAAAAAGAGGCATTCTTAGATGCTTCACCAAAATCTTATCAAATGTTTTTCCAACCTTGCAAGCTTAAAAAATAAAGTATTGGAAAGCATTGACTTGCTATCTCTAGTCACATAAATATTTTGGCAAAGCATTGTTAAAGAAAAGCCAAGTGCCTTATTAAATTGAATTTCCAGTATTTCTAGAAACAGAAAACTCAAACAAGTTACTATTGTAAACTTTCTTCAAATGATCTGAAATTTATACCAGTGCTTCCTTATATCAAATAAGGAACACACACAAGAGGAGACCAAAAATTGAATCCATTAAAATCCTGAAAACATGATTTTTCTCCACAGCAACAATTGGAATTTTGAACAAGTTTGTTCTACAAACTTTTTCAAAATTCCATGAAATAAATACCACATTCTCTATATCATAAATAAGGATGAAAACCAAAAGGGCACAAGTTTTTGAATAATTTAAGTTGCCAAAAACCCCTGTTTTCTAGACAGCACCTTTTTGAAATTTGAACAAGTTTGTTCTATGAAGTAACCCAAATTGACTTGAATTTTCTACCACACAAGGAACACACCAAATAAGGAATGTGTGCCAAAAATTATCATTTTTGGAAGCTCCTAAGTAGTCTAATAAATTCAATGTCCATTTATGTAAGAATTGAAATTTGAACAACTTTAAACTATCAAGTTTAACCAATTGAGCCAATTTTAACATATGTTGTGCATCCCAACTAATAAGAATTTTGGGCAAAAGTATTTTAAATTTAGACTTTGTTTTCCTAGTGAAAACAACATTTTTCAGAGAGGAAAAGGATGTCTTTGTAATTTCCAGAAATTAGCCAGGGACTTGTTTGTGAGCTGAGTCACTATCTTCTTCTTCCTCCCTGTAGCTGCAAGTGGAGGCATGGCTGCCCATGCTCCATGCCTTCGAGTGGAAGGTTTCTTAGTGGATAAACCCCCCCCCCCCATGTGCTTTCTACCTGCCCTCTCTCTCTCCCCTCGAGCCTTTCTCTCTCTGCTCAAAATATCCCAAACCGAAACCCTAGCCTAAGACCTCGCCGTCGATTCGGCCGTTTCCGAGCTCGCCGCCGGTCGCCGTTGGTCTCAACCTCTCCGCCTCTTCGTGATGGTCCTCGGTGCAAAAGGAATCGCGGCGGAAGGCCTCGAGGAGCCCGCGCCGTCCATTCTTCTTCTTCGGGTCCGGCGAACTCCGGCGGGAGATCACCATCGCCTCGCTCCTCCTCCGCCCTCACCGAGTTCCCCCTCGCGTTCGTGGTGAGCTGGCGCAACTCTCCATCCCCTTTCCCCTCTCCCTAGCCCTCGGATTCGTCGCCGCGCCGTGCTCGCTTTCCGGCCGCCGCGCGCCGTCGTCGCCGGCCGCTCTCCGGTAGCTCCCTGGAAACGAGACCACGCTCATTTGTTTCCCCGTGTCGTTTGCAACGCGTAAGTACTTTTGATTCGAAGAACGGTGGCTTGGAATCGCCGTATCGACCTCGCCGGAGTTCCTCCCCGCCGGCAGTGGCGTCGTGCTGGCGTCAGCGGGCTTGACCCCGCGCAGGAGCGGTCAAACCCGCGTGTGGGCCGCGTCTGCCGCGTGGCTGCCGCGTGGCCGCCTGGCCCGCTGGTCAGCGTCTGCGGCTAGATCTGCCCGTGGTGCAAAATGTCCAGGCCGGCCCAGTTACGGATCTGGCCCATCCATGTTTTGTTTTTCCTTTTAAATTTTTACAGAATAGTGCATGTTTACTTTTGGCCCTAAAAGCTAACCTAAAAGATGAATTTGGCCAAGACAAAATTCACAGTGATAAAGCAACAAAATCTAAACCATCTCCAATTTGTAGATCTACATTTGGATGAATATTTTAGACATGAAAAATGTTTTGGCAACAGGTACCAGAAACAACAAAATGAGCACCATTTTAATTTCACAACTCAGAATGAGGTGTATCCAATTGCATTGGAAAGACCTTGAAATTTCCTAACAGGAGCAATTAACCTTGCTTCCAAATTCCTAATATTTTTGAAATGGCATGCAATTTGGTAAAACACCAGAGAGCACTTTGGTGATTTTTATAAAATCATTAAAAATGATTTTTGATGCAAACTCAACTGGGTGGTCTTGTGTATGTTTAGGTCTATCCATACCTATCTGGGTTTAATTTTTAGAGCATCATAGAAAATTTGGTGGACGGATCTTTTAATTTGCATATTTCTGCCATTTTGGCATTTTAGGTATTTAATTTGTGTGAAGTTATTTTTGTGTTGCAATATTGTTTTCTAGCATGTACAAGTTGTGTGAACTTGTTTTCTAAGGTTTACTTAGCTATTTTAGCATGTTAGATTGTGTGGACTTGAGTTGAGAAGAAATAGGATTTTTGTTAGTAGCATATGTTTTATCTCTAGTTTATACTTGCATAGAATTTGTGAGTGATAAATTTATGTGCAAGCACTTGGATTGTTGTGTTGAGAGATTAGATCCAGTACCATGTTGGTACTTATATTGTGTTGTTATCACCTCTTCTAGCTTTAATTTGAGTTGGTAGAAAAGCATGAGTAGTTTTGTCATGACTATGCAAATGTTGGAAAAATTCTCTCATGCGTAGAATTTTTGGCATAGACATTTGTGGTTGTGTAGCCACATATTTTTGTGTTGTGTTCATAGGACCAGTAGAATTTTGATTATGTTTTTATGAGTACTTGAACCCTAAAGTTTTCACTTGTGTGGGAATAATAGCATGAGTAGCATTACCTTGCTTATGTTAGCATCCTATTATTTTCTACTAGTATTGTTATTGCACTAGATGCTAGTTTAGGCTTTTGTGAATTTTTAGCAAGTATGACCAGAGGCCTTGTGACCTCTTAATGCTTTGATATGCTAGTGGAACACCCACTGGTGTCATTGCATTTTGGTGGAAACATTATTTCCCCCACACTAGATGTGTTTCTTTTATATGGTTCTCTAATTAATGAGTGCCTAGTATTTTTGCCTTGGGCTTTTGAGTTCTAAATGAAAATGTGTATGCTTCTGTTTGTAAGTGGTTGTAATCATGTGTGGCTTGCTAGGAAAAATCCATTCTTGGAGTGTGGTTTGATTCCTCTAGTAATGCCCCTTTTATTACCACTAGTATGTAGGAGTTGCCCTGCAAATTGATGCATTGTTTTGTTAAATGAGATATTTTTGTTATAGCAAGTATAGATGTTTTTCACTCCTGTTTTTATGACATGTACCCTCTGGTTGTATTTCAATCACTTGATTGAAATGCATCCATTGATTTTTCATGTGTGAGTAGTACTAGTTTTCCCTAGCATTTTTGTGTTAAATTATTTTTCCTGCCAACTTGTGTTTGGTAGATAATTGTGTACCCTAGCATGAGGACATGTTTTCATTTCCCATTATGATAACATGGTTCCTTGTTTGCATTTTAGTACTTTACTTGTTATGCATGCTTGCAGAGCAAACCTTTAGTAGAAACATGTCACTAGCATTCCTCCTTTTTAGTCATTGTTTCTGTTGTTCTCACTATGAGAATTGTTTGTTTTGTGATGAGTCTATTGCCTTGTTGCACTTGTGTAGGCTCACTGATTTGTAAAAGTAACTTTTTCAAATCATGTGTCTTATTTATTCTTGGTATGAATTTAGGCTTAGTAGATTAGCTACCTTGTTCTTTTTGTGGTTTGGTTGATAGACCCATTGCCATGATTATTATTGTGCATGTTTTGTATACACTTAGTAGCCTCACCCATGTGAAACTAAGTGTATTTTGGGTTTCTTAATATCTTGGTATGAGAGTGGCACACCCACTGAATCCATGATATTGAGGTTGTGAGATATGTTCCTCCAACCTTGAGCTGTCGTATTAAATGGCATTTCTGCCAAGTGTGTTTGTCTGATTGTTTGCCTCCATTAAGAATTGTGAGATTGGTTATTATTAGTTTCCTTGCTGTATGTATTGTTATGTATGGTTGCTTGCCTTGATTGGTTCTGAATGTGTGTCTGTTATTCTCTTTACGACGTTAGAAAACGAAGAGGAAGGAAGTGTCGTGAAGCTCTGTTTCAAGTTCCAGTCACTCCAAGACTGGGGACACAAGGAGTTACCAGGCAAGCCATCCTGATGCTTGCTGATACAATACTTATCATTATCTATCATGCATGCTTTACCTCTGAAGTTTTACCAAAACTTGATTATCAAAACTATTTTTGATGTGGCTATTACTACTATACTATTATATAGGTTACTATCATGCCAGTAGTTAAACTTGGTAATGCCAAGCCCATAAGCCACCATATGGTATTTATTACCATCAAATATACTAGTCCCTAATGGACACCCTAAAATTGTGATTCTACAAAACAAAGGCTTTACGGAAAAACCCGGAGAAAAGGCGGATCCTTATTCTCCGGAGGAATGTGGAAGTGGTCATTTTTGAGAAATTGGTGTTTTCAAAAATGACACATAACCTAGTCTTCGTCGGACAACCTTTACCGTACTGCCACCCTACCCCAACATGGGCACGGGGCTTAACTTGAAGTTTGTCCTTGTTAGTGTGTGTTCTATCTTAATTGCTATAAGGGGCGTCGTACCCTCGAACCGAATGTCGTCAAAACTCCCAATGTTGAGGCATATAAAGTGTGGGATTAATTTTTCCTCCGGATGCAGCAGTTGGGGCTCCTGGCTTGGCGGGGATTAGCCCGGTGCCGGGGATGCGGACACTCGACTGAAGAGATAGACATATACTATCTTGAACATAGTGAATGGTTATGATCAGATGCTTGATGTTTACATACTGTCGTTACAGTCCGTGGTTGTTCACGGTAGGGGTACTGGATCTGGTGGATGAGTACACCTCTGCAGAGTACAACTTTTTCGAAGAAGCCGCGTCCTCGGATATGGACAGTTGAATGGCCATGTAGCTAGCATTGTGTCAATGTTTTCAAAAGAGGAAGTTTTTGAAAGGGAATTTTTGACAGGAAGTGTTGAACTTGTGAAGTTCGGAAAGGAATGGAAACTTATACCGTGGAGGTATCGTCGATGATGAAAAGCCAGAGGTTGTTATACAAAACAAAATGTTTTGCAAAGAAAACCTTTTCTACTCTAAGTAAGAATTCTAGAAAACTGATTCCAAGAAGTTTTGCAAAGAGAAAATATTCTTTAACAAAGCTTTACAAAACCTCTTGTACATGTGATATCTACAAGAGAAATAAAACTATATTATTTTTCTCCTGAAGTATCTTCTTCAACGAAGATACAGATTAACCTGACTGCAACTGTGGTGTCATCATATATGAACACCATTGATAGTGAACCCTATTTATAGCCTACCTATTCCACCATATAAGCATATTTGCATGTTTGGTAAGTCACATGATGGATGTCTTGCTGTGTATATTCAAATGTACTCATTATGGTTTCGCCCCTGATATCTACTTGCCAGACTTTGAGAAGGAGCCTCCGAAGGAGATCTATGAAGAGAAGTACGGAGTTGACGGCTTTGCGAACTAGGATCGTCTCCGGGTCAGCAGCCTGTAGGTTAAGGCGTGACTTGGGCTCATCTACGTTGTGTTTTAATTGTCTTCCGCTGTGTTTGATAAGTTGCCTGCCCTATGTGGCAGTTGCGTTAAATTGGATCATGTGATTTTTTATGTAATACCTTTATGTATTCGTGTAAGGGATGATATATTTCTTTATGCCAACTTTGTATGTTGTTCACGACTGATCTTTCTGGGATCGTGAATGTATCCATACAGAGGGTTTCAGACTGCCGGTCTGGGGTCTTTACATTTACCCCCATAAATTTGTCTCAAGGTTCATTTTACAACTATCAACTCTCATTTGATTCAAGTTTCACCCATTAAATCTAAATGCTGATCAAATATACCCATTTCATCATTTGACAGGTTCGACTCAAGGAGCTATGTACACAAAATATTTTTTTTCAAGACATACATGAAATAAAACTGTAGACTTGGCGAAAAACCCATTTAGTCGATGAAAGGTATGTATTCTAAATATTTTTTTAGAGTTCAGGCTGAAATTTGAACCAGAGTTGACAAACTGAACTTTGGTAGCGGGTAAATTGGACTCATCACCAAATAAAATGGGAGGATCTTCCGTCAGGCGGGAACGACATGTGCAGGTGTCAAGTTGCTAGACGTATCTGTTAACTCTGACATGATGCCTCATCACACCCAAAATAGGTGTCTCTTTTTTGCTTTGTGCAAGATGCCTTGGAATAAAAAAATGCAGCGGGTCTCTGTTAATCATATCCTGGGCAGTGTCTGGCGCGTTGCCCAACATTTTAAACTCCAGCTTCGCGGTTCCCATTGGATCTCTCCTTTGTTTATGCGCTCATCGTCAGCTGAGAGTGTGCGTGCATGATCTCGATGCCGGATTTGTATGGATGGGTCACAGATCACAAGCATCCATGATCGATACGGCATCTCTCCTCAGTTACAGGCATCATGATTAAGAAAAGAAATCGCATCGAATAATGTCTATCTTCAGTGTATGATGACTGAATCAAGAACCAGGTGGCAAATGCTGGTTGGCCGTCGCGGCATCTAGCGACAAATCAAGCAACTGAAGAGACCAAAAATAAGACTTGACGGCAGTGTGACGGCTAAGAAATAGTTGGGCACACGTTTGCTCCAGCTTGCAAACATTGCAACAGCATCCTATGCCTTACTACTACTTTAGGTGTGCCTTACTCTGGCATATCGCAAGTTCAATTCGGAACAAAAAAATTATTTTGAAATTTTTAAAAAATTGAAACAAAAAATTGGCATGTATAACTTGATATTCCATGTACAAACGTCAAGTTCCGTAGAAAACCGACAATTTTATGGTCTATATAGGGAGACAAAAAAAGGCTATGAAAAGTTTTTTAGCACCAAATTTTGTCTTTTTTACACACAGCATAAAAAATATCAGTTTTTGTGAAACGACTTCGTGAGCATATATAACTTCGACTTCTACACACAAATTTTTTAACATTTTGAATATGTCTGAAAATGCATTTTAAAACCGGGAGCATATGCTCCCGGGTGCCAAAACACCACTGCACATATATTGTAGACATAGTTAATAAACAAGACAGCAAAAGTTATGTTAGTATTTGATCTGGTTCAGACTTCGAGAGTAAACAATTAATGTTCTATGAGAAGTACCATGGTATTGATCAAGTCGACGGTGCTCTACAACTTGCTTGGCCGGATCGGGAGTGAGTACCAGAAACTCGACAAGGGCGTCTTGAGCAAGATACCTAAAGAAAGCCTCGAGTTCAAGAAGAGGTAGTAGCTTGATTCACCAAGTGAGGGTCTGTAAGCCATGTAATTCGGATGAACAAAGGGGATGTTTATGTGAAAATTGTGTACAACGAAGAACACATTTGAATTTACTCTTTTGCAAAAGAAAAGAAGAAGAACCCCTTTTTTAAACGAGGCAAAATACTTGCCATTTTCATTAATTAAGAAGAAAAAAGATACCTTGAAAGGGAGGTTTGTCATTAAAAAAAGAGGTGGCTGGCTAATTAGCGGATAACCTACCGGAAACCGGCTTTTGATTTTATTTTGAGACACGTGGAATCGGAGAACACATTTTGTGCTGTATTTTAGCTTAAAAAATGGATTGAAAAGGGTGGATGGTAGTACGTAAAGCTCAGAGCTGTGTATGTATTTTCTTTACCTGCGCAATGTACAATCTGTCATGAATCTGAGAATGAACTTTCTGTTGGGTTTGTTCATCTCCTTGTCCATAAAAACACTCGAAAATGGGCCTCTGATCCAGGTGACACACGTAGGAGGCCCGGCCTACGAGACAGGCGATGGACGGACCTTAGAGCATGTCTAACAGAACCCTTAGATTTTCGCCCCCTAAATCGCGTGTACAGGGCCCTGCACACGAAATCGATGATTTTTTGTGCTCAGATTAACGCGTTCATCTAGCAGACCCCCTATCGCCGCCCTGTATGTTTGAATTCAAACTTCGCGGGAGGAATTTTTGTGCTTTATTGATCACCATTGCGCTGAGATACAGAAATCGAGCTCGAGCTCGTTCATCTAGCTACCTAGTCTAGGAAGACGACGTCGCCGGACGCCTCCATCGCCTTGAATTGCTCGACGTCGGCGAGGGCCCTCGCCTCCTCCTCCGCTTCCGCGCGCGCCGCTGCCTCCGCTTCTTTCTTCGACAGCTCGACGGCCCTCCTCCTCCGCTGTCGCCGGCACCTCCTCCGCCGCTGTCGCCGCGCCTCCTCCTCCTCCGCTTCCGCTTGCGCCGCCGCGGCCGCGCTTGCACTGCTGGTGCATCTCCCATTCCGCGCGCCACTTCGCGAAATGGGGGCCGCACATCGGCCGCGGCGGCGGGTCGACGGAATAGTAGCGCCCGCCCTCCGCGTAGTCTGCCAGCGACGGCGGCATGCTCGCCGGCCACGCCGCGTACTTCCAGGCGGCGCGGCGGCTCCCTGCAACCGAATGCTTGCAGTGGAGCCGCCACGCCTCCTCGAGCGACTCCGGCTCGTGGCGGCGCTTGGAGCGGCCGGTGGAGGAGCTAGAGCCATTGGGGGAACTCATCTCCGTTGGTGGAAAGTGAAATGTGGCGGTGGCGCGCGCGGAATTTCTCACCGGAGCTGCGGCGGCGCGCGGCGGAGCTAGGGTTGCGGGTGGGGGGTTGGACCCCCACCCCGACCCTCACCCTCTACTTGTAGGGGACGGCGGGGACGGTTTGGCAGGCCCCGTAAATTTTTCGTACGGGCCAGGCCGCATACGGGGGCTGCTAGACGGCCGTTTTGGCCCGCACCCCGTATGCCGCCGGAATTTTACGGGGCGTCCGCGCTATAAGGGCCCTGTTAGACATGCTCTTAGCGGCCCGCTTCTTCGAGTGCGACTTGGATTCCGCTCACCATGACTCGTCGACACGGAGAGCAAGCGAGCCAGACACGAGCATGGACGGCGTCTCCACATGGTGGCTGTGGCCGGCCATGAGCACCGCGTCGGCCCAGGCCACCACGTAGACCGTCGATGGCCACCGGTTCCGGGCGCCCGGATCCCCTGTTCCGCCGACAGCATGTAACCCAAAACCTCTGTGCAGCTCCTAGCATCACTTCACGCACATACGCACGACAGTAAGTTACAAATGCACAGATGATCCAGCGCCGTGGAGCCATCGTCGAATCGTCGCGTGGGCCCACGCACGCATATGTCATCATAAGTGCAACACCGTGTCGCCACGTCCGACCATCGTGTGGGCCCACGCATGCATGTTGTTCGTCGTAGGGTGCAGGCAGGCCGGGATACTGAAGGGGGAGCCGCCGTTGGCCGACCTCTGCAACACCGAGCAGCCACACTACCTGCAAATCAGCTAGCCATGGAGGCTATAAATACAGCTCCTCCTGCTCCCAAACCCTTCATCAACCACTCCAGCTATCTAGCCTCATACGACCAGTTACAGTTAGTTAGCCAGCGGCGGCGTCTCATCTACTCACCATGGACGGTGCGCATGTGTACCTGAAGCGGTCCATGGCTTTGGCCGAGGTCGAGCGTGCTCACCCTGAGCGAGGCGCAATGCTCTTCCCCGCGGAGAGCAGCCTTGGCCTGGACGGTGGCCGTGGCGCTGGCACCGATGACGACGATGACGACCACGATGTGGCTCCAGCAGCGTAACAATGATGTGGCTCCAGCAGCGTAACAATAGGCGGCAAGCATCAAGATCTTGGGTATGTCGCCGGTTAATTATCTCTATAGCTGCAACAAGTAATATGCGGCGCGCGGCATTAGCGATCGCGAGTGATGAGTGCATGAACTATATACTCCAGAGCACGTACCGTCTTTGGCTTATATATCAGTGGAGTACTATGCTACTCAGTATGCATGTCTCATGTAATAGATGGCTTCCATATGCATGCATCGTTGTATTGAGAACTGGTAATGAGCTTTTGTTCCATGAATGGAGTTTTTATCTGTTCAATCGTCGTTGGGTGTTGTATTCTGCTCTTTTGTGGTGTCACCCTTTCTCTTGATAATATGAAGATTCGGGCGCGCGCGTATCAATATACTCCCTCCGTCTCAAATTAAGTGTCGCAAAGTTTGACAAAAGTGGATGTATCTAGACATAATTTAGTGTCAGATACATCCAATTCCGTCAAACTTTGTGACAATTAATTTAAGACAGAGGGAGTACGTGAAGCGATACCTTGTTCTTGGTACGCGTTGCGTGTTATATAGAGCCAAACCGGCATGGATTCTTACATGGAAAGAGAGAGGTTATGGGGGGAGGTTGAGAGCTAACTTGATCTACAAGATAGAGGAGATCCGATAGGCTTTATCATAGCCATTCGGTTTACAATGAGGCTTATCTCCTAACACTCTCCCTTAATCAAAACTTGTATAAGTTTAGCTTATGTTTGAATGCTTCCAATTATCTTGTTGGTAAGGGCTTTGTAAAACCA